>OX451737.1:1356204369-1357454369 GCA_948472305.1 Vicia faba
AGGACAGTACATGAGCCTACTTGAAAATGTTATAAGTCAGCCTGAAAATGTTATGAGTGAGCCTAAAAATTTTATGATCCAGCACATGCAAGTGTGTTTTGTACAGAAAATGATTTTTCATGATTTGAATCAATTTTAAACTTGCTTTGAATGCTTCCTAAGACCTCTAATGCAAGGGTGCACCAAAAGACATAGAGATACCGTCCAATATATAGAAATGCTAAGTTTTCCTAGTTTTGACATCATGCACAACATCTAATGGTGAAGTTGCACTCACATAAAAATCTTCAAATATCGGTGCAAAATCTGGGGGTTCAATATACAAGGTGGTTAAAATTTTGTTTGCCCATCTTTTTATTCCCATTGCACGTGCTTCTGTTATTCTTTGAAATTCAGAGACTTGATAATTATTTTGTATTGGTGCTTCCAGAATTTGAATGTCTAGATAATAACAATCGTCATCGGCGCCTGCTTGATTATTTTCATGCTCTTGATGGGTGTCTGTTGATTTTTGCTTGTGTTTAAACCTTCTGATTGTTGAAGCATTAATTGGATCTTTAGGACTGATCATTATATCATCAGGGTGAGTGGGGACTCTAGCTAACCTATATACTTTGTGCGTAGCGTTAGCTATGTATTTAATATTTCTAGCAATTAAATATCCCACATTAATCAGTTCCGCATTCAAAAGAGAAAACAGACCTAAACACGGCTTACCAATGAATTATGATTAATTTAATGCTGCTTTTAGGGTTTTCACAAAGAATGATGAACATTCTCTAGGCACAGGGAGAAAATCTATAGTTTTAAGTCACATCTCGAGAGCACGCCATATTTCGCATTCTCCCCCAGGTTTACCAAATATATCGATCATTTTTCCCCATCGTATATTTTATCTAAATGTGTTCATCTCTATAAGCACTAATAGCACATACCTCAAGGCATTGGATACAGAGAAGATAATTTATTGCAGCATGAGAAAAGTCAACAAGTTTACCTCGCACATATGATGTATACGAATCATTGCTCAAAAAAGTTTCATTTGCATAGAACTCTAAGCCAATGGTCTTATTTATTTCTCGAATTATACTGTTAAACCTTTCCCATTGTCTTCGTTGTAGCATCTCTACTATTTCCGAAAAACCTTGAAAATTTGTGCAATCTAATTCTCTTTCTCTTGCAATATGGTAATCAGCTAGCTTGATATATTTCTCTGCATTGGCTTCAGAACATAATTTCAGGTTGGGAAAAATTAGAGCAGATGGAGTAGGTGGAGGGTTCGAGGTTGAATCCTTTGGAACTCTTTTTCTCTTAGGATCCATCCGCAAAATATTAGCACAAGAACAACAATTTGCAAGAAAATATACCAAAAACTATGAGTCGGTGAAGAATTTTTGTAGGTAGGATGAGTAGAAAGAAGTGATGTGGGAAAACTAAGTCTAGAATCTTCCTTTTATTGGCAATTAGGTGAGCCATTATGCGTGCAATGGGCCTTATCGCACGCGCCATGGTAATGGATCCTAGAATCCAACAGTCATCTCCCTTGATAGCTGAGATAAAGTATTGTCGGCGCGTGATGCAGATGGATCACGCGTGTGATCCCTGTGTGAAAATTCCAGCAAATTTGTCTTTCTCTCTTCTTTTCTCCTCCTAATTCACACTTTTACTGTGGCCTTCTCTACAAGTCCACTTTTATTTTAATAACATAAAAATAACATGATTATTACACATAACATGGAATTGAATTATTTTTTCTAAATTAACTTACCGATGGTTTCCTCCCATCAAACGCTTCTTTACCGTCATTAGTTTGACGTGTAACTCCTAATGTATGTCAAATGCAAGGGCTTCCCCCACACCGAATCATCTTGTTTATTTCCTTTAATCTCAACTCAGTAACAAGTGTCCAAGTTTGCATATTGTGTCCACTCATAAGTCTCCAACTCAGTAACATATTATTTATTTCCTTAAACCTCAACTTGTATATAAATAGGTACATATTGTGTATAGTCATATTTTCGTGTAAATATTGTATCGATTAATTGCTTTTATCTCAATTTTGTAGGATTATTTGCATGGTTGAAGCATGGAGCATCATACAGAAAATAAAAGCCTCAAGATGCAATTTTTAGAAGGAAATAATGAGTCCCAGGTCGGGTTAAGTTCGATGCTAACACGCTAAAGGAAGGCCAATCGGGGACTACCACGTTAAGCGTGATCTGAGCACACTTAGCACGAGTTAAGGTGGATTAAGTGCAATAAGTGGAAGCGTACTTAGCGCGTTCTGAGTGAGCTAAGCGTGATTTGTGATTTTTCATGTGTATAAATAGAATTCATTCGGACATTTTAGGGATAGTTTTAGGGATTTCTACTCCCAACTTCCTCAAACCCATTATTTGAGATTAGAGGCTTAGAAAACAACATTGGAGGCTACACCTTGATAATCCGGAGTTGGATTTGCAAAAATTGTCTTGACACCGCGAGAGTTGTTGGTTCATCTTCCTTCTTCTTATTGTATTCTTTATTGTTGGGGTTTGTATGTAAGTTTACTTTTATTTTATTTATATGTATTGATCATGGTGTTGTATAATATCTATTTTACAAATATATATTGATGTCATCTTTGTTTACTTGATTTATGTTTGGATATGAGTTGTCATAGACATATACTCTTCAGATATGGATTTATGATGAACATTTATTAGGTTCTAAACTCTAGAAATAGATTTAGATCTAATATTCACAGTAGGTATCGGTTCATAATGCTTTGTGTTGTTTAGTTGCGTGAGACATCACCGATGAGATAATACGGTAGAACTCTCGTTGGTGTTTTAGACATGAACACTGATGTGAGGGATACGTGACGATATTGATGAGTATTTTAGGTTGCGTATAACTAATTGATAGATTTAAGTATTTGATGGGTAAATGAAATCCAATCCCGACGAGTTCTCTCCTCTCTAAAGAATATATTATTTACTTATTCATATGTTTACTTTCCGTATTTTATACTTTTAAATCATTCAAAACCAAGTTCAGAAATGTGGAGATTTTTTAACGACATTCTTTCCCTCGCACTAATCCATGTGGATACGATAAAAAAATACTTACTTTTGCTTGCCTCTTTACCGCACCAACAAAATGGCACCATTATCGGGGATTGGTGTTTTGATATTGAAATCATTGCAATAATTTCTATATTTCTAAGCTTTGTACATATTGTCTATATTGTATTTACACTTGTATAATTATACTTGTATATTTACTTGTATATTTACTTGTCTATGTTTTCCATTATTGTATATTTGTACATGTTTTCCATACTTGTGTATATTGTATATGTTTTTGTTTCCCTTCATGTTTGCTAAAGTGTTGGTTAGGAGTATTTTGTATATATGTTAGCGCTAAGTGCAGTTTGTATGGCTAAGCGTGTCCGTTAATGTGTCAGTGGAAATTCTTTTCACTCAGTCCTCTTACCCACTTTCACCCAGGTCATTTAGAATACTAAATAGTAGTAGTTAATTTCTAATATTTTGTTTGTTATTTGTATTCAAAAAATGGTCTAATTATTTGAAGAAATATGGAGTGATTCTTTTCAAGTTTGAATGTTTTAACATGCAAATGTGTGATAGTGATAGTGTTTGAAGTTGTACAATGTAAGGTACATGTTTAATTCTTTCTATTATATAGCGTGAATATGAACTTAAGCTTTGTACAAATATCATGTCATTCATTCTTTCGCACTACTTGTTCATTTTTAAATAACTTTAGATCTTACCCCAAATGTGAGGAAGCTTTTCATTGTTTACTATATACACGGACACCTACCACATGCACGCTGAGAGTAATAAAAACGACCAATAGGAGTGGATCTTATGTTGATCAGATGCCAACTTGGCGATTGAAGGGATTTGGGGCTTGAGTTCTATATTTACTAATAAAGATGGTATGAGCGTCAAATCTGTGACTAAGTGCATGAAAGGGTCACAACCCATGTAAGCAGAAGCTATGGCTCTCCGAATGGCTATTGAAATAGCGATCAAGGATGAATATCTGAAGATAGCGTTCGAATAGGACTGCTTGAACCTCATCAAACTTATGGAGAAGAACACAATCACCATTCTTAGGAATACTGTCAAAGGGGTCATGAAAAAGATGAAACAATATAAGTCTTATTTTGAGAGGATTAGGTATTCACATGTTAGTCATGAGCAAAATATTGTGGCTCATGACCTAGCCAAAAGCGCTGTTATCATTTATAAGAAAAGTGGGCCGGATCTAGTGAATAATAAACCCAGCAAGAACAATTGTAACTAGCATTTTCTTGTCATGGATTTTGGCTTTAAAAAATATATATATTTTAGATATTAATTTGTAAAAATTAACCAATACAATACCTCTTAGGTATTCTCCAAAATAACGCGGAGGCATAAGTGAAGATATATCCACTCTTAAAAAAATTCTACAAAAAAAAGTCATATATATACATTTACAAATAAGATGAAATTAAAGTAACAAATTAGTCTACAGAAATGCAATAGAATAATAAAAACATAATTGAAAATCACTTTTTAGAGGGAAACAAAAATAAAATACATAAAAAGATAGAACAGATGAAATAAGAAAAAAGTTATTTATCAACATGGTAATAAATAAATAAATAAAATATGAATTCATCCACTTTATTCATAATTTCCAAATAAAAATCATTTTTTATGTTTTGATTGACTAAATTTCATTTTAAAAAGTGAAAAATTTAATACAAATAAAAAATTATTTGCACACCGTATATAATTAAAAAAATGTTTTAATGAGAGAAAAATAAAGAGATTGTCTTAAAGTATTTGAATAAATAATGTATTTAAATCCAATTTAGACTAAATACATCCTTTATTAATAATATTAAAAATTATTTTATTTGTTTATAGTAAAGAATATATAGACTATTTATGTAAGGATATCTGACTCCACATGCGAGAGTTTGAATTTGCGACATAAAAAAATGGATAGATTAGGTGACAATCACAATATGTCATATCTAAAATTAAAATTTTAAGTGTATAAATAATTTCTTTTATATATTAATATTTTATTCATATATTCATAGTCTATGTAAGATTAAGAAATCTAGTATCCTCTATATGCCATTGCAGAGCAGTTGCATAGATTAATCTCTCTAGTCGGGTAGAATCACAATAGATGGCAACGCTTTCCCTCATTAAAAAATGATATGTCACGTTTAAAATTAAAATTTTAGATGTATAAATATTTTCTTTTATATATTGATATTTTATTAATATATTCATAGTCTATGTAGGACTAAGAAACTGAGTATCTTCTGCACGTAATTGTAGAACAATTGTAAAGATTATTTCCTCGAGTCGGGTAGAATCCCAATAGGTGGCAAAGTTCTACTTAAAAAATATATAATACTACTGTGTGTCCAAAGCTGAGTTCAAACCCAAAACCTTTGATAAAATTGAAATAGATCTCTTAACATCTCATCCAAGAACTTTTGACTACTGAATATTCATATTTGAACTCAAAAATTTTCATCTAAATTATGAGCCTCACACATACTTTAAAAAATTCAATAATCCATGCTTGTTTTCCTACTGAGTCAAACCAAATTTTAATACTTATAATTGACAAGTTTAAATGAGTGCTTGAAGCAACAATAAATTAACACTCCAAAATAAAATGTCATATTTTCTCACAAAATATGAATCATGTCCTTATACAATCACATTTTACTTATTCACAATCAATAATTAAGAAAAAAATAATCAATTATTCAAAGCAAAACATCAATTGCTAATAGCTTATATAAGTAACTTCATAAAAACACATCAAATCCAAGCAATATCAAATATTAAGCAGGCAAAATGCATAGTTTCAAGCCAAATGCAACTTACCCGTAAAATAAATATTGTTATTTTAATCCAAATAAACAAACATAACAACATCATAATGATGCCAAATAGTTTTAAACTAGGATATCTATATTCCTTCCGATGAAAGAATCGCGGACGAGGGCTTGCTTGGGCCTTCTGTAGGAGGCTCATTTGGGTCGGACAGTACTACTTCTTGACCCTCCGTAAAAAAGCTCCCTAGTATTATCTGCAAAATCAACATCGTCATTCTGTAACATTATCTTAAGAGTGTAGTATAGGAAAAGTATTCAAAATTCAGATGATATATACAAATTGTATAAATTCAAAGAGTGTCTACCTGAACCGGAGAGGCAGCAATCAGAACACCGTCAATTCTACCACCAAATGAACGACCATTTGATAATGAAACAAATGATCCCTTTACTTCACCATATCTTTTTTGCTCACTTTTATTTGTGCTAACAGACACAGAACCTTTCAGTGATAGGATCTCAAATAGTCCCTAACAAAATAAAACATCAGCCACACACAAACATGTTAATATTATTAAGTCATCTTATATAGACACCTAAAATCGACACAATGTATGTAACACCATATCAATGTATGACGTAGGTGTATATTTTGATGTTGAAATAACTTTTCTTCTAGAGTAAACATAAAAAGCTTCATAAACAACATAACAATACATGCAACATATTTACACTAACAAAATTATTAAATTATATTTTAGAGATCCATGTAATTTATAATTGTAGAACTAACCTCATAGGTCACAGTTTCAGTAGATGATGGAGATTGAGAAAACCTTATTTTAGAAACTGTCCCATTTGATGATATAACAGTTACATTTTTTGAGAGACTATGAGAAAAGGCTATAATCTTCTCCAAAACATTCTGAATATCAAAATATATACATTTATAAGAAAAATTAATAGCTGGAAAACAATAATAAATATATTCCTAGATGACTAATATTAATATAAAAATATTATTTTCAATAGATATAATGTTAAGAGTAATATTTTTTAGATGTGCAATAAATATTCATAAATGTTTTGGTTTAGCCTCAATCTTAAACAAATTAGTATGATGTTGATATGAAGCGGGATATGAAAAGTATTAATGGGACTCCTGTGTAAATCAAGAGATGTTGCACTTATGATTTTAAATTGTGTTTACAATTGTAAGTTTTGCAGTTCAGGTAAATGTGATTGTTGCAATATTTATTGTGGTTGTTGCGACATAAACTTTTATTGTGAGGTATTTGAAATACATTCTCTAAAAATTATTAATGTAATAATTTTTTCATTACATCATAAATAAATTGAAATTTAAGGATTCTGAAATGTTGAGGTTTAATGAAAATATATGAAGAAAATTTAGTAAAATTGTTTGATGTTGTTTCTAATGAGGCTGGATGATGATTTAAAATTATTGTACAATTGCGGTTTGATACAATTGTAAATAATATAAGATCAAAAATATTATATCAGATTGAAAAATCACATATCCTTTCATAGATAGATATCTCTAATCTTTAGGAAATATGGTTTAATTAATAAAGACAAACTCTTGAAACTAAAATTAAAGTTTTTTTTTTGTTATAAGTCATGATGTGGAAAATAGAGGTACATATAAAAATATAAACAAAAAATTAAAGATTGAAAAACACATAGTTATTTATAAGCAAACCACTATATATTATTAATGAATTTTAAATAATACTGAAAAAATTAATCAATACAGTACCTCTTCGATATTCACGATGATCATGTGAGACTTAAGTGAAGATATATCCATTCTTTAAAATAATTAACACGAAAATATTATGCATACATATTTGAAAATGAGATGAAATTGACATTAAGAAAATATTTATAGTTCAGAGAAATGTAAGAGAATGATGAAAAAATAAATAAGAAATTACATTCTAGAGGAAAACAAAATAAAATACATAAAATAATGGAACAAATGAGATAGAAAAAAAATTATTTACAAATAAGGTAATCAATAAAATAAATAAATAAATAAAATGTAGATTCATCCACTTAGTCATATTTTTCAAAGAGTTTATTTTTATTTTTTATTTTACTTGAATTCAATTTTTAAAGTAAAAAACTTAATACAAATCAAATATTCCTTTTAAACTATATATATTTTTTAAAAAATAATCAAATGGGAGAAGAAAAGGATTACCATAAACGATATTCATACCGGACTTTTTGTTGCGAGGTCTGTAAGGTCGACCTCTACGCTTCTTAGAGGTGTTGGTTGAGGTGAAAGGCAACGTAGCCGTTGAAAAAAATGGCACATTAGAATAGCTAATAATTTCATGTGGATAATTTAAATGTCCAGGAGAAAGAGAAGAACGATGAAGAGGAAAGTTACTTTGTGAACCCAATAGGCGTAGTTGTGGTGGTGATTCATAAGGTTTGTCAAATCCGAGAGGGAACTCACACTCATTCCCCAATCCAGATCTCGACATGATTTTAGTGGTTTTGATGTTACACTTTGGATACAATTATGATAGCAACAATTGATACTATTTTTTAGATTGCGGTTATATTTTTTTGTATGTAATAGGTACACTTTAGTATAAATATTAAAAAATATACCCTAACTTTTTAGCTATCGTAACCGTTACAATGAATAATACCCAAATTTATGAGTATATTCTTGTTTAGGAGAAATTTAGTGCTATCTTATGTTTTTTTATAGACCTTATTTGTTTTAATGGGCTTTCTAGAAAAAATATGGGTCATGCTTTTCTATCTGATTTTTATTCTCTCATTTTTTAACTCTTGTTTGTTTATTTATTGTATAAAAAATTTAGCTTACTCCTATATATATATATATATATATATATATATATATATATATATATATATATATATATATATATATATATATATATATATATATATATATATATATAGGCAGACCAATGGCCCAAAAAGTCAAGACCTAATACATTCATCTTTATAATACTCAAGATTCACTTTATAATCTTTATTTTTTTATTACATTCATCTTGAATTATGAATTAACTTGAACATTAGAGTATTAATTTTAAATATTCAAGTCGCTGTTTTAGAGATTAGTACCACCGATTTAGAATTTATTATTATCAATTTACACTTAATTCTGGCAATAGAATAGAGTATTAATTCAGTTCTGTGAGAATAAATAAATTAAATAAAATATAAATCCACCCAATTTAATCATATTTTACAAAAAGTAGTTTTAATTTTTTTTGTTTGACTAAATTTCATTTTTAAAGTTAAAAACTTATACAAATAAAAAAATTACTTAGAAAATGTATATAATTTTAAAATTCATTTAATGAGAGAAAAATAAAAAATTACCATTAAGTATATTGAATAAATAATGTATTCGAATCGAATATAGACTAAATATATTATTTATTCAATCAACTTAAAATTACTTTATTTGTTTACAATATAGAATATAGAGATTAATTATACCCCAAATTTAAATTAGAGACATAAAAAAAAAAGGAGAAATTAGGTGACAATAACAATATTGGATCAATGATATTAGACTATTAGAAAGGATATGTCACATCTAAAATAAGATTAAGTATTCATATTCGAACGTCAACTGAATTATGAGCCTCACACATTATTTAATTAATTCATCAATCCATGTTTTTTTCCTATAAAATCAAACCAAACTTTAATACTTATAATTGATATGTTTGAATAAGTGCATGGAGAAACAATAAAGTAACATTCTAAAACAGGGAAATGACATATTTTCTCATAAAATATGAATCAGGTTTCTTATAAATTCAAATTTTACTCTTGCACAATCAATAGTCAATGTGACAATAAACAATCATTCAATGTAAAATATCAATTCCTAGTGACCTAGATAACTAACTTCATAAAACACATAAAATCCAAAAAATATTAAATATTAAGCAGTTCAAATGCATAGTTTCAAGCCAAATACATAAAGTATGTAAAAAAAATAATGCACTTTTGATCAACAAGAGAATGATACGAGATAGATTTTAACTAAGACAATATTACGTCGATGATTAAATTTTAACTAAGACAATATTACGTTGATGACTGGACTGAACCACTGATAGAGGGTTGTTTGGGTCTTCTGTATGAGATCATTTAGACCGGACAATACTACTTTTTGATATCCAAAAATAAAACTCCATAATATTATGTGCTAAATCAACATCATCATATGTGACATTATCTTAAGAGTGTAGTATAAGAAAAATATTCAAAATTCAGATAGTATATACAAATTGTATAAAATAAAGTAGTGTGTACACGAATCTGAGTAACAACAATCCAAACACCATTAATTTTACTACCAATTATATAAACATTTGATAATGAAACAAATGACTCTTTTATTCCACTAACCCTTTTCTGTTCACTTTCATTTACGTAACAAACACATAACTTTCAGTGGTAAGATCTCAACTTATCCCTAACAAAATAAAAAATCGACCACACACAAACATATTAATATTATTGAGTCAGGTTATATAGAGACCTAAATTTGACACCATGTATTTATTAGGGAATTAGATATTGACAATGTATCAATATATAGTGTACGGGTGTTTTTTTAATGTTCAAATAATTTTTCTGAATATTTTATCCAGAGTAAATATAAGAAGCCTCATAGACAACATAACAATACATGAAATATATTTACACTAATAAAATTATTAAATTATATTTTAAGATACATATTTTAGAATTATAGAACAATCCTCGTCGGTCACAATTTCAGAAAATGATAGAGATTGAGAAAATCAAACTTTTGAAACTATCACAATTGGGAAAATTATGCGAAAATGTTGTAATCTTCTCCACAACTCATCTCAATATCAAAATATATTCATTTACAAAAAAAAAATTAATAGTTGGAAAACAATAATAAACATATTGCTAAAAGACTAGTCATATTATAAACATTATTATTTTTCATCTATTTCAATAGATACATTCTTAATCAACTGATTACTCAAGATATGGTTACTGGTATTCCAAGTCTTGAGATGCCTGAAAAACTTTTTGAAGGTTGTTTAGTGGGAAAGAAATCCAGAAATTCTTTCATTTCGACTATGTCAATGAGATCATCCTGCATTCTCGAAGTGGTGCATTCAGATATATGTGGTCCATTTGAAGAACATACAATTGGTGGAAACATATATTTTGTTTCCTTTGTCGATGAGTTTAGTCAAAAGTTGTGGATCTATGTGATCAAACGAAAGGACGAAGTATTCGAAATCTTTAAGAGATTCAAGATACTTATCGAAAACCAGAGTGAGAAGAAGATTAAAGTTCTACGAACAGATGGAGGTGGCAAATACACATCCATGATGTTTGAAGATTTCTGTGCAGAACATGGTGTTGATCATGAGGTAATTTCTCCTTACACAGCTCAACATAATGGAATTACTGAAAGAAGAAATAAAACCATCTTAGATATGGAAAGATGCATGCTGAAGCAAAAGAATTTGCCAAAATCTTTATGGGGAAAAGCTGTTTTGACTGCAGTTTATATTTTGAATAGGTGTCCTACTAAGATATTGAAGAACAAGGTTCCTAAAGAAGTGTGGAGTGGCAAACGACTATCAGTAAGTCACTTGAAGGTGTTTGGCTCTATGAGAGACGAAGTAGGACGAAGTATTCGAACGAAAGGACGACGTATTCAAAATCTTTAAGAGATTCAAGATACTTGTCGAAAACCAGAGTGAGAAGAAGATTAAAGTTCTACGAATAGATGGAGGTGGCGAATACACATCCAAGATGTTTGAAGATTTATGTGCAGAACATGGTGTTGATCATGAGGTAATTGCTCCTTACGCACCTCAACATAATGGAATTACTGAAAGAAGAAATAAAACCATATTAGATATGGCAAGATGCATGCTGAAGAAAAAGAATTTGCCAAAATCTTTATGGGGAGAAGCTGTTTCGACTGCAGTTTATATTTTGAATATGTGTCCTACTAAGATATTGAAGAACAAGGTTCCTGAAGAAGTGTGGAGTGGCAAACGACCATCAGTAAGTCACTTGAAGGTGTTTGGCTCTATGTGTTACAAGCATGTTCCTGATGCAAGGAGAAGGAAGCTTGATGATAAGAGTGAACCTATGATTCTGGTAGGATATCATAAAATTGGTGCATACAGACTATTCAATCCAGTTAATGAAAATATTGTGTTGAGTCGAGATATTGTGATTAATGAAAATTCTGCCTGGGATTGGAATTCTAGCAATTCAATTAACAAATAATTAAGGAACTTTGATTTCGACGAAGAAACTAATGAAGTAAAGGTCGAAGAAATTGTTGAGAATCCAATCGAAGTCGAAGAAGAAGCGGTTGTTGACACTCCCGTCACAGTCGAAGTCGAAGAGGTTGTGGCTGAAACAAGCCAAAGACTTCAAAGAAATAGAGTTCTTCCAACAAGACTTCATGATTATGAAGTAATGGGTGATGATGAAATCACACCAGATGGAGAATTAGTTCATTTTGCTTTACTTGCAGGTGCTGAACCAATCAACTATAGTGAATCTTTGAAGATTAACAAGTGGAAGTTAGTTATGGTCGAAGAGTTACAGGCAATCGAAAGAAACAACACATGGGAGTTAGTCGAATTGCCAACACATACAAAAGCTATCAAAGTAAAGTGGGTGTTCAAGTTGAAACACAATGCAGATGGGTCAATTGCAAGACATAAAACAATATTAGTAGCTCGAGGTTTTCTTCAAAGAGAAAGACTTGACTACTCTGAAGTATTTGCTCCAGTAGCAAGATTAGAGACTGTTTGACTAGTAGTAGCATTGGCATGCAACCAAGGCTGGTCAACATTTCATCTAGATGTGAAATCAGCATTTTTGAATGGTCCTTTAGACGAAGAATTTTATGTCACACAACCTCATGGGTTTGTGATTCAGAAGGAAGCGAGTAAAGTATATAGATTGTACAAAGTGCTCTATAGCCTCAAGCAGGCACATGGGGCATGGAACAAGAAGATCGACTCATACTTAGTCGAATTAGGATTTGTCAAATGCAAATCAGAGTATGGTGTCTATGTTCTGGTTGTAGCACAAGATATAATAATCAGCTGCTTGTATGTTGATGACTTGCTAGTAACTGGAAATAGTTTGGAGAACTTGTTGAAGTTCAAAGAGCGGATGACGAAGGAATTTGAAATGTCGGATCTAGGAAAATTATCTTATTTTCTAGGCATGGAATTTCAAATGTCGAAGCAAGGTATGGTTCTACATTAAAGAAAGTATGACAAAGAAATACTCAAGAGATTCAGAATGGATGATTCAAATCCTGCATCCTCACCTGTCGAACCAAATGTGAAGTTGGAGAAGAATGGAGAGGAAGACAAAGTCGATGCAACTTTGTTCAAGAAAATTGTGGGATCTCTGAGGTATGTGTGCAATACTCGACCTGATATAGGTTTCGCAGTCGGATTAGTAAGAAGATATATGGATGAACCAAGATTGTCACATATGAAGGCTGCAAGAAGAATCCTTCGATATTTGAAGGGTTCAATAAATTGTGGAATACTATTTCGACGAGATTCTGAAGGCAAAAAAGCAATAGTTAATTGTTTTTCAGATGTTGATTGGTGTGGAGATAAGGAAGATCGAAGAAGCACAACTGGATATTTTTTTCAAGTATTTGGTGCCCCAATCTCATGGTGTTCGAAGAAGCAACCTGTGGTGACATTATCATCATGTGAAGCTGAATATATAACGGGATCCTATGCTGCATGTCAAGCAATTTGGATCAGATCTGTACTTGAAGAAATGACTGTCGAAGTGAATAAACCTCTAGTATTGCAAATCGACAACAAGTCAACCATAAATCTGGCGAAGAATCCAGTTCGGTATGGAAGAAGTAAACATATTGAAGCAAGGTTTCACTTCTTGAGGGAAAAAGTAAATCAAGGTGAACTTGAAATTAGGCATTGCTCAAGTGAAGCACAGTTGGCCGACATTTTCACCAAAGGATTGAAGATCGACAGATTCCTGAATTTGAGAAAGAAATTAGGAATAGTTCAGATTGGCTATTTTGAGGATGTTCGACAACTTCGATTATGGGGGTGTGTTGAAATATTAAATTAGATTAGATTAGATTTTATTAGATATAATATTTCAACATAATCCAAGTTGTGTTAGCCCAAGCCCAATTAGGGTTGTATATAAATAGTCATAGTGTGTATCATTATTTGTACACTTGAATAATACAAATCTTTATTTCCTTTATTATTATCTCTTTCTCTCCCCACTAAAAGTGTCTCACACACTAACACTTTCATAGACATATATCTATAATCTTTAGGAAATATGATCTAACTAATAAAGACAAACTCTTGAAACTAAAACTAAAGTTTTCTTTTGTTATAAGTCATGATATGGAAAATAGAGGTACATATAAAAATATAAACAAAAAATTAAAGATTGAAAAACACATAGTTATTTATAAGCAAATCATTGTATATTATTAATGAATTTTAAATAATACTGAAAAAATTAACTAATACATTACCTCTTTGATATTCACGTTGATCATGTGAGATTTAAGTGAAGATATATCCATTCCTTAAAATAATTAACACGTAAATATTATGCATACATATTTGTAAATAAGATGAAATTGACATTAAGAAAACATCTATAGTTCAGAGAAATGCAAGAGAATGATAAACAAAAAAAAGGAAATTACATTTTAGAGGAAAACAAAACAAAATACATAAAATAATGGAACCAATGAGATAGGAAAAGAATTATTTATAAATAAGATAATCAATAAAATAAATAAATAAATAAATAAAACGTAGATTCATTCACTTAGTCATATTTTTCAAAGAGTTAATTTTTAATTATTTTTTTTGCTGAATTCAATTTTTAAAGTAAAAAACTTAGTACAAATACAATATTCCTTTTAAACCATATATTTTTAAAAAATCATCAAATGAGAGAAGAAAAGGATTACCATAAACGATATTCATACGAGACTTTTTGTTGCGAGATCCATAAGGTCGACCTCTACGCTTTTTAGAGGTATTGGTTGAGGTGGAAGGCAAAGTAGTCGTTGAAAAAAATGGCACATCAGTATAGCTTATAGTTTCAGGTGGATAATTTAAATGTCCAGAAGAAAGAGAAGAACGATGAAGAGGAAAGTTATTTTGTGAACCCAATAGGCGTGGTTGTGGTGGTGATTCATAAGGTTTGTCAAATCCGGGAGGAAACTCGCACTCATTCCCCAATCCAGATCTCCACATGATTTTGGTGATTTTGATGTTACACTTTGGATACAAGTATGGTAGCAACAATTGATACTATCTTTTAGATTGCGGTTATATTTTTTTAATGTATTAGGTACACTTTAGTATAAATATTAAAAGATATACCCTAACTTTTTAGCTATTGTAACCGTTACAATGAATAATACCCAAATTTACGAGTGTATTCTTGTTTAGGAGAAATTTAGTGTTATCTTATGTTTTTTATGGAACTTATTTGTTTTAATGGGCTTTCTAGAAAAAATATGGGTCGTGCTTTATTATCCGATTTTCATTTTCTCATTGTTTGTTTATTTATTGTATAAAAAGTTTAGATTACTCCTATTATATTTTTAATCTTGTGTATTTCTCTTTTATATATATATATATATATATAATATATATATATATATATATATATATATATATATATATATATATATATATATATATATATATATATATATATATATATATATATATATATATATATATATATATATATATATATATATATATATATATATATATATATATATATATATATATATATATATATATATATATATATATATATATATATATATATATATATATATATATATATATATATATATATATATATATATATATATATATATATATATATATATATATATATATATATATATATATATATATAGGCAGGCCAATGGCCCAAAAAGTCAAGACCTAATACATTCATCTTTATGATACTCAAGATTTACTTTATAATCTCTATTTTTCATTATATTCATCTTGAATTATGAATTAACTTAGACATTAGAGTACTAATCTTAAACGTTCATGTCGTTGTTTTAGAGATTAGTACCACCGATTTAGAATTTATCATCGTCAATTTACACTTAATTCTGGCAATAGAAAAGAGTATTAATGCAGTTGTGTGAGAATAAATAAATAAAATAAAATATAAATCCACCCAATTTAATCATATTTTACAAATAATAGTTTTAATTTTTTTTGTTCGACTAAATTTCATTTTTAAAGTTAAAAACTTAATACAAATAAAAAAATTAATTAGAAAATGTATATAGTTTTAAAATTTATTTAATGAGAGAAAAATAAAAGATTACCGTTAAATATATTAAATAAATAATGTATTCGAATCGAATATAGATTAGATGTATTATTTATTCGATCAACTAAAATTACTTTATTTGTTTATAATATAAAATATAGAGACTAATTATACCAGGGACACCCTACTGACCAGCCCAAATTTAAATTAGAGACATAAAAAAAAGAAAGGAGAAATTAGGTGACAATAACAATATTGGATCAATAATACTAGACTATTAGAAAATATATGTCACATCTAAAATAGGACTAAGTAGTATTCATATTCGAACTCAAGAATCGTCAACTGAATTATGAACCTCACACATAATTTAATTAATTCATCAATCCATGTTTTTTTCCTATAAAATCAAACCAAACTTTAATATTTATAAATGATATGTTTAAATGAGTGCATGGAGAAACAATAAAGTAACATTCTAAAACAGGGAAATGACATATTTTCTCATAAAATATGAATCTGGTTTCTTATACATTCAAATTGTATTCTTTCACAATCAATAGTCAATGTGACAATAAACAATCATTCAATGTAAAATATCAATTTCTAGTAGCCTAGATAAGTAACTTCATAAAACACATTAAATCCAAAAAATATTAAATATTAAGCAGACCAAATGCATAGAGTTTCAGGCCAAATACAACAAGTATGTAAAAAAATAATGCATTTTTGATCAAAGAGATTAACATAACAACAAGAGAATGATACAAGATAGATTTTAACTAAGATAATACTACGTTGATGATTGGACTGAACCACTGATAAAAGATTGATTGGGTCTTCTGTATGAGATCATTTGAACCGAACAATACTACTTCTCGATACCCCAAAAATAAAACTCCCTAATATTATGTGCTAAATCAACATCATCATCGTGTGACATTATCTTAAGAGTGTAGTATAAGAAAAATATTCAATATTCAGATAGTATATACAAATTGTATAAAATAAAGTAGTGTGTACATGAATCGGAACAAACACATAACTTTCAGTGATAAGATCTCAAATTATCCCTAACAAAATAAAAAATCGACCACACACAAACATATTAATATTATTGAGTCAGGTTATATAAACACCTAAATTTGACACCATATATTTATTAGGGAATTAGATACTAACAATGTATCAATATATGGTGTACTGGTGTTTTTTTGATGTTCAAATGATTTTTCTGAATATTTTATCGAGAGTAAATATAAGAAACCTCATAGACAACATAACAATACATGAAATATATTTACACTAATAAAATTATTAAATTATATTTTAAGATACATATTTTAGAATTATAGGACAATCATCGTCAGTCACAATTTCAGAAAATAATAGAGATTGAGAAAATCAAACTTTAGAAACTATCACAATTGGGAAAATTATGGGAAAATGTTGTAATGTTCTCCAACTCATCTCAATATCAAAATATGTTTATTTAAAAAAAAAGTTGGAAAACAATAATAAACATATTGCTAAAAGACTAGTAATATTAAAAACGTTATTATTTTCATCTATTTCAATAGATACATTGTTAAGACCAAGATTTTGATTTAGATGTTAAATAAATTTTAATAAATTTTTGGTTTAGCAATCTTAAACAAATCTATATAGATTAGGTTATAGACTATTTGAGAGGTCCATTTAGAAACAGAAAAAGAGATTAAGTAATTTGGTGATTAAATAATTAAGTATAGAATAAAAATATTAGACTTCTTAGATCTTGGTTTTGAGATGCTTCGTAGAAAGAGATTTAGAGAGAATTGAAGATGAAACTGAATTTCTAATTGGTTTTAATTGAAATGAATTTTTCTAGTTAATTTACCAAAGATGTTGATATGAAGCATGATAGGCAAAGCATTAATGGGACCCATGTGTAAATCAAGAGATGTTGCACTTTAAGATGTTGAAAATGTGCTTGACAACTTGCCAGTGAAAATCAAGATGCTAAGATTTAAAACTTGAAATGACAAAATAAATTAATTATGGGTGGTAATATTTAACTTAAAATTTATTTAATATGTGAATTCATGTATTCAACTATTATAACAGACATTAACATGTTTTTTTTTAGAAGTGTCAAGGTTATATAGATTTCTAATTATAGTAATTAATTTTAAAAAATTTACGTTTAAACAAGAGAGTCGCCACTCACTACTTGTTTAGGCAAAGGAAATATGTTACTGGCACAGTTGACATTGATTATAATTTAAAAAAATGAATAAATTAAAGGTAATCTCAAGTGTCAGTGCCCGACACAGACACAAACATGCTATTTTTTAGAAGTGTCAGTGCTATATATATTTCTAACTGTAGCAATCGACTTTAAAAAATTTACGTTTAAACATGAGAGTCGTCACTCACTACTTGTTTTACCCTATAAACAGGAGAGTAAATATCTGGATAAGTGGGTCAATTAGGCAAATGGAAGGTGTTAGGCACCTTTTACCTTCATCGGAATTATTGCATTATTGCCACATATTATCATATATTATGCTAAAGGGGAAACACATAAAGAATATATAAGCAAATAAAATCACAAGGAAAACAAAGTTTTAATTTTAGTGAAAAATAAAATTGAAAATAAAGGTTGGCCTCATATCAAATATTTTATCATTGGTCGAAAAGAAAGATAAAACCAAAGGGTTTGAAATGAAGGGCTATTGAAAACCAAATGGACATCTCATATGTTAATCATTGGCCAAAAAGCATAATAAGTTTGAAAAGTTTAAAAAAAGGTTTGAAAAAAAGTGTGTGAGAATTGAAAGTTGTGAGAGATTATGTGTGAAATTATAGAATTTGTATGTTTATTATCATTGTCTGTTAAAGACAACAACAGAGTTTCTGTTCAAGACAAAAACCCTGGATTAAACCAAAAGAAAAAATGCGTAAAAATAAAGTTTGTAAGAATTGTGTGTAATAGAGAAATTATGAGTGAGTGTGGATTTTCGTGGATGAAAAATTAGGACAAACAAGAGTCATATTTATAGAGTTAAAAATTAGGTTAAAACACCAAAAAGGGAAAGTTACCCAAAATAATGAAAAGCTCAAAGTTTTTATCTTGGTCAACAAATTTAAGAATCTGATCCTATTTGTGACTGTGCGCAAGATACAATTTGAAAAATATTTAAACTAAAAAAGATTTTATTTATTTATAGATTTTTTACTAATTTTAAATAAAATAATAATTTTAATAAAAAAATATTTTTAAAATATAATAAATAAATAAAAACGAAAATAGTAAATAAATAATAAAAAATATGATTGTTGTGATTCTGAAAATGAAAATAAAATTAGTAACAAGAAAAAATAGGACCAATAAGACTTGAACTCGTGACATATTACTTGTAAGCTTTAGTCCCTTACCAATTGTGTTATGTCATTCTATTCAAGATAAAAAGGCACATGGAAGCATATGAAAGGTTATGTGATATTTGATATTTAAAAATATAAATAATTTTAAGTAAACTTTTTAAATAAGAAAAACGGATTAATATTCAAACCAAATGTTAATAAAACCCAAAATAAATCAAATAAATTTATAAAACTCAATTTTGAAATCATTTGAATTTTTTTGAAATAAAGCAGGCAAATTTGAGATATGACAGTTGTCCCTGTTTAATTATTCTTCGATTGAAGGGTGCAAGATGGTGCAATTCTCGCACGTTTGAATCAGAAGATAATAAAATAATGGAAGACCCAAAATTTAACCAATAAATCGCAGCTTGCTGTGAAAAATCATGACGCAGTTAACCCATCGATGTCTGGAGTGAGATTCGACATATCGATCTTTGTTAAGAGACTGATCCAATATATATGCGAAAAGTGTTTAACATAGACTTTGCATTCCTACCACGATCTAGAGGGTAAGTGAATGCAGATGTTGATTCTATTTTTTCCAAGAAACTAATCCAATAGAGTTGAGAACTTTTGAAAATTAACTTGTTAAATCTTTGCGACTGTTAGAGCAGGTTGTAATCGCAGATTTTGCTTATCTATCACTTCCTAGGAAATAGACAATGCGAGGTCGGTCTTATCTTTGCCAAGGGACTAATTTGATAAGATTGATGAGTTGGATAATCATTGCTCAAGGACTAACGTGAACGGTTATGACAGATTTGTATATCTACTATGACCTAGGGAGTAGACAGTGCAAAGATCAACTTTGTTTATACCAATGGACTAATTAAACAAAGTCGAGGAAATTTGGGAAACAACTGCTAATGCTTGGAGACTAACATAGCATACTGTACATTTATCGCTACCTAGAGGACAAATGATACTGGTTTGAAATTTGATTTCAGAACTGCAATTTTGATAATTGAGACTTGGTAACTGAAAGTTGAACTTTGGTAATCGGAACTTCATAAGTCTGCCTGTAGGCTTGTGTAATAGGAAAAGAAATCAAGCGTGAATAGCCAATCAATCACTGTCAGGGGACTAATGCAATAGAAAGGAAAAAATGCAGATATCCAATCAATCGCTGTTGTGATACAGTGGGAAAACTGACTTGGGTGTTTTGTGTTTTATCGCAAATATTGCGGTTAGCAAGAGTCGCCACCGACTTTTCTTTTATCCAAGAGGAAAGGTCAAAAAGCACAGGAAAGACCTTTGAGATTATTTCTTGAGTTCGGGGGGTAGATTATGAAAAGGGAAGGCATTAGCACCCTTTTCATCCAAGGTTTTCCATGGGCTCTTAGTTACTTGCTAGATCACTTGCTTTTGTTTGAAATTGCGCTTTGTGTGGTTTTTGAAAGTATTTTGTAAAGAGGCCATTGTTTAGGAAAACTTTGTAATGATTCTCGTTCGTAAGAATGTATACAAAGTGTTTGATCTTTTGAAAATGTTTTCAAGTTTGAAAGATATTTTTGAAAGTGTTGGTGTTTGTTTTGAAAGTAGCAAGGATGTTTTGTTTTGAAATGGAGCAAGTAATTAGGAGTATTGTACCTACTCAAAAGTCTTTCATGTTCATTTCCTCTTTCCTTTGACGTTGTTATCTTACCATTGATTTGGTAAGTAAATCTATCTTTGGATGTAAACGGGACGGGCGTGGATCATCGTATAACCATGATTAGCAATATTGCAAGGTATCTTAGCATTCTCTTTTAGGGACTAAGATCATTTGAAAGGCAACATGGATAGCGTCATCGAGGGACTATGATCTTATATTTTGCTTGTTTTTGCTAAGATACCTCACACGTGTAATATGACCATTTTGTAAGACAACCAGTGGATTTTATCCTAAGGGTGCTTGTGTGCAAGTGTATTATTTTTCATGCTTTGTTTTGTCTTTGATTAGGGTTTTCTAATTGATTGGTTTTAGTGTTTCCATACAAACCCTAATTACTAGCATTTGTATATAAAGCGATAAATTATGGAATTTAAAATTACTACACTATTATAATACTTGTGGGAGGGGGTGTACAAATTACAAATGGGGATTGTTAGAAAATAAACCTAATTATATATTACAACCATATTGAATTTGGATAAATAATGTACAAAAATGAGTAAATATACAGGAATGTAAAATGGAAATAAAATAGACTCTTATTTATATTTTTTAGGGAAAAGGGGTTTTGTTTTAACCTAATTAACTAAAATAAAAATAATTAATTAAATTAGTAAAAAGTAAAACTTAAATTAACTAGGAAAAGAATTCAAATAAAACCCTAATCTATTAATTGATTAAAAAAGAAATTAAGTTTATAAGAAGAATATGTTTGGTATTTTTGTCTTAAAAATAATTTATAGTATTATAAAATATTTTTGGTCTTTTTATATTTTAAAATAATATATTTAAATTGTATAAAAGAAAATAACTAAAAAAACCTAGTTTCTAATTAAATTTACAAATCAAATAGTGAAATAAATAAAGTATGATTAAATAAAATAATTTTTTGTGTATAAAAAAACTATATCAAAATATAAATCTAATATTTTTATATTTTTTCTGATTTTTTTAGTATTAGATAAACTATTTAAGAAAACAAATAAATAAAAATGAGAAAAAGAAAATAAAATGGGTCAGGGTGTGAATAGCCAGCAAGGGGGGTAAGAAGTAAAGAAATATAAGGCCCGAGGGGATGAGGCCCAGTGCTGCAAACAAATGACAAAAAATAGGAAAAAATGTGAGAAAACAAGTAAAAGGGTACCACTGGGGCTCGAACCCAGGTCCCTATAGTCACAAGCGCGCGCTTCTACCACTGGGGTGGCTATACATTCGTTTATTAATATCAAACCATAAATATATGGTAAACACGTTCCTGAAGACAACTTCATCTTCAACCTCACGCCCAACCTGAACCTTTGTATCTTATTCAATTCTCAACCAAAATGAAAACTGTAAGCATGAAACTTGTGGCAAATTTCCTCACGATTTCAGAAATGCAAACCAATAAAATTATAGATCAAAGACAAGCATGAATTTTAATGGCCCTAATTTGAACCCTAAAAAATTCAGAAACTTCAATCTTAAAATTCTCTAAACTCAAGCAACATAAATGAAAACTGTGGACGTGGTTAGCTTCAAGACAATGATAACTACATTTCTTATTCACAAATAAACCATTAATGATGCTTGTTTGAAGAGTTCAAAAGTCGGAAAATTCACCTTGCAAGAGGGTATCGTGTTTTGAGTTGTATTAGCTTTTAGTGAGTTCCAATGATTGGATTAGCTTCCTCAAGTTCCCAAGAAGCTAATGTGATGCTTAGCTTGAGCTGAAAGTGCCCGAGGAGTTATGGAGAAGTCAAGGTGCAATGTGCTGCTTTTGAAAATGGTGGATGATGACGAAGGTGTTACAGTGCTGTTGCAGGTGTTGGAATTGTTTGTGTATGTTATTTAGAAGCTTTTGAAAGTAAAAGGCCAAGAAACGCACGAGCAAATTTGGAGATTGGATTCAAAACTCAGAAATGGCAAGTTTTGAGGTGTTTTTGGTGATTCTGTGCTCTTGGTGTTTTCAGGGCTCAAGCATTCGTGGGATTTGTGGCAAATGACTTGTGTATGTATAAGAAAAAGGTCTTAGTGCTTGAGAGAGTCAGAAGTACAAGTTATAGGCTGATTGCTATGTTACTTGATTTTGAAGAAAAGTGGGAAAACAAGTTTCAATGTGTAGTACAAGCATGGGATGGGTGATTGTAAGTGTTGAGATCAACTTCTCTTGAGTTATAAGACATGTATGATCATAAGAGAACAAGTGCAAGGCTCAAGAACAAGTTTTGTGTAAAAAGCTACTTTATCAAAATGACATTGTGCACTTTCTTCCCAAAATGGATATAAAGCATGGCCTTGCATTGAATGCTTGAATTGAGACCTCTAACAGTTGTGCAAGCAATTAATTATGGAGTGCCTAACCAGTTTGAGGCCTGTCAAGTAGAGATTATGCAGCATAGGTTTGAAATTTGAATCTTGTTCATCACAAAATGACTTGTAATTCAAGTGTGAATACCCTAACTTCATCTCTTAGATTCTCCCTACTCAAAAATGATCTCAAGGATTTCTTGGACATTTTTGAAAGCTTGTAAAGTGATCTACAACCCCTCTTTGAATCACTTTTGAAAATTCCCCTTGGAACTATATGAAAAAGTGCCATGAAGTTAGGTCAAAATCCTGACCAAATTAGGGCAAAATTTCACTAAGTGTTTTGTTTCATGACCATGTGTTCTTAAAATTATAACTTTAGATCCAAGCACTTTTGGAAGGAGTTGTGTAAAGCAATGTTGTATATTTCATGGAGATCTACAAATTTCATGTTGAAAGTTTCTTTTGAATCATCTTGCATCATGGTGAAAATTTTGCTCAAAGTTGTGAAAAAATAAGAAATCTTGAATTTTTTATTTCTTGATGAATAAGTTTCATATTTTTAAATGCTTTGATGAATTGTGATCTTTGACATTTGATTTTGACCAAAAAGTCAAAGTTTGACTTTTCAGTATACAATTGACTTTTGGTTAGTTGACTGAAAATTCATCTGTCAATCCATTGGACTTGAGCAATGTTTTGAGCCATGTCATTATGTAAAAATGATGCAATTGTACTCTTGAGATCATGCCTTAAACTAATTTATCATTTGCTAGGTCAAAAATCAGAAATTGCCCTTTCTCAGTCAAAACCCTAATTTTGACCATTTTGCCCTTTTGAAGATTTGATCAAATTTCTTGAGAAATTATGGTCCAAACTTGATCAAATGATACATATGAGTTTAAAATGTTGATGTAGATCAAAAATTATGAATTTTGACTGTAAATTGGCCACAATTGACTTTTTCCCCAATACAACTGATTTTTAGGTCAACTGCTCAATTGATTGAGCAAAGGTGTGATCCAAAGCTTGAAACTTGACATGAGTAACATTGAGGGTTCATAATGATCCATGAAAGTCATATGGGGCATTGGAATTTCAAATATCCTTGTGCAATCTCAAACCATAATTTTGACATCAGTGCTTAAGGTGTTGTCTTGAGTTGATCAACCCTAGTGCAGTCTTGAGCCAAAGGAGGTCTTGTGAGAAAATTCTTGATAATTGAGAGGGAAAATTTTGGGGTACAACAAATGCCCCTGTTCAATCTTCTTAAGCCTGAAGCGTTAGATTGACGAGTTTTCCCTTTCGTTACTCGAAGGTGGAAGATGATTGGACATTAGAGTGCCAAAAAATTTGCACTCGGTGATGTGATGGTTGATGGTATAGGGAATGGGCTTAAAGATGCCATTCAAAAATTATTGTTGAGAGTAAAATCTGAATGAGTATCAAGATGGCATCCGTGTCTGGAGCGTAGCTGAAATGTATTTGAGAGTTGAGTCTGAATGAGTAACAGGATGGCATCCGTATCTGGAGCATATCTGAACTGTATCTGAAAGTTGAATCTGAATGAGTATTAGGATGGAATCCGTTTCTGGAGCATATCTGAAATGTATCTGAAAGTTGAATCTGAATGAGCATCATAATGGAATCTGTGTCTAGAGCGTATCTGAACCATATCTGAAAGTTGAATCTGAATGAGTATCAATATGGCATCCGTATCTGGAGCGTATCTGAACTGTATCTGAAAGTTGAATCTGAATGAGTATCAGAATGGCATCCATATCTGGAGCGCATCTGAACTTTATCTGAAAGTTGAATCTGAATGAATATTAGAATGGCATCCGTGTCTGGAGCATATCTGAATCGTATCTGAAAGTTGAATCTGAATGAGTATCAGGATGACATCCGTATCTGGAGCGTATCTGAACTATATATGAAAGTTGAATCTGAATGAGTATCAGAATAGCATTCGTGTCTGGAGCGTATCTGAAAGTTAAGTCTGAATGAGTATCAGAATGGCATCCGTGTCTGGAGCGTATCTGAACTGTATCTGAGAAGCCTTTGAACATTATTAAAGGTAGCTATTGATTAACCTTATCCTGAAAAGGGTAAAATGTTAGCTAATATGCAATGCCATGATGTATAAAATGCATGCATAATGAGATTATGATACATGCATTCGTGTTATCGATGTTTATAATATATGGATGCGATGTATGCGCATGTGAGCTAATCTGCTGCACTGCTTGTTGGATTGGGGAAAATAAATCACCGACTGCTGCTGAAGATACAAAGTGTGAGTCTTCATGTTTTGACGTGTTGATGAATTTAGAGAAATAAACTTTGTTGTAAGGGAAATGTCGTGTACTGATTGTAAAATCCTATTGGGGAATCCTGAGAAATATGGGCGACTTTTACCGGGGAGTGATAACTGGAAGTTTTGTTCCGCTGGGGATTAAACTGCACACTGCGGGGGATTTTATCGAAATAGCCTAGAGATATTTTCCTATTTCTTAAAGCCATTAGTGATTGTCTTTCTATTTTGTTTATTTGTAAATGGTAGTTACGTTCAAATGCATATGTTCAAAAATAAATCATTGGACGTTTTTGTAAAGAAAAACAGATAGTTTTGTACTTTCAAAGGGATATCTTTGTATTGACTTTGAGTAAGTATTTTTGTACAATGAGACAAATATTCTAGTAAGAGAATGCCTTCATAAAAAATGAAAATTTGATACAAAGAAAAGATAGCTATGTGAAATAATCCCATGGGTTCCCATTCTGCTATAGCCTTCGTGTCTCTGAGTATCTTATTTATTTGTTGCCTTGTCCGAAGCTGATTGAACTGATCGGAACCGTCGAGTTTGTAGGTTGTCCGTAAGGTGATCCAACAGGACATAGTTATACGCTTTAATTCCCTAACTTTTGCCTGGACCACCCTTTTGGGTTTTCAGTCCCCCAGGATACCCTTTTTTGCCCAAGCCGCCCTTTTGGGTTTTTAGCTTGCCAGGTGTACATATTTTTTTTGTTTTATCCCTAATTTTTTCCCGAACCTTTTTGGTTCGCCGGGATGCCCTTGTTTTTCCTATGCATAATATCTTTTGACTATGTCCGCATTCACGGGGTGTGGCAGGTCATCGCCATCCATAGTGGTTAAGATCATTGCTCCACCAGAGAATATGCTTTTGATCACAAATGGTCCTTCGTATGTTGGAGTCCATTTGCCCCAGGGATCACCCTGCGGTAGTATGATACATTTGATCACCAGATCCCCGACTTGATACACTTGGTGTCTGACCCTTTTGTTGAAAGCCTTGATCATCTGTTTTTGATACATTTGACCATGACAGACAGCAGTAAGCCTTTTCTCATCAATCAAGTTCAGTTGATCAAGTAGAGTCTGGATCCAATCGTCTTTGTTCAGACCTTCATCCTTCATGATTCTCAGAGAGGGGATCTGGACCTCAATAGGCAAGACAACCTCCATGCTGTATACCAGAGAGTAGGGTGTTTCCCCGGTTGATGTGTGTGCCGTGGTACGATAACCGTGGAGAGCGAATTGTAGCATCTCATGCCAGTCTTTGTATGTGACTGTCATTTTCTGTATGATCTTTTTGATGTTCTTATTTGCTGCTTTGACAACACCATTCATCTTTGGCCGGTAAGGGGAAGAATTGTGATTCTGGATCTTGAATTGCTCGCATAGGGCGGTGATCATAGTATTGTTTAGATTCGTACCATTGTTTGTGATAATCCTCTCCGGGATACCATACCAACAGACAAGATTCTGTTTAATGAACCGGGCTACAACATTCTTGGTAACTAAGGCGAAAGAGGCCGCCTCAACCCACTTTGTAAAATAGTCAATGGCCACCAAGATGAAGCGGTGTCCATTAGAGGCTGTTGGTTTGATTTCCCCAATCATATTGATGCCCCACATAGTAAAGGGCCAAGGAGCCGTCAAGACATTCAAAGAAACCGGAGGTACGTGCACCTTGTCAGCATAAATCTGACGCTTGTGGCAGGTTCAAGAGTGTTGATAGCAATCTGCTTCCATGGCAGACCAGTAATAACCTGCCCGTAGGATTTTCTTTGCCATCGTATGCCCACTAGAATGGGTGCCAAAAGTGCCTTCATGTAACTCAGCCATGATCTTTTCCGCTTCAACCTTGTCTACGCATCGAAGTAACAGAGTCATGGTTGCGTTTATATAGAATGCCATTACTAAGGAAGGAATTAGCGGAGAATATCCTTAAGAACTTCTTATCATTGACTGAAGCTCCTTCCGGATATTCTTGAGCCTCGAGATACCTCTTGACTTCGTGAAACCAAGGCCGGTCCATTACTTCTTCAGTATTAATCTCGTGACAGTGAGCTAGTTCATTCATCCGTTCAATGGTGATCTGGGGAGCCTCATTATCCCATTTAAGTTTATACATGGATGACATTGTGGCTAGTGCATCTGCTAGTTGATTTTCTTCTCGCGGGAAATGCTCGAAGGTAATCTTCTCAAAATGCAGGATCAATTTCAACACGTGTTCTTTGTTGGGGATCAGGTTAGGGTGTTTGGTGTCCCATTCCCCTTTGATCTGGCTGATGACCAAAGCTGAATCTTCGAATACACTTAAGGATTTGATTCCTAAATCTATGGCAGCCTTGAGACCAAAAATGCACGCTTCTTATTTTGCCATGTTGTTTGTACAGTTGAAGCAAAGTCTTGTAGTAAAGGGAGTATGACATCCTTCAGGGGATATAAGTACATCACCAATACCATTGCCGAGTGTGTTAGATGCCCCATCAAAAACCAGGGTCCATCGGGATCCTTGTTTAGGTCCGTCATATGGTCTGAATTCTTCACATTTGTTTTCCATCATGATGTATTCATCTGGGAATTCGAACTTCATGGACTAGTACTCATCCACAGCTTGATGAGCAAGGTGATCAGTTAGTACACTGCCCTTTATTTCTTTCAGGGTAGTATACTGTATATCATATTCTGTCAGGATCATCTGCCATCTCGCTATTCTCCCATAGAGGGCAGGTTTCTTAAAGATTTATTTTATTAGATCCATTTTAGATATCAATAAGGTAGTATGGGTCAGCATATACTATCTTAGTCAGCGAGCAGCCCATGCCAGAGCGCAACAAGTTTTCTCGAGCAGTGAATATCTTGTTTCACAATCGGTAAACTTTTTGCTCAGGTAATAAATAACATGCTCTGTTCGGCCAGACTCGTCATGTTGCCCCAGCACACACCCCATTGAATTTTCCAAAACAGTTAGATACATGACCAATGGTCTTCCCTCGACTGGTGGCATCAAAATATGATGCTCTTGTAAGTACTCTTTGATCTTGTCGAAGGCAGTTTGGCACTCATCATTCCATCTGAATACTTGATCTTTCTTCAGCAATTTGAAGATTAGTTCACAAGTAGCTTTTAGGTGAGAAATGAATCTGGAAATGTAGTTCAACCGTCCCAAGAATCCTATGACTTCCTTCTCAGTACGAGGAGCAGGCATCTCTTGTATCACTTTTACCTTGGCAGGATCCACTTCGATACCTTTACTGCTGACGACAAAGCCAAAGAGTTTACCAGACCTTACCCCAAATGTTCATTTATTCGGGTTCAACCTCAACTTGTACTTCTTTAACCTCTTAAATAGTTTCTATAAATGATCAAGATGCTCTTCTTCTGTTTGATATCTAGCTATCATGTCGTCCATATAGACCTCTATTTCGTGATGTATCATGTCGTGAAATAAGGCTACCATGGCATGCTGATAGGTTGCCCGTGCATTCTTCATCCAAAATGGCATAACCTTGTAACAGAATGTGCCCCACTGTGTGATAAAGGCTGTTTTCTCCATGTCCTCAGGCGCCATTTTGATTTGGTTGTAGCCTGAGAAACCATCCATGAAGGAAAACACCTTATGTTGTGCTGTATTGTCAACCAAAATATCAATGTGGGGAAGTGGGAAATCATCCTTAGGGCTTGCCCTATTCAAATCTATGTAGTCCACGCACATTCGTACCTTGCCGTCCTTTTTAGGCATGGGAACAACATTGGTAACTCATTGTGGATAAGAGGTGACGACCAAGTATTCAGAATTGAGTTGTTTCATGACTTCTGCCTTGATCTTTTCTGACATGTATGGTCACATGCGATGGACCTTTTGTTTTACCGGTGGGCAGTCTTCTTTTGTTGGTAGACGATGTACCACGATGTCTGCATCAAGTCCTGACATGTCTTCGTACGACCAGGCAAAGACCTCAACATAATCATGTAGCAACTGAATCAGACGCTCTTTGACACTGGGTTTCAGATTGGCACCCACTTTGACTTCTTTCTTGTCCTCTTCGGTACATAGGTTAACCGTGTCCTTTAGTTCTTCGTGGGGCTGAATGGTCCTCTCTTCTTGTTGTAGTAACCTGGCGAGTTCCCCTAGTACTTCACAATCTTCCTCACCTTCGTCTTCGGCTTGGTAGATTAGATTTTCAGAATCACATAAGGCCATAGCAGAATCGTTATCCATGGGATCCTGAATGGATGTAGATCTGCAATTTGAATGTGAGTGTGTGTAAGAGTATAGCTATCTTTGAAATAAATGAAAATGTAAAAAGAAAAACAACGAGCATAAAGTTTGTATGAAAAAACGTCCATGATTCATTGATGTCATATGGAAATGAGATAATAACCCTTACAAATGGACCATTGTGCCTCGGGTAAGACACAAGGTTTTAAGAGTCTGAATTGTTTAATATTACAGGTCCGAAAAAATTTAAAGACAAATTACTGTTGGATAAAAGTGATTGGGACAAAATCTATAGCTTCCCAGTTGCTGAGCCCTCCATTGACAGTTGGGAAAATCCAATCCTCCAGGTTATAGTTGTCTTAATCATCCTCCACTGTGTTGAATTCGTGGTTGCTGATCTTCAAGGGTGGTCCTCCGGCACGAGCACGACGTACAGATTTCTGGGCTCCTGAAGTGAAACCCCAACCAAATTTGTCAGACTTGTATAGGATATCCGGGAGTTGGCCCCAAATAGTGCACCCACCTTCTTCTATCACTGCCTTGGCATCTTTCAAAGACGACATATTGAGCGGAGGCCTTGTAATCTCTGGGACTTGGGAAACAGGCTTGGTTACTACCATAGTTTGCGGGACTTCTTCAAAGTGCTGGAATGGAGTTTCAATAAATTCACCATCTAATTTCACATATCTGAAGGAATTTAGATGACTGACCATATACTCTTCTTCTCCATGAACAATGATGATTTTCCCCTGAATTGGATGTTTCAGCATTTGATGCAACGTAGAGGTAACGACATCAGCATTGTGAATCCACGGTCGGCCTAATAAGCAGGAATATGTAGGGCGAATATCCATTACATAAAAATTTGAATCAAATGTTTGGGTTCCAACTTTTATGGGGATGTCCACTTCCCCATGCACCATCCTTTTTGAGCGGTCGAAGGCCCTCACCACTATGTTGCTAGGTTTCAAGGTCAATGCTTCACAGTCAAGCCTATCAAGAGCCTTTTTAGGAAACACATTCAAAGACGAACCAGTATCAACCAAGACATGAGCCAAAGTCGTGCCCATGAATTCGACTAAGACATGCAATGCCTCGTTATGCTTCCTCCCCCTTGGCGTTAAATCAGCATACGAAAAACCTAAACCATTATCTGCGATCAAGCTGGCTACGCAGTCCCGGAACTGATCGGCAGATGTTTCTTGGGGTACATGAGCAGTTTTAAGGAATTTCACCAAGGCCTTTGAATGAGCCTCGGAACATAACAATAAAGCTAGCATGGGAATTTTTGATGGAGTTTGCCCTAGTTGTTCGACTACGTTGTAGTCGCTTCTTTTTATAATCTTTAGAATTTCCTCCATCTCTTTTCGGGAGGTCTCAGGGACAGCTACTGATTGTGCCTTCATCCAGACAGGCTCAACCAGAATACCTTTGCCTCGAGTCTCGGTTGACTCGGCAGTAAGAATGTCGGTATGGGTGATAACAGGAATTGCAGCAGTTTTATCAACAGGAGTATTAGCAGAGATGATTGCAGGACTAGGAATAGCCTTTGTAGGAGAAACAACAGGAATGATTACAAGTCCAGAAATAGCTTTTGGAGGAGCAATTTCTGGAGACAATACCCTTCCACTCCGGGTTATCTTGCTAGTCCCTGCGATGTTACTGATATCAGAGTCAACTTTCTCAGAACTTGAATTTTCAGCAGCTGGCCAATCTTGCTTGATACCGTTATAGTAGATATCACCTCTATAATTCCATGGGACGGTTTTGTCTGAAGAATACAGGATTGGTCCAGGCATTGTAATCATCAACGAAGCTACTTTAGGAATTGATGTAATTTTAACGGGTCTTTTGGTGGAGACCCTGGAAGAATTGGCGGAAGTGGTCACTATGGAAATATCATTATAAGAAATAGTTGGAATAGAAGTCTTCTCGAACAAAATCTCCTTGTCATCTATTAGGCATTGAACGCCTGCTTTTAACAAATGACAACTGGTTGGTGAGGATAAACAGAAATGAAAGTTTTCACCACAGCCTGGGAAAACACCAGCATTCAATAATTTATTTTTGATAGTCAGGAGTGGGGTCACAAGTTCATCAACCAAATTAACAAACATATCCTCCTCAACGGTGGTGACATCATGGTCGCGCTTGGGCATAGGGGCAGTGATAACATTGGGAATTTCTGGCGCATCGAATTCAATCTCATTGGCTTCAAGAAGGTCTTGTACCTTGTTTTTCAGAGCCTAACAGTTGTTGGTGTCAGGCCGGGACTCTCAGAATGGTATGCACAGCGGGAATTAGGATGATAATGAGGAGAGGTTGTGTTGGGATTTTTTGGAGCTTCTTTCAAAGTCACTAGATTCGATCTTAACAAATGTGGAAATACTTGAGATAGTGTCATATTAATTTGAGTGAACTGTATGACTGGTCTTTCTGTTCTTGGCTGGTTGCTTCTTTACTGAGTAGGTGCAGGTTAAGGAATCATGACAGCCTCCACCATTGGACGACGTTCAGTCCTATCTTGATTTCTTTGAGGATATACATCAACAACTTCTTTTTTTTCCAATAAATGGTTTTCTTACAGTAGTAGAGGATGCTTCTTTTTGAATCTTCCCATTTTTTATCCCGATTTCCACTCTTTCTCCGGTCAATATCAATTCGATAAAACCTGCCGAGGAACTCCCAATTAAGTGATTAGAGAAAGGACCAGACAAGGTACCCAAAAACATGTCTACTAACTCTCTTTCAGATATGGGAGGCTGGACTCTTCCTGCTAAGTCCCTCCATTTTTTAGCATAGTCTTTGAAGCCTTCACTTGAAACCATGGCCATACTCTGAAGTTGAGTACGGGTGGGAGCAAGGTATGCGTTGTATTGGTATTGTTTGTAAAAGGAAGCGGCAAGATCTTCCCAATTATGAGCATCGACTCTTTCTAGATGATAAAACCAATCAAGCTGAGTTCCGGACAGACTGTCTTGAAAGAAGTGTACCCATAAATCCATGGCAGCAGTGTGAGGTTGTATTTTCCTCACATAAAGATACATTTTGGGACATGAAACTCCATCATATTTGGCGAACATCGGTGCCTTGAATTTTGGAGGAATGACAATCCCAGATACTAAACCCAATTCCTCAAAGTCTAGTCCAAGCACTTTTTGAATTTCCATTGCACTTAACCGCTCTTCCAGATGCTTATACTTGTCATCGGCCGAAAGATATTGTTCTTCAGAATAATCTTCTTCTTCCTCTTCCTCTTCTGAATCTGGTTGGGCAACTGCTTCCTTGCCTTTCCCTTCTTGATTGTCTTTCTCACCAGATGACGTTGCAAAGTCTAGGGTCCTTCTTGCTTGTCCTTGGAATCTTCTTCCCATATTTAGAACTCTGTTTTTTTTCTTTCTTTTTTTTCTCTTCAACCAGCAAGGTCTTTAATTCTTCTTGTCCTTCGTCTAGAGTTAAGAAAATCTGTTGAAACTGAGCATTTTACGCCTGAAGGTCTTTCACCGTTTGCTCGAGATCCATCTTACTGAAATAACCAGTAGAAATATGAGGAGACTTGTTACAAGAAACCTGCTTATGTCATGATGAATGATAGATGCATATGCAATGATCTCAAGGATTTTAAAGATTCAAATTTGTTTTAGATAAAAAAGGAAACACATGTTATATTAATAAATTAAAGCTTGAGTACATCAATGCCTCTTTAGGCTTACATATAAATAAAAACTCTAAGATAAAAGGTTGTCCGCATCCTCTTTGGTGGGATGTAGGCGTTTAGAGTCCGCTCCTCATGAAGTTGCTTGGTGAGCTCCAGGTTCTTCTTCTCGCTAGCGTAGAACTGGGCCTCACAAGTGTCTCTCTCCCTCTTAAGCTGTATCCAATCCCTTTGTAAGTCTTCAAGAGAGGTGGGCATGTCAGGATGCAGGATAGTGTACGGAACATCTCCTTCCACAACAGGCTCTATGATTACCGGGAGAATGGATGGGTAAGGCATCATAAGACTTTGAGCATGAGCTCGTACCCATTTAAGGTAAGGCTCAAGAGGGATAGAGTTCTTATGCCCCAATGTATTTCTATCTACCTTGTTTAACATCCTCCAAACTCGGATAAATCTCTAGCGATGACCTTAATCGTCGTTCTCGTAGTCAAATATCAAACCTTGAATGAGTATCTCATGTGGGCCATGCCTTCGGGCGTAACCAAACTGTCTTAAGGCTAAGCAGGGGTTGTAGGTGATACTTCCCCTAATGCCAAGTGTTGTACCCCAAAATTTTCCCTCCTATATTTCTCAAAACATTTCAAGAAAGATCCCCAAGTTGCTCAAGGTAGTCCAAGGGTTGGCCAGACAAGCTCTCTCCTAAGGTAGTCTACCTCAAATTAGGGTTTCATGTTGCATCAAGATGATTGAGTCCAAGGGACCCCAAATTCACAACATTTTCCTAATATGTTCTCAAGATCATCCATGCCAAGTTTCAAGCCTTGCAGAGGAAGTTTGCTCAGTCAATTGCTCAAAGGCCTGAAAATCGACTATGCTAGGGCAAAAGTCAACTGTGGCCCACATACAGTCAAACTTCAAGATTTTTGGTCAACATCCTCATTTTGAAGTATATTTCATCATTTCATCAAGGGTTGATCATGATTCATCAAGGATTGCTCATAATTCATCAAGACTCAAAAGTTGCTAAATTAGGGTTTTGTAGGAAAAGTCAACTCAACTTTGACCAAGCATACCTTTCTCATACTTTATTAGAAATGACCCATCCAAAGCTCATTTTGAATAGGATGCAATTTCCTACAATCCATCTTCAGCTCCCAAGTTCAAAATATGCACTCACAAGAAGTTATGAATTTGGACATTATAGGTCATTTTGGAAAGTCAACAAAAACACCTTTTGGGTTAAAGCTTCTTACATGAACATGGAAGATCCAAATGAGATGAAACAAAATAGGTCTCTTAGGGGACATCCTAAGCTTTCTAAAAAGTCCAAGAACACCCTCATAAGGTTAAAATTGAGAGAGATATACATTGTCAAAGTTGGACAATTTTTGAAAAAAATGCATGAAGCAAATATTGACCAAACTTGGATTTTTTTTCCAAATGGGCCTATCTTTTCAAGTTTGAAACTCATTCCTAACATGGTCCACGACCTCTAAGCCCACTCATACATTTTTCTACTATTTATGCTATTTATTTTGATATTTTATTCATTAAAATTCAGAATTAAATAAATAAATAATAGAAATAATATAAATTTTGATGTGAATCCATTTTGGGAAAGTTTTATGTTGGTTTATGTCAATTTATTTCGTGCAATAACTCTTCAAATATGTCCAGGTTCATCCACATGTGAAAATGGCATAAAATCATCAAATATGGCATTTTTTTTCAAATTTTGATCATGGTCTTAAAACACAACATTATGAGGGAGATTATTTCCATGCTTTCTTTTCTCGTCATTCTCCTCTATAAATATAGAGCCATACAAGCTTGAAAGGTACTAAAATCCTCTCTAAAAATCTCTTCAAAAAACTCTCTAAAAGCTCTTCAAAAAGCTCTTCAAAAAGCTCCCCAGAAATCAAAGAATTGGTGCAAGTCATATCTCGAGGTTCCGGTCTCTCTCAATTGACATCAAGCCTCAAACCATCCTATTGAAGTCCTCAAGAGTCTTACAAGGCCCAAGAGCAATCCATCACACGCCTAGCACGCCCCCCATTTAACAACACCGGTTTAGTAAAATTTTAAACTTTGAATCTCTAATTTTAATCACATTTTATGGTATGCTAACGTTTGTTTGAGTTTATATAGAACAATTATGGATGGTTGAATCATAGGTTCCACGCAAGAATCAAAAAACACCATAGTTAGAGCATGAAGCTTTCGAAGATTCAGGCCTAGGGATTTCTGATGATTGCACCCCCAGTTTACTTTTGCTACTAGGCCCATCTTTATTTTCATGTTTTATTTGTTTTGTTTATTTCTTTTAATCCCTTTTATTTTTTTATCAATAAACAAATATAAAAATCACATAAAAATAGATTTAGGATTTTTTCTTAATTAAATTTTAATTTTAGGTAAAACTTTAATTTCTTTTTGTAAATAACTTAAAAATAATTAGAATAAATAGGTTTTATTACTAACTTAATTATATTTTATTTTTTCCTAAAATAACCAAAGAAACCAAAATAGGTCATGTAATTATTTTTATTAATTAATTTAATTAACTAATTAATTGCATATTTAATTTAGAAAACTTATTTCTTTTATTAAAAACAACAAAAAACAATTTTTCTTTTAATTAGGTTAGAAGGGTCAAAACCTTAAATTCTCGTCGATCTTAATTCTTCTCGCGCGCTTTATTTTTATTATTTACCATATTGATGTAACTTCCTACAGTTTGTAATAGTTTAATTAGGACGTTTATTTACATTTATCGCTTTATTTTCAAAGGGTTTGTTTTTGGCTATGTAAATACCCGAAGCCTTGTAATAGTGTAGTTTAAATTCCGCATTTTAAATTCCGCAAATTATTAACTGTTAGATGTATGATATAGGGATGCATGACAAGAATGTATGATTAATTTTAAAACAGTAGATCACCCTAAATGTGCAAAGATAAATAAACTGAAATTGAATCATACGCACATGCGCACTCCTAGGGTACACTCTCACTTGGTTGCCTTTGGTAAACGGTCATTGAGTATAGGATGCTTTAGTGGTCGTCCTTTTGTCTAAACAAAGATCAAAGTCCCGATTCGGAAAATTTGCCTCGGAATGGTTGCCTCGGAATTGTCGCCTCGAATAAATTGATCTAAGACATTAGGGTTACTACTAAAACGTCCTAACATTGCTTTAGTGACCATACGTCCCTTTCGAATTGACCCTAAAAACTCCAACGACGATGCTACCTACTCACTAATAGTAGGATAGCATTGTCTAAAGGAAACGAACATATAACGATTCTTTTTTCGAGTAGGTAGATTAGTTCTTAAGTACTTGCTCAATCCAAACAAAATTTTCACACTTACACTCCTTTACAAACAAAGTTTTCAAAAACACTTCATTACACTCTTGAAGACAGAAGCAAGAGTTAAATCGAAGTCAAAACAAAAACTTTTCAAAGCCCCAAAACACAAAGAAAACAATTTTGAAAATGATGAGCAAGTACCTAAGATCCCGTAGATAACTACGGATAGAAAGGGTGCTAATACCTTCTCTTTCTATAATCTACCCCCCGTACTCAGAAATATCTCGAAAAAGGATTTTTTCTGTGCTTTTTTCCTTTTCTTGTTGGATAAAATAAAAGTCGGTGGCGACTCTTGATTACCGCGACATTTTGCAAATACAAACGCAAAACGCAAACCAGCATAAATTCCTTAACGAAATAGGGAAACCACGTCCCCGTTCTGGCCACCGTATCACAGAACTGGCGACTATGCTGGGGAAGAGAATAAGTGGGGTGTACCTTAGGATTACTTCATCATAATGTTTTCAATTACTTGATTTGTATGCTTTATCTTTGTGAGTTTGAATCAGAGTTACTATAGATCATAACCCGGATCTGGGGATACCTTTTAGGTAAGTAGCAATAGACTGTGAGGGAACTATACGACGTAGACCGATACGGTTAAAGCAGTAGCTACGTTGGTGTGACACTTTAGTTCGTATCGATATCCCTTATGGAGGAACAAGGAGAATATGGGGCTGTTAAGGGGTCATTAAGCACCAACTGACCTTAGAACCTATAATTGACCAACTTGGCCATAGAAAAGTAGCAATATGCTACACTCATTGAGACCAAACTCTCGCGATGATTCCGGCCGCAAGAAAAGGTTGCTAAACTGGAATTATGACCGATCGAGGGTGGTCATTGATATTGAGATCCTCTAGAACCCGGTTACTATTACTAGGACAGGTTGAACCAACTAAACTGAAAGAGGGTAGTACCTTAAATCCATGCCAGCCTAAAATTTAAGGGCTACTATGTGACTTGTGTGCCCTTACCATGTTTGCTATCTGTGAATACTTGTGGTGTGTTTCTATCATGACATCATGCATCATGACATTGCATGCATATTTCATTAGACTAACCCATTTCAAAGACCGAGGGGATTCATCTTTGTTCTATTTTGCAGATCATGGCATCTATGAGCATAAATACTATTTGCATCAGCTTCATACAAATCCATGCTCAACTTAGAGAGTTGGTTTCTAAGGTTCCTGATACTTCTTCCTTTGTCAGAAGACATGGTCACCTCCTTAGTTTGGTCACTTCTAAGATGGATGAGAAAATAATGAGTGTCTTGTTCCAGTTCTTCGACCCATTGCATCACTGCTTCACCTTCCCGGACTATCAGTTGGTCCCTACTTTGGAGGAGTTCTCTGATTTACTTGGTATTTCTATTCTAGAGAAGACACCATTTACAGGATTAGAGGTGGCTCATAGGCCAGAAGATATTGCTACAGCCCTACATCTGACAAAGGCTGATGTAATGTCTAACTGGGAGACTCGGAGTGGGGTTAAAGGCTTCCTGGCTAAGTTCTTGATTGATCAGGCTCAATAGTTTTGGGACAGCTTGGACTTTCAAGCATTTAAAGACATCCAAGCACTTCTCATCTATGGCTTGGTTTTGTTCCCTAATTCAGATTCTTTCATCGACGTGAACGCAGTCAAGGTCTCATGTCCCATAATCCAGTGCCCACTCTCTTAGGTGATATTTTGCATGCTCTTTATGCCCGTACTACTCGTAAATGGGGAACCCTTATGTGTTGTGCACCATTGTTGGCGAGGTGGTTTATTTCTCACCTCCCCAAATTTGTTTTGAAGAACGAGGAAGGCATGGGTTGGTCCTACAGAATTATGTCCCTTGCTCACACGACATCCTTTGGAGTACAAAGGACATGGAAGAGGTAGCTGTCATTGACCAGTGTGGAGAATAGCCCAATGTTCCCTTGCTTGTAATTAGGGGAGAGATCACCTATAATCCTTGTCTGGCCTTACGACAGTTTGGGCGAGCTAGGAGGGACGGACCTCATGAATTGCTGCTTCCAAACATTGTCTTTGACTTCCAAGGAGATGTTGAGGGACATCACCGCAGATTTATACAAGCTTGGGATAGGGTGAATAGGTCTGATCCGCATGAGCTAGGAGCGAAGACTTCTCTTCCGATGCAACCGTATCTCCGGTGGGTTCGGTCCCGTGCCCAAAAGCTAGGGATGCCGTACGAAGCTGTCTTACCAGTGATTGTAGAGCATGCTGATGAAGAAGGGGTTCCTCATACTGTCCTCCATCCATACATGCCTACTGACATTGGGGCATTAAAGAGGTCTTGGATCCAATTGAGGGAAGAACGGGATACTTACAGAGAGAAGTATCATGAATAGGAACGGAAGATCCTGAAGCTTACAAGGCAGCTGGAGAATGAGAGGGTCCTCAACGGCTATGTCGGCACACAAGGAAAATGACCATGGGAGCGCTGATGTCTTTTGCTATTTCTAGTTTTGATTAACTTTTTAGTTTTTCTTTTGTAACGCCTTAAGGGAATTTGTCAAACATTGGTTCAAGTTTTTAATCTAATAAAAGTGTGTTTCATTTTGGTTTACAAATTAGAATATCCCTAAAGTCTTTGAAATCATATCATATGCATTCCATTCCCATGCACCTCATCACAGGTACCCTTACAGGTTTCTCATCTTCTTCACTGTTTATTTCAGCATATCATGTCTTCTGAAACATCCACTGAGTAAGCTATTAAGGTTCTCCAAGCTCAAAATGCTCAGTTCCAGGAAATGTTCATGAACCTGGCCAAGAGGCAGAAATATTTGAAGACACTTATCTTGAAGGATAAGAAGAAGAAGAAGAATACGGTCCTCCTGAATATGGTTCATAGATTTGGGAACAGGTTGCGAGAGGAACTTAATTTGTCTCACTCATCTGGAGGGGGAGAAAATCAAGAAGAAAGGAGGGCTCCTAGCCCTGTGGTTTCTGACAACGACACTAACTTTGATGAAGACCAGTATCCTCCTACCGAGGATAGGTATAAGCAACTCGAAGGCCGGTTAAGTGCGATGGAGATCCAGAAGATACCTGGGTTGGACTTCGATGATTTGGGTTTGACGTCTGGGGTGGTGATCCCCCACAAGTTTAAGGCTCTTGTCTTTGCTAAGTATGATGGGGTCTCCTGCCCGAAGTTACACCTCCGATCGTATGTCAGAAAGATTCAACCATATACTGCCGATAGGAACCTCTGGGTTCATTTCTTTCAAGATAGTCTGTCAGGGACTCAACTTGAGTGGTTCTATCAGCTAGAAGGACCTAACATCCGTAATTGGGAGGACCTTGCTACTGCTTTTTACAAGCAGTAGCAATATAATGCCGACCTCGCTCCCACGCGTACCCAACTTTAGGGTATGTCTATGGGTGCGAGCGAAGGTTTTAAAGATTACTCTCAGAAGTGGAGAGATCTTACTGGTAGAGTACAACCCCCTCTGGCTGACAGGGAGTTGGTGGATATGTTTCTGGGGACCTTGTCTGGTCCGTATTTCAACCATTTGATCGGTAGTTCATCGTCTGGTTTCACTGAGTTAATTATGATTGGGGAGAGAGTTGAGGCCGGTATCAAGAGCGGCAAGATACAGAAAGGTGTTTCGTCAAGTATAGAGAAGAAGCCTTTCAAGAAGGAATCTAGTGCAGTTAACAGCTCGAGGAGCCAAAATCGACCTGAGCGCCGCCAAGCGGTTAATGCGGTAGTTATTTCAAGACCAACTATTGCCCCACAACGCAACAATCAACAAAGAGTGGAGAGAACGCAAAGACAGTTTACTCGACTCAGCATGGCTTTATCTCAAATTCTGCCGCAGTTGTTGAAGACCAATTTGGTGACTCCGAGGGGAGCTCCAAAGAATCCCAACACCACATGACCGTTGTATAATCCGAACGCCCTTTGTGCTTATCACTCTGATAGCCCAGGGCATGATACCAATAACTGCTGGGCTTTGAAGAATAAAGTGCAGGATCTGATTGATGCTAAGGAGATCGAGTTTGAAGCGCCTGAAAAGCCTAATGTCATAACGACACCTATGCCAAAACATGACGCGGGAGTCAATGCATTTGAAGATGATGGAGAAGAGTTTGATATTGATAGTTGTATTTACCCGACTACCAACGGTGGTTTGAGCAATTGGACGGCAAGGGATTCCATGCACGTTTCTTTTATTACACAATAATAGACTTTTGTTTTGGATTTGTAACATACAATTTTAAACTTTACGGCCCGGTGCCTTACCCGAGACACCGTGGCTTTGTTTGAGGGCTTATTATGTGTCATTTCCATATATCATCAATAAAAGCATTGGACGTTTTTTGCATTACAAATTTTGTGCTCCTTGTTTTTTTCTTTTCTTGCAAAACAACTATTTTACACACACTCACATATACAGGTCTACATCCATTCTGGATCCCACTGAAAACGACTCTGCTACTGCCAATTATGACTTCGAAAGTCCGATCAACCAAGCCGGGGACGAAGATGAGGATGATTGCAAAGTTCCTGGTGAACTTGCTAGATTGATACTTCAAGAAGAGAGGGCCATACAGCCGCATGAAGAGCCAGTGGAAATAGTAAATCTGGGTACAGAGGAAGACAAGAAAGAGGTCAAGATCAGTGCAAATCTGGAATCTAGTGTTAAGCAATGGTTGATTCAGATGCTGCGTGACTATGTTGAGATCTTTGCCTGGTCTTATGAAGATATGACTGGGTTGGATACTGATATCGTGGTTCACCGCTTTCCCACCAAGGAAGATTGTCCTCCAGTGAAACATAAAGTTCACCGAATGCGCCCAGAGATGTCTGAGAAAATCAAGGCTGAAGTTATGAAACAATTTGATGCCGATTTTCTAGCAGTTACTTCTTACCCACAGTGGGTGGCCAACGTGGTTCCAGTGCCGAAGAAAGATGGTAAAGTTCGGATGTGTGTTGACTATAGGGATCTGAATAGGGCGAGCCCCAAGGATGATTTCCCTCTACCTCATATCAACATTCTGGTTGACAACACCGCACAACATAAGGTCTTCTCCTTTATGGATGGTTTCTCCGGTTACAATCAGATTAAAATGGCTCCCGAAGACATGGAGAAGACAACTTTTTTTACTCAATGGGGTACCTTTTGCTACAAGGTCATGCCTTTCCGATTGAAGAATGTTGGGGCAACGTATCAGCGCGCCATGGTCGCTTTGTTCCACGACATGACCCATCATGAGATTGAGGTATATGTTGACGACATGATTGCAAGATCCCAGACTGAGGAAGAACATCTTTACCATCTTTAGAAGCTATTTAACAGGTTGAAGTTGTACAAGCTGAGGTTAAACCCGAATAAGTGCACCTTCGGGGTGAGATCTGGTAAGCTGTTGGGTTTCGTCGTAAGTGATAAAGGTATTCAAGTGGATCCTGCAAAGGTGAAGGCTATACAGGAAATTCCAGTTCCCCGAACAGAAAAAGAAGTCAGAGGTTTTCTGGGATGTCTGAACTACATTTCCCAATTCATCTCACACCTGACTGCTACTTGTGAATCGATCTTCAAGTTACTGAAGAAAGATCAAGTGTTAAGATGGAATGATGAATGTTAGGCCACTTTCGAAAGGATCAAAGAATATATCCAAGAGCCTTCTATTCTGATGCCTCCAGTTGAAGGGAGACCTTTGATCTTATACTTGACAGTACTCAATAATTCAATGGGGTGCGTGCTTGGGCAGCATGACGAGTCTGGCCGAAAAGAGCATGTTATTTATTACTTTAGCAAAAAGTTTACCGACTGCGAGACCTGATACTCATTGCTTGAGAAAACTTGTTGTACTTTGGCATGGACTACTCGCCGGCTGAGACAATATATGCTGACTCACACTAATCTACTGATATCAAAGATGGATCCAATCAAGTATATCTTCGAAAAGCCTACCTTGTCCGGAAGAATAGAAAGATGGAAGATGATCTTGACTGAGCATGACATCCAATACACGACCCAAAAAGCAATCAAGGGAAGTGTGTTAGCAGATCATCTGGCACATCAGGCAGTGGATGATTACCAGTCTATGAACTTTGAATTCCCGAATGAGAACATCATGTTGGTAACTGACTATGAAACACCTGGACCGGATGAAGGACCTGAGGAGGGATCCCGATGGTCTATGTACTTTGATGGAGCTTTAAATGCTTTGGGTAATGGCATTGGCGCAATGATCATATCTCCTGAAGACTCTCATACTCCATTCACCGCCCTACTATGTTTCAACTGCACCAACAACATGGCGGAGTATGAGGCATGCATCATGGGTCTTCAAGCAGCAATTGACTTAAGGATTAAGTTCTTGAATGTATTCGGAGATTCCTCTCTCGTGATCAGTCATATCAAAGGCGAGTGGGATACGAAACACCCAAATCTTATTCCTTACAAAGAGTATGTATTGACTTTGCTTCCGCACTTCGAGGAGATAACCTTTGAACACTTCCCTAGAGAGGAGAATTAGTTGGCGGACGCGCTAGCTACAATGTCTTCTAGGTTCAAGGTCAGATGGGACAATGAGGCCCCCCAGATTACCATTGAGAGGTTGGAAGAATCCGCACTTTGTTGTGACATTGAGACTGAAGAGGTAGTAGATAAACCCTGGTTTCATGAGGTAAAGAGGTATCTTGAAGCTCAAGAGTACCCCGAGGGTACATCTATTAATGATAAAAAGTTTCTGAGAAGATTCGCGGCGAAGTTCTTCATCAGCAATGGAATTCTTTACAAGCGTAACCATGACTTAACCTTGCTGCGTTGTGTGGATAAGAACGAAGCAGAAAGGATTATGGTAGTGTTACATGAAGGTACTTTCGGGACTCGTCCCAGTGGACATACCATGGCAAAGAAAAATCCTGTGGGCAGGATATTATTGGTCCACCATGGAAGCCGACTGTTATCAGCATTCTCGGACCTGTCATAAGTGCCAAGTCTATGCTGATAAGGTGCACATACCTCCAGTTCCTCTGAACATCTTGAAGGCTCCTTGGCCTTTGGCAATGTGGGGCATCGACATGATCGGCGAGATCAGACCTACTGTGTCTAACGGGCATCGTTTCATCAAGGTAGCTATTGATTACTTTACAAAGTGGGTTGAAGCAGCTTCCTTTGCTACAGTGACCAAGAACGTCGTGGCACGGTTCATTCAGCATAATTTGATCTGTCGATATGGTGTACCAGAGAGGATCATTACGGACAATGGTACAAATCTCAATAATAAGATGATCACCGAACTCTGCAAACAGTTCAAGATACAACATCACAACTCTTCTCCTTACCAGCTGAAGATGAATGGGTCTGTCGAAGCGGCTAATAAAAACATCAAGAAGATTGTGCAGAAGATTACAGTGACATACAAAGATTGGCACGAGATGTTACCTTTTTCTCTTCATGGGTACCGTACCTCAGCGCGAACATCAACAGGGGCCACACCCTATTCCTTGGTTTATGGTATGGAGGCGGTCTTGCCCATTGAGATTCAGATACCCTCTCTTCGGATTATGAAGGACGCATGTTTGAGCGAAGATGACTGGATTCAGACCCGGCTTGATCAGTTAAATTTAATCGATGAAAAGAGACTTACTGCTATTTGTCATGGTCAGACGTATCAAAAGTGGATGATCAAGGCATTTAACAAGAAAGTCAAACGATAAGAGTATTAAGCTAGGGACCTGGTTATCAAGCACATAATACTGCCACAAGGTGATCCTAGGGGAAAATGGACCCCTACTTACGAAGGGCCATTTGCGGTTAAGAACATTTTCTCAGGAGGAGCTATGATTCTAACCACCATGGATGGTGACGACCTTCCTCACCCCGTCAATGCAGACATAGTGAAAAAATACTACGCATAACCAAAGACACGCTAGGTCGACTGGCCTAGGCAAAAATAAGGGCTTCCCGGCGAACCAAAAGGGTTCGGGCAAAAATAAGGGATGAAAATAAAAAAAATATGTACACTCGGCAAGTCGAAAACCTGAAAAGGCGGCTTGGGCAAAAAAGGGTATCCCGGTGGACTGAAAACCCGAAAGGGCGGTCCAGGAAAAAAATAGGGATCAAAGCGTAACACTATGTCTCATTGGATCACCTTGCAACCAGACTTCAGTATCGACTATCAAGCTCGGACGACACCAATCAGTCTGATCCACCTTCAACCAAGTAGCTAAGTGATGAGATTCTCAAAGACATAAAGACAATAGCAGAGTTGGAACCCAGTGGGATTGTTCACATAGATGTTTTTCTTTGTTTTTCACAAATTGTATAAACTCTATTACTCGGCGGCGTTCTCTTACTAGGACGTCAGCCTCTTGTACAAAAAACGCCTATTTACAGGCTAACTTCAAAATCAATACAAGTCATTTTCACAAATAAATTTCAAACTGTTTTCCTTTTTCTGTTTTGTTTTGCAAGAACGTCCAATGTTCATTTTTGATATATGCATTTGACATTGATTGCTGCTCATAAAAATTTACATGCGAAACAAAAGACGATTACTTGTAATAATAGAAACAGGGGCAAACGAGAAATGTCCAAATCGTACAATTGCTCTACCCACCATGTATAGGGATAGACCTAGCTGGAGAAAACAATTGAATGTACATTCATTCCCCGTAGAGTAAAGAGAAAGATAGTGGTGTTAGCTCTCCCCAGTTGAGACTCGCAACTGTGAATGAATCGGTAATATTCTCTCCAAGTAGAGTTTATCTACCATAAGCACTAAAAATTTAATTATACCCAGCGGAGTATAAAAAATCATCCCCAGTGGAGTTTGAAAAAATCATCCCCAGTAGACTTTGGAAGGACATCCCCAGTAGAGTCTAAAAGGTTATTCCCCATGAAGTCGCGACTGGAAAATCATCCCCAACGGAGTTCTTTCCTTTCACAAACAGGAATTCAATCCCCAACAAGGTTCATTATCACCAGCAACGGTAATTCATCCCCAACTGAATTTATCAGCGGAATCCTCCGGCAGAGCATCTCTTCCCCACAGAGGCATTTCCTCGTCAGTTAATTCCCCAGCGGAATCATCCTCTCCCGCATGTTTATTCTCACAAACATCTTCATCCACTATCTCCAGCAGAAACAAAGAATTCAATTCTTTTCTCCAGCGGCAATCCAGGATTTAGTTTCCCCAGCTCAAAACACTACATTTCCATACAATACGACACATGCATATACGCATCATACAACACAATATCATTTATTTTGAGAACATCATTGCTTGATACATATCATGCATTACATACAATTAACCTTTACCTTTCAGGAAGGATACGGTTAAATTCTCACAAAGTTCAAGCTATGAAGCTTTTACCTCAGTTGAATTACAAACGAGTTCCTAAATCTCAGCAGAGATATTTCCTCAGTTGAATTACAGGAAAGTTCCTAAATCTCAGCAGAGATGTTTCCTCAGTTGAATTACGGACGAGTTCCTAAATCTTGACAAAGATATTTCCTCAGTTGAATTACGGACGAGCTCCTAAATCTCGACAGATATGTTTCCTCAGTTGAATTACGGATGAGTTCCTAAATCTCGACAAAGATATTTCCTCAGTTGAATTACGGACGAGCTCCTAAATCTCGACAGAGATATTTCCTCAGTTGAATTACGGACGAGTTCCTAAATCTCGACAAAGATATTTCCTCAGTTGAATTACGGACGAGTTCCTAAATCTCGACAAAGATGTTTCCTCAATTGAATTACGAACGAGTTCCTAAATCTCGACATAGATGTTTCCTCAGTTGAATTACGGACGAGTTCCTAAATCTCGACAAAGATATTTCCTCAGTTGAATTACGGACGAGCTCCTAAATCTCGACAAAGATGTTTCCTCAGTTGAATTACAGACGAGTTCCTAAATCTCGACAAAGATGTTTCCTCAGTTGAATTACGGATAAGTTCCTAAATCTCAGCAGAGATGTTTCCTCAGTTGAATTACGGACGAGCTCCTAAATCTCAGCAGAGATGTTTCCTCGGTTGAATTACGGACGAGTTCCTAAATCTCAGCAGAGATGGTTTCTTAGTTGAATTACGGACGAGCTCCTAAATCTCAGCAAAGTTGTTTCCTCAGTTGAGTACGGACGACTAAAGTTCCTAAATATCAACAGAGTTGTTTCCTCAGTTGAGTACGGACGATTGAAGTTCCTAAATTTCAACAGAGATGATTCCTCAGTTGAGTACGGATGACCAAAGTTCCTAAATATCAACAGAGACGATGCACAAGAAGAATACGGACGACCGTAGCTCCTAAAATTCTATCTCTCTCAACAAAGATCAGACTTCCCCAGCGGAATCTTCCTCAACAACAGGTATACAAGCTCTCGCTAAGGAATCTCTTGTGCGATCGTCACTCCTTCAGATGGCATCTTTAAGCCCATCCCCTCGTCAGCAATTTCCAAATGGCATCTGTAAGCCCATTCCCGACATCACAAGACAATTACCACTTCATGCGAGTGCAAATTTCTGGGCACTCTAGTGTTCAATCCTCTTCCACCTTCGGATCACGAAAGGCACGAAAACCAATCTAAATCTTCAGGTTTAAGAAGATTGAACAAGGGCAGCTGTTGTACCCCAAAATTTTCCCTCCCATATTTCTCAAAACATTTCAAGAAAGATCCCCAAGTTGCTCAAGGTAGTCCAAGGGTTGGCCAGACAAACTCCCTCCCAAGGCAGTCTACCTAAAATTAGGGTTTCATTTTGAATTAAGATACTTGAGTCCAAGGGACCCCAAATGCTCAAAATTGTCCTAATGTTTTCCCAATATCATCCATGTCAAGTTTCAAGCCTTGCAGAGGAAGTTTGCTCAATCAATTGCTCAAAGGCCTAAAAATCGACTATGCTAGGGCAAAAGTCAAATGTAGCCCACATACAGTCAAACTTCAAGATTTTTGGTCAACATCCTCATTTTTAAGTATATTTAATCATTTGATCAAGGGTTGATCATGATTCATCAAGGATTGCTCATAATTCACCAGGACTTAAAAGTTGCTAAATTAGGGTTTTGTAGGAAAAGTTAACTCAACTTTGACCAAGCATAACTTTCTCATACTTTATGAGAAATGACCCATACAAAGCTCATTTTGAATAGGATTCAATTTCCTACAATCCATCTTTAGCTCCCAAGTTCAAAATATGCACTCAAAAGAAGTTATGAATTTGGACATTATAGGTCATTTTGGAAAGTCAACAAAAACACCTTTTGGGTTAAAGCTTCTTACATGAACATGGAAGATCCAATTGAGATGAAACCAAAGAGGTCTCTTAGGGGACATCCTAAGCTTTCTAAAAAGTCCAAGAACACCCTCATAAGGTTAAAATTGAGAGAGATATACATTGTCAAAGTTGGACAATTTTTGAAAAAAATGCATGAAGCAAATATTGACCAAACTTGGATTTTTTTTCCAAATAGGCCTATCTTTTCAATTTTGAAACTCATTCCTAACATGGTCCACGACCTCTAAGCCCACCCATACAATTTTCTACTATTTATGCTATTTATTTTGATATTTTATTCATTAAAATTCAGAATTAAATAAATAAATAATAGAAATAATATAAATTTTGATGTGAATCCATTTTGGGAAAGTTTTATGTTGGTTTATGTCAATTTATTTCGTGCAATAACTCTTCAAATATGTCCAGGTTCATCCACATGTGAAAATGGCATAAAATCATCAAATATGGCATTTTTTTTCAAATTTTTATCATGGTCTTATAACACAACATTATGAGGGAGATTATTTCCATGCTTTCTTTTCTCGTCATTATCCTCTATAAATATAGAGCCATACAAGCTTGAAAGGGACTAAAATCCTCTCTAAAAATCTCTTCAAAAAACTCTCTAAAAGCTCTTCAAAAAGCTCCCCAGAAATCAAAGAATTGGTGCAAGTCATATCTCGAGGTTCCGGTCTCTCTCAATTGACATCAAGCCTCAAACCATCCTATTGAAGTCCTCAAGAGTCTTACAGGCCCAAGAGCAATGCATCACACGCCTAGCATGCCCCCCATTTGACAACACCAGTTTGGTAAAATTTTAAACTTTGAATCTCTAATTTTAATCACATTTTATGGTATGCTAACTTTTGTTTGAGTTTATATAGAACAGTTATGGATGGTTGAATCATAGGTTCCACGCAAGAATAAAAAAACACCATAGTTAGAGCATGAAGCTTTCGAAGATTTGAGCCTAGGGATTTCTGATGATTGCACCCCCTGTTTACTTTTGCTACTAGGCCCATCTTTATTTTCATGTTTTATTCGTTTTGTTTATTTCTTTTAATCCCTTTTATTTTTTTATCAATAAACAAATATAAAAATCACATAAAAATAGATTTAGGATTTTTTCTTAATTAAATTTTAATTTTAGGTAAAACTTTAATTTCTTTTTGTAAATAACTTAAAAATAATTAGAATAAATAGGTTTTATTACTAACTTAATTATATTTTATTTTTTCCTAAAATAACCAAAGAAACCAAAATAGGTCATGTAATTATTTTTATTAGTTAATTTAATTAACTAATTAATTGCATATTTAATTTAGAAAACTTATTTCTTTTATTAAAAACAACAAAAAACAATTTTTCTTTTAATTAGGTTAGAAGGGTCAAAAATTTAAATTCTCGTCGATCTTAATTTTTCTCGCGCGCTTTATTTTTATTATTTACCATATTGATGTAACTTCCTACAGTTTGTAATAGTTTAATTAGGATGTTTATTTACATTTATCGCTTTATTTTCAAAGGATTTTTTTTTTGGCTATGTAAATACCCGAAGCCTTGTAATAGGGTAGTTTAAATTCCGCACTTTAAATTCCGCAAATTATTAACTGTTAGATGTATGATATAGGGATGCATGACAAGAATGTATGATTAATTTTAAAACAGCAGATCACCCTAAATGTGCAAAGATAAATAAACTGAAATTGAATCATACGCACATGCGCACTCCTAGGGTACACTCTCACTTGGTTGCCTTTGGTAAACGGTCATTGAGTATAGGACGCTTTAGTGGTCGTCCTTTTGTCTAAACAAAGATCAAAGTCCCGATTCGGAAAATTTGCCTCGGAATGGTTGCCTCGGAATTGTCGCCTCGAATACATTGATCTAAGACATTAGGGTTACTACTAAGACGTCCTAACATTGCTTTAGTGACCATACGTCCCTTTCGAATTGACCCTCAAAACTCAAACGACGATGCTACCTACTCACTAATAGTGGGATAACATTGTCTAAAGGAAACGAACATAGAACGATTCTTTTTTCGAGTAGGTAGATTAGTTCTTAAGTACTTGATCAATCCAAACAAATTTTTCACACTTACACTCTTTTATAAACAAAGTTTTCAAAAACACTTCATTACACTCTTGAAGACAGAAGCAAGAGTTAAATCGAAGTCAAAACAAAAACTTTTCAAAGCCCACAAACACAAAGAAAACAATTTTGAAAATGATGAGCAAGTACCTAAGAGCCCGTAGATAACTACGGATAGAATGGGTGCTAATACCTTCCCTTTCTATAATTTACCCCCCGTACTCAGAAATATCTCGAAAAAGGAATTTTCTGTGCTTTTTTCCTTTCCTTGTTGGATAAAATAAAAGTCGGTGGCGATTCTTGCTTACCGCGACATTTTGCGAATACAAACGCAAAACGCAAACCAGCATAAATTCCTTAACGAAATAGGGAAACCACGTCCCGGTTCTGGCCACCGTATCACACCAAGTAAAGGGACATTAGGGAATTCTCCATAACGGTCGATGATGATAACATTCTCTATAGATCGGGAACACCAATGGATGTCTGAATGTTTGAGCGTCATCAACCTTTGTGACCACCTTGAACCTTGCTCGTTCTTCAATACAAATTGGGGAAGATGCGAAATAAACCATCTTGCCAAGAGAGGAGTGCAACATATAAGGAGGCCTCTTTTCCTTATTGTGAGAGTGAAAAAATAATGTAGGATGTCCCCTAACAGAGTAGGCACCGGGTTGCGGGACATGAATATTTTGACGGTGTTCACATCTATGAGGTAGTCAGGATTTGGAAATAAAACCATCCCATAGATGAGGAGAGCTACAATTTCTTCAAAAGCTTGCAAGTCCAAGGAGTTCCAACAGTTTTGGGCTTTCTCAAATAAGAACTTGGCTAAGAAACCTTTGACACCACTCCTTGTTTCCCAATTGGTTGTGATATCGAATGGTTTCAAGTGTAGAGCTTGAGCAATCTCTTCTGGCTTTGGATCTCTTTCCGTACCGTTGAAAGGCAGTTGATTGAGAATTGGAATCCCCAAGAGTTGGGAGAATTCTTCCAAAGTTGGCACAAGTTGATAATCGGGAAATGTGAAGCAATGGTGTGAAGTATCAAAGAACTATAAGAGCATATTCATCATGTCTTCATCAGTGTTGGAGGTGACCAAGTTTAGTAGGCGACCATGTCTTTCGGTGAATGGACAATTTTCAGGAATCCTTGAAGCTATCTCTTTAAGTTGTGAAGGGATCCTTACAAGATTTACTTGAGTGGTTTTCCTGCGAGTAGAATCCATGTCCTACAAAACAGAACAAAGATAAATCCCAAGATCCTTGAAATGGTTAGTGAGTATGAGTATGATGTTATGATGTTTATGATGTTATGTACAAGTATGTATATACAAACAAAGAAAACAAGTCCTTAGGTTTAGGCTTGCATGGAGTTTTATAGGTAAGTACCCTCTTGAAGTTTAGTTGGCTTAAAACATGTCCTAGCAATAGTAACCGAGTTCTAAGGAGCTCAATATCACTGGTTTGTTTCCTTGGTCATTGTTTCAGCATAAGCCTCTTTAATGGCGACTGAAATATCCCAAAAAACCAAAACTCAATGAGTGTAGTATCGAGTATCTACCAACTCCAGACTGCACCAAAGTCGGTCATCTCACTACGTCCTAATGGCCAAGTTGGTCAAGTAAAGGTTCTAAAAGTTCATTAGTGCTTTATGACATCACTTAGCGGCCCCGTATTCTCCTTGATTAACTCAAGGGCTACCAGTACCCGCAAATATGTCGCACTAACGTAGCTATTTCTTAGACCATGTAGGTATACCCCGCACAGTTTCCACAATGTATTGCTACTTACCTATAAGGTATTCCAAATCCGGGTAGAGGATTCAACCCCAAACAAAGAACCATAATGTAAAGCATACAAGTCAAAAAAAGAAAGCAAATAAATGTGACCTAGACCTAAGGTAACCCCCCTTTTATAAATTTCCCCAACAGAGTCGCCAGTTCTGTGATACGGTGGGAGAACTGACTTGGGTGTTTTGCGTTTTATCGTAAATGTTGCGGTTAGCAAGAGTCGCCACTGACTTTTCTTTTATCCAAGAGGAAAGGTGAAAAAGCACAGGAAAGACCTTTGAGATTATTTCTTGAGTTCGGGGGGTAGATTATGAAAAGGGAAGGTATTAGCACCTGTTGTAACCCAAAATTTTCCCTCTCATTTTACTCAACACATGCTCATTGAGGTCCTCAATTTGCTCAAGGATGCCCAAGAGTTGACCAGACAAACTCTCACCTAAGGCAATGTACCTCTAATTAGGGTTTCCATTTTCATTAGGGTATGGGAACTCCAAATGTCCCAAATTATTTCCATGGTCCCAATATGTTCTCAAGATCATCCATGTCAAGTTTCATGTCTTGCACAAGAAGTTTGCTCAATCAATTGCCCAGATGCCTGAAAATCAACTATACTAGGTCAAAAGTCAATTGTGGCCCACATACAGTCAAACTTCAAAATGTTTGGTCAAAGTCAACATTTTGAAGTGATATCCAACATTTGATCAAGGGTTCATCATGATTCCCCAAGGAATGCCCCAAATTATTCAATACCCAAAAGTTGCTAAATTAGGGTTTCTTAGGAAAAGTCAACCAAACTTTGACCAAGCATAACTTATTCATACTTTATCATAAATTTTCCATACAAGGCTCATTTTTAAGAGGATGCAATTCCCTATAACTCATATTCATCCCTCAAGTTCAAAATATTCACTCATCAAAAGATATGAATTTTTACATTATAGGTCCTTTTGAAAAGTCAACAAAAACACCTTTTGGGTCAAAGCTTCTTACATGAACATGGAAGACCCAATTGAGATGAAACCAAAAGGGTTGTTTAGGGGATATCCTAAGCTTTCTAAAAAGTCCAATAACACCTTATTAGGGTTAAAAATGAGAGAGATGTGTATTGTCAAAGTTGACTAATTTTTGGAAATATGCATGAAGTCAACATTGATCAAATTGACTTTTTTTACAAATGGACCCATGTTTTCTTGTTTGAAACTTGTTTCTAAGATGGCCCACGACCCCTGAGCTTATTCACCTGTTATTTTATTATTTTTATTATTTAATTTGATTTTTTATCCATTTAAATCAAAATAAATCAATTTAAATAGTAGAATAATCAAATAAAATCAAAGATTTGATTTTATGAGCATATTATGAGTCCATGAACAGCTAGCAAATAAAAAAATTCGTGCAAGAGCCAATTGATTGGAAAAGATCTTAATTTGGTCTATTTTGGAAACAAATCATACAAGACAAAGAATGAAATTAAATCTCCATAATTTGCAAAGATATGATTAGTTATTATTGACCTAATTCATTCCAATATAAGCACATAACATTCTCAAGGCAAAAAAAAAGAGGTTTTGGTTGTGAAAACAAGAGAACAAAACTCAATTTTTTGTCAAAAAAGTGCAGGTCGGTTTTGATTCCATAGGCCATTTCCAGTAATTCCAAGGCCAACAATTCGTTCCTGAATGTTTCTTGAAGCTATTCCAATCGTCCTCTAGCCTTAAAACCTTCAGAAATCACGCCTCACAGTGCCACAGTTTGCATCTTTTTTCAAGATTCGTTTTTAATGATTTATCCATCATAAACATGTTTTGATCATATATCCATGCTTGCTATCATATTTGCAACATTTTTTTATTGGTTTGATTGAAGTTTAAGTGCAGGAATGGCACGATGCTATTGTTAGGGTTTTGAGGTTCCAAATTGGGAATTCTATATAAAGGCAAAATTGGACAAAATTAGGGGTACTATCATGCTCAGGAGATGATTTGCAATTGATCCATGCCTTTGGTTTGAATTTATTCTGCTTGTGATGCGTTTTTGAATTTCACAGGTTTTTAGTTACGAACAAAATCTGTCACTACAACCTGTAGTGACAGAAAACTGCTATAGGTAAAAGTTCCCCATCTAAAACGACAGATCCCTGAAGAAGGTGATGGTGTGTTGCTCACTGATTCGTCCATTCAAACCATTGGGGACCCACAATGCGCGCATTTTTGACATGTGGCCATAGATCTTTATTTGCCTTATACTTATTTTGTATTATTTGTTAATAATTAACACGCTTGGTTCAGTTGGCAAGGCAGGACATGATAAGTCTTTAGTCCAAAAGGGGTGGGTTCGATCCATCCCTTTTGCAAGGTTAATTTTCACTAATTTGTGTCTTCATATCCAATGCTCCAGGTCCCTGCGCACTCCTCATGCACTTCCATCACCATACCACAAGATCTCATCATATCCAAGTCTAACACTCAACACATGCAGACCATGGTGAACCCTCAAACGTGGCCAGCACTGGATCCAAATGCCTGATTGGGCCAAAGGATTTGGGCTCAATGAAATTCAGTTTAACACCCCCAATCTGCTTTCACCACAGGCCTAATTACTTTCTTTCTTTATTTCCTTTTGTTTTATTTGATTAATTTCTTTTTTTACAAAACAACAAAAAAAATCATTTTTTATTTAATCATAAAATCAAGAAAACCACAAAAATATAGAATTAGGTTTTTTTTATTAAAATTAGTTTTTTTTTTGGAAAATAATTAATTTAATGATATTGACTTGATTGTTTTCATAATTAAAATTATTTAGACAAACTAGGTTTAATTCACAAATATTTAATTTTCTCAATAAAATACCAAAAAATATTTTTCTTTAATTAATTAGATTTATGTTAAGATTTCAAATATTTTTCTCAACAAAAAATTATTTTCTCTTTAATTGATTAGATTTTAGAATTTAAACTTTGATTCCCATACTTAATTCTCGCGCACAATATTTTATTTTCCAATTATTGTATTTGCTTCGGGTTTGTAATAGTTTTTAATTAGAGTTTACCGCATATTATTTACTGTTTAATCCCTGGTTTTTAGTCATGTAACCCCCTCCCCGAAGCCTTATAATAGCGTAGATTTACTTTTTCGCTTATAATTTTCGCAACTATGAACTATCTAGATGTATGGATAATAGGCTTGCATGCAAAAGACAAATAAAATTAAAACGGTAGATCACCTTAATTATGCAAAGATTAAATAACTGAAATCAAACACATGCACATGATCACTCCTAGGGTTTGCCTCACTTGGTTGCCTCGGAAATAATGGTCGTGTCCCTTGAACATAGGGATACCTTAGCAATGACCCGCGATTCAAAGTCGTCATAAAGATCATAGTTCCTACTTGTCCATTGAGTTGCCTACGAATTGATCTTATAACGATAGTCCCTTCGAAATGCTAAGGTATCCTTACTTGTTGCCTTCAGAGACCATTTCGTCCCTTCGAACGTACCTTTAAAACTCCCAAGACGATGCTACCTATTTCTCAATAATGGGATAGCATTGTCTAAAAGGAAAATGAACAGACTTTTTTCGAGTAGGTAGATTAGTTCCTAGGTACTTGCTCAAACAAACAAAAACTTTTTCACACCAACACTTTTCAAACAAAGTTTTCAAAAACAACTTCGTAACACTTTTGAGGACAGAAACAAGGGCTAAAACAAAGTAAAATAAAACTTTTCAAAGCAAGCACACACAAGCAATTTTCAAAATGATCAAGTACCTAAGAGCCCATGGAAAACCACAGATAGAAAGGGTGCTAACACCTTCCCTTTCTATAATCTACCCCCCGTACTCATAAACATCTCGAAAAAGGTTTTTTCTGTTCTTTTTCCTTTTCCTGACTGGATAAAATAAAAGTCAGTGGCGAGTCTTTCTTACTGCGACATTTTGCAAACAAAAAACGCAAACCAGTATTAGCAGTCGGTTCTGCCACCGTATCACAGAACTAGAGACTCTGTTGGGGAATATTGTATAAAGTGGGGTAAACCTTAGGATCTAGGTCATATTTAATTGCTTTCTCTTGATTGTCTTGCTTGCTTTATATTTATGGGAACTGTTTGGGTTATTTGATCCTACACCTGGATCTGGGAACACCTTTTAGGTAAGTAGCAATAAACTGTGAGGGAGCTTTGCTGGGGTATACCGACTTGGTTGAAGCAGTAGCTATGTTGATGTGGCACTTTGGTTGGTACCCGTAACCCTTGAGTCAATCAGGGAGATGTACGAGGCTGCCACGTGGTGTCATAAAGCATCAACTGACCTTAGAACCTTTAATTGCACTACTTAGCCAGTAGGACGTAGCGAAATGGTCGGCTTTGGTGTATGCCCAAGGTCGACAGATACTCGATGCTACACTCATTGAGGTTTGACTCTTGAGTTTTGTTTAGTTGCGATTCAATCGCCTATTGAATGAAGCTGGGGGAAAGATCAGTGATATTGAGATCCCTTAGAACCATGTTACTATTTATAGGACAGGTTGAACCAATCCAACTTCAAGAGGGTATGACCTTAAAACCCATGCAAGCCTAAACCTAAGGTTGTTTGCGTGACTGATGTGCTTTTAACTTGAACTACTTGCAGAGTTTTTATTACCTGACAACATGGGTTCCTTGCAGGTTTTGTTTACAGTTATTATCCAATAACTTTGATTTCTTGCAGGGCTTACATGCTTACATCACTTCACACCTTTGCTTAAACGCATAGCATACACATCATAACATCATACCATAACATTTCCTTAACCATTTCAAGGATATCAAGGGCCTGTGGTGCAGGTTATGATGACCCAAACATCTAGTAAGGGGCAAGGGGATTTATTTTCCTCTAGCCAATGTCATCAGAAGATCAAAAATCAACAACTTGAGTCAGGGGCTATGACCCACTTAATATGGTGATCTTGACTCTCGTAGAAGGACTCTCAACGATACGAAGTTCTTCAATCAAAGCTGCAAAATTCAACTTCTGAAATTTTTTGTTTACCCCACAAGATTCTTGAAAGCATTGCATACATATATAATACATATCATTGCATAAGCAGGTTTCAAAGTAGGTCTCTCATGTTCTTGCTGTTTATTTCAGCAATGGATCTCCAACAAGACAACAGAGATCTCCGAGCTCAAGATGCCTAGTTCAAGGAATTTCTCCTGAATCTATCTGTTGTACCCCAAAATTTTCCCTCTCATATTTCTCAAAACATTGCAAGAAAAAATCTCCAAGTTACTCAAGTTTGCTCAAGAATTGGACAGTCAAGCTATCTCCTAAGGTAGTCAACCCCAAATTAGGGTTTTGTGTTGCATCAAGATATTTGAGTCCAAATGACCTTAAGTGCTCCCCAATGTCCTAATATGTTCTCAAGGTCATCCATGTCAAATTTCAAGCCTTGCAGAGGAAGTTTGGTCAGACAATTGCTCAAAGGGTCCAAAAATCGACTGTGCTAGGGCAAAAGTCAACTGTGACCTATAAACAATCAAACTTCCATATTTTTTGTCAACATTCTCATTTTGAAGTATATTTCATCATTTGATCAAGGGTTGATCATGATTCATCAAGGATTGCTCAAAATTCATCAAGACTCAAAAGTTGCTAAATTAGGGTTTTGTAGGAAAAGCCAACTTAACTTTGACCAAGCATAACTTTCTCATACTTTATGAGAAATGACCCATCCAAAGCTCATTGTGAAGAGGATGCAATTTCCTACAATCCATCTTCATACCCCAAGATCAGAAAATGCACTCACAAGAAGTTATATATTTGGACATTATATGTCATTTTTGAAAGTCAACAAAAACACATTTTTAGCTAAAGCTTATAACTTGATCATGGGATATCAAAATGAGATGAGACCAAAAGGGTTGGTTAGAGGACATATCAAGCTTTCTAAAAAGTCCAAGAACACTTCCAAAAGTTCAGAATTGAAGAAGTTATGTATTGTTGAAGTTGGGCATTTTTGTAAAATTGCCAAAAGTCAACTATCCCCAAAACTTCAAATTTTGTCAAATGGGCCCATTCTTTTCCACTTGATTTGAACTTGCCCATTGCACACATGTCCTAGCTTCAGCCTTGTGTCCATTTATCAATTTTATTATTTTATTTGATTTTTTATTAAATTATTTCACTTTTAATCAAATTAAATCAAATAAAATCCAAATATTGATTACTTGATCTCTTTTTGGCTATTTCAGGACTGAATCATCATCACCAAGTGTATCAAACTCGTATCAAGCATTCGATGTGCAAGAAGATTGAGTTTTGACAATTTTGGAAGGTTTAGTAATGGTGAATCAAATCAAATCCCATGGCATTGATGTGGAAAGATTCAAAGCACAAATGTTAACCTAATGCAAACTACATTACATAAGGAAGCTAGAGGGCACGAAAACAAGGCTAGAGGCTGCAGAAATAAGCAAAGCAAAACTTGCAAAATTCACAAAAAAGTGTGAAACCAAAATCATCCTTGGAGGTGTTTTCAGAAGCAAAGCTTGATACCAATCGATTGTTGGGTGTCTACTCAACCTTCTGGGATCCAAAGCAAGCTCTCATACACACCAAAACACACTGTAAGTGTCACGTATATCAGCCCTGTATTCGAGATCTTAACTCTCCATTCTTCCATCTTTTTGGAAAATCATTGATATATTTGTGACTCTCTTGAGATTTCTAAGCTTGTAGCAATATTTAATTTCATTTATATGCACTGTAATCTCATAACATCATGGCTAGGGTTTCTTGTTGGATTTTAGGGATTTGCGTTTCAGGTGAAATTGAGTCTCGTGATAGGCATGGTTGCACTCAGGAGAGGGAGATGAACCTAACCATGCCTTTGGGGGTCATTTTTATGGCCTGGAATTGATTTTAGGAATGACCTACACATTTAGCTGTGGATCTAAATCCGCAGGTAAAGTTACAGGGTTTGGAGGTTAGGGACGGAGACGTGGCAATTCCTCAGTGGACCATTCAAACGCGCGCGTCTTTTTTTATTTTATTTTCTGGCATATTAGCGCATTATCTCTTATTATTATTATTGCTTAATATATTAACAACTAAAGCACATTGGCCTAGTGGAAGCAAGCGTTGGCAGTCATGTACATGACCTGGGTTCGAATCCCAGGTCCCCCATGTTATTTGTTATATTTTTCCTTCAGGTAATCCAGTGCAGATCTAGGCATGGAGCTCATCATGTGTCCTCACTCAATCAAGCGCCAGATGGCCCAAGGCCAGATCTGGTGATCCAGGATGATGGTCCACCATGGGACCAAGTCAAGAGGCACACATGGAATCCAAAAAGTCCACCAGGCTAGCATGTTATTGGGCCTTCGAATTGCTATTCAGACCTCCAAAAACCAGGCCCATATACCTCTCTCTCTCTCTCTCTCTATTTTCATTTAGTTTATTTAATTATAATTATTATTTTTATTTAATCAATTAACCAATCAAATTTTTTCTATATAAAAATAAAACCAAAAAATATTTTCTTCATAAAATCAAATTTTAATTTTTTATTAACAAATATTAATTTAATTAATTTAGGCCGTTAATTAGGGATAACTTTAATATTTTTTTCAATAATTAAAATTAACTTAGACATAATTAGGTTTTTATTAACATTGATCAATTTTATTTTTCTTTATTAAAATATCAAAAACCCAAAAATATTTATTTTCATCAATTAATTAATTTAATTTAGTTTAATAATTAATTTAGGATAGTTTATTTCTTAATTCAAAAATAACCAAAAAAAAACTTTTCTTTAATAACAAAGGGTCAAAACCCTAGAACTCGCACTCGATTTAATTTCCCGCACGCGATCCATTTTATTCAATATTGTATTTGTTCCCGGAATGTAATAGATAATTAGGACTATTTTTATCACTTTATTTATCTTCCGCATTTAAATTTCAAAGGGTTGCTTTTGGCGATGTAAATACCCGACGCCTTGTAATTTAATTTCCGCAATTTACTTTCCACAAATTATAACTATTAGATGTTTGATAATAGGTATGCATGACAAGATTGAATGTTTCAACCTAAAATCAACATAGATCACCATTAACATGTACTAAGATAAATTAACTGAAAAATAACACACTCGCACATGCGCACTCTTAGGGTACACCCCACTTGGTTGCCTTCGTACGCGGTCATTGAGTATAGGTCACTTTAGAGGTCGCCCTCTTGTTTAAAAGATCATAGTTTCCTCGAAATGGTTGCCTCGGATATTGTTGCCTCAAACAAATTATCTAAGACATTAGGGTTACCGCTAAGGCATCCTAACATTTCTTTGGTGACCGTAAGTCCCGCATTCGAATTGACCCTTAAACTCCAACGACGATGCTACCTACTCATCAATAGTGGGATAAAATTGTCTAAAGGAAGATAGCATAAAACGATTCCTTTTTCGAGTAGGTAGATGGTTCTTAAGTACTTTCTCTTTCCAAAACAAAATCTTTTTCACACTTACACCTTTAAAAAAAAACTCTTTCAAACCCACAAACACAAAGAAAGGCAATTTTGAAAACAATATGAGCAAGTACCTAAGAGCCGGTGGATAACCATGGATAGAAAGGGTGCTAACACCTTCCCTTTCTATAATCTACCCCCCGAACCCAAGAGATATCTCAAAAAAGGAATTTTTCTGTGCTTTTTTCCTTTCCCTGTTAGATAAAATAAAAGTCGGTGGGGACTCTTACTTACCGCGACATTTTGCAAAAACAAACGCAAAACGCAAACCAGCATTCCAAAAAAAACAGTCAGTTCTTTCCCACCGTATCACAGAACTGACGAGTCTGCTGGGTAATGCTTATAAGTGTGGTGTACCTTAGGATTAGATCATTGTGTTTTCAATTGTTTGCTTTGTATGCTTTATATTTGTGGGATTGAATCAGAGTTACTATAGATCCTAACCCGGACTTGGGGGATACCCTTTAGGTAAGTAGCAATAAACTGTGAGGGAACTGTACGGCGTAGACCGATACGGTTGAAGAAGTAGCTACGTTGGTGTGGCATTTTAGTATGTACCGATGTCCCTTGTGTTGGAACGAGGAGAATATGGGTCTGCTAAGGGGTCATTAAGCACCAACTGACCTTAGAACCTTTAAATTGACCAACTTGGCCATAGAATAGTAGCAATATGCTACACTCATTGAGACTAAACTCTCGCGATAATTCCGGCCATAAGAAAAGGTTGCTAAACTGGAATTATGACCGATTGAGGGTAGTCAGTGATATTGAGATCCTCTAGAACCCGGTTACTATTTTTAGGACAGGTTTAAACCAACTGAACTGAAAGAGGGTAGTACCTAGACTCCTTGCCAGCCTGAAATCTAAGGGCTCTCTGTGTGACTTGTGTGCCTTTACCATGTTTGCTATTTGTGGATACTTGTGGCGTGCTTTCTATCATGACATTATGACATCATAACATTGCATACATCTTGCATTGGACTAACCTATTTCAAAGACAGGAGGGATTCATCTTTATTCTGTTTTGTAGGTCATGGCACCCATGCGTAGGAACATCATCCGGATCAACTTTGTCCAGGTTCCCACTATGCTCAAAGAATTGGTTGCAAAGATGTCTGATACTACCTCCTTCATAAGAAGACATGGGCATCTTCTTAGTTTGGTCACCTCCAAATTGGACGAGCAGATGATGAGTGTCCTAGTCCAGTTCTATGATCCAATGTACCATTTCTTTACTTTTCAAGACTACCAGTTGGTCCCTACCTTTGAAGAGTTCTCTGATCTGCTCTATATCTCTATTCTGGAACAGACCCCTTTCACAGGTTTGGAGAAGATCCTTAGGTCGGAAGAGATTGCTTCAGCCCTTCATATGACAAAGGATGAGGTAATGGCTAATTGGGAAACTCGTAGTGGAGCGAAGGGCTTTCTGACTAAGTTCTTGGTTGGTAAGGCTAATCATTTCTGGGATAGTCTAGACTTCCAGGTGTTGTACCCCAAAATTTGCCCTCGCATTTTTCCTTAAGAAATCACAGCTTTGGACGTTTCCTGATTTTTTCAGACTGGCTCAAGAATCGGTCAAACAGAGTTTTCTCGTCAGTCAGACAAAATTAGGGTTTTCATTGGTTTTCATGTCTCTGGAACAATTCAAACAGTTTGTTTAGGGTTTGGTTGATTTTAGTTCAGCTTCGATCAGGCGAACGCTTCTTTGGCATTTGATCAGAATCAGGGTTTTATGCGCATATCTCTCAAGAAGAGTTAGTTCTATCAATGTTTTTCAAGTTAATCTGAATTGAGAACTGAGGCTGCTGTTTGTTTGCATTTGTTGGATTTAATCAGTGAAAAGAGGCAGATGGACATTTTTGTTAATTAAGTGTCGCTTGGTTTGAAACTATGCGTTGCTTTGGATAATTGGAGCGTCAGGTTTGTCATAAGACCACAGTGTTTACCAATTGATTATTTATTTTTAAGTTAAGATAATTGGAATTTATTTCTATTTTATTTTAATTTAAGAACTATAACAATTAGATAAATATCTTGAAAAGAATAGAAGAATTAATCAAATAAAAGGATTTTTTATTTTTCTTTAAATTACTTGTATACTTGTTTTTGTTTACAAAATGTTTACAATAATAATATTACATGTATTTAAATTTAAGTAAAACTATCCTAATATTTTTCTAAGTCTTCAATTCTTCATCTTCCATCCCTCGCTCCCTCTGCCTCCTTGGATTTTATCTGCAAAGAAAAGAAGAAAAAGTCAATTGAAGCGGATAAATAATTAAAGAGACAGACTGATAAAAAAGGTCATCATTAAAAGCAAATGGCCGGGATCAGTTAGCCCTCTCTGCAAATCACGGGATTTCTCCCGGTTCACAAAGAAGGGTGAAAATGTTTGCAAGTAAAAAATGAATGCATAAAGTCAAAAATTGCACATTTCAAAATTGTCAAAACTGTATAGTTCAAAAGCAAACAGCATGTACAACTAAAAGTTCAAAGTGCCAAACAAAGTCCAAATTTAAACTTTCTGCCAAAAAAGTTGTCAAAAGGATATCAAAGTACAAAAGGCCATCAAAATGCTGTCAATATGCAGCAAAGCTGTCAAAAGAAGATGTGGAAAGATAACAAGAGGCATAAAATCTGGAAGAAGTACAAAGTATGCAGAGAAAGATTAGTGTGCAAGCAAGGTTCAAGTCATCATTTCCCAAGCCATTGCTTTTTCAGAAAAAGTGACTTCTAAGCAATATAATAATGCTGTAAACTGTCAAGAGAGAGGAGAGAGAGAGTGAAAGAAGGAGGCTTACAGGGCTCAGGCTTTAGGCAAGAAACAAATGATATAAAACTAACTGCAATAGAACAGTAGAAGAGGGCAGAAATCACAAGAAAAGTATAACTCAAAAAACTGCCTCCACCCTGCTGAAGCAAGACAGAAGCAAGCTAAAGCCAAAAACCTTTAACCTGTTTTACCAGCATAAACAAATCAAAGCCATTAACCTGAACTGTCAAAGCCTAAACCAGTAAAGCTCCCAAACACCAAAAACCTGAACTGTCAAGCATAAACCTCATAACAAACCCAACCTCTCAAGCCTTACCATTCAAAACACCTTACCTGATGCAAACCTGAACCTGTCAAAGGCCAAGAACCAAAATACCACAAACAACACAAACTTGTCAAGCCAAAGCCAAGACCACTGTCCTAGCTGAAGCCTTAAGCCTGAAAACTAGTATAACCTGCAATCAAACTCAAGCCTAAAAAATACACTGTCAAGCCTTGCCAAAGCACCACAGACCTGAAACCAGCATAAATAAAAGCCATACACCAGTGGCCTACAACCTGCAAAGCCATGGCCTCAACTAGAGCCTCAAGCTGAATCTAAGCCTAAACCAATTTCCAAACCCATCAGGCCTCAGAAAAACTTCATCATAGGCAAATATACAAAAAGAAACTGAAGCGAGGCAGAAAGAAGAGAGGAAAAAGTATTCAAGGCAACATAAACCCTCAGTTTGAAACCATCATAGGATACAAGCATACAAAGCATTTCATAGAAAACGTCTCATCATTAAGGCATATCAGAGAAGGCATAGGGTGGAAGCAAAAAAAGCATACTCAGAAAGGCAACATAAACCCTCAGAACCGAAGGTTCATCATTGGGCTAGCAAACCAAAATCATACAGCATCAAGCAAAGCAAGCTAGACAACTCAACAATTCAAAGGGCAACAGAAAGCGAAGCAGACAGAGAAGAAGAAAGAAGTGACAAAGAGGCTTTCAGCATGCATCATTAAGCATTAAAGAATACAAAGAACACAGAGTACCGTGATACCCAAGCTAGCACATCACCACCGTTTTCCTCGCCGCCGGCCCTCCAAACGCCTCCAGGTTCCCTCCTCCTCTGTCTCCAAGAGGTAGTATACTCATCTCCTTTTCATGCATATCAAAATGACAAAAGAAAATACATAAATCAAAACCCAATCGAAACATAAAAATCAAAAGATACAACGAAAGCCCTAACAACCTTACAAGCGTCGCCTGAACAGTACACTGAGGGAGAAGGGGAAACGGTGGCGTTGGTGGCTTAGGCGAGGAGGATGTTGTTCTGAATCCATGGCTCTGGACTTGAGAGACGAACAAAGACGAAGAGGACGAAGTGATGAAAGAATGACACCGCCGGCGCTGTAAACCCTAAGATCACCCAAATGAAGCAATAACCTTCAAACCCTAAAATTTGATTTGTAAAAGAAAATGGGCTTTGTCCCTTTTTGAAACGACTAAGCCCAAACGAGTCTCATTGAACCCCCCCATCCTGCTTCTGAACACTCTTGGTTTGGGCCAGTATAAACCCTTAAGGCCCATTTTTATCTTCTTTTGTTAATAAATTAACATAACTTTTTTTTACATCAATTTTTTTCTTTTTTATAACATATTTATAATTTTGAACACAATATATATTTTCTCAATTTTAAAACATTTCTTTCATTTAAAATTCTTGTATAAATACATATTAATACTAATTACAAATATATAAGAAATAAAACTTAAAATATTTTTTATTTGTACATTAATACATTAATACATTAATACATTAATACATAAAATACATGAAAATACATTATTTAAAACACTTTTTTTTCATTCTATTAAAACTTATTTTGATTTATACATAAATTCTCTTTAAGTTAATACATTTTCTTTTCTTAAAAATAATTTGTACATAATCAATTAAAATACATTTTTTTTAATATACATAATTTAATTAAAATTTAAAACATTTAATTAAAATATTCTTTTTGTACATATTAAAGAAAAATACAAGATTACAAAGATTAAATAAAGAAAACATCTAATTCTTTTTATCAAATACACTTGATAACACATTAAATTCACATTTTCTTAACTTGTAAATAAAATACATGTACACGTACACTTACACAATACATTTTATATTTGATGCATTATACATTTGCTATACTTTGCTATACATTGATCACATTTGATCGCGATTCAATTTGGTTGTAATTATTAAAGTCTCATCCCCATTTGTAAATTTGTACCCCCACTCCCGGATACTATTTGTAATAGCGTAGATTTTAAATTCTCGCAATTTATTGCTTTCGAATTATACCATGGTTAGATCTAGGGTTTGTATGTACATAAAATCGAACACTAGATAACCTAATACAAAGACAAATACATGAAATCAATACACAATCACACTTGCACCCCCTAGGGTGATCCCACATGTTGCCTTCCAAAATGGGTCATGCTTGCACGTCGAGTTTCTTTGGCAAAACAATCAAATGATCATAAGTCCCTCGATGACGCTTTCGAAAGTTGCCTATCAAAATGATCAAGTACCTTCAAGCAAATTGCCAAAGACACTTGGCACCATTGCATTCATGGTCCATACGATGACCCGCGCCCGTCCCGTTAAACATCCTAAACGCAAGATTGTCCATCAAATTCAATGGTGGAACAAAATTGTTAAAAAGGGTTAAAAACATAGAGAAAAACTTTGAGTACAATAGGGGTAGACCAAGCTCTTAGTTACTTGAGATCAACTTGCAAAAACACTTGCCTCCTTTTCAAAAACAACACTTCACAAACACTTTCAAAACAAACTTCCAAAAACATTTTGAAACATCTTTTCGAAAAGATATACACCGTTGCATATACTCAAACACGAGTCATTGTAATGGTTGCCGAAACAAAGGCGTCTATTTCAAAAACATTTTCAAAACACACACACACCACAATTTCAAGCAATCAAGGCAAGTGATCTAAAAAACCAAGTAACTAAGAGCCCATGGATAACCATGGATGAAAAAGATGCTAATACCTTCCCTTTTCATAATCTACCCCCCGAACCCACGAAATATCTCAAAAGGTTTTTGCTGTGCTTTTTAACCTTTCCTTTAGGATAAAATAAAAAGTCGGTGGCGACTCTTGCTAAACCGAACAAGTGCGAATACAAAACGCAAAACTCAAGTCAGTTCTCCCACCGTATCACAGAACTGGCGACTCTGCTGGGGATATATTTAAAAGTGGGGTTACCTTAGGGTTTAGATCAACTTTACATTCTTGCTTTGATTGACTTGATTGCTTTATCTTTTGGGTTCTTGTTTGGGTTTGTTGTAAATCCTACACCCGGATTTGGGGCACCTTTTTAGGTAAATAGCAAAAAAACTGTGAGGGAACTGTGCAGGGTATACCGACATGGTTGAAGCAGTAAGCTATGTTAGTGTGACATATTTGTGAGTACCGGTAACCCTTGAGTTCAATCAAGGAGAGTACGGGGCCGCTGAGTGATGTCGTGAAACACTAACGAACTCTTAGAACCTTAATTGACCATCTTAACCTTTTTAGGGGTAGTGAGATGACCGACTTTGGTACAGTCCGAAGTTGGTAGATACTCGATACTACACTCATTTGAGAGTTGTTTTCTTGGAATATTTTGGTCGCCAGTAAGTGGCTAAACCGAAACGATGAACATAGAAAACAATCCAATGATATTGAGCTCCTTAGAACCCAGTTTCTATTTTAGGACAGGATAAGCCAACTAACTTCAAGAGGGTACTTACCTATAACCCCATGCAAGCCTAAACCTAAGGACTTGTTTGCTTTGTGTGAATATGATTACCTGTATATACACTTACTTGCTTGTGCATACATGTACATAACATCATAACATCATACCATAGCATTTTTAATAACCTTTTCAAGAATCTTGAGGGTCTGTTGATGCAGGGATACGTTGAACCAGACGTCTACCAAGGGGAAAGAGGTTTCTCCTCTAACCAATGACAATCAAAGATCAAGTGCAACAACTTGAATCAGGGGCTATGACCCACTTGACATGGTGAGCTTGATTCTTGTGGAAAGGCATCCACCGGTGCAAAGTTCTCCAATCCAAGAGCAAAGTTCAACCTCTAACATTTTCTTGTGTTTACCCCAAGAGATCCTTGAAAGTATGCATCCACGTATCATGCATTGCATTTTGATAGTTTTTCCTTTTTTCAGGTTTCCTTACTCTCATACTGTTTATTTCAGTAAGAGATGGCTCTAGAAAGGTCTGTCAAAGACATCCAAGACCAGACTGCTCAACTGCAGGAAATGTTCTTGAACTTGTCTTTGGGGCAAGAAGAAATGAAAGCTCTCCTCACAAAGGGCTTGGAGAATTCAAACAATGCCAGGAGTGATCAGCTTGCGGAGCTGCAGTTTGATTTGACAACCTTGAGGATCCAAGTGATGGGACAGTTGGTGGGCCAGATGGCTCTCATCCAAGACCTATCTCAAAGACAAGAGGAACTCAGAGTTCTCGTCCGCCAACTGCTTCAAAACAACCAATTGGGGCAAACATCTGAGGTTGAAGAGCAAGTCACCGCTCAGCCTCCATCCACTCAAGAAGACAAGGGGAAGGCTCCTTCGCTTGCTTCAGGGTCACAAGCCCATCAACAACCTCGCCAGCGTCAACGGGGTAATCGGTGTAAGCAAGAAACGTCAGGAAGACAGTTCACGGAGACTGAAATACCATCATTCTTCATACTGAAGCGCCTGTTGGAGGTCAACCTGCTTACTTTAAGGGATCCTCCTCAGAAGCTCAATACCTCCTCTCCTAACTATCGTCCCGACGCGTTTTGTGTTTACCACTCCTACAGCCCGGGACACGACACCAACGACTGTTGGGCCTTGAAGAACAAGATTCAAGATCTGATCGACATTGGAGTGTTGGAATTCATGCCAGACGACGAGATGAAAATCTTCCGTTAAGGGGTTCTCCACCTGAAGTGACGAAGCTCAAACTGAGAGACTTTTGCTTCATTTGAATTTTCAAAGTTGTAATTTTCTTTTGTTATTCAAACAATTAAGTGTTGATGTCAAAACTCTGTTTTCATTAATGCATTGCATATGTTTGTCTTGAATTCATCCATTCGTTTCACTACTCTTATGCTTTTTTTATGATTTTTAACTCTTGATAAAAAGCTGCAAGCCTTTAGAGGGAGGGTGACGAAACAATATCATAATCTCATACAGTATGCTTTTAAACAGACCTTGCTGATGATCTACAGGCATTTCTTTCAATTCCCAAACACTGGAGTTATAAGGAAGTTAATCCCTAGTCAACCCCTTCGAGCCAAAGAAGTAGAAGTTTTCTATTCTAAACAATCAAAACCTTTGATATAATCCTGGGACAGGGTAGTATCTCAGTTAATTCAAAAGAAAAACGCGCATTGAAGTCGCAAACTCTCAGTTCGTAACACAACGAACGACGTCAAAGAAATGCATTCCCTTGGAATCAAAAGATAGGGTGGTTCCCTATCACATAGGCAGTCAATCTCTCAAAAGAGAAAAGCCCACCAAGCCAAAACCTATAAAGGAGGCTTAAGAAAGCTGGGGCATCCCGCTGACTGTAATCTCGAAAATGGGAACAGTCAGGCAAAAGTTGGGGATAACAAATCAAAATCAAAATAGTGAGGTCATTACAAATCCTCAACAACATGAAAAATGTTGAAAAAAAAAAGAAAAAGGAGATGATGACTGTCTCCCCAAATTCAACTAGTGAACCATCGCCCAAAGGTCGTTCCAAACTCAAAATAGAGTGCGACGCACAATTAACTGAACCTAGGATTGGAGAACATCGCGAAGATCGGGTGGGTACAAATATACTTTGAGCCTTTATCCTTTGTTTCTTAAACCGTGAACCAGGCCACGTTACAACCCTTTAAAAGTCCTAATTGAAGCATGGGTTAGTTCGAAAGCATACTGTTTCAAAAGGTATCCTGACTCCTGTAAGGCTTTGCTCTAAATCATATGTTGATCTGTCTTATAAAAAGTGTTCTGCTAAAAAACGCATTTTTCAAAACTTCGAGACAAACATAAACTTTGCATTGTTTGAATATCATTGTTCACATTTGGCTTTTGTTTGACAGTGAAGAAATTCATACAGCAAATGTTCGGAGAAACAAAAACTCTCTCAGTGAGTTAAAATCACTTCAAAAGGACGACACTTCCATTACGAATCTCCTATCAACAAGGGGCATGACACATCACCATTCAGTTAACCCGGGGCAGTCCAGTCAAGGTTTCAACAGATCTTTCAAGGTTCAGTTAACCTGGGGCAATCCAGTCAAGATTTCAAGAAATCTCTCAATCCGCAGGTTAGTCTGATTCAAGACCTCTTCATCATCACTTGGGGCATTAGAATGCCAAAAGTGTTCAATCATTCCTTCACCACCTGCTGGAAATTACAACCGCCAACAGATCAACTATCACAATTCCAGATTCGATTCCTGTATCTAGCCAGGGCATATCTATGAGTGATTGATTGTATATTCGATACCTGTATCCAGCCAGGGCATGTCTGCATAAGGAGTTTAGAGATTCGATACCTGTATCCAGCCAGGGCACGTCTGTAAACAACCTTTTGAAGTTCCAGATTCAACACATGTAACAAGCCAGGAAAATATCTGTGGACGATTGATTGTGGATTAATACCTGTAACAAGCCAGGAAATCATCTACATGAAGAGACTGAAGATCAACACCTGTAACAAGCCAGGGAACTATCTTTCTTTCTCAGGTCAGAGATCAACACCTGTAACAAGCCAGGACAATATCTCCTTGACCAACTTTCTTAAGTTCCAGATCAACACCTGTAACAAGCCAGGAAAATATCTGTGAACGACCGATTGTGGATTAACACCTGTAACAAGCCATGAAATTATCTACATCACCACTTGGGGCATTCGAATGTCAAAAGTGTTCAATAATTCCCTCATCACCTCAGAAGATTGATATCATTCCGGATGTGACCCAGAGATGGCGACATTCCGCAACTTAATCAAGATCCAGATATAGTTCAAGATGTGACCCAAGAGATGGCAACATTCAGTAACTTATCCCAGATCGGAACCACTTGGGACATTCGAATGTCAAAAGTGTTCAACAATTTCTTCATCACCTGTTGGAAGATGCAGTTTTACACGGACTCATCATCATGAAGCAACCCTACACCGGTTCCTTCTCAAAACCTGAGATGCAGTTTTACACGGACTCATCACGAAGCAACCCTACACCAGTTCCTTCTCAAAACCTCAGATGCAGTTTTACACGGACTCATCACGAAGCAACCCTACACCGGTTCCTTCTCAAAACCTCAGATGCAGTTTTACACGGACTCATCATCAGGAAACCCTACGCTGGTTCCTTCTCACAATCAAAAGATTCTTGCATTCCCCCAACAACAGTCAGGTTCCTCCTATCCCCAGCGGAGTTCTCATTAAACCCCAACGAAGTCATCTTTTCCTACCGGTGTATTCTTGCAACCATCATCCCTAGCGGAAACGAAGAACTTTACTCTTCAACATCAGCCCAGGATTTAATTCCCCGGCCGGTCGTCAAGGATTTATTTTCCTAGAAGAAAATACATTCATAGACATTTCACATTTCATACATCCTGCTTACATACATGATAAAGTGCATACAACACTATCTCATTTTGAGCATCATGACATCATGCATTTCATACATCATGACATTGCATACAACTGATGTTTTGCCTTTTCAGGAAAAGGTCAATCCCAAAGATGATTACTATCAACTATCGCAATTCCAGATTCGATTCCTGTATCCAGCCAGGGCACGTCTGAAGAGTTTGAAGATTCGATTCCTGTATCCAGCGAGGGCACATTTGTTGACGACTATTTCCATATTCGATTCCTGTATCCAGCCAGGGCATATCTGTTGACGACTATTTCCAGATTCGATTCCTGTACCTAGCCAGGGCACATCTGAAGAGTTTGAAGATTCGATTCCTATATCCAGCCAGGGCATATCTGTTGACGACTATTTCCAGATTCGATTCCTGTATCCAGCCAGGGCACGTCTGAAGAGTTTGAAGATTTGATTCCTGTATCCAGCCAGGGCATATCTGTTGACGACTATTTCCAGATTCGATTCCTGTATCCAGCCAGGGCACATCTGAAGAGTTTGAATATTCGATTCCTGTATCCAGCCAGGGCACATCTAAAGAGTTTGAAGATTCGATTCCTGTATCCAGCCAGGGCATATCTGTTGACGATTATTTCCAGATTCGATTCCTGTATCCATCCAGGGCATATCTGTTGACGACTATTTCCAGATTTGATTCCTGTATCCAGCCAGGGCACATCTGAAGAGTTTGAAGATTCGATTCTTGTATCCAGCCAGGGTATATCTGTTGACGACTATTTCCAGATTCGATTCCTGTATCCAGCCAGGGCATATCTGTTGACGACTATTTCCAAATTCGATTCCTGTATCCAGCCAGGGCACATCTGAAGAGTTTGAAGATTCGATTCCTGTATCCAGCCAGGGCATATCTGTTGACGACTATTTCCAGATTCGATTCCTGTATCCAACCAGGGCATATCTGTTGATGACTATTTCTAGATTCGATTCTTGTATCCAGCCAGGGCATATCTGAAGAGTTTGAAGATTCGATTCCTGTATCTAGCCAGGGCATATCTATTGACGATTATTTCTAGATTCGGTACCTGTATCCAGCCAGGGCATATCTACGAACATTTGATTATAGATTCGATACCTGTATCCAGCCAGGGCATGTCTGCATGAAGAGACTGAAGATCAACCCCTGTAACAGGCCAGGAAATTATCTTTCTTTCTCAAGTACGCAAGTTCTCGCTAAAGAATCTCTTATGCGATCGACACATAACTCCAAATGGCATCTATAATCCCATTCCCGACAAAGTACTGTCACACCTCCCGATGGCATCTGTAAGCCCATCTCCACAACTATCCATTACACTTCCAAATGGCATCTATAAGCCCATTTCCAGATGGCATCTATAAGCCCATCCTCCTATGAACATTTCTAAATGGCACCTTTAAGCCCATTTCCAGATGGCATCTATAAGCCCATCCTCCTGCAAACATCATCAAATGGCATCTTTAAGCCCATCACCAAATGACATCTTTAAGCCCATTCCCTCTACCATCACATCACCGAGTGCAAATTTTAGGGCACTCTAGTGTTCAATCTTCTTTTACCTTCGAGTCGCGAAAGGCAAACTTGCCAATCTAACTCTTCAGGTCCAAGAAGATTGAACAGGGGCAACTGTTGTACCCCAAAATTTACCCTCGCATTTTTCCTCAAGAAATCACAGCTTCGGACGTTTCCTGATTTTTTCAGACTGGCTCAAGAATCGGTCAAACAGACTTTTCTCGTCAGTCAGACAGAATTAGGGTTTTCATTGGTTTTCATGGCTCTGGAACAATTCAAACAGTTTGTTTAGGGTTTGGTTGATTTTAGTTCAGCTTCGATCAGGCGAACGCTTCTTTGGCATTTGATCAGAATCAGGGTTTTATGCGCATATCTCTCAAGAAGAGTTAGTTCTATCAAACTGAATTGAGAACTGAGGCTGCTGTTTGTTTGCATTTGTTGGATTTAATCAGTGAAAAGAGGCAGATGGACATTTTTGTTAATTAAGTGTCGCTTGGTTTGAAACTATGCGTTGCTTTGGATAATTGGAGCGTCAGGTTTGTCATAAGACCACAGTGTTTACCAATTGATTATTTATTTTTAAGTTAAGATAATTGGAATTTATTTCTATTTTATTTTAATTTAAGAACTATAACAATTAGATAAATATCTTGAAAAGAATAGAAGAATTAATCAAATAAAAGGATTTTTTATTTTTCTTTAAATTACTTGTATACTTGTTTTTGTTTACAAAATGTTTACAATAATAATATTACATGTATTTAAATTTAAGTAAAACTATCCTAATATTTTTCTAAGTCTTCAATTCTTCATCTTCCATCCCTCGCTCCCTCTGCCTCCTTGGATTTTATCTGCAAAGAAAAGAAGAAAAAGTCAATTGAAGCGGATAAATAATTAAAGAGACAGACTGATAAAAAAGGTCATCATTAAAAGCAAATGGCCGGGATCAGTTAGCCCTCTCTGCAAATCACGGGATTTCTCCCGGTTCACAAAGAAGGGTGAAAATGTTTGCAAGTAAAAATTGAATGCATAAAGTCAAAAATTGCACATTTCAAAATTGTCAAAACTGTATAGTTCAAAAGCAAACAGCATGTACAACTAAAAGTTCAAAGTGCCAAACAAAGTCCAAATTTAAACTTTCTGCCAAAAAAGTTGTCAAAAGGATATCAAAGTACAAAAGGCCATCAAAATGCTGTCAATATGCAGCAAAGCTGTCAAAAGAAGATGTGGAAAGATAACAAGAAGCATAAAATCTGGAAGAAGTACAAAGTATGCAGAGAAAGATTAGTGTGCAAGCAAGGTTCAAGTCATCATTTCCCAAGCCATTGCTTTTTCAGAAAAAGTGACTTCTAAGCAATATAATAATGCTGTAAACTGTCAAGAGAGAGGAGAGAGAGAGTGAAAGAAGGAGGCTTACAGGGCTCAGGCTTTAGGCAAGAAACAAATGATATAAAACTAACTGCAATAGAACAGTAGAAGAGGGCAGAAATCACAAGAAAAGTATAACTCAAAAAACTGCCTCCACCCTGCTGAAGCAAGACAGAAGCAAGCTAAAGCCAAAAACCTTCAACCTGTTTTACCAGCATAAACAAATCAAAGCCATTAACCTGAACTGTCAAAGCCTAAACCAGTAAAGCTCCCAAACACCAAAAACCTGAACTGTCAAGCATAAACCTCATAACAAACCCAACCTCTCAAGCCTTACCATTCAAAACACCTTACCTGATGCAAACCTGAACCTGTCAAAGGCCAAGAACCAAAATACCACAAACAACACAAACTTGTCAAGCCAAAGCCAAGACCACTGTCCTAGCTGAAGCCTTAAGCCTGAAAACCAGTATAACCTGCAATCAAACTGAAGCCTAAACAATACCCTGTCAAGCCTTGCCAAAGCACCACATACCTGAAACCAGCATAAATAAAAGCCATACACCAGTGGCCTACAACTTGCAAAGCCATGGCCTCAACTAGAGCCTCAAGCTGAATCTAAGCCTAAACCAATTTCCAAACCCATCAGGCCTCAGAAAAACTTCATCATAGGCAAATATACAAAAAGCAACAGAAGCGAGGCAGAAAGAAGAGAGGAAAAAGTATTCAAGGCAACATAAACCCTCAGTTTGAAACCATCATAGGATACAAGCATACAAAGCATTTCATAGCAAACGTCTCATCATTAAGGCATATCAGAGAAGGCATAGGGTGGAAGCAAAAAACGCATACTCAGAAAGGCAACATAAACCCTCAGAACCGAAGGTTCATCATTGGGCTAGCAAACCAAAATCATACAGCATCAAGCAAAGCAAGCTAGGCAACTCAACAATTCAAAGGGCAACAGAAAGCGAAGCAGACAGAGAAGAAGAAAGAAGTGACAAAGAGGCTTTCAGCATGCATCATTAAGCATTAAAGAATACAAAGAACACAGAGTACCGTGATACCCAAGCTAGCACGTCACCACCGTTTTCCTCGCCGCCGTCCCTCCAAACACCTCCAGGTTCCCTCCTCCTCTGTCTCCAAGAGGTAGTATACTCATCTCCTTTTCATGCATATCAAAATGACAAAAGAAAATACATAAATCAAAACCCAATCGAAACATAAAAATCAAAAGATACAACGAAAGCCCTAACAACCTTACAAGCGTCGCCTGAACAGTACACTGAGGGAGAAGGGGAAACGGTGGCGTTGGTGGCTTAGGCGAGGATGATGTTGTTCTGAATCCATGGCTCTGGACTTGAGAGACAAACGAAGACGAAGAGGACGAAGTGGTGAAAGAACGACGCCGCCGGCACTGTAAACCCTTAGATCACCCAAATGAAGCAATAACCTTCAAACCCTAAAATTTGATTTGTAAAAGGAAATGGGCTTTGTCCCTTTTTGAAACGACTAAGCCCAAACGAGTCTCATTGAATCCCCCCCCCCATCCTGCTTCTGAACACTCTTGGTTTGGGCCAGTATAAACCCTTAAGGCCCATTTTTATCTTCTTTTGTTAATAAATTAACATAACTTTTTTTACATCAATTTTTTTCTTTTTTATAACATATTTATAATTTTGAACACAATATATATTTTCTCAATTTTAAAACATTTCTTTCATTTAAAATTATTGTATAAATACATATTAATACTAATTACAAATATATAAGAAATAAAACTTAAAATATTTTTTATTTGTACATTAATACATTAATACATTAATACATAAAATACATGAAAATACATTATTTAAAACACTTTTTTTTCATTCTATTAAAACTTATTTTGATTTATACATAAATTCTCTTTAAGTTAATACATTTTCTTTTCTTAAAAATAATTTGTACATAATCAATTAAAATACATTTTTTTAATATACATAATTTAATTAAAATTTAAAACATTTAATTAAAATATTCTTTTTGTACATATTAAAGAAAAATACAAGATTACAAAGATTAAATAAAGAAAACATCTAATTCTTTTTATCAAATACACTTGATAACACATTAAATTCACATTTTCTTAACTTGTAAATAAAATACATGTACACGTACACTTACACAATACATTTTACATTTGATGCATTATACATTTGCTATACTTTGCTATACATTGATCACATTTGATCGCGATTCAATTTGGTTGTAATTATTAAAGTCTCATCCCCATTTGTAAATTTGTACCCCCACTCCCGGATACTATTTGTAATAACGTAGATTTTAAATTCTCGCAATTTATCGCTTTCGAATTATACCATGGTTAGATCTAGGGTTTGTATGTACATAAAATCGAACGCTAGATAACCTAATACAAAGACAAATACATGAAATCAATACACAATCACACTTGCACCCCCTAGGGTGATCCCACATGTTGCCTTCCAAAATGGTCCATGCTTGCACGTCGAGTTTCTTTGGCAAAACAATCAAATGATCATAAGTCCCTCGATGACGCTTTCGAAAGTTTCCTATCAAAATGATCAAGTCCCTTCAAGCAAATTTCCAAAGACACTTGGCACTATTGCATTCATGGTCCATACGATGACTCGCGCCCGTCCTGTTAAACATCCTAAACGCAAGATTTTCCATCAAATTCAATGGTGGAACAAAATTGTTAAAAAGGGTTAAAAACATAGAGAAAACCTTTGAGTACAATAGGGGTAGACCAAGCTCTTAGTTACTTGAGATCAACTTGCAAAAACACTTGCCTCCTTTTCAAAAACCACACTTCACAAACACTTTCAAAATAAACTTCCAAAAACATTTTGAAACATCTTTTCGAAAAGATATACACTGTTGCATATACTCAAACACGAGTCATTGTAATGGTTGCCGAAACAAAGGCGTCTATTTCAAAAACATTTTCAAAACACACACACACACCACAATTTCAAGCAATCAAGGCAAGTGATCTAAAAAACCAAGTAACTAAGAGCCCATGGATAACCATGGATGAAAAGGATGTTAATACCTTCCCTTTTCATAATCTACCCCCCGAACCCACGAAATATCTCAAAAGGTTTTTGCTGTGCTTTTTAACCTTTCCTTTAGGATAAAATAAAAAGTCGGTGGCGACTCTTGCTAAACCGAACAAGTGCGAATACAAAACGCAAAACTCAAGTCAGTTCTCCCACCGTATCACACCAGGCATTCAAAGATATGCTGGATCTTTTGATATATGGCTTGGTATTGTTTCCTAACTCTGACTCCTTTGTTGATGTGAATGCGGTAAAAATCTTCATCTCTGGTAATTCTGTACCCACTCTCTTGGGTGACATTCTTCATTAGGTTTATGCATGTACTGCTCGAAAGCGGGGAAACCTGATGTGCTGTGCTCCATTGTTGGCAAGGTGGTTTATTTCTCACCTTCCCAAGTCAGTTTTGAAGAACAAAGAAGGCATGGGTTGGGCTTATAGGGTTATGTCTCTCTCTCACAATGACATCATCTGGACTATTAAGGGTATGGACGAGGTGGCTATTATTGATCGCTGTGGGGAATACCCCAATGTTCCACTGATACGAACAAATGGAGGAATTACTTACAATCCATGCTTAGCCTTACGTCAGTTTGGGCGAGCCAGAAGGGAAGGACCTCATGAACTGCAAATGCCTAGTATCATCTTTGATTTTCCAGGCGATAGTGACGAGCAACGCCATAGATTCATAAGGGCTTGGGATAGAGTTCACAGATCTGATCCACACGAGCTGGGTCCAAAGACTTCTCTTCTGATGGAGCCATATCTCAGATGGGTTTGCATCCGTGCCCAAAAGCTGGGAATGCCGTATGAAGCCGTCTTGCCTATCATGGTTGAAGTTGCTAATGAAGAGGGGGTTCTTCCTACCATCCTCCACCCTTACATGCCCACTGACATTGGGGCATTGAAGAGGTCCTGGATGCAGCTAAGGGAAGATCGGGATACTTATAGAGAAAAGTATCACGAGCAAGAGCGAAAGATCCAGAAGTTGACAAGGCAGCTGGAGAGGGAGCAGATCATCAATGACTATGTCAGCACTAAAGGCAAACGACCATGGGAGCATTGATGTCCTTTGATTACTTCCAGTTTTTATTTACTTTTCAGTATTTCCTTTCTTGTAACGCCTTAAGGGCAATTTGTTGAACAATTAATTTCAAAGTTTATCTAATAAAAGTGTGTTTCATTTCTTGTTTACGAATTTGAATCTCTCGATGTCTTTGAAATCATATCATACGTATTTCATTCCATGCACCTCATAAAAGGTACCCTTACAGGTTTTCTCATCTTCTTCGCTATTTATTTCAGCATCATGTCTTCTGAACCATCGACTGAACAAGCAATCAAGGCTTTGCATGCTCAAAATGCCCAATTCCAAGGGTTGTTCATGAATCTAGCTAAGGGTTAGCAAGATCTGAAGACCCTTATTCTGAAAGAGAAGAAGAAGAAGAAGAGGACATTCCTGTTTAACACGGGTCACAGGTTCGGAAACAGGCTACAAGATGAAGTTGATTTGACCACCTCATCTGGAGGGAAAGATAGTGAGGAAGAAAGGAGGGCTCCTAGCCCCGTGGTTTCTGACAACGAGACTGACTTTGACGAAGACCAGTATCCTCCGGCTGAGGATATATACAAGCAACTGGAAGATCGGTTGAGTGCGATGGAAGTTCAGAAGGTGCCTGGTCTGGACTTTGGAGATCTGGGTCTGTCATATGGGGTGGTGATTCCCCACAAATTCAAAGCACCAGCCTTTGCTAAATACGACGGAGTTTCTTGCCCAAAACTTCACCTTCGGTCATATGTAAGGAAGATTCATCCGTACACTGCTGATAAGAACCTATGGATCCACTTCTTTCAAGACAGTCTCTCAGGGACTCAGCTTGAATGGTTTTACCAGTTAGAAGGAGCCAGTATCCGCAGTTGGGAAGATTTGGCTGCTGCTTTCTACAGGCAGTACCAATACAATGCCAACTTCGCTCCCACGCGTACCCAACTCCACGGTATGTCTATGGGAACGGGTGAAGGTTTCAAAGATTATGCTCAGAAGTGGAGGGATCTCGCTGGAAGAGTGCAACCACCCTTGGCTGATAGGGAGCTAGTGGATATGTTTCTGGGGACCTTGTCTGGTCCATTTTTCAACCATCTGATTGGAAGCTCTTCGTCTGGGTTTACGGAGCTAATTATGACCGGTGAAAGGATTGAGGCTGGTATTAAGTCTGGTAAGATACAAAAGGGTTCTCATTGAGCACCGAGAAAAAGCCTTTTAAAAAGGAGTCCAGTGCTGTTTACAGTTCGAAAAGCTGGAATAGACCTGAACGCCGCCAAGCTATTAATGCGGTTGTTATTTCGAGACCTGTTGGGGCTCCACAGCGCAACAATCAATAAAAGGCCGAGAGACCTCGAAGGAAATTCACCCATCTCAACATGACTTTGTCTCTGATTCTGCCACAGTTATTGAAAACCAATCTAGTAACTCCAAGGGAGGCTCCGCAGAATCCCAACATTGCATCGCCTAAGTACAATCCTAATGCCCGCTGTGCTTTTCACTCTGATAGCTCGGGACATGATACAGATGATTTTTGGGCTTTGAAGAACAAAATACAGGACTTAATTGATACTAAGGAGATTGAGTTCGAGGCGCCCGAAAGACCTAATATTGTGACTGCTCCTATTCCCAAGCATGGAGTGAATGCTGTAGAGGAAGACTTGTTTGTGGTTTCTCTGAAAGATATTGCTACTCCCTTGATGACTGTGAAGAAGAACCTTTTGTCAGACGATTTATTTCTGGGTTGTGACGAAGCTTTCCGTATGTGTTCTGCCCTACCAACCGGTTGCCATCTTTTGAAGTCATGTGTCCAACGCCTGATGGATAATAAAGAAATTCTGTTTGAGAAGACTCTTGTTCCTTTGATCCCTACTGAAGAAGTTGCCATTATCACCATTTTCGACAATTCTTCCAAGGCTCCCTCGAGGAAGCCTGTTAGAAACACATTTGTTCCAAGAATTGCACCATTGATCATCATTGTTCCTGGGCCTATCCCCTATACATCTGACAAAGCTGTCCCTTGGCACTACGGGGTTGATGTTTATTTTCACGGAGTTAAACAAGATTTGGATGCTGATACTGACGTCAGCAGCATTGTTGGACCTTCCAAAGTCACCCGCAGGGGAAGACTTTTCTCCCCTGATATCTCTCCACCAACTGCCCGGAAACCTGTTGTTATCACACCTGCCAGTGTACCCGCTGCTATCCCTGTTCAAGTTCCCATTCTTATCCCTGTTGCCGAGTCGTCCGACACTCGGGGAAAAGGGACCACTGATGAGCCTGTCCGGACGGAGGCACTGAAGACAATTACTATTGAAGCTTCTAGACAAGAGATGGAAGAGATTTTAAAGATCATAAAAAAGAGTGACTAAAATGTAGTTGAACAGATGGGGCAAACCCCGTCCAAGATTTCTATATTAGCTCTGTTGCTATGCTCAGAAGCCCATGCCAAGGCTCTGATTGCCTTCCTGAAGACTGCACACGTACCGCAAGAAACATCGATTGTTTAGTTTAAAGATTGCGTGGCTAGTATGACTGCTGATAATGGGTTGGGTTTCTCTGACGCCGACATGACTGTTAAAGGGAAGAATCACAATGATGCCCTGCATGTATCCATTGAATGCATGGGCACTACTCTTGCTCATGTATTAGTGGATACTGGCTCCCCGTTGAACGTTTTGCCTAAGAAAGCTCTAGACCGGTTGGACTGTGAAGGTTTGGAGCTGAAACCAAGCAACATGGTTGTCAGGGCCTTTGATGGGTCTAAGAGGATGGTGCACAGTGAAGTGGATATTTTGATCAAGGTTGGATCTCAAGTTTTTGCATCTACATTCTATGTGATGGACATTCGGCCATCTTATTCTTGTTTGCTGGGTCGTCCATGGATCCACAAAGCTGGGGCAGTGACGTCTACGCTCCACCAGAAGCTAAAGTACCCGGTGAAAGGGAAAATTGTGACAGTGCAAGGAGAAGAGGAGTACATGGTGAGCCACCTCAACTCTTTCCGATATGTAGAGATGGATGGGGAGTTCATTGAGACCCCATTTCAGCATTTTGAAGAGGTTCCCCAGACACTGGAATCAACTGAGACTGTTGTTGAAGATCCTCCTATGAAGATGGCTTCCTTCAAGGATGCCCGGGCTGTTGTCGAGAAAGGTGGGTGTGCAAATTGGGGCCAACTCCCTGATTTTGCACAAAAGACTAATAAGTTTGGTTTGGGTTTCACTGCAGAAGCTCAAAGGGTTGTTCGGAGTGCACAGATTGGAAGACCTCCCTTGTTCATCAGCAATTCAGGAGTGAATGACATTGAAGATGATGTTGAAGAGTCTAAGTTCGATAGTTGGATCTATCCTACTACTGATGGAGGACTAAGCAACTAGACAGCAAAGGACTTCATCCCAATTTCTTTTGTTACCCTGTAATGAGACTTTTTGTTTTGAATTTGTAACAGACAATGTTTTAAACTTTCCGGCCTGGTGTCTTACCCGGGGCACCGTGGCTTCATTTGTGAGGGCTTTATGTGTGTCATTTTCATATATCATTAATAAAATCATTGGACGTTTTCTTGCATTTCAAATTTTGCGCTCCTTGTTTTTCTTTTATTACATATTGCAAAACAACTATTTTACACACACTCACATATACATGTCTACATCCACTCTGGATCTCACTGGTAACGACTCTGCTACTGCCAGTTATGACTTCGAAAGTCCGATCAACTTAGCCGAAGACGAAGGTGAAGATGATTTCGAAGTGCCTGGTGAACTTGCAAGACTGTTACTTCAGGAAGAGAGGGTTATTCAGCCGCACGAAGAGCCGGTGGAGTCAGTAAATCTGGGTACGGAGATAGACAAGTAAGAGGTCAAAATCGGGGCAAATCTGGAGCTTAGTGTGAAGCAACGGTTGATTCAGATGCTGCGTGACTATGTTGAGATCTTTGCCTGGTATTATGAAGATATGTCTGGGTTGGATACCGATATTGTGGTTCACCGCCTGCCTACCAAGGAAGATTGTCCTCCAGTGAAACAGAACGTCCGTCGAATGCGCCTAGAGATGTCTGAGAAAATCAAGGCTGAAGTTATGAAACAGTTTGACACCGGTTTTCTAGCAGTGACTTCTTACCCACAGTGGGTGGCCAACGTGGTTCCTGTACCGAAGAAAGATGGTAAAGTTCGAATGTGTGTTGACTATAGAGATCTGAACAGGGCGAGTCCCAAGGATGATTTTCCTCTACCTCATATCAACGTTTTGGTTGACAACACTGCTCAGCACAAGGTATTCTCCTTTATGTATGGTTTCTCCGGTTATAATCAGATTAAAATGGCTCCTGAAGACATGGAGAAGACAACTTTTGTTACTCAATGGGGTACCTTTTGCTACAAGGTCATGCCTTTTGGATTGAAAAATGCTGGGGCAACGTATCAGCGTGCCATGGTTGCTTTGTTTCATGACATGATCCATCATGAGATTGAGGTATACGTCGGCGATATGATTGCAAGATTCCAGACAGAGGAAGAACATCTTGACCACCTTCGGAAGCTGTTTGACAGGTTGAAGTTGTACAAGCTGGGGTTAAACCCGAACAAGTGCACCTTCGGGGTGAGGTCCGGTAAGCTGTTGGGTTTTGTCGTAAGCGATAAAGGTATTCAAGTGGATCCGGAAAAGGTGAAGGCCATACAAAAGATGCCAGCTCCCTAAACAGATAAAGAAGTCAGAGGCTTTCTGGGACGACTAAACTACATTGCCCGATTCATCTCACAACTGACTGCTACTTGTGAGCCAATCTTCAAGTTACTAAAAAAGGATCAAGTAGTACGTTGGAACGATGAATGCCAGGCCGCTTACGAAAGGATCAAAGAGTATCTCCAAGAGCCACCCATTCTGATGCCTCCAGTTGAAGGGAGACCCTTAATCCTATACTTGACAGTACTCGACAACTCAATGGGGTGTGTGCTGGGTCAGCATGACGAGTCTGGCCGAAAAGAGCATGCTATTTATTACCTTAGCAAAAAGTTTACCGACTGCGAGACCCAATACTCGTTGCTCGAGAAAACTTGCTGCGCTTTGGCATGGGCTGCTCACCGGCTGAGACAGTATATACTGACTCACACTACTCTATTGATATCGAAGATGTATCCAATCAAGTATATCTTCGAAAAGCCTGCTTTTTACGAAAGAATAGAGAGATGGCAGGTGATCTTGACTGAGTATGACATCCAATATACGACCCAAAAGGCAATTAAGGGAAGTGTGTTGGCAGATCATTTGGCACATCAGGCAGTGGATGATTACCAGTCTATGAACTTTGAATTCCCGGACGAGAATATCATGATAGTGACTGACTGTGAGACACCTGGACCGGATGAAGGACCTGAGGAAGGATCCTGATGGTCTATGTACTTTGATGGAGCTTCGAACGCTTTGGGTAATGGCATTGGCGCCGTGATCATATCTCCTAAAGGATCTCATACTCCGCTCACCGCCCGACTATGTTTCAACTGCACCAACAAAATGGCAGAGTATGAGGCATGCATTATGGGTCTTCGAGCAGCAATTGACCTAAGGATTAAGTCCTTGAGTGTTTTCGGAGATTCCGCTCTCGTGATCAGTCAGATCAAAGGCGAGTGGGATATGAAACACCCTAATCTTATTCCTTACAAGGAGTATGTATTGACGTTGCTCCCACATTTCGAGGAAATAACCTTTGAACACTTCCCTAGAGAGGAGAATCAGTTGGAAGACGCGCTAGCTACGATGTCTTCTATGTTCAAAGTCAATTGGAACAATGAAGCTCCCCGAATTATCATTGAAATATTGGATGAACCTGCACATTGTTGTGATCTTGAGACTGAAGAGGTAGCGGATAAACCCTGGTTTCATGAGGTGAAGAGATACCTTGAGGCTTAGGAATACCCCCAGGGTGCATCTCTTAACGACAAGAAGTTTCTGAGGAGGTTCGCGGCAAAGTTCTTCATCAGTAATGGAATTCTTTACAAGCGTAACCATGATTCGACCTTACTACGATGTGTGGATAAGAACGAGGCAGACAGAATCATGGCAGAGTTACATGAAGGTACTTTCGGAACTCATTCCAGTGGACATACCATGGCAAAGAAAATCCTTCGGGCAGGATATTATTGGTCCACTATGGAAGCCAACTGTTATCAGCATTCTCGGACATGTCACAAGTGCCAGGTCTATGCTAATAAGGTACATATACCTCCAGTTCCTCTGAACGTCTTGACGACACCTTGGCCTTTTGTAATGTGGGGCATTGATATGATCAGTGAGATCATACCTACAACATCCAACGGGCATAGTTTCATCCTGGAAGCGATTGATTACTTTACGAAGTGGGTTGAAGCAACTTCCTTTGCTACTGTAACCAAGAACGTCGTGGCACGGTTTATTCAGCACAATCTGATTTGTTGATACGGTGTACCAGAGAGGATCATTACGGATAATGGTACAAATCTCAATAATAAAATGATCACTGAGCTCTGCAAGCAGTTCAAGATACAATATCACAACTCTTCTCCCTACCGGCCGAAGATGAATGGGGCTGTCGAAGCAGCTAATAAGAACATTAAGAAGATCGTGCAGAAGATGACTGTGACATACAAAGACTGGCACGAGATGTTACCATTTGCTCTCCATGGGTACCGTACCTCATCACGGACGTCAACAGGGGCAACGCCCTATTCCTTGGTATATGGCATGGAGGCCGTACTGCCCATTGAAATTCAGATACCCTCTCTTTGGATCACGAAAGATGCAGGTTTGAGCGAAGATGACTGGATCCAAACCCGGCTTGATCAGCTGAACTTAATCGACGAAAAGAGACTCACTTCTATTTGTCATGGTCAGACGTATCAAAAGCGGATGATCAAGGCGTTTAAAAAGAAAGTCAGATGACAAGAGTATCAAGTTGGGGATCTGGTGATCAAGCGCATCATTTTACCTCAAGGTGATCCCAGGGGAAAATGGACTCCTACTTACGAAGGTCCATTTGTGGTTAAGAACATTTTCTCAGGAGGAGATATGATTCTAACCACCATGGATGGTGACGACCTTCCTCACCCCGTCAATGCAGACATAGTGAAAAAATACTACGCATAATGAAAGACCCGCTAGGTTGACTGACCTAGGCAAAAATAAGGGCTTCCCAGCGAACCAAAAGGATTCGGGCAAAAATAAGGGATGAAAATGAAAAAAGATCTATACACCCGGCAAGTCGAAAACCTGAAAAGGCGGCTTGGGAAAAAAATGGTATCCCGGTAGACTGAAAACCCAAAAGGGCGGTCCAGGAAAAAATTAGGGATCAAAGCGTAATACTATGTCTCATTGGATCACCTTGCATCCAGACTTCGGTATCTACTGTCAAGCTCGGACGGCACTGATCAATCTGATCTACTTTCAACCAAGTAGCAAAGTGATGAGATGCTCAAAGACATAAGGGCAATAGCAGAGTTGGAACCCAGTGGGATTATTCACATAGCTGTTTTGTTTCTTTTTCACAAATTGTGTAAATTTTATATCTATTCGGCGGCGTTCTCTTACTAGGACGTCAGCCTCTTGTATAAAAACGCCTATTTACAGGCCAGACTTCAAAATCAATACAATTCATTTTCAAAGAAATTTCAAGCTATTTTTCCTTTATTTGTTTTGTTTTGCAAAGAACATCCAACGTTCATTTTTGATATATGCACTTGACATTAACTGCTGCTCATAAATATTTGCATGCGAAACAAAAAGATGATTACTGGTAATATCAGAAACAGGGGCAATAAAAATTGTTCAAACTATACAGTTGCTCTGGCCACCAGGTACAAAGGTAGATTCAGCTGAAGAATATGGCTAGGATACCTTCACTCCCTGCAGAGTAAGATAGTAATGATAGCTCTCCCCAACTGAGACTTGCAACTGTGATTGAATCGGTAATGTTCTCTCCAAGCAGAGTTTATCTATCATCAACACTAAAAAGGCTTGATATCCCCGGCAGTCTTAATATTCCCCAACGGAATATAAGAATGCTCCCCGGCAGGGTACAAGATATTCCAAGACTTTCGTCTGGTTCAGTTAAATCGCTTCTAAGACTTTTCTGATTCTTATCCAGCCAAAGTCAATCCAAGACATTCTTTGGTTCAGTCAGATCGACGCTAAGATCTCCCTGATTCTTATTCCAGTTGAAGATATTCCAAGACTTTCGTCTGGTTCAGTTAAATCGCTTCTAAGATTTTTTTGACTCTTATCCAGCCAAAGTCAATCCAAGACCTTCTCTGGTTCAGTCAGATCAATGCTAAGATCTCCCTGATTCTTATTCCAGTTGAAGATATTCCAAGACTTTCGTCTAGTTCAGTTAAATCGATTCTAAGATTTTTCTGATTCTTATCCAGCCAAAGTCAATCCAAGACCTTCTTTGGTTCAGTCAGATCGACACTAAGATCCCCCTTATTCTTATTCCAGTTGAAGATATTCCAAGACTTTCGTCTGGTTCCGTTAAATCGCTTCTAAGATTTTTCTGATTCTTATCCGGTCAAAGTTAATCCAAGACCTTCTCTGGTTCGGTCAAATCAACGCTAATATCTCCCTGATTCTTACTCCAGTTGAAGATATTCCAAGACTTTCGTCTGGTTCAGTTAAATCGATTCTAAGATTTTTCTGATTCTTATCCAGTCAAAGTTAATCCAAGACCTTCTCTGGTTCAGTCAGATCGATGCTAAGATCTCCCTGATTGTTATTCTAGTCGAAGACCTCCTATCAACAATCTCCAAATGGCATCTGTAAGCCCATTCCTGACATCACAATGCCGATACCACTTCATGCGAGTGCAAATTTCTGGTCACTCTAGTGTTCAATCATCTTCCACCTTCGGATCACGAAAGGCATGAAAGCCAATCTACATCCTCCGGTCTAAGAAGATTGAACAGGGGAAGCTGTTATACCCTAAAATTTTCCCTCTCATATTTCTTAAAACATTGCAAGAAAAAATCTCCAAGTTACTCAAGTTTGCTCAAGAATTGGACAGTCAAGCTATCTCCTAAGGCAGTCAACCCCAAATTAGGGTTTTGTGTTGCATCAATATCTTTGAGTCCAAATGACCTTAAGTGCTCCCCAATGTCCTAATATGTTATCAAGGTCATCCATGTCAAATTTCAAGCCTTGCAGAGGAAGTTTGGTCAGACAATTGCTCAAAGGGTCCAAAAATCGACTATGCTAGGGCAAAAGTCAACTGTGACCTATAAACAGTAAAAAATTCAAGATTTTTTGTCAACATTCTCATTTTGAAGTATATTTCATCATTTGATAAAGGGTTCATCATGATTCATCAAGGATTGCTCAAAATTCATCAAGACTCAAAAGTTGCTAAATTAGGGTTTTGTAGGAAAAGTCAACTCAACTTTGACCAAGCATAACTTTCTCATACTTTATGAGAAATGACCCATCCAAATATCATTGTGAATAGCATGCAATTTCTTACAATCCATCTTCATACCCCAAGATCAGAAAATGCACTCACAAGATGTTATAAATTTGGACATTATAGGTCATTTTTGAAAGTCAACAAAAACACATTTTTTACCAAAGCTTATAACTTGAGCATGGAATATCAAAATGAGATGAGACCAAAATGGTTTGTTATAGGACATCTCAAGCTTTCTAAAAAGTCAAAGAATACTTCCAAAAGTTTAAAATTGAAGAAGTTATGTATTGTTGAAGTTGGGTATTTTTGCAAAATTGCCAAAAGTCAACTATCCCCAAAACATCAAATTTTGTCAAATGGGCTCATTCTTTTCCACTTGATTTGAACTTTACACATTGCACACGTGTCCTAGCTTTAGCCTTGTGTCCATTTATCAATTTTATTATTTTATTTGATTTTTTATTAAATTATTTCATTTTTAATCAAATAAAATCCAAATATTGATAACTTGATCTCTTTTTGGCTATTTCAGGACTGAATCATCATCATCAAGTGTATCAAACTCGTATCAAGCATTCCATGTGCAAAAAGATTGAGTTTTGACAATTTTGGAAGGTTTAGTAATGGTGAATCAAATAAAATCCCATGGCATTGATGTGGAAAGATTCAAAGCACAAATGTTAACCTAATGCATTCCACATTACATAAGGAAGCTAGAGGGCACGAAAACAAGGCTAGAGGCTGCAGAAATAAGCAAAGCAAAACTTGCAAAATTCACAAAAAATTGTGAAACCAAAATCATCCTTGGAGGTGTTTTCAGAAGCAAAGCTTGATACCAATCGATTGTTGGGTGTCTACTCAACCTTCTGGGATCCAAAGCAAGCTCTCATACACACCAAAACGCATTGTAAGTGTCACGTATATCAGCCCTGTATTCGAGATCTTAACTCTCCATTCTTGCATCTTTTTGGAAAATCATTGATATATTTGTGACTCTCTTGAGATTTCTAAGCTTGTAGCAATATTTAATTTCATTTATATGCACTGTAATCTCATAACAGTGTGGCTAGGGTTTCTTGTTGGATTTTGGGGATTTGCGTTTCAGGTGAAATTGAGTCTCGTGATAGGCATGGTTGCACTCAAGAGAGGGAGACGAACCTAACCATGCCTTTGGGGGTCATTTTTATGGCCTGGAATTGATTTTAGGAATGACCTACGCATTTAGTTGCGGATCTAAATCCGCGGGTAAAGTTACAGGGTTTGGAGGTTATGGATGGAGACGTGGCAATTCCCCAGTGGACCATTCAAACGCGCGTGCCTTTTTTTTTTTATTTTCTGGCATATTAGCGCATTATCTCTTATTATTATTATTATTGCTTAATGTATTAACAACTAAAGCACATTAGCCTAGTGGAAGAAAGCGTTGGCAGTCATGTACAGGACCTGGGTTCGAATCCCAGGTCCCCCATGTTATTTGTTATATTTTTCCTTCAGGTAATCCAGTGCAGATCTAGGCGTGGAGCTCATCATGTGTCCTCACTCAATCAAGCGCCAGATGGCCCAAGGCCAGATCTGTGATCCAGGATGATGGTCCACCATGGGACCAAGTCAAGAGGCGTACATGGAATCCAAAAAGTCCACCAGGCCGGCGTGTTATTGGGCCTTGGAATTGCTATTCAGACCTCCAAAAACCAGGCCCATATACCTCTATCTCTCTTTATTTTCATTTAGTTTATTTAATTATAATTATTATTTTTATTTAATCAATTAACCAATCAAATTTTTTCTTTATAAAAATAAAACCAAAAAATATTTTCTTCATAAAATCAAATTTTAATTTTTTATTAACAAATATTAATTTAATTAATTTAGGCCATTAATTAGGGATAACTTTAATATTTTTTTCAATAATTAAAATTAACTTAGACATAATTAGGTTTTAACATTGATCAATTTTATTTTTCTTTCTTAAAATATCAAAAACCCAAAAATATTTATTTTCATCAATTAATTAATTTAATTTAGTTTAATAATTAATTTAGGATAGTTTAATAATTAATTTAGGATAGTTTATTTCTTAATTCAAAAATAACCAAAAAAATCTTTTCTTTAATAACAAAGGGTCAAAACCCTAGAACTCGCATTCGATTTAATTTCCCGCACGCGATCCATTTTATTCAATATTGTATTTATTCCCGGAATGTAATAGATAATTAGGACTATTTTTATCGCTTTATTTATCTTCCACATTTAAATTTCAAAGGCTTGCTTTTGGCGATGTAAATACCCGACGCCTTGTAATTTAATTTCCGCAATTTACTTTCCTCAAATTATAACTGTTGGATGTTTGATAATAGGTATGCATGACAAGATTGAATGTTTCAACCTAAAATCAACATAGATCACCATTAACATGTACTAAGATAAATTAACTAAAAAACAACACACTCGCACATGCGCACTCTTAGGGTACACCCCACTTGGTTGCCTTCGTACGCGGTCATTGAGTATAGGTTACTTTAGAGGTCGCCCTCTTGTTTAAAAGATCATAGTTTCCTCAAAATGGTTGCCTCGGGTATTGTTGCCTCAAACAAATGATCTAAGACATTAGGGTTACCGCTAAGGCATCATAACATTGCTTTGGTGACCGTAAGTCCCGCATTCGAATGGACCCTTAAACTCCAACGACGATGCTACCTACTCATCAATAGTGGGATAGCATTGTCTAAAGGAAGATAGCATAGAACGATTCCTTTTTCGAGTAGGTAGATGGTTCTTAAGTACTTGCTCTTTCCAAAATAAAATCTTTTTCACACTTACACCTTTCAAACAAAAACTCTTTCAAACCCACAAACACAAAGAAAAGCAATTTTGAAAACAATATCAGCAAGTACCTAAGAGCCCGTGGATAACCACAAATAAAAAAGGTGCTAACACCTTCCCTTTCTATAATCTACCCCCCGAACCCGAGAGATATCTCAAAAAAGGATTTTTTCTGTGCTTTTTTCCTTTCCCTGTTGGATAAAATAAAAGTCGGTGGCGACTCTTGCTTACCGCGACATTTTGCAAAAACAAACGAAAAACACAAACCAGCATTCCAAAAAAAACAGTCAATTCTTCCCACCTTATCACACTATCCAAGGGGCAAGAAGATCTGAAAACACTCTTCGTCGAGAATCTGACCAAGGAACGTCCTGGAAACAACAAGGACGAACAATTGGAACAACTGCAAGCTGAGGTAGAGGCAATGAGAATCCAGATGCTGGGGAAGATGGCTCTTATCCAAAACATAGCTCGAGGAAAAGAATGGCTAAGAGCCTTACTTAACAAGCTTCACCAAGATGGATGCAGATCCATGAAAAAAACATTTAAAATTGTTGATCAAGGCGTTAATCAGCCTCCAGTGAGAGAAGAGTTTGGTTTGGTCAGTAACAGACCTTTCCAGATTGCTACTACATCACAAGCCCAACCACAACCTCGCCAACGAAAACGGGGCAATTGGCATAAGAATAATACATCTAAAAGACGCTTCACTGAAATCAACATGTCATTGGCTCAAGCATTGCAACGCATGTTGAAGGCCAAGTTGGTTATGTTAAGGGACCTTCCTCAAAATCCCAACATAGCCTCCCCAAGGTACAATCCAAATGCAAGATGTGCGTACCACTCCAACAGTCTTGGACATGACACCAACAACTGTTGGGCGTTAAGAAATAAAATTCAAGACCTAATTAATGAAGGAGCGCTAGAATTCGCACAAGACGGTCAGGTTGAGTTCTTCTGCCATCCCTCCAAGGCATACCATCTGAAGTGACAAGTTCTCACAAGAAGACTTTTCGTTCATTAGAATTTTATTTTGATTTGTTTGAACAATTATTCATATAAAACCTCGTTATTTCATCAATGCAATGCACATGTTTGTCTTGAATCAATTCATTCGTATTCACTATTTCAAAAATGCGTTCTTATTTCCTTTTGTGATATTCAACTCTCGATGAAAAGTTGTAAGCCTTTAGAGGGAGGATGACAAAAATGATACCATAATCTCTACAGTATGCTTTTGAACAGACCCCGCTGACGATGTATGTTGTACCCAAAAATTTTCCCTCCCATTTCCCCAACATTTTCTCATCACAAGACCTTTGAAGATCAAGATCCAGTTAGGGTTTCCTCTGCTCAAGACTTCTCCTTGCACTGTGGACTCAAATTAGGGTTTGTGTTTTCCCAAGGATGTTTTGAACTAAAATGCCTAAGATGACTTTCATGTTTCATGTTGGACTCCCAAGTTTATCCTCACCAAGTTTCAAGTCTTGATTCCAAGTTTTGCCCAGTCAATTGGACAGTTGACCTAGAAATCAGCTGTATTGGGGAAAAGTCAACTGTGGCCAATTGACAGTCAAACCTCATGAAATTTGACCCACATCAACATATTAAACTCATATGGACCATTTGATCAAGTTTGGATCACAATTCCACAAGAAAATTGATCAGATCACCAAAAGGGCAAAATGGTCATTTTTAAGGTTTTGACTGCACAAAGGTAATTTTTGACTGTTTGACCTAGCCAATGACAAACCAAGCTCACATATGGACTCAAGGACTCAATGAAATGGTCTTGACACATTCATCAAGCTCAAAAGATCCCAAGTACACAAGATTGACAGTTGAATTTCCCAGTCAATTGATCAATTTTGACTGTACACTGAAAAGTCAAACTTTGACTTTTTGGTCAAAATCAAGAGTCAAGATTCATTTTTCATCAAAACATGCCAAATCATGAAATTTGTTCACCAAGAAACCAAGAAATGCAAATTAGGGTTTTAAAATGGAATTTTTCATAACTTAGAATTTTTCTAAGTTATGGAAAACCCTAATTTTTCCCAACTTTGCCCAACTTTTTCACCATGATTCATTTGGATTCAAACAAAAGTCAAAACATGAAAGTTGTAGCTTGTTACATAATATACAACTTTGATTCACAAAGTTTTCTCATTTGAATCTTGTATCTCAAGTTACAAATATTTGAATAAGGGCACTAAACCATTCTTAACTTAGTAAAAATTTGACCTATTTTGACAAGGTTTTCTACCCCACTTCAAGGCCATTTTCCATACCCTTCCACTTGGAATTTCAATTTTCATTTCAAAGATGGATTGTAGTACACATTCCAAAATTTCCAAAATGTCCAAGAACTTCTCAAACAACCTCATGGTTAGGGAGAATCGAATTTCACAATATAGCAAAAACTCACTTTTGAATTGGCCATTTTTCATGTTCATAACCTTGCAATTTGAACTCAACATGCTTTAGGTTAGATTACAGGTCCTTAAACCAAGTTACACTCAATAATTTAATGCATATTCATTGTGTTAAGGTGTTGTTCTATGAGTTTGAACATTGTATGCAAGATTAATCCCAAACTAGATAAAGCATTCTTTCCATTTTTTGCAAAAGATCACTTTATGTCCAATTGAGAATCCAACAAGTACATTGCAAATCTGATTGGCACAAGTTTATGTGTTAATCACACTGATCAAGGAGGGATTATGCAGCATAGTGTGAGGTCCTCTACAGGCCTAGAAGCACAAATTGCCTTTGCTTGCTTAAGTGTGAAGTAACATAACATAACTTGTGACAACTTCCATCTCAGCTTACCAACACAAGAACAAAGTTATCAAACACATTCCAAAGAACATATCCAAGCTTTTGCACGAGCCTTTGACCTCCAATCCACCCTCCATCTCAGAATCACTCTCAAACTGCAAAAACAGAGTTGCCTCTGCAGTTTGAGTGCCAACTTCTATTTCTCTCAAGCATTCTTGCCAAAACCAGTTCACATACCTTCCATACTATCTATGCAAGCTAACCATGACCTGAAACCTGATCTGTAACACCTCCAAGCCACTTCACCATTTTTGATTTTCTATTTTGCAGTTGAAGTTCACTAGCACGATTCAGGGAGTTTCAAGGCAAAGTAGAACTTGGAATAGCATCCTTACACTTCAAGGAAGCTATACAAATCATCATTTTACTCTGAAACATCCTCCATTGCAAAGCACGATTCCAACTGAACAGGTATCTTCATGAAGTTCTATCTCTCTTATTATGCATTGTTAGCTTTAGGTTTGTGAAGAAAATATGTCACAATCATAGCCCTGAACAGGACCATATAGTTAGATTTCATTTATGTTACGTGTGCTGCAAGAATTTTGAGTCTGAACATGGCATAAAAGTTAGGTCAGAAATTGGGGGAGAAGAAATTCTCCCTCATCTTAGAGAGTTAGGTCAAGTTCTTTACATGGTTGGAATCGTCTCTTAATGCTCTACACTTTTCATGTTATGAGTTTTGCTTGAAAGTCCAGGAATCAAGAGATAGAAAACGCGTGGGTGATGTTGTTCAGAGGTTGAAGATGACTGATTCTGGGCTGGGCCTGGAATGTTTTCTTATTTGCACCAGATAATTGCTTTTGAACCCCCTGAGCCCATTTGCTTATTTCTTTGACTTTTTTGACTTTTTCTTTTTTGATTGACTTTGTTTATTTTTTTCTCATGACATTAAAAAATAAAAATATTTTTTCCATCATTTTTTGAATTTATTGCATATTTATTTGATTATTTCTTTTGTTTGAACATAAATATTATATATACTATTATTTAGAATAAATAGAAAAAATAGTGTAAATACATTTTTATTTTTGTTTACCTTCTGAAAATATTTCACATAAAAAAATACTTTTTTATTTATTTTATTAAATATTAAATATATATTATTTTATATATAATGCATATTTAGAACTTAATATATATATATATATATATATATATATATATATATATATATATATATATATATATATATATATATATATATATATATATATATATATATATATATATATATATATATATATATATATATATATATATATATATATATATATATATATATATATATATATATATATATATATATATATATATATATATATATATATATATATATATATATATATATATTTATTAATATATTTAGGTTAGAATCTAAAAATATTTGAATTTTTCATTTTATTAATATTTGATATAAAAAATACTTTTTTATAATATACTTCATTTTATTTTTATTTTTATACATAATAAATAAATACTTGTATTAAATTAAAATAATAATACATTTTCTTTAATAAAATTAGGGTTTTGCCCTAAATTCAAATACTCCAAAAATAATATCTTTTTTTATTTTTACATAAATAACACTTTTTTCATACATATACAAAACATTTTTGCATCTTGCATTTTTTTATTTCCATTTTTTAATTATTGTACATTAATTAAATTGTATAAATTCAAATTGATGTAATAGCTTTAGGTTTACATTACTTGTCAATATCCCCATTTGAACATTTGTACCCCCCTTCCCATATTTGGTTTTGTAATAGCTTAGTAAATTTATTTTCGCACTTTATTGCTTTCTAATGATAACATGTTAGAATTAGGGTTTGTATGCGAAAAACGACAAAAAAAATAGTTATGACCTAATCTCAAGACAAATGAGCATGAAAATGGATACAGAAATCACACTTGCACCCCTAGGGTACTCCACTTGTTGCCTTTCAAAATTGGGCCATATTGCATGTTAAGTCTCTTTGGGCAAAACAAACAAATTGAATGATCATAGTCCCTCGATAATATTTTCAAAATACTTTCAAAACAAATGATCAAGTCCCTTAAAGAAAATGCCCAAAGATACTTGGCACCATTGCAATTATGGTCTAAACGATGACCCGCGCCTGTCCCTTTCACATCCTAACATAAGTTTGTCCACCAAATACAATGGTGGAACAAACTTGTTAAAAGGGTTAAAACATAGCAATAACCTTTTGAGAAATTTAGGAGTAGATAACCTTTTAGTTACTTGAATCAAACTTGCAAAACAAAACACTTGCCTATTTTTCAAACCACACATCACTACACTTTCAAAACAACTTTCAAAAACAAATGAAAACCCTTTTCAAAAGACGTACATCTTTGTATACATCCCCACATGGATCATTACAAAGGTTGCCACCACATTGGCCTCTTTTCAAAACATTTTCAAACCCACACACTCAAGCACCATTTAAAACAATTGAAAACAAAGGGCAAGTGATCTAAGCAAGTAACTAAGAGCCCATGGATAACCATGGATAGAAAGGGTGCTAATACCTTCCCTTTCTATAATCTACTCCCCGAACCTAAGAAAACATCTCAAAAGGTTTTTGCTGTGCTTTTTAACCTTTCCTTAGGATAAAATAAAAAGTCGGTGGCGACTCTTGCTCAACCGAAACATTTGCGAAAACAAACGCAAAACCTCAAGTCAGTTCTCCCACCGTATCACAGAACTGTCGACTCTGCTGGGGACAAAAAAACTTAAAAGTGGAGTAACCTTAGGGTTTAGATCACCTTTGTTTTCAATTGTTTGCTTTGTTTGCTTTTATATTTGTGAGCTTTGCATCGGAGTTTCATAGATCCTAACCCGGATCTGGGAAATACCCTTTTTAGGTAGCATAATCTGTGAGGGACCTGTCCGGCGTAGACCGACATGGGTGAAGCAGTGGCTACGTTGGTGTGGCATCTTAGTCTGTACCTATATTCCTTGTGTTGCAACGGGGAGAATATAGGTCTTCTAAGGGGTCATTAAACACCAACCAACCTTAGAACCCTAAATTGACCAACTTGGCTATTAGGACAGTAGCAGTATGCTACACTCATTGAGGCTAAACTCTCGAGATGGTTCTGGCCGCGAGAAAAGATTGCGATGCTGGAGTTATGACCGATTGAGGGTAGCCAATGATTTGAGATCCTCTAGAACCCGGTTACTTTTCGATAGGACGGGTTTTAACCAACAAAACCAAAAGAGGGTAATACCTGAAACTCATGCTGGCCTGAAACCTAAGGGTGTCTTGTGTGACTTGTGTGCCTTATTTGCCTATGTGAATACTTGTGGTGTGCTTCATCATAGCATCATGCCATCATACCATTGCATGCATCCTGTATAAAGGACTAACCCATTTCAAAGACAAAAGAGTTTCATCTTTGCTCTGTTTTGTAGGACATCATGATGCCCGTACGTAGGAATACTGTCCGGCTCAACTTTGTTCAACCACCAGCTTTACTCAGGGATCTGGTTGGAAGGATTCCAAACACTTCTTTCTTCATCAACAGACATGGTTCTCTCCTTGGCTTGGTCACTGCAAAATGGGACCAACAACTGATAAGTGTTCTGACCCAGTTTTATGACCCTCTGTATCATTGTTTCACCTTTCAAGACTTCCAGCTGGTTCCTACCCTGGAAGAATTTTCTTATTTGCTTGGGATCCCTGTCTTGGAACAAACTCCATTCACTGGTTTGGAAAAGACTCCTAGGCCTGAAGAGATTGCTACAATTCTCCCCTTGACCAAAGAAGAGGTATTGTCCAACTGGGAAACTAGAAATGGGATCAAGGGATTTTTGGTCAAATTTCTGGTTGGCAAGGCTAATGATTTCTGGAATGACTTGGACTTCAAGGCGTACGAGGATATTCTGGCTCTTTTGATCTATGGTCTGGTATTGTTTCCCAACCCCGACACCTTTATCAGTATCCATGTCATAAGGATCTTCATGTCTCGGAGTCCGGTACCCACTCTTTTGGGTGATATTCTACAACAATTCTATGCTCGTACTGCTCGAAAACGGGGAACTCCGTGGTGTTGTGCTCCTTTGCTAGTAAGGTGGTTTATTTCGCACCTTCCTAAGTTCGCGCTGAAGAATGAAGAAGGAAAAGGTTGGGCTCTGAGGTTAATGTCTCTCACTGATAATGACATCACCTGGACTCTCAGAGGTTTGGATGAGGTAGCTGTTATTGACCGTTGCGGAGAATACCCTAATGTTCCGTTGATTGGTATCCAAGGAGGAATCTCTTACAATCCATGCTTAGCTCTCCGTCAGTTTGGAAGAGCCAGAGGAGATGGGCCTCATGAAATGCTGGTTCCTCACTTCCATTTTGAGTTTTAGGCAGACAGTGACAAACTACGCCAGGGATTCATTAGAGCTTGGGACAGAATCCACAAAGACAACCCACATGAGTTGGGACCAAAGACTTCCCTGCCATTGAAGCCCTATTGCAAATGGATCCGCATCCGTGCTCAAAGGGTTAGGTATGCCCTACGAAGCTGTTAGACCTCTCATCCTTGAGTCTCCTGATGAAGATGGGGTTCCTCCAACTGTTCTCCCTCCTTAAATACCTACCGATTTTGACACCATGAAGAGATCTTGGGCGCAGCTAAAGGAAGAACGGGATTTCTATCGGGAGAAATTCAACGAGCAGGAACGGAAGATCCAGAGGCTGACTAAACAATTGGAGGAAGAACGGGTCCTGAACAACTACATCAGCACTGAAAAGAGGAGGCCATGGGAGCATTGATGGGCTTTGGATATTTCTTTTTACAACTTTTATTTCCTTTCCAGTATTTCTCATTCCTGTAATGCCTAAGGGCAAATTGTTGAACAATTGAAGTTTTTTTAATCTAATGAAGTGTGTTTCCTTTTTTCTCTACAAAGTTGAATCTTGTTTGTCTTTGAAAACATAAAACATACGCATTCCATTGCACCATATGCATAGCAGGTACCCTATTTCATAGGTTGCTTAATCTCCTTCGCTGTTTATTTTGAACAGTTATCATGAATCCAGACTCCTCCAGTGAGCAAGCAATCAAGGCCCTTCAGGCCCAAAGTGCACAGTTTCAAGAGATGGTCCTAAGCCTAGCCCAAGGTCAGCAAGAGTTGAAGACTCTGCTCCTGAAGAAGAAGAAGAAAAAGAGGACTGCGTTGTTCAACACCGGACGCAGATTTGGGAACACACTCCATAATGAAGCTGATCTAACTACTTCTTCTGCTGAGAAAAACAGTCCCCAAGGGAGAGGAGCTCCTAGTCCCGCAGTCTCCGACAACGAGATGGACTATAACGACGAACAATACCCACCTGCTGCTGACAGATACAAGCAATTGGAGGACCGCTTAAGCGCCATGGAAATTCAGAACGTGCCGGGGCTAGATTTCGGAGATTTGGGGTTATCTTCTGGGGTAGTGATTCCACACAAGTTTAAGGCGCCTGCCTTCGCCAAGTATGATGGGGTCTCCTGCCCAAAGCTGCATCTAAGGTCGTACGTAAGGAAGATCCAACCTTACACGGCGGATAAGAACCTTTGGATTCACTTCTTCCAAGATAGCCTCTCGGGGTCACAGCTTGAATGGTTCTACCAATTAGATGGAACTAGCATCCGACACTGGGAAGATTTGGCAACCGCATTCTACAGACAATACCAATACAATTCTGATCTCGCTCCTACGCGTACCCAACTTCAGGGTATGTCTCTAGGAACGGGTGAAGGGTTCAAAGAGTACGCACAAAAATGGAGAGATTTGGCTGGCAGGGTGCAGCCTCCATTGACTGATCGTGAGCTGGTTGATATGTTCCTAGGGACGTTGTCTGGTCCATTTTTCAATCATTTGGTTGGTAACTCCTCCGCTGGGTTTACAGATTTGATATTGACGGGAGAAAGAATTGAAGCTGGCATCAGGTCAGGCAAGATACAAAAGGCTGCCTCCACAAGTACTGAGAAGAGGCCGTTTAAGAAAGAAGCAAGTGCCGTCTATGGTACTAGAAGACAAGTCAAGCCCGAAAGTCGCCAAGCCGTCAATGCTTTGGTCATCTCAAAACCTGTTGCTGCTCCTCAGCAGTACAATCAACAAAGAAGTGAAAGGCCCAAGAGGCAGTATACTCGACTGAGTATGACCTTATCTCAAATTTTACCCCAACTGTTATCCACCAACCTGGTGACCCTCAAAGAAGCTCCTAAGGTCGTCAACACTGCGTCTCCTAAGTATAACCCAAATGCCCGGTGTGCTTATCATTCTGATAGTCTCGGGCACACTACTGATGATTGCTGGGCCTTGAGAAACAAAGTGCAAGATCTGATCGACGCAAAGGAAATTCAGTTTGAGGCGCCGGAGAGACCAAATGTTGTAACTGCTCCTATGCCCCAGCATAGAGTAAATGCCATTGAGGAAGAATTGTATGCTGTTTCGGTAAATGAAGTTGTTACCCCTCTGAAGACCGTCAAGAAGAACCTACTGCTGGCCGGTTTATTTCCGGGTTGCAGTGAAGGTTGCCTGTTCTGTGCTGTTTCCCTATCTGGTTGTCCCTTGCTGAAGTTAGGCGTCCAAAGCCTAATGGATAGCAAGGAGATTCTGTTTAAGAAGTCTGCTGTTCAGTTGGTTCCGGTAAAAGAAGTTTCTGTGGTTACCATCTTCAATAATCCAATCAAGGCTCTCCCGAAGAAGCCTGTTCAAATCATGACTGTTGCACTTGTGGTTATTACTGTTCCGGGGCCTCTCCCATACGTATCTGATAAAGCTGTCCCCTGGCATTATGGGGCAGACGTATATGTAAATGGAATCAAACAAGAATTCGACACTGGCGCCAGTATCTGCGATATCACTGGTCCAGCCAAGGTCACCCGCAGTGGCAGGCTCTTCTCGCCTGACATTGCACCACCCGCTACTCGAAGACCCCTCCTTATAACACCCACAAGTTTACCTGTTCCTGCTGCTGATCAAGTTGTTTCCCCTGCCGCCGAGTCATCTAATGCTCGGGGCAAAGGGATCGAAGAGGAGCCTGCCCAGATGGAGGCACCAATACCTATAAATGCTGAGTCCTCCCAACAAGAAATGGAGGAGATCCTGAAAATAATAAAGAAGAGTGATTTCAATGTTGTCGAGCAGCTGGGGCATACGCCCTCCAAGATCTCCATGCTCTCCTTGTTGTTATGCTCCGAGGCCCATGCTAAAGCCTTGATCTCATTTCTCAAGACGGCCCATGTGCCACAGGAGACATCTGCAGTCCAGTTCACTGATTGCGTAGCAAATCTGACAGCAGACAATGGCTTGGGTTTTTCAGATGCTGACCTGACTGCGAAGGGAAGAGACCACAATGATGCCCTGCATGTCTCTATCGAATGCAGGGGCACTACTCTGGCGCATGTATTGGTGGATACTGGTTCTTCCTTGAATGTTCTACCGAAAAAGGCTTTAGACCGTCTGGATTATGAAGGCCTGGAACTGAAGCCCAGCAATATCATCGTCAGGGCCTTTGACGGTTCAAAAAGGATGGTTCATGGAGAGGTTGACATCCCTATTCGTGTGGGCTCTCAGGTGTTTGACTCTACTTTTTATGTGATGGATATACGACCATCGTACTCTTGTCTACTGGGTCGACCTTGGATCCATAAAGCTGGGGCAGTAACCTCTACCTTGCACCAGAAGCTGAAGTACCCTGTCAGGGGGAAGATCGTCACTATGCAAGGAGAAGAGGAGTATATGGTGAGCCATTTGAATTCCTTCAGATACATTGAGATGGACGGGGAGTTTATTGAAACCCCCTTTCAGCATTTCGAGGAGGTACATCCAATTTCAGCAGCAGCAGAAACAACAGTCGAAGAGAATGTTCCTTTGAAGATGGCTTCCCTAAGGGATGCCCAGGCTGTGGTTCAGAAAGGCAATTGTGCAAACTGGGGTCAGCTTCCTGACTTCACTCAGAAGAACGACAAGTTTGGGCTGGGCTTTACTGCAGAGGCTCAGAGGGCTGTGCGCAAGGAAAAGATCAGAAAGGCTCCGGTGTTTATCTCCAACCCAAGGGTGAATGCTATCGAGGAGGATGTGGAGGAAGCAGAATTTGACAGTTGGATCTACCCGACTACCAGCAACGGACCAAGCAACTGGACGGCAAAGGATTTTACACCTATCACATTTGTCACGCAGTAATTAATTTCTTTTGATTTCCAAATTTGTAACAAACAATATGTTAAAACTTTGTTGGCTCGGTGTCCTACCCGGGGCATCGTAGCTCCATTTATGAGGGCTTTTTGTATGACATTTCCATATATCATCAATCAAAACATTGGACGTTTGTTGCATTTCAAATCTTGTGCTCTTTTTCTTTGTGTTATATATATTGCAAAACAGCTATATTTACACACACTCACTTATACAGGTTTCAATCTACTCTGGATCTCACTGGTAACAGCTCTGCTACCGCCAGTTATGACTTCGAGAATCCGATCAACTTGGCCGAAGACGAAGGTGAGGATGATTGCGAAGTTCCTGGTGAACTCGCAAGACTGCTACTCCAGGAAGAGAGAGCTATTCAACCACATGAAGAGCCGATGGAGACAATTAACCTGGGTACTGAGACAGATAGGAAAGAGGTCAAGATTGGTGCCAATCTAGAACTCAGCGTGAAGCAACGATTGATCCAGATGCTACAGGATTACATGGAGATTTTTGCTTGGTCCTATGAAGATATGCCTGGTTTGGATGCCGACATTGTAGTTCACCACCTGCCAACCAAGGAAGATTGCCCTCCGGTAAAGCAAAAAGTCCGACGGATGCGTCCAGAGATGTCTGAAAAGATCAAGGCCGAGGTTATGAAACAGTTTGATGTCGGGTTCCTTGCAGTGACTTCTTACCCTCAGTGGGTTGCCAACGTGGTGCCGGTACCAAAGAAAGACGGTAAGGTCAGAATGTGTGTTGACTACAGGGATCTGAACAGGGCCAGCCCCAAGGATGACTTCCCCCTACCTCACATTGATGTCCTTGTTGACAATACAACTCAACACAAGGTGTTCCCCTTCATGGATGGTTTTTCAGGGTATAATCAGATCAAGATGGCTCCAGAAGATATGGAGAAGACTACCTTTGTGACTCAGTGGGGCACCTTCTGTTATAAGGTCATGCCATTCGGATTGAAAAATGCTGGGGCAACCTATCAACGTGCCATGGTTGCTTTATTTCATGATATGATCCATCATGAGATTGAGGTATACGTTGATGACATGATTGCAAGGTCTCAAACTGAGGAGGAGCACCTTGACCATCTGAGGAAGTTGTTCGACCGACTCAAGTTATACAAGCTGAGGCTGAATCCCAACAAATGCACCTTTGGGGTAAGATCCGGAAAATTGCTAGGTTTTATTGTAAGCGATAAAGGTATTCAGGTGGACCCTGGCAAGGTAAAAGCCATACAAGAGATGCCGGCTCCAAAAACAGAGAAAGAAGTCAGAGGCTTCCTGGGACGACTGAATTACATTGCCCGATTCATCTCACATCTGACTGCTACTTGTGAGCCAATCTTCAAATTGCTGAAGAAAGATCAAGTAGTACGCTGGAATGATGAATGTCAGGCCGCCTTTGAAAAGATAAAGGAATATCTCCAAGAGCCACCCATTCTTATGCCACCGGTGGAAGGAAGACCTCTGATACTATACTTGACAGTACTTGATAATTCAATGGGGTGTGTGCTGGGGCAGCATGACGAGTCTGGCCGAAAAGAGCACGCTATTTATTACTTGAGCAAAAAGTTTACCGACTGTGAGTCTCGTTACTCACTGCTTGAGAAAACTTGCAGCGCTCTTGTATGGGCTGCTCGCCGGCTGAGACAGTATATGCTGACTCACACTACCTTATTGATTTCAAAGATGGATCCCATCAAGTACATATTCGAAAAGCCCGCTCTGTCTGGAAGAATAGCGAGATGGCAAATGATCTTAACTGAATACGATATCCAGTATACAACTCAGAAAGCAATTAAGGGAAGTGTACTGGCAGATCATTTGGCACACCAACCTGTGGACGATTACCAATCATTGAACTTTGATTTTCCGGACGAAGACATCATGGTGGTAACTGACTGTGAAGTACCTGGACCGGATGAAGGACCTGAGGAAGGATCCCGATGGTCTATGCATTTTGATGGAGCCTCCAATGCTTTGGGTAACGGCGTCGGCGCTGTAATCATATCTCCCAAAGGAACTCATACTCCCCTCACCGCCCGATTATGTTTCAGCTGCACCAACAACATGGCAGAATATGAGGCATGTATCATGGGTTTACAAGCTGCAATCGACTTAAGGATCAAATTTCTAAGTGTCTTCGGAGATTCCGCTCTCGTGATCAATCAGATCAAAGGCGAGTGGGATACGAAACACCCGAATCTTATTCCTAACAAGGAGTATGTGTCGACCTTGCTTCCCCACTTTGAAGAGATAACTTTTGAGCACTTCCCTAGAGAGGAGAATCAGCTAGCGGACGCCCTAGCTACGATGTCTTCAATGTTCAAAGTTAAATGGGACAACGAGGCTCCCCGAATCATTATCTGGAAGTTGGATGAACCGGCATACTGCTGCGAGCTCGAGGCTGAGAAGGTTACTGAAAAACCCTGGTATCATGAGGTGAAGAGGTACTTGGAAGCTCAGGAATACCCTGAAGGTGCGTCTGTCAATGATAAGAAGTTCATGAGGAGGTTTGCTGCAAAATTCTTCCTCAGCAACGGCATTCTCTACAAGCGAAATCATGATTCAACTCTGTTACGTTGTGTGGATAAGGCTGAAGCAGAGAAAATTATGATAGAATTACATGAAGGCACATTTGGAACACATTCCAGTGGACACACCATGGCTAAGAAAATCCTTCGGGCAGGATATTTCTGGTCCACAATGGAAGCCAATTGTTACCAACACTCCCGAACTTGTCATAAATGCCAGATCTATGCTGACAAGGTGCATATCCCTCCGGTTCCTTTGAACGTCCTGACGGCACCTTGGCCTTTTGCAATGTGGGGCATCGATATGATCGGTGAGATCCGACCGACGGCATCCAATGGGCATCGCTTCATCTTGGTGGCGATCGATTACTTCACGAAGTGGGTTGAGTCAGCTTCCTACGCCACAGTAACCAAGAGCGTCGTGGCACGTTTCATCCGGCATAATCTGATCTGTCGGTACGGAGTCCCGGAAAGAATCATTACGGACAATGGTACCAATCTCAATAACAAAATGATCACTGAACTCTGTGAACAATTCAAGATACAGCACCACAATTCTTCTCCCTACCGACCGAAGATGAATGGGGCTGTAGAGGCAGCTAATAAGAATATCAAGAAAATTGTGCAGAAGATGACAGTGACCTATAAAGATTGGCACGAGATGTTACCGTTCGCTCTTCATGGGTACCGTACCTCAGCAAGGACGTCAACTGGGGCAACTCCCTTCTCCTTGGTCTATGGCATGGAGGCAGTCTTGCCAATTGAAGTCCAGATACCCTCTCTCCGGATAATGAAGGATGCAGACTTGAGTGAAGATGACTGGATCCAGACTCGACTTGATCAATTAAATCTGATTAACGAAAAGAGGCTCACTGCTATCTGTCATGGTCAAACGTATCAAAAACGGATGATCAGGGCATTTAACAAGAAAGTCAGACCACAAGAGTATCAAGTTGGGGACCTGGTAATCAAACGCATCATCCTTCCTCAAAGTGATCCCCGGGGCAAATGGACCCCTACATACGAAGGGCCATTTGTGGTTAAACGTGTGTTCTCCGGAGGAGCCATGATCCTAACCACCATGGATGGTGACGACCTTCCTCACCCCGCCAATGCAGACATAGTGAAAAAATACTACGCATAAATAAAAGACCCGCTAGGTTGACATACCTAGGCAAAAATAAGGGCTTCCCGGCGAACCAAAAGGGTTCGGGCAAAAATAAGGGATGAAATGAATAAAAATCTGTACACCCGGCAAGTCGAAAACCTGAAAAGGCGGCTTGGGCAAAAATGGGTATCCCGGTGGACTAAAAACCCGAAAGGGCGGTCCAGGAAAAAGTTAGGGATAAAGCGTAACACTATGTCTCATTGGATCACTTCGCATCCGGAATTCGACACCAACTATCTGGCTCAGATCTCGGCATCGACCAATCAGCTTCATCTTCAACTAGGCAGCAAAGCGATGAGACGTTCGAAGACATAAAGGCGATAGCAGAGTTGGAACCCAGTGGGATTGTTCACATAGCTGTTTTGTTTCCTTTTTCAAATTGTAAACTCTATGTTATTTGGCGGCATCCTCTTACTAGGATGTCAGCCTCTTGTACAAAAACGCCTATTCACAGGCAAAGTTCAAATCAATACAAATTCACTTGTCCATACAAATTACCATTGTTTTCCTTTTTTCTGTTTTGTCTTGCGAAGAACGTCCAATGTTCATTTTTGATATATGCATTTGACATTAAATTGCTGATTCGTAAATATTTACGTATGAAACAAGAGATTGATTATAGGTGACATCAGAAACAGAGGCAATGTGGAGTTGTCTTATGCAGTCTGGTTGTTTTGTCCGCCAAGGTGCCGAGGTAGATTCGACTGAAGAATGTGACCAAATCATCTCAACTCCCCGCAGAGTAAAACAAGATTCAGCAATACTTTCCCCAAGCGGAGTTGATTCCCCGTCAATCCTGTGAAGTCTCAACATCCCCTGGCGGGTCATAAAGCTCACTCCCCAGTAGATTCTGGAAGCTTGTTCCCTGCAGGGCACAGACGTCTCTCCCGAGTTTTATTCAGAGTTATTTCCTCACAAGGACTTATAACTGGGTTATCCTCAGCTAAAAACCACAGAAGATCGCCCTCGGCAAAGTCCCTTCAATCCCCGGCGGAGTTTATCTTTGGTGCTCCCCAGCAGAGTTTATCATCATTATCCCCAGCGGAATCCATCATTAAAGTCCTCAATAGGCCTCTCATCAAAACTTCGGCCAAGTATCTCTTCCACAGAGCAACTCCCCGACCGGTCGTCGAGGATTTATTTTCCTAAGACGAAATTACATTCATAAACATTTCACATTTTCATACATCTTGTTTACATACGTGATAAAGTGCATACTCACACTATCTCATGCTGAGCAGCATGGCATCATGCATATCATACATCATGACATTGCATACAACTTATGTTTTTGCCTTTTCAGGGAAAAAGACAATCCCAAAGACAATTACCCTCAACTGTCACAATTCCAGATTCGATACCTGTATCTAGCCAGGGCACATCTGAGAGTGATCAGTTTCCAGACTCAATTCCTATATCTAGCCAGGGCACGTCTGAAGAGTTCGAAGATTCGATTCCTGTATCCAGCCAGGGCACATCTATCAACTACAACATTTCCGGATTCGACTCCTGTATCCAGCCAGGGCATATCTGTTGACAACCATTTCCAGACTCGATTCCTGTATCTAGCCAGGGCACGTCTGAAGAGTTCGAAGATTCGATTCCTGTATCCAGCCAGGGCATATCTGTTGACAACTATTTCCGGATTCGATACCTGTATCCAGCCAGGGCACATCTGTGAGCAACCGATGGTAGATTCGATACCTGTATCCAGCCAGGGCATATCTACATAAAAAGATTGAAGATCAAACACCTGTAACAAGCCAGGAAAACATCAGCCTCTCCCAAATACACAAGTTCTCGCTAAGGAATCTCTTATGCGATCGACACTTCCAAATGGCATCTATAAGCCCATTCTCGACAAGGTTCTGTGATATCTTCGGATGGCATCTATAAGCCCATCTCCCTATCCACCATCTCTCCAAATGGCATCTATAAGCCCATTCCCGACATCACACTGTTGAGACTCCAGCATGCGAGTGCAAATTTCCGGGCACTCTAGTGTCCAATCTCCTTTTACCCTCGAGTCACGAAAGGCAAACTTGCCAATCTAACTCTTCAGGTCCAAGAAGATTGAACAGGGGCAACTGTTGTACCCCAAAATTTGCCCTCCCATTTCCCCAACATTTTCTCATCACAAGACCTTTGAAGATCAAGATCCAGTTAGGGTTTCCTCTGCTCAAGACTTCTCCTTGCACTGTGGACTCAAATTAGGGTTTGTGTTTGCCCAAGGATGTTTTGACCTAAAATGCCTAAGATGACTTTCATGTTTCATGTTGGACTCCCAAGTTTATCCTCACCAAGTTTCAAGTCTTGATTCCAAGTTTTGCCCAGTCAATTGGACAGTTGACCTAGAAATCAACTGTATTGGGGAAAAGTCAACTGTGGCCAATTGACAGTCAAACCTCATGAAATTTGACCCACATCAACATATTGAACTCATATGGACCATTTGATCAAGTTTGGATCACAATTCCACAAGAAAATTGATCAGATCACCAAAAGGGCAAAATGGTCATTTTTAGGGTTTTGACTGCACAAAGGTAATTTTTGACTGTTTGACCTAGCCAATGACAAACCAAGCTCACATATGGACTCAAGGACTCAATGAAATGGTCTTGACACATTCATCAAGCTCAAAAGATCCCAAGTACACAAGATTGACAGTTGAATTTCCCAGTCAATTGATCAATTTTGACTGTACACTGAAAAGTCAAACTTTGACTTTTTGGTCAAAATCAAGAGTCAAGATTCATTTTTCATCAAAACATGCCAAATCATGAAACTTGTTCACCAAGAAACCAAGAAATGCAAATTAGGGTTTTAAAATGGAATTTTTCATAACTTAGAATTTTTCTAAGTTATGGAAAACCCTAATTTTTCCCCAACTTTGCCCCACTTTTTCACCATGATTCATTTGGATTCAAACAAAAGTCAAAACATGAAAGTTGTAGCTTGTTACATAATCTACAACTTTGATTCACAAAGTTTTCTCATTTGAAGCTTGTATCTCAAGTTACAAATTTTTGAATAAGGGCACTAAACCATTCTTAACTTAGTAAAAATTTGACCTATTTTGACAAGGTTTTCTACCCCACTTCAAGGCCATTTTCCATACCCTTCCACTTGGAATTTCAATTTTCATTTCAAATATGGATTGTAGTACACATTCCAAGCTTTCCAAAATGTCCAAGAACTTCTCAAACAACCTCATGGTTAGGGAGAATCGAATTTCACAATATAGCAAAAACACACTTTTTAATTGGCCATTTTTCATGTTCATAACCTTGCAATTTGAACTCAGCATGCTTTAGGTTAGATTACAGGTCCTTAAACCAAGTTACACTCAATAATTTAATGCATATTCATTGTGTTAAGGTGTTGTTCTATGAGTTTGAACATTGTATGCAAGATTAATCCCAAACTAGATAAAGCATTCTTTCCATTTTTGCAAAAGATCACTTTATGTCCAATTGAGAATCCAACAAGTACATTGCAAATATGATTGGCACAAGTTTATGTGTTAATCACACTGATCAAGGAGGGATTATGCAGCATAGTGTGAGGTCCTCTACAGGCCTAGAAGCACAATTTGCCTTTGCTTGCTTAAGTGTGAAGTAACATAGCATAACTTGTGACAACTTCCATCTCAGCTTACCAACACAAGAACAAAGTTATCAAACACATTCCAAAGAACATATCCAAGCTTTTGCACGAGCCTTTGACCTCCAATCCACCCTCCATCTCAGAATCACTCTCAAACTGCAAAAAACAGAGTTGCCTCTGCAGTTTGAGTGCCAACTTCTATTTCTCTCAAGCATTCTTGCCAAAACCAGTTCACATACCTTCCATACTATCTATGCAAGCTAACCATGACCTGAAACCTGATCTGTAACACCTCCAAGCCACTTCACCATTTTTGATTTTCTATTTTGCAGTTGAAGTTCACTAGCACGATTCAGGGAGTTTCAAGGTAAAGTAGAACTTGGAATAGCATCCTTACACTTCAAGGAAGCTATACAAATCATCATTTTACTCTGAAACATCCTCCATTGCAAAGCACGATTCCAACTGAACAGGTATCTTCATGAAGTTCTATCTCTCTTATTAGGCATTGTTAGCTTTTAGGTTTGTGAAGAAAATATGTCACAATCATAGCCCTGAACAGGACCATATAGTTAGATTTCATTTATGTTACGTGTGCTGCAAGAATTTTGAGTCTGAACATGGCATAAAAGTTAGGTCAGAAAATTGGGGGAGAAGAAATTCTCCCTCATCTTAGAGAGTTAGGTCAAGTTCTTTACATGGTTGGAATCGTCTCTTAATGCTCTACACTTTTCATGTTATGAGTTTTGCTTGAAAGTCCAGGAATCAAGAGATAGAAAACGCGTGGGTGATGTTGTTCAGAGGTTGAAGATGACTGATTCTGGGCTGGGCCTGGAATATTTTCTTATTTGCACCACATAATTGCTTTTGAACCCCCTGAGCCCATTTGCTTATTTCTTTGACTTTTTTGACTTTTTCTTTTTTGATTGACTTTGTTTATTTTTTTCTCATGACATTAAAAATAAAATATTTTTTCCATCATTTTTTGAATTTATTGCATATTTATTTGATTATTTCTTTTGTTTGAACATAAATATTATATATACTATTATTTAGAATAAATAGAAAAAATAGTGTAAATACATTTTTATTTTTGTTTACCTTCTGAAAATATTTCACATAAAAAAATACTTTTTTATTTATTTTATTAAATATTAAATATATATTATTTTATATATAATGCATATTTAGAACTTAATATATATATATATATATATATATATATATATATATATATATATATATATATATATATATATATATATATATATATATATATATATATATATATATATATATATATATATATATATATATATATATATATATATATATATATATATATATATATATATATATATATATATATATATATATATATATATATATATATATATATATATATATATATATATATATATATATATATATATATATATATATATATATATATATATATATATATATATATATATATATATATATATATATATATATATATATATATATATATATATATGTTTATTAATATATTTAGGTTAGAATCTAAAAATATTTGAATTTTTCATTTTATTAATATTTGATATAAAAAATACTTTTTTATAATATACTTCATTTTATTTTTATTTTTGTACATAATAAATAAATACTTGTATTAAATTAAAATAATAATACATTTTCTTTAATAAAATTAGGGTTTTGCCCTAAATTCAAATACTCCAAAAATAATATCTTTTTTTATTTTTACATAAATAACACTTTTTTCATACATATACAAAACATTTTTGCATCTTGCATTTTTTTATTTCCATTTTTTAATTATTGTACATTAATTAAATTTTATAAATTCAAATTGATGTAATAGCTTTAGGTTTACATTACTTGTCAATATCCCCATTTGAACATTTGTACCCCCTTCCCATATTTGGTTTTGTAATAGCTTAGTAAATTTATTTTTGCACTTTATTGCTTTCTAATGATAACATGTTAGAATTAGGGTTTGTATGCGAAAAACGACAAAAAAATAGTTATGACCTAATCTCAAGACAAATGAGCATGAAAATGGATACACAAATCACACTTGCACCCCTAGGGTACTCCACTTGTTGCCTTTCAAAATTGGGTCATATTGCATGTTAAGTCTCTTTGGGCAAAACAAACAAATTGAATGATCATAGTCCCTCGATAATATTTTCAAAATACTTCCAAAACAAATGATCAAGTCCCTTAAAGAAAATGCCCAAAGATACTTGGCACCATTGCAATTATGGTCTAAACGATGACCCGCGCCTGTCCCTTTCACATCCTAACATAAGGTTGTCCACCAAATACAATGGTGGAACAAACTTGTTAAAAGGGTTAAAACATAGCAATAACCTTTTGAGAAATTTAGGAGTAGATAACCTTTTAGTTACTTGAATCAAACTTGCAAAACAAAACACTTGCCTATTTTTCAAACCACACATCACTACACTTTCAAAACAACTTTCAAAAACAAATGAAAACCCTTTTCAAAAGACGTACATCTTTGTATACATCCCCACATGGATCATTACAAAGGTTGCCACCACATTGGCCTCTTTTCAAAACATTTTCAAACCCACACACTCAAGCACCATTTAAAACAATTGAAAACAAAAGGCAAGTGATCTAAGCAAGTAACTAAGAGCCCATGGATAACCATGGATAGAAAGGGTGCTAATACCTTCCCTTTCTATAATCTACTCCCCGAACCTAAGAAAACATCTCAAAAGGTTTTTGCTGTGCTTTTTAACCTTTCCTTAGGATAAAATAAAAAGTCGGTGGCGACTCTTGCTCAACCGAAACATTTGCAAAAACAAACGCAAAACCTCAAGTCAGTTCTCCCACCGTATCACAATGTACAAGCGTTGTTTCAAATCCTAAATAGTGGAGTTATAAGGAAGATAATCCCTAGCCAACCCCTTCGAGCCAAAGAAGTAGGAGTTTTTCTTTTCACACAAATTAAAACCCTTAATCATAACCTGGGGCAGGGTAGTTTTCTCAGTTAATTCAGAGGCACATTCAGTCACAATTTGTCGCTTCGTACACAATGAATGGCATCGAAGACGTCCTTCCAAAAAAAAAGACGATGATGGTTCCGTATAATCGTCAAGACAGGCAGTCATTATCTCTCGAAATAAAAGCCCATTAAGTCAAAACCTATGAAGGAGACTTAAGAGAAAAATTGGGGCATCCCGCTGACTGTAATCACAAAAGAAACAGTTTAGGCAAAAGAAGGGATAACAAAAACAAAAAAAAGAGGTTACTACAAATCCTCGACAAAAAGAAGATTACAAAAATGACTGCCTTTTCAAAATAAATGTTCAATTTTTGAATCATCACCAAGTATCAGAGCAAAGATTCCAGACTCAATCGGGATCTAAACGCGCAATTAACTGAGCATAAGACTGAAAAACATCACGAAGAGCGGATTGGGTACAAATAAAATTTGAGCCTTTATCCTTTGTTTCTTGAACCGTGAACCATGCCACGTTATAACCCTTAAAAGTCCTAGCTGAAGCATGGGTTAGTTTGAGAGCATACTATTACAAAGGTATCCTGACTCCTGTAGGCTTTGTTACGAATCCTGAGTTGATATCACATTCTTGCAAATTTCATTTTACTACACAAAACACATTTTCAAAAAATTTTCAAGACAAACATGAGTTTTGCATTCTTTAAATGACATTGTCTGCGTATGACTAATTGTTTTACAACAGAGAAATCGGCACAATGGATATTCAATGAACAAACATCCTCTCAACGGACAGAATCACCTCAGCGGGAAAGACACTTCCAATAACAGGTATTCCATAATCAAGGGGCATGACATGATGTCTAAACACACCTGGGGCAGTCTCTCCAAAAGTGCCAAATAACCAGGGGCAGATCTCCATCTGAATCGCTTGGGACATTATGCACATATTCCAGCAACGAATCATGTGCCATCAAGAAAACATTTTTGACAATACTACAACACAACACTATGGACAGTGACAACTCTCTACATCCTGAAAGCATGGACATAGTCAGAAAATACTACGCATGAAAAAAAAAGACCCGCTAGGTTGACACACCTAGGCAAAAATTAGGGATAAAAATGAAAAAAATATGTACACCCGACAAGTCGAAAACCTGAAAAGGCGGCTTGGGCAAAAAAGGGTATCCCGGTGGACTAAAAACCCGAAAGGGCGGTCCAGGAAAAAGTTATGGATTTAAAACGTACGACTATGTCCCGTCACCTGTCTATTAGTGGAAGATGTATACCTTGATCAACATTCATCAAGAGCACCAGAATCGAGAAACAGTTCAGATATGATCCAGATACGGATGTCATTCTGCTACTTATTCAAGATTTTCATACATCGATACATTTCAGATACGCTTCAGATACAGATGCCATTCTGATACTCATTCAAATTTAGCTTTCAGATAAAGTTCAGATATGCTCCAGATACGGATGCCATTCTGATACTTATTCAGATTCAGCTTTCAGATACAGTTCAGATACGCTCCAGATACGGATGTCATTCTGATACTTATTCAGATTCACCTTTCAGATATAGTTCAGATACGCTCCAGATACAGATGCCATTTTGTTGGCTCCTAATTCGACACCTACTATATATTGGCCTTATAAGGCCAAAAATAGAACAAATAAAGCCAAGCTGGAAATTATTTCGACAGATGGAAAAAACTTAGAGAAAATATCTGAGTTACACATTGGTCTTCGACCAGGCGTCACCATCAAGATTTCGACTAAGAAGGTCCTATGAACTTCGACTAGAAGAACATACCTTCGTGTCAATACCAAAGACAAAGGATATTTGAATTTGAATTGTTGGAGGGAAAGACGGTTTCGCCAGCATTTAAAGGAGAGGCGACGTGGATGGAAGAGAGAGGTCGAGGGACATGCAGAGGACACTTGTCTTCATCTTAGAGAAAATCCATTCCTCAACGGTTACATAGTTTTAGTATAAAATAGGAAATCTGTGTAGCTTTTCCGGGTGTTTAACCTATTGTGCTAGTTACTCAAATATTGTCCAAGTACCCGCTGTGTGTGAAAGGATAAACTGAGAAATGTACGTTGGAAACACAATTTTTCATTAATAAAGTCTTTTTACATTGCTTCGATCTTATTTTGCAAAGTTACTTTTCCTGAATCTTTACCTGCATTTCTATTAACTTCCTTACTTTCTAAAACCACAAGCATCTTATCTTTGGTCGAACGTGTGTTATTCCTAGACATCTATTTTCACATCAAACCAAGCATAAAAATTAGCATATGTTCTGGGATCAATCTGATCGATCCCGCGAGTAACCAAAAGGACTTTCCCTTTTGAAGGATCAACGGTTGTTTACCAAAAACCACAGTAAACAAATTGGCACACCTAGTGGGATGTTGCTAGTTTTTATCGTCTATTTGTTCATATTATTGCTTTCCTTTTATAAGTATACAACGTTACATGTTATTAAGAAGTGGTAGAATAACCCACGAGTATACTGTTAGGAAGAGAAATAACGGAAGTAGAATGGCTAATGAGCCAAATCATGGAGAAATACCTCCGACAAATACTACTGGAACAACGATTATTACCACCGTTGGAGAAAATGTCCCAACTTCCGTTGGTTCAATCCCAACGTTGACCACAAATCAAACAGGACCCTTACTTTCGTATGTGGGTCCTAGAGGTCCTTTAGGAACGCCCCCACCAAGGGAAAATCCAGGATCTCGACCATACATTCCCCCAGGATTCTCGGTGGCCTGGATGGGTCGAGAACAACCATATGGCATGCCAACCACTGAAATGGCTAGCCTTATGAATGACGCGTCTACATTTTCAGAACCGTTGGTGAGTGCATCATCGCCATTATAGGGATCTGGAGCCAGTATGGAAAATTTGGGTAGAAACCAGATTTTAGGAGGGCCGTCAAATGCAATACCAAGCCTCACAAATGCTTCTACAGCAATTTTGAGGCAACAGATGGACGAGAGTAACCATGATATGGTACAAATGTTGGAACAAACTTTAAGTACAGTGTTGAACCCCCTAATTCAAAATACTACCCAATCAAATCAACAAATGGCAGCGCAAATGACGCGCATGGCTGAATTCTTTGGGGTACCCCAGACTATTCGACAACCCCAAAGAGTACCAATAAGAGTAAACCAAGGGGGAATCATGGAAGAGGCTGTGACTGTTAATCAAAACCCTCAGATCCCTAGAGTAGAAATAGAACAACCTAGGATCAAAATACCTCGAAATACCCCACCAATCCCTAGAGAAATCGACCAAGGAGTGATTATGATAAATAGGAACCAAAATGGTGATGAATTGATACAGCAAGTTCGACATCAAAATTATGGAACGAATAATAATCTGACTGCCCTGATCGAAAGGATCATGATACAGAATGGGATGAACGTTGGTTTTCACAGACCAAACTTCACATCCCCATTGTCATAATATATCCTGCAAATAGACTTACCCCCTAGGGGAAAAGTTCCCAAGTTCACCAAATTCTCAGGGGATACGACAGAATCTACTGTCGAACATGTGGCGAGATATTTGATAGAGGCTGGGGAGATAGCAAACAACAAAAACCTTAGGATTAAATATTTCCCAAGTTCTCTAACAAAGAATGCTTTTACTTGGTTCACTACCCTCCCATCCAATTCGATCCATAATTGGAATCAATTGGAAAGATTGTTCCATGAACAATTTTACATGGGACAGACCAAAATAAGTCTAAAGGAATTGGCTAGTATGAAGAGAAGATTCACTAAACCAATAGATGAGTATCTAAATAGGTTTCGATTACTTAAAGCCATTTGCATTACCCAAGTTCCTAAACATGAATTGGTCGAAATGGTAGCAGGGGGCCTGGATTATTCAATTAGGAAAAAGTTAGATACCCAATACTTGAGAGACATGGCCCAACTGGCCGATAGAGTTCGACAAGTAGAACGCCTTAAAGTCGAAAAGGCTAAAGCTACCAAAACTCATCGAAGAGAAAGAGTAGCCTATGTCGAAATGGACGATGATGATCCAGAGACATCTAGTGATCCTATAGATGTCGAAAAAGGAGAGATAGACTTAGCATAATTGAAACAAGGACTACCATATTCTTGTAAATTGCTAGTGCCATCAAATGGAAACAATCCTGTAGAGTCTGAAAGAAACAGGGATAAATTCCCTAAGAAAAAATATAGTTTTGACATATCCAAATGTGATGAAATATTTGATTTGTTAGTCAAAGATGGCCAAATGATAGTACCCCCAGGGGAAAAGTTGCCTCCTTTAGAACAAAGAAAGAAAAGAGGTTTTTGTAAATACCATGATTTTCTGGGCCATAAAACATCACAATGTTTTCTTTTCAGGGATCTTGTTCAACAAGCACTTAAAGAAGGAAGGCTTAAGTTCGCTGATAAGCCAGCGATGAAAATTGACGCAAACCCACTGCAGATGGAGGCACATTATGCTGAGCCAGTCGGCATTCATATGGTGGAAGTTTCCGAAGATTTCATTAACAAGCCCATCTTCGGTAGCTTTACTGGAAATATATCCAGGAAGACTATCGAAGGAGTGAGGAAGGCCACTGAAGGCCTAAACCTGAACAAAGGAGATGCCCAAGGCTCAAACAAAAAGGCCACTGAAGGCCTGAAACTGAATAAAGGAGCTGCTGAAGGCTCGAGCAAAAGGGTTACTGAAGACCCACATAGAAACAAGGGAGTTGCTGAAAGCTCAGACAAAAGAACCACCACAGGATCTTACATGGATGCCGTGAAAGGTTCGACAGAGAATTTGGAGGCCAAAATGCAGAAAATGAATCTCGTTGCCAAGAGCAACATGGATGTCAACATGGTCAAAATCTCTTATGCCAAGGCTTCAGAAGAAGCTATTCGACAGGAGGAAGTGAACAAAACCGCATTTCCTAAAGAAAATGAAGATCTGGCAGACTTTAGAAGAAGAAATCGGAAGTGATGATGTGTCCCAGATGCAACTCTATTTTCGACAAGAAAGCCGCATAATACATACAAGGTATGAGGGATGTAAAAGCAAAGTGGGGCAGCAATGCTCAACCAAAAATGGATCCAAAAGAAAGATACGATCCCCGAAGGGGATATCAAAGAGGACCCATGAACCAGGTAAGGAGGCCACCAACTTATAGGCCTCCAACTAATGTACCTATAGATACTTGGCTTAACACCATGGGCAAAAAGAGGCTCAATGAAGGAAAATGGCAGACGTTCGACGTGCCAAGGGGATCCTCTTTGGATTATAGAAAAGAGTACCATGCCTTTACATCAAATAAAATGGCTCACATATCGAGCAATTACAATGGGAAGAACCCCATGTCTCGTTCATAATGGTGGAGATTCCAAAGACGGTGAAAAGCCGAGAATGAAGCTGCAGCAGAGCCTCACCTAAAGGCTAGCACCAACGTGCAAAGAAAGCAAAGAAAACCTCTGGAGAGGAAACCTCTGGCGTGGCCAGAAGAATGTGGGTCAAATGACGAAGGTGACTTTGAATCTGACGATACTCTAGACATCATGGTGAACGTCATATCAGTGTTGCCTAAGGAATATAACCGTCAGGTCGAAGTTGAGGAAACTAACTTGATGGTCGAACAAGAGATGGCCAGACACAGGCCAATGTGTTACTATGTAATGAATAATGGTTGCGTGGGAGAACATAACGCTTTCTTCGAGCCACCAATTGAGGCGATGAAAAATCACCTCAAGCCCCTATTCATCAGAGCGAAGATAGGGGAAGTGACTATAAACAAAATCCTGGTGGATTGTGGAGCAACCATAAACATAATTCCGCAATCTATGCTGGAAAAACTAGGAAAAGGAGATGCTGACATCAAGACCCATAACATGGTCCTCTCCAATTATGAAGGAGGCATTGGAACCACAATGGGAGTCATACAACTAGATCTCAAGGTGGGATCAATCCTTCGACCCACCATGTTTATGGTGATCTCAGCAAAGCCAAACTATAATCTGCTCTTGGGTCGAGAGTGGATACATGGAATTGGTGCAGTGCCATCTTCAATGCATCAAAGGGTTACAGTTTGGCGTCTCGATGGCATCATGGAAAACATCGAGGTAGATCAAATCTATTACCTAGGCAAAGTTAACTGCGTCGAGAAGAATAGTTTCGACAGGAATTTGGCTCATATAGGGCCATGTAACCCTCGTGAAATCGATCTAACTCCAGCACCCAACACCTTCTGTTCTCTGTACCTTCAATCTAACTATGGGTTTCAGTGGGATAGAGAAGATTTATCCAACATCGACTACGGAGGGGTTGATGATATATGGCCAACAAGCTGGGGAAGTGAGTTTGGTGATGATGACTGAGTCACAAGCTCTTCAAAAGATTTCGGCATATGTAGCCGAAAATAGAATGATAGCGGCCTTAGAGGCTGAGGTCAAAGACATGGCTCGTGAAGCCAATGAGCAGGTATATCCAGAAGAAGGCCCTGGGAAAGATTTCGACCCAGAACCTCCTGACTTGGAAGAGAAAGAAGTGTGAAATCAGAGGTTAGATGCCATTTATGATGACGAACCTCTGGGTTTCGAAAAGGATCCGTTGGCAGATGGTGTTAGAATAATAGCACAGGACCCCTTAGAATAAGTAAATCTAGGCAAAGGTCCGATAAAAAAGCCAACGTATATCAGCGTAAAGTTAGATCCAGAACTCAGGGTCGAAATGATCCAATTGTTAAAAGAGTTCAAGGATTGCTTTGCATGGGATTATGACGAAATTTCTGGTCTCGACAGAAGCTTAGTGGAACTTCAATTACCAACAAAACCTGGAAAGAAGCCTGTTAAGAAAACTCCAAGGCGCTTTGCACCGGAGGTTCTGTCGAAGATCAAAATGGAAGTCGAAAGACTGCTGAAATGCAAGTTCATCCAAACGACCAGGTATGTTGAATGGATTGCCAATATTGTACCTGTTATAAAGAAAAATGGTACTTTGAGGGTGTGCATTGACTTTAGAGATCTGAATGCTGCAACACCCAAAGATGAATATCCAATGCCTGTGGCGGAAATGCTTGTCGATTCTGCCGCTGGTTTTGAGTACATGAGTATGCTTGACAGATACTCTGGATATAATCAGATTTTTATTGCTGAAGAAGATGTGTCGAAAATAGCTTTTCGTTTCCCTGGGGCCTTAGGCACTTACGAATGGGTAGTGATGCCTTTTGGCCTAAAAAACACAGGGGCAACATATCAAAGGGAAATGAATTCTATCTTCCATGATTTCATTGAAACTTTTATGCAGATTTACATTGATGATATTGTTGTCAAATCTGTTTCAGGGCAGGCTCACATGGACCATCTTCGTCAGTCCTTTGAAAGGATGAGGCACTATGGTCTGAAAATGAATCCTCTGAAGTGCGCTTTTGGTGTCAAAGCAGGGGATTTCTTAGGCTTTATGGTTCATAAAAAGGGAATCGAGATAAACCAGAACAAGACCAAAGCTATCTTGGAAGCCAAAGCGCCAACCAATAAGAAGGAATTGTTGTCTCTACTTGGGAAGATAAATTTCCTAAGGAGGTTTATTTCCAACCTCAGTGGGAAAACGTAAGCCTTCTCACCACTACTTCGACTCAGCAAATGAGGATTTGAATGGGCGCAAGAACAGAAAGAGGCCTAATCAAAGAGTACCTCATCAAGCCATAAATTCTGGTACCTCCTTGTAGGGATAGGAGTATGAGATTGTACATAGCCCCATCTGTCAAAACCTTAGGGAGCATGTTAGCTCAAGAGGATGAGAATGGTGTCTAAAGACCCACTTACTACCTTAGTAGAGTTTTAAATGATGCAGAAACTAGATATAACGAAGTTGAAAAACTATGTTTATGTCTTTACTTTTCATGTACAAAACTCAAGCAATATATTAAACCAGTTAATGTTTACGTCTCTTCTCATTTTGATGTTTTCAAATATATGTTGTTGAAACCCATTTTGCACAGCAGAATTGGAAAATGGGCACTTGCATTAACTGAGTATTCATTAACCTTTATGCCTCTCAAGGCTGTGAAAGGTCAAGTGGTAACAGACTTTATAGTTGACCACTCAATAACAGAAGAATCAATTAATTATTTAGAGATTGAACCTTGGAAGTTATACTTCGACGGTTCTATTCATAAAGACGGAACTGGAGTAGGGGTTCTCATTATTTCTCCAAACAAAATTCCAACAACATTTAAGTACAAGATTGAATGAGATTGTTCAAATAATGAGGCTGAATATGAAGCTTTAATCGTAGGTCTTGAAATCTAGTTGGAATTGGGGGAAACTCGAGTCGAAATAATGGGAGACTCAGAATTAGTCCTAAAACAAGTTACAAAAGAATACAAATGCATAAGAGAAAATCTTATCATGTATTTCGTAATAACTAGGCGTTTGTTGAAAAATTTCGAAGTGGTTAACATTCGACATATAGCCAGATTGGAAAATCAAGTGGCTAATTATTTAGCACAGATCGCTTCCGGGTATAAAGTTTCAAAAGAGAAACTACAACAAGCAATCGAAGTTAGAGGAAGAGTGGCATCCACTAAGTTGTCTCCAATAGATTTGGAAACAATAACTTTGGGATGCACTGATCACGAAAACTTTGAGATTTTGTTCGTAGACAATCTAACATAACAAGATTGGAGAAAGACTAAAATGGATTATTTACAAAATCCAGTGGCTTCGAAAGAGCGAAAGATAAAGTATAGGGCATTAAGCTATATACTAATGGGAAATGAGTTGTTCAAGAAAACGCCTGAAGGTGTGCTGCTAAAATGCCTAAGTGAAACAGAAGCATACATAGCTCTTTCGACTACACACTCCGGGGCATATGGAGCACATCAAGTAGGCCATAAGATGAAATGTTTTTTGTTTCGACAAGGACTATATTGGCCAACTATGTTAAAATATTGTATTGAGTTTGCAAAAGGATGTCAGGAATCTCAAGTGCACACATGCATCCAGCATGTACCGGCAAGCGAACTTCATTCGGTTGTGAAACCTTGGCCATTTAGAGGTCGGGCTTTAGATCTTATTGGAGATATTCGACCAACATCCTCTAAAATCCAGAAATACATATTGGTGGGTATTGATTATTTTACTAAATGGATCGAAGCAATTCCTTTAGTCAATGTAGACCAAGAAAATGTCGTTAAATTTATTCAAAAGAACATTATATATAGATTTGGGACCCCTGAGACAATAACGACAGATCAAGGATCAGGTCTTTACTGGTCGAAAAATGCAAGAATTTGCTACACAAATGGGATTCAAACTGTTAACATCTACGCCTTATTATGCACAAGCTAACGGCCAAGTCGAAGCAGCAAACAAGGTAGTAATCAGTTTAATAAAGAAACACGTGGGAAAGAAACCAAGAAATTGGCATAGGACTTTGGATCAAGTTCTATGGTCCTGCCGAACCTCGCCTAAAGAGGCCACATGAACAACACCATTTCGCCTAACTTATGGTCATGATGCAGTATTGCCTATAGAGATTTGTCTACAATCGACGAGGGTTCAAAAACATCAGGATATTCCTTCTGAAGTTTATTGGAATATGATGTTAGACGAATTGGTGGATTTGGATGAGGAAAGATTGAAGGCCTTAGACCTCTTAAGATTACAAAAGAAGTGGATCGAGAAATCCTATAATCGAAAAGTAAAGCCTAAGGAATTTTTGCCTGAAGATTTAGTTTGGAAGGTAATTCTCCCAATGGATCGAAAAGATAGAACTATGGGAAAATGGTCCCCTAAGTGGGAAGGACCTTTAAAAATTATTCAAACTTTCTCTGGTGGAGCCTATGAGATCAAGGAGTTAGGTGAAGATCAAAGACTTCTGAGAGTAAATGGTAAATACTTGAAAAGGTATAGACCTACGCTTCAAGAGGTTAAAATAGCCAATGTATAGTCACAATCGAATAAAGAAAATGCCAAAATGGAAATTTAAATTTCATTAAAAATAGCCCAAAATAGCCTTAACGTCATTACAATGAGTGATTATACAAGTATAGAAACAGGATTCAAAAGGGGAGATTGGCCTTGATCTGGAGATATTTAATCCTTTGCAATTTCAGACGCCATTTGCAAAGAGCCTTCGACTGATGAAGGGTTTCAAGTTTAGCATCAAGCGTTTGAGATCGATTAGCATGCTTCAACCCTTCAGCAAGTTCCTCCTGGCTTTCAGACTCAGTATTAGTGGCAAGAAGTTCCTCGTTCCTTTTATCATTGGCAGCAATTTTAGCTTCCAATTCTCTGATCTATGCTTTCATTTTAGCCGTGTCTCGGTCGATCTCCTCAGCCTTCGACATTTCTTTTACTTTGGAAGCAGATTCAGTGGCGGCATGCCCAGCAACAACTACATGGCCGTTGGTCTCATCGATCTCGCGAACAAGAGTCCTTCGACGATTGTAATCCGCTGACACTTGGTCGATAATGGAAGTTAAATCCAGAATGACGCTGGCTACATATGGAGAAGCAATGGGGAGATCAACAACCCTCAAGGTGGTTTTCAGAAAGGAAGGAGTAGTGGGTTCTCCCTCCAAGGTTAGCATTAAGTCTCTTTTGAAAATTTCTGCTTTAACCTTCTGAAGCGCCTCATCAAGAGGGGAGGTCGATGTAGACTTTCTGGAGGCAGTTGAGACACTATGGTCGGAAGAACTTTCTCGCCCTTCAAGAATGGCAGTCAAGTAGCCCAGAGGATTTTGCTGTTTCATCAAGGCCAAAGCTTCTTTGGTTCGAGACCCTGTCGAAGGGGCATCCTCATTAGTTGCAGCAGCCACATTTACCACCTGTGTGGGAATATGCACGGTTTCAACGTTCGTCAGGTTTTGGGCCCCTGCAGTAGAGCCTCCGATGCCATCAACATTTGGAATTCTTTCATCCTGATTTTCTCCCTCCAGCATATTCTCCTTTTCTGTTACGACTACGGCATCAGTGGCCTCCTCCTCTTCGACTTCCTGTACGTCAACCAGTGGATCCCTAATTTCTTCATGGTCTCCCATAGGGCCTTCTTCATTGACTTCCTTTAGGTCTCATACTGAGGTTCAGAAACTTGGTTCACCTCATCAACTGAGCTCACAAAAGAGCCTTTTGCTGAAGAAGTCCTATAGGTAGGATCTCCCTCACTATTTAATAGAGTGGCGGATCCTTCAGCAGGAGTAGGAACTGGTTTAGAGGTGCCAGTAGCGTCCTGAAGATTAAAATAAGTTTTTAATCTCAGAATTTTTATAAAGAAAAGGGTTAGTTCAATAAGTGAGCGATTGACTGTCGAAGCAAATACTTGAATTGGAACTTCGGCACTGGGGCTAGAATTGTCGCTCTCACTGGGATTATTTAGCCTGACAGCAACTTCTTGCTCAGTAGGCTCTCTAATAACTATAGGAGGAGGCCTTGGTTTGGTGGCTGTAATTTTAATTTTTGTTTTGGGACGAGGCTCGGGTGCGGTAATTGCTTTCTTCAATTTTTGTCTCTTCAGAGGAACAAGAGGAGACTCCTCTTCTTCATCACTAGAGATTTCGATTTCCTGAACCTTCCTTTTCTTGGGAGTGGTTTTCTGAAACATCCAGAAAGATAAGAGTCGAAGATATCAGCATCTGTATCAGAAAATAGAAAAAGGGAAAGGTATAGTAGAAAGTAAATACCTTTGGCGAAGGATCAACAGAAGGGTCTCCCTTTTTGGTGCTTTCAACAACCTTCTTTGTGCTGGTCCTCTTGACAGCTATACAGGAAACAAAGATAAATCGAGCGTCGAATGATTAAATCTAAGACAAAGAGGAGAAAGGGAAAAAAAGTAGTACCTTTCTTAATCTTGTCAAGGACCAGTTTAAACGCCTCACAAAGGTGGTGGGAGAAGTCCTTCTCATCGAAGAACTCCTCATTATAATACTGCCTCCACCACCCTTCAAAATTGCTAGAACACAAAAAATTGAGATTGAAGTCGAACATGGTTAGTACGGTCCGACCAACGTACCTACCAATATGCTTGGTAGCAGCATCTTCTGAGTAATATGCGTTGTAAAATAATAGCAGTTTCTCTCGAGGATAGATGGGTGTTGGGAGTGACTGGACAATGCCGAATTGTCGAGAAACAAGATTTGGTTGGTAGGTGTGATACGGTGGGAAAGAACTGACTGTTTTTTGGAATGCTGGTTTGCGTTTTGCGTTTGTTTTTGCAAAATGTGGCAGTAGGCAAGAGTCGCCACCGACTTTTATTTTATCCAACAAGGAAAGGAAAAAAGCATAGAAAAAATCCTTTTTCGAGATGTTTCTCGGGTCCGGGGGGTAGATTATAGAAAGGGAAGGTGTTAGCACCCTTTCTATCCGTGGTTATCCACGGGCTCTTAGGTACTTGCTCATATTATTTTCAAAATTGTTTTCTTTGTGCTTGTGGGTTTGAAAGAGTTTTTTGTTTGAAAGGTGTAAGTGTGAAAAAGATTTTTGTTTTAAAAAGAGCAAGTACTTAAGAACCATCTACCTACTCAAAAAAGGAATCGTTCTATGCTATCTTCCTTTAGGCAATACTATCCTACTATTGATGAGTAGCTAGCACCGTCGTTGGATTTTAAGGGTCAATTTGAATTTAGGGACTTACGGTCACCAAAGCAATGTTAGGACGCCTTAGCGGTAACCCTAATGTCTTAGATCATTTGTTTTGAGGCAACAATATCTGAGGCAACCGTTTCGAGGCACCTATGATCTTTGGACAAGAGGGTGACCTCTAAAGCGACCTATACTCAATGACCGCGTTACGAAGGCAACCAAGTGGGGTATACCCTAAGAGTGTGCATGTGCGAGTGTGTTGTTTTCAGTTATTTTAGTCTTTTCAAATGTTAATGGTTATCTAAGTTGATTTTAGGTTAAAACATTCAGTCTTGTCATGCATACGTATTATCAAACATCTAGCAGTTATATTTTGCAGAAAATAAATTGCGGAAATTAAATTACAAGGCGTCGGGTATTTACATCGCCAAAAGCAACCCTTTGAAATTTAAATGCAGAAAATAAATAAAGCGATAAAAATATTTAAAGTCCTATTAAGCTATTACATTCCGGAAACAGGTACAATATTGAATAAAAATGGATCGCGTGCGGAAAATTAAATCGAATGCGTGTTCTAGGGTTTTGACCCTTTGATTATTAAAGAAAAGATTTTTTGTTTTCTGGATTAAGAAAGAAATTAATCTAGGTCAATTATTAAGTTAATAAATAAATTAATTAATAAAAATATTTTTGGGTTTTTGGTATTTAAAGAAATAAAAATAAATTTAATCAATGTTAATAAAACCTAATTATGTCTAAGTTAATTTTAATTATTGAAAATACATCAAAGTTATCCTAATTAAAACTAAATTAATATAAATTAATATTTGTTAAAAAATAAAATACTGAAATTTAATTAATAATAAAGAAAATATTTTTTGGTTTTAATTTTATTAAGAAAAAGATTTGATTGGCCAATGATTAAATAAAAACAATAAATAAATAATCAAAATAAAGATAAAATAGAAATATAGAGAAGAGAGGGTTTGGGCCTGTTTTGGGGGTTCACTCAGCAATTCAGAGGCCCAATTGAGTTGGCCCCTTTGTTGACTTTCTTGATTCAGTGTGTATGCGCTGACTTTGCCCATGGTAGACCTCCAGGTCATGGCCACCAGATTTGGCCTTTGGCCATCTGGCCGTTGGATGATTGAGAGACTATAGTGGACTGCACGCTTGGAGTTGCACTGGAATACCTGAAGAAAAAGAATAACAAGGCATATGGGGGACCTGGGATTCGAACCCAGGTTCTGTTGGTTATTGGACACACGCCACTACCACTCAGCCATCACATTTCATCTGTTAATATATTCAACAATAATAATAATATGGGATAATGGATGAATATGCCAAAACAAAAAATAAAAACGCGCGAATTATGAATTGGCCACTGGGGGATTGACGCGTCATCGTCTTCTTCCTCCAACCCTGTAACTTTACCTGCGGATTTATATCCCAGCTAAATTCGCAGGTCGTTCCCAAAATCCATTCTAGGCCATGAGAACGACCCCCAAGGACAAGGTTAGGTTTGTCTCCCTCTCCTGAGTGCAACCATGTCCATCACAAGATCCAATTTTTCCTGAAATACAAATCCCTAAAATCTAACACAAAACCCTAGCCATACGGTTATGGGGTTACAGTTCATATAAATGAAATTAAATATTATCAAAAGTTCAGAAATCTCATAAGCATCACAAATATGTCAAAGATTTGCCCGAAAGATGCAAAAATATGGAGTTACGATTTTGAATACAGGGCCATGAAATGTGATGCTTACAGTGCGTTTTGATGCGTATGAGAGCTTTCTTTGGATTGCAGAAGGTTGAGTAGACACCCAACAATCGATTGGTGTGAAGCTTTGCTTCTGTAAACGCCTCTAAGTGTGATTTCAGTTTTGCACTTTTCACCACTTTTTCCAAGTTTTGTTTTCAATGTTCTTGCAGCCTCTAACCAATTTTTCGTGCCCTCTAGCTTCTATATGTAATATACAATGCATTAGGTCAAGAATTATGCTTTAAATCTTTGCACATCAATGCCATGGGATTTGATTTGATCCACCATTGAAAGCTTGCCAATTTTGTCAAAAATCCATCTTTTTTTTACAAGATATGGTGAGATACGAATTTGATGCTGATCATGATGATGATTAGGTCCTAAAATAGCCAAAAAGATATCAAGCAATCAATATTTAGATTTTATTTGATTTAATTTGATTAAAAATGAAATAATTCAATAAAAAATAAAATAAAATAATAAAATTTATAAATGGACACAAGGCTGAAGCTAGGACACGTGTGAAATGTGGCAAGTCCAAATCAAGTGGAAAAGAATGGGCCCATTTGACAAAATTTGATGTTTTGGGGATAGTTAACTTTTGGCAATTTTGCAAAAATGCCCAACTTGAACAATGCATAACTTCTTCAATTTTGAACTTTTGGAAGTGTTATTTGACTTTTTAGAAATCTTGAGATGTCCTCTAACCAACTCTTTTGGTCTCATATCAATTTGATATTCCATTCTCAAGTTATAAGCTTTGGCAAAAAAGGTGTTTTTGTTGACTTTAAAAAATAACCTATAATGTCCAAATTTATAACTTCTTGTGAGTGCATTTTATGATCTTGGGGTATGAAGATGGATTGTAGGAAATTACATCCTCTTAAAAATGAACTTTGGATAGGTCATTTATCTTAAAGTATGAGAAAGTTATGCTTGGTTAAAGTTGAGTTGACTTTTCCTACAAAACCCTAATTTAGCAACTTTTGAGTCTTGATGAATTTTGAGCAATCCTTGATGAATCATGATCAACCTTTGATCAAGTAATTAAATAACCTTAAAAATGAGAATTTTTACAAAAAATCTTGGAGTTTGACTATTTATAGGTCACAGTTGACTTTTGCCCTAGCATAGTCGATTTTTAGACCCTTTGAGCAATTGACTGGGCAAACTTCCTCTGCAAGGCTTGAAATTTGACATGGATGACCTTGAGAACATATTAGGACATTGGGGAGAACTTGAGGTCATTTGGATTCAAGGATCTTGATGCAACACAAAACCCTAATTTGAGGTTGACTGCTTTAGGAGATAGCTTGATTGTCCAACTCTTGAGCAATCTTGAGCCACTTGGAGATTTTTCTTGCCATGTTTTGAGGAATATGAGAGGGAAAATTTTGGGGTACAACAGCTTCCCCTATTCAATATTCTTAATCCTGAGGATATAGATTGGCTTTCGTGCCTTTCGGGATCCGAAGGTGGACGATGATTGAACACTAGAGTGCCCAGAAATTTGCACTGGCATGAAGTGGTATCAGCATCGTGATGTCGGGAATGGGCTTACAGATGCCATTTGGAGATTGTTGATAGGAGGTCTTCAACTAGAATAAGAATCAGGGAGATCTTAACGTCGATCTGACTGAACCAGAGAAGGTCTTGGATTAATTTTGACTGGATAAGAATCAGAGAAATCTTAAAATCGATTTAATTGAACCAGACAAAAGTCTTGGAATATCTTCAACTCGAATAAGAATTAGGGAGATCTTATCGTCGATCTGACTGAACCAAAGAAGGTCTTGGATTAACTTTAACTGGATAAGAATTAGAAAAATCTTAGAATCGATTTAACTGAACCAGACAAAAGTCTTGTAATATCTTCAACTGGAACAAGAATCAGCGAGATCTTAGTGTCGATCTGACTGAACCAGAGAAGGTCTTGGATTAACTTTGACTGGATAAGAATAAAAAAATCTTAGAATCGATTTAACTGAACCAGACAAAAAGTCTTGGAATATCTTCACATGGAACAAGAATCAGCGAGATCTTAGCGTCGATCTGACTGAACCAGAGATAGTCTTGGATTAACTTTGACTGGATAAGAATCAGAAAAATCTTAGAATCGATTTAACTGAACTAGACAAAAGTCTTGGAATATCTTCAACTGGAACAAGAATCAGCGAGATCTTAGCATCGATCTGACTGAACCAGAGAAGGTCTTGGATTAACTTTGACCGGATAAGAATCAGAAAAATATTATTTAACTGAACCAGACGAAAGTCTTGGAATATCTTTAACCGGAATAAGAATCAGGGAGATCTTAGTGTCGATCTGCCTGAACCAGAGAAGGTCTTTGACATAGCTGAGAACTTAACTGCATCTTTCTTGAAAGGTAAAGGTCAGTCATATGCAATGCATGATATAGATCAAGCAATGATGTTCTCAAAATAAATGAGATTGTGTTATATGATGCGTATATGTATGTATCATGATATATGGAAATGTAATGTTTCTAGCTGGGGAAAATAAATCCCGGATGGCTGCTGAAGAATAGAGCTAGATCCTTCGTTTCCGCTGGGGATATTGAACGAAGAGAATAAACCTGCAGGAGAGGATGACTCCGTTGGGGGAATAAACTGATGAGGAGATTACTCTGGGGAAGAGATGTTCTGCTGAAGATTCCACTGATAAATTCCGTCGGGATGAATTATCGTTGCTGATGATATTGAATCCTATTGGGGATTAAATTCCTATTTATGAAAGGAAAGAACTCTTCTGGGGACGATCTCTCAGTGGAGACTTTACTGGGGATTACCTGTTAGACTTTTGTGGGGATAATCCTCTGATCTTTGTTGGGAATGATACTTTGAACTCGGATGGGGAGATTTATTTTTGTACTCCGCTGGGAATAAACTTCCAGAGTCTACTGGGGATTATTCTTCAACTCCATTGAGGAAGCTTTTTCAGACTGCGCTGGGAAAATTTTAACTCTAATGGGGATATCTTGTACCCTGCCAGGGAGCATTCTCATATTCCATTAGGGAATATTAAGACTGTCGGGGATATCAAGCCTTTTTAATGCTGATGGTAGATTAACTCTGCTTGGGGAGAATATTACCGATTCATTCATAGTTGCAAGTCTCAGCTGGGGAGAGCTATCATTGTTGTCTTACTCTGCGGGGAGTGAATGTATCCTAGCCATATTCTTCAGCTGAATTTACCGTCGTACCTGGTGGATAGAGCAACTGTACAGTTCAGACAATTTTATTGCCCCTGTTTTTGATATTACCAGTAATCGTCTTTTTTTCGCATGTAAGTATTTATGAGCAGCAATTAATGTCAAATGCATATATCAAAAATGAAAATTGGACGTTATTTGCAAATCAAAATAGATAAAGAAAAAAACAGTTTGAAATTTCTTTGAAAATGAATTGTATTGATTTTGAAGTTTGGCCTGTAAATAGGTGTTTTTGTACAAGAGGCTGACGTCCTAGTAAGAGAACGCCGCCGAATAATAGAATTTACACAATTTGTGAAAAACTAAACAAAACAGCTATGTGAATGATCCCACTGGGTTCCAACTCTGCTATGGCCTTTATGTCTTCGAGCATCTCATCACTTTGCTGCTTGGTTGAAGATGAATCAGATTGATTAGTGCCGTCCGAGCTTAATAGTCGATACCGAAGTCTGGATGCAAGGTGATCCAATGAGACATAGTGCTACGCTTTGATCCCTAATTTTTGCTTGGACCGCCCTTTCGGGTTTTCAGTCCACCGGGATACCCATTTTTTCCGAAGCCGCCTTTTCAGGTTTTCGACTTGCCGGGTGTTGTACCCCAAAATTTGCCCTCCCATAATCTTCAAAGTTTTACCAAGCAATGGTTGAAAGTCTACTCAAGGGCTACACAGTCAACCACTCTCCTAAAAGCCAGTCAAATTAGGGTTTTGGTTCTTGCAAGGAAGTTGAGGGTTTCAAAGGCTCAATCAAGTCACACATGCTCATACACATTGTCAAGCACCTACATGTCAAGTTTCAGGGCTCACAAGGTCAAGTTGCACAGTCAAAAACCCTAATTGCTCCACAGTCAACTGCAGGGGCAAAATGGTCATTTGGCAGTCAAAAGTCAAAAAATTTTGTCAACATCTTATTTTGAAGCCACAATCATCATTTGGTCAAGTCTTGACCATGATTTCACAAGAATGGCTCAAAAATCATCAAGATGCAAAAGTTCCTATTTTTGGACAGCTAAAAAGTCAACTGTAACTTGACCAAGGTATAACTTTTTCATGGTTCATCAGAAAAATCCCATCCAATTCTCATCTTGAAGGGGAGGACATTTCCTACAATTCATATTCACATTCCAAGTCCAAGAAATGCCCTCACAAAAAGTTATCAATTTCAACATTATAGGTCATTTTCAAAAGTCAACAAAAAGGCACTTTAAGTCAAAGACAATAACTTGAGATTGGTAAATCAAAATGACATGGGACCAAAGACATTGGTTAGAGGACTTCAAGACCTTTCCAAAATGTCCAAGAACATGTTCATAGCTTCAAAATGGAGCAAGATATACATTGGAGAAGTTGGGAAATTTTTGTGAAATGGCCAAAGTCAATTATCCTTGAAATTTCATTTTTGACAAAGAGGGCCCACTTTTTCCACTTGTTTCAGCTTGGCCATGCCTCCAACGTGTCCCACAATTTATTTCAAGATTAAAAATTAATTTTTCCATTTTTATTTAATTTTATTTGATTTAAATCATTTTAAATCTTTAAAATTCAAATAAAAATCAAGAAAATTAATGGAGGGATATCTTTGAGTTTGAATAGCTTTGATACACCATCATTCACCTTCCAAATTCGTGTAAAGCTTATTTCAAGTACAAAATTCAAATTTGAAGCAAATATGGCAAATGCTTTAATGGTGATAAAAAGAAAATCCAAAACATAATTACATAGGGTTAAAGGCTCATGTATTGTTGGACTCTCACTCATTAACATATATGCACGCCTCTCACATAGAAAAGAGAACCTAGAAACCTCTGAAGCGGCAACCCTAGTTCTCTCAAAATTTTTCCAAAGTTGACAAATTCGAACCTGTTCTTCTAGCAAATTTCAAAGAGTGTTAGGCATCCAATTGTGTTCCTGGGCGTAGCAGCAATCATCTCCAACCCTTACACGAAGCCAAATCATCCCAGATCGTGCCCTCTAGCTCTATTTGGTTTGTCAAATTTCTTGCATTCTTTCTTTATATTTCATGCACAATTAACTGTACTTGATGACTTGTGTGAACTCAGGACACTCATTAGAACGCATTTGACGTATAACATACATGTTTTAACGCAGGAGTAAGGACCTGCCATTGCTAGGGCCGTTTTGGTTATCTTCTTCGAAACTCCTTGTACAGTCGTTTTCAGGCCAAAACAATGGCACCATTGAATCCGCAGGGGTCGAATTAGGGTGACTAGGCCCTTCTTTTTCTTTGATTTTCCTTATTTTGCAGGACCGGCCATGGTACTCGCCGGAGAAGACGACCGGAGCTAGGGCTCCAGCGTCGTTGACTGTTAAAGACTCAAGCGTGGCTGGCATGGCACGATGGCTCAATCTGATTCGCTTCCATGTTATAACTGGGCCCCACGCGTGCTGATTGTGTTTAAAATTCAAATATGCCACGTTTTCGTTTTTAACCATTTGATTGCAGAATAGTGACACCAAAGACAGATGGCTCAGATGGCAACGCGTTAGTTGATTTCTCCAGAGGGCACGAGTTCGAATCCTGGTCCTGGCATTTTTCTTTACCTTGTCCATAATTAACATGCTTTCTATGTTTTTCTTTTTTTAATATTTTTATCCTAATTTAGTTCATCTTTAAATAATTTTCTCATGAATTTAAAAAAATCACAAAAATATTTTCCTTTTGCATTTTAATCATAAAAATGTTTATTTAATTTTAGACATTAAAATTAGTATTTTTGCATGCATATTTTAATTAATTGTTAAATAATCATTAAATTGACTTTTAATTTCTTTTAATTATCAAAATTGATCCAAAAAAATACCAAAAAATTATTCTATCATTAAATCAACATAACTAACTTTTTTCATAAAAAAATCCAAAAAGAACTAACATTATTATTATTATTATTTTATTTTGTAAATAAACATTAATTGAAATAGTTTAATTAGGCAAATTTTGACTTTTCTTTTAACAATTAAAATAATTTAGAATTAAGTTAATTTTTAATTTTATTTCATAAAAACATAAAAAACACAAAAATATATTTTCTTTTAATTAAATTAATTAATTAGTCATTAGTTAGTTTTAATTTCATTTTAATTACAAAAAGACAAAAAAATAAATTTCTTTTCTAAAAAGGGTCAACACCCTTTAGACATTCCCGATTCTTTCTTTCGCGCGCATTTTAGTTTTAATTCCTTATTTTTGGATTATTATGTAACTGCCTCCGGATGTAATAGTAATTAGGACTTTTACTGCTTTACTTTCCGTACTTATTTATCAAAACGGGTCTTTGTAATTTTTGGCGATGTATAGACCCGCGCCTTGTAATAGCGTAGGATTTATGTTTCCGCAATTTACTTTCTGCACCCCTTAACTGTTAACTTGCATGAAAGAATGTATGGTAAATAAAAAAACAACTCGTAGCTCACTAATAACAAAGACAAACATTAACTGAATACAACACACAATGCACACACCACTCCTAGGGTACGCCTCACTCGTTGCCTTTGAAACGTGGTCATCAAGTATAGGACGTCTTAGAGGTCACCCTTTGTCTAAAGATCCAGTTGCCTCAAAACGGTTGCCTCGGATAAAAAGGATCTAGGACATTAGGGTTATTCCTAAGTTGTCCTACCATTGCTTCGGTGACCACACTGTCCCGATAAATGAATTGACCCGAACAACTCCAACGATGGTGCTACCTACCTCTCAATGGTGGGATAGCACTATCTAAAGGACTCTTACACAGCTTAATTCCTTAGGGTAGGTAGATGACTCATGGGTACTTGCTCTTTTCAAAACAAACAAAATACTTTTCACACCTTACACTTTCAAAAAGTTTTCAAACAATACTTCATACACTCTTGAGGACTGATACAAGAGTTACCTAGAAGTTTTCAAACAGACTTTTTCAAAACCCACACACACACTTGAAAAGCAAACAATTTTTGAAAACATAAGTGAGCAAGTACCTAAGAGCCCGTGGATAACCACGGATAGAAAGGGTGCTAACACCTTCCCTTTCTATAAATCTACCTCCCGAACCGAGAAACATTCTCGAATAAGGAATTTTGCTGTGCTTTTGTCCTTTCCATGTTGGAGAACATAAAAGACGGTGGCGACTCTTGCTTACCGCGACATTTCGCGAAACCAGCTAAAAAACAGTCAGTTCTATTTCCACCGATCACAGAACTTGCGACTCTGCTGGGGAATACTTTTAAGTGGGGTGTACCTTAGGATAGCTCATACTTGTGTTTTCAATTGCTTTGTTTTGTTTGCTTTATTATTGTGGGAACTGTCTTTGGAGTTCTATAGATCCTAACCCGGATCTGGGGGATACCTTCTTAGAAAGTAGCAACAAGACTGTGAGGGAACTGTGTGGGGTATACCGACACGGTTGAAGCAGTCTGCTACGTTGATGTGGCACTCTGGTGAGTACCAGTAACCCTTGAGTCAAGTCAAGGAGAGTACGGGGCCGCCGCGTGGTGTCGTGAAGCATCAACTGACCTTAGGAACCTTAATTAAACCATCTTGGCCTCTTTAGGGTAGTGAGATAACTGACTTTGGTGCAGTCCGAAGTTGGTTTATACTCGATGCTACACTCATTGAGGGTTGTTTTCTTGGAATATTTTGACCGCCAGTTCAGTGGCTAAATCAAAACTATGAACACAGAAAAAAATCCAATGATATTGAGATCCTTAGAACCCGGTTACTTCTGATAGGACAGGTTTTGAGCCCACCAACTTCAAGAGGGTAATACCTAGACCCCATGTTGGCCTAAACTCTAAGGGCTCTTTGTGTGACTTGTGTGCCTTCGAACTTGACTACTTGCATGCTTGTTGTCTGACACTTGAGTTTCTTGCAGGTTTTGTTTACAGTCCTTAATCTAGACTCATAACAGGGTTTACCTACATTACTCCACGCATAGCATAACATCATACCATTTCATGCATCCTACATAAGGACTAATCCATTTCAAGGATCTCAAGGGTTTGTGATGCAGGTCAGGATGAACCAAATGTCTAGCAAGGGGCAACGGGGATTTATTTTCCTCTAGCCAGGTTGATGACCCGAGTCAGGGGCTATGACCCACTCGATATGGTGAGACTTGACCCTTGAAGAAGGACTCTCAACAACACGAAGTTCCTTCAATCAAGCTACGAAATTCAAATTCTAACAAGTTTCTCTTTTTACCCCGCGAGATCCTTGAAAACATCGCATGCATACATACATATCATTGCATTACAGGTACTCTGTTCTACAGGTTGCTTAATCTTCTCGGCTGTTTATTTCAGCAATGGCTTCCCAACAAGATAACCAGGGTCTTCATGCTCAAGAGACTCAGTTCAGGGAGATCTTCCTAAGCCTATCCAAGGGGCAGGAAGAGTTGAGGACACTCCTCATGGGGAATTTGGCCAAGAAAAGTCCCGAAGATGATAAGGACGAACGGATGGAACGTTTGCAAGCCGAGGTAGATACAATGAGAACCCAGATGCTGGGGCTAATGGCTCTCATCCAAGGCTTAGCTCGGGAGCAAGAAGAGTTGAGGACCATGATCAGTCAGCTTCATCAAGACAGATACAACATGAAGCAAACAGTCCAAGTCAGGGACCAGGTCATTGATCAGCTTCCGAGAGGACAAGAGTCTGGCATGGTGAAGATTAGACCTCTCCAAATTGCTACCACTTCACAGGTCCAACCACAACCTCGCCCAGAGCAACGGGTTGATCAGAGCAAGCCAGACAAGCCTAGGAGGCAATTTACCAAGCTCAACACGTCGCTGTCTCAAGCTTTACAACATCTGTTGAGGTTGAATTTGGTAACTCTAAGGGACCCTCCTAAGAACCCCAACAAGACACCTTCAAGGTATAACCCCAACGCCCGCTACGCTTATCATTCGGACATCCCGGGGCATGCCACAAACGACTGTTGGTCTCTGAAGAACAAGATCCAGGATCTGATTGATGAAGGAGCAGTGGAATTCACCCAAGATGGCCAGGCTGAGTTCTTCTACTATCCCTGCAAGATTCATCACTTGAAGTGACTAGTTCAAATTAGAAGACTTTTGTTCATTAGATTTTTCAAGTTGTAATTTTCTTTTGATTGTTCAAACAATTATTGTCATAGCAAACTTTATTACTTTATCAATGCATCGCATATGTCTGTTTTGAATCAATATATTCGCATTCGCTATATTCAAACTGCTTTCTCTTTTTGATGTCAACTCTCAATTAATAATTCTAAGCCTCTTGAGGGAGGATGACGAAAATGATACCATGATCTTTACAGTATGCTTTCGAACAGACCCCGCTGATGAGGTACATGCATTGTTTCAATTCCTAAACACTGGAGTTATAAGGATGATAATCCCTCGTCAACCCCTTTGAGCCAAAGAAGTCGGAGTTTTTCTTTTCGAAAATTAAAACCCTTAATCATAACCTGGGGCAGGGTAGTTCTCTCAGCTGATCCAGGTGCACAACAAACGGCACCAAAGAAGTCCTTACAAAACAAAAGGCAATGATGGTTCCGAATAATCATAAAGACAGGCAGTCATTATATCTCAAAAATAAAAGCCCATTAAGTCAAAACCTATGAAGGAGACTTACAAAACTGGGGCATCCCGCTGACTGTAATCACAAAAGAAACAGTTCAGGCAAAAAACAGGGATAACGAAATCAAAAAAGAAAGAGGTCCTACAAACCCTCAACAAAAAAAAAGAAATGACTGCCTATTCCAAATGAACTGTCAATACCCGAACCATCACTGGTATATCGGGACAAAGAATCAAACAAGGTCTAATGCACGATCAGCTGAGTTTAGGTTTGAAGAACATCACGAAGAACGGGTGGGTACAAATAAAATTTGAGCCTTTATCCTTTGTTTCTTAAACCGTGAACCAGGCCACGTTATAACCCTCAAAAGTCCTAGCTGAAGCATGGGTTAATTCGAAAGCATACTGTTACAAAGGTATCTTGACTCTTTAAGGCTCGCTGTAAAATACTGAGTTGACATCACATTTTACAAAATTTGCTTGTTTTACTGAAAATGCATTTTCAAAAACGTCAAGACAGACATAAGCTTTGCATTTTTGATATAACATTGTTTGCATATGACTATTTGTTTGAACAACATAGAAGTTCGCACGACGAATGTCTAATGAACAAAAGCATCTCCAATCAAGGGACACGGCATGATCATGGTCTATCATCTGGGGCAGTCCAGTCAAGATTCAGAGAATCTCTCAAAAGGCCAGCCAGCTAGGGGAAAATCTCCGTCTAAGGTACTTGGGGCATTGAGCATGAATTCCAGCAACGAATCCTGCATGATCAAACAAAGATCTTCCGGTAACACGGTAATACAACAACAAGGGCACCTCCCTACATCCTGAGAGCATGAACATAGTCGAAAAAATACTGCACATAATCAAAGACCCGCTAGGTCAACTGGCCTAGGCAAAAATAAGGGCTTCCCAGCAAACCAAAAGGGTTTGGGCAAAAACAAGGGATGAAATAAAAAAATCTGTATACCCGGTAAGTCGAAAACCTGAAAAGGCGGCTTGGGCAAAAATGGGTATCCCGGTGGACCGAAAACCCGAAAGGGCGGTTCAGGCAAAATTTAGGGATCAAAGCGTACGACTATGTCCCGTCATCTTGTCACTTGCCTACCAGAAGAAGACTCGTCAATCAGCGGTTATCAAGCACCTCATAGGACTTCTTCTCCCACAGAAACTGGGGCAATAAGAATTGTCCGAACTGTGCAGTTGCTCTGTCCACCAAGGTACCAAGGTAGGTTCAGCTGAAGAACGATCATGATACCTTCACTCCCCGCAGAGTAAGTCAGGACTCAACAATGCTCCCTGAGCAGAGTTGGTCTCCCATAAGCCCTACAAGGCACAGTATCTCCGGCAAGTCAGCAATACTCTCCCCAAGTAGAGTTGGTCTACTGTCAGCCTTAAGGAAGATGGGTATCCCCAGAAATCTCAATATTCCCCAGTAGAGTATACAAATGTTCCTAAACAAGCATCCCTGGCAGTCTTGATCTAAGATTGTTCCCTGGCGGAATACCAGACATCCCGGTGGAGCCACTTCCCCAATACAGTCTCAAAAGATCTCCCCAGGAGAGTTCAATCAATCTCCCCAGTAGGAAGCTTATCCCCAGTAGGTTCTGGAAGCTTATCACCTGCAGAGTACGAACGCGTCCCCCCGGACTTTATTCAAAGGTCATGCTCCACTAGAGCTTATAACTGGGTTACCCTCAGCCAAAAAACCACGGAAAGATCTCCCCCGGCGAAGTTCTTCCTATCCTCAGCGGAGTTCATCAAATCTTCCAACAAGCTTATCAATGGTATCCCCAGCGGAGTTATCATCAAACCTCAGCGAAGTGTCTCTTCCCACAGAGTATTCCCCGCAGAGTAATCTCTTCGCCAAGTTTATTCCCCAACGGAGTCACCTTCTCCTACCGGTTTACTCTTGCAATCATCATCCCCAGCGGAAACAAAGAACTCTCTTCAACATCAGCCCAGGAGTTAATTTCCCGGCATTCGTCAAAGATTTATTTTCCTAGACAAAAATACGCTCATAAACATCACATCTTCATACATCATAGCATGCACATACGCATCATGGACATACAATCTCATTTATTTTGAGAACATCATGCATTTCATACATCATAACATCGCATACAACTAACGTTTTGTCTTTTCAGGACAAAAGTCAATACAAAGATGATTACTATCAATTGTCGCAATTCTAGATTCGATACCTGTATCTAGCCAGGGCATGTCTGTGAGCGACTATATTCCAGAATCGATTCCTGTATCCTGCCAGGGCACGTCTGAAGAGTTTGAAGATTCGATTCCTGTATCCTGCTAGGGTGTATCTGTTGACGACTATTTTCTAGACTCGATTCCTGTATCTTGCCAGGGCACGTCTGAAGAGTTTGAAGATTCGATTCCTGTATCCTGCCAGGGTGTATCTGTTGACGACTATTTTCTAGACTCGATTCCTGTATCCTGCCAGGGCACGTCTGAAGAGTTTGAAGATCCGATTTCTGTATCTTGCCAGGGTGTATCTGTTGACGACTAATTCCAGACTCGATTCATGTATCCTGCCAGGGCACGTCTGAACAGTTTGAAGATCCGATTCCTGTATCCTGCCAGGGTGTATCTGTTGACGACTAATTCCAGACTCGATTCCTGTATCCTGCCAGGGCACGTCTGAAGAGTTTGAAGATCTGATTCCTGTATCCTGCCAGGGTGTATCTGTTGACGACTATTTTCCAGACTCGATTCCTGTATCCTGCCAGGGCACGTCTGAAGAGTTTGAAGATCCGATTCCTGTATCCTGCCAGGGTGTATCTGTTGACGACTATTTTCCAGAATCGATTCCTGTATCCTGCCAGGGCACGTCTGAAGAGTTTGAAGATCCGATTCCTGTATCTTGCCAGGGTGTATCTGTTGACGACTATTTCCAGACTCGATTCCTGTATCCTTCCAGGGCACGTCTGAAGAGTTTGAAGATCCAATTCCTGTATCCTGCCAGGGTGTATCTATTGACGACTAATTCCAGACTCGATTCCTGTATCCTACCAGTGCACGTCTGAAGAGTTTGAAGATCCGATTCCTGTATCCTTCCAGGGTGTATCTGTTGACGACTATTTTCCAGACTCGATTCCTGTATCCTGCCAGGGCACGTCTGAAGAGTTTGAAGATTCGATTCCTGTATCCAGCCAGGGCGTATCTGTTGACGACTATTTTCCTGACTCGATTCCTGTATCCTGCCAGGGCACGTCTGAAGAGTTTGAAGATCCGATTCCTGTATCCTGCCGGGGTGTATCTGTTGACGACTATATTCCAGACTCGATTCCTGTATCCTGCCAAGGCACGTCTGAAGAGTTTGAAGATCTGATTCTTGTATCCTGCAAGGGTGTATGTGTTGGCGACTATTTCCAGATTCGATTCCTGTATCCATCCAGGGCACGTCTGAAGAGATTGTAGATTCGACGCCTGTATCCAGCCAGGGCATGTCTGCACGAAGAGTTTAGAGATTTGATTCATGTATCCAGCCAGGGCACGTCTGTAAGCAACCTTTTGAAGTTCCAGATTCGACACCTGTATCTAGCCATGGCATGTCTGTGAACGACTGAGTGAAGACCAACACCTGTAATAGGCCAGGTAATTATCTTTCTTTCTCAGGTACGCAAGTTCTCGCTAAGGAATCTCTTACGCGATCGACACCTAGATGGCATCTATAAGCCCATCCACTTACCAACAGTTCCAAATGGCATCTATAAGCCCATTCCCGACAAGGTTCTGTTACAGCTTCAGATGGCATCTATGAGCCCATCCTCCTATCCGTCATCTCTCCAAATGGCATCTGTAAGCCCATTCCCGTCATCACACTACTGATACTCTACTATGTGAGTGCAAATTTCTGGGCACTCTAGTGTTCAATCATCTTCCACCTTCGGATCACGAAAGGCACACAAGCCAATCTACATCCTCAGGTCTAAGAAGATTGAATAGGGACAACTGTTGTACCCCAAAATTTTCCCTCCCATAATCTTCAAAGTTTTACCAAGCAATGGTTCAAAGTCTACTCAAGGGCTACACAGTCAACCACTCTCCTAAAAGCCAGTCAAATTACGGTTTTGGTTCTTGCAAGGAAGTTGAGGGTTTCAAAGGCTCAATCAAGTCACACATGCTCATACACATTGTCAAGCACCTACATGTCAAGTTTCAAGGCTCACAAGGTCAAGTTGCACAGTCAAAAACCCTAATTGCTCCACAGTCAACTGCAGGGGCAAAATGGTCATTTGGCAGTCAAAAGTCAAATTTTTTGGTCAACATCTTATTTTGAAGCCACAATCATCATTTGGTCAAGTCTTGACCATGATTTCACAAGAATGGCTCAAAAATCATCAAGATGCAAAAGTTCCTCTTTTTGGACAGCTAAAAAGTCAACTGTAACTTGACCAAGGCATAACTTTTTCATGGTTCATCAGAAAAATCCCATCCAATTCTCATCTTGAAGGGGAGGACATTTCCTACAATTCATATTCACATTCCAAGTCCAAGAAATGCCCTCACAAAAAGTTATCAATTTCAACATTATAGGTCATTTTCAAAAGTCAACAAAAAGGCACTTTAAGTCAAAGACAATAACTTGAGATTGGTAAATCAAAATGACATGGGACCAAAGACATTGGTTAGAGGACTTCAAGACCTTTCCAAAATGTCCAAGAACATGTTCATAGCTTCAAAATGGAGCAAGATATGCATTGGAGAAGTTGGGAAATTTTTGTGAAATGGCCAAAGTCAATTATCCTTGAAATTTCATTTTTGACAAAGAGGGCCCACTTTTTCCACTTGTTTCAGCTTGGCCATGCCTCCAACGTGTCCCACAATTTATTTCAAGATTAAAAATTAATTTTTCCATTTTTATTTAATTTTATTTGATTTAAATCATTTTAAATCTTTAAAATTCAAATAAAAATCAAGAAAATTAATGGAGGGATATCTTTGAGTTTGAATAACTTTGATACACCATCATTCACCTTCCAAATTCGTGTAAAGCTTATTTCAAGTACAAAATTCAAATTTGAAGCAAATATGGCAAATGCTTTAATGGTGATAAAAAGAAAATCCAAAACATAATTACATAGGGTTAAAGGCTCATGTATTGTTGGACTCTCACTCATTAACATATATGCACGCCTCTCACATAGAAAAGAGAACCTAGAAACCTCTGAAGCGGCAACCCTAGTTCTCTCAAATTTTTTCCAAAGTTGACAAATTCGAACCTGTTCTTCTAGCAAATTTCAAAGAGTGTTAGGCATCCAATTGTGTTCCTGGGCGTAGCAGCAATCATCTCCAACCCTTACACGAAGCCAAATCATCCCAGATCGTGCCCTCTAGCTCTATTTGGTTTGTCAAATTTCTTGAATTCTTTCTTTATATTTCATGCACCATTAACTGTACTTGATGACTTGTGTGAACTCAGGACACTCATTAGAACGCATTTGGCGTATAACATGCAAGTTTTAACGCAGGAGTAAGGACCTGCCATTGCTAGGGCCGTTTTGGTTATCTTCTTCGAAAATCCTTGTACAGTCGTTTTCAAGCCAAAATAATGGCACCATTGAATCCGCAGGGGTCGAATTAGGGTGACTAGGCCCTTCTTTTTCTTTGATTTTCCTTATTTTGCAGGACCGGCCATGGTACTCGCCGGAGAAGACGACCGGAGCTAGGGCTCCGGCGTCGTTGACTGTTAAAGACTCAGGCGTGGCTGGTGTGGCACGATGGCTCAATCTGATTCGCTTCCATGTTATAACTTGGCCCCACGCGTGCTGATTGTGTTTAAAATTCAAACATGCCACGTTTTCGTTTTTAACCATTTGATTGCAGAATAGTGACACCAAAGACAGATGGCTCAGATGGCAACGCGTTAGTGAATTTCTCGAGAGGGCACGAGTTCGAATCCTGGTCCTGGCATTTTTCTTTACCTTGTCCATAATTAACATGCTTTCTATGTTTTTATTTTTTTAATATTTTTATCCTAATTTAGTTTATCTTTAAATAATTTTCTCATGCATTTAAAAAAATCACAAAAATATTTTCCTTTTGCATTTTAATCAGAAAAATGTTTATTTAATTTTTGACTTTAAAATTAATATTTTTGCATGCATATTTTAATTAATTGTTAAATAATCATTAAATTGACTTTTAATTGCTTTTAATTATCAAAATTGATCCAAAAAAATACCAAAAAATTATTCTATCATTAAATCAACATAACTAACTTTTTTCATAAAAAAATCCAAAAAGAATTAACATTATTATTATTATTATTTTATTTTGTAAATAAACATTAATTGAAATAGTTTAATTAGGCAAATTTTGACTTTTCTTTTAACAATTAAAATAATTTAGAATTAAGTTAATTTTTAATATTATTTCTTTTTATTTTATTTCATAAAAACATAAAAAACACAAAAATATATTTTCTTTTAATTAAATTAATTAATTAGTCATTAGTTAGTTTTAATTTCATTTTAATTACAAAAAGACAAAAAAATAAATTTCTTTTCTAAAAAGGGTCAACACCCTTTAGACATTCCCGATTCTTTCTTTCGCGCGCATTTTAATTTTAAACCCTTATTTTTGGATTATTATGTAACTACCTCCGGATGTAATAGTAATTAGGACTTTTACTGCTTTACTTTCCGTACTTATTTATCAAAACGGGTCTTTGTAATTTTTGGCGATGTATAGACCCGCGCCTTGTAATAGCGTAGGATTTATGTTTCCGCAATTTACTTTCTGCACCCCTTAACTGTTAACTTGCATGAAAGAATGTATGGTAAATAAAAAAACAACTCGTAGCTCACTAATAACAAAGACAAACATTAACTGAATACAACACACAATGCACACACCACTCCTAGGGTACGCCTCACTCGTTGCCTTCGAAACGTGGTCATCAAGTATAGGACGTCTTAGAGGTCACCCTTTGTCTAAAGATCCAGTTGCCTCGAAATGGTTGCCTTGGATAAAAAGGATCTAGGACATTAGGGTTACTCCTAAGTTGTCCTACCATTGCTTCAGTGACCACACTGTCCCGATAAACGATTTGACCCGAACAACTCCAACGATGGTGCTACCTACCTCTCAATGGTGGGATAGCACTATCTAAAGGACTCTTACACAGCTTAATTCCTTAGGGTAGGTAGATGACTCATGGGTACTTGCTCTTTTCAAAACAAACAAAATACTTTTTACACCTTACACTTTCAAAAAGTTTTCAAACAATACTTCATACACTCTTGAGGACTGATACAAGAGTTACCTAGAAGTTTTCAAACGAACTTTTTCAAAACCCACACACACACTTGAAAAGCAAACAATTTTTGAAAACATAAGTGAGCAAGTACCTAAGAGCCCGTGGATAACCACGGATAGAAAGGGTGCTAACACCTTCCCTTTCTATAAATCTACCTCCCGAACCGAGAAACATTCTCGAATAAGGAATTTTGTTGTGCTTTTGTCCTTTCCATGTTGGAGAACATAAAAGACGATGGCGACTCTTGCTTACCGCGACATTTCGCGAAACCAGCTAAAAAACAGTCAGTTCTATTTCCACCGATCACACCGGGTGTACAGATTTTTTCATTTTCATCCCTTATTTTTACCTGAACCCTTTTGGTTCGCCGAGAAGCCCTTATTTTTGCCTAGGCCAGTCAACCTAGCGGGTCTTTGATAATGCGTAGTATTTTTTCACTATGTCTTCATTGACGGGGTGAGGAAGGTCGTCACCATCCATGGTGGTTAGAATCATAGCTCCTCCTGAGAAAATGTTCTTAACCACAAATGGTCCTTCGTAGGTAGGGGTCCATTTGCCCCTGGGATCACCTTGAGGTAAGATAATGCAATTGATAACCAGGTCCCCAACTTGATACTCTTGTCTCTAACTTTCTTGTTAAATGCCTTGATCATTCGCTTTTGATACGTCTGACCAAGACAAATAGCAGTAAGTCTCTTTTTGTCAATTAAATTCAACTGATCGAGCTGGGTCTGGATCCAATCATCTTCTCTCAAACCTGCATCCTTCATGATCCGAAGAGAGGGTATCTGAACTTCAATGGGCAAGACTGCCTCCATACCATATACCAAGGAATAGGGTGTTGCCCCTGTTGACGTCCGTGCTGAGGTACGGTACCTATGGAGAGCAAATGGTAACATCTCGTACCAGTCTTTGTATGTCACTGTCATCTTCTGCACAATCTTCTTAATGTTCTTATTAGCCGCTTCAACAGCCCCATTCATCTTCGGCCGGTAGGGAGAAGAGTTGTGATGCTGTATCTTGAACTTCTTGCAGAGATCAGTGATCATTTTATTATTGATATTTGTACCATTGTCCGTAATGATCCTCTCTGGTACACCGTATCGATAAATCATATTGTGCCTATAAACCGTGACACGATGTTCTTGGTTATAGTAGCAAAGGAAGCTGCTTCAACCCACTTTGTAAAGTAATCAATAGCTACCAGGATGAAACGATGTCCGTTAGATGCCGTAGGTATGATCTCGCCGATCATATCAATGCCCCACATGCAAAAGTCCAAGGTGCCGTCAAGACGTTCAGAGGAACTAGAGGTATGTGCACATTATCAGCATAGACCTGGCACTTGTGACATATCCGAGAATGCTGATAACAATCAGCTTCCATAGTGGACCAGTAGTATCCTGCCCGAAGGATTTTCTTTGCCATGGTATGTCCATTGGAATGAGTTTCGAAAGTACCTTCATGTAACTCTGCCATGATCCTTTCTGCCTCGTTCTTATCCATACAACACAGTAAGGTCGAATCATGGTTACGCTTGTAAAGGATGCCATTGCTGATGAAGAACTTTGCCGCGAACCTCCTCAGAAACTTCTTGTCATTAACAGATGCACCCTCGGGGTACTCCTGAGCCTCAAGATACCTCTTCACCTCATGAAACCATGGCTTTTCTGTTACTTCTTCAATCTCCATATCACAACAATGCGCGGGTTCATCCAATCTTTCAATAATAATCCGGGGAGCCTCATTGTCCCAATTGACTTTGAACATAGAAGACATCGTAGCTAGCGCGTCCTCCAACTGATTCTCCTCTCTTGGGAAGTGTTCAAAGGTTATCTCCTCAAAGTGCGGAAGTAAAGTCAACACATACTCCTTGTAAGGAATAAGATTTGGGTGTTTCGTATCCCACTCGCCTTTGATCTGACTGATCACAAGAGCAGAATCTCCGAAGACACTTAGAAACTTAATCCTTAGGTCAATTGCTGCTCGAAGACCCATGATGCACGCTTCATACTCCGCCATGTTGTTGGTGCAGTTGAAACATAGTCGGGCGGTAAATGGAGTATGAGAGCCTTTAGGAGATATGATCACGGCGCCAATTCCATTGCCCAAAGTGTTCGAAGCTCCATCAAAGTACATAGGCCATCGGGATCCTTCCTCAGGTCCTTCATCCGGTCGAGGTGTCTCACAATCAGTCACTATCATGATATTCTCGTCTGGGAATTCAAAGTTCATAGACTAGTAATCATCCACTGCTTGATGTGCCAAATGATCTGCCAACACACTTCCTTTAATTACCTTTTGGGTCATATATTGGATGTCATACTCAGTCAAGATCATCTTCCATCTCGCTATTCTTCCGGACAAAGCAGGCTTTTCAAAGATATACTTGATTGGATCCATCTTCGATATCAATAGAGTAGTGTGAGTCAGCATATACTGTCTCAGCCGGCGAGCAGCTTATGCCAAAGCGCAACAAGTTTTCTCGAGCAACAAGTATCGGGTCTCGCAGTCGGTAAACTTTTTGCTAAGGTATTAAATAGCATGCTCTTTTCGGCCAGACTCGTCATGTTGACCCAGCACACACCCCATTGAATTATCGAGTATTGTCAAGTATAAGATCAAAGGTCTCCCTTCAACTGGAGGCATAAAAATGGATGGCTCTTGGAGATAGTCTTTAATCCTTTCTAAAGCGGTTTGGCATTCATCGTTCCAATGTACTACTTGATATTTCTTCAGTATTTTGAAGATTGGCTCACAAGTAGCAGTCAGGTGCGAGATAAATCGGGCAATATAGTTCAAACGTCCCAGAAAGCCTCTGACTTCTTTTTCTGTTCTGGGAGCTGGCATTTCCTGTATAGCCTTCACCTTTGCAGGATCCACTTGAATACCTTTATCACTTACAACGAAACCCAGCAGCTTACCAGATCTCACCCCGAAGGTGCACTTGTTCGGATTTAACCTCAGTTTGTACAACTTCAACCTGTCAAATAACTTCTGAAGGTGGTCCAGATGCTCTTCTTCAGTCTGGGATCTTGCAATCATGTCATCGACATATATATCAATCTCATGATGGATCATGTCATGGAACAAAGCAACTATGGCGCGCTGATACGTTGCCCAAGCATTCTTCAATCCAAACGGCATGACTTTGTAGAAAAAGGTACCCCATTGAGTAACAAAGGTTGTCTTCTCCATGTCTTCGAGAGCCATTTTAATCTGATTATAACCGGAGAAACCATCCATAAAAGAGAAGACCTTATGCTGGGCGGTATTGTCAACCAGAACGTCGATATGAGGTAGAGGGAAATCATCCTTGGGACTCGCCCTATTCAGATCCCTATAGTCAACGCACATTCGAACCTTACCATCCTTCTTTGGCACAGGAACCACATTGGAAACCCACTGAGGGTAAGAAGTAACTGCTATAAAACCGGCATCAAACTGTTTCATAACTTCAGCCTTGATTTTCTCAGACATTTCCGGGCGCATTCGGCGAACCTTCTATTTTACTGGAGGACAGTCTTCCTTGGTAGGCAATCGGTGAACCACAATATCAGTATCCAACCCAGGCATATCTTCATAAGACCAGGAAAATATCTCAACGTAGTCACGCAGCATCTGAATCAACCATTGCTTGACACTAGGTTCCAAATTTGCACCGACCTTGACCTTTTTCTTGTCTATCTCTGTACCCAGATTTATTGATTCCACCGGCTCTTCGTGCGGCTGAATAATTCTTTCTTATTGAAGTAGAAGTCTAGCAAGTTCAACAGGCATTTTGCAATCATCTTCACCTTCGTCTTCGGCTAAGTTGATCGGACTTTCGAAGTCATAATTGGCAGTAGCAGAGTCGTTACCAGTGAGATCCAGAGTGGATCTAGACCTGTATATGTGAGTGTGTGTAAAAATAGCCGTTTTGCAATATGTAATAAAAGAAAGACAAGGAGCGCAAAATTTGAAATGCAAGAAACTTCCAATGCTTTTATTAATGATATATGAAAATGACACACATAAAGCCCTCACAAATGAAGCCACGGTGCCCCGGGTAAGACACCGAGCCGTAAAGTTTAAAACATTGTCTGTTACAAATTCAAAACAAAAGTCTCATTACTGGGTAACAAAAGAAATTGGGATGAAGTTCGTTGTTGTCCAGTTGCTTAATTCACCATCGGTAGTAGGATAGATCCAACTGTCAATATCAAACTCTTCATCACCGTCATCCCCGATAGCATTCACCCCTGCATCTTGTTTAGGCTTTTCTGGTGCTCCGAACTCAATCTCCTTGGCATCAATCAGGTCCTGTACCTTGTTCTTCAAAGCCCAACAATCATCCGTATCATGTCCCGGGCTATCAGAGTGAAAAGCACAGCGGGCATTAGGATTGTACTTAGGCGATGCAGTGTTGGGATTCTGCGGGGCCTCCCTTGGAGTTACTAGATTGGTTTTCAATAACTGCGGCAGAATATGAGACAAAGTCATGTTGAGATGGGTGAATTGCCTTCGAGGTATTTCGGCCTTTTGTTGATTGTTGCGCTGAGGAGCCCCAACAGGTCTTAAAATAACAACTGCATTAACAGCTTGGCGGCGTTCAGGTCTATTCTGGCTTTTCGAACTGTAAACAGAACTGGACTCCTTCTTAAAAGGCTTTTTCTCGGTGCTCGATGAAGCACCCTTTTGTATCTTTCCAGACTTAATACCAACCTCAATCCTTTCACCGGTCATAATTAGCTCTATAAACCCAGACGAAGAGCTTCCAATCAGATGGTTGAAAAACGGACCAGACAAGGTCCCCAAAAACATATCCACTAGATCCTTATCATCCAAGGGTGGTTGCACTCTTCCATCGAGATCCCTCCACTTCTGAGCATAATCTTTGAAACCTTCACCCGTTCCCATAGACATACCCTGGAGTTGGGTACGCGTGGGAGCGAGGTCGGCATTGTATTGGTACTTCCGGTAGAAAGCATCAACCAAATCTTCCCAACTGCGGATACTGGCTCCTTCTAACTGGTAAAACCATTTAAGCTGAGTCCCTGAGAGACTGTCTTGAAAGAAGTGGATCCATAGGTTCTTATCAGCGGTGTACGGCTGAATCTTTCTTACATAGGACCGGAGGTGCAGTTTCGGGCAAGAAACTCTGTCGTATTTAGCAAAGGATGGTGCTTTGCATTTATGGAGAATCACCACCCCAAATGACAGACCCAGATCACCAAAATCCAGACCAGGCACTTTCTGAACTTCCATCGCACTCAACCAGTCTTCCAGTTGCTTGTATCTATCCTCAGCCAGAGGATACTGGTCTTCGTCGAAGTCTGTCTCGTTGTTTGAAACCACAGGGCTAGGAGCCCTCCTTTCTTCCTGACTATCCTTCCCTCCAGATGAGGTGGTCAAATCAACTTCATCTCGTAGCCTGTTTCCAAACCTGTGACCGGTGTTAAACAGGACTGTCCTCTTCTTCTTCTTCTTCTTCTTCTTCTTCTTCTTCTTCTTCTTCTTCTTCTCTTTCAGAATAAGGGTCTTCAGATCTTGCTGACCCTTAGCTAGATTCATGAACAACTCTTGGAATTGGGCATTTTGAGCCTGCAGAGCCTTTATTGTTGTTCAGTCGATGGTTCAGAAGACATGATGCTGAAATAAACAGTGAAGAAGATGAGAAAACCTGTAAGGGTACCTGTTATGAGGCGCATGGAATGAAATGCTTATGATATTATTTTAAAGACATCGAGAGATTCAAATTCGTAAACAAGAAATGAAACACACTTTTATTAGATAAACTTTGAAATTAATTGTTCAACAAATTGCCCTTAAGGCATTACAAGAAAGGAAATACTGAAAAGTAAATAAAAACTAGAAGTAATCAAAGGACATCAATGCTCCCATGGTCGCTTCTTGTCGGTGCAGACATAATCATTGAGGATCCACTCGTTCTCCAGGTGTCTTGTCAACTTCTGAATCTTCTACTCTTGCTCATTAAACTTTTCACGGTAAGCATACCGCTCTTCTCTTAGCTGCATCCAAGACCTTTTCAGTGCCCCAATGTCAGTGGGCATATGAGGATGGAGGATGGTCGGAAGAACCCCTTCTTCATTATAAACTTCAACAATGATAGGCAGGACGGCTTCATACGACATACCCAGCTTTTGGGCACGGATACAAACCCATCTGAGATATGGCTCCATCGGAAGAGAAGTCTTTGGGCCTGCATCGTGTGGATCAGATCTGTGAACTCTATCCCAAGCCCTTATGAATCTGCGGCGTTATTCGTCACTATCGCCTTGAAAATCAAAGATGATACTAGGAATTAGCAGCTCATGAAGTCCTTCCCTTCTGGCTCGCCCAAACTGACGTAAGGCCAAGCATGGATTGTAAGTGATTCCTCCAAGGGTTCCTATCAGTGGAACATTGGGGTATTCCCCACAGCGATCAATAATAGCCACCTCGTCCATACCCTTAATAGTCCAGATGATGTCATTGTGAGAGAGAGACATAACCGTATAAGCCCAGCCCATGCCTTCTTTGTTCTTCAAAACTGACTTGGGAAGGTGAGAAATAAACCGCCTTGCCAACAATGGAGCACAACACATCAAGGTTCCCCGCTTCTGAGCAGTACGGGCATAAAGCTGATGACGAGTGTCACCCAAGAGAGTGGGTATAGGATTACCAGAGATGAAATTTTTTACCATATTTACATCAACAAAGGAGTCAGAGTTAGGAAACAATACCAAGCCATATATCAAAAGAGCCAAAATATCTTCGAATGCCTTGAAGTCTAGACTATCCCAGAAATGATTAGCCTTACCAACCAAGAACTTAGTCAGAAAGCCCTTTGCTCCACTTCTAGTCTCCCAATTATCCATTACTTCAGCCTTTGTCAGATGAAGGGATGAAGCAATCTCTTCCGGCCTAAGGATCTTCTCCCAACCTGTAAACGGGGTCTGCTCCAGAATAGAGATACTGAGCAGATCAGAGAACTCTTCCAAGGTAGGGACCAACTGGTAGTCCTGAAAAGTAAAGCAATGGTAAAGTGGATCATAGAACTGGACTAGGACACTCATCATCTGCTCGTCCAATTTGGAGGTGACCAAACCAAGAAGATGCCCATGTCTTCTAGTGAAGGAGGTAGTATCAGACATCTTTGCAACCAATTCTTTAAGCATAGTGGGAACCTGGACAAAGTGGATTCGGATGGTGTTCCTACGCATGGGTGTCATGACCTACAAAATAGAACAAAGATGAATCCCTCCTGTCTTTGAAATAGGTTAGTCAAATTCAAGATGTATGCAATGTTATGATGTTATGATGTCATGATAGAAAGAACACCACAAGTATCCATAAATAGAGAACATGGTAAAGACACACAAGTAACACAGAGAGCCCTTAGATTTCAGGCTGGCAAGGAGTCTAGGTACTACCCTCTTTCAGTTCAGTTGGTTTAAACCTGTCCTAAAAATAGTAACCGGGTTCTAGAGGATCTCAATATCACTGAATACCCTCAATCTGTCATAATTCCAGTTTAGCAACCTTTTCTTGCGGCCGGAATCATCGCGAGAGTTTAGTCTCAATGAGTGTAGTATACTGCTACTGTTCTATGGCCAAGTTGGTCAAATTAAAGGTTCTAAGGTCAGTTGGTGCTTAATGACCCCTTAGCAGACCCATATTCTCCTTGTTCCAACACAAGGGATATCGGTACATACTAAAATGTCACACCAACGTAGCTACTGCTTTAACCGTATCGGTCTACGCCGTACAGTTCCCTCACAGTTTATTGCTACTTACCTAAAGGGTATCCCCCAGATCCGGGTTAGGATCTATAGTAACTCTGATTCAAGCCCACAAAGATAAATCATACAAAGCAAACAATTGAAAACACAATGATCTAATCCTAAGGTACACCCCACTTATTAAGCGTCCCCACCAGAGTCACCTGTTCTGTGATACAGTGGGAAAGAACTGACTGTTTTTTGGAATGCTGGTTTGCGTTTTGCGTTTTTTTTCGCAAAATGTCGCGGTAAGCAAGAGTCTCCACCGAATTTTATTTTATCCAACAAGGAAAGGAAAAAAGCATAGAAAAATTCCTTTTTCGAGATGTTTCTCGGGTCCGGGGGATAGATTATAGAAAGGGAAGGTGTTAGCACCCTTTCTATCAGTGGTTATACATAAGCTCTTAGGTACTTGCTCATATTGTTTTCAAAATTGTTTTCTTTGTGCTTGTGGGTTTGAAAGAGTTTTTTGTTTGAAAGGTGTAAGTGTGAAAAATATTTTTGTTTTGGAAAGAGCAAGTACTTAATAACCATCTACCTACTCAAAAAAGGAATCGTTCTATGCTATCTTCCTTTAGGCAATGCTATCCTACTATTGATGAGTAGGTAGCACCGTCGTTGGAGTTTAAGGGTCAATTCGAATTTAGGGACTTACGGTCACCAAAGCAATTTTAGGACGCCTTAGTGGTAACCCTAATATCTTAGATCATTTGTTTTGAGGCAACAATATCTGAGGCAACCGTTTCGAGGCAACTATGATCTTTGGAAAAGAGGGCGACTCTAAAGCAACCTATACTCAATGACCGCGTTACGAAGGCAACCAAGTGGGGTATACCCTAAGAGTGCGCATGTGCGAGTGTGTTGTTTTCAGTTATTTTAGTCTTTTCACATGTTAATGGTTATCTAAGTTGATTTTAGGTTAAAACATTTAATCTTGTCATGCATACCTATTATCAAACATCTAGCAGTTATATTTTGCGGAAATTAAATTACAAGGCGTCGGGTATTTACATCGCCAAAAGTAACCCTTTGAAATTTAAATGCGGAAAATAAATAAAGCGATAAAAATATTTAAAGTCCTATTAAGCTATTACATTCCGGAAACAGGTACAATATTGAATAAAAATGGATCGCGTGCGGGAAATTAAATCGAATGCTTGTTCTAGGGTTTTGACCCTTTGATTATTAAAGAAAAGATTTTTTGTTTTTTGGATTAAGAAAGAAATTAATCTAGGTCAATTATTAAGCTAATAACTAAATTAATTAATAAAAATATTTTTGGGTTTTTGGTATTTAAAGAAATAAAAATAAATTTAATCAATGTTAATAAAACCTAATTATGTCTAAGTTAATTTTAATTATTGAAAATACATCAAAGTTATCCTAATTAAAACTAAATTAATATAAATTAATATTTGTTAAAAAATAAAATACTGAAATTTAATTAATAAAGAAAATATTTTTTGGTTTTAATTTTATTAAGAAAAAGATTTGATTGGTCAATGATTAAATAAAAACAATAAATAAATAATCAAAATAAAGATAAAATAGAAATATAGAGAAGAGAGGGTTTGGGCCTGTTTTGGGGGTTCACTCAGCAATTCAGAGGCCCAATTGAGTTGGCCCCTTTGTTGACTTTCTTGATTCAGTGTGTATGCGCTGACTTTACCCATGGTAGACCTTCAGGTCATGGCCACCAGATTTGGCCTTTGGCCATCTGGCCATTGGATTATTGAGAGACTATAGTGGACTGCACGCTTGGAGTTGCACTGGAATACCTGAAGAAAAAGAATAACAAGGCATATGGGGGACCTGGGATTCGAACCCAGGTCCTGTTGGTCATTGGACACACGCCACTACCACTCAGCCATCATGCTTCATCTGTTAATATATTCAACAATAATAATAATATCGGATAATGGATGAATATGCCAAAACAAAAAATAAAAACGCGCGAATTATGAATTGGCCACTGGGGGATTGACGCATCATCGTCTTCTTCCTCCAACCCTGTAACTTTACCTGCGGATTTAGATCCCAGCTAAATTCGCAGGTCGTTCCTAAAATCCATTCTAGGCCATGAAAACGACCCCCAAGGACATGGTTAGGTTTGTCTCCCTCTCCTGAGTGCAACCATGTCCATCACAAGATCCAATTTTTCCTGAAATACAAATCCCTAAAATCTAACACAAAACCCTAGCCATACGGCTATGGGGTTACAGTTCATATAAATGAAATCAAATATTATCAAAAGTTCAGAAATCTCATAAGCATCACAAATATGTCAAAGATTTGCCAGAAAGATGCAAAAATATGGAGTTACGATTTTGAATACAGGGCCATGAAACATGATGTTTACAGTGCGTTTTGATGCGTATGAGAGCTTGCTTTGGATTGCAGAAGGTTGAGTAGACACCCAACAATAGATTGGTGTGAAGCTTTGCTTCTGTAAACGCCTCTAAGTGTGATTTCAGTTTTGCACTTTTCACCACTTTTTCCAAGTTTTGTTTTCAATATTCTTGCAGCCTCTAACCAATTTTTCGTGCCCTCTAGCTTCTATATGTAATATACAATGCATTAGGTCAAGAATTATGCTTTGAATCTTTGCACATCAATGCCATGGGATTTGATTTGATCCACCATTGAAAGCTTGCCAATTTTGTCAAAAATCCATCTTTTTTTACAAGTTATGGTGAGATACGAATTTGATGTTGATCATGATGATGATTAAGTCCTAAAATAGCCAAAAAGATATCAAGCAATCAATATTTAGATTTAATTTGATTTAATTTGATTAAAAATGAAATAATTCAATAAAAAATCAAATAAAATAATAAAATAGATAAATGGACACAAGGCTGAAGCTAGGACACGTGTGACATGTGGCAAGTTCAAATCAAGTGGAAAAGAATGGGCCCATTTGACAAAATTTGATGTTTTGGGGATAGTTGACTTTTGGCAATTTTGCAAAAATGCCCAACTTCAACAATGCATAACTTCTTCAATTTTGAACTTTTGGAAGTGTTCTTGGACTTTTTAGAAATCTTGAGATATCATCTAACCAACCCTTTTGGTCTAATCTCAATATGATATTCCATGATCAAGTCATAAGCTTTGGCAAAAAAGGTGTTTTTGTTGACTTTCAAAAATGACCTATAATGTCCAAATTTATAACTTCTTGTGAGTGCATTTTCTGATCTTGGGGTATGAAGATGGATTGTAGGAAATTGCATCCTATTAAAAATGAGATTTGGATAGGTCATTTCTCATATAGTATGAGAAAGTTATGCTTGGTCAAAGTTGAGTTGACTTTTCCTACAAAACCCTAATTTAACAACTTTTGAGTCTTGATGAATTTTGAGCAATCCTTGATGAATCATGACCAACCCTTGATCAAATGATTAAATAAACTTAAAAATGAGAATGTTGACAAAAAGTCTTGGAGTTTGACTGTTTATAGGTCACAGTTGACTTTTGCCCTAGCACAGTCGATTTTTGGACCCTTTGAGCAATTGACTGAGCAAACTTCCTCTGCAAGACTTGAAATTTGACATGGATGACCTTGAGAAAATATTAGGACATTGGGGAGAACTTGAGGTCATTTGGATTCAAGGATTTTGATGAAACACAAAACCCTAATTTGAGGTTGACTGCTTTAGGAGATAGCTTGACTGTCCAACTCTTGAGCAATCTTGAGCCACTTGGAGATTTTTCTTGCCATGTTTTGAGGAATATTAGAGGGAAAATTTTGGGGTACAATAGTAGGCAATCAAACTTAATTGATTCTTCAAGCTCTTAAATCTCAGTGTCATGATTCTGGGTCGAAGAAACGACTCCCAGATGCCCACGTATTCGTCCTTCAAGTCCTCCTCATCAGTCGAAGGAAATGGTCTAGTAAACCATTCTGGGCCGACTTTTTGACTGGCAAAAGGAGCCATGGTCGAAACAAAATGTTTGCGCTCTGCAAACATCATCACAAAGCTTGTGAAAGCCTTTTGAAATTGTTGACCCTCGTCAGTCGAGTCAGCAAAGCAAGTCTGGTACCTTCGACCCTCCTGTTTAGAATTTCTATGGCCGCTTCATTGATCTTGTTCTTCTAAGGAAGAAAAGATTCTAAGGTGGCGTTGAGCCATAGTTGAAGAAGCCAGAAAGGGCCAGAAATAAGAAAGCTTGCCCTATCTCCTATGACCTTGAGTTGAGTCACACAATTGTTGATGGACTCATATAGATTGGCCAAAATCAATTCAGCCAGACAGAGGGGGTAGCCGTGATGAAGATGCGTCGCGAGCGTGAGCATCTTATTAGTCACTTGAATTGACTTGGTACAGAAGACGAAACGGGATAACCACATAGCCAGAAAAGCTATATGTTCTACCTCCGACACAGTGCTGGAGGATTTATCATGGAAATGGTTGATTAATGTGGTGTATGTGGGTTTTGTAGCGGAAAACCTAATAACATCTTCAGATAGATCCTCTGGGTCGAAATAATCGCCAATTGGTCGAAGACTGGTGATCGCTGATATGTCGAAGAGAGTTGGGGTTACCATTCCACAGGGAAGTTGAAATGTGAAGTGGGTGATATCCCAGAAGTATAGCGAAGATACCAACATAAGAGGACAATAAGACAATCCTGTCTTTGACAGCATCACCAAATCATAAATCCCCATTTCCTTCCAAATTGGGGTTTGCGCCTTTTCCATCTTATTCAGCCAGTCTGAATACTCAAAAGAGAGATTAGGGAACGATCAAAAGATCATGTTCCCTTTGTTCATGAATTGAAGGTTAATGTCCTCCTTAGTCTGAGCATGTTGGTGGTTAGCTGGAGTCGCATCCTTAGGATCGTCCCTTGGTTTCTTCGCACAACCTATAGGTTTGAGTCTTGGGTGAGTGGGGAAGAAAGTACGACTCTTCATAGGATTCTCGATGCATGTGGACAGAGGGACAAACATAGCGTATATATCTTCATAGTACCTGATAGGAATGAGAAGCTAAGAATCATATGCCTCTCGCCATTCTCTGGTCATGGGTCCAGAAACGTACCGTGGCTCCTCAGTCGAAGCAGGAGAGGGGCTTGTAGGGAAGATTTCTGGTTGGAGGTGTACATCAGCGGCATTCTTAGGTTTGGGGTTGTTGGATGCGTTAGAAAGGAAAGCCATTGTTACAAGTTGGTAAGGAGCGAAAATGACAATGTAGGGTGTTTTCTGCAGAAGAGTTGAAATGGTAAGTGTTGTGAAAGTTCCAAATGAAGAGGCTCAAGACTATTTACAGTGTCCAAAGGAAAGTGTGTCTCGTCAAAGCCATTTAATGTTATGGACATAGTGGGGCACGTGGCACGCTGCAAAGCAATAATCGTGCAGATGATGGGAAATGTTTGACATGCTTGCCTGGGTTTTAGGAGTAATGGTCATAATAGAAGCATGGTAACGGCTGATTGAAAAGATGTCTTGGGAAAAGAGTAATGATGGTTTCTGAGAGTGGCAGCCGTGGGAAGATGAAAAGCGCACGTTAAGCCTTTCGTGGACAACAAGGGGGACATGTGTCAAATAGAAAGATCAAATAATGACTATTTCTTTTAGCTTCGAAATATACATTCTTGGGGGGCAATTGGTTGGCTCCTAATTCGACACCTACTATATATTGGCCTTATAAGGCCAAAAATAGAACAAATAAAGCCAAGCTAGAAAATATTTCGACAGATGGAAAAAACTTAGAGAAAATATCTGAGTTACACATTGGTCTTCGACCAGGCGTCACCATCAAGATTTCGACTAAGAAGGTCCTATGACCTTCGACTAGAAGAACATACCTTCATGTCAATACGAAAGACGAAGGATATTTGAATTTGAATTGTTGGAGGGAAAGACGATTTCGCCAACATTTAAAGGAGAGGCGACGTGGCTAAAAGAGAGAGGTCGAGGGACATGCAGAGGACACTTGTCTTCATCTTAGAGCAAAGTAATTCCTCGACGGTTACATAGTCTTAGTATAAAATAGGAAATCTGTGTAGTTTTTTCGGGTGTTCAACCTATTGTGCTAGTTACTCAAATATTGTCCAAGTACCCGATGTGTGTGAAAGGATAAACTGAGAAATGTACGTTGGGAACACCATTTTTCATTAATAAAGTCTTTTTACATTGCTTTGATCTTATTTTGCAAAGTTACTTTTCCTGAATCTTTACCTGCATTTCTATTAACTTCCTTACTTTCTAAAACCACAAGCATCTTATATTTGGTCGAACGTGCATTCTTCCTAGACATATATTTTCACATCAAACCAAGCATAAAAATTAGCATGTGTTCTGGGATCAATCTGATCGATCCCGCAAGTAACCAAAAGGACTTTCCCTTTTGAATGGTCAGCGGTTGTTTACCAAAGACCACGGTAAACACATTCTGACACTCATTCAACACATGTTTCAAGTACAGTTCAGATACGATCCAGAGACGGATGTCATTTTGACACTCATTCGACACATGTTTCAAGTACAGTTCATATACGATCCAGAGACGGATGTCATTCTGACACTCATTCGACACATGTTTCAAGTACAGTTTAGATATGATCCAGAGACGGAGTCATCCAGGCACTCATTAAATACATGTTCAAGTATAATCACGACATAGATCCATCCACAAAATCTTCGCATGTACTTTTTCCAGCATGGTACAAGGGGAAGAGACAGTTGGAAGCAAAGTCACTATCACATACAAGCCAGTGATACCTATATTCCCCATAGAGCCGAGACAACCAAGGTCCGACCTCCGTATCCCCAAGTAGGAATTCCTTCCCCAGCAGGTTCCTTCAGAAAGATGATATCTACATTCCCCAGCCGAGTTTTATAACCATGAGCAGTTTATAAAGCCATCTCCCAAGAAGAGTTTATTTCTCTAACAGTAGAAGCTTAATATCCAATAAATCTTTTCTCTCCAACAATGGAAGTTCATCCTCAGCTGAGTTTATTTCTCCAAATCAGCAGATCTTCCAACAGAGTATCTCTCTTCCCCACTGTGATACGGTGGCAAAACCTACTGTTAATACTGGTTTGCATTTTTTGTTCGCAAAATGTCACAGTAAGCAAGAGTCTCCACCAACTTTTATTTTATCCAATCAAGAAAAGGAAAAAAGAACAGAAAAAACCTTTTTCGAGATGTTTCTGAGTACGGGGGGTAGATTATAGAAAGGGAAGGTGTTAACACCCTTTCTATCCTTGGTTTTCCATGGGCTCTTAGGTACTTGCTCATTTTTTAAAATTGCTTGTGTGTGTGCTTGTTTTGAAAAGTTTTACTTCATGATAACCCATGTATCAGTCCTCAAGGGTGTGACGAAGTTGTTTTTGAAAACTGTTTTGCAAGGTGTTTGTGTGAAAAGTTTTGTTGAGCAAGTACTTAAGATTCTACCTACTCGGAAAATTTTTTTTGTTCGTTCTCATTTCCTTTAGACAACGCTATCCTATTATTAAGGAATAGGTAGCACCGTCATTGGATTTTATAAGGGATGTTCGAAAGGGGCAAGTACAGCCACCAAAGCAATGGGTTGGAAATTTTAGTAGTAACCCTAGAGTCTTAAGATCTTTCCGAGGTAACATTTTCGAGGCAACATTTTCGAGGCAATATTTCCAAGGCAACATTTGAATGGGACATTTTTTATCTTTTAGACTGGAGGGCAACCACTAAAATCTCCTATGCTTAATGACTGTTTTACCAAAGGCAACCGAAGTGGAGTAAACCCTATGAGTGAATATGTGCATGTGAATTTTTCAGTTAATTTAGTTTTTGCACATTAGGTTATCTACCGTTTTAATTTTCAGATATTCTTGCCATACAATCCTATTAACCATGCATCTAACAGTTAAATATTTGCAGGAATTTAAAGTGCGAGAAAATAAACCTAGCTATTACAAGGCTTCGGGGAGGGGGATTAATTACATAACCAAAAACCGGTAAAAAGCGATAAGTAAAAACCCTAATTTAAAGCTATTACAAACCATTGACAGTTACAAAAATAATGAAAAATAATTAACGTGCGCGTGGTGAATTAAGTGCGAGGACGATTGAAAATAACCTAAAACCCTAATTGAGGAAAAAAGTATTTTTTGTGCATTTTTATTTAAGAAAACAATTAAATTGCAAGTTAATTAAACCCTAATTTCTAATTAGTTTTATTCCTAAAAAGAATTAAATGAACCTAGTTTCTAATTATTTTTAATTATGAAAAAAAGAAATTAAATTAACCTAATTTACTAATTAAATTAAAATAAATATTTTATAAAAAATGATCTTTTCTGATTTTTGTGATTTGTTGATTTTATGATAAATTAAAAAATTAATTAATTTTTGATGAAAAGAAAATAATTAACAAATTAATTAAAATAAAAGAAATAAAAGAAAGAATTGAAAATGGGCATGTTTGCATTGTTGAAGGAGGGGGTGTGAAGTTGAAATTCCCAGACCCAAAGGTTCTGAGCCCAGTCAACACGCCTAATCCCATGGGGCGTTGACTTGAGGGTGCATCATGGTCTTTCAGTGATGAGGTGTACATCTGGCTGAATGATGGATCTACTGGTTGGATACTGGAAGCGCACAGTAGGCCTTTGTATGAGAACTGCATATGATCTGTAAATGGAAAAATAGAAAACAATGTTGCTGGGACTTGGGATCGAACCCAGGTCCTTATGTTCACCACCAACGCGCCTCACCACTGGGCCAACTGACTTGTTTGTTAATAATATAAGAATAAAACATAATATACAAAATTGTGGTTAACTGGAAAAAATGCGCGTGAGATTCAAATGACCCAATGGTTGATTGTCACGCCACTGTCTTCTCTAGGGAACCTTCGTATTAGATAATGGCCTTTTACCTACAGACACTTTCCGTTGCTATAACCATGCGCAACTCAAAAACTCACAAAACGCAATATAAATGAAATTGAAGACCAAGGTTCCACTGGTTATGATGTCACAGTCATCATGGTACCTTGTTTGTGGTCTAATTTTACCTGCATACAAAAACCCTAAAAATGCAAGGTGAACCCTAGCAATGGCAGATACGTGTATAGGCTTCAAAAATACAATTAAACTATTCAGTCAGCTTGCAAACATGATAACAAACACATATATGCCATTAAAACATGCTCATAATGTATAAATCGTGATAATCGGATTTGAAAAATATGGCAAACCGTGTGAGGCCTGGAGGTGGATTTTGGGCGTAAGAGGGCTTGCTATTGATTGAGATAGCTTCCTGAGACGTCCAGCAATTGATTGGCAACGCTAGGATGGCTTGAGATGGTCTGTAGGACTGAAACTGATTCACACTTTTCTTTGAAAATTTGGAGTTTCTTTCTTCCTCTTTTACGACTGCTCACCCTCGTCTTATGTCTTGTACATTTTCATTATATATCCCTAAGTGAATTAGGGTTATAAAAACAACATGAATCTTTGCAATTATGGAAGATTTGATTTGATTTCCATGCCATTTGCAAACTTTCTATATTGAGCCAAATTATCCCTTTCTTGTACCAATCATCCCTGATTCGTTTTGGTCTTGATCTTTCAGCATAATTTGATTGCAATCCTGTCAAAAAATCATATCAAAATAAATCTTTGATATTATTTGTCATTTATTTGATTTAATTCAAATTTTAATTAATAAAAAATCAAAATAAAATGAAAAATGGAGAAAATAATGGGTGGATAAGTAATTGGGTCGTGGACCATGTTATAAGTGAGGTGCAAGCATAAAAAGTTAGGTCCATTTGGCAAAAAATGTAATCTTGAGCCCATTTGACTTTTGGCAATTTTGCAAAAAAGGTCAACTTTGACAAGGCATATCTCCTCCAATTTTAACCCTAGAGAGGTGTTCTTGGACTTTTTAGAAATATTAGGATGTCCCCTAAGAAACCCTTTTAATCTTATCTCAATTGGGTCTTCCATGTTCATGTAAGAAGCTTTGACCCAAAAGGTGTTTTTGTTGACTTTTCAAAAGGACCTATAATGTAGAATTCATATCTTCTGATGAGTGCATATTTTGAACTTGTGGGATGAAGATGAATTGTAGCGAATTACATGCTCTTCAAAATTAGCCTTGGATAGAAAATTTCTGATAAAGTATGAAGAAGTTATGCTTGGTCAAAGTTTGGTTGACTTTTCCTGAGAAACCCTAATTTAGCAACTTTTGGGTTTTGTTGAATTTAGGGAATTCCTTGAAGAATCATGATCAAACCTTGATCAAATGATGGAGATCACTTCAGAATGTTTATGTTGACCAAAAATCTTGAAGTTTGACTGTATGTGAACCACAATTGACTTTTGACCTAATACAGTCGATTCTTAAGCATCTGAGTAGTTGATTGAGCAAACTTCTTGTGTAAGGCTTGAAATTTGACATGGAGGGTCTTGAGAACATATTAGGACCATTGAGAGAATATGAAGTCTTTGGAGTTCACCCATCTTAATGAAAATGTAAACCCTAGTTTAAGGTACATTGCCTTAGGAGAGAGTTTGTCTGGTCAACTCTTGGGCATCCTTGGGCAAGTTGAGGACCTCAATGGGTATGTGTTGAATAAAATGAGAGGGAAAATTTTGGGGTACAACAACTACCCCTGTTCAATCTTCTTAAACCTGGGGATGTAGATTGGCTTGTCTGCCTTTCGTAATCTGAAGGTGGAAGATGATTGAACACTAGAGTACCCATAAATTTACACTCGTATGAATTGACACTTGATTTGATGATATCGGGAATGGGTTTATAGATGCCATTTGGAAGTTGCTAGAGAATTGTCGGAGATGGGCTTAAAGATGCCATCTAGGGTGTGATGGAGAATCGTCGGAGATGGGCTTAAAGATGCCATCTAGAGGATGTTGATTTCATGAGATATTCTTTTGATGAGAATTCCTATTTTTGTCGTTGAGGAGGAGTCTGATGAGGAATGTTGGCATCTGTCTTGGGAGAAATAGAATTTTAGGAGCTTTCATTGTTTGTTACTCTAATGGGGAAATAACTCCTGCTTGAGGAAGCGGAAGTGAACTGCATATCTGGTCAGGGTACAAACTGCACCGCGACTTACTGGAGAAATACGAAACCAATCATGTTTGATCAGGTCCAGGTCTTACAGTGTTGTGGACTGCTGTCTGGAGATAAGAGAAAAGAAACCTAGATGGTAAGGTTATGAGAAGGAACCTGGATAGAAGGGTTACTTCGATATGAAAGCCTGGATAGTAGGGCTGTGAGAAGGAACCTGGATAGTAGGGTTACTTCGATATGAAAGCCTGGATAGTAGGGTTGTGAGAAGGAACCTGGATAGTAGAGTTACTTCGATATGAAAGCCTGGATAGTAGGGTTGTGAGAAGGAACCTGGATAGTAAGGTTACTTCGATATGAAAGCCTGGATAGTAAGGATGTGAGAAGGAACCTGGATAGTAGGGTTACTTCGATATGAAAGCCTGGATAGTAGGGCTGTGAGAAGGAACCTGGATTGTAGAGTTACTTCGATATGAAAGCCTGGATAGTAGGGCTTATGGGAAGGAACCTGGATAGTAGGGTTACTTCGATATGAAAGCCTGGATAGTAGGGCTATGAGAAGGAACCTGGATAATAGGGTTACTTCGATATGAAAGCCTGGATAGTAGGGTTGTGAGAAGGAACCTGGATAGTAAGGTTACTTCGATATGAAATCCTGGATAGTAGGGCTGTGAGAAGGAACCTGGATAGTAGGGTTACTTCGATATGAAAGTCTGGATAGTAGGGCTTATGGGAAGGAACCTGGGTAAGGTTGCTTCGTGAGGAGTTTGGGTAAAATTGCATCTGAACCGAGAAGGAACCTGGCTAAGGTTTCTTTGTGAGAAGTTTGGGTAAAACTTCATCTGAACTGAGAAGGAACCTGGGTAAGGTTGCTTTGTGAGGAGTTTGGGTAAAACTGCATCTGAACTGAGAAGGAACCTGGGTAAGGTTGCGTCGGGATAAGTCCATGTAAAACTTCAGCAGGAACCTGGGTAAGGTTACTTTGGGCTAAGTCTGTGTAAAACTTCAAGAGGAACCTGGGTAAGGTTACTTTATGATAAGTTCATGTAAAACATCAGAAGGAACCTGGGTGAGGTTAATTTGGGATAAGTTCGTGTATAACTTCAGAAGGAACCTGGGTAAGGTTACTTTGTGATAAGTTCGTGTAAAACTTCAGGAAGAACCTGGGTAAGGTTATTTTGTGATAAGTTTGTGTAAAACTTCGGGAGGAACCTGGGTAAGGTTATTTCGAGATAAGTCTGCGTAGGGGTATGGGAAGGAACATGTATAGTAGGGTTACTTCATGATGAGTTCGTGTGAAACTTTATTTGGAAATTTATGAGAAAAGACACGTGCAATATTTTTCCGAATAAACCCGTGTGAGGCTACATTTAGGAGAAACTCGTGTAAGATTGCTTTGTGACGAACATGTGTAAATATGCATTTGGTCGCACAAATAATTACTCTATTTAGTTTCAGGAGCTAATCTTGAACCTGCTAGAAGTTGTTTATGATAACCATGTTTCCTGAAAAGGTGCATGATTAATCGTATATGATGCATGAAATGCATTGTATGATGACATTCTCAAAATAAATGAAACTATGTTGTATGCAATATGTATGCGCACATCATGATATATGAATATGAAATGCTATTGTGACATATCCGAGTGGAAATAAGTCCCTGACCGCTGCTGGAGAGTAACGAAATTGAGTTCCTGGCCGTCTTAGAAAAAGTGGTTCTTCTACTTCCGCTAGAGATGGAGAACCAGAGATGACTATGATGGGGATTTTCCCCTTGTTTATGGATATTATGCCGAGGAGAGACTCTGCTTGAGAACAACTCTGCGGGGGAATAATTCTGTTGGAGAGAGAAGCTTCCATAGCTGGAGGGATAAATTGTCAGGGATTAAGCTTCTATATTCAGAGAAATAAATTATGTTCAGGAGAAAACATTATGACCCGCTTGCGATTATGAAATTCGATCGGGGAATATAGATATCGATTCTATGAAGGAATTTTGTTGGGGAACGTAGCTCTTGTTTAGGGGAGCTGATGTCAAAGCTTTAGTTGCCTCTACTCTGTGGGGAGTGTAGATGTCACAGGGTCGTATGCTGAGGATGCAACAATGACTTTGCATCAGGACTTTTCTGCCCCTATACTTGCTGGAGAAAGTACCCACGAAGGCTTTGTGGATGCTGATCAGGATGATAAGTCTTCTATTGATAAACAAATGATAAGATGACGGGACATAGTCGTACGCTTCAAATCCCTAACTTTTTCCTGGACCGCCCTTTCGGGTTTTTAGTCCACCGGGATACCCTTTTTTGCTCAAGCCGCCTTTTCAAGTTTTCGACTTGTCGGGTGTACATATCTTTTTTTTATCCCTAATTTTTGCCCAAACCTTTTTTGGTTCGTCGGGATGCCCTTATTTTTGCCTAGGCCAGTTAACCTAGCGAGTCTTTGTTCATGTATATTATTTTCCGGCTATGTCCATGTTCACCGGGTATGGAGAATTGTCATTGTCCATAGTAGTAAGTGTTGCCACACTGCCAGAAGATGTTTATCTGATCGTACAAGATTCATTGCTGGAATTCATGCCCAATGCCCGAAGTAATTCAGATGGAGATTTGCCCCTGGCTATTTGGCATCTTTGAGGGATTCCTTGAATCTTGACTTGACTGCCCCAAATGATGGACAATGATCATGCCGTGCCCCCTTGGTTGGAAGTGTTTTTCCACTTGAGGTGACCCTTTTTATTGAGAAGGTTTTCGTTCACTAGATATTTGTCATGCGAATTTCTCTGCTGTTGAACAAATAGTCATATGCAAACAATGTTATTTTAAGAATGCAAAGGTTATGTCTGTCTTGAAGTTTGAAAATTCATTTTTTAGTAAAACAAGTTTTTTTGTTGTAAAAGTGTGATGTCAACTCGGGATTTATAGCACACCCTATAGGAGTCGGGATACCTTTTGTAACAATATGCTTTTGAACAAACCCATGCTTCAGCTAGGACTTTTAAGGGTTATAACATGGCCTGGTTCACAGTTTAAGAAACAAAGGATAAAGGCTCAAATTTTATTTGTACCCACCCGTTCTTCATGATGTTCTTCGATCCTATGCTCAGTTAATTGTGCATTATATCCCGTTTGAGTCTTTACTCTGATATTCCAGTGATGGTTCGGATACTGACAGTCATTTTTTTGTTGAGGGTTTGTAGGACCTCTTTCTTTTTTATTTTATTATCCATGTCTTTTACCTGAACTGTTTCTTTTTTTATTACAGTCAGCGGGACACCCCAGTTTTTTTCTTAAGTCTCCTTCATAGGTTTTGACTTAATGGGCTTTTATTTCGAGGGATAATGACTGCCTGTCTTGACGATCATAGGGAGCCATCACTGTCTTTTGTTTTGGAAGGACGTCTTTGATTCCATTCATTGTGCACCTGGATTAACTGAGAAAACTACCCTGCCCCAGGTTGTGATTAAGGGTTTTAATTTGTGTGAAAGAAAAACTCCTACTTCTTTGGCTCAAAGGGGTTGACTAGGGATTATCTTCCTTATAACTCCATTGTTTGGGATTTGAAACAACACATGTACATCGTCAGCGGGGTCTGTTCAAAAGCATATTGTAGAGATTGTGGTATTATTTTCGTCATCCTCCCTCTAAAGGCTTACATTTTTTTAGTCCAGAGTTGAATATCATGAAAAGGAAATATAAAGCAATTTAAGCATAATGAAAACAAATTAATTCAAGACATGCATGTGTAATGCATTAATGAAATAATAAAGTTTGACATGACAATAATTGTTCGAATAAGAAAAGAAAATACAACTTCAAAATTCAAATGAACAAAAATGCTTTCAATCCTAGCCATGTTTTGGCAAGGGAGCAGTGATCACGTTGGGAGTCTCAGGAGGGTCGAATTCGATCTCCTTGGCGTCAATCATATTCTGAATCTTGTATTTTAGCGCCTAACAATCGTTAGTATCGTGCCCCGGGCTACCAGAATGATAAGCACACCTTGCATCCAGGTTGTAGTTAGGAGAAGAAGTCTTAGGGTTCAGATGAGGGTTTATCACCGTAATCAGATTCATCTTCAACATGTGTTTCAATGATTATGACAATGGCATGTTGATTTGGGTGAACTGCCTTTGAGGTCTTTCCACCCTTGGCTGATTATTTCGTTGTTGTGGTCATTGTATGCGTGTCGAATTAGAGATCAACACTGCCCCTACAGATTGGTGGTAGTCTGCCTTGCTATGCCCCTTCTGGCCGTGTACAGCATTGGCTTCCCTCTTTCCACCAGATGACTTCTTCTCTATACTTGAAGAGATATTTTTCTAGATCTTACCACTCTGGATCCCAGCTTCTACTCTTTCTCACGTCAAAATCAGCTCGGTGAAACCCGCTGACGAGCTACCGATCAAATGATTAAAGAATGGACCAGATAGCGTACCCAGAAACATATCAACCAACTCCCTATCAGACAATGGGGGTTGGACTCTTCCAGCCAAGTCTCTCCATTTCTAGTCGTAGTCTTTAAAGCCTTCACTTGCCCCCATGGACATACTCTGGAGTTGAGTACGAGTAGGATCAAGGTCGGTGTTGTATTGATATTGCTTATAGAAAGCAGCAGCCAGATCTTCCCAATTTCAGACATTGGCTCTCTCCAGTTGATAGAACCATTCAAGCTGAGTCCCTGACAGACTATCTTGAAAGAAATGAACCCAAAAATTTCTATCAGCGGTGTGGGGATGGATCTTTCTGACATAAGAGAGGAGATGGAGTTTTGGGCAGGACACCCCATCATACTTTGCAAAAATTGGAGCTTTAAACTTCTGCGGGATGACCACTCCCGACACCAATCCCAATTCTTTGAAATCCAACCCAGGTATCCTCTGGACCTCCATAGAATTCAAGAGATCTTCCAATTGCTTGTATCTATCCTCAGTGGGAGGATACTGCTCATCATTGTTGTCAGTATCATTGTCAGAAACTTCAGGACTTGGATCTTTCTCCCTTGTCCCTTCTTCTTGATTCTCCCCTTCCTTAGATGAAGAGGTCAGATCGACTTGTTGCTTCAACGACCCTCTAAACCTTCTGCCTATATTCATAATACCGACAACCTTCTTCTTTTTCTTTTTCTCTTTTAGGATGAGGGTTTTCAGATCCTCCTGCCCTTTTTCCAGATTTATGAACATTTGCTGGAACTAGGCATTTTGTGTCTGAAGGTCTTGATGCTTTGTTCGGAAGACATTTTTGCTGAAATAAATAGCGAAGAAGATGAGAAACCTGTAATGGTACCTGCAATGATGTGTATGATATGCATGCAATGTTCAAGGATCTCGCGGGATAAAATAAGAAACTATTAGAATTTGATTGCAAGTTGATTGAAGAAACTTTGTGTCGTTAAGAGTCCTTCTTCAAGAGTCAAGCTCACCATATCGAGTGGTTCATAGCCCCGGACTCAAGATCCTTTGACAACATTAGCTAGAGGAAAGTAAATCCCCTTTCCCCTTTCTAGACGTCTGGTTCGCCATGACCTACATCACAGACCCTTGAGATCCTTGAAATGGTTAGTATGATATGCCATGTTTATGATGTCATGATGTCATGATTATGTTGAGAAATCACAGGTATAACAAGCACAAACAAATCACACCAAGTCCTTAGGTTTAAGGCTTGCTTGAGTTTAAGGTAGTACCCTCTTGAAGTTGGATTGGTTCAGCCTGTCCTATAAATAGTAACCGGGTTCTAAGGGATCTCAATATCACTGACCATCCTTTATCGGGCATTGTCTCAGCTCAAGCAATCTTTTCTTGCGGCCGAAATATCCCAAAAGTATAATCTCAATGAGTTTAGCATTGAGTATCAACCAATCCTCATCTCTACACTGAGGCCGGCTATCTCACTACTTTCTAATGGCCAAGTTTGTTCAACTAAGGTTCTAAGGTCCGTTAGTGCTTCACGACACCATGCGGCGGCCCCGTATTCTCCTCGTTTCCCTACGAAGGATACCGGTAACAACTAAAGTGTCACACCAACACAGCCATCGCTTAAACCATATCGATCTATGTTGTACAGTCTACACGATCTATTGTTGTTTACCTAAAAAGTTCCCCCAGATCCGGGTGTAGGATCTATAGTAACTCAAGCAAAAAACCTTTAACAATAAAGCAAACAAACAAGAAAGAAATTTTAACATGACCTAGGTCCTAAGGTAAACCCCACTTTATTTTATCCCCAGCAGAGTCGTTAGTTCTGTGATACGGTGGCAGAACCGACTGTTAATACTGGTTTGCGTTTTTTGTTTGCAAAATGTCGCGGTAAGCAAGAGTCACCACCGACTTTTATTTTATCCAATCAGGAAAAGGAAAAAGAACAGAAAAAACTTTTTTCGAGATGTTTCTGAGTACGGGGGGTAGATTATAGAAAGGGAAGGTGTTATCACCCTTTCTATCCATGGTTTTCCATGGGCTCTTAGGTACTTTCTCATCTTTTTAAAATTGCTTATGTGTGTGCTTGTTTTGAAAAGTTTTACTTTGTGATAACCCTTGTATCAATCCTCAAGGGTGTGACGGATTTGTTTTTGAAAAAAAATTTGTAAGGTGTTTGTGTGAAAAGTTTTGTTGAGCAAGTACTTAAGATTCTACCTACTCGAGAAAAAAATTGTTCGTTCTCATTTCCTTTAGACAGTGTTATCCTATTATTAAGGAATAGGTAGCACCGTCGTTGGAGTTTATAAGGGACGTTCGAAAGGGACAAGTACAGTCACCAAAGCAATGGGTTGGAAGTTTTAGTAGTAACCCTAGAGTCTTAAGATCTTTCTGAGGCAACATTTCCGAGGCAACATTCGAATGGGACATTTTGATCTTTTAGACTGGAGGGCAACCACTAAAATCTCCTATGCTTAATGACTGTTTTAGCGAAGGAAACCGAAGTGGAGTAAACCCTAAGAGTGAATATGTGCATGTGAATTTTTCAGTTAATTTAGTCTTTGCACATTAACTTATCTACCGTTTTAATTTTCATATATTCTTACCATACAATCCTATTAACCATGCATCTAACAGTTAAATATTTGCAGGAATTTAAAGTGCGAGAAAATAAACCTAGCTATTACAAGGCTTCAGGGAGGGGGATTAATTACATAACCAAAAATCGGGGAAAAGCGATAAGTAAAAACCCTAATTTAAAGTTATTACAAACCATTGCCAGTTACAAAAATAATGAAAAATAATAACATGCGCGCGGCGAATTAATTGCGAGGACGACTGAAAATAACCTAAAACCCTAATTGAGGAAAAACATATTTTTTGTGCATTTTTATTTAAGAAAACAATTAAATTGAAAATTAATTAAACCCTAATTTCTAATTAGTTTTATTTACAAAAAGAATTAAATGAACCTAGATTCTAATTATTTTTAATTATGAAAAAAAGAAATTAAATTAACCTAATTTACTAATTAAATTAAAATAAATATTTTATAAAAAAATGATCTTTTTGTGATGTTTGTGATTTGTTGACTTTATGATAAATTAAAAAAGTAATTAATTTTTGATGAAAAGAAAATAATTAACAAATTAATTAAAATAAAAGAAAGAATTGAAAATGGGCCTGTTTGCATTGCTGAAGGAGGGGGTGTGAAGTTGAAATTCCCACGCCCAAAGGTTGCTGAGCCCAGTTGTTGTACCCCAAAATTTGCCCTCCCATATTCTTCAAGATTTGCAAAGAGCATGCTTCAAGATCTCTCAAGGGTTGCACAGTTTAAGGGCCTCCTAACAGTCAAAAACTAGGGTTTTGGTTCTGACAAAGAGATTGAAGTTTCCAAGGGTCCAATCAAGTCCCACATGCCCATAAACATTGTCAAACATCCTTATGCTAAGTTTCAAGACTCACAGCACAAAATTGCACAGTCAGAAACCCTAATTGCTCAACAGTCAACTGTAGGGGCAAAATGGTCATTTGACAGTCAAAATTCAAATTTTTGGTGAACATCTTATTTTGAAGCCACAAACATCATTTGATCAATTCTTGATTATGATTTTCAAGGCATGGCTCAAAAAGTCTCAAGATGCAAAAGTTTCCATATTTGGACAGTTGAAAAAGTCAACTGTAACTTGACCAAGGCATAACTTCCACATGGTTCATCAGAAAAATTCCATCCAAAGCTCATTTTGAAGAGAAAGACATTTCCTACAACTCCTCTTCACACTTCAAGTCCAAGAAATACTCTCACAAAAAGTTATCAATTTCAACATTATAGGTCATTTTCAAAAGTCAACAAAAAGACACTTTAAGTCAAAGACCATAACTTGAGGTTGGTAAATCAAAATGACATGGGACCAAAGGCATTGGTTAGAGGACTTCAAGACCTTTCTAAAATGTCCAAGAACATGATCAAAGATTAAAAATTGAGCAAGATATGCCTTGTGGAAGTTGCGAAATGTTTGGGAATTTTGAAAAGTCAGCTTTGCTTCAAATGCCTCAAAATTGCTAATGGGCCACAAATTCTTCCAAGAATCATGATCCAAAGGCTATGCACGACCATTTGACCCAAAGGGGATTTATTTAATCATTTTTTTATTATTTATTTGAATTTTAATCACCATTAATTCATTTAATGAAATAAAATATGACAAAAATACTAAACAAATGTGTTTGAATCTTTTTATGCAGTATAATCACTCATCAAAACCTCAAGATCTCGTGCACATCAAAAAAGGAAAGATTTGGTGCAAATTGGCATGTTCTTCATGATGAAAATATTGAAAAAGATTCCATGGAAATCAAATATTTGGTTCATCAATGCAAAGGCTTTTTGACTCAAATTCTTACCCTAATTCGTCCCATACATATACAGGATGCTAAACCTAATCACAAGAACCTTGAAGCTGCGCCTAAAATCTCATACACACTTTGCAATTTTTTGTGAAAAAGTAAAAACTGAAAACTGCATTAGAGGACAATTCAAAGCGAAATAAGGATTCCAATAGGTTGCTAAGGCATCAAGGAAGCTTTCTGCATTATTTTCCAGTCCCCACGCATCAAGAAGTGGTATAACAAAGTCAAAATTTCTCATACTTTATGCATAATCGTATCTGAATTTCTGGACATTTTTCATACACTTTGATTATTGTTTTATACTAACATGGACCTTCTGTGTCTATTGATATTGTTTAATTGAGTTTTCATAGCCTATATGCAAATTTACCATTGGAGCTCGTTAGGGTTTCCAAGCTGTAAAATTAGGGCTTTCCTCTTCAGGAAAAATTAGACAACAAGACAAAGACCATTGGACTCAGAAGCTTCACACGAATTTAACACATATGTCGCGCTCAATTTATGAGCAACCATGGCGTAATCTCTATTTTTCGCAGGGCATATTTAGTGGGGGTTTAAAACCCCCGCTATCTCTTTTCTGATTACAGGTATAATGGAGAAGAAGCTTGCGTGTCCTCTCATGGTTGGATCGTTTGAATTTTTAGCGCGTTTTTATCATTAGCGTGACTTATTATTCATTATATTTGTTTTGCGTAATACTTACAAATGCGTTGAATGGCACAGTTGGTGGAGAAGAGCCTTTGCAAGCCTTGGGACCTGGGTTCGATCCCCAGGTCCCCCATATTTCTTTCTATTTTACCTTACAATGTGATTAGGTGCCTAACATGTCTTGAAGTCCACCAAACGTCCAGCGCTGGTGCTTGCCACATGGCCACTGAGATCAATCCAAAAGCCAAGATGTGAGTTCCATGGTGCACCTTAGTCCAAGGGCCTACACGTGACCATCCAAAGTCAACCAGGCCTCCTTCAGATGGGCCAGAATTGCTGGAAAATACCTCCAAAATTGGGGTCAACACCCCCCATTGGTTTGCATTCTATCTTTCATTCCTTTTATTTTTTCTATTTTTATTTATTTTACTTAGTTTTATTTTAAATCTTTAAATTAATTTTTCATAACATAAAAAATAACAAAAAAATCAGAAACTATAAAAATAAAAAAAATATATTTTATTTAAATGTTTTTTTTTGTAAATAAATTTTATCAATTAATTTAGTTTTAATTCTAGATTTAATTTTAATGTTTTCTTTAATAAATTAAAAATGTAGAATTAGGGTTTTAAATACTTTTATTCTTTTTCTTTTCCTTTACCATTATTAAATATTAATTATTTTTATAAATAAATTGCCATGTAAATAATTAGGTTAAAACTAGGTTAGATTTAAACATTTTTTTAATAAATTAAAAATAGTTTAGAATTAGGGTTTTAATTTCATTTAATTTTCTTACTAATTCCATAAATACAAAAACTCAAAAATAATTTCCTTTTATCATTTAACTTAATTAATTTATTAATTGTAATTTAATTTCCTTAAAAGGGTCCAACGCCCTCGCATTCCCAACTTTACTTCTTCTCGCATTTTACGTTTATTTCTTTTTGTGAATATAATGTATTTATCCCAAAGCTGTGTAATAGATTAACTAGACATTTATCTTTCCGCATTTTATTTTATTTCAAATTGTGTCTTGGATTAATTTGGCTATGTAGACCCGCTCCTTTGTAATAGCGTAGGACATTTTAATTCCGCATCTTTTAAACTGTTAATAATTTGCATGAAAGAATGAATGTAAAAAATAAAAACAAAGCGTAGATCACCAATGCATGAACAAGACAAAAATCTCTAAAAACGACACACAAATCACACACCACCCCTAGGGTACGCCTCACTGTTGCCTTGCCCCTCGAAAGGTGGTCGTCGAGTAGAGGACGTTTTAGTAAGTCCTCATGTCCATGAAAATGGCATGAGTGTAGCTTCTAAGGTGTCTTCCTATTGCTCTGGTGACCACCATGTCCCGAACCCTCGAATTGACCCGAACACCTCCAACGGTGGTGCTACCTACCTCTCAATGGTGGGATGGCACTACTTTAAGGACATTTACACAGACGGATTCCTTAGGGTAGGTAGAGAACTCGTAGATACTTGCTCTAATTCAAAACAAAATCAAAAAACTTCTTTTCACACCGACACTTTCAAAAAGCTTTCGAAAGCAACTTTTCAAACACTCTTGAGGACTGATACAAGAGTCGAACTGAAATTTTCAAAGAAACTTTTTTTAAAAACCCACGGTTGAAAAGCAAACAAACAATTTTGAAAACACAAATGAGCAAGTATCTAAGAGCCCATGGATAACCATGGATAGAAAGGGTGCTAACACCTTCCCTTTCTATAAATCTACCTCCCGAACCGAGAGCAATCTCTATAAGGAATTTTTCTGTGCTTTTGTCCTTTCCATCTGGAGAAAATAAAAGACGGTGGCGACTCTTGCTTCCGCGACATTTCGCGAACCAGCGTTAAACAGTCAGTTCCAGATCCACCGATCACAGAACTGGCGACTCTGCTGGGGATATCCTTTAAAGTGAGGTGTACCTTAGGATAGTTCATAACTGTGTTTTCAATTGTATTGACTTGTTTGCTTTAAAATTGTGGGTTGCATGGGAGTTACATAGATCCTAACCCGGATCTGGGGATACCCTGTTTAGGTAGCATAAGTTGTGAGGGACCTGTCCGACGTAGACCGACACGGGTGAAGCAGTGGCTACGTTGGTGTGGCACCTTGGTCTGTACCGATATGCCTTGTGTTGCAACGAGGAGAATATGGGTCTTCTGAGGAGTCATTAAGCACCAACAGACCTTAGAACCTTAAATGACACAACTTGGCCATTATAACAGTAGCAGTATGCTACGCCCATTGAGGCTAAACTCTCGTGATGGTTCTGGCCGCAAGAAAAGATTGCGATGCTGGAGTTATGACCGATTGAGGGTAGTCAATGATATTGGGATCCTCTAAGAACCCTGTTACTTTTGATAGGACAGGTATGAACCAACAAACTGAAAGAGGGTAATACCTAGACCTCATGCTGGCCTAAACTTTAAGGGCTTGTCTTGTGTGACTTGTGTGCCTTTACATGTGTGCCTTTGTAACTATTTGTGGTGTGCTTTATCATAACATCATAACATCATGAGCATTGCATGCATCCTGCATAAGGACTGACCATTTCAAAGACAAGAGGGTTTCACCTTTGCTCTGTTTTGTAGGACATCATGATGCCCGTACGAAGGAATACTATCCGGTTCAACTTTGTTCACCCACCTGAGTTACTGGAAGAATTAGTTAGCAGAATTCCAAATACCACTTCCTTCATCTAGAGGCATGGTTCTCTTCTCAGTTTAGTCACTGCAAAGCGGGATCAACAGTTGATGAGTGTCCTGACCCAGTTCTATGACCCTCTGTACCAGTGCTTCACCTTTCAAGACTTCCAGCTGGTCCCTACCCTGGAAGAGTTCTCTGATTTGCTTGGTATCCCTATCTTGGATCAGACTCCCTTTACTGGTTGGGAAAAGACCCTCAGGCTTGAGGAGGTTGCTGCAGCTCTTCCTTTGACCCATCAAGAAGTAATGGACAACTGGGTGACTAGAAGCGGAGTTAAGGGTTTCTTGGCCAAGTTTCTGATTGGTAAAGCTAACAGTTTCTGGAATGACTTGGACTTTAGGGCATATGAAGACATCCTAGCTCTCTTAATCTATGGGCTAGTCTTGTTTCCTAATCCTGACAACTTCATCAATGTCACTGCCATAAGGATCTTTATGTCTCAGAACCCTGTGCCCACTCTCTTGGGTGACATCCTGCAACAACTTTATGCTCGTACGGCCCGAAGACGAGGAACCCTATGGTGTTGTATCCCTTTGTTGGTGAGGTGGTTTATTTTGCACCTCCCTAAGTTCGTACTGAAGAACCAAGAAGGAAGAGGTTGGGCTCATAGGTTAATGTCTCTCACTGATAAGGACATCATTTGGACTTTCAGAGGTTTGGATGAGATAGCTGTTATTGATTGTTGCGGAGAATATCCTAATGTTCCGTTGATTGGTACTCAAGGAGGAATCTCTTACAATCCATGTCTAGCGCTCTGTCAGTTTGGAAGGGCCAGAAGAGCAGGGCCTCATGAGATGTTGGTGCCTCACGTCAGTTTTGAGTTTCAGGTGGATAGTGACGAGCTGCGTCGTAGGTTCATCAAAGCTTGGGACAAAGTTCATAAAGCTGACCCACAAGAGCTGGGGCCAAAGACTTCTCTACCTATGGAAACCTACTACAAATGGGTTCGCATCCGTGCTCAGAAGTTAGGTATGCCATACGAAGCTGTCAGACCCGTCATTCTTGAGTATCTTGACAAAGATGGGGTTCCTCCAACTGTCCTCCCTCCTCAGATACCTACTGATTATGAGACATTAAAGAGATCTTGGTCGCAACTGCGAGAAGAACGGGATTCTTACCGGGAAAAGTTCAACGAGCAGGAATTGAAGATCCGGAAGTTGACAAAGCAATTGGAGAATGAGCGAGCTCTGAATGACTACATCCGTACTGAGAAGAGGAGACCATGGGATCAATAAGGAGCTCTGGATGTTCTTTTGCAGTTTTATTTCCCTTTTCAGTATTTCCCTTTTATGTAACGCCTAAGGGAAATCTGTTGAACAATTTAAGTTTCAAAGTTGAATCTAATGAAGTGTGTTCCTTTTTGTTTACAAAGTTGATTCCCGATTGTCTTTGAAAACATAAATCATACGCATTCCATTCATCATGTGCATAGCAGGTTTTCCTCTTTTCAGGTTGCTTACTGTTCTTCTCTGTTTATTTCAGCATCATGAACCCTGACTCATCATCAACCGAGATGTCTATCAAGGCTCTTCAGGCGCAGAACGCGCAATTTCAGGAACTGATCATGGGTTTGGCTCAAGGCCAAGAAGAGCTGAAGGCTTTACTCCTGAAGAAGGAGAAGAAGAAGAAGAAGAGAACTGTTCTTTTTAACTCGGGCCGAAGGTTTGGCAACACTCTGCAGAATGAAGAGGCTGGTTCTTCTATAGGCAAGAGCAGTCCCCAAGGGGGAAAAGGTCCTAGTCCGGTAGTCTCTGACAACGAGACTGACTTTAATGAGGAACAGTATCCTCCTGCTGAAGAACGGTATAAGCAGTTGGAGGACAGACTGAATGCAATGGAGATCCAACAAGTCCCTGGGCTGGATTTCAGAGACTTGGGATTATCTACTGGTGTGATTATTCCTCACAAGTTTAAGGCACCATCTTTCACCAAGTATGACGGGGCGTCTTGCCCCAAGCTACACCTCAGATCTTATGTGCGGAAGATTCAACTGTACACAGTGGACAAGAACTTGTGGATCCACTTCTTCTAGGAGAGTCTTTCAGGGACTCATCTCGAATGGTTCTATCAGCTGGATGGGACCAAAGTTCGTAACTGGGAGGAGTTGGCTACTGCTTTTTATAAGCAGTATCAATATAATGCCGACCTTGCCCCTACACGTACCCAACTCCAGGGTTTGTCGCTAGGGTCAAGCGAAGGTTTCAAAGAGTATGCACAGAAGTGGAGGGATCTGGCTGGCAGGGTGCAGCCTCCGTTAACAGATCGTGAGCTGGTGGATATGTTCTTGGGAGCCCTATCTGGGCCATTTTCAATCATCTTATCGGTAACTCATCTGCAGGGTTCACTGATCTTATTCTGACTGGGGAGAGAATAGAGGCTGGAATGAAGTCTGGTAAAATTCAGAAGGGTGCATCGTCAAGTTTTGAGAAGAAGCCCTTTAAGAAGGAGGCCAGTGCTGTATATGGGTCTAGAAGACAAGAGAAACCTGAGCGCCGCCAATCTGTCAACGCGGTGATGATTGCCAAGCCTGCTGCCGCTCCTCGGCAAGTCAATCCACAAAGGGCTGAAAGACCCAGAAGAGAGTTTACCCGGCTGAGTATGACCCTATCGCGAATCTTGCCGCAGTTACTATCCACCAACTTGGTGACTGTTAGAGAGGCCCCGAAGGTTGTGAATACGGCTTCTCCCAAGTACAATCCAAATGCCCGCTGTGCTTATCACTCCGATAGCCCGGGGCATTCCACTGATGACTGCTGGGCCTTAAGGAATAAGGTGCAAGACCTTATTGACGCAAAAGAGATACAATTTGAAGCGCCTGAGAGGCCAAATGTGGTGACTGCTCCTATGCCCCAGCATGGAGTGAATGTCGTTGATGAAGATGTGTATGTCGTTTCTGTGAATGATGTAGCTACTCCTCTGATGACTGTTAAGAGGAACCTACTACTGGCCGGTTTATTTCCGGGTTGTAGTGAAGGTTGCCTTTTCTGTGCTGTTTCCCTTTCTGGTTGTCCTTTGCTGAAGTTGGGCATCCAAAGCCTGATGGACAGCAAAAAGATCCTGTTCAAGAAGACTGTTGTTCAGTTTGTTCCGGTGGAAGAAGTTTATGTTGTTACAATCTTTAATAATCCGAGCAAGGCTCTCCCAAGGAAGCTGGTTAAAATCATGACTGTCGCACCCGTTGTTATTACTGTTCCGGGGCCTCTCCCCTACGAATCTGATAAGGCTGTCCCCTAGCACTATGGGGCAGACGTGTATGTACATGGAATCAAGCAAGAGTTCAACACTGGAACCAGCATCAGCAATATCACTGGTCCAACAAAAGTTACCCGCAGTGGCAGGCTCTTCTCGCATGACATTGCGCCACCCGCTATTCGAAGACCCCTCACTATAACACCTGCAAGTGTACCTGTTCCCAGTCCTGATCAAGTTGTTTCCCCTGCTGCCGAGTCATCTAATGCTCGGGGCAAAGGGATTGAAGATGAGCCTTCCCGGATGGAGGCACCAAAATCTGTGAATGCTGAGGCCTCCCAACAAGAGATGGAGGAAATTCTAAAAATAATCAAGAAGAGTGACTTTAATGTTGTCGAGCAGCTGGGGCATACACCCTCCAAAATCACTATGCTCTCCTTACTACTGTTCTCAGAGGCCCATGCTAAGGCCCTGATTTCATTTCTCAAGACGGCCCATGTGCCACAGGAGACATCTGTAGTCCAGTTTACTGATTGCGTAGCCAATCTAACAGCGGACAATGGTTTGGGTTTCTCGGATGCTGACCTTACTGCTAAGGGAAAGGACCACAATGACGCCCTGCATGTCTCTATTGAATGCAGGGGCACTACTCTTGCGCACGTGTTGGTGGACACTGGTTCTTCCCTAAATGTGCTACCCAAAAAGGCCTTAGACCGTTTGGATTGTGAGGGCCTGGAGCTGAAACCTAGCAACATCATCGCCAGAGCCTTTGACGGTTCTAAGAGGATGGTTCATGGAGAGGTAGACATTCCTTTTCGTGTGGGTTCTCAAGTATTCGACTCTACTTTCTATGTGATGGATATCCGTCCATCGTATTCTTGTCTACTGGGTCGACCTTGGATCCACAAAGCTGGGGCAGTGACCTCTACCCTGCACCAGAAGCTCAAGTATCCCGTCAGAGGGAAGATTGTCACTGTGCAGGGAGAGGAGGAGTATATGGTGAGCCATTTGAATTCCTTCAGGTATATTGAGATGGACGGGGAGTTTATTGAAACCCCCTTTCAGCATTTCGAAGAGGTACCTCCAACATTTGCAGCAGCGGAAACAGTGGTCGAAGAGGATGTTCCTTTGAAGATGGCTTCCTTGAAGGATGCCCAGGCTGTGATCAAGAAAGGTGAATGTGCTAACTGGGGTAGGCTCCCTGATTTTACACAAAAAACTGACAAGTTTGGACTGGGTTTTACTGCAGAGGGTCAGAAGGCTGTGCGCAAGGAAAAGACCAGAAGACCTCATGTGCTCATTACCAATCCAGGAGTGAATGCTGTTGGGGATGAAGATGAAGTGGGAGAGTCAGAGTTCAATAGCTGGATCTACCCGACGACTGATGTCGGATTGACCAATTGGATTGCTAAAGATCATACTCCTGTTACTTTTGTTACGCAGTAATAAACTCCTTTGTTTTGTTATCTGTAATAAACAATTAAAACTCTATGGCCCGGTGTCTTACCCGGGGCACCGTGGCTCCATTTGTGAGGGTATATTAAATTGTCATTTCATATATCATGAATAAAGACCTTGGATGTTTTCTCGCATTTCAAACCTTATTCTCCTTTTCTTTCTTTCATTTCTTTATATATTGCAAAACAGCTGTATTTACACACACTCACTCATACAGGTTTCAATCCACTCTGGATCTCACTGGTAACGACTCTGCTACTGCCAGTTATGACTTCGAAAATCCGATCAACTTAGCCGAAGACGAAGGTGAAGATGATTGTGAAGTGCCTGGCGAGCTTGCAAGACTGTTACTTCAGGAAGAGAGGGCAATTCAACCACACGAAGAGCCAGTGGAAATAATAAATCTGGGTACTGAGGCAGACAGAAAGGAGGTAAAGATTGGTGCCAACCTAGAGCTCAGCGTGAAGCAACGGTTGACTCAGATGCTACATGATTATGTGGAGATATTTGCCTGGTCCTACGAAGACATGCCCGGGTTGGATACCGACATTGTGGTCCATCATTTTCCTACCAAGGAAGACTGCCCTCCGGTTAAGCAAAAGGTCCGCCGTATGCGTCCAGAGATGTCTGAGAAGATCAAAGCCGAGGTTATGAAACAGTTTGACGCCGGGTTCCTTGCAGTGACTTCTTACCCTCAGTGGGTTGCTAATGTGGTGCCGGTACCAAAGAAAGATGGAAAGGTCAGAATGTGTGTCGATTACAGGGATCTGAACAGGGCCAGCCCCAAAGATGACTTCCCCCTACCTCACATTGATGTCCTTGTTGACAATACGGCTCAGCACAAGGTGTTCTCTTTCATGGATGGTTTCTCAGGTTATAATCAGATCAAGATGGCTCCTGAAGACATGGAAAAGACTACCTTTGTTACTCAGTGGGGCACCTTCTACTACAAGGTCATGCCATTCGGGTTGAAGAACGCTAGGGCAACCTACCAACGTGCCATGGTTGCTTTATTTCATGACATGATCCATCATGAGATAGAAGTGTATGTTGACGACATGATCGTAAGGTCCCAAACTGAGGAAGAACACCTTGATCATCTGCAGAAATTGTTTGACCGTCTGAAGTTGTACAAACTGAGGTTGAACCCGAACAAGTGCACCTTCGGGGTAAGATCTGGAAAGTTGCTAGGATTCGTTGTAAGTGACAAGGGTATTCAAGTGGACCCTGCCAAGGTTAAAGCTATTCAAGAGATGCCAGTTCCTAAGACAGAGAAGGAGGTCAGAGGCTTTCTAGGACGCCTAAATTACATTGCCCGATTCATCTCGCATCTGACTGCTACCTGTGAGCCAATCTTCAAGCTGCTGAAGAAAGATCAGGTAGTACGTTGGAATGATGAATGTCAGGCCGCTTTTGACAGAATCAAAGAGTATCTCCAAGAACCACCCATCCTTATGCCACCGGTTGAGGGGAGACCTCTGATACTATACCTGACAGTACTTGAGAACTCAATGGGGTGTGGGCTGGGGCAGCATGACGAGTCTGGCCGAAAAGAGCACGACATTTATTACCTTAGCAAAAAGTTTACCGACTGTGAGACCCGATACTCACTGCTCGAGAAAACTTTCTACGCTTTGGTATGGGCTGCTCGCCGGCTGAGACAGTATATGCTGACTCACACTGCCTTGTTAATCTCAAAGATGGATCCAATAAAGTATATATTTGAAAAGCCTGCTCTGTCTGGGAGAATAGCAAGATGGCAAATGATCTTGATAGAATACGACATCCAGTACACAAGCCAGAAAGCTATCAAGGGAAGTGTATTGGCAGACCATTTGGCACACCAGGCAGTAGACGACTATCAGTCAATGAACTTCGAGTTTCCAGACAAGAGCATCATGATTGTGACTGATTGTGAAGTACCTGGACCGGATGAAGGACCCGAGGAAGGATCCCGATGGTCCATGCACTTTGACGGAACCTCCAATGCTTTGGGTAACGGTATCGGCGCTGTGATCATATCCCCTCAAGGCACTCATACTCTACTCACTGCCCGGCTATGTTTCAACTGTACCAACAACATGGCGGAGTATGAGGCGTGCATCATGGGTCTTCAAGCTGCGATCGACCTAAGGATCAAGTTTCTGAGTGTCTTCGGAGATTCCGCTCTCGTGATCAATCAGATCAAAGGCGAGTGGGATACGAAACATCTGAATCTTATTCCTTACAGAGAATGTGTATTGACATTGATCCCCCACTTCACAGAGATAACCTTTGAACACTTTCCGAGAGAGGAGAATCAGTTGGAGGACGCGTTAGCTACGATGTCTTCTATGTTCAAGGTCAAATGGGACAATGAGGCTCCCCAGGTCACTATCTGGAAACTGGACGAACCGGCATACTGTTGTGATCTTGAAACTGAATTGGTGACTGAGAAGCCTTGGTACCATGAGGTGAAGAGATACTTGGATGCTCAGGAATACCCTGAAGGTGCCTCTGTCAACGATAAGAAGTTTCTGAGAAGGTTCGCAGCCAAGTTCTTCCTTAGCAACGACATTCTGTATAAGCGAAACCATGATTCGACCTTACTACGTTGTATGGACAAGACAGAGGCAGAAAGGATCATGGAAGAGCTACATGAAGGGACCTTCGGAACACATTCCAGTGGACACACTATGGCAAAGAAAATCCTTCGGGCAGGGTATTTCTGGTCCACAATGGAAGCCGACTGTTACTGTGATCGGTGGATCTGGAACTGACTGTTTAACGCTGGTTCGCGAAATGTCGCGGTAAGCAAGAGTCGCCACCGTCTTTTATTTTCTCCAAATGGAAAGGACAAAAGCACAGAAAAATTCCTTATAGAGATTGCTCTCGGTTCGGGAGGTAGGTTATAGAAAGGGAAGGTGTTAGCACCCTTTCTATCCATGGTTATCCATGGGCTCTTAGATACTTGCTCAATGTGTTTTCAAAATTGTTTGTTTGCTTTTCAATTGTGGGTTTTAAAAAGTTTCTTTGAAAATTCCAGTTCGACTCTTGTATCGGTCCTCAAGAGTGTTTGAAAAATTGCTTTCGAAAGCTTTTTGAAAATGTGTTGGTGTGAAAAGTATTTTTGAATTTGTTTTGAAATTAGAGCAAGTATCTACGAGAACCTACCTACCCTAAGGAATTCGTCTGTGTAAATGTCCTTAAAAGTAGTGCCATCCCACCATTGAGAGGTAGGTAGCACCACCGTTGGAGGTGTTCGGGTCAATTCGAGGTTCGGGACATGGTGATCACCAGAGCAATAGGAAGACACCTTAGAAGCTACCCTCATGCCAGGTTCCCGGATCATGAGGACTTACTAAGACATCCTCTACTCGACGATCACCTTTCGAGGCAACAGTGAGGCGTACCCTAGGGGTGGTGTGTGCGATTCGTGTGTCGTTTTCATTGATATTTGTCTTGTCATGTTATTGGTGTTCTACGCTTGATTTTATTATGGCCATTCATTCTTGCATGCTTTTTGTTAACAGTTAAAAATTGCGGGAAAAATAAATCTACGACTATTACAAATGGCGCGGGTCCACATCGCCAAAATTAAACCGGACCCGATTTGACAGAAAATAAATAAAGCAAAATAAAGAAAAGTGCGAGAAGTAAAAATTGTTACAAGGCTTTGGGACATGTACATAATTATTTAAATGATATAAAATAAATGCGCGAAATTAACAATTAAAAATATGGGCGTTGGACCCTTTTGCGAAAAATTAAATTTAATGAGGAATTAGAATTAAAATTAAAGAAAAGAATGTTTTTGGTATTTTTGTATTTTTTAAGATTTAATGGAAAAAATAATTAATTAAAATTAAAATGAAGCGTCAAACCCTAATTCTAATGTTTTTTAAGTTTATTGTGAAAATATTAAGTTTTAACCTAATTTAAACCTAAGTTAATTTACATGCATTTTTTAATTATGAAAATAAAATAAATGTTTTATTATGGTGAAAAAAGGAAAGAATTAAAAAGGAATAAAAATTGTTAATTAACCTAGTTCTACCTTTTTTTTATATTTATTAAAAAGAATTAAACTTGCAAAACCCTAATTATACTAAATAATTACATGTTAATTTATTTATGAAAATATTAGAATAAAGTAATTTATTATATTTTGGTCTTTTCTGATTTTTAATGAAGTTTTTGTATTTTGTAAAAAAAAATAAATTAATTAAATTGAGATAATAAATTAAATAAAATTGCAATTGAAAATAAGATATAAAAAAAATGAAAAGAAAATGCAAACCAGGGGGGTAGCCCCAAAATTGGAGGTAAGGCCTTAACGCTTCAGGCCCATTTAATATTCAGATTTATTGACTTTCCCAATCATGTATGATGCATTGACTGGCGTGTATTGTGTTCTTTGATCTATGGCCCTTGATCTGATGTTGGGATGTACGTGGCATGCTGATTAGGATGGCATATGGTGTACATCTTTACTGAGCCTGCATAAGAACATGCATGAAAAAATAATATTGAAACTAATCCAGACCTGGGAATCGAACCCAGGTCTTGCACTTCACCAGCCAACACCTGGACCACTACACCGTTGCATATGCTTTTGTTATATAATAGTTAGTAAATATTATAAAAGAAAAGAATACATTAATGAATTAAACGCGCGAAATTTTAAAAGATCCAACCAATGCTTGCCAACGCATCATCGTCCTCGCCCAGCTTTGTTTTCCTGAAACATAAACGTTATAAGCAACGGTTTTTACGCGTGGTTTTAGACCGGCTTCAAGAAAATAGCGACTAGCGCTATGGTATCAATAAATTGATCGCGAGGGTCAAGCTTTCTTCGTCCAGATGCGTCAAATTCAATGGTGCTGGTCTGGAGTCCTAATTTTACTCCGTTTCAAAAGCCCCAATTCAAAATGCTGAAAACCCTAAAAGCCATGCATGGTGAAATTTGATATACAGGATAATAACGCAATTAAACATGATGGTTAGCTCACAAACTTCATCAGGAACATGAATATATAAACAAAATTCACAAATAACGCATATAATGGAATGTATGATTATGCAATTTGTTTGATACAGTTGCGGTTCTAGGTACCAATTCTTTACGCTTTTGTGGTTGATATTGATTGGAATGCGTTCAGGAATGCCTAAGGAAGCTATTGAAATAGGTTTGGTGTCTTGAATCGACTTGTAACCTTGAAATCAGATTTGAGTTTTTTTGGACAGTTTTTCAAGTTTGTATGGTATTCTTATGCGCAGCTTTTTGTGTACCTGGATTAGGTTTAGGTTCAGGCCTTTGTAGTGAATGTATTAGGTCAAGAAAATTGGATCAAATCTCTCATAATCATGGCTTTTGAATATTTGATTTCTTCATATCTTTTTCATATCTTTTTCAAGTGTTCTTTGTGTCAATTAGGCTCCAATCACACCAATTCTTTCCATAATTGAACAAGCACGAAATATTGAGTCCAAATCATGCATAAAAAGATTGGTTTTGTTAGGTTAGATATTTTTCATGTATTTAAATAATTTAAATGAATTAATATTAATATAAATTCAAATAAATAAATAAAAATTGAGAAAATACTTCTCTTTGGGCCAAGTGGTCGTGCATAGGCTTAGAATGATGAATCATGGAAGAAAAATGGGCCCATTTGCATTTTTAGGTCATTTGGACCATTGTTGACTTTTCAAAATTCCCAAAAATTTCCCAACTTCCACAAGGCATAACTTGCTCAATTTTCAAGATTTTCACATGTTCTTGGACATTTTGGAAAGGTCTTTGAGTCCTCTAACCAATGCCTTTGGTCCCATGTCATTTGGATTTACCAATCTCAAGTTATGGCCTTTGACTTAAAGTCCCTTTTTGTTGACTTTTGAAAATGACCTATAATGTTGAAATTGATAACTTTTTGTGAGAGCATTTCTTGGACTTGGAATATGAAGATGAGTTGTAGGAAATGTCTTTCTCTTCAAAATGAGCTTTGGATGGAATTTTTCTGATAATCCATGTGAAAGTTATGCCCTGGTCAATTTCAGTTGACTTTTTCAGCTGTCCAAATATAGTAACTTTTGCATCTTGATGATTTTCTGAGCCAAATTTTGAGAATCATGATCAAGCATTGATCAAATGATGTTTGTGGCTTCAAAATGATATGTTGACCAAAAATTTGAACTTTTGACTGTCAAATGACCATTTTGCCCCTACAGTTGACTGTAGTGCAATTTAAGGTTTTGACTGTGCAATTTTGTACTGAATGCCTTGAAACTTGATATGAAGATACTTGACCATCTTTGTAGGCATGTGAGACTTGATTGGGCCTTTGGGAACTTCCTTTTCTTGATCAGAACACAAACCCTAGTTTTGACTGTATAGGAGACAATTGAACTGCATAACCCTTGGGGAACTTTGTGACTTGGCTTGGCAATTTCTTGAAGAATATGGGAGGGCAAATTTTGGGGTACAACAGTTGCCCCTGTTCAATCTTCTTAGACCTGAGGATGCAGATTGGCTGACGTGCCTTTCGTAATCCGAAGGTAGAAGATGATTGGACACTAGAGTGCCTAGAAATTTGCGCTCACATAGTAGCAGTGATGGCGGAATGGGCTTATAGATGCCATTTAGAGATTGCTGGATAGGGTGATGGGCTTATAGATGCCATCTGGGCGTTGATCGCGTAGGAGATTCTTTAGCTAGAACCTGCATACCTGCAAAAGAAAAAATGAGTACCTGACACGTTGCAGGAGCTGATTTTAGATGCTTGGTATAGATATGTCCTGACTGGTTACAGGAGCTGAGTCTGGAGCTTCAAACGCTGATGAATGAACCAGGTATGGTTACTGCCTTAGCATGAATGGTAAGAGAACCTTGGGCGACTTTAGCTTCAACAACGCTCGTTGGGAAAAATCTTGATGGGAATTATTACCTTCGCAGTATTGGGCAGAGAACCATAGGCAATTATAATCTGAAAGGAATGATCACCTCACACTCATCGTCAGAGAGGGAAACATCTGAAAAGGACTTACCACCTCACACACCGTTGGAGAGGGAACCATAGGAGACTATCACCTCACACTCATCGTCGGAGAGGGAAACATCTGAAAAGGGGATTACTACCTCACACACCGTCGGAGAGGGAACCATAAGAGAATATCACCTCACACTCATCGTCGGAGAGGGAAACATCTTGAAAAAGGAATTACCACCTCACGCACTTGTCGGAGAGGGGACCATAAGAGAATATCACCTCACACTCATCGTCGGAGAGGGAAACATCTTGAAAAGGGATTACTACCTCACACACCGTCGGAGAGGGAACCATGGGAGACTATCACCTCACACTCATCGTCGGAGAGGGAAACATCTTGAAAAGGGGATTACTACCTCACACACCGTCGGAGAGGGGACCATAAGAGACTATCACCTCACACTCATCGTCGGAGAGGGAACCATAGGAGACTATCACCTCACACTCATCGTCGGAGAGGGAAACATCTGAAGAAGGAATTACCACCTCACGCACTTGTCGGAGAGGGGACCATAGGAGACTATTACCTCACACTCATCGTCGGAGAGGGAAACATCTGAAGAAGGAATTACCACCTCACGCACTTGCCGGAGAGGGGACCATAAGAGAATATCACCTCACACTCATCGTCGGAGAGGGAAACATCTGAAGAAGGAATTACCACCTCACACACCGTTGGAGAGGGGACCGTAACTTCTACTGAGTCTTTATCAGAAAAATCTGTTGGGAGTCGATTTAGCTGGACTAGAGAAGACTTTGAAATATGTTTGAGCATTTTAACTGCGTCTTTCCTGAAAGGTAAAGGTCAGTCACATGCGATGCATGATATGGATCAAGCAATGATGTTCTCAACATAAATGAGATTTGTATGATATGATGCGTCTATGCATGCTATAATGATGTATGTGACGTTTTATGAATGTATGTTTGTCTAAGAAAATAAATCCTTGACGGGTGCCGGGAAGTCGTATCCTGGGCTGGTGTTGAAGAATAGTTGCAAGAATTCCAATAGACGAAGATAACTCCGTTGGGGAATAAACTTGGCGAATGGAGGATTCTGCGGGGAGAAAAAGATATTCTAGCGACCATACTGGGAAGAAATACTCTGTGGGGAGATGCTTTTGCTGAATTGTTGAGGATGACTCGCTGAGGATACCTTGCTGTATTGGAAGTATGAATGGACTTCGCTGGGGATAAGAAGATTCTGTCGACGACGCTCTTTCCGTGGCTTTTGGCTGAGGATAACCCAGTTATATCCTATTGAGGAAATAACTCTTTGAATAAAGCCGGGCGACGTGTTTGTGTTCTGCGAGGGGATAAGCTTCCAGAATCTACTGGGGATAAGCTTACTGCTTGGGGAAGATGGACTCCAACTTTCCTGGGGACACTGGATTGGACTTTCCTGGGGAGACTTTGGACTGTAAGTTGAAAGAGGGAACCTATGTAGGGTTGCCTGCTGATGAGCTCGTGTAAAACCGCATCTGGAATGGAGAAGGAACCTGTGTAGGGTTACTTTGATGACAAGTTCGTTAAACTATATCTGAAATGGAGAAGGAACCTGTGTCGGGTTACTTTGATGACGAGTTCGTGTAAAACTGCGTTCTTGGAAAGGGAGAACCTGTGTAGGGTGTCCGGGTGACGAGTCCATGTAGAACTGCATCTTGAATAGGGGGAACCGGTGTAGGGTTGCTTGGTGAGGTAAGTTCATGTAAAACTTCTTGATGAACCGGGGTGAGGTTATCTTGAACTAAATCCATGTAAGACTTCTGGAGGAACCGGGGTTAGGTTACCTTGGGGTAAATCCATGTGAGATTTCTTGATGAACCGGGGTAAGGTTACTGGAGACGAGTCCATGTGAGACTTCTGGGGGAACCGGGGTTAGGTTACCTTGGGGTAAATCCATGTGAGATTTCTTGATGAACCGGGGTAAGGTTACTGGAGACGAGTCCATGTGAGACTTCTGGGGGAACCAGGGTTAGGTTACCTTGAGATAGATCCGTGTGAGATTTCTGGAGGAACCGGGGTTAGGTTACCTTGAGATAGATCCGTGTGTGATTTCTGGAGGAACCGGGGTTAGGTTACCTGGATAAGTTTGTGTAAAAACTTCTTGATGAACCGGGGTTAGGTCATCTTGTGGAGGAGGAGTCTGTGTATGACTTTGTCTGAAGATTGAGAAGAAACCGGTGTTGGGTTGCATGATTTTGATTAAGTTGATGATTGTCTTGTTTGGTCTCGGACGCTAGCCCATGCTCTGGAATTTGTAAAGGTAGATGGTGATCATTCTTATGTTGATCTGTCCTTTGTACTTTGGTCGACAGAGCAATTGGATCGCCTGAATAACTCATTATTGCCCCTGCTTCGGAGGTGAGGGAAGAGGATACCTGTGTGGGTGATTGACAAATCTTCGGGTAGGCAAGTGACGAGATACCAGAACATAGTCGTACGCTTTGATCCCTAACTTTTGCCTGAACCGCCCTTTCGGGTTTTCAGTCCACCGGGATACCCATTTTTGCCCAAGCCGCCTTTTCAGGTTTTCGACTTGCCGGGTGTACATGTTTTTTTCATTTCATCCCTTCATTTTGCCCGAACCCTTTTGGTTCGCCGGGAAGCCCTTATTTTTGCCTAGGTGTGTCAACCTAGCGGGTCTTCGATTGTGCGTAGTATTTTTTCGACTATGTCCACGCTCTCAGAATGTAGGGAGTTACCCCTATTGGAAGTATTTTGCCATGCCCCAGATAATGGGCAATGCTCCTACTGTGCCCCTTGATTGGAGGTACTTCTGTTCACAAGGTGTTCATCGTGCGAATTTCCCTGCTGTTCAAACAAATAGTCATATGCAAACAAGGTTATTTTAAGAATGCAAAAGCCTATGTCTGTCTTGAATTTTGAAAATGCATTTTTTGTAATACAGTGCGGTGTCAACTCACGATTTTACAGCAAACCTTCAGGAGTCAGGATACCTTCGTAACAGTATGCTTTCGAACTAACCCATGCTTCAGCTAGGACTTTTAAGGGTTATATCGTGGCCTGGTTCACGGTTTAAGAAACAAAGGATAAAGGCTCAAATTATTTGTACCCACCCGCTCTTCGTGATGTTCTCCAAACCTAAACTCAGTTGATCGTGTGTTAGACCTTGTTTGAGTCTTTGTTCTGATATTCCAATGATTGTTCAGACGTTGCTGATTTCTTTTGAATAGGCAGTTATTTTTGCTTTGGTTGTGAGACCTCTTGCTTGATTTTTGTTATCCCTTTCTTTTTTGCCTGAACTGTTTCCTTTCTGGGATTACAGTCAGCGGGATGCCCCAGTTTGGTAAGTCTTCTTTATTGGTTTTGACTTTTTGGGCTTTTCATTTATGAATTTTGATGATGACTGCCTGTCTTTATCGATTATTCGGAACCATCACTGTCTTTTGTTTTTTTTTGAAAAACTCATTTGGTGCCATTCATTGTGCGCTTGGATCAACTGAGAGAACTACCCTGCCCCAGGTTATGATTAAGGGTTTTGATTTTCGAAAATAAAAACTCCTACTTCTTTGGCTCTGATGGGTTGACGAGGGATTATCATCCTTATAACTCCAGTGTTTAGGGGTTGAAACAATGCTTGTACCTCATCAGCAGGGTCTGTTTAAAAGCATACTGTAAAGATCGTGGTATCGTTTTCGTCATCCTCCCTCAAGAGGTTTAGAATTTTCAATTAAGAGTTGACCATCGCAAAAATATGAAAGCAGTTTTAAGCATAGTAAACATAATTAAATCAAGACAGACATGTGTAATGCATTCATGAAATAAAATAGTTTAACATGATAATTGTTTATCTGAACAAGAAAAGAAAAATACAACTTGAATTCAAATGAACAAAAATCTCTCGATCCTAGCCATGTTTTGGCAATGGAGCAGTGATCACGTTGGGAGTCTCGGCGGGCTCGAACTCGATCTCTTTGGCATCGATCATGTTCTGAATTTTGTACTTCAGTGCCCAACAGTCCTCAGTATCGTGCCCCGGGCTATCGGAATGATAAGCACACCTTGCTTCTGGATTGTAGCTAGGAGAGGAAGTCTTAGGATTGGCAGGAGGGTTGATCACTGCAATCAGGTTCATCTTCAACATGTGCTGCAATGCTTGTGACCATGGCATGTTAATGTTGGTGAATTGCCTTTTAGGCCCGTCCGGCCTTTGCTGGTTTCCCCTTTGTGGTTGACGGCGTGGTGCAGAACCAGAAATCATGACTGCCCCTGCATGTTGGTCACGACGACTCTTTTGGCTGTATGCAGCATTAGACTCTTTCCTTCCCGTGTAAGGCTTTTTGTGAGTATCAGAAGGTGTGGCCTCTTGGATCTTCCCACTCTTGACACCAGCTTCAATTCTTTCGCCAGTCAGGATGAGGTCGGTAAACCCAGCAGATGAGTTACCAATGAGATGGTTGAAGAATGGCCCGGATAGGGTCCCTTAGAACATATCAACGAGTTCCCGGTCAGTTAATGGAGGCTGTACCCTTCCAGCAAGGTCTCTCCATTTCTGTGCATACTCTTTGAAACCTTCGCCTGCACCTATAGACATTCCCTGAAGCTGAGTGCGTGTGGGAGCAAGGTCGGCATTGTACTGGTAATGCTTGTAGAAAGCAGTGGCTAAGTCTTCCCAGGTACGGATGTTAGCTCCATTCAGTTGATAGAACCACTCGAGCTGAGTCCCCGAAAGACTCTCTTGGAAGAAATGGATCCATAAGTTTTTGTCAGCTGTATAGGGCTGGATCCTCCTTGTATAAGCCCTGAGATGCAACTTAGGACAGGATGCCCCATCGTATTTAGCAAAGGCAGGTACCTTGAATTTGCGCGGGATCACTACCCCAGAAGACAGACCTAGATCCTCGAAGTCCAGGCCAGGCACCTTTTGTATCTACATAGCACTGAGCCGGTCTTCCAACTGTTTGTATTTATCCTCAGCCGGAGGGTATTGTTCGTTGTTGAAATCTGTCTCGTTGTCGGAGACCACTGGACTAGGCCCCTCTCTCTCATGGTGACTGCTTTCCCTCACAGATGGGGTAGTCCTCTCAGTTTCAGTCTGCGGTGTGTTCCCAGATCTGCGTCTAGGGCTGAACAAAATAGTCCTCTTCTTCTTCTTCTCCTTCTTCAGGAGCAGAGCCTTCAGATCTTGCTGCCCCTGGGTCAAGTTCATGATTAGCCCTTGGAATTGGGCATTCTGAGCTTGGAGGGCCTTGATAGACTGCTCAGCTGATGATTCAGGATTCATGACGATCGGCTGAAATAAACAGCGAAGAAGGTAAGTAACCTGCAGAGAAAGGGTACCTGTTATGCAATGATATGTATGACGTGCATGCAATGATTTCAAGGACCTCGCGGGGTAAACAGAGAAACTTGTTAGAGTTGAAAACCGGTAACTTGATTGAAGGTACTTCCTGTTGTTGAGAGTCCTTCTTCAAGGGTCAAAGGCTCACCATATCCAGTGGGTCATAGCCCCTGACAACCTTGGCTAGAGGAAAATAAATCCTCTTTTCCCCTTGCTAGATGTTTGATTTATCATGACCTGCATCACAAGCCCTCGAGATCCTTGAAATGGGTTAGGATGTATGCAATGGTATGATGTTATGGTATGCATGGGATAATGTGAGTAACCCTGTTATGAGTCCCTAATTAAGGACTGCAAACCAAAACCTGCAAGAAACTTAGGGTACCCTGTTATGAGTCCTAATTAAGGACTATAAACAAGACCTGCAAGAAACAAGTGTCAGGTAACAAGTACGCAAGTAGGCAAGTACAAAGGCACACAAGTCACACAAGAGAAACCCTTAGGGTTTAGGCCAGCATGGGGTCTGGGTAGTACCCTCTTGAAGTTGGTGGGCTCAACCTGTCCTAATCAAAGTAACCGGGTTCTAAGGTTCCCAATATCACGGGATTGCTTTCATTGTTCATCGTTTCGATTTAGCCACTGAACTGGCGACCGAAATATTCCAGGAAAGCAACCCTCAATTGAGTGTAGTATCGAGTATCAACCAACCTCGGACTGCACCGAAGTCAGTTATCTCACTACCCTAAAGAGGCCAAGATTGTTCAATTAAGGTTCCTAAGGTCTGTTGATGCTTCATGACACCACGCGGAGGCCCCGTACTCTCCTTGACTGAACTCAAGGGTTACCGGTACACACCAAAGTGCCACATCAACGTAGCAGACTGTTTCAACCATGTCGGTATACCCCGCACAGTTCCCTCACAGCCTTGTTGCTACTTTCTAAGAAAGGTATCCCCCAGATCTGGGTTAGGATCTATAGAACTCCCAAGCAACCCACAATAATAAAGCAAGCAAAACAATGCAAGTGAAAACACAGTTATGACCTAGCCCTAAGGTACACCTCACTTTATAAAGGGTCCCCAGCAGAGTCGCCAGTTCTGTGATCGGTGGATCTGGAACTGACTGTTTAACGCTGGTTCGCGAAATGTCGCGGTAAGCAAGAGTCGCCACCGTCTTTTATTTTCTCCAAATGGAAAGGACAAAAGCACAGAAAAATTCCTTATAGAGATTGCTCTCGGTTCGGGAGGTAGGTTATAGAAAGGGAAGGTGTTAGCACCCTTTCTATCCATGGTTATCCATGGGCTCTTAGATACTTGCTCAATGTGTTTTCAAAATTGTTTGTTTGCTTTTCAATTGTGGGTTTTAAAAAGTTTCTTTGAAAATTCCAGTTCGACTCTTGTATCGGTCCTCAAGAGTGTTTGAAAAATTGCTTTCGAAAGCTTTTTGAAAATGTGTTGGTGTGAAAAGTATTTTTGAATTTGTTTTGAAATTAGAGCAAGTATCTACGAGAACCTACCTACCCTAAGGAATTCGTCTGTGTAAATGTCCTTAAAAGTAGTGCCATCCCACCATTGAGAGGTAGGTAGCACCACCGTTGGAGGTGTTCGGGTCAATTCGAGGTTCGGGACATGGTGATCACCAGAGCAATAGGAAGACACCTTAGAAGCTACCCTCATGCCAGGTTCCCGGATCATGAGGACTTACTAAGACATCCTCTACTCGACGATCACCTTTCGAGGCAACAGTGAGGCGTACCCTAGGGGTGGTGTGTGCGATTCGTGTGTCGTTTTCATTGATATTTGTCTTGTCATGTTATTGGTGTTCTACGCTTGATTTTATTATGGCCATTCATTCTTGCATGCTTTTTGTTAACAGTTAAAAATTGCGGGAAAAATAAATCTACGACTATTACAAATGGCGCGGGTCCACATCGCCAAAATTAAACCGGACCCGATTTGACGGAAAATAAATAAAGCAAAATAAAGAAAAGTGCGAGAAGTAAAAATTGTTACAAGGCTTTGGGACATGTACATAATTATTTAAACGATATAAAATAAATGCGCGAAATTAACAATTAAAAATATGGGCGTTGGACCCTTTTGCGAAAAATTAAATTTAATGAGGAATTAGAATTAAAATTAAAGAAAAGAATGTTTTTGGTATTTTTGTATTTTTTAAGATTTAATGGAAAAAATAATTAATTAAAATTAAAATGAAGCGTCAAACCCTAATTCTAATGTTTTTTAAGTTTATTGTGAAAATATTAAGTTTTAACCTAATTTAAACCTAAGTTAATTTACATGCATTTTTTAATTATGAAAATAAAATAAATGTTTTATTATGGTGAAAAAAGGAAAGAATTAAAAAGGAATAAAAATTGTTAATTAACCTAGTTCTACCTTTTTTTTATATTTATTAAAAAGAATTAAACTTGCAAAACCCTAATTATACTAAATAATTACATGTTAATTTATTTATGAAAATATTAGAATAAAGTAATTTATTATATTTTGGTCTTTTCTGATTTTTAATGAAGTTTTTGTATTTTGTAAAAAAAAATAAATTAATTAAATTGAGATAATAAATTAAATAAAATTGCAATTGAAAATAAGATATAAAAAAAATGAAAAGAAAATGCAAACCAGGGGGGGTAGCCCCAAAATTGGAGGTAAGGCCTTAACGCTTCAGGCCCATTTAATATTCAGATTTATTGACTTTCCCAATCATGTATGATGCATTGACTGGCGTGTATTGTGTTCTTTGATCTATGGCCCTTGATCTGATGTTGGGATGTACGTGGCATGCTGATTAGGATGGCATATGGTGTACATCTTTACTGAGCCTGCATAAGAACATGCATGAAAAAATAATATTGAAACTAATCCAGACCTGGGAATCGAACCCAGGTCTTGCACTTCACCAGCCAACACCTGGACCACTACACCGTTGCATATGCTTTTGTTATATAATAGTTAGTAAATATTATAAAAGAAAAGAATACATTAATGAATTAAACGCGCGAAATTTTAAAAGATCCAACCAATGCTTGCCAACGCATCATCGTCCTCGCCCAGCTTTGTTTTCCTGAAACATAAACGTTATAAGCAACGGTTTTTACGCGTGGTTTTAGACCGGCTTCAAGAAAATAGCGACTAGCGCTATGGTATCAATAAATTGATCGCAAGGGTCAAGCTTTCTTCGTCCAGATGCGTCAAATTCAATGGTGCTGGTCTGGAGTCCTAATTTTACTCCGTTTCAAAAGCCCCAATTCAAAATGCTGAAAACCCTAAAAGCCATGCATGGTGAAATTTGATATACAGGATAATAACGCAATTAAACATGATGGTTAGCTCACAAACTTCATCAGGAACATGAATATATAAACAAAATTCACAAATAACGCATATAATGGAATGTATGATTATGCAATTTGTTTGATACAGTTGCGGTTCTAGGTACCAATTCCTTACGCTTTTGTGGTTGATATTGATTGGAATGCGTTCAGGAATGCCTAAGGAAGCTATTGAAATAGGTTTGGTGTCTTGAATCGACTTGTAACCTTGAAATCAGATTTGAGTTTTTTTGGACAGTTTTTCAAGTTTGTATGGTATTCTTATGCGCAGATTTTTGTGTACCAGGATTAGGTTTAGGTTCAGGCCTTTGTAGTGAATGTATTAGGTCAAGAAAATTGGATCAAATCTCTCATAATCATGGCTTTTAAATATTTGATTTCTTCATATCTTTTTCATATCTTTTTCAAGTGTTCTTTGTGTCAATTAGGCTCCAATCACACCAATTCTTTCCATAATTGAACAAGCACGAAATATTGAGTCCAAATCATGCATAAAAAGATTGGTTTTGTTAGGTTAGATATTTTTCATGTATTTAAATAATTTAAATGAATTAATATTAATATAAATTCAAATAAATAAATAAAAATTGAGAAAATACTTCTCTTTGGGCCAAGTGGTCGTGCATAGGCTTAGAATGATGAATCATGGAAGAAAAATGGGCCCATTTGCATTTTTAGGTCATTTGGACCATTGTTGACTTTTCAAAATTCCCAAAAATTTCCCAACTTCCACAAGGCATAACGTGCTCAATTTTCAAGCTTTTCACATGTTCTTGGACATTTTGGAAAGGTCTTTGAGTCCTCTAACCAATGCCTTTGGTCCCATGTCATTTTGATTTACCAATCTCAAGTTATGGCCTTTGACTTAAAGTCCCTTTTTGTTGACTTTTGAAAATGACCTATAATGTTGAAATTGATAACTTTTTGTGAGAGCATTTATTGGACTTGGAATATGAAGATGAGTTGTAGGAAATGTCTTTCTCTTCAAAATGAGCTTTGGATGGAATTTTTCTGATAATCCATGTGAAAGTTATGCCCTGGTCAATTTCAGTTGACTTTTTCAGCTGTCCAAATATAGTAACTTTTGCATCTTGATGATTTTCTGAGCCAAATTTTGAGAATCATGATCAAGCATTGATCAAATGATGTTTGTGGCTTCAAAATGATATGTTGACCAAAAATTTGAACTTTTGACTGTCAAATGACCATTTTGCCCCTACAGTTGACTGTAGTGCAATTTAAGGTTTTGACTGTGCAATTTTGTACTGAATGCCTTGAAACTTGATATGAAGATACTTGACCATCTTTGTAGGCATGTGAGACTTGATTGGGCCTTTGGGAACTTCCTTTTCTTGATCAGAACACAAACCCTAGTTTTGACTGTATAGGAGACAGTTGAACTGCATAACCCTTGGGGAACTTTGTGACTTGGCTTGGCAATTTCTTGAAGAATATGGGAGGGCAAATTTTGGGGTACAACAGTTACCAACACTCCCAAACATGCCATAAATGCCAGATATATGCAGACAAGGTGCATGTTCCTCCAGTTCCTCTGAATGTCTTGACAGCGCCTTGGCCGTTTGCAATGTGGGGCATAGATATGATCGGTGAGATTAAACCTACAACATCCAACGGGCATCGCTTCATCCTAGTGGCGATTGATTACTTTACAAAGTGGGTTGAAGCAGCTTCCTATGCCACGGTAACCAAGAACGTGGTGGCACGGTTCATTCGGCACAACCTGATCTGTCGATACGGCGTCCCAGAAAGGATCATTACAGACAACGGTACCAATCTCAATAACAAGATGATCACTGAGCTCTGCGAGCAGTTTAAGATACAGCACCATAACTCTTCTCCTTACAGACCGAAGATGAATGGGGCTGTAGAAGCAGCAAATAAGAACATTAAGAAAATTGTGCAGAAGATGACAGTGACTTATAAATATTGGAACGAGATGTTACCGTTCGCTCTACATGGGTACCGTACCTCAGCCAGGACGTCAACCGGGGCAACTCCCTTCTCCTTGGTCTACGGTATGGAGGCAGTCTTACCGATCGAGGTACAAATACCCTCTCTTCGGATAATGAAGGATGCAAATCTGAGTGAGGATGATTGGATCCAGACACGACTTGATCAGCTAAATCTAATTGATGAAAAGAGACTTTCTTCTATTTGTCATGGTCAGACGTATCAGAAACGGATGATCAGGGCATTTAACAAAAAGGTCAGACCACAAGAATATCAAGTTGGGGATCTGGTAATCAAGCGCATTATCCTTCCTCAGAGTGATCCAAGGGGCAAATGGACCCCTACGTACGAAGGGCCATTTGTGGTTAAACATGTGTTCTCAGGAGGAGCCATGATTCTAACCAACATGGATGGTGACGACCTTCCTCACCCCGCCAATGCAGACATAGTAAAAAGATACTACGTATAAAAAAGACCCGCTAGGTTGACATACCTAGGCAAAAATTAGGGCTTCCCGGCGAACCAAAAGGGTTCGGGCAAAATGAAGGGATGAAATGAAAAAAATCTGTACACCCGGCAAGTCGAAAACCTAAAAAGGCGGCTTGGGCAAAAATGGGTATCCCGATGGACTGAAAACCCGAAAGGGCAGTCCAGGCAAAAGTTAGGGATAAAGCATAATACTATGTCTCATTGGATCACTTTGCATCCAGAATCTGGTATCAGCATCAAATTCAGACGGCATTGATCAATCAGCTTCATCCTCGACTAGGTCATCAAGTGATGAGACGCTCGGAGATATAAAGGCGATAGTAGAGTTGGAACCCAGTGCAATCATTCATTTCACACAGCTGTTTTATTTTCTTTTGTACAAATTTGTATAAACTCTTTTTTTTGGCGGCATTCTCTTACTAGGACATCAGCCTCTTGTACATAAACGCCTATTTACAGGCAAACTCAAAATCAATACAAATTCACTTTTCAGCTACAAACTGCCTTTTGTTTTTTCCTTTTTCTGTTTTGTTTTGCGAAGAACATCCAAGGTTCAATTTGTGATATATGCATTGATAATAATTTGCTAACTCATGAATATTTGCATACGAAATAAAGGATTAATTACAGGTAACATTAGAAACAGGGGCAATAAAGAGTTGTCTAAGCGATCTAATTGTTCTGTCCACCAAGGTACCAAGGTGAGTTCGGTTGAAGAACATAGCCAGCATATCTTAATTCCCCTGAGAGTGAACCAGCAAGTCAATACACTCTCCCCAAGCAAAGTTACAGTCAACCTTAAGGAAGTTGGGTATCCTCCGGCAGATCTCAATGTTCCCCAGCAATATACATGTATTTCTTAACAAGCATCCCCGAAAGTCTTGGTCTAAAGATTGTTCCCCGGCGGTATATCAAACATTCAATGGAGTCACTTACCCAATATAGTTCAAATTTTCCCCAGGAGAGTCCAATCCAGTTTCCCCAGGAAAGTTGGAATCCATCTCCCCAAGCAGTAAGCTTATCCCCAGTAGATTCTGGAAGCTTCTCCCCCGCAGAGCACGAACGCGTCTCCCGACTTTATTCAAAGGTTATTTCCCTACCAGGATATAACTGGGTTATCCTCAGCCAAAAGCCACGGAAAGATCGTCCTCGACGAAGTCTTCTTATCCTCAGCGAAGTCTATCAACACTTCCAACATAACAATGGTATCCCCAGCGAAGTTACCATCAACATTCCAGCAAAGTACTTCTCTCCCCACAGAGTACTATTCCCCAGCAAGGTCGCTAGAGTATTTATTCCCCGCAGAGTAATCTCTTCGCCAAGTTTACCCCCCAACGGAGTTATCTTCTCCTACCGGTATTCTTGCAACCATCACTCCCCAGCGGAAGCAAAGATCTATTCTTCAACATCAGCCCAGGAGTGACTTCCCGGCACCCGTCAAGGATTTATTTTCCTAAGACAAAAAGATACATTCATAAACATCACATTTTCATATAGCATGCATATACGCATCATATATTACAAATCTCATCTATGTTGAGAACATCATTGCTTGATTCATATCATGCCTTGCATATGACTGACCTTTACCTTTCAGGAAAGATCCAGTTAAGTTCCCTGCTATATTTCAAGACTTTAGTCTGGTTCAGTTAAATCAACCCTAAGATTTTCCTGATTCTTATCCAGTCAAAGGCCTTCTCTAGTTCAGTCAGATCGACCCTAAGATCTCCCTGATTCTTATCCAGTTGAAGATATTTCAAGGCCTTCTCTGGTTCAGTCAGATCGACCCTAAGATCTCCCTGTTTCTTATCCAGTTGAAGATATTTCAAGACCTTGTCCGGTTCAGTTAAATCGACCCTAAGATTTTTCTGTTTCTTATCCAGTCAAAGGCCTTCTCTGGTTCAGTCAGATCGACCCTAAGATCTCCCTGATTCTTATCCAATTGAAGATATTTCAAGACCTTGTCCGGTTCAGTTAAATCGACCCTAAGATTTTTCTGTTTCTTATCCAGTCAAAGGCCTTCTCTGGTTCAGTCAGATCGACCCTAAGATCTCCCTGTTTCTTATCCAGTTGAAGATATTCCAAGACCTTGTCCGGTTCAGTTAAATCGACTCTATGATTTTTCTGTTTCTTATCCAGTCAAAGGCCTTCTCTGGTTTAGTCGGATCGACCCTAAGATCTCCCTGATTCTTACCCAGTTGAAGTTATTCCAAGACCTTGCTTGGTTCAGTTAAGTCGACCCTAAGATTTTTTTTAATTCTTATCCAATCAAAGGCCTTCTCTAGTCCAGTTAAATCGATCCCTAAAGGTTTTCCTGATGAAGACTCATTAGAAGACATCCAAGATTCTCTCAGTGTTACTGTTGAGGTTGAAGTCGCCTATGATTCTCCCAGCGTTACTGTTGAGGTTGAAGTCACCCAAGATTCTCTCAGCGTTACTGTTGAGGTAGTAATCGCCACAAGATTCTCTCAGTGTTCCTGTTGAGGTAGTAATCATCCAAGGTTCTCTCAGCGTTCCTGTTGAGGTAGTAATCGTCCAAGGTTCTCTCACCGTCCCGTTGAGGTAGTAACCATCTCTGGTTCATTCATCACCTTTTGAAGCTCCAGATTCAATTCCTGTAACCAGTCAGGGCGCATCTATACAAAGAGTTTGAAGACCAGCTCATGTAACAGCCCAGGTACTCATTTTTCTTTTTCAGGTACGCAAGTTCTCGCTAAGGAATCTCTTATGCGATCGACATCCAGATGGCATCTATAAGCCCATCCACCTATCCATCACCTCTCAGCATGGCATCTATAAGCCCATCATCCTATCCATCAATCTCTAAATGGAATCTATAAGCCCATTCCCACCATCACACTACTATGTGAGCGCAAATTTCTGGGCACTCTAGTGTTCAATCGTCTTCCACCTTCGGATTACGAAAGGCACGTCAGCGAATCTGCATCCTCAGGTCTAAGAAGATTGAACAGGGTCAACTGTTGTACCCCAAAATTTTCCCTCCCATATTCTTCAAGATTTGCAAAGAGCATGCTTCAAGATCTCTCAAGGGTTGCACAGTTCAAGGGCCTCCTAACAGTCAAAAACTAGGGTTTTGGTTCTAACAAAGAGATTGAAGTTTCCAAGGGTCCAATCAAGTCCCACATGCCCATAAACATTGTCAAGCATCCTTATGCTAAGTTTCAAGACTCACAGCACAAAATTGCACAGTCAAAAACCCTAATTGCTCAACAGTCAACTGTAGGGGCAAAATGGTCATTTGACAGTCAAAAGTTCAAATTTTTGGTCAACATCTTATTTTGAAGCCAAAAACATCATTTTATCAATTCTTGATCATGATTTTCAAGGCATGGCTCAAAAAGTCTCAAGATGCAAAAGTTTCCATATTTGGACAGTTGAAAAAGTCAACTGTAACTTGACCAAGGCATAACTTCCACATGGTTCATCAGAAAAATTCCATCCAAAGCTCATTTTGAATAGAAAGAAATTTCCTACAACTCATCTTCACACTTCAAGTCCAAGAAATTCTCTCACAAAAAGTTATCAATTTCAACATTATAGGTCATTTTCAAAAGTCAACAAAAAGACACTTTAAGTCAAAGACCATAACTTGAGATTGGTAAATTAAAATGACATGGGACCAAAGGCATTGGTTAGAGGACTTCAAGACCTTTCAAAAATGTCCAAGAACATGATCAAAGCTTAATAATTGAGCAAGATATGCCTTGTGGAAGTTGGGAAATTTTTGGGAATTTTGAAAAGTCAACTTTGCTTCAAATGCCTCAAAATTGCTAATGGGCCACAAATTCTTCCAAGAATCATGATCCAAAGGCTATGCACGACCATTTGACCCAAAGGGGATTTATTTCATCATTTTTTTATTATTTATTTGAATTTTTATCACCATTAATTCTTTTAATGAAATAAAATATGACAAAAATACTAAACAAATGTGTTTGAATCTTTTTATGCAGTATAATCACTCATCAAAACCTCAAGATCTCGTGCACATCAAAAAAGGAAAGATTTGGTGCAAATTCGCATGTTCTTCATGAAGAAAATATTGAAAAAGATTCCATGGAAATCAAATATTTGGTTCATCAATGCAAAGGCTTTTTGACTCAAATTCTTACCCTAATTCGTCCCATACATATACAGGATGCTAAACCTAATCACAAGAACCTTGAAGCTGCGCCTAAAAACTCATACACACTTTGCAATTTTTTGTGAAAAAGTCAAAACTGAAAACTGCATTAGAGGACAATTCAAAGCGAAATAAGGATTCCAATAGCTTTCCAAGGCATCAAGGAAGCTTTCTGCATTATTTTCCAGTCCCCACGCATCAAGAAGTGGTATAACAAAGTCAAAATTTCTCATACTTTATGCATAATCGTATCTGAATTTCTGGACATTTTTCATACACTTTGATTGTTGTTTTATACTAACATGGACCTTCTGAGTCTATTGATATTGTTTAATTGAGTTTTCATAGCCTATATGCAAAGTTACCATTGGAGCTCGTTAGGGTTTCCAAGCTGTAAAATTAGGGCTTTCCTCTTCAGGAAAAATTAGACAACAAGACAAAGACCATTGGACTCAGAAGCTTCACACGAATTTAACACATATGTCGCGCTCAATTTATGAGCAACCATGGCATAATCTCTATTTTTCGCAGGGCATATTTAGTGGGGGTTTAAAACCCCCGCTATCTCTTTTCTGATTACAGGTACAATGGAGAAGAAGCTTGCGTGTCCTCTCATGGTTGGATCGTTTGAATTTTTAGCGCGTTTTTATCATTAGCGTGACTTATTATTCATTATATTTGTTTTGCGTAATACTTACGAATGCGTTGAATGGCACAGTTGGTGGAGAAGAGCCTTTGCAAGCCTTGGGACCTGGGCTCGATCCCCAGGTCCCCCATATTTCTTTCTATTTTACCTTACAATGTGATTAGGTGCCTAACATGTCTTGAAGTCCACCAAACGTCCAGCGCTGGTGCTTGCCACATGGCCACTGAGATCAATCCAAAAGCCAAGATGTGAGTTCCATGGTGCACCTTAGTCCAAGGGCCTACACGTGACCATCCAAAGTCAACCAGGCCTCCTTCAGATGGGCCAGAATTGCTGGAAAATACCTCCAAAATTGGGGTCAACACCCCCCATTGGTTTGCATTCTATCTTTCATTCCTTTTATTTTTTCTATTTTTATTTGTTTTACTTAGTTTTATTTTAATTCTTTAAATTAATTTTTCATAACATAAAAAATAAAATAAAAAATCAGAAACTATAAAAATAAAAAAAATATATTTTATTTAAATGTTTTTTTTTGTAAATAAATTTTATCAATTAATTTAGTTTTAATTCTAGATTTAATTTTAATGTTTTCTTTAATAAATTAAAAATGTAGAATTAGGGTTTTAAATACTTTTATTCTTTTTCTTTTCCTTTACCATTATTAAATATTAATTATTTTTATAAATAAATTGCCATGTAAATAATTAGGTTAAAACTAGGTTAGATTTAAACATTTTTTTAATAAATTAAAAATAGTTTAGAATTAGGGTTTTGATTTCATTTAATTTTCTTACTAATTCCATAAATACAAAAACTCAAAAATAATTTCCTTTTATCATTTAACTTAATTAATTTATTAATTGTAATTTAATTTCCTTAAAAGGGTCCAACGCCCTCGCATTCCCGACTTTACTTCTTCTCGCATTTTACGTTTATTTCTTTTTGTGAATATAATGTATTTATCCCAAAGCTGTGTAATAGATTAACTAGACATTTATCTTTCCGCATTTTATTTTATTTCAAATCGGGTCTTGGATTAATTTGGCGATGTAGACCCGCGCCTTTGTAATAGCGTAGGACATTTTAATTCCGCATCTTTTAAACTGTTAATAATTTGCATGAAAGAATGAATGTCAAAAATAAAAACAAAGCGTAGATCACCAATGCATGAACAAGACAAAAATCTCTAAAAACGACACACAAATCACACACCACCCCTAGGGTACGCCTCACTGTTGCCTTGCCCCTCGAAAGGTGGTCGTCGAGTAGAGGATGTTTTAGTAAGTCCTCATGTCCATGAACATGGCATGAGGGTAGCTTCTAAGGTGTCTTCCTATTGCTCTAGTGACCACCATGTCCCGAACCCTCGAATTGACCCGAACACCTCCAACGGTGGTGCTACCTACCTCTCAATGGTGGGATGGCACTACTTTAAGGACATTTACACAGACGAATTCCTTAGGGTAGGTAGAGAACTCGTAGATACTTGCTCTAATTCAAAACAAAATCAAAAAACTTCTTTTCACACCGACACTTTCAAAAAGCTTTCGAAAGCAACTTTTCAAACACTCTTGAGGACTGATACAAGAGTCGAACTGAAATTTTCAAAGAAACTTTTTTTAAAAACCCACAGTTGAAAAGCAAACAAACAATTTTGAAAACACAAATGAGCAAGTATCTAAGAGCCCATGGATAACCATGGATAGAAAGGGTGCTAACACCTTCCCTTTCTATAAATCTACCTCCCGAACCGAGAGCAATCTCTATAAGGAATTTTTCTGTGCTTTTGTCCTTTCCATCTGGAGAAAATAAAAGACGGTGGCGACTCTTGCTTCCGCGACATTTCGCGAACCAGCATTAAACAATCAGTTCCAGATCCACCGATCACACCAGTCAACGCGCCTGATCCCATGGGGCGTTGGCTAGAGGGTGTATCATGGTCTTTCAGTGATGAGGCTTACATCTGGCTGAATGATGGATCCACTGGTTGGCTACTGGAAGCGCACGGTAGGCCTTTGTATGAGAACTGCATATGATCTGTAAATGGAAAAATAGAAAACAATGTTGCTGGGACCTGGGATCTAACCCAAGTCCTTATGTTCACCACCAACGCGCCTCACCACTGGGCCAACTGACTTGTTTGTTAACAATATAAAAATAAAACATAATATACAAAAACGTGGTTAACTGGAAAAAAATGTGCGCGAGATTCAAATGACCCAATGGTTGATTTCCACGCCACTGTCTTCTCCAGGAAACCTTCGTATTAGATAATGTCCTTTTACCTACAGACACTTTCCGTTGTTATAACCCTGCGCAACTCAAAAACTCACAAAATGCAATATAAATGAAATTGAAGACCAGGGTTCCACTGGTTATGACCCAATCGTTTTGGTCTTGATCTTTCAGCATAATTTGATTGCAATCTTGTCAAAAAATCATATCAAAACAAATCTTTGATATTATTTGTCATTTATTTTATTTAATTCAAATTTTAATTAATAAAAAATAAAAATAAAATGGAAAATTAAGCACTTAATGTGTGGATAAGTAATTGGGTCATGGACCATGTTATAAGTAAGGTGCAAGCATAAAAAGTTAGGCCCATTTGGCAAAAAATGTAATTTTGAGCCCATTTGACTTTTGGCAATTTTGCAAAAAATGTCAACTTTGACAAGGCACATCTCCTCCAATTTTAACCCTAGAAAGGTGTTCTTGGACTTTTTAGAAAGCTTAGAATGTCCACTAAGCAACCCGTTTTATCTCATCTCAATTGGGTCTTCCATGTTCATGTAAGAAGCTTTGACCCAAAAGGTGTTTTTGTTGACTTTTCAAAAGGACCTATAATGTAGAAATTCATATCTTTTGATGAGTGCATATTTTGAACTTGTGGGATGAATATGAATTGTAGGGAATTTCATGCTATTAAAAATGAGCCTTGGGTGGAAAATTTATGATAAAGTATGAAGAAGTTATGCTTAGTCAAAGGTTGGTTGACTTTTCCTGAGAAACCCTAATTTAGCAACTTTTGGGTTTTGATGAATTTAGGGCATTCCTTGAAGAATCATGATCAACCCTTGATCAAATGATGGAGATAACTTCAGAATGTTGATATTGACCAAAAATCTTATAGTTTGACTGTATGTGAACCACAATTGACTTTTGACCTAATATAGTTGATTCTTAAGCATCTGAGCAGTTGATTGAGCAAACTTCTTGTGCAAGGCTTGAAATTTGACATGGAGGGTCTTAAGAACATATTAGGACCATGGATAGCATATGAAGTCTTTGGAGTTCATCCATCTTGATGAAAATGGAAACCCTAGTTTGAGGTACATTGCATAGGAGAGAGTTTGTCTGGTCAACTCTTGGGCATCCTTGGGCAAGTTGAGGACCTCAATGGGTATGTGTTGAGTAAAATGAGAGGGCAAATTTTGGGGTACAACACCCAGAGTCATTCCCCAGCAGGATTATTCTCAGACAGAGTCTTCTCCGCAGAATGTTCTCAAGCAGAATGGATGTAAATCCCCAGCTAATCATCTTCGGTCACTATCCCCAGCGGAAACGAAGAACTCAGCTCCTTATACTCTCCAGCAGCAGTCCATGATTTATTTTCCCCAGCTAGAGAATATCACAATAGCATTGCATATCCATACATCATGGCATGTGCATACATATTATACAGCACAATCTCATTTATTTTGAGAACATCATTACTCAATACATTTCATACATCATGACATTACATACGACTAACTCTTTACCTTTCAGGGAAAGATGCAATCAAGTTCTCACAGGTTCTCTCTAGTTCAGTCAAACCGACACTAAGGTTTCTATGCCAGTTGATGATATTCTAACACATTTCAAGATTTTCTCTGGTTCAGTCAAGCCGACACTAAGGTTTCTATTCTAGTGGAAGTTATTCTAAGACTTTCGTATGGGTCAGCCGAATCGACGCTAAGATTCCCCTGATTTCTATGCCAGTCAAAGTTAATCCGATACCTCTCCCGAGATCAGTCAAATCGATACTATGTTTTCTCTCCCAGTTGAAGTTCTCACAAATTTTCTCTGGTTCATTCAAACCGACACTAAGGTTTCTATTCTAGTTGAAGATGTTCTAATACTTTCGTCTGGGTCAGCCGAATCACCGGTAAGATTCCCCTGATTTCTATGCCAGTCAAAGTTAATCTGAGACCTCTCCCGGGTTCAGTCAAATTGATACTAAGATTTCTCTCCCAGTTGAAGTTCTCACGAGTTCTCTCTGGTTCAGTCAAACCGACACCAAGGTTTCTATTCTAGATATTCCAACACTTTTCAAGATTTTCTATGGTTCAGTCAAACCGACACTAAGGTTTCTATTCTAGTTGAAGATGTTGTAAGACTTTTGTCTGGGTCAACCGAATCGCCGCTAAGATTCCCCTGATTTCTATACCAATCAAAGTTTATCTGAGACCTCTTCCGAGTTCAGTCAAATCGATACTAAGATTTTTATTCCAGTTAAAAAATCTATGAAGCCCGGAAATCGACCAGATAATATCTTAATTTCTCCAAAATACTACGAAGCCTGGAATCGACCAGATAGTGGTATATCTCAAATTCAAGCTATGAAGCCCGGAAATTGACCGGATAATATCTTAATTTCTCCAAAATACTACGAAGCCTGGAATCGACCAGATAATGGTATATCTCAAATTCAAGCTATGAAGCCCAGAAATCGACCGGATAATATCTTAATTTCTCCAAAATACTACGAAGCCTGGAATCGACCAGATATTCGTATATCTCAAATTCAAGCTATGAAGCCCAGAAATCAACCGGATAATATCTTAATTTCCCCAAATTACTGAAGCCTGGAGCAAGATCAGATAACGGTAAGACACTGTGAAGTCTGGAGCACGACCAGATAGCGGCAAGAGACACTATGAAACCTGGAGCACGACCAGATAACAATATGAGGTACTACGAAGCTTGGAATTCGACCAGATAGAAGTTTACTCGGCCAATTACTATGAAGCTTGGAAACGACCGGATGTTAGTATGCCTTAAATTCAGGTTGAAACCCGGATGCGGCCGGATAACCACCTAATTCCTTCTGAAGCCTAGAGCATGACCATATAATAGTTTTTAAGATTACAAAGCCTAGAGCACGACCAGATAGCAAGTTTAATCTCATCTCCCCAGTAAGTCACTGTGAAACCTAGAGCACGACCAAATAGAAGTTAATCTTATTATCCTCAGCAAATCACTGTAAAGCCTGGAGCACGACCAGATAGAAGTTCACTTTCACCTCCTCGACTAAGAGATGATTCCCCAGTAGAGTAACGAATAACTGAAGCTCCTAAAATTATATTTCTCCCAAGACAGAGACCAACATTCCTCGGCAGATTCCTCCTTAACGAAAGGGACAGTAATTCTCATCAAAGAAATATCTCGAGAAATCAGCATCCTCTAGATGGCATCTTTAAGCCCATCTCCAACGATTCTCTGTCATATCTTCTGGATGGAATCTTTAAGCCCATCTCCGACGATCTTCTGTCATCTTTTTCAAATGGCATCTGTAATTAAGCCCATTCCCAATACCACCTACACAGTCCAGCACCATCTCAAACGAGTGCAAATTTCTAGGCACTCTAGTGTTCAATCATCTTCCACCTTCAGATTACGAAAGGCAGACAAGCCAATCTACATCCTCAGTTTTAAGAAGATTAAACAGGGGCAGCTGTTGTACCCCAAAATTTGCCCTCTCATTTTACTCAACACATGCCCATTGAGGTCCTCAACTTGCTCAAGGATGCCCAAGAGTTGACCAAATAAACTCTCTCCTAAGGCAATGTACCTCAAACTATGGTTTCCATTTTCATCGGTGTGATACGGTGGGAGAACTGACTTGGGTGTTTTGCATTTGATCGCAAATGTTGCGGTTAGCATGATTCGCCACCGACTTTTCTTTTATCCAAAAGGAAAGGTGAAAAAGTACAGGAAAGACCTTTGAGATTGTTTCTTGAGTTCGGGGGGTATATTATGAAAAGGGATGGTATTAGCACCCTTTTCATCCATGGTTTTCCATGGGCTCTTAGTTACTTGCTAGATCACTTTCTTTTTGTTTGAAATTGTGCTTTGTGTGGTTTTTGAAAGTGTTTTGTAAAGAGGCCATCGTTCAGGAAATCTATGTATATAAATATGTTTGATCTTTTGAAAATGTTTTCAATGTTTGTAAGGTATTTGAAAGTGTATGAGTTTGTTTTTGAAAATAGCAAGGATGTTTGTTTTGAAGTGGAGCAAGTAATTAGGAGCAATCTACCTACTCAAATGTCTTTCTTGTTCATTTTCTTTTCCTTTGACATTGTTGTCTTACCATTTATTTGGTAAGCAACCCTATCTTTGGATGTAAATGGGATGGCCGTGGGTCGTTGTATAACCATGATTATCAATGTTGCAAGGTATCTTAGCATTCTTTTTTAGGGACTAAGATCATTTGTAAGGCAACTTAGATAGCGTCATCGAGGGACTATGATCTTGTATTTGTTTGTTTTTGCTAAGATACCTTACATGCGTAATATGGCCATTTTGTATAAGGCAACCATGTGTAATAACCCTAGGGGTGCTTGTGTGCAAGTGTATTGTTTTCATGCTTGTTTTTGTTTTGAATTAGGATTTTCTAAGTATTGGTTTTAGTCTTTCCATACAAACCCTAATTACTAGCATGTTATATAAAAGCGATAAATTGCAAAATTTAAAGTTACTACGCTATTACAACATTTATGGGGAGGGGGTGTACAATTTGTAAATGGGGATTGTAAGAAATTAAAACCCTAATAAGTCTATTACAAACAAATTGAATTTATACAAGAATTAACATAAATAATGCACAAGATGAATTAAATATGCAAGAAGATAAATGTGAAGAAAAATGGATATTTTGTTTGATGTTTTATGAAAAGGAATTTTACCTTAACCTAATAAAATAAAGAAAATAATTTATTAAGTTTGAAATTATTGAGAAAAGATTTTAGATGAAAACCCTAATTCTATTAACCAAAAGAAAATAAGTTTAAGAAAAGTATTTTTTTTGCATTTTTATCTTGAAAATATTTATAGCGTTATAAAATATTTTTAGTCTTTTTGGTATTAAAATAATATATTTTAAATAGTGTGAAGGAAAATAAATAAATAATACAATATTGATTAATTTTATAAGATTTACTTAAATAAATAAATAAAGTATGAGTGATAAAAAATATTTTTATTTATGGAAAAATAAAATAAAATAAGTTAAAATATAAAATATCATTTTTTTTGCATTTTATGATTTTTTGTATTAAAAACTAAATATATTTAAGAAAAAATAAATGAAATTAATTAATTAATTAATTAATTAATTGGGCCAGGGGGGTGCCAAAAGCCAGTATGGAGGTAGTCAGCAAAAAAAAAACTAAGCCCAAAAGGCCCAGCGCCGCCTATTTGCTGAAAAATGACCAAAAAAGTGTAAAACAAATGCAAAAAGGCAACGTTGAAGTTCGAACCCATGACCTCTACCAATAACGTGTGTTGCCTTACCACTGGGGTTGTTGTACATCCGTTGATACAAATGAAACAATAAATATGTAAGGCAAAACGTGTTCTGAAGACTTCATCTTTAACATCCAGCCAAAGGACCCGTATCTTCTTCATCTCTCAACAAAAATGAAAAGTTCAAACATGAAAGTTGTGGCATTTTTTCCCACGAATCCAAACATATAAACAACTTAAGCTAACAATCAAAGATGAATGATAATTTTTCTATCCCTAATTCAAAACCTAAAAATTTCAGAAAACTTCAACCTTAAAATTCTCTAAGCTCAGGCCATATAAATGTAAACTATGGATATGTACAGCTTCGTGGCAATGGTATCTACATTTTATCTTCACAAACCAAACTCAAATGATGCCTGTATAAAGAGATAGAAGTTTGAAAACTTACCTCTTGCAGCTAGAGTCGTGTATGGAGTTTGAGCAACCTTTGTGATGGCCTGATGATTTCTATAGCTTCCCTGGACCTCCTTAAATGTGTTCCAACTCCTACTTTGCTTTGAGGATGGCTGGAACTCCCTACTCATGTCAAGTTGCAAGCTTCAGTTTTGAAAATGGTGGATGATGATGGAGGAGTTACAGTTAGGAAATGAGGTCCTGGATCACTTTGATATGATGTATGGAAGGTGTTTGGATGATTAGTTTTCAAAACGCACAAGTGGAAATGAAGATGGTGAGTTTTTTGCTCAAAACTGTCAAGCTTGGGCAGTTCTGTGCAGCAGGGTGCTTCAGAGTGTTTTAAAGAAGTGAAAAACACAAGAAGGGGGGGTTGAATTGTAAAATCTGGAAATCAATTGCAGTGAACACGGTATTTTTATCCTGGTTCGTTTGATCTCAAACTACTCCAGTCTACCCGTCAAGGTGATTTCGCCTCTCTCCAACGAGGTCTTAATCCACTATATTCAACTGAATATTACAACTGCTTTAACAACTGCTAAAGCCTTCTTGATTCAAACCACAAATCGGTTTCTCAAGGAAATACTTTCTTACAAAGAATTGAAATCTAGGTGTGTGAATGTTTTCTACAAAAACTGTTTATCACAACTGTGATACTACACAATTTGAGCTTATGAGAGCTAGAGTGCTAAAGTAATTGAATAAAGACTTTGAGAGCTTTTAGCAAACTGAGAGTGAGGAAGATGATGAATAGCTTTAGGCGTGTAGAAGGTTGTAGAGCATTAGCCAATTCAATCTTCATTGACTTGTTTATATATCATTGGAAATAAGGTACGTTGGAGTAGTAATTCCGTTTCAATGCCAATAACATTCTTTCCTTATTAAGCAGATCTTGTCTGGAATGATGCCGTTGGTAATAAAGCATCTTGAATGCACAGTACCGTTGCTACTTAAGCTTGTTCTGGCTTTGGCTCATTCTGACGCTGCTTAGGTGCTGATGAACTGTTGTCTTGATCGGAGTTCAGATTGGTACGCGCAGATATGTTCATCACGCTTCAGCGTAAGCACAAGTTGATCTTCTGATTCTGGCATCTGATATAACATCTTCTGATGCTGATGTTGATATCTCATCTTCTGATGCTGATGATGATGTTCTCTTGTTGATATCCATCAGAGTTTCTGTAAAACAGAATGTAATTTTTAGATAGCATATGTGTCTTATATGAATCATACAATTAATATATCTTAGCATTTTGTTATCATCAAAACTTAAACTTAGGGTAGTAGATTCAAACTTTGTTCTAACAATCTCCCCCTTTTTGATGATGATAAAAACTAGATATTTTTAAATGAAAATTAATGTGAAAAGTATCAGAGATAACTAAATAATAAGTTGTATCAGAATTAAATAGGAAGTTATCAAAAGATAAGAGGATAAGGGATAAAGAGATATCCGAGTTTAGATCGGAGATACTCCCCCTGAATTTATTACTTCCCTTTTTAATTCCAAGAGTTCTTCAGGATAAGATCATTATTGACTTTCTTTGAACATCAGAATATCAGAGCTTCAGATCAGTATATCAGAGCTTCAGTGTATCAGACATGATTAACTTCTTGTACCTGTAAGCTTATGCAAAACAGAAAACATTCAAGTATATCAGAGTGTTAGAATGTTTGAGACTATTTGTCTCAGTAATCCGTTATTGAAAAATATCATTCTTGTTCTCCCCCTTTTTGTCAGCAATCAAAAAGTGCAAGTAATATAAGCTAAAACAATCAGAGCAGAAAAACTGTTATATTTAATTCAGAGCCAGACAAAACAGTACAGATGATATGCAAAGAAAACATTGAAAATATCATGAATGAAAAAACTAAGGTTGGGGTGGAAGGCGTGTGAACAGAGTCTCTAGCATTGAGGAGAGTGAGGTTCAGGAGTTTGATGTTCAGGTGATGGAGTTTCAGAGTGATGAAACTCAGGGTGTGGAGGTGATGGTTGAGGTGAAAGTTGATGAAGTTCTGGTTGAGGAGAGGGAGGTGGAATTTATGGTTGTTCTGGTATGGGTGAAAGAGTATGTTCTGGTTGAGGAGAGTGGGCAATTTCTGGTTGAGTGTTTGGATTTTGAGAGGGGAGCGGAAGCACGTTGATCAATTTCAGACAAAACTTTGTCAAGTTCTGATTCTGTTGATGTTGTGGGTTTTGGAGTTTGGGATTGGGTGCGGGGTCTCCTGAGAGTCAGTGACTCAGAAGGGTCAGCCTCTGGTTCGATTTCATCAATGGTTGGTATGGCGATTGGAAGTTCAAATGAAGTTGGGGTTGGGATTGATGTTGGAATAGTAGAAGAATTTAAAACATTAGCAGCAAATAGATTACCTCTCTTCTTAGGGGTCTGCTGGGATGGTCCTTCTGAAGTATCCTTTCTTTTCTTCGTCTTCTTCACAGTAACTTCTGGATTTTGCTGGTGCAGATCTTTTATGTTCAGAGTGGGATCTGTGCCATCAGCCTTGCAAGCGTCTGTTTACCGTGGTTATTGGTAAACAACCGCTGATCCTCCAAATGGTTACTTATTTGGTTACTCGCAGGATCGATCAGATTGATCCTAAGACATAGGTTGATTTTGAGGTTTTGATTAAATTGGATAATGATTAAATGACAATAAAATAAAGAGGCTTCGAGTAAATTGCATGAAGAAATAGGCTTGGTAAAATAAATGAAGGCTTTAAATAAAGGGGCTTCGACATAAAAGTAAAGAAGAAAGCAAGTAAAGTTTCTGGAAAAGTAAATGACTTTGATTAATAAAGTTGGTGTTTCACACATACATTCTCAACAATTCTTTCTCACACGCTGGGTACTCGAATCTATATGAGTGACTTTGTATATAATTGTGAACACAAGCGAGAAACTGCGTGAACTACTACTATTTATACTAAAACATCCCAAGTAACCGTCGGGCAGTTACACTGCTTCGAGATGATCCCACTTGGCACGTTCTCAACGCTCGACGCTCCAGATCTTTGCACGTTGCACTTGGTAACCGCTGGAAACCGTTTTCCCTCCAAATGCTTGAATTTCAAACCGTTCCACTCTTAACCATCGAACACCTTCGTCGAGAAGCATCTTCGACGAGAAACACCTTCGACGTCGAAGGCAACCAACTTCTCCCTTGGAAGAAATCTTCTAAGTACATTGCCATCTTTCGATGGGCATTTCGACGGACCCAGCTGATCGAAAACAACCTTCAGCTTTAATGGCTGACATTAATGAAACAAGGGTGTCGAATTTAAGAGCCAACAAATTGCCCCCCAAGAATGCCTTATTTCGACTTTGAAAGAAAAAGGCATTCTTTGAAATGCCATTCGACACCTGTCTTTTCATTTTTAGTTACAAATTAAATTGTGCACTTTTTGTTGTCTTCTACCAACCACTGACAATCCCAAGGAAAATACCATCATTCATCCGTACCTAAGATGTCACTTCAGTACGGCGTGCAGTGTGCCAAACGTCATTTCACAAATTGTCATCATGACAATTCCCAAAAACGAGGGCGCACGCTGCACCCTTCCATTTCTGCAGAACGGCTAAAACAACATGGAGACGCCACGTGTCCCACTACCTTCTGCAACATTAAATGGCATTTAATGTCCTCGAATTTGGGGATTTCCCCCACTACTATAAATAGCGGTAAGTACCCATTGTGGGACTTTTTACGCTACCTTGCTTTCAGAATTTCTCATTTGCATACAAACTCTTGTCAACTTTGCAAACTTCTTGTTCTTCACTTCGTCTTCAACCTCATTACCAACAATGGCATCTGGTTCTTCCAACGCTCCTAGCGCCAACGCACCCTCTGGAAACGTTAAACCTAGGGTTTTCTCGACCGCTCCCGTAGTGACTCCCACGGGTCAACGAAGGGTCCCTGAGCCTTTGGACATTGCTGTACGTGATGCTTATTCACGCCACCTCATGATTCCGGTTGGATATTCCAACCAGATCTTTGCTATGTCTGGCCCATTGTACCCAAGCATTGCTGAGGCCATGAAGATCAAAAGTTACTTTCCGGTACTTGAGAGACTCAAACCAGTTGGATGCTCCAAGAAAGATGCAGAGGATAATGAAGATCCTGCTAAAGAGAAAATCGACCTCCGTTTCTTCAACAAAGGTGTTAGGGCTTTCAGGTCTGGCCCTAGCCTTACTCCTGATTATAGTGCTTGGCTGGAAAAAATGGAGAAACGCCAGGCTTCGATATGGAAAGACATGGGGATTTTCGACCTGGTTATGCTGTCGAAGACAGGTCTTAACTATTCCCCAGAGATGTTGATAGCTTCTTTACTCTTCTGGGACTACACCCATTTCACCTTCCATCTTCCCTGTGGAATGCTGACTCCCACGCTCTTCGACGTGGCCGCCATCACTGGCCTTCGACCCACTGGGGACTACTTCGACCCAGAGGAGATGTCGGAGGATCAAATTGGATTCTCTGCCACAAAACCAACCTACACCACCTTCATCAATCACTACCACGATAGGTCGACAGATGCTGTGTCGGATGTCGAACATATTGCGTTTCTAGCCTTATGGATGACACGCTTTGTGTTTTGTTCCAAGTCCTTACAGGTGACCAAGAAGATGGTCACTCTCGCCACTCAACTCCATCATGGCCAAAATATCTGTTTGGCAGAATTGATTTTGGCTAGTCTGTATGAGTCGATTAGCAACGGAGCGACTCTTCTAAAGATCATTGAGAACAGAGCCAGTCTGCTGCTTGCTGGACCTTTTTGGCTGCTTCAACTGTGGCTCAATGCCACCTTCGAGTCTTTCTTACCTAAGAAGATTCAGATAAATGAGCAGGCCCCAGAAATAGCAAACAGACGCGTCGAAGGCACCAGATTAGCCTTGTTGACTCCAACGGAAGATGGGCTGGAGCTTCAACAAACTTTTACAAACTTCGTTCTGATGTTTGCTAGAAGGAAAGAGTTTGCTTCGACTATGGCTCCGTTTGCTCGACGGAAGGTTAGCCCAGAGTGGTTCACAAGGCCACATCCTAGGACGTCGAGTGGTCCTCAGGTTGACGAACATACAACAATGTGGGAGGCATTCCTCACACCAAGAATAATGCCCCTTCGATTCAGGAGCTCTAAGACTCACTTGAGTCTGATTGCATATCAACCAAACCTGGTGTCTCGCCAGTTTGGTATTATTCAAACACTACCTTCTCCAATTTTTCCCAGGGAGAAGTCTATGTTATACTTCTGCAACGACTACACTGAAGAAGCTGCCACTAAGCATATCAGCTGATATGCTGGTCGAACAGTTCTTTCGTTGTTTGACTATCAGCTTAACTTTCTTTGCTCACCATCCTTCGAGGAGTGGTGGAAAAGTTACTACGCTGAGGAGTTTTTCGACGAGAAGGACTTCGTGGATGAGCTTCAGAAATCTTTTGTCCTTGTCTTGGACAAAATAAAGAAATGTAAGTTCATCCTTACAAATTACTTTGTCTTTCTCTTTCGACTGCTAGCCTGTTAATTATTTTATCTAATTTTAGTTGTTCGAAAGCCTGCAGCCAAGAAGGCTGCAGAAGGCCAACAGGGAGGAGGTCCCTTAACAAAAACTCCACCACCGGCGAAGACTATAGCGCCGGCGAAGACCACAACAAACCAACAGGGGGAAGGCCCTTCGAAAAAGCCTTCTGCATCGGTAACCAGGCTTTCATTATTTTCTTCTGGCTTTAATTTTTTGACTTTCGATGCAACTGCTAAATCGAACTCCAATTGGTTTTTTAGGCACCTTCGCCCAAGAAACGGCCAGCACTGACGGTCGAATCCGGGAGCGAAGAAGAAGATGATTCTCCCCCTGCTCCTCTAAAAAGGCGAAAGCTGAAGAAGGACGTTCCTCTTCCTGAGGCTGCTGGTCGAACAATTAGAATCAAGGTTGCTGGGAGAAAGCCCAGGCAACCTCCAGTAATCATTGAGGAGCCAACGGAGGAGGAATTAAACGTTCTTCTCAATAAACCTATCGAAAGCGACAATTCCAGCCCTGGGGCTGAAGCTACTTTACAGGTAATTTCTTTGATCCCTTTGTAACTCAGGTGTCGATACCTACGTTCGATTATGTCTCTTTCGAATTTAGAAGATTCTTCTTCTTCTTTTTTCAGGACACCACTGAAAGCTCAGCGCCAAGGACTTCTGAAACATTGGAGTCTGCTGAACTCAGCAGGCCACAAGAAAAAGACTTGGCGAACGATGAAGCCAATACTGAAATAAATGAAGCCAATGCTGAGACAGCAGAAAACCAGCAGAAGATCCACAAACAGAAGAGCAACAGCCAAAAGAGATTCAGGTGGTGGATCTGTCGGAAGAGAATCGTGACGAAGGGGACCACGGCAACGCTGGCGAAGAGGATCAAGGTGCCGCTGGCGAAGAGAACCAAGGTGACTCTGGCGAAGGGAACCAAGGTGACGTTGGAGAAGGGAACCATGATGACGCTGGTACTGCCGCAGTCCGAGTCGAAGAGAATCAAGTCGAGGCAAATGCTACTCAACAGCCTCAAACCCAAGACAATGTTGTTGCAAAGGCTGCTACCTCAACAAAGCATAGGTCGAAAGAGGACTTAGAACTCTTGAAGCAAACTGATCCTGTTAGCTATCTGAACGCCATCATCGATAGCAAAAGTTCGTCTGATGCTAGTCAGGAGGTTCCTACTCTGTCGGGGAAGTCCACTGAAACTTCTCCTCTCGATGAGGCTCTGACGAAGGTTAAGGCTCGGTTTTTCAAGAAGGACTTGATGAAAGCTTTGGAGGGGGACCCTACTGCTCCATCATACTTGAGGGATGTTTTGAATGCCGTAGACTTGTTAGCTGTGCCTCCAGAAGTTTCAGGCTTTATCATGGAGTTACACTCCATTATTGATCAAGTCTCAGCAGATTATCGGCGACAAAGGGGCTTTAATAGCCAGCTTGAAGTGTTATATGGCAAAAGCTCTTCTGCATGGACTGCTGTAGCAGAGACAACTTCTCGAATTGCGGAGTTGTCGAAGCAAAAAGCATCTAAACAAGAAGAAGTTGATGCCATCGATCGAGAGAATGCTTCCCTCCAGGCGCAAATCGAAGAAATAGAGGCTAAGATAAATGCCAATACTAAGCGCAAGGAGGAACTTCTCTCGACTGTTCCAGACACCGAAAGTCAAGCTGAAATCACACAAGGCCTAGAATTTGCTGAGAAAGCCCAAGGCTTCGACGATCAAATTGCCAAGCTTGCGCAGGCGAATGCCTTGTGCAACAAAAGATTGGAGCTGCAGCAAACCAAATACCTTCGACTCAAGGACTCCATTCCCTTCTGATTGATTCAGCCTTTTAACCATATTTTGTAATATGTATTCGACAACATTGCCATTTTGGCTATTATAAAAATTTTCCATTTTGGCTTTTTTATGGTTAATTTAGTCGTTACTTGTTATTTTATTTTTACCTCTTGGAGTGCAGGTTTGTACTTTTTCAAATATTTACCATTTACTCTCAAGAGCCTTTTATCTTCACCTAGCTCTTCGACTTCATAGGCTCCACCAGAAAAAGTCTGGATAACTCTGAATGGTCCTTCCCATTTGGGTGACCATTTTCCCATGCTTCGATCCCTTCGATCCATGGGAAGAATCACCTTCCAAACTAGTTCTTCAGGCAAAAATACCTTAGGTTTCACCTTTTTATTATAAGAGTCTTCTACTCTTTTCTTCTGAAGCCTGAGTAGGTCAAGAGCGCGCAATCTTTCTTCGTCTAAATCCACTAGTTCGTCTAACATCATATCCCAATAAATTTCAGAGGGAATATCATAATGTCTCTGAAACCTTGCAGATTGAAGACAAATTTCTGCTGGCAACACTGCGTCATGGCCAAAAGTTAGCCTATATGGTGTTGTACATATGGCTTCTTTTGGGGACGTTCGACAAGCCCACAAAATCTGGTCTAACGTCTTATGCCAATTTTTTGGCTTCTTCCCAACATGCTTTTTATCAAGCCAATCACTACTTTGTTCGCTGCTTCGACTTGACCATTTGCCTGTGCATAATAAGGCGTTGATGTTAGGAGTTTGAAACCTGTTTCCTGAGCGAATTCCTGCATCTTTCGACCGGTGAAAACTGATCCTTGATCAGTAGTTATAGTCTCAGGGATTCCATACCTAAAGATAATGTTCTTTTGAATAAATTCAATGACATTTTCTTGGTCTACATTGACTAAAGGGATAGCTTCGATCCACTTAGTAAAATAATCAATGCCTACCAATATATACTTCTGACTCTTTGATGATGCTGGTCGAATCTCTCCAATGAGGTCCAACGCCCATCCTCTAAAGGGCCAAGGTTTCACTATCGAGTGAAGTTCGCTTGCTGGTACATGTTGGATGCCTGTATGGACTTGACATTCTTGGCAACCTTTAGCGAACTCGACACAATCTTTCAGCATAGTGGGCCAGTATAGTCCTTGTCGAAACAACAACCATTTCATCTTATGGCCTACTTGGTGAGCCCCACATGTTCCAGCGTGCATAGTCGAAAGGGCTATGTATGCCTCAGTTTCACTTAAACATTTTAGCAATACCCCTTCAGGCGTCTTTTTGAATAACTCACACCCATGAGTACATAACTCAACGCCCTATACTTTGTTTTTCGTTCTGTCGAAGCTCCTGGATTTTGAAGATAATCCACAATGGGCTTCCTCCAATCTTGTTATGACAAATTATCTATGAACGAAATTTCGAAGTTACTTTGATCAGCATATCCTAGTCTTGTCGATTCCAAGTCTGTTGGTGATAGACAAGTTGCTTTTATCTTTTCTCGAACTTCGATTGCTCTTTGTAATCTCGTTTTTGAAATCTTGTACCCAGATGCAATTTGTGCCAAGTCGTTGGCTATTTGATTTTCCAATCTGGGTATGTGTCGAATATTGACCATTTCAAATTTTTTCAATAAACATTTGCTATCACAAAGTACATAATGAGATTTTCTCTTATGCATTTATATTCTTTTGTGACTTGCTTAATGACTAACTCTGAGTCTCCCATTATTTCGACTCGAGTTGCCCCCAATTCCAACAATATTTCAAGGCCAGTAATTAGAGCTTCATACTCAGCCTCATTGTTCGAACAAGAACCTGATATCTTGTACTTGAATGTTGTTGGAATTTTTTCTGGAGAAATGATCAAGACTCCTACCCCTGTTCCATCTTTATGGCTGGAACCATCGAAGTAGAATTTCCAAGGTTCTATCTCCACATAATTAATATCCTCAACTTGAATTGAGTGGTCGACTATAAAGTCTGCAACCACTTGTCCTTTCACTGCCTTAAGAGGCATAAAGGTCAAGGAGTACTCAGTTAATGCTAGTGCCCACTTGCCAATTCGACTGTGCAAGATAGGTTTTGACAACATGTACTTGAAAACATCACAATGAGACGACACATACACATCAACTGGTTTTATATATTGCTTGAGTTTTGTACAAGAGAAATACAGACATAGACACAATTTTTCAACTTCGCTATATCTAGTTTTTGCATCGTTCAAAACTCTACTAAGATAGTAAATGGGTCTTTCGACTCCATTCTCATCTTCTTGGGCTAACATGCTTCCCAAAGTTTTGTCGGATGCAGCTATGTACAATCTCATACTCCTATTGCTACAAGGAGGCACCAAAATAGGTGGCTTAGTGAGGTACCCTTTGATTTTGTCGAAGGCTTCTTGTTGCTCTTGCCTCCATTCGAACCCCTCTTTATTCAGTCGAAGTAAGGGTGAAAAGGCCTGAGCTTTCCCACTTAGGTTAGATATAAATCTCCTTAAGAAATTTATCTTGCCTAACAGAGACTGCAGTTCCTTCTTATTCGATGGCGCTTTCACTTCCAGAATAGCCTTCGTCTTGTTCTGGTTGATTTCGATTCCTTTCTTGTGGACAACGAAACCCAAGAAATCTCCAGCTTTCACACAGAATGCACACTTCAAAGGGTTCATCTTCAGACCATGTTCTCTCATTCTTTCGAATGATTGTCGAAGGTGGTCAATATGATTCTTCCTGGAAACAGATTTTATAACAATGTCATCAATATATACTTGCATAAAAGTGTTAATAAAATCATGGAAGATAGAATTCATCGCTCGCTGGTATGTTGCCCCAGCGTTCTTTAGGCCAAAAGGCATCACTACCCATTCGTAAGTGCCTAGGGCCCCAGGGCATCGAAAAGCTGTTTTCGACACATCCTCTTCAGCAATGAATATTTGATTATATCCTGAATAACCATCGAGCATACTCAGGTATTCATAGCCAGCGGCAGAATCGACTAGCATTTCCGCCACAGGCATAGGATATTCATCTTTGGGCGTAGCAGCATTCAAATCTCTGAAATCTATGCACACCCTTAATGTACCATTTTTCTTAATTACTGGCACAATGTTTGCAATCCATTCGACATACCTTGTAACGCGTATGAATTTGCACTTCAGCAGTCTTTCGACTTCCGTTTTGATCTTCGACAGTATTTCTGGAGCGAAGCGTCTTGGACTTTGCTTAATTGGCTTCTTCCCAGGTTTGATTGGCAACTGAAGTTCTACCAATCCTCTGTCGAGACCAGGCATTTCGTCGTAATCCCATGCAAAACAGTCCTTGAACTCTTTCAACAATTGGATTACTTCCAACCTAAGTTCTGGGTCAATTTTGGCGCTGATGTAAGTTGGCTTTTTCTCTGACCCTTCGCCTAAGTTGATTTCTTCTAAAGGATCTTGCGCTAACATTTTAATGTTGTTCGCCAAGGGGTCCTTTTCGAAGCCCAAAGGCTCATCGTCATAGATGGCGTCGAGCCTCTGTTCCTGCATTCCTTCTGGCATGATATCAGGGGGTTCTGGATCGAAATCCTTTCCTGGACCTGCAGCAGATAATTGTTGATCATTGGCCTGTGTGGCCATGTACTTTACTTCGGCTTCGAGAGCCGTTATCATCTTTGTTTCGGCTACATAAGCCGAAATTCGCTTCAATGACAGTGACTCAGTCATTATCACTGAATTCACTTCCCCAACTAGTTGGTTGGATATCAGTTAACCCACTGAAGTCTATGTGGGACAAGTCTTCTCTGTCCCATTGAAAACCATGCTCAGGGTGCAGGTATAGGGAACAAAAAGTATTTGGCGCTGGCGCCAAGTCGAAGTCAGGTGTTGGACATGGCCCTATGTGAGCCAAGTTCTTGTCGAAATCTGCCAGCCCTAGGTGATTCACTTCGCCCAGGTAATAGCTTTGATCTGCCTCTATGTTTTCGACCATCCCATCTGGACGCCATAGCAGCAGCCTCTGGTGCATTGATGATGGCACAACTCCAACACCATGAATCCATTCACGGCCCAACAAAAGATTGTAGTTAGGTTTGGCCGATATGACCATAAACATTGTTGGTCGAAGGATAGATCCTACCTTGATATCTAGTTGGATCACTCTCATAGTGGTCCCTATGCCGCCCTCATAGTTCGACAGGACCATGTTGTGAGGCTTATTGTCCTCATCCCTTTTGCCAATTTTCCTTAGCATAGAGTGAGGAATAATGTTGATGGTTGCCCCACAATCCACCAATATTTTATTCACTGTAGTTTCTTCGAGTTTAGCCCTTATAAATAAAGGCTTGAGGTGATTTTTCATCGCCTCTGTAGGTGGTTCGAAGAACCCATTTTGTTCCTCAGTAGTGCCATTGTCCATGACGAAATAGCACACTGGCCTATGTTTGGCCATTTCTTGCTCCACTTCCCAGTCACTTGTTTCGACCTCCACCTGTCGGTTGAATTTTCAGGGCAGCACTGAGACTATATTCACCATTATGTCCAAAGTATCATCAGACTCAGAACCATCTTCGTCTTCAATTTCACCTTGGTTAGGCCAAACTAGCCTGTTGGTTACTGGCTCTCTTTCCAGAGGTTTCCTTTGCTTCCTTAGAGGAACATTTGAACTGGTTTCTGCCTTTGGTTCATTGGCAGCCTCCCTCTCAGCTTTTCGTCTCCTTTGGTATCTCCTCCATTGAGATCGAGACATGGGATTTTTCCCTTTGTAGTTGCTTGACACTTGTGCAACTTTAGGTGCAGCAACTTGAGGCTCTTTCTTTTGTGTTAAAGATGAACCCCTTGGCACGTCGAAAGAGTGCCATCTCTCCTCACTTGGCCTCTTTCGACCAGAGGTTTTGTACCAGGTATCTACTGGCACATTTGTTGGAGGCCTGAAAGTCAATGGCCTCTTTTCTTGGTTTGAACCTCTTTGGGAGGCTCTTCTGGGGTCATGTCGAAGATCAACATTTTCCCTTCTCTTATTTGCTTCTCTTACGCCTTGAATATGCTCAGCAACTTTTTTGTCAAAGATCGAACTGCATCTTGGACACAGCATCACCTCTGACTTCTTTTTCTGGCATCTTTGCAGAAAATCTGCCAGATTTTCATTTTCCCGAGGGAAAGCAGTCTTATTAGCTTGTTCTTGCCTCATGGCCTCCTCTGATGCTTTTGGGCCAGAGAGTTCGACCATGTTGACATTCATTGCATCTTTGTTGACAAGAGTCAACTGCTTCATTTGCATCTCCAAATTCTCCGTCTGGCCTTGAACTGTGGCCAAGTGAGAACTGGGTTTTGGTCCAGTTTTTTGTGCTTCAACGGTCTCCAGCTTTGGGCTTTCGACCGCTTTCTGAACCGCTTCAATTGTCTTTCTGGATAAATTCCCAGAAAAACTGCCAAAGATTGGCATGTTGATATGGTCCTTTGAGACTTCGACCATTGTGATTCCTGGCTTCTTCGACTGGTTCCTAGATGCTTCGATCACGTTCACCTCAGAAGGCTCAGCATAGTGGGCTTCAGCCTGCAACGGATTTGAGTCGACAGCCATGGGGGTTTTGTCAGCAAACTTCAACCTCCCTTCTTCGATAGCGTCTTGCACAAGATTCCTGAAAAGAAAACATTGAGAAGTTTTATGGCCCAAAAAATTATGATATTTGCAAAAGCCTCTCTTCTTTCTTTGATCAAGAGGAGGCACTTTTACCCCTGGGGGTACTATCATTTGGCCATCTTTTACAAGCAAGTCAAAGATCTCGTCACATTTTGTGATGTCAAAACTATAAGTCTTTTTGGGGAACCTATCGTTGGTCCTTTCTGGACCAATGGGATTTTTCCCACTTGAGGGGACTAACAGTTTGCAAGAGTATGGTGGCCCTTGTTTTAGTTCCGCTAAATCGACTTCTCCTTCTTCGACAGTTATAGTATCGTCGAAGGATTCTGGATCTTCGTCATCCATATCAACATACGCTATCCTCTCTCTCTTGTGAGTTTTCGTTGCCTTTGCTTTTTCAGCTTTGAGGCGTTCTACCTGTCGAACTCTATCGGCCAGTTGGGCCATGTCTCTCAGGTATTGGGTGTCTAACTTCTTCCTAATGGAATAATCTAAACCGCCTGCGGCTATTTCGACTAACTCATGTTCCGGCACTTGTGTAAAACATCTCGCCTTGAGCAACATAAACCTATTTAGATATTCGTCTATAGGTTCAGTGAAACGTCTCTTTACACTGGCCAATTCTTTCAGGCTTATCTTGGTTTGCCCCATGTAGAATTGTTCATGGAACAATCTTTCCAACTGGGTCCAATGATGGATCGAATTGGGGGGGAGAGTTGTAAACCAAGTAAAAGCGTTCTTTGTTAAAGAACTTGGGAAGTACTTAATCCTCAGGTTTTCGTTATTCGAAATATCTCCTGCTTCGATCAAGTATCTCGCCACATGTTCGACAGTAGATTCTGTCGTGTCCCCAGAGAACTTAGTGAATTTGGGGACTTTACATCTAGGAGGTAAGTCTGTTTGTAACACGTATTCTGACAATGCGGATGTAAAGTTGGGCCTTCGAAAGCCCATGTTCATCCCATTTTGAGTCATGATCCTTTCGATCATGGTTGCCAGATTATTTTCCAAACCCATGTTCTGGTATTGGATATGCTGAACTACTTCGTCAGCATTTTGGTTTCTGTTAACTAACCTTACCTCTGGGGTTATTACCCTAGGTTCCTCGACAGGTTGCTCCAATCGTGCCCTAAGGTTTTCTTCGACAGGCTGTTGGACTTGGTTGATGGTGGTTTCTTCCTCTAAGAATACACCCTGGTTTCCCCTTATTTGCGCCCTTTGGGGCTGTCGAATAGGTTGGGGTACTCCAAAGAAATCAGCCAAACGCGTCATTTGCACTGTCATCTGCTGATTCGATTGAGTAGTGTTTTGTATTAGAGGGTTCAGCACTGTACTTAAAGTTTGTGCCAACATTTGCACCATATCATGGTTGCTTTCGTCCATTTGTTGCCTCAAGACTGCTGTCGAGGCATTTGTAAGGCCATGGGCTACTTGGGACGTTCCTCCTAAGAGTTGGGTCCTATTTCTATTCGCCATACCTACTCCAGAACCTTGGAGTGGCGAAGAGGCACTCACTAAAGGGTCTGAAAAAGTGGACGCAGCATTCGTCAGGCTAGCCAAGTCAGAAGTTGGCATGCCATAGAGTGGTTCTCGATTATGACCGCCTGTCATAAATCCTGGGGGAACAAAAGGCCTTGTGCCTAAATTTCCCCTTGGTGGGGGAGTTCCCAAAGGCACTCTGGGGCCTGTGAACGGAGGTAATGGCCCCGTTGTTGTGACCGTTACTGCTGGTGTCGAACCAGCGGTTATCGCTTCACTTATGGTCGGGATAACCGTTGCTCCCACATTCGTTTGTGGGATTTCGTTATTGTTTGGCGGATTCGCCATCTCTTCCCTTCTTCTGGCAGTATTGGTATCGTTAGTGTATATTCTACCACTTCTCAATAACATGCAACACTCCTCGAAAAAGATGAGATTATGTTCAAAAATCAACACACTGTCCCACCGGGTGTGCCAATTTGTTTACCGTGGTTATTGGTAAACAACCGCTGATCCTCCAAATGGTTACTTATTTGGTTACTCGCAGGATCGATCAGATTGATCCTAAGACATAGGTTGATTTTGAGGTTTTGATTAAATTGGATAATGATTAAATGACAATAAAATAAAGAGGCTTCGAGTAAATTGCATGAAGAAATAGGCTTGGTAAAATAAATGAAGGCTTTAAATAAAGGGGCTTCGACAGAAAAGTAAAGAAGAAAGCAAGTAAAGTTTTTGGAAAAGTAAATGACTTTGATTAATAAAGTTGGTGTTTCACACATACATTCTCAACAATTCTTTCTCACACGCTGGGTACTCGAATCTATATGAGTGACTTTGTATATAATTGTGAACACACGCGAGAAACTGCGTGAACTACTACTATTTATACTAAAACATCCCAAGTAACCGTCGGGCAGTTACACTGCTTCGAGATGATCCCACTTGGCACGTTCTCAACGTTCGACGCTCCAGATCTTTGCACGTTGCACTTGGTAACCGCTGGAAACCGTTTTCCCTCCAAATGCTTGAATTTCAAACCGTTCCACTCTGAACCATCGAACACCTTCGTCGAGAAGCATCTTCGACGAGAAACACCTTCGACGTCGAAGGCAACCAACTTCTCCCTTGGAAGAAATCTTCTAAGTACATTGCCATCTTTCGATGGGCATTTCGACGGACCCAGCTGATCGAAAACAACCTTCAGCTTTAATGGCTGACATTAATGAAACAAGGGTGTCGAATTTAAGAGCCAACAGCGTCCAAGTATCTGAGAACAATGACTGGTTTAGAGTCAATCTCAGAAAATATTGGAAAGTCGTCCAGAGGGACTCTTCTGCTGGTGATGTCAGCAAGAGGAGTGACGCTGGGCTCCTTTCTGATATTCTCTATCAGTTTCATTTTCTTCAGATTCTTGGCGTTTAGAGGCTTGCCAACAGTAGGTTCAATAGAACTTAATTCCTGAGCTTCTGTAAGGTGTTCTATCAGCCTATTCTCAATCAGAATATCTGATATTAACCTGCCAAAGGGTATCCAGTCCCTTTTTGTCCTTTCTTCTTCCCTTGTCTCCTTGACGCTGGTCCTGAGGTGATTAAACAGAAGATGAGCCAAGTTAATCTTTACCTTCTGATTAATAAAGTAGATCAGAAATTGCTGATCTATGTTTATATAATCAGGAGAGCTGGTGGGCTTCCTGTGATTGAAGAACCCTAGAATAATCTTCGCCCATATTCTGTGTTGATCCTTTAAGTCTCTGATTTTGCTGCTGGGAACCCCATGGGTGAAAATCTCTCTTGCAATGACACCAGCGTCAGAGCATCTTTCTGCCATGTCGATACAGCGGATACCACCACCACTGTATCCAATCAATCTTGCAATGTGATCCTTAGTGATCACAATCTTCTTTCCCATTATGTAGGAAGTAACTTGATATGTTGATGAAGACGCATGAATCCAAAATTCCTTGACCAATACTGGAAACGTTGGTCCCACCAACCTATCAAAGTATATCTCCCATCCTTGTGCCCTAACTTCTTCTGTCAAATCGAATCCATTTTCTTTCAGACTGGAGAAGTCAATAATCAGTTCAGACAACACTTCCAAATTCTTCACTGGTGTAAGGAGTGTTCTGAAGGGAACTTGGTATTGTTCAGATGAAGCCTCCTTCTGAGAACCTGCAGAAACAGTGCTAGAGGTTGCCATGTTCACACTTAGGGTTTTCTGAGAAAACTTGAAAAATGGGTTTCTTTTGAGAAAGATGAACACACAAGTAAGAATGCAGAGAAAGTATTTGGATGATTGTAAGAAACGGTAAAAGATTAATGAGTGATGTTAATGTGCTTAAATAGATTTCAAAAAAAAATTTGAAAATGTAAACGGTTTTAAGAAACAGAATTATTTCATGATTACATTTTCAAACATGATTACGTGCATTTAATGCTTGCTGATTTTGGGGGATTTGAGAAAGATACTTGAAATGGTTACCAGACATGTGTCTCAATGCACCCAATCAGCATTTTGCCTTCTCAGAAGCGTGCACGCGTGTTCTGCTTCAGAGATTTGATGATGATTGGATGACACTTGTTTGATTTAGTGAGCAGCACGTCTATCCTTGAGCTGAAATGCTCATATCTTTAAGAATAGAATCTGATACAATCTGCATGTCTATCTTTCTGAAAGGAGATTGATCAGAAGTTCACAGTAAACGGATAACACATTCTGAAGGTTAATATATAGAATTAAAACATTTTCACTCTGGGCAGAGTTTCATGCTGAGATGTTTCAGAATGAAATTGAACCTATCTTCAGAAAGAGGTTTAGTGAAGATATCAGCCCATTGATGGTCTGTATCAATAAATGTTAAGTTCAAAATTCCTTTCTGAATATAGTCCCTAATGAAATGATGTTTTATTTCTATATGCTTAGCGCTAGAATGCAAAATAGGATTTTTACTTAAGCAAATGGCAGAAGTATTGTCACAGAGTATAGGGATGTTACTCTCAAAAATCTGGAAGTCTTCAAGCGGACTTTTCATCCAGAGCATTTGTGTGCTACATCCTGCTGCTGCTATGTACTCAGCTTCTACTGTTGATAGCGCAATTGTGGATTGCCTTTTGCTGGACCAAGAGATCCGATTTTCTCCCAGAAACTGGCAGCTTCCAGAAGTACTTTTACGCTCTACTCTGTCTCTAGCAAAGTCAGCATCAGAGTAGCCTACTAAGCTGTAATCACTAGATTTTCTATAAAATAAACCCAGATTAGTAGTACCTTTCAGATACTTGAAAATTCGCTTAACAACTGTTAAGTGAGATTCTCTAGGATCTGATTGGAATCTAGCATAAATACATACGCTGAATAAGATATCAGACCTTGAAGCTGTCAGATAAAGAAGAGAACCAATCATACCTCTGTAGACTTTCTGTTCTACCTTTTTGCTTACCTCTTCTCTTTCCAGAATGCACGTGGGATGCATTGGAATCTTTGATGGCTTACATTCTGAGAGGTCAAATTTCTTCAGAAGTTCTCTGACATATTTGCTCTGATGAATGTAAGTTCCCTCTGGATGTTGATTGATCTGAATTCCTAGAAAGAATTTCAGTTCTCCCATGAGGCTCATCTCAAATTCTGCCTGCACACACTTAGCAAATTTTCTTCCAAGAGAAGGATTAGTAGATCCAAAAATAATATCATCTACGTAAATTTGACTGACTAAGATGTCATTCTTAACTGACTTACAAAATAAGGTAGTGTCCACCTTCCCTCTGGTGAATTCATTTTCTAACAGAAAGTTACTTAGTCTTTCATACCAAGCTCTGGGAGCTTGTTTCAGACCATATGGTGACTTCTTTAGTTTGAAAACATGTTCTGGATTTTTTGTACTTTCAAAACCAGGGGGTTGGTGCACATAAACCTCTTCTTCTATATAACCATTTAAGAATGCACTCTTGACATCCATCTGATACAGAGTGATGCCTTTATTAACAACAAATGAAATTAAAAGTCTGATAGATTCTAACCTGGCGACTGGAGCAAAGGTTTCTGTATAGTCTATTCCCTCTTGCTGACTATAACCTTGTGCTACCAGCCATGCTTTGTTTTTGATGACTTCACCTTGTTCATTTAGCTTGTTTCTGAACACCCATCTTGTTCCAATGACGTTGAATCCTTTTGGTCTGGGAACAAGATCCCATACATCATTTCTGGTGAATTGATTCAGCTCTTCTTACATTGCTAGAATCCAGTCGTTGTCTAGAAGTGCTTCATCAATAGAAGAAGGTTCAATCAGAGACACAAGTCCCATGAGGGATTCTTCAGAGTTTCTGAAGCTTGCTCTTGTTCTGATTGGATCTTCCTTTCTTCCTAAGATAGTTTCTTCTGGGTGATCCAAGCTGCTTCTGGGTAGTCTCTTATGTGGTTGATCAGCAGCTGTTGTAGGATTGCTAGCAGTAATCCTTTCAGATGTTGAAGGAGTTTCTTTGTTGAGAGCTTCTGATGACTTGTCTTCAGAACCTGTAAATTCAACTTCCATACCTGCAAAAACTTCATTATGCTTTGACTTTTCAGAGTCAAGCTTATCATCAAAACGAACATTGATTTATTCTTCCACAATCTGTGTTTCTGTATTGTATACTCTGTACCCTCTTGAGCGTTCAGAGTATCCTAACATAATACACTTCTGTGCTTTAGAGTCAAACTTGTTCAAATAATTTTTTGTATTTAACATAAAACAAGTACATCCAAATGGATGAAAATATGAAATGTTGGGATTTCTGTTCTTCCACAATTCATATGGAGTCTTTTCCAGAATAGGTCTTATTGAGATTCTATTCTGAATGTAGCACGTTGTGTTTATTGCCTCTGCCCAGAAGATCTTAGCAGCGTTTGTCTCATTGATCATGGTTCTGGCCATTTCTTGCAATGTTCTGTTCTTTCGTTCTACAACTCCATTTTGTTGGGGAGTTCTAGGACAAGAGAAATCATGCAGAATGCCTCTGTCATTAAAGAATGACTCAAAATCTTTGTTTTTAAATTCTCCACCATGATCACTTCTGACTTTAACGATTCTAAGATCCTTCTCATTCTGAACTTGGTCACAGAAGGTAACAAACACAGAGTGTGACTCGTCCTTGTGTCTTAAGAACTTTACCCATGTCTATCTGCTATAGTCATCTACGATTACTAACCCATACTTCTTGCCACTGACTGAAGCAATTTTAACTGGTCCAAATAAGTCAATGTGCAGAAGTTCTAATGGCTTAGAGGTAGAAACAACATTTTTAGATTTGAAAGAAGGTTTTGCAAACTTGCCTTTCTGACATGCTTCACACAGAGCATCTGAATTGAACTTCAGATTAGGAAGTCCTCTGATAAGATTGAGTTTGTTAATCTGAGATATTCTTCTCATACTAACATGCCCCAATCTTCTGTGCCAGATCCATTGCTCGTTGTTAACAGACAGAAGACACTTTACATTCTGACTTTTCAGTTCAGAAAGTTTGATTTTATAGATGTTGTTTTTCCTCTTTCCATTAAATAGGATAGTCCCATCTTTCTGACTAACAGCTTTACATGATTTTTGATTGAAGATTATATCATAACCGTTATCACTTAATTGACTTATGGATAACAGATTATGCATTAATCCATCTACTAGCAGAACATTATTTATAGAGGGAAGATTTCCATTACCTACAGTTCCAGAGCCAATGATCTTTCCCCTCTGATTGCCTCCAAAGCCAACGTGGCCTCCAGGCTTAAGTTCTAGGCTTTGGAACATATGCCTTCTTCCCGTCATGTGTCGCGAGCAGCCAGAGTCCAGGTACCATGACTGGTGTTTCTGATTTGCTGCTAAAGATATCTACAACATGTATTATTTTATCCTTAGGTACCCAGATTTTCTTGGGTCCTGATTTGTTAGATTTACCAAAACTCTGGTTGAATTTTGGTTTCACAGAATACTTACTACTAGTGTATTTAATATCATGTGTGTGACCATACACAAAATGTGAGTTCAGAGGAGTGTGTTTAATGGTTAAATCCATGGCATTCTTTGGTGTAGGAACCTTACCTTGGTATCCTATTCCCTTTCTGCCGTTTCTGCTAACTCCATAGATCATTGAAGCCATTTTGCTTCTATCTATGCTTTTAGCAAGGAACTTCTGGAAACAATGATCATACTCCTTGATGATCTCATCAGCGCTGCTGGGAGTTTCAGAAATTGGTTCCTTCTGAGAGTTTTGTAAAACATTTTCTAATTTTGAAATTTTATTTCTCAGCTCAGAATTTTCCAATTTAAGACTCTCAGTCTTATCAGAGTCAGATTCAAGATTCCTTTTCAGGTTTCTGAATTTAACTATAATCTGCTGGTACCTTTCCAGAATTTCATTAAGGCTTTCAGCAAGTTCAGCCTTAGTAAAATTAATTGCAAATTCAGGAAATACCTCTTCAGTATCTGATTCTGAGTCTGATTCAGAAGCTTCATTGTCTTCTGAAATGTTGGCCATGAGAACTATGTTTGCTCTCTCATCATCTGATTCTGAGTCAGCTTCAGACGAGTCAGAGTCATCCCATGTAGCCATGAGACTTTTCTTTTCTCTTCCAAACTTCTTTTTGGGCTTTTCCCTCTGAAGCTTTGGGCAGTCACTCTTGTAGTGTCCTTTCTCATTACATTCATAGCAGATGATGTCCTTGGTGTTTGGCTCTCTGCTTCCTGAGGAGCCTTCAGATCTTCTGTATCCAGAGGAAGAATTTGTCCTTCTGTATCTGGAAGAAGACTCATTCTGATCAGATCTTCAGGGATTCCTGAACTTCCTTTGCCTCTGCTTCCACAGTTGGTTCACTCTTCTGGAGAGGAGAGAAAGTTCGTCTTCTTCTGATGAGGATCCATCAGATGTTTCTTCAACTTCCTGCAAAACTTTAGACTCAGATTTTTTGTTAGATTTTAATGCTAAAGGCTTACCTTGCTTCTGAGGTTCATCAGCTTCCAGCTCTATCTCGTGACTTCTGAGGGAGCTGATAAGTTCCTCCAGAGAAATTTTGTTGAGATCTTTAGCTAGCTTCAAAGCTGTAACCATTGGCCTCCACTGCTTTGGTAAGCTTCTGATGATCTTCTTGACGTGATCAGCAGTAGAGTATCCTTTGTCCAGAACCTTGAAACCAGCCACCAGAATTTGGAATCTTGAGAACATTGTTTCAATAGATTCACTTTCTTCCATTTTGAACGCCTCATACTTCTGAATGGGCGCAAGAGCTTTAGTTTCTTTGACCTGAATGTTGCCTTCATGCGTCATTCTGAGTGAGTCAAACATGTTCTTTGCTGTGTCTCTGTTAGAGATCTTTTCATATTCAGCATAAGAGATGGCGTTGAGAAGGATGGTTCTGGCCTTGTGGTGATTTTTTAAGTCACGCTTTTGTTGGTCAGACATTGCTTTCCTGTCAATCTTCTGACAGCTTGCATTCACTGGGTGCGTGTATCCATCTGTCACCATGTCCCACAGATCAGCATCATGTGCCAGAAAGAAGCTTTCAATTCTGTCTTTCCAGTAATCAAAATTTTCTCCATCAAAGACTGGAGGTTTTCCGCTGAATCTGTCTCTGTCTTCATTGTTATCATTGCTGGTGTGTTGATAAGTTCCTGCCATTGTGTTTTTCTGACGCTGGATCTTGTACTGACACGGTTAAGTGTTTTAGCTCAGAACCAGGCGCTTTGATGTCAATTGAAGAAGTGAAAAACACAAGAAGGGGGGGTTTAATTATAAAAACTGGAAATCAATTGCAGTGAACACGGTATTTTTATCCTGGTTCGTTTGATCTCAAACTACTCCAGTCCACCCGTCAAGGTGATTTCGCCTCTCTCCAACGAGGTCTTAATCCACTATATTCAACTGAATATTACAACTGCTTTAACAACTGCTAAAGCCTTCTTGAGTCAAACCACAAACCGGTTTCTCAAGGAAATACTTTATTACAAAGAATTGAAATCTAGGTGTGTGAATGTTTTCTACAAAAACTGTTTATCACAACTGTGATACTACACAATTTGAGCTTATGAGAGCTAGAGTGCTAAAGTAATTGAATAAAGACTTTGAGAGCTTTTAGCAAACTGAGAGTGAGGAAGATGATGAATAGCTTTAGGCGTGTAGAAGGTTGTAGAGCATTAGCCAATTCAATCTTCATTGACTTGTTTATATAGCATTGGAAATAAGGTACGTTGGAGTAGTAATTCCGTTTCAATGCCAATAACACTCTTTCCTTATTAAGCAGATCTTGTTTGGAATGATGTCGTTGGTAATAAAGCATCTTGAATGCACAGTACTGTTGCTACTTAAGCTTGTTCTGGCTTTGGCTCATTCTGACGCTGCTTAGGTGCTGATGAACTGTTGTCTTAATCTGAGTTCAGATTGTTACGCGCAGATATGTTCAGCATGCTTCAGCGTAAGCACAAGTTAATCTTTTGATTCTGGCATCTGATATAACATCTTCTGATGCTGATGTTGATATCTCATCTTCTGATACTGATGATGATGTTCTCTTGCTGATATCCATCAGAGTTTCTGTAAAACAGAATGTAATTTTTAGATATCATATGTGTCTTATATGAATCATACAATTAATATATCTTAACATTTTGTTATCATCAAAACTTAAACTTAGGGTAGTAGATTCAAACTTTGTTCTAACATGTTTTAGGGCTTATGAAAACGTGTTTTGTGTTGCAATTGACTTGTTAATATGTATGGAAAAGATTTCAGCATAAAATCATTCCAGGCTTCTGAGTTATAGGGTTATGGCTCTATAACTTGGTTTTGAAGAAAAGTGAAATGACAAATCTCAAGTATTGTAAAAGCATGTACTGAGCTCCTTCAGGCCTTAGAAACCTTGCTTTTGGTTTATAGGGGTTGTGTGTGCAGAAAGAACAAGTTAGAAGCTCAAGACAAGTTGACTTTGTGATTAAAACAACTTTTCAAGAATGGAATGGTAACTTTCTTCCTAAAATGGAAAATTGGCTTGGACAATGCTTGGAACACTTGGATAATAGCTCAAAAGCAAGTGTAATATTTTGATTATGGAGAGATATTGAAGTTTAGAAGCCTGAAAAATAATATTGTGCAGCATAGGTTTGAAATTGGATTCTTGTTCATCACAAAATGCCTTGTAATTCAAGTGATAAAACACCAACTTTATCTCTTTGATTATCCCTACTCAAGAATGATCTCAAGGAGTTCTGGGACATTTTGGAAAGCTTTAAATGTGCTCTACAACCCATATTTGAATTTCTTTTGAATATTCCCCTTGGAACTATATGAAAAAGTTCCATGAAGTTGAGTCAAAATCCTGACCAAATTATGGCAAAATTTCACTAAGTGTTTAGTTTCATGATCCTATGTTCTTGAAATTATAACTTGAGATCCAAACACTTTTGGAAGAAGTGTGAAGAAAAGTTGTATATTTCATGGAGATCTACAACTTTCATGTTGGGAGTTTCTCTTGAATCATCTTGTATCATGGTGAAAATTTGGCTCAAGGTTATGAAAAAACATGAATTTTCAACACTTAGAAAAATTTCTAAGTTTAGAAATTTTGGCTTTTCAAAATTAAATCCTGACTTTTTGATTTCTTGATGAATAAGTTTCAAATTTTGACATGTTTTGATGAATTATGATCTTTCGCACTTAAATTTGACCAAAAAGTCAAAGTTTGACTTTTCAGTATACAATTGAATTTTGATCTGTTGACTGCAAAATTCATCTATCAATCCAATGGAATTGAAATGTTTTTAACCATGTAATCAGGTCAAAATGACGAAAATGGAATCTTGAGATCATGTCTTAAACCAATTGACCATTTTCTAGGTTAAAAATCATAAATTACCCTTTCCTAGTCAAAACCCTAATTTTGACCATTTTGCCCTTTTGGAGATTTGATCAAATTTCTTGAGGAATTGGGGTCCAAACTTGATAAAATGATACATATTGGTTTAGAATGTTGATGTGGATCAAAAATATGAGGCTTGACTGCAAATTGGCCATGGTTGACTTTTTCCCCAATACAGTTGGTTTTTTTGGTCAACTGTTCAATTGATTGATCAAAAGTGTGACCCAAAGCTTGAAACTTGGCATGAGTTATCTTGGGAGCCCATAATGGTCCATGAAAGTCATATGAAGCATTGAAAGTTCAAAAATCCTTGTGCAAATTCAAACCCTAATTTTGGTCATTAGTTCCTAAGGAGGTGTCTTGAGCTGATCAAACCCTAGTGCAGTCTTAAGCCCAAGTAGATCTTGTGAGCAAATTCTTGATAAGTGAGAGGGAAAGTTTTGGGGTAAAACAGCTTCCCATGTTCAATCTTCTTAAGCCTGATGAGTTAGATTGGCGAGTTTGTCCATTCGTGACTCGAAGGTGGAAGATGATTGGACACTGGAGTGCCCAAAAATTTGCACTCGGTGAGGTGATGGTTGAGGGAATGGGCTTAAAGATACCATCCAAAAGTGATCATTTGTATTGTAATTTGTAAGCTAAAAGAATGAGTATCATAATGGCATTCGTGTCTGGAGCGTATCTGAACTGTATCTGAAAGTTGAATCTGAATGAATATCATAATGGCATCCGTGTCTGGAGCGTATCTAACTGTATCCAAAAGTTGAATTTGAATGAGTATCAGAATGACATCTGTGTCTGAAGAGTATCTGAACTGTATCTGAGAGTTGAATCTGCATGATTATCATAATGGCATCCGTGTCTGGAGTGTATCTGAACTGTATCTGAGAGTTGAATCTGAATGAGTATCAGAATGGAATCCATGTCTAGAGCGTATCTAAACTGTATCTGAAAGTTAAATTTGAATGAGTATTAGAATGGCATCCGTGTATGGAGTGTATCTGAACTGTATCTGAGAGTTGAATCTGAATGAGTATCATAATGGCATCAGTGTCTAGAGCGTATCTGAAATGTATCTGAAAGTTGAATTTGAATGAATATCATAATGGCATCCAGGTCTGGAGCGTATCTGAAAACTCTGAACATTGTTAATGATAGATGTTAATCTTATCCTGAAAAGGGTAAAATGTTAGCTAAAATATTGTATGAAATGTATGATATAATGCATTTGCTTGATCAATGTTTATGATATGCGGATGCAATGTATGCGTTTGCGAGCTAGTCTATTGCGCTTGTTTGTTGGATTTGGGGAAATAAATCCCTGAATGTTGCTAAGGATATGTAAGTCTTCATGTCTTGAAGTCGAAGTGTTGATGAATTTTTGTTTAGAGAAATAAACTCCGTTGTAAGGGAAATGCCATGTATCGCTTAAAAAATATGTTTGGGGAAATTGGATGATTTCTACCGGGGACTGATAATTAGAAGTTTTGTTCTGCTGGGGATTAAACTGTACACTGCGGGGAATTTTTATGGAAAATAACTTAGAGAGATTTCCCTATCTCTTAAAGCCATCAATAATTGTCTTTTATTTTGTTTATTTGTAAACAGTAATTATGTTCAAATGCATATGTTAAACAATGAACCATTGGATGTTTTTGTAAACAAAACACAAGAGTAAAGAAAAAACAGATAGTTCGGCACTTTCAAAGGGATATCTTTGTATTGACTTTGAGTAAGTATTTTTTTTACAGTGAGACAAACATTCTAGTAAGAGAATTTCGTCGTAAAAAATGAAAATTTTAATACAAAGAAAAGATAGCTATGTGTAATAATCCCACATGGTTCCCGTTCTGCTATAGCCTTTGTATCTCTGAGCATCTTGTCTATTTGTTGCCTTGTCTGTAGATGATTGAATTGGTCAGAAATGTCGAGCTTGCAAGTTGTCCGTAAGGTGATCCAACGGGACATAGTCATACGCTTTAATTCCCTAACTTTTTCCTGGACCGACCTTTCGAGTTTTCAGTCCACCGGGATACCCTTTTTTGCCCAAGTCGCCCTTTCAGGTTTTCAACTTGCCGAGTGTACAGATTTTTTTTAGTTTTATCCCTAATTTTTGCCCGAACCTTTTTGGTTCGCCAGGATGCCCTTGTTTTGCCTAGGTGTGTCAACCTAGCGGATCTCTTATGTGTAGTATCTTTTGATTATGTCTGTGTTCGCAGGGTGTGGTAGGTCGTCACCATCCATGGTGGTCAAGATCATTGCTCCACCAGAGAAAATGTTTTTTATTACAAATGGTCCTTCGTAGGTAGGAGTCCATTTGCCCTTGGGATCACCTTGCGGCAGTATGATACGTTTGATTACCAAATCCCCAACTTGATACACCTGGCATCTGACCTTTTTGTTGAAAGCCTTGATCATCTGTTTTTGATACATTTGACCATGGCAGACAACAGTAAGTCTTTTCTCATCAATCAAGTTCAATTGATCAAGTCGAGTCTAGATCCAATCGTCTTCATTCAGACCTGCATCCTTCATAATTCTTCGAGAGTGGATCTGAACCTCAATAGGCAAGACAACTTCCATGCCGTATACCAAAGAATAGGGTGTTGCCCTAGTCGATGTGCAAGCTGTAGTACGATACCCGTGGAGAGAGAATGGTAACATCTCATGCCAGTCTTTGTATATGACTATCATTTTCTGTATGATCTTTTTAATCTTTTTATTTGCGGCTTCGACATCACCATTCATCTTTGGCCAGTAAGGGGAAGAATTAAGACGTTGGATCTTGAATTGCTCGCACAAGGTGGTGATCATAGTATTGTTTAGGTTCGTACCATTGTCTGTAATGATCCTCTTCGGGATACCATAACGATAGATGAGATTCTGCTTGATGAACCGAGTGACTACATTTTTGGTAACGGAAGCGAAAGAAGCTGCCTCCACCCACTTTGTAAAATAGTCAATGGCCACTAAGATGAAGCGATGTCCATTGGAGGTTATTGGCTTGATTTCCCTTATCATATCAATCCCCCACATAGCAAAGCGCCAAGGAGCCATCAAGACATTCAGAGGAACCGGAGGTACGTGCACTTTGTCAGCATAAATCTGACAATTATGGCAGGTTCGAGAGTGTTGATAAAAATATGCTTCCATGGTAGACCAGTAATAGCCCGCCCGTAGGATTTTCTTTGCCATCGTATGCCCACTGGAATGGGTGCCAAAAGTTCCTTCATGTAACTCAGCCATGATCCTTTCAGCTTTAACCTTGTCTACACACCGAAGTAACACAGAGTCATGGTTGCGTTTGTAAAGAATGCAATTACTAAGGAAAAACTTAGCAGAGAATGTCCTTAATAACTTCTTATCATTTACTGAAGCTCCTTCTGGATATTCTTGAGCCTCGAGATACCTCTTGACTTCGTGAAACCATGGCTGGTCCACCACTTCCTCAGTATTAATCTCGTGACAGTTTGCTGGTTCACCCATTCGTTCAATGGTGATCTGGGGAGTCTCATTATCCCATTTAAGTTTAAATATATATGACATTGTGGCTAGTGCGTCTGCCAGCTGATTTTATTCTCGCGGGAAGTGCTCAAAGGTAATCTTCTCAAAATGCGGGAGCAATGTCAAAACATGTTCTTTGTAAGGGATAAGGTTAGGGTGTTTGGTGTCCCATTCCCCTTTGATCTGGATGATAACTAAAGTTGAGTCTCCGAATACATTCAAGGATTTGATCCCCAAGTCTATGGCAGCTTTGAGACCAAAGATGCATGCTTCGTATTCCGCCATGTTATTTGTACAATTGAAGAAGAGTCTCGCAGTAAAAGGAGTATGACATCCTTCCGGAGATATGAGTACAACACCGATACCATTGCCAAGTGCGTTGGATGCCCCATCAAAGAACAGGGTCCATCGGGATCCTTGTTTAGGTCCGTCATATGGCCTGAATTCTTTACAGTTGTCTAACATCATGATGTCTTCATCTAGAAATTCGAACTTCATGGACTGGTAGTCTTCTACAGCTTGGTGAGCAAGGTGATCAGCTAATACACTGCCCTTTATTGCTTCCTGGGTAGTATATTGTATGTCATATTCTGTCAGGATGATCTGCCATCTCGCTATTCTCGCAGCGAGAGCAGGCTTCTCAAAGATGTATTTTATCGGATCCATTTTAGATATCAACAGGGTAGTATGAGTCAGCATGTACTGTCTTAGCCGGCGAGCAGCCCATGCCAGAGTGCAACAAGTTTTCTCGAGCAGTGAATATCTTGTTTCACAGTAAGTAAACTTTTTGCTCAGGTAATAAATAGTGTGCTCTTTTCGGCCAGACTCGTCATGCTGCCCCAACACACACCCCATTGAATTTTCCAAAACGGTCAGATACATGATCAGTGGTCTTCCCTCGACTGGTGGCATCAAAATAGGAGGCTCTTGCAGGTACTCTTTGATCTTGTCAAAAGCAGTTTGGCATTCGTCATTCCATTTGACTACTTGATCTTTCTTCAGTAGCTTGAAGATTGGTTCACAAGTAGCTGTCAGGTGAGAAATGAATCTGGAAATGTAGTTTAAACGTCCCAAGAATCCTCTGACTTCCTTCTCAATACGAGGAGCATGCATCTCTTGTATCACTTTTACCTTGGCAAGATCCACCTCAATACCTTTATTGCTGACGACAAAGCCTAAGAGTTTACCAGACCTTACTCCAAACGTGCAGTTATTGGGATTCAACCTCAGCTCGTACTTCTTTAGTCTCTCAAATATTTTTTGTAAACGATCAAGATGCTCTTATTCTGTTTGAGATCTAGCTATCATGTCATCCACATAGACCTCTATTTCGTGATGTATCATGTCGTGAAGTAAAGCTACCATGGCACGCTGATAGGTTTCCCCAGCATTCTTCAGTCCGAATGGCATCACCTTGTAGCAGAATGTGCCCCACTGTGTGACAAATGTTGTTTTCTCCATGTCCTTAGGCGCCATTTTGATTTGGTTGTAACCTGAGAAACCGTCCATGAAAGTAAACACTTTATTCTATGTCGTATTATCAACTAGGATGTCAATGTGGGGAAGTGGGAAAGCATCCTTAGGGCTTGCCCTATTCAAATATTTGTAGTCCACACACATTCTTACCTTGTCGTCTTTCTTGGGTACGGGAACAATATTGGCAACCCACCGTGGATAGGAGGTGACGGCCAAGAATCCAGTGTTAAATTGTTTCATGACTTCTGCTTTAATCTTCTCTAACATATCTGGTCGCATTCGACGGACCTTTTGTTTTACTGGTGGACAATCCTCTTTTGTAGGCAAACAATGTACCACAATACCATCATCAAGTCCTGGCATGTCTTCATACCACCAGGCAAAGATCTCAACATACTCGTGTAGAAACTGAATCAGACGCTCCTTGACACTTGGTTCCAGATTGGCACCCATCTTGACTTCTTTTTTGTCTTCTTCGGTACCCAGGTTGATTGTGTCCACGGGTTCCTCGTGAGGCTGAATGGTTCTCTCTTCTTGCAGTAGTAATCTGGCAAGTTCCTCTGGTACTTCACAATCTTCCTCACCATCTTCTTCGGCTTGGTAGATTAGATTTTCAGAGTCACAGAAAGCCATAGCAGAATCGTTACCCATGGGATCCCGAATGGATGTAGACCTGCATTGTGAGTGTGAGTGTGTGTAAGGGTATAACTATCTTTGAAAGAAATGAAAATGTAAAAAGAAAAAACAATGGGCATAAAGTTTGTATGAAAAACGTCCATGATTCATTGATGTCATATGGAAATGAGATAATAACCCTTACAAATGGACCATTGTGCCTCGGGTAAGACACAAGGTTTTAAGAGTTTGAATTGTTTTAATATTACAGATCCAACGAAATGTAAAGACAAAATACTATAGGATAAAAGTGATCGGGACAAAATCTTTAGCCTCCCAATTGCTGAGCCCTCCACTGACTGTTGGGAAGATCCAATCCTCCAGGTTGCAACCATCTTCATCATCCTCTATCGCATTGACTTCACGGTTGCTGATCTTCAGGGGTGGTCCTCCAGCACGAGCGCGGCGTACAACCTTCTGAGCACTTGAAGTGAAACCCAAGCCAAACTTATTTACCTTGTATGGGATATCCGGGAGTTGTCCCCAGATAGTGAACCCACCTTCTTCTATCACTGCCTTTGCATCCTTCAAAGATGACATCCTGAGTGGAGGCCTTGTGGTCTTGGGAACAACCTTGGTTACTGCCACATCTTGTGGGACCTCTTCAAAGTGTTGGAATGGTGTTTCAATAAATTCAACATCTAATTCCACATATCTAAAGGAATTGAGATGGATGACCATATACTCTTCTTCTCCATGAACGATGATAATCTTCCCTTGAATCAGATATTTCAGCATTTGGTGTAACGTAGAAGTGACATCGCCAACATTGTGAATCCATGGTCGGCCTAGAAAGCAAGAATATGAGGGATGGATATACATTACATAAAAAGTTGAATCAAATGTTTGGGTTCCAACCTTTATGGGGATATCCACTTCCCTATGTACCATCCTTTTCGAGCCGTCAAAAGCCCTTACTACTATGTTGCTTGTCTTTAATGTCAATCCCTCACAGTCAAGGCTATCAATAGCTTTTTTAGGCAATACATTCAGAGATGAGCCAGTGTCCACCAAAACATGAGCCAAGGTTGTGCCCCTACATTCCACTGAGACATGTAATGCCTCATTATGCTTCCTTCATCTTGGCGATAAATCAGCATCCGAAAAACCTAGACAATTAACTGCAGTCAGGCCGCCTACGCAGTCTTGGAACTGATCGGCAAATGTCTCTTGGGGTACATGGGCAATTTTCAGGAATTTTACCAAGGCTTTTGCATGCGCCTCAGGACATTGTAGTAAAGCCAGCATGGAAATTTTAGATAGAGTTTGCCCTAGTTGTTCAACTACATCGTAGTCGCTTCTTTTTATGATCTTCAGAATCTCCTCCATCTCTTTCTGGGAGGTCTCAGGGATAACCAATGATTGTTCCTTTGTCCGGACAGGCTCAATCAGAATACTTTTACCTCGAGTCTCGGTTAACTCGGCAGTAGGAGTGTTAGTAGGAATGATAACATGGATTGCAACAGTTTTGTCAGTTGGAGTATTAGTGGGGATGATTGTAGGATTGGGAACAACTTTTGGAGGAGTAACAACAGGAATGATTACGGGTCCAGAAACTTCTTTTGGGGGAGCAATTTCTGGAGAGAATATCCTTTCGCTTCGGGTAATCTTGCTAGTCCCTGCAATATTACTGATATCGGAGTCAACTTTCTCAGAACTTAAATCTTCGGCGGCTGGCCAATCTTGCTTGATACCGTGGTAGTAGACATCCCCTCCATAATTCCATGGTATGGTTTTGTCTGGTGAATACAGGACTGGTCCAGGCATTATAATTATCAAAGGAGTTTCTTTCAGAACTGATGTAATTCTAACGGGTCTTTTGGTGGAGACCCTGGAAGAATTGACGGAAATGGTAATGATAGAAACATCTTTAAAAGCAACAGGTGGAACAAAAGTCTTTTCAAACAAAGTTTCTTTGTTATCTATTAGGCACTGAATGCACGTTTTCAACAAAGGACAGCTGGTTGGTGAGGACAAACAGAAATGATAGGTTTCATCATAGCCCAGGAACACACCGGCATTCAACAAGTTCACTTTAATAGTCAGGAGTGGGGTCATAAGTTCATCAACTGAAGTAACAAACATTTCTTCTTCAAGGGCATTGGTATTATGGCCATGTTTGGGCATATGAGCAGAAATGATATTTGGCTTTTCGGGCGCATCAAATTCAATCTCTTTGGCTTCAATGAGGTCTTGTACTTTGTTCTTTAGAGCCCAACAGTTATTAGTGTCATGGCCGGGACTCTCAGAGTGGTATGCGCAGCGGACATTAGGATGATAGTGAGGAGATGTTGTGTTAGGGTTTTTTGGAGCTTCTTTCAAAGTCACCAGGTTGGATCTTAACAGATGCGGAAATACTTGAGATAGGGTCATGTTAATTCTGGTGAATTGTCTGACTGGTCTTTCCATCATTGGTTGGTTGTTTCTTTGTTGATCAGGTGCAGGTTTAGGAATCATAACAGCCCCCACCATGGGACGACGTTCGGCCCTATCTTGATTTCTCTGAGGATAAACAGAAACCACTTCTTTCTTTCCGATAAATGGATTCCTTATAGCAGCAGAGGATGTATCTTTTTGAATCTTTCCACTCTTTATCCCGGCTTCTACCCTTTCTCCAATCAATATCAGTTCAGTAAAACATGCCGATGAACTCCCAATTAGGTGATTGAAGAAGGGACCGGACAAGGTGCCCAAAAACATGTCTACTAATTCTCTTTCAGATAGGGGAGGTTGAACTCTTCCAGCCAAGTCTCTCCATTTTTGCGCATAGTCCTTGAAACCTTCATTGGAAACCATGGCCATACTCTGGAGTTGAGTACGGGTAGGCACAAGATCAGCATTGTATTGGTATTGTTTGTAGAAAGCTGCAACAAGATATTCCAAGTTATGAATGTTGACTCTTTCCAATTGATAAAACCAATCAAGTTGAGTTCCATACAAACTGTCTTGGAAGAAGTGTACCCATAAGTCTTTGTCAGCTGTATGGGGCTGGATTTTCCACACATAGAACCGGAGATGAATTTTAGGGCATGAAACTCTTTCATATTTGGATAACATAGGTGCTTTGAATTTCGGAGGAATGACAATCCCCGACACTAAACCCAATTCCTCAAATTCCAAGCCAAGCACTTTTTGGATTTCCATTGCACTCAACCGCTCTTCGAGATGTTTATACTTGTCATCAGCTGGAGGGTATTGTTCTTCATAATAGTCTTCTTCTTCTTCCTCTTCTGATTCTAACGAGACAACCGTTTCCTTGCCTTTACCATCTTGATTGTCTCTCTCACTGGATGTTATTGCAAACTCTAGGGTCCTTCTTGTCTGCCCATGAAATCTTCTTCCCATGTTTAGGACTCTGTTTACCTTCTTTGTCTTCTTTCTCTTTTCCTCTGCAAGCAAAGTCTTCAACTATTCTTGTCCTTTAGCTAGGGTCAAGAACAACTGTTGAAACTGTGCATTCTGAGCTTGGAGGTCCTTCACTGTCTTCTCGAGATCCATCTTACTGAAATAAACAGTAGAGAGATGAGGAGACTTGTTACGAGAAACCTTCTTATGTTATGATGAATGGTAAATGCGTATGCAAGGATTTCAAGGATTTTAAGATTCAAATTCATTTTAGACAAAAAGGAAACACACGTTATATTAATAGATTAAAGCTTGAGTACAATAATGCCTTCTTGGGCAAAACAAATACAAGAAACTCTAAGATAAAAAGGTAGTGCGCATCCTCTTTGGTGCAATGTAGGCATTCAGAGTCTGCTCCTCATGAAGTATCCTAGTGAGCTCCAAAACCTTCTTCTCGCTTGCATAGAATTGAGCTTCAAAAGTATCTCGCTCCCCCTTGAGTTGTATCTAGTCCCTTTGTAGGTCTTCCAGAGAAGTAGGCATGTCAGGATGTAGGATAGTGTATGGAACATCTCCTTCCATGACAGGCTCAATGATTATCGGGAGAATGGAGGGGTAAGGCATCATAAGACTCTGAGCACGAGCTCGTACCCATTTGAGGTAAGGCTCAAGAGGGATGGAATTCTTATGCCCCAAAGTCTTGCTATCTACCTTGTTTAACATCCTTCAAGCTTGGATAAATCGCTAGTGAAGACCTTGATCGTCGTTGTCGTAGTCAAATACCAAACCTTGAATCAGCATCTCATGCGGGCCATCCCTTCGGAAATAACCAAACTGTCTTAAGGCTAAGCAGGGGTTGTAGGTGATTCCTCCCCTAATGCCAAGTAAAGGGACATTAGGAAATTCCCCACAACGGTCGACAATAGTAACATTCTCTATGGATCGGGAGCACCAATGAATGTCTGAATGTTTGAGCATTATCAACCTTTGTGACCACCTTGAACCTTGATCATTCTTTAATACAGATTAGGGAAGATGTGAAATAAACTATCTTTCCAAGAGATGAGTGCAACAAATAAGGACACCTCTTTTCCTTATTGTGCGAGTGTGAAAAGAGTGTAGGACGTCTCCTAGCAAAGTAGGCACCGGGTTACGGGATATGAAGATTTTGACGGTGTTCACATCTATGAGTTGGTCAGGATTTGGAAACAAAACCATCCCATAGATGAGGAGAGCCACAATTTCCTCAAAGGCTTGCAGATCCAAAGAATTCTAACAGCTTTGGGCTTTCTCAAACTGGAACTTTGCTAGGAAACCTTTGACACCACTCCTTGTTTCCCAATGAGTTGTGACATCAGATGAGTGCAAGTTTAGAGCTTGAGCAATCTCTTCTGGATTTGGGTCTCTTTCCGTACCATGGAAAGGTAGTTGATTGATAATGGGAATCCTCAAGAGTCGGGAGAATTCTTCCAAAGTAGGTACAAGCTGATAGTCAGAAAATGTGAAGCAATGGTGTAAAGGATCAAAGAACTGAAAGAGAACTTTCATCATGTCCTCATCTGTGTTGGAGGTGACTAAGTTGAGTAGGCGACCATGTCTCTCGGTGAATGGAGAGTTTTCAGGAATCCTTGAATCTAGCTCCTTAAGTTGTGGAGGGATCCTTACAAGATTGACTTAAATAGTTTTCCTGCGGAGTGAATCCATATCCTACAAAACAAGAATGAAGATGAATCCTACAAATCCTTGAAATGGTTAGTGAATGTATATGATGTTCATGATGTTCATGATGTTATGTACAAGTATGCATATACAAACAAAACAAACAATTCCTTAGGTTTAGGCTTGCATGGAGTTTTATAGGTAAGTACCCTCTTGAAGTTTAGTTGGCTCAAACTTGTCCTAGTAATAATAACCAGGTTCTAAGGAGCTCAATATCACTGGTTTGTCTCCTTGGTTATTATTTCATCACAAACCTCTTTAATGGCGACCGAAATATCCCAAGAAACCAAACCTCAATGAGTGTAGTATCGAGTATCTACCAACTTTGGACTGCACCAAAGTCGGTCATCTCACTACGTCCTAAAGGCCAAGTTGGTCAAGTAAAGGTTCTAAAAGTTCATTAGTGCTTTATGACATTACTCAGCGGCCCCGTATTCTCTTTGATTAACTCAAAGGATACTGGTACCCATAAATATGTCTCACTAACGTAGCTATTGCTTAGACCATGTCAGTACACCCCGCACAGTTTCCACAACGTATTGCTACTTACCTATAATGTATCCCAAATCCGGGTAGAGGATTCAAACCCAAACAAAGAACCATAATGTAAAGCATACAAGTCAAACAATGTAAGCAAGTAAATGTGATTTATCCCTAATGTAACCCAACTTTTAAGTAATTTCCCCAGTAGAGTCGCCAGTTCTGTGATACAGTAAGAGAATTGACTTGGGTATTTTGCGTTTGATCGCAAATGTTACGGTTAGCAAGAGTCTCCACCAACTTTTCTTTTATCCAAAAGGAAAGGTGAAAAAGCACAAGAAATACCTTTGAGATTGTTTCTTGATTTCGGGGGGTAGATTATGAAAAGGGAAGGTATTAGCACCCTTTTCATCCATGATTTTCCATGGGATCTTAGTTACTTTCTAGATCACGTGATTTTTGTTTGAAATTGTGCTTTGTGTGGTTTTTGAATGTATTTTGTAAAGAGGCCATCGTTTAGGAAATCTTTGTAATGATTCTCGTTCGTAAGAATGTATACAAAGATGTTTGATCTTTTGATAATGTTTTCAATGTTTATAAGATATTTGAAAGTGTATGTGTTTGTTTTTGAAAATAGTAAGGATGTTTGTTTTGAAGTGGAGCAAGTAATTAGGAGCAATCTACCTACTCAAATGTCTTTCTTGTTCATTTTCTTTTCCTTTGACATTGTTGTCTTACCATTGATTTGGTAAGCAACTCTATCTTTGGATGTAAACGGGACGGGCGTGGGTCATCGTATAACCATGATTAGCAATGTTGCAAGGTATCTTATCATTCTTTTTGAGGGACTAAGATCATTTGTAAGGCAACTTAGATAGCGTCATCGAGGGACTATGATCTTGTATTTGCTTGTTTTTGCTAAGATACCTTACATGCGTAATATGGCCATTTTGTATAAGGCAACCAAGTGGAATAACCCTAGGGGTGCTTGTGTGCAAGTGTATTGTTTTCATGTTTGTTTTTGTTTTGAATTAGAATTATCTAAATATTGATTTTAGTCTTTCCATACAAACCCTAATTACTAGCATGTTATATAAAAGCGATAAATTGCGAAATTTAAAGTTACTACGCTATTACAACATTTGTGGGGAGGGGGTGTACAATTTGTAAATGGGGATTGCAAGAAATTAAAATCCTAATTAGTCTATTACAACCAAATTGAATTTATACAAGAATTAAAATAAATAATGCACAAGATGAATTAAATATGCAAGAAGATAAATGTGAAGAAAAATAGATATTTTGTTTGATGTTTTATGAAAAGGAATTTTACCTTAACCTAATAAAATAATGAAAATAATTTATTAAGTTTGAAATTATTGAGAAAAGATTTTAGATGAAAACCCTAATTCTACTAACCAAAAGAAAATAAGTTTAAGAAAAGTATTTTTTTTGCATTTTTATCTTTAAAATATTTATAGCATTATAAAATATTTTGTCTTTTTGGTATTAAAATAATATATTTTAAATGGTGTGAAGAAAAATAAATAAATAATACAATATTAATTAATTTTATAAGATTTACTTAAATAAATAAATAAAGTATGAGGGATAAAAAATATTTTTATTTATGGAAAAATAAAATAAAATAAGTCAAAATATAAAATATCTTTTTTTTTTGCATTTTATGATTTTTTGTATTAAAAAATAAATATATTTAAGAAAAGATAAATGAAATAAATAAATTAATTGGGCCAGGGGGTGCCCAAAGCCAGTATGGAGGTTAGTCAGCAAAACAAAAAAAAAACAAAAACTAAGCCCAAAAGGCCCAGCGCCTATTTGCTGAAAAAATGACCAAAAAAGTGTAAAACAAATGCAAAAAGGTAGCACTGAGGTTCGAACCCATGACCTCTACCAATAAAGTGCGCTGCCTTACCACTGTGGTGGTTGTACATCCGTTAATACAAATGAAACAATAAATATGTAAGGCAAAACGTGTTCTGAAGACTTCATCTTCATCCTCCAGCCAAAGGACTTGTATCTTCTTCATCTCTCAACAAAAATGAAAAGTTCAAACATGAAAGTTGTGGCATTTTTACCCACGAATCCAAACATATAAACAACTTAAGCTAACAATCAAAGATGAATGAGAATTTTTCTAGCCCTAATTCAAAACCTAAAAATTTCAGAAAACTTCAACCTTAAAATTCTCTAAGCTCGGGCCATATAAATGTTAACTATGGATATGTACAGCTTCGTGGCAATGGTATCTACATTTTATCTTCACAAACCAAACTCAAATGATGCTTGTATGAAGAGATAGAAGTTTGAAAACTCACTTCTTGTAACTGGAGTCGTGTATGGAGTTTGAGCAACCTTTGTGATGGCCTGATGATTTCTATAGCTTGCCTAGACCTCCTTGAATGTGTTCCAACTCCTACTTTGCTTTGAGGATGGCTGGAACTCCCTACTCAAGTCAAGTTGCAAGCTTCAGTTTTGAAAATGGTGGATGATGATGGAGGAGTTACAGTTAGGAAATGAGGGTCTGGATCACTTTGATATGATGTATGGAAGGTGTTTGGATGATTAGTTTTCAAAACGCACGAGTGGAAATGAAGATGGTGAGTTTTTTGCTCAAAACTGTCAAGTTTGGGCAGTTCTGTGCAGCAGGGTGCTTGGGAGTGTTTTAGGGCTTGTGAAAACGTGTGTTGTGTTGCAATTGACTTGTTAATATGTATGGAAAAGATTTCAGCATAAAATCATTCCAGACTTCTGAGTTATAGGGTTATGGCTCTATAACATGCTTTTGAAGAAAAGTGAAATGACAAATCTCAAGTATTGTACAAGCATGTCTTGAGCTCCTTCAGGCCTTAGACACCTTGATTTTGGTTTATAGGGGTTGTGTGTGCATAAAGAACAAGATAGAAGCTCAAGACAAGTTGACTTTGTGATTACAGCAACTTTTCAAGAATGGAATGGTAACTTTCTTCCTAAAATGGAAAATTGGCTTGGACAATGCTTGGAACACTTGGATAATAGCTCAAAAGCAAGTGTAATCTTCTGATTATGGAGAGATCTTGAATTTTAGAAGCCTGCAAAACAAGATTGTGCATCATAGGTTTGAAATTGGATTCTTGTTCATCAAAAAATACCTTGTAATTCAAGTGACAAAACACCAACTTCATCTCTTCGATTCTCCCTACTCAAGAATGATCTCAAGGAGTTCTTGGACATTTTGGAAAGCTTGCAATGTGTTATACAACCCATATTTTAATTGCTTTTGAATATTCCCCTTGGAACTATATGAAAAAATGCCATGTAGTTGAGTCAAAATTCTGACCAAATTAGGGCAAAATTTCATTAAGTGTTTAGTTTTATGATCCTATGTTCTTGAAATTATAAATTGAGATCCAAGCTCTTTTGGAAGAAGTTGTGTGAAGAAAAGTTGTAGATTTCATGGAGATCTACAACTTTCATGTTGGGAGTTTCTCTTGAATCATCTTTTATCATGGTGAAAATTTGGCTCAAAGTTATGAAAAAACATGAATTTTCAACACTTAGAAAAATTTCTAAGTTTAGAAATTTTGACTTTTCAAAATGAAATCTTGACTTTTTGATTTCTTGATGAATAAGTTTTATATTTTGACATGTCATTAGGTCAAAATGATGCAAATGGAATCTTGTTATCATGTCTTAAACCAATTGACCATTTGCTAGGTTAAAAATCAGAAATTGCCCTTTCCCAGTCAAAACCCTAATTTTGACCATTTTGCCCTTTTGGAGATTTGATCAAATTTCTTGAGGAATTTTGGTCCAAACTTGATCAAATGATACATATAGGTTTAAAATGTTGATGTGGATCAAAAATTATGAGGTTTGACTATAAATTTGCCATGGTTGACTTTTTCCCCAATACAACAGATTTTTTGGTCAACTGTTCAATTGACTGATCAAAAGTGTGATCCAAGGCTTGAAACTTGACCTGAGTAATCTTGGGGGTCCATAATGGTCTATGGAAGTCATATGAAGCATTGATAGTTCAAAAAGTCTTGTGCAAATTCAAACCCTAATTTTGGTCATCATTGCCTAAGGAGGTGTCTTGAGCTGATCAAACCCTAGTGCAGTCTTAAGCCCAAGGAGATCTTGTGAGCAAATTCTTGATAAGTGAGAGGGAAAATTTTGGGGTACAACAATCAGGGTATGGGAACTCCAAAGATCCCAAATTCTTTCAGTGGTTCCAATATGTTCTCAAGATCATCCATGTCAAGTTTCATGTCTTGCACAAGAAGTTTGCTCAGTCAATTGCCCAGATGCCTGAAAGTCAACTTTACTAGGTCAAAAGTCAATTGTGGCCCAGATACAGTCAAACTTTAAGATATTTGGTCAACGTCAAAATTTTGAAGTGATATTAATCATTTGATCAGCGGTTTATCATGATTCTCCAAGGAATGCCCCAAATTCATCAAAACCCAAAAGTTGCTAAATTAGGGTTTCTTAGGAAAAGTCAACCAAATTTGACCAAGCATAACTTCTTCATACTTTATCAGAAATTTTCCATCCAAGGCTCATTTTTAAGAGGATGCAATTCCATACAAATCATCTTCATCCCTCATGTTCAAAATATGCACTCATCAAAAGATATGAATTTTTACATTATAGGTCCTTTTGAAAAGTCAATAAAAACACCTTTTAGGTCAAAGCTTCTTACATGAACATGGAAGACCCAATTGAGATGAAACCAAAAGGGTTGTTTAGGTGACATCCTAATCTTTCTAAAAAGTCCAAGAACACCTTCTTAGGGTTAAAAATGAGAGAGATGTGTATTGTCAAAGTTGATCAATTTTTGGAAATGTGCAGGAAGTCAACATTGATCAAAATGACTTTTTTTCCAAATGGGCCCATTTTTTCTTGTTTGAAACTTGTTCCTAAGATGGCCCACGACCCCTGAGCTTATTCACTTATTATTTTATTATTTTTATTATTTATTTTGATTTTTATTGATTTTAATCAAAATAAATCAATTTAAATAGTAGAATAATCAAATAAAATCAAAGATTTTATTTTATGAGCATATTATGAGTCCATGAACAGCTAGAAAATCAAAAAATTCGTGCAAGAGCCAATTGATTGGAAAAGATCTTAATTTGGTCTACTTTGGAAACAAATCATACAAGACAAAGAATGAAATCGAATCTCCATAATTTGCAAAGATATGATTAGTTTTTATTGACCTAATTCATTCCAATATAAGGACATAACATTCTCAAGGAAGAAAAAAAGATTTTGGTCGTGAAAACAAGAGAACAAAACTCATTTTTTTGTCAAAAAAGTGCAGGTCGATTTTGATTCCATAGGCCGTTTCCAGTAATTCCAAGGCCAGCAATTTGTTCCTGGACGTTTCTTGAAGCTATTCCAATCGTTCTCCAGCCTTAAAACCTTCAGAAATCACGCCTCACAGTGCCACGGTTTGCATCTTTTTTCAAGATTCGTTTTCAATGATTTATCCATCATAAACATGTTTTGATCATATATCCATGCTTGCTATCATATTTGCAATGTTTTTATTGGGTTGATTGAAGTTTAAGTGCAGGAATGGCACGATGCCATTGTTAGGGTTTTGAGGTCCCAAATTGGGAATTCTATATAAAGGAAAAATTGGACAAAATTAGGAGTACTATCATGCTCAGGAGATGATTTGCAATTGATCCATGCCTTTGGTTTAAATTTATTCTGCTTGTGCTGCATTTTTTAATTTTACAAGTTTTTAGTTACGAACAAAATTTGTCACTACAACCTATAGTGACGAAAAACTGCTGCAGGTAAAAGTTCCCCATCTAAAACGACAGATCCCTGAAGAAGGTGATGGCATGGTGCTCACTGATTCGTCCATTCAAACCATTGGGGACCCACAACACGCACGTTTTTGACATGTGGCCATAGATCTTTATTTGCCTTATATTTATTTTGTATTATTTTGTTAACAATTAACACGCTTGGTTCAGTTGGCAAGGCAGGGCATGATAAGGCTTTAGTCCAAAAGGGGGTGGGTTCGATCCAGCCCTTTTACAAAGTTAATTTTCACTAATTTGTGTCTTCAGATCCAATGCTCCAGGTCCTTGCGCGCTCCTCATGCACTATCATCACCATACCACAAGATCTCATCTTATCCAAGTCTAACACTCAACACATGCATACCATGGTGAACCTTCAAACGTGGCCAGTACTGGATCCAAACGCCTGATTGGGCCAAAGGATTTGGGCTCAATGAAATTCAGCTTCACACCCCCAATCTGCTTTCACCACAGGCCAATTACTTTCTTTCTTTATTTTCTTTTGTTTTATTTGATTAATTTCTTTTTTTACAAAACAACAAAAAAAATCATTTTTTTATTTAATCATAAAATCAAGAAAACCATAAAAATGTAGAATTAGGTTTTTTTTATTAAAATTAGTTTTCTTTTGGAAAATAATTAATTTAATGATATTGACGATTGTTTTCATAATTAAAATTAATTAGACAAACTAGGTTTAGTTCACAAATATTTAATTTTCTCAATAAAATAGCAAAAAATATTTTTCTTTAATTAATTAGATTTAGGTTAAGATTTCAAATATTTTTCTCAATAATAAAATACAAAAAAATATTTCCTATTTAATTGATTAGATTTTAGAATTTAAACTTTGATTCCCGTACTTAATTCTCGCGCGCAATATTTTATTTTTCAATTATTGCATTTGCTTCGGGTTTGTAATAGTTTTTAATTAGAGTTTACCGCATATTATTTACTGTTTAATCCTCAGTTTTTGGTCATGTAACCCCCTCCCTAAAGCCTTGTAATAGCGTATATTTACTTTGTCGCTTTTAATTTCCACAACTATGAACTGTCTAGATGTATAGATAATGGGGTTGCATGCAAAAGACAAATAAAATTAAAACAGTAGATCACCTTAATTGTGCAAAGATTAAATAACAGAAATCAAACACATGCACATGCTCACTCCTAGGGTTTGCCTAACTTGGTTGCCTCAGAAATAATGGTCGTGTCCCTAGAACGTAGGGATACCTTAGCAATGACCCGCGATTCAAAGTCGTCATAAAGATCATAGTCCCTACTTGTCCCTCGAGTTGCCTACGAATTGATCTTATGACGGTAGTCTCTTCAAAATGCTAAGGTATCCTTACTTTTTGCCTTCAGAGACCATTTCATCTCTTCGAACATTCCTTTAAAACTCCCACGATGATGCTACCTATTTCTAAATAATGGGATAGAATTGTCTAAAAGGAAAATGAACAGACTTTTTTCTAGTAGGTAGATTAGTTCCTAGGTACTTGCTCAAACAAACAAAAACTTTTTCACACTGTTGTACCCCAAAATTTACCCTCTTTTCATACACGCATATTATTGGTTTTATGGTTATGGAATAAAGACATATTTATCAAGCTTCTTCAGGTTACAAGTGACGTTTATTTCGCCAATGGATGTTCTCAGAGTATTTTTCGTGCTGAAGATTGGTTCGTCGTTTTTCAATGATTCGGGGTTCAAAGATTCACAAGTCCAACCCGGTGCGTCATATTCAGGTGTTCTTTCACCAAGATATCTCTAATAACGCATTCTCAAATTCAGGTTCGACTCAAGAGTCAATTTTTTAAAGAAGGTCTCCGAATGTATGAGTTTTCTCGAAGAAATGTGGTGAAAAAGTGTGTTGAAAGTGCAATTTTTACGCACTAAAAAATTCATAACTTGAATATCGTGGATCTTTTTGAACCCATTCCGGTGGCCAAAATTCCGTATTGACGTCATCTACGGTTTCATCTCTCACGGATGGAAGCCAATTTCGAGCAGAAGGTCTTCAAAAATACGGATTTATCAAGTATTTTCGTACAGAAAATTTGTGACAAAAGTTTATTTGCGTCATGTTCAGAAAATCATAACTTGGTCGATTTTCATCGTATCGAGCTGGTTCCGGAGCCAAAATTTCACAAATTGAGTTGGCTAAGTTTTCAAAGGAGGTATTGATTTCTAAAGGTATCCAAAAGGCCTTCATTTTTTGCTCAGAGTGCGTGTGACACGCCGAAAATCCTGAATGCTGAATATTATTTCATCTGGGTCGAAACTTCGAAAATTCATAACTCGGTCAATTTTTATCGGATTGGACCCATCTTCTTACACAAGGTCACTGACTTAGAGATCTACAACTTTTCTTCTAAAGTCGAGACCGGATTATGCTCCGACAAATACCAGTTTTTTATTGAAGAACGTGTCAAAGTTGACACTGGAGCCCAAAATAAGTTTGTCTGAGCCAAAACTTCAAAAATTCATAACTAATTCACCGTTTATCTGATTGAGCCTATTTTCGGACAAGAGTTAGTTCTCTATGTCGGCTACATTTTTTTTTCACATTTCAACTTCAAAAATTACACTTAAGATCCTGCGATTTAGCCTAGAACGTGACGGACTCAAGTGAACATTGGAGGCCCAATTGCATATTCAAAGCCTATTTTTGTCTCTCTAATTTCTATTATATAATCTCATTCTTTTCACACAAACAACGGGGGAGAGAAAAAAAACCTTTGCCACAATCTTGTCAAAACATCACATTCTTTCAAGAATCCTAAAACCTTGAAATCCTTATTATAAACTCCCATCTCACTACAAACAAGTCATTCTTGTTACAAATCCACATCTCACTACTTCTCCAGTAAGGATTTAGACAGGATCCCATGCAGATTATTACAAAACGCTGAGGCTAAAACAGAACAACCAACGCATGGCGAGACAGACATCCTGAGAAGGTTAAGGGCGTGGGTTCAACAACCACCCCTATTTGTTTTGGTTTTCCTCCTTTCTATTTATCCTTTTATCTATTTTCATTCTTTCTGTTTAAAAATTTTTTTTTCATAAAACTTAACATTTTTCACAAACCTTTGATTTTTCCTCCTAAACTCGTATAATTAATTTTAGGTTTTTTTAATTTAATTTTTGGTTTTAAATTAATTTGTGGTTCATCATCCATCCCTGACATTTGCATTATCTTTATTTTCTAACCCTATTTTCCGTTGATGTTTCTTCCCCTATCTATTTTTTGGCAAACTTAATTCTTTCTTATTAATCATTACACATAAACTTTTTTTTTCAAAATTAACTTTTTTAATTAAAATTAATTTAGGCTTTAAAATTTTTTTTATTATTATTAACACTTTTTTTTATAAACTCTTTAATTTGATTAATTAACCATTTTTTAACAAATTAGGATTAGGTTTTTGTTTTAGTTAGTAACTGAATTTTTTGCTTTTTTTCATTTATTAATAAATTAAGTTAATTAATTTTTTTTATTAAAATTAGTTAGAATTAGGTTTTTTTAATTAACTTAAAATTATTTTCTACAAAAAAACGCCAAAAAACATTAACTTAGAATTTTAGGTTTTAATTTTTCCTTAATTTCTTTTTATTTATTCTTTTACATTTTAATTTTTAGAAAAAAATTGTATAGGTTGCATTATCAATGTAATAGCGTAGATTTATCTTTTCTCGCATTTTTTTTCTAATTATGTAATTGCTTCCGGGATGTAATAGTTTTAGGATTTCTTTTCTGCACTCTTCATTATTATTGTAACTGTTCATGGTTTGTAATAGTATAATTTAGGGTGCTAACACCTTCCCTTTCTATAATCTATCCCCCGTACTCAGAAACATCTCGAAAAATGATTTTTTCTGTACTTTTTTCCTTTCCGATTGGATGAAATAAAAGTCGGTGGTGACTCTTGCTTACCGCGACATTTGCGAACAAAAAACACAAACCAGTATTAAATAGTCGGTTCTGCCACCGTATCATACACACCAACACTTTTAAAACAAAGTTTTCAAAAAGAACTTTGTAACACTCTTGAGGACAGAAACACGGGTTAAAACGAAGTAAAACAAAAAATTTCAAAGCAAGCACACACAAGCAATTTTCAAAATGAGAAAGTACCTAAGAGCCCGTGGAAAACCACGGATAGAAAGGGTGATAACACCTTCCCTTTCTATAATCTAGCCCCCGTACTCAGAAACATCTCGAAAAAGGTCTTTTCTGTTCTTTTTCCTTTTCCTGATTGGATACAATAAAAGTAGATGACGACTCTTGTATAACGCGACATTTTGCAAACAAAAAACGCAAACTAGTATTAACAGTCGGTTCTGCCACCGTATCACAGCACCCTTTTCATCCATGGTTTTCCACGGGCTCTTAGTTACTTGCTAGATCACTTGCTTTTGTTTGAAATTGTGCTTTGTGTGGTTTTTGAAAGTAATTTGTAAAGAGGCCATTGTTTATGCAAACTTTGTAATAGTTCTCGTTCGTAAGAATGTATACAAAGTGTTTAATCTTTTGAAAATGTTTTCAAGTTTGAAAGATGTTTTTGAAAGTGTTGGTGTTTGTTTTGAAAGTAGCAAGGATGTTTTGTTTTGAAATGGAGCAAGTAATTAGGAGCATTCTACCTACTCAAAAGTCTTTCATGTTCATTTCCTCTTTCCTTTGACGTTGTTATCTTGCCATTGATTTGGTAAGTAACCCTATCTTTGGATGTAAACGAGACGGGAGTGGGTCATCGTATAACCATGATTAACAATGTTGCAAGGTATCTTAGCATTATCTTTTAGGGACTAAGATCATTTGAAAGGAAACATAGATAGCGTCATCGAGGGAATATGATCTTATATTTTGCTTGTTTTTGCTAAGATACCTCACATGCGTAATATGGTCATTTTGTAAGGCAACCAAGTGGATTTTACCCTAAGGTGGCTTGTGTGCAAGTGTATTATTTTTCATGCTTGGTTTTGTCTTTGATTAGGGTTTTCTAATTGATTTGTTTTAGTCTTTCCATATAAACCCTAATTACTAGCATTTGTATATAAAAACGATAAATTGCGGAATTTAAAATTACTACACTATTACAATGCTTGTGGGAGGGGGTTGTACAAATTACAAATGGGGATTGCTAGAAATGAGTAAATATACAGGAATTAAAATGGAAAGAAAATGGACTCTTATTTGGATTTTTTTAGGGAAAAGGGGTTTTGTTTTAACCTACTTAACTAAAAGAAAAATAATTAATTAAATTAGTAAAAAGTAAAACCTAAATTAACTAGGAAAATAATTCAAATAAAACCCTAATCTATTAATTGATTAAAAAAGAAATTAAGTTTATAAGAAGAATATTTTTGGTATTTTTGTCTTAAAAATAATTTATAGTATTATAAAATATTTTTGGTCTTTTTATATTTTAAAATAATATATTTAAATTGTGTAAAAGAAAATAACTAAAAAAACCTAGTTTCTAATTAAATTTACAAATCAATTAGTGAAATAAATAAAGTATGATTAAATAAAATAATTTTTTGTATAAAAAAAAACTATATCAAAATATAAATCTAATATTTTTATATTTTTTCTGATTTTTTTAGTATTAGATAAAATATTTAAGAAAACAAATAAATAAAAATGAGAAAAAGAAAATAAAATGGGTCAGGTGTGAATAGCCAGCAAGGGGGGGTCAGAAGTAAAGAAATATAAGGCCCGAGGGGATGAGGCCCAGCGCTGCAAATAAATGACAAAAAATAGGAAAAAATGTGAGAAAACAAGTAAAAGGGTACCACTGGGGCTCGAACCCAAGTCCCTATAGTCATAGGCGCGCGCTTCTACCACTAGGGTGGCTATACATCTGTTTATTAATATCAAACCATAAATATATATGGTAAACACGTTCCTGAAGACAAACTCATCTTCAACCTCACGCCCAGCCTGAACCTCTATATCTTATTCAATTCTCAACCAAAATGAAAACTGTAAACATGGAACTTGTGGAAAATTTCCTCACGATTTCAGAAATGCAAAGCAATAAAATTATAGATCAACGACAAGCATGAATTTTAATGGCCCTAATTTAAACCCTAAAAAATTCAGAAACTTCAATCTTTAAATTCTCTAAACTCAAGCAACATAAATGAAAACTATGGACGTGGTTAGCTTCAAGAAAATGATAACTACATTTCTTATTCACAAATAAACCATTAATGATGCTTGTTTGAAGAGTTCAAAAGTCAGAAAACTCACCTTACAAAAGGGTATCGTGTTTTGAGTTGGAGAAGCTTTTAGTGAGTTCTAATGATTGGATTAGCTTCCTCAAGTTCCTAGGAAGCTAATGTGATGCTTAGCTTGAGCTGAAAGTGCCTGAGGAGTTCTGGAGAAGTCAAGGTGCAAGGTGCTATTTTTGAAAATGGTGGATGATGATGGAGGTGTTAGAGTGGTGTTACAGGTGTTGGAATTGTTTGTGTATGTTATTTAGAAGCTTTTGAAATTAAAAGGCCAAGAAACGCACGAGTAAATTTGGAGATTAGATTCAAAACTCAAAAATGGCAAGTTTTGAGGTGTTTTTGGTGATTCTGTGTTCTTGGTGTTTTCAGGGCTCAAGCATGCGTGGGATTTTTGGCAAATGACTTGTGTATGTATAAGCAAAAGGTCTTAGTGCTTGAGAGAGTCAGAAGTATAAGTTATAGGTTGATTGCTATGTTACTTGATTTTGAAGAAAAGTGGGAAAACAAGTTTCAATGTGTAGTACAAGCATGGGCTGGGTGATTGTAAGTGTTGAGATCAACTTCTCTTGAGTTATAAGATATGTATGATCAGAAGAGAACAAGTGCAAGGCTCAAGAACAAGTTTTGTGCAAAAAGCTACTTTATCAAAATGGCATTGTGCACTTTCTTCCCAAAATGGATATAAAGCATGACCTTGCATTGAATGCTTGAATTGAGACCTCTAACAGATGTGCAATTAATTAATTATGGAGTGCCTAACAAGTTTGAGGCCTGTAAAGTAGAGATTATGCAGCATAGGTTTGAAATTTGAATCTTGTTCATCACAAAATGACTTGTAATTCAAGTGTGAAAACCCTAACTTCATCTCTTCGATTCTCCCTACTCAAAAATGATCTCAAGGAGTTATTTGACATTTTGGAAATCTTGTAATGTTCTATACAACCCCGCTTTGAATCACTTTTGAAAATTCCCCTTGGAACTATATGAAAAAGTGCCATGAAGTTAGGTCAAAATCCTTACTAAATTAGGGCAAAATTTCACTAAGTGTTTTGTTTCATGACCATGTGTTCTTAAAATTATAACTTGAGATCCAAGCACTTTTGGAAGGAGTTGTGTAAAGAAATTTTGTAGATTTCATGGAGATCTATAACTTTCATGTTGAAAGTTTCTTTTGAATCATTTTGCATCATGGTGAAAATTTTGCTCAAAGTTGTGAAAAAATAAGAAATTTCCAACCTTTAGAAAAATTTCTAAGTTTAGAGATTTTAACTTTTCAAAATGAAATCTTGAATTTTTGATTTCTTGATTAATAAGTTTCATATTTTTACATGCTTTTATGAATTGTGATATTTGACATTTGATTTTGACCAAAAAGTCAAAGTTTGACTTTTCAGTCTACAGTTGACTTTTGATCAATTGACTGAAAATTCATCCGTCAATCCATTGGACTTGAGCCATGTTTTGAGCCATGTCATTAGGTCAAAATGATTCAATTGGACTCTTGAGATCATGCCTTAAACCAATTAATCATTTTCTAGGTCAAAAATCAGAAATTGCCCTTTCCTAGTCAAAACCCTAATTTTGACCATTTTGCCCTTTTGAAGATTTGATCAAATTTCTGGAGGAATTATGGTCCAAACTTGATCAAATGATACATATGAGTTTAAAATGTTGATGTGGAAAAAAAATTATGAATTTTGACTATAAATTGGCCACAATTGACTTTTTCCCCAATACAACTGATTTTTAGGTCAACTGCTTAATTGACTGAGCAAAAGTGTGATCCAAAGCTTGAAACTTGACATGAGTAACCTTGAGGGTACATAATTATCCATGAAAGTTATATGGGGCATTGGAAGTTCAAATATCCTTGTGTAATCTCAAACCCTAATTTTGGTCATCAGTGCTTAAGGTGGTGTCTTGAGTTGATCAACCCTAGTGCAGTCTTGAGCCAAATGTGGTCTTGTGAGAAAATTCTTGATAAGTGAAAGGGAAAGGTTTGGGGTACAACAGCTGCCATGGGACTAATGTGGTTGAAGGCAACTTGATGTTGCTAATGTAACAAGAAAAGACATACATTAACATATTTAACACTGCCAGGGGACTAATGTGATAAATGAGGACCAAACAGATCACTGCCAATGGACTAATGTGATAAACGAGGAAAAACATGGATAGAAAATCAATCACTGTCAAGGGAATAATGTGATTGAAGGTAACTTCTTACTGCTCAGGGACTAACGTAAAAAGGAAATATGTAGATTAACTCATTTAACACAGTCAGGGGACTCATGTGATAAATAAGGACCAACTGGTCACTACCATATGACTAATATGATAAGAAGGAAGCTTGTTACTGCTCGGGGACTAATGTAACAAGCTGAAAGTTGAATTTGATAATTGAAAATGTGACTTTTGGAAATGTTTGAATTGAAACCGTTTGAATTTGAAAATTGAAAGTGTAACGCCTGGAGGCTGGGAAAGTTTGAGAATAACTTATTACCGCTCGGGGACTATCATAACAAGTTATAACGCATATTTCACATATTTACCACAACCTAGGGGGTAAATAACACATATTTGAAAATAATAACCTATTGTTGCTAGGAGATTGATGCAATAGGTTGTAACATAGATTTTGCATATTTATCAGTGCCAAGGGACTAAACGGATAAATAGTGCAGTACCATGTGGTGTAGCTTTTGGTATAGAATTATGTACTAGGGAGTAGGGGTCATTATGATCTTGAACACGTGGGCGGCGGAGAGACGAATAGTTGATAAGATGTTCAACGTGACGCTTCATCTTTTGCGCCAGCATTATAAATAACACTTAAGGGATCATTTGTAGAATTTCCAAGTTCTCGCTCTCTACTTTTTCCCTAATTTCCTCAATTTTCTACCGCTCTCAATTTCCTTCTCTAACTGTAAGCGCCGTTGTAGCTTCCGCCGCAGAATCTCTACCAACATTAATCAAGTAAGTGTTTTTCAGTGATTACTCTTGTTTATAGCTGGGTTTTTGATAAATTTCATGGGTTTCCTGATGAATTTCACTTCCCGGGGGATTTTTACTCGGGATATTCATACCTCTCTTTGTGATACTTGTTATACCCCAAAATTTTCCCTCCCATTATCCAAGACATTCTCCTAGGATTCTCAATTGCTCAAGGTTGCTCAAGAATTGATCAAACAAATTCTCCTCCTAAGCAATAGACCTACAACTAGAGTTTTGATTTTCTCAAAGAAATTTGAGCTTATAATACCTCAAGTGAATTTCATGGTTCCTCATATGTCTCAAAGAATGCTCATGCCAAATTTCAAGTCTTGCATCATAAGTTTGCTCAGTCAAATGCTCAAAATTAACTATATTGGACAAAAAGTCAATTATGGTCAACATACAGTCAAACTTCAAGGTTTTTGGTCAACATCAAGATTTTGAAGTCACATTCATCATTTGATCAAGGGTTTATCATGATTCATCAAGAAAACTCAAGATTCATCAAAAGTCAAAAGTTACCAAATTAGGGTTTTCTTAATGAGAAGTCAACTAAACTTTGACCAAGCATAACTTTCACATGCTTGATCAGATTTTTCTCAACTAAAGCTCATTTTGAAGGAAATTCAATTCTCTACAACTTTATCTCTCTAAGATCAAGTCCAAAAAATACTTCAATTGAGAGATATGGACCAAAACATTATAGGTCATTTCAAAAGTCAACAAAAAGACACTTTATGTCAAGGAAACTTACATTAATATAAATCTTCAAATGCAAAAATGATCAACATAGAGATTGTAGATGACATCTTGATATTTCCAAAAAGTCCGAGATCACCTTCATATGATAAAAATTGAGAGATTTATGATTGATGCAAGTTGGGCAATTTTGAGAAAATGCATGAAACCAAAAGTGATCAAAATTGAGTTTTTGGGCTAATGGGCTGTTGTTTCAAGGTCCAAAAGTTCATAAGGCCTCAATATAAACCTCAAAACTTATCAATGCACCCCTTGGGTTTTTATTCTATTTATTTTGAATTTTATTTATTTAAAGTCAAAATAAATTAGATATAAGTCAAGGCTTTCTTACAAAGGTCCAAGCCCAAGCTTTTAACATAATTTCAAGCTATATATATTCTCATTGTTCATACATAACAAGACACAAAAGCCTTGCAAGAAACACCTTTCTAAAAATTCTCAAAACTAGGGAAAATCAAGAGCCCTAGTTGCAGCCACTTTCAAAGAAAACCAGCCTTTCCAAACGACCTCTAAAGTGTTGTAGGGTAAGATTGGATTGGTTGTAATGATCCAAAGGGCCTGAAACGCATGAACATGTATCACCGTTTTGTAATTCTTGCATGAATTTGAATTTGAATTTTCTTTATGTTTTAATGCATACTAACAATACTAACTTGTTTATGAAGTATAACAATGCAGGTTAGACCCATCGTGTTAGCCCTATGATGATCGAACCATGAACTACCATGTTTATTCCGTTTCATGATATTTTTTCTATATCTCACAATACCGCGTGAATCCACCCAAGCTAAGGCCACCAATGGATTCGCAAGGGTCAATTTAGGGGGGAGGGTCTTTTTTGTGCATTAACGTGCATTATTTTGCATGTTTAAAAAAAAATAACTCGTCGGAGAAGACAATCGGAGCTAGGGCTCCGATGCCTCACCGGTCAATCCATTTTTGTTTATAATATATTTGTTTGTTTCTGTTATACAACCGGATGAAACAGCCACTCCAGTGGCAAGCAAGCGCATGATAAGGTTTCGTGTATCAAGACGTGGGTTCGATCCTGCCTTTTGACATTTTATTTTTCATAATTTTCTAATTCTTTCAGGTTTACTACATAGCGCACAGATTCTATTCCCCTAACACAGGCGCGCTCATGGCGCAGTGGCAAGGCAAGTTGTGGTAAAGGCTAAGGGTGTGGGTTCAACACCCACCCCTGTCACTTTTACTTGATTTTGCTTTTAGCTTGTTTTGTTTTTATTTCTCCCTTAAACCCTAATTCTTTTGGCAAACTTAACCCTATTTTCACTTAACCATAAAACAAAACAAAAAATTAAACCCTAATTAAATTAGGTTTTAGGTTTTAATCAACTTTTAAATTAATCTTTTTTTACTAACTATAATTAATTAATTTTTAGGTTTTTTTGTTAACCCTTTAATTTAGTAAATACACCTTTTTTTTGCGATTTTAAAATCAATTAGAATTTTTAGGTTTAATTACTTTCATTATAAATCTATTTTTCCATAAAAAATCATCAAAAACATATTTTCCTCTTTTCTTATTCTCACATTTTCTTAGACATACTGTATAGGTTTCGCAATTGTAATAGAGTAGCTTTTTTTCCTGCATTTTATTATCATGTAACTGCTTCTAGTATGTAATAGCTTAGGATCTATTTTTTGCTTTTACTATTTTGTATTTTCCCCAAAGTGTTGTAATAGCCTAGGTTTATATTTTGTCTTTTATTTCCTTCTATTATATTTTCTATGCTTCTGCTTAGTAACTAGGGTTTGTATGAAAAGATAAAAATGAATCATTAGAAAACCCTAAAATCTCAAGATAAATAATTGAAAACAACACACTTGCACATCTAGGGTAACCTCTTTTGTTACCTTCGGAACAAAAACAGTCATGTCCCTCGAAAGTGGGGACGCTTTAGCAAAGACCCTCAAATCAAAGAACATAGTCCCTCGATGACCCTTTCGACGTTGCCTTTCAATAAATGATCTAGTCCCTTACGAAATTGCTAAAGCATCCTTACTAGTTGCTTTCAATGATCCTACGCATGTCCCTTCACATCCAATGATAGGGCTTCTTACTAACTAATAGTATGGATAGCACTATCTAGAGGAGAGGGAAAAGTACAGAATGACCTTGAGTGGGTAGAACTTTTAATCACTTGCTCACACAAAACAAAACATTTTAGACAAACACTTTCAAAGATATTTTTAAAACACTTTGTACACATTCTTGAGGATCGATACAAGAATCATTACAAAGTTCAAACTTCAAAATATTTTCAAACTTACACAAAAAGCAAATTTTCAAAGTGATCTAAGTGATTAAGAGCTCGTAGATAACTACAGAAGAAAAGGGAGTTGACACCTTCCCTTTTCATAACCTACCCCCAGAACTCAAAATATTAAAAGGTATTTCCTGTTCTTTTCATAATCCTTATTGGATAAAAGAAGAGTCGGTGGCGACTTTTTCTCTCTACAACATTTGCAATAACATGCAAAATAAGTCTGTTCTTCCACCGTATTACAGAATTAGCGACTCTGTTGGGGAGTACTTAAAAAGAGGGGTTACCATAGAGTCTAGATCACTTTATTTGTTTTATTTGTTTGCATTGCTTGCTTTATCTTTAAGGGTTGCTCGGGTTTAATTTCTTTCAAAGATCCTACACCCGGATCTAGGGTACCCTAGGTAAGTAGTAATATATCATAAAAACTGTACGTCATAGACAAATATAGTTGAAGTGATGGCTATGTTAGTGTGACACTTTGGTTTGTACCGATGTTCCTTGAGTCAGTCGAGGATAACATCGGGCTGTCGCATGGTGTCATAAGCATTAACTGACTTTTAAAACCTTAATTGACCCATCTTGGCCATTAGAAGGTAGTGAGATAGTCGGCTTTGGTGCAGTCCATAGTTGGTTGATACTCGACGCTACACTTATTGAGATTTGACTCGTAGGATGTTTTGGTGGAAAATCAGCTGTTGTACTAAAATAAAACCTTCAAGAAAGATCCGTGATATGAGATCCCTAGAACCCAGTTACTATTTTTATGATAGGTTAAGCCAACTTAACTTCTATAGAAAGGGTACTTACCTACGAATCTCATGCAAGACTTTAAACCTAAGGTTCTTGTGTGCTTTGTTTGTGTTTGCTATTTGTTCTAACAATGACATCATGACATCATAACATCGCATTTTCACTAACCATTTCAAGGATCTTAGGGACCTGTGATGCAGGTTTATCATGAACCAGATTGTTAGCAAGGGGCAAGTGGATTTATTTTCCTCTAACCGAATGCCATCAAAAACCGAAGTACGTTCCCTTGAGTTAAAGACTAGGATCCACTCGACATGGTGAGCTTTATTCTCATAGAAGGACGTTCAAAGATGCAAAGTTCTTCACTCAAAGCTGCAGTTGGACTCAACTTCTAACATTTCACTTTTGTCTATCCCGCAAGATCCTTGAAAACATTGCATATGCATCCACATGCCAAACATATCATCACATAACAGGTCTTCCCAAGGCATGTTTTCTCATCTTCTTGATGTTTATTTCAGTAAAAGATGGCTCTCGAACAAACCTTCAAAGAACTTCAAGCTCAAAATGCTCAATTTCAACAAATGTTCATGGACTTGGCCAAGGGGCAATAAGAGCTTAAGACATTCATCACCAAAGAAAGGAAGAAAAATACTAAGAAAACAGACGTCATCCTTAATATCGGTAGAAGATTCAAAGGTCCGGTCAGGAGGGCTCTAGATTTTGAGGTCCCATCAAATGAAGATGATAACCAAGAGGAAGATGATAAGAGTGTGAAAGTTGAGGAGAATAACAACCAGGGTTCTAATGAAGCAGACTATTCAGATGAACGGTATCCTCCGGCTGATGATAAATACAAATAGCTTGAAGATCGTCTTAATGCTATGGATATCCAGAGAGTGCCAGGTTGGATTTTTAATAGCTGGGCTTAGTTTCAGGAGTGGTTATTCCTCACAAATTAAAGGTCCCTACTTTTGAGAAGTATGATGGTGTTTCATGTCTAAAGCTTCATTTAAGGTCGTATGTTAAGAAGATTCAACCCAGTACTGCTGACAGGGAGTTATGGGTGCACTTCTTTCAAGGAAGCTTGTCGGGAACACAATTGGAGTGATTCTATCAGCTGGAAGGGACCAATATTCGTACTTGGGAATACTTGGCTGCTGCTTTTTACAAACAATACCAGTACAATGCTGATAATGCACCAACTCGTGTGCAATTACAAAGTATGACTATGGGCTCGAACGAAGGCTTTAAAGAGTATGCCCAGAAATGGAGGGAACTAGCTGGAAGAGTTCAACCTTCTCTATCTGATAGGGAGCTGGTTAATATGTTTATGGAACTTTGACAGGTGCTTTCTTCAATCATCTGATCGGAATCTCTTCAGCCGGATTCACCAAGCTGATATTGACAGGGGAACGAGTTAAAGGTGGAATAAGGAGTGGAAAAATCCAGGTGGCTGCGTCTTCAAGTACTATGAAGAAGATGTTCAACAGTAAAAAAGAAACTAATGTTGTGTATGGCCAGAAGGGTCGTCTAGAAATGACCGCAACCAGTCTGTGGGAATTATGCTAATATCTAATTATATGCCAATGCAACAACACCAACAAGGCAATTAGTGTAGGTCAGATGCACCCAGGAGACAATTTACTAAGATCAACATGGCATTGTCTCAGGCATTACGACATCTATTGAAGGCATAGTTGATAGCGTTAAGGGATCCGCCTTAGAATCCCAACACTTCCTCCCTCAAGTACAATCCTAATGTAAGATGGGCTTATCATTCCAATAGTCTCGAACATGAAACCAATAGTTGTTGGGCTTTGAAAAACAAAAATCAAGATATGATTTATGTTGTACCCCAAAATTTGCCCTCTCATGTTAGCAAAATATCTTTCGATAGGCAGTTCAACAATGTCTTTGGATTGGCATCTGAGTAATGTCCTTAGATTGGCACATCAGAGCAAAGGGTCCTTCGATTGGCATAATAGCAAGCTTCAATCGGGATCCTAAAACCCTTTGACCAAGCATTGGCCCACAAGCTTCAATTGGGCACTATTTACTTTGATCAAGCTTAGTTCATAAAGCTTTCGCTGGGCAAAAAGGATCCTTTTCAGTTTGCCTTCAGCACACAAGGCCAAGACTTCTTCAGATTTGCCTTCAATCCACTAGGCAAAAAGCTTCCTTCGACCCACAAGGCAAGTACCTCCTTCATGCCTGATTCGATTCACAAGGCTAAAGGCCTCTTCAAGTCCCTTTCGATTCACCAACAGTGACCTCTACGTGCAACCTTCGACTTACTAGGCAAAGGCCTCTTCATGCTTGCCTTGTATTCGCTAAGTCAAAAGCTTCCCCCAACTGGCCTTTGATCCACAAGGCAGAGGCTTTCCTCAGACTTGTATAGAATTTACAAGGGCAAAGGTTTCTTCTATAAAATCCTTCAATGCACAAGGCAAAGACTTCATATATGCTTGCTTTTAATGCATAGGGCCAAGACCCCTCAACACAGTTTCTACACTATGACACACAATATGATCCCTTCGAAAGAGCACTCCAAAGGTCCATTCGAAGGACATGCATTGCGCCATTCGAAGGAGACATATAGTTACTGAATACAAGCTTTTCTTATGATGGGTCTTGGTCCTACATGTGGCCAGGCCCAGGACTTTTGTACATTAGCATTCGAAGGTGGTGACAAAAGAGGTTTTCGATTGGCCAGATTGAAGTTTTCGTTTGAGTTGTTTGAATCAAGCAGCTAGGGCAAGTAGACTCAATCGAAGAAGCCCTGATGAAGGAAAATCTAAACTGAATCAAAGCCATTCAAAGGAGGCAATCAGAGCCATTCGAAGGAGCTGAGTCATAGCCATTTGAAGGAGTCAATTAGAGTCATTTAAAGGAGGGCATTCAAAAATCAAATGTGTCCAGGTTCATAGAAAATTCAAAAAGGGGACAAGAATCCATGTCTTTGGCAAAGTATTCAAAGTGATATTTATGGCCTTAAAACACCAACTTAATGGTTGTTTATTCCTTTGTACTCTTGTCCCCTCCATCCCCTCTATATAAGGAGACAACATACGTACGCACACAAAAGGGGAGACATAAGCCCAGGGGAACCATACACACATATTGTTTTACACGCATACACAATGTTGTACCCCAAAATTTGCCCTCTCAATTCTCAAGCCCTTTCTTACAAGAATTTTCAAGGTTCAAGCTTGAACAAGTGCATTTGGATTTTCCAATACCAAAATTAAAAGGAAACTGTCAAAAATGGAGAAAACAGATAAAAATAACATTTTGACAAATTTGGAGGAAAACAGGTCTCTTTCGATTCAGCACCCTTCGATTGACTCTTTGCCTCTTTCGAATGAAACTTGGATTACATCATTCATTTTGAACTTAAAGCCTCCTTCAAATTCCAATTTAGGTACATCCTTCGTTTGGATTTGAAACCTCCTTCGAATGCAACTTAGGTACATCCTTCGTTTGGATTTGAAACCTCCTTTGGTTCAGCCTTTTGATTGGACAAGTGTGCTGCCTACATGGTTGCAATCAAAGGCTATGACATGTTGGCCACACATGCCCCCTGTAAGGAAACCTTTTCGATTCACCAAGCGTGCTTCCTGTAAAGCCTACTTCGATTTGGACAAGTTTACTGCCTACAAGCCTACTTCGACTGGACAAGTTTGCTGCCTGCATGCTTGCTTCGTTTGGACAAGTTTCGATGGGACAAAGTAACCATCTCTATGCATCCTTCAAATCCACTTGCACCAAGGGACTCTTGCATACTTTGCTTCATACAAGCTTCGTTTGATCCAAGAAGTATCTTCATACAAGATGTGACTAAGTTCTTGCTTCCCTTGAAAAAGTGCCCTTCAATTCAGAAGCCAGGAACTTCCTCATGCTAAAAAGACACAAGGCAATGACTCCCTTTATGTTTGTTTCGATCCACATGCTTCGATTGAGTAATATGCTTCCTTCGAGCATGAGATTTCGATTTAGCAATATGTTTTCTTCGATACAAGCTTCGACTGGGCATTGGCTTGTTTCGACCACAATCTTCGACTAAGGCAAAGGCTTCCTTCGAACGGGTGTGCTTTGATCTCACTCTTGCATTCGACACAAGACCAAATTTCGTTTTCTAGGCTATGTTGCGTCCAAATCTTTACATAATCAGAAGTTTGTACAAGGGTTTTAAACTTTGTCTTTTAGATACTACTATTCTTGGTTAAAGGCTACATACTCTTTCTTTTCATAGAGAGTACTTTAGTCACAAAATCAGCTTTCAACCTGATTTTGGTCTGAGCACAAGCAAGGCCAAAAGCATAAGTCACATCTCCTTCACCCTAACTGCCAAGAGGCCCCCCACATGTACTTTCACGTTACATTATTTTATCATTTATTTGCAAGGCTGGCTTTGGACAACATGTCCATTCTTTCTCTATAAATAGAGGAACATTTACAGAGCTAGGGGAGGATCTTTGGACCAGAGGAACGAATCTCCCAAATTTTCTCAAACACAACAAAACTCTCAAGTTCATCAACACTTGAGAAATCAAAACCCAGAATCCCAAACACTCACCTCTTTCGATTCTGAAGAACACCCCACACATAGAAGTTTGTTCAAACTCAAAGACAACCTTCTGTGACAACTCTTCGAACAAAAAGCAAACCCCCTGTGACTACTCTTCGAATTCCAGAAACGTCTAGGTAGCAGTTCAAGTTCGAATCCCATATCCATTCAAGGCCTGAAGCAAGGTAAGTTATTCTTACCTTTGAACTTTTCTTTTCATGGCATAACAATTTTCCCTTTCGTTTGAAACATGTACATACCATTGTTCCTTTCGTTTCCACCCTTTTAACATATTTTTTAGAGCTAACCCTTTCATTTTTGCTTTCTGTTTACCTAAACTTGCTTTAACTGTTAAACTGTTTACCAAACAAATACTAGCATGGCCTCAGGCCATGTTGCCATTTAATGCTTTAAATGAAAGAAACAGGAAACATGAAATAGGAAACGAAGCTTCTGGCTTCTATCCTCTTTCTCCAGGTCGAACGAAAGAGACAACCAGGAGGAAAACCACACACTGACTTCCAGGCCCAGCCAAAGACACGCTCACACTGATTTCACTGGCCCAATCGAAGAAGGCAACAAGGCAGAAAGGCCCAGCCAGAGGCACACTTGCACTAAGTCCAGGCTCAGACGAAAGGCACTCCCATGCTGGTGCCAGCCTCCAATCGAAGTACATGACCTGACTGGTGCCAAAGCCCAATCGAAGGCCATGACCTCACTGGTGCGAACTCCCAATCGAAGGAAGCCTAGAAATAAAAATCGAAGGCTGCTCCTGCCCAAATCGAAGGAGCTCATTTTTTCTTCTTTTTATCTTATTTTTTCCTTTATATTCTTCTGCACTTCAATATGGTTGTAATAGTGTAGGATATTTATTTGCTACATTTTATTGCTTTATACAAATGCTAGTAAATAGGTGTGTATGGAAAGATAAAACCAACAAGTAGGAAACCCCTAATCAAGACAAAATGCATGCAAATCAAACACATTATTCACACATGCACCCTTTAGGGTAATTCCACTTGTTGCCTCAGAAAATGCAATCATGTCCCTCGAGTATGAGACACTCTAGCAATTGTACCTTCGATAAACAAAGATCGTAGTCCCTCGATGACCCTCGAAGTTGCCTTTGATAAAACGATCTTGTCCCTTACAAAATTGCTAGAGCATATCACAAGTTGCCTTCAATGATTGTATACGATGACCCGCGCCTGTCCCGTTCAACATCCTAATGCAAGGTTGTTCATCAAACACAATGGTGAAACAACACTGTTAAAAGGGTTAAAAACATAACAAAGATCTTTGAGTAAAATAGGGTAGACAAACTCTTAGTTACTTGATCAAAAATCTTGCAAAACATCCTTGCCATTTTTCAAACACACTTCACAACACAACTTCAAAAATAACTCCAAAAAACAACTTTCAAAACATTGAATTATCTTTTCAAAAAGACACACACCTTTGTATATACTCAAACAAGAGTCATTACAAAGGTTGCCTAGACAAGGCATCTTTTTCAAAACATTTTCAAAACCATACACACAAAGCACCATTTCAAACAATTGAAAAAACAAAGGCAAGTGATCTAAAACAAGTAACTAAGAGCCCATGGATAACCATGGATGAAAAGGGTTCTAGCACCTTCTCTTTTCATAATCTACCCCCCGAACCCACGAAAACTTCTCAAAGGTCTTTCCTGTGCTTTTTGAACTTTCATTAGGATAAAATAAAAAGTCAGTGGCGACTCTTGCTAAACCGAACAAGTGCGAAAACAAACGCAAAAACCCAAGTTAGTTCTCCCACCGTATCACACACAGCCTAAGAGAAGCACACCAAAAACTCTCAAAACTCAATAAGATCACACCACACTTGTTCTTTCCCCTTTCGAATCCAAGAGCATCCAGCAACTCTAGTCCCTCACACAAGTTCCAATTTTAAGCAAGGTAAGTCCCCTTGACCTTGCATCTTTCGTTTCAGCATGACATGTAAATAACCCTATACTTACTTTTCATTTCAGCATAATATGTAGATAGCCTCTTAGTTATGTTCTTCGTTTTTTGCCCTCTTGGTTTGTTTGCTTTTCTTGTTGGAACTAACCTGTACAGATTCAAACTAAAGACAAAAAGAGTGTGAATGAAAGATATGCACTCATACTGCTTCGCGGGTCCATGTTACTTCATATTCTAAATCGAAATAAGCAGAGGAGTTTGCAGTCGAAGGTTGCTCATGCCCACTCCCTAGCTCAATCGAAAGAAATAGAGAAGGTGAAAATCGAAGGTTGCTCATACAATTCCCAAACTCAGCCGAAGGAGGCAGGAAAAGGTGCAAATCGAAGCTTGCTCACGTCATTTCTCAAGCCCAATAGAAAGAAGGCAAAAGAAGGGTGGATCGAAGAATTCATTTCTCTTCTTTATTTTTGTTCTTTGTTTTTACATTTTTCTTGTCTTTCAATTTGAATGTAATAGCGTAGGACCCTTACTTTCTGCATTTTTATTGCTTTTCATATTAACTGCTAGATGTATGACTAATAGGATTGTATGGAAAGACTAATAACAAAACGCTAGCAAACCTAACAAAAAAGACAAAAATAATTGAACATAACACACATTGCACATATACACCTCTAGGGTACCCCACTTTGGTTGCCTTCGGAAATAAAACAGTCATGTCCCTCGAGACAGGGACGCTTTAGAAAAGACCCATAAATCAAAAGATCATAGTCCCTCTATGACCCTGCAGTTTCCTTTCGGTAAGTGATCTAGTCCATAAACAAAATTGCTAAAGCATCTTCACATGTTGCCTGTATGACTGTACGTCCCTCCCGAGACCCCCAATGTGATTACCGCTCCTATGCCTAAGCACAACAAAGGCATTAGTGCTATTGATGATGTTTTGTATGTTTCAACTGTAAGTGACTTGACTACTCCCTTCCTGATTATTAAGAAGAATCTGTTGCAAGCCGGTTTATTTCTAGGTTGAATTGAAAGATGCTATTGCTGCGCAGCCCAACCCAATGGCTGCAAACTGCTAAAAGAAGGTATTCAACGTCTGATGGATAACCATATAATTCTAATTGAAAAGACTCCTTCTATTGAGAATTTATTTCAAGACTTAGAGCTTGGATAGGTATCTGTAATGTTTGGTACTCCTATAAGGATCACTGCCAAAGGCCCTATGAAGATTAAGCCTGAACCTAGAGGTTCTCCTCTGATAATCACCGCACCTGGACTAATCCCATACTCCTCGGACAAGGCTGTCCCTTGGAATTATAGGGCCGACGTCTACTACCATGACGTTAAGCAAGAACCATTGATTGTTGAAGGTGAAAATACTGAAGTTATTGATCCCAATGTTGAAAATATTGCCGGGACCAGTAAGGTTACTAGAAGTGGAAGGGTTTTCTCTCCAAAAATCTCTTTGAAGACTGTTGCTACACCTGTTCGTGTTATAGCTACTGAGCCAACTCCCAAGACTCGAGGCAAAGGACAAATTAATAAGCCTGCCTAGACGGAGGCACCAAAAGAGATTACTGCTAAAGATACCTCCAAGAGAGAAGTGGAGGAAGTATTGAAAATCATCCGAAAAAGTTACTACAAAATTGTTGAACAGCTGGGAAAAACTCCCTCTAAGATATCCATGTTATCCCTATTATTGTACTCAAAAGCCCATGCTCAGGCTTTGGTGAAGTTCTTGAAATCTGCGCATGTACTACAAGAAATCTCTGCTGATCAATTGGAAATTTATGTTGCTAGCTTGACCACTAATAATGGGCTAGGATTTTTTGATGTTGACTTGACTTCCGAAGGAAGGAACCATAACAAGGCCTTTATGTCTCTATTTAATATAGGGGAACTAATTTAGCTCATGTGTTGGTTGATACGGGTTCCTCATTAAATGTTCTGCTGAAGGGTGCTCTAGACAAGCTTGACTATGCAGGGGTTGTGCTGAAACCCAGCGATATTGTGGTCAGAGCCTTTGACGGTTCAAAAAGGATGGTACATGAAGAGGTTGATCTTCGAATCAGAGTAAGTTTGCAGTTATTCGACTCTACTTTCTATGTAATGGATATTTAACTGGCATATTCCTGTTTACTTGGACGCCCTTGGATTCATGGGGCATACACTATTACCTCCACTCTACATCAAAAGTTGAAATATCCCGTGAAAGGAAAGGTTGTCACGGTTTATGGTGAAGAATAGTACATGGTAAGACACTTGAACTCATTCAAGCATGTTGAGATGGACGACGAATTCATCGAGACTCCCTACCAGACTTTTGAAGTTATCCCTCAGACAACTACCACTACTAAAGACATTTCTGCTACTCCTAAGGTTACTAGGGTTTTGCCCAGAATGGCTTCTTTGAAATACGCTAGAGGTGTGATAGAAGAAGGTAGTTTCACTACTTGGGTTCAACTTCCTGAAATTTTGTACAAATCTGATAAATTTGGTTTGGGGTTCAGTACAGAGGCTCAGAGGGTTGTTCGTCATGCTCGTGCAGGAAGACCACCATTCCACATCAGCAACAATAAAGTCAATGCGGTAGAAGATGCTGGTAGTGACTATGACCTAGACAGTTAGATCTTTCCTACCATTGACAACGAACTCAGCAATTGGAAGACTGGAGACGTTATACCAGTCTCCTTTAGTCATGAGTAAATTCTATTTTCTTTTTTTTTTTTTGCTTTCAAAGTTTTGGCTATGTAATTTTTTAAAACATTAACTTTAAACCTTTTGCCTTACCCAGGACACAACGGTCCATTTGTTCAGGTTGTCATTTCATTCGCATAGTTTCATTCAATAAAAAATTGGACGTTTGCATTCAAATTTTATGCTCTATGTCTTTCTTTTACTTTATTACTTTCAAAATAGTTATGTGTTCTTACACACGTCCACACAACAAATTGCAGATCCACATCCATTCTGGATCCCATCGATAACAATTCTGCTATTTCCAATTATGACTTCAAAAATCTGATCTACCAAGCCGAGGATGAAGGTAAAGAAGATTGTGAAGTACCCAGAGATCTTGCTAGGCTGTTAATGCAGGATAAAAGAGCCATACAACCTCATGAAGAGCCAGTCAAGGTTGTGAAATTGGGTACTTAAGAGGACAAGAAAGAAGTCAATATAGGTGCCAACCTAGAAGACAGTGTCAAGAATAGATCAATCCAGATGTTGCGTGAATGTAATACGGTGGGAGAACTGACTTTACTAGTTTTACATTTTATCACAAATGTTGTGGTTAGCAAGAGTCTCCACCGACTTTTCGATTATCCAACAAAGGAAAGGCTGAAAAGAATAGGAAAAACCTTTTTAAAGATTTTGATTTCGGGGGGTAGATTATGGAAAGGGGAGGTGTTAGCACCCTTTCCATCCGTAGTTATCTACGGGCTCTTAGTTGCTAGCTCACTTTGAAAAATGTTTCTTTTTTGTGTAAGTGTATTTTGAAAATATTTTGAAAAAGATGTCTTAGTGCGGCAAACTTTGTAATGTTTCTCGTATCGTTGAGAACATATACAAAGTGTTTTGTCTTTGAAAATATTTTAAAAAAGAGTTTGTGTATGTATGAAAAATTATTTTTCGCAAGCAACTATAAGCGGTATACCTAATCGAATGGTCTTTGTTCTTTTCCTCTTTTCCTTTAGATATTGCTATCCCACCATTAGTTGGTGGGTAGCCCTATCATTGAATGTTTGAGGGACATGCGCGGGTCATCGTACAGTCACAAAGGTAACTCGTGAGACACTTTAGCAATTTATCGTAAAGACTAGATCATTTACCGAAAGGCAACATCAAAGGGTCATTGAGGGACTGTGATCTTTGTATATAGGGACTTTTTTAAGGTGTCCCACGTTCGAGGGACATGACTATTTTATTTCGAAGGCAACAAGTGGAGGTACCTTAGAGGTGCGCGTGTGCGAGTGTGTCATGTTTCAGTTATCTTTAACTTGAGTGTTAGGTTTTCTGGCGTTTTCTTTTAGTCTTATCATATAAGCCTATTAGCATAAATCTAGCAGTTAATTGTATATAAGTACGAAAAATAAAGTGCGGAAAATTGAATCTACACTATTACAAAGCTTAGGGATGGGGGAATTTACAAACCAAAAAAGGGGAAATAAAAGAGTAAATGGTCATAGTTTAAGCTATTACAACCCTTTGTACAATTACATAATTATGAAAATAATGTGAATAAAATAAATAAACGCGCGGAAGAGAAAAGAAAGAAAGGTGTAAAGAACCCTAAAAATCTGAGTGGAAGAAAATGTTTTTGTTGTTTTTGTTTTAAAAAAAAATAATAATTAAATTAATGGAAACCTAATTAAAATTATTTTAAAAAATGATTAAATAATTAATTAAAATTAAAAAAGTAGGAATTAAATGGTCCATGATTTTCTTGTGATTTTATTCAACTTATTTGATTTTAAATTAAATAAAATCAAGATAAATATGAATAAAAATCAAATCCATTATAAATTTACTTAGAGGTCCTCTAAGATGTTATGGACATGTTTGAAGTCTAAAATGTAGGCTCATTGGTTCAAAATTGCAATTTTTCTCAATTTGCACTTTATGAATTTCTTCAAAATCCCCCAAATTGTGCAACTCATAACTTTATCAATTTTCAACTTTTGAAAATGATCTTGTATCATTTGGAAAGCTCAAGATGTCCTCTACAATATCTATGTTGATCATTTTTTCTTTTGAAGATATGATCTTTATGTAATTTGCCTTGACAAAACGTGTCTTTTGTTGACTTTTGAAAATAACCTATAATGTATGAGTTCATATCCTCCAAATGAATCATTTTTGGACTTGAGAATAAAAAAAGTTGTAGAGAATTGAATTTCGTTAAAAATGGGCATCGGGTGGGGAAGATTTGATGAAGCATGTGAAAGTTATGTCTGGTCAAAGTTGAGTTGACTTCTCCTAAGAAAACCCTAATTTGACAAATCTTGACTTTTGATGACTTGAGAGCTTTCCTTGGGGAATTATGATCAAACCTTGATCAAATGATGAATATCACTTCAAAATGTTTATGTTGACCAAAAATCTTGAAGTTTAACTATATGTTGACCACAGTTGACTATTTGACCAATACAGTTGATTTTCAATCATCTGAGCCATTGATTGAGAAAACTTTTAATGTAGGGCTTGAAACTTGACAAGGACCTTGTTAAGGACCTATGAATAAACATGGAAGCCACTTGAGACCTTTGTAAATCAAATTTCCTTGAGAAACTCCAAACCCTAGTTGTGGGCTTTTGGCTTAGGAGGTGCATCTTGACTAGTCAACCCTTGAGTGTCTTGGGTATTTGAGAAGCCTTGAAAGAGAGTCTTGAGAAGAAAAAGGCAAGGAAAATTTTTGGGTACAACAGTGACTATGTTGAGATCTTTTCTAGGTTGTACGAAGACATGCCAGGGCTCGACACTGATATTGTTGTTCACCGTCTACCGATGAAAGAAGGTTGTTCTCCAATAAAGCAGAAAGTTCGTCGTATGCGTCTCGAGATGTCTGAAAAGATCAAAGCTGAGGTTATGAAGCAGTTGAAATTAATTTTCTTAGCTATCACGTCCTATCCTCAATGGGTTGCAAATGTGGTTCCAGTACCGAAGAAAGATGGCAAGGTGCGTATGTGTGTAGACTACATGGATCTGAATAGGGCAAGCCCTAAAGATAACTTTTGGCTCCCACACATTGATGTTCTAGTTGATAACACCTCTCAACACGAGGTATTCTCCTTCATGTATGGTTTCTCTGGTTATAATCAGATCAAGATGGCACCTGAAGACATGGAGAAGACTACTTTTGTTACACAGTGGGGCAATTTCTGTTACAAGGTTATGCCTTTTGGTTTAAAGAATGCTGGTGCAACATATCAACGTGTTATGGTAGCTTTGTTCCATGACATGATACATCACGAGATAGAAGTTTACATCAATGACATGATAGCCAGATCTTAAACTAAAGATGAACAGCTCGACCACCTCCACAAACTGTTTGAGATATTGAAGAAGTACAAGCTGAGATTGAATCCAAACAAGTGCACCTTTAGGGTAAGATCTGGTAAACTCCTAGGTTTTGTCTACAATGGTAAAGGTATTGAGGTTGATCCCGCCAAGGTCAAAGCCATTCAAGAAATGCCAACTCCCCGTGCTGAGAAGGGAGTCATAGGTTTCCTGGGACGATTAAACTATATTGCCAAATTTATTTCTCATTTGACCGCTACTTGCGAGCGGATGTTCAAGTTGCTGAAGAAAGATCAAGTAGTAAAGTGGAACGATGATTGTCAGATAGCTTTCGACAAAATCAAGGAGTATATCCAAGAACCTCCAATTCTGAGTCCACCAGTTGAAGGAAGACCTCTTATCATGTACCTAACAGTGTTAGAGAACTCAATGGAGTGTGTACTGGGGCAACATGACAAGTCTGGTTGAAAAGAGCATGCAATATACTACCTTATAAAAAAATTTATCGACTGTGAAACAAGATACTCACTGCTCGAGAAAACTTGCTGCACTTGGCATGGGATGCTCGCCGACTAAGATACTACATGTTGACTCATACTACTTTGTTGATCTCTAATATGGATCCCATAAAGTACATATTCGAGAAACCCGCTCTCTCCAGAAGGATAGTGTTGTACCCCAAAATTTACCCTCTCATTTCTCAAAGGATCAGCCTGAACCCTCAGGTTTGTTCCCATCTAATTTCAAGCCTTGAATTACAAATTTTCCAAGAAAGTCAACCACAAGGGCAAAATGGTCATTTACACACTGAAAAGTCAAACTTTGACTTTTGGATAAAAGTAAAGTTTCAAGAGTCATATTTCATCAAGACATGTTGAGATATGAAGTTTGTTTCATCTAGAAATTCAAAAGTCAAAGTTACTTTGGAAAAGTCAAATTTCTTTATACTTAGAATTTTTCTAATTGTTTAAGAAATATGACAAGCTCAGAACTTCTGATCAGATTATCACCATAATGCAAGCTGATTTTGGATTAACTTCTAACACAAGAGTTATGGACTCAAACAAGATCTGAAACATTGCATAACAAAACTTCTCCTAGAAATGCTGGGATTTCAAGTTATGACTCCTCAAAGACACGTCCATGAAACTGAAGCACTCAGCAAATTCTGGACAATTCCAAGACAGAGTTTGGTTACAACTTTTGGGCCAGTTTTCACAAAGATTCAGTCAGAGTTTGCAAGAGCAATTCAAAGATGTTTTACAAAGCGTGTTGCAAGCTTCCTGGAAAGTCTGAGAGCTCCTTCTGAACATGCTGGAGCAAAGAGATACAAAGATCAGAAGTTGGATGTTTATTCTAAATTATGCTGAAGATGAACCTATGACCCAGAATTAAGCAATGATGAAAAATATCACATTACAGGAATTCTGGTTTGATAAATCTCATCATCATTTAATGCTCACAACCACTTTTGAGTATTTATCCAAAAGATTTCCCCACATGTGGCATAGGGGTACCTTTACTGTCTTAGAAAAGCAAACTTTTGTACAAAAGTGTGTTGGACCCATACGTTGCTTTTGCTTTTGAGGTTACCTTTCCTTATTTCCTGCTTACAAATCCAGCTTAGGCACTGTTAAAAATGCTAACAACCATACTTATTTGAAATTACTTCAAGAACAAGTCAGCGTCTAGCATATGATTGTTGTGCCACGTGACCTCTCCAAGCTACTAAATCTTTTCCTATAAATTGGACTTCATTGGCAACTGTAAAAGGGTCGAAAAATTGAGAAATAAAAAGCCTTGAACCCCTGCTAAAATTCCAAGAATCCAAAACTGCAAACACAAAATACAAAACCGGTTAACTTTTGATTTCTTGCATTCAAACTCCATTTTTTCTCAAGTGTTTCTTGACCAAAACCATCCATACAATTTCTGATTCACATATTAGAAGTTATCCTAACTTCTGTGTTCAGATTGTAACACACTCTCCATCCATATCCACCTCAAAGAAGTCGGAACTTTATCCCTTGGCTGTTCCAGAATTCTCTAACCATTCGTAGCCCAAGTTGAAAGCTTCCAGCCTGCTGAGCACGTGAAAGAGCTGTTCAGAACATCACCAGCGTTCAAAACCAGACTTCAGCTCACAAATTATTGTCCAGCTTCAAGGTAAGTTTTTGTTGACTCTCATCATATTATTTAGGTACTGTCGGATTTGCATGTTCAAAAATACAATGTAAACATCATGATTCTGATGATGTACATATTATTAGATTTCATGTATTTTCCTGCTTAGGTATAGAGAATTTCAGTCTAGAACTTCTTGAAGAAATTAGGACTCAAAATTAGAATTATAAAATTCATGCTTGCTTCTGATTTATAGTTCTGATGTCTCTTATTTCTGAAACATTATGAAACCTGCCATAACTGTTATATGCACATCTTCTGTTTTGTTGAGAAATGACTAAGTTACAGATGTTCTGACTAGCATGGAGAGGGAGACGAAATTCTGCCAGTAGCATTAGAACTTCTGAAATCTTCTTTGTTCAGTGGATCCAGAACTTCTGACTTTACCTATTTCTGCTAATATGACTTCTGATTTTGCAGCACGCCAGAGTCAGAACTTCTGATCTCTTAGTTCAACAATGCGTTGACTCTAATTTCCTTTTTTCCTTATTATTTTTGCTATCACTTCTATCTTCACTAATCAAAAACACTAAAAACATCTTATATTTTTGACATGTCTTATTTTATTTCTTTTAACATAAAAAGATCAAATATTTTTTAAAAATAAAACTTATTTCTTTACCTAAACAAAACAAATTCACTTTACATTTCTTGTACATTCTTATCCATTCAATATGGTTGTAATAGTAACTTAGGATTTTAATTTTACTTGCAACCCTATTTATACTCTGTACACCCCATCCTCCTAATGATTGTAATAGCGTAGGATATTTATTTTCCATAATTTACCACTTTATACAATTACTAGTAATTAGTTTTTGTGTGAAAAGACTAAAACCAATACTTAGAAATCCCTAATTCAAGACAAAATCAAGCATGAAAACGATACATTTGCACACAAGCACCCCTAAGGTTATTCCACTTGGTTGCCTTACAAAATAGCCATATTACGCATGTGAGGTATCTTAGCAAAAACAAACGAATACAAGATCATAGTCCCTCGATGACGCTATCTAAGTTGCCTTTCAAATGATCTTAGTCCCTAAAAGAGAATTCTAAGATACCTTGCGACATTGCTAATCATGGTTATACGATGACCAACGCCCGTCCCGTTCACATCTAAAGATAGGGTTATTTACCAAATAAATGGTAAGATAACAATGTCAAAGAAAAAGAAAATGAACAAGAAAGACTTTTGAGTAGGTAGATCTCTCCCGATTACTTGCTCTATTTCAAAGAAAACATCCTTGCTATTTTTAAAACCAACACCTACACATTTCAAAACATCTTACAAACTTGAAAACATTTTCAAAAAGATCAACACCTTTATATACATTCTTACGAACAAGAATCGTTACAAAGATTGCCTAAACAATGGCATCTTTACAAAATACTTTCAAAAACCACACAAAGCACAATTTCAAACAAAATCAAGTGATCTAGCAAGTAACTAAGAGCCCATGGAAAACCATGGATGAAAAGGGTTCTAACACCTTCCCTTTTCATAATCTACCCCCGAACTCAAGAAACAATCTCAAAGGTCTTTCCTGTGCTTTTTCACCTTTCCTTTTGGATTAAAGAAAAGTCGGTGGCGACTCTTGCTAACCATAACATTTGCGATCAAACGCAAAACCCTCAAGTCAGTTCTCCCACCGTATCACAGAACTGGCGACTCTGTTGAGGAAAATTCTAAAATTGGGGTTACCTTAGGGATAGATCACATTTACTTGCTTACATTGTTTGACTTGTTTGCTTTACATTATGTTTCTTTGTTTGGGTTTGAATCCTCTACCCGAATTTGGGATACATTATAGGTAAGTAGAAATACATTGTGGAAACTGTACGGGGTATACTGACATGGTCTAAGCAATAACTACATTAGTGCGACATATTTGTGGGTACCGGTAGCCTTTGAGTTAATCAAAGAGAATACGGGCCTGCTGAGTTATGTCATGAAGCACTAATGAACTTCTAGAACCTTTACTTGACCAACTTGGCCATTTATGATGTAGTGAGATGACCGGCTTTGGTGCAATCCGAAGTTGGTAGATACTCGATACTACACTCATTGAGGTTTAGTTTCTTGGGATATTTTGGTCGCCATTAAAGAGGATTTAGCTGAAACAATGACCAAGGAAACAAATCAGTGATATTGAGCTCCTTAGAACCCGGTTACTATTACTAGGACAGGTTTAAGCTAACTAAACTTCAAGAGGGTACTTACCTATAAGACTCCATGCAAGCTTAAACCTAAGGACTTGTTTGCTTTGTTTGTATATACATACTTGTACATAACATCATAAACATCATATCATCATACACATTCACTAACCATTTCAAGGATTTTGGATTTATCTTTGTTCTTGTTTTGTACGACATGGATTCTCTTTGCAGGAAAACTATTCAAGTCAATCTTGTAAGGATCCCTCCAAAACTTAAGGAGATAGCTTCAAGGATTCCAGAAAACTCTCCATTCACCGAGAGACATGGTCGCCTACTCAACTTGGTCACCTCCAACACAGATGAGGACATGATGAAGGTGCTCTTTCAGTTCTTTGATCCTTTACACCATTGCTTCACATTTCCTGACTATCAACTTGTGCCTACTTTGGAAGAATTCTCCCGACTCTTGAGGATTCCCATTCTCAATCAACTACCTTTCAACGGTATGGAAAAAGATCCAAAGCCAGAAGAGATTGCTCAAGCTCTACACTTGCAACCATCTGATATCACAACTAATTGTGAAACAAGGAGTGGTGTCAAAGGTTTCCTAGCAAAGTTCTTGTTTGAGAAAGCCCAAAACTTTTTGAACTCCTTGGATTTGCAAGCCTTTTAGGAAATTGTGGATCTCCTCATCTATGGGATGGTTTTATTTCCAAATCCTGACCAACTCATAGACGTAAACGCTGTCAAAATCTTCATATCCTGCAACCCGGTGCCTACATTACTTGGGGATATCCTACACTCTTTTCACACTCGCACAATGAGAAAAAGAGGTGTCCTTATATGTTGCACTCCTCTCTTGGCAAGATGGTTTATTTCACATCTTCCCCAATCTGTATTAAAGAATGAGCAAGGTTCAAGGTGGTCATAAAGGTTGATGACGCTCAAACATTCAGACATTCATTGGTGCTCCCGATCCATAGAGAATGTTACTATTGTCGACCGTTGTGGAGAATTTCCTAGTGTCCCTTTACTTGGCATTATGGGAGGCATCACCTACAACCCCTGCTTAGCCTTAAGACAGTTTGGTTACTCCCGAAGGGATGGCCCGCACGAGATGCTAATTCAAGGTTTGGTATTTGACTACGACAATGACGATCAAGGTCTTCGCCGGAGATTTATCTGAGCTTGAAGGATGTTAAAAAAGGTAGATAGCAAGACTTTGGGGCATAAAAATTTCATCCCTCTTGAGCCTTACCTCAAATGGGTATGAACTCGTGTTCAGAGTCTTACGATGCCTTATCCCTCCATTCTCCCGGTAATCATTGAGCCTGTCGTGGAAGGAGATGTTCCATACACTATCCTACATCCAGACATGCCCACCTCTCTTGAAGACCTACAAAGGGATTGGATATAACTCAAGGGGGAGTGATATACTTTCGAAGCCCAATTCTACGCAAGAGAGAAGAAGGTTTTGGAACTCACTAGGCTACTTCATGAGGAGCGGACTCTAAATGCCTACATTGCACCAAAGAGGATGCAGACTACCTTCTTATCTTAGAGTTTTTTGTATTATTTTGCCCAAGAAGGCATTGATGTACTCAAAAGCTCTAATTTATTAATATAACGTGTGTTTCCTTTTTGTCTAAAATGAATTTGAATCTTTAAATCCTTGAGATCATTGAATACATATTTACCATTCATCACAACATAAGCAGGTTTCTTGCAACAAGTCTCCTCATCTCTCTACTGTTTATTTCAGTAAGATAGATCTCGAGCAAACGGTGAAGGATCTCCAAGCTCAGAATGCACAGTTTCAACAATTGTTCTTAACCCTGGCCAAAGGACAAGAAGAGTTGAAGACTTTACTGGCTGAGGAAAAGAAAAATAAGACAAAGAAGGTAACCGGAGTCCTAAACATGGGAAGAAGATTTCATGGGTAGACAAGAAGGACCCTAGACTTTGCAACGACATCTGGTGAGAGAGACAATCAAGATGGGAAAGGCAAGGAAACAGTTGTCCCATCAGAATCAGAAGAGGAAGAAGAAGACTATTCTGAAGAACAATACCCTCCAGCTGATGACAAGTATAAACATATCGAAGAGCGGTTGAGTGCAATGGAAATCCAAAAAGTGCCTGGCTTGGACATTGAGGAATTGGGTTTAGTGTAGGGGATTGTCATTCCTCCAAAATTCAAAGCACTTGTGTTCGCCAAGTATGACGGAGTCTCATGCCCAAAAATGCATCTTCGGTCCTATGTGAGGAAAATCTAGCCCCATACCGCTGACAAATATTTACGGGTACACTTCTTCCAAGACAGTCTGTCTGGAACTCAACTTGATTGGTTTTATCAGTTAGAAAGAGCAAACATTCATAACTGGGAAGATCTTGTTGTAGTCTTTTACAAACAATACCAATACAATGCTAATCTTGCACCTACCCGTACTCAACTCCAGAGTATGGCCATGGTTTCCTATGAAGGTTTCAAGGACTATGCGCAAAAATGGAGAGACTTGGCGGGAAGAGTTTAACCTCCCCTATCTGAAAGATAATTAGTAGACATGTTTTTGGGCACCTTGTCTAGTCCCTTCTTCAATCACCTAATTGGGAGTTCATCAGCGAGTTTTACTGAACTTATATTGATCGGAGAGAGGGTATAAGCCGGGATAAAAAGTGGAAAGATTCAAAAGGATACATCCTCTACTGCTGTAAGGAAGCCATTTATCGGAAAGAAAGAAGTGGTTGTTGTATATCCTCAAAGAAATCAAGATAGGGCCAAACACCGTCCAATGGTGGAGGATGTTATGATTCGTAAACCTGCACGTGATCAGCAAAGAAACAACCAGCTAAGGATGGAGAGACCAGTCAGACAATTCACCAGAATTAACATGACCCTATATCAGGTATTGCCACATCTATTAAGATCCAGCCTAGTGACCTTGAAAGAAGCTCCAAAGAACACTAACACAACCTCTCCTCACTATCATCCTAATGCCTGCTGTGCATATCAATCTGAGAGTCCCGGCTGTTGTACCCCAATTTTTTCCTCTAAGATCCCTTCATCATACCATGTTGATTCAATCACAATAAGATCACATTAGGACTTTTGGTTCTTCTCCCTATCATTTAGCTTTGCTCTTTTTGAGGAGTTACCAAGCACCTTGACTTGTTTTCTTTTGTGATCATGAATAATTTTGCTTGATTTTTATTTTATTAATAAAATGCAATTTTGGTTTGCCTTACTTGTTAATAATGTAGGTAAAGGCTATGAGGTTTAGCAAGTTGCTTCATGGATTCATGAGTTTATTTCCATGCCCTAGTCAACATAGCTTGAGGAGTTCAAACTTCACTATTGGAGTGGTTTTGGAATAAATGGCATGACAAGGCTTATTTTGGTTCAACGTATTTCAAAGTTATCAAAATTGATTCATAGATACAAGGGGTTGAGTGAAGAAGTTGTCATGGTTGGACAAGATCTTGTTCCTATTGGTTACAAGAGCACATTTCTCTCAAATTTCAAGATATGGAAGTCGTTTTGGTGGCTATGAGTCCTCATCATCATCCTCAACAACTTCTATTCACAAAGAAAGAATATTGGCACAAGAAGTTTGTTCAAACTTGTCAAAGTTCCTCAAAGCATTCTCTTGATCTAGAGGCTAGGGTTTTGAACTTCAAAGGAGCATATCTTGCTCACCTTTTGGTATTTTTGAGTGATTCCAAATACATATTTCTCTTCAAAGAGTTACCAACAAATCACTTCAAAATTTCCAAGGAGTTTTCATGTGGAAGGAACTTGGTGAAGAAGAAAGATTACAGGTCATCCAAATGAATCCCCAATTTTTCCATATATGACTTCAAATGGTCATAACTTGGTCAATTTTTATCACCTTGAGTCCATTATTTTTCCATGATGATCTTGAATATGTGTACTTTTTTCCTTCTTTTATGTGCAAAGTGAGGAAATGGATGGAAGTTGCCTTAAGAATGCAAAAGATTATAGGTCATTTCATGATTTTTGGCCAACTTCAACAAGTCATAACTTGCTCAATATTTGGATATTTTAGGTGGTTCAAATTTCAAAATGTCATTCAAGATGTCTACTCCATTCCATCTTTTTTTGGTCAAGAGCAAATTCTAAGTGGAAGGTCGTGTTTGGATAAAAAAGATTATAGGTCATTTTTGAAGAAGAACTTGAAATATTTCTAAGTATGGAAAGTCAACTCTTTTTCTTCAACTTTGACTCCATGTAACTTTAAGCTCAAGAATCCATTTGATTCCATTCTTTTTCCATTGCAAAGCTTGTAACCTCATCTTTCCCAAGCACGAGAATTATGCCCTAAGACCCCTTGAGTTGGAAATGCCATGGATTTGAAATTGGTAACTTGAAACTGAATTTTTCACAAAGTCAGGATTTTGAAATCTTTGTTTTGACTTCTAATCACAAGTTTTCCATGTGTTTTTCTTCTAATCATGATTAGCAACTTCCCAAAAGTGTTTAGCATCATGAAACGCACGATTTAGCTGAGTTTTGATCAAAATTGAGTCACACTTCCTTCATGATGCAGACCCACACGAATTCCCTCCAAAACGCATCATTCACTCTTTCTTTTGACCCCATTTGCTTCCCTATAAATAGAGGGTCATCCCCCATCCATTTTCCCAAGCTTAGAGAGCCACGAACACCCTGCCAAAACCTTACACGAACCTACTTTTGATTAATTCAATTTTTGAAATTTAAGCTTCCTTTTCCAAAATTCTTTGCGCATTCATCATCCTTGAATTTCATACAAACTCTCCAACACTTAAACCAATCAAAACGACCCATAATTCAAGCTACAGAAGTCCAGTTTTAGAGCTTCTCACTTGAACTTCGAAAAGGTAGAATTCTCCACCATTTGGATCCAAATCAAGCACTAATTTGTTCTACTCCTTTGTCTGATTCTAATGCTGCTTACGATTTTTAAATCCATTGAGAATTGAGAGAGAAATCTCAAATTGAAGGTGCTCGTTATTTTTCTGTGTTTTGATTCATATCTCTCTCCATACCTTACATAAATTTGGCGCGATGGTTGTGTTAGAGTCGTCTTGAAGAAACGAGTTCAATGATGCTAGCCTGGGATCTTAATTTTTCCATTTAAAAGATGTCACAAAATCCCCATTGCAGGGTGTCTAGAGGTTGAAGACGATGACATGTTCGTCTCAGCCAATGATAGCGTGTCAAGCGTTTTAATTTCATTGGTTGCCCTTTTTCTGATCACATGTGTGTTTCACTAAGGTCCATATCAAGCACAGCGTGTCTAGTCCATTGGATTAGCTTACTAACGCGTTTTGACTATGATCTGATGGTTCACATCTTTTTGGTTTTATTTTACTTTCTGATTTTATATTTTATTTGATTAAATTTTCAAAAATTCATAACTCTTTTATTTTTTATCCAAAAATTGTGAAAAAAATTCACAAAAATACTTTGAATTATTTTTGATCTCATGAATATTTTTTCACATTTTTATTTTGACATTTGGTATTTTTTATATTTTTTGTATTATTTGCTTTCTTTTAATTACTTAAAAAATACTTTCTGACATTTTTTAATTCTGAAAAAATTCATAAATATTATTTTGCATATTTTTGACTTTTTGAAATTTTTATGGAATTTTATGTTGAGGTTTACTATTTTTTAACTATTTTATGTTTGTTTGAACAATTTTAAATAGTTTAAAAATAGTTTCTGACTTTTAAAAATTACCAAATTTTTTATAAAAATATTTGGATCCATTTCTGATTTTTCTATGGCCTTATTTTTCATTTCTTGATTAACTTGAACATAATTGATATTTTCCTCATTATTTTCTATTTTTAAACATTTTTTAACTCTTTTAATGTATATATTAAATATATTATTATTTTGTGATTATTTTCTGGCTGTCTTGAGTTGATTTTTTGATCATGACTTTATTAACATCATTGGATCCATGGTGTTGAGTTCAACTCCACCAAAATGGATGAATGATTTTAATAATAGTTTGATTAAATTTTTAATTCAAATGTGGTTTATTCATCTTTTTTCCCTAATCCACTTCATCTCATCCCCTTCTTATTGCACTAAATGTTGTTGGAGCATGATCTCTATATCATGTCTCAAAACAAATGGTGCACAGATTGCTATTGACCGGCCTCAAAATAGGTGCGACTTCTATATAAGTCCACTTACGATTGCTTAACATAGCGCTAAATTTTGTCCTGATTCGAATAAATGATCATTCATGGCCCAAACTTATGATTGCAAGCCCAAGTATGTTAATTTGATCTCTTTGATCCAATAACCTTGAGATTCATTGTGTGGAGGCTTTGGTTCTACCAATCCTCTAATGGATCTACAACACCTTTGGTCAACACAGATCACTTAAACATCGTTGATCATTAAATGGTACTTGTGAGAATTCTAAATGGATGATATACTTGACAAAAAGCAAATGCAACTTGTTGTGTGGAGGATTTGGTTCTACCAATCCTCTAATGAGTTCCAAATGCAAGTTTCAAGATGGTCATCCAACTAATCACTAATTATTGACTTGTTTTATCTTATGCTTTTATTCTTTTTATGCTTTATGTACTATTTATTTTCCAGCATTTACATTTCATGCCATTTTCATCTTTGCTCATTTGAACATTTATTTTCTTGTAATTTTTACTTTGCTCACTTGAGATTTTCTTTTCTTTTCTTAAGATACTTAATAATCAACATAAACCCTAAAAAACTCTTAATGGTACTTGGACTATTTGGTTACTATCCTTGGCATTATGGAGCGTGGGACTATTTCTTGGACTTAGGATTAGAAACCTTGGTCTATCTTGGAGACCTTGTGATCTTATTTGATTATTTTGTCTGGAGTTTTTGAGGTTTACCTCAAGACATTGGGTTGCTTGTTTTTTTTTTGTGTAGGTTTTTGTGATTACATTCTCTGTTTGTAATCTAGAATTCACCCGTATACAGTCGTTACTTTGCCCAATTTTTGTGAAGACTTAATACACTTGAAGAGGTCAAGTATCTTTGCTTGCTTGGTTTTCAATCCAAAGAATGGGAATTCTATCTTGGCTCATAATGTCAAGTTTTGGCTTCTTGTTGGTTAGATGATTCTTCTCCTTAGCTTTTACCTTATGCTTTAGGATAGCCTCTTCTACTCCTCCCATCTTCTTTAATTTCAAAAAATCTTCTCCCTCCTTTTAAAAACTCTTCTTGTTTTGAAACTTGAAACACTTTCATAATAAACTTGGACTTATGTCGATGCATTTTCAAAACATTTTCATAAATAAACTTCAATCAATTTAATAATACCTTGACATTTTTTTTGTGAGAAGACTAAAAGTCAATCAATCTCATTTCAAACCATTTTGCCACTTTGGATTTTATCTTTAAACATTTCTCAAAAGATTAGACTCTTGTCAATCCTTGTAGTGATGCAAACAACTATACTTATACAAAATGTAGTGAAGAGAGATATTTTCCAGTTTGGTGTTGAGTGAGGCATTGTTGATTTTAAGATCCAAGCCATATCCTCCACTTTAAGATGATGCAAATTCTCCTTTCTCATGATTGTGAGTAGTAAGTATGTTTTACACACGGACAATGACGAGGATGTCTTATCTCTTAAAATCAACCAACACACTTGTGTTTCAAATTTTTAAAAGAGGAACTACGTGTGCCCTGATCCCTTATTGCATGAAAGGTGGTACATAGGCACTAAAGGTTCACAACCGCGGCGGGTGCAAAAATCATAAAAATATTTCTTTTATCACCTCCACCATCCATTTTATATACAACACATTTGTATAGCCAAAATATACAGATTTTTTCAAAGAGGTTCCTGCGGAGTACCATAGATGTTTAGGGTGCTAATACCTTCCCTTTGCATAACCAACCCCCTTACCTTGAATCTTTCCCCCTTTTTTGGGTTATTCGCTCTTTTCCCATTCCTTTGGAAATAATAAAGCGCGGTGACGATTTTTATTTTGATTTGTATAAAGTCTAGTTAATCCAATGGCTTAGTCTTGAACATTTCTACCGCTACACCGGCCATGACACTAATAACTATTGGGCTCTAAAGAACAAAGTACAAGACCTCATTGAAGCCAAAGAGATCAAATTTGATGCGCCCAAAAAGCCAAATGTCATTTCTGCCCCTATGCCCAAACATGGCCATAATACAAATGCTATTGAAGAAGATATGTTTATTACTTCAGTTGATGAACTTATGACCCCACTCCTGGATATCAAAATGAACTTATTAAATGCCAGTGTATTCCCAGGCTGTGATGAAAGTTGTCATTTATGTTTGTCCTCACCAACCAGATGTCCTTTGTTGAAAGCATGCGTTCAGTGCCTAATAGATAACAAGGAAATTTTGTTCGAAAAGACTTCTGTTCCACCTGTTCCTTTTAAAGATGTTTCTATCATTACCATTTCGGCCAATCCTTCTAAGGTCTCCACCAAAAGACCCGTTAGAATTGCATCAGTTCCGAAAGCAACTCCTTTGATAATTACAATGCCTGGACCAGTCCCGTATTCGTCAGACAAAACCATACCAAGGAATTGTGGAGGGGGTGTCTACTACCACGGTATCAAGCAAGATTTTCCACCCGCCGAAGATTCAAGTTCCGAGAAAGTTAACTCTAATATCAGTAATATTGCACGAACTAGCAAGATTACCTGAAGCGGAAGGATATTCTCTCCAGAAATTGCTCCCCCAAAAGCAGTTTTTGGACCCGTAATTATTCCTGTTGTTACTCCTCCAAAAGTTGTTCCCGGTCCTACAATCATCTCTGCTAGTACTCCAACTGACAAAACTGTTACGATCCCTGTTATCACTCCTACTGAAGTTCCTGCTACCGAGTCAACCAAGACTCGAGGTAAAAGTATTCTGATTGAGCATGTCCAGACGAAGGCATAGTCAGTAGCTATTCCTAAGACTTCCCGTAAAGAGATGGAGGAAATTCTAAAGATCATAAAAAGAAGCGACTACGATGTAGTTGAACAACTGGGGAAAACTCCATCTAAAATTTCCATGCTGGCTTTACTACTATGTTCCAAGGCGCATGCAAAAGCCTTGGTAAAATTCCTGAAAACTGCCCATGTACCCCAAGAGACATATGCCGATCAGTTCAGAGACTACATAGCCAACTTAATTGCAGATAATGGTCTAGGTTTTTCAGATGTTGATTTAACGCCAAAAGGAAGGAAGCATAATAAGACATTGCATGTCTCAGTGGAATGTAGGGGCATAACCTTGGCTCATGTTTTGATGGACACTGGCTCGTCTCTGAATGTGTTACCTAAAAAAGCTCTTGATAGGCTTGACCGTTAGGGATTGACATTGAAGCCAAGCAACATAGTAGTAAGGGCTTTTGACGGCTCGAAAAGGATGGTGCATGGGGAAGTGGGTATCCCCATAAAGGTTGTAACCCAAACATTCAATTCAACTTTTTATGTAATGGACATCCGCCCTTCATACTCCTGCTTGCTAGGCCGACCATGGATCCACAATACTGGCGTTGTTACTTCTACGTTGCATAAAATGCTGAAGTATCTGATTCAAGGGAAGATTATCATCGTTCATAGAGAAGAAGAGTATATGATCAGTGTGATCGGTGGAAATAGAACTGATTGTTTGAAATGCTGGTTCGCGTTTGCGTTTCGCAAAATGTCGCGGTAAGCAAGAGTCGCCACCGTCTTTTATTTTCTCCAACAAGGAAAGGACAAAAGCACAGCAAAATTCCTTTTCGAGATGTTTCTCGGTTCGGGAGGTAGATTATAGAAAGGGAAGGTGTTAGCACCCTTTCTATCCGTGGTTATCCACGGGCTCTTAGGTACTTGCTCACTATGTTTTCAAAATGTTTTGATTTTCTTGTGTTTGTGGGTTTTGAAAAAGTTTGTTTGAAAACTTCGATTTAACTCTTGTATCTGTCCTCAAGAGTGTATGAAGTATTGTTTGAAAACTTTGGTCAGAAAAGTGTAAGTGCGAAAAGTATTTTTGTTTTGAAAGAGCAAGTATCTAAGAACCTCTACCTACTCAAAAGAAATTAAGCTGTGTAAATGTCCTTTAGACAGTACTATCCCACTATTGAGAAGTAGGTAGCACCGTCGTTGGAGTTTTCGGGTCAATTCGATTATAGGGACATGTGGTCACCAAAGCAATAGTAGGACGCCTTAGCTGTAACCCTAATGTCTTAGATCGATTTTTATCAATGCAACCGTTTCGAGGCAACTTGATCTTTAGACAAGAGGGCGACCTCTAAAACACCATATACTCAATGACCACGTCGAGGCAACCAAGTGAGGCGTACCCTAGGAGTGGCATGTGCGAGTGTGTCAGGTTTCAGTTATGTTATCTTGCTACATGTTATGGTGAGCTACGATTGATTTTATTTTCAGATAAGTCTTGTCATGCATAGTCTAGTTAACATACATCTAACAGTTAATAGTTGCGGAAAATAAATCTAAACTATTACAAGGCGTCGGGTATTTACATCGCCAAAAACAAACCCTTGAAAAGTAAATGCTAGAAAATAAATAAAAGCGATAAAAAGTCCTAATTAAAGCTATTACATCCTCGAAACAATTACATAATATGGATCAAAAATTAATAAAACAAACAGACGCGCGAGAGAAATTTTAGGGTTTTGACCCTTTTTTGAGAAAGAAAGAGTTTTTGATTATTTATGAATTAAATTAAATTAAACCTAATTAATTAATTAATAAAAAAGAAATATTTTTGGTTTTTTAATGTCTCAAGGAAATAAATAAATAAATGATTAAAAGCTGGTAAAAACCCTAATTCTATATTAGTTTTATTTATTGTGAAAATATTAAAATTAACCTAATTAACTAAATAAATTAATTATGTTAGTATTTATTTACAAAATAACTAATTAAATTTAATAAATAAAAATATTATTATTTTTTATGTTTTTTGGATTTATTATGAAAAAATTAATTTGTTTAATTAAGTGATAATAATAATAATTAATGGTAAAATAATTAAATGAAAAAATATAAAAAGAAGAATAAACCAGGGGGGTGCTGGCCCAATTAGGAGGTATGTTTGTAATTCTGAAGTCCAATTGCTCAAGCCTGTTTGACTTTCTGAGATCCTCCATGCGCTGGTTGACCAAGGACTATGGTGGTCATTCCATCCTGGCCTTCAAATTTGCTTTGCAAGCCACTTGGCGTGTTGATAATTGAGGTATATGGTGGACATCTCCTGGGCATAGCATAGGAATATCTGGAAAGAAAAATTAAATAAGTGTTTGGGGGACCTGGGATTCGAACCCAGGTCCCAAGGTTCATAGGCCAATACACTCAACCACTCCACCAACCTGCTTTAGTCATTAGTGGAATAATAAACATTCATTATATATGCAAACCAATTAACATACTGAAATTATAAAAACGCGCGCTTCTTTTTGAACTGGCCAACCAGACGTTAACACCTCATCATCTTCTTCATTGTACCTGCATAAAAGAATATTAGATAGCAACCCCCACTATATACTGCAAGGAAAAATAGCGATTAGAGCTACAGCAAGCATAAATATTTCGCGATGGGTGGGTTAGGTTTGTCTTGTCCTCACGAATTCAGTCATGTATCTTAATAGTCTCAATTTTTCCTGGTTGAGGAATCCCCAATTTCAAAGCTTAAGAACCCTAGAAATCGTTCATGGCATCTTGTGATTCAGTGCATTACAATTCAATTAAATGATACCATTAGCTTCATATGGTTCCTAGCAACACAAATCAATCAAGAAAACATGTTAAATATGCATGATTTAAGAGTTACGATTCTGGAAAAAATGGCAAACCGTGGTTCTGTAGGTATCGATTCCTTGAGCCTTAATGCTTGATTTTGATTGCAGTTCACTCCTGGGACCTCCTGCAAGGTGTTTGAATCAACAAAACCTTTTGAATCGCCCTAGAATGCCAAAGTCAGTTTTCAACTTTCTTGGAATTTTTCAGTATGCTATGGCTTTTTTTCTGCAGCTTTTACACGTCTTCAAAGCCAGGGTTTGCTTCCTTGTATATAAGGCAATTGAATTAGGTCAAGAACTGGGCAAAAATCCATTGAATTGATGATTGAATATTTGATTGGAAATCAAATCTTTTTGATTTTTCATGATTGAACAAAGTTGCCAATTTTGGAGTTTTTGATATCTTTGAATTGTGCACGAAATTGCCAGCATATCTTGACCATATTTGCTTCACAAATTGATTGAAAAATCAAATCTTACATTTTCCTACAATTTAAATTAATTAAATGAATTAATATTAATGAAAAATACAATTAATCAATAAAAATAAGAAAATAAATTCAATTAAGCTTGATGGGTCGTGCATAGGTCATGGGTGAAGTTTTAAGAAGAGATTTGAGGCCCATTAGCAAAAATAAGGTGTTTTGGGCAAAGTTGACTTTTGCAAATTCATGAAAATTTCCCAACTTCTCCAATGAACAATTTGCTCAATTTTGATCATATGAACCTGTTCTTGGACATTTTGGAAATCTATTGAAGTCCTCTAACCAATGCCTTTGGTCCCATGTCATTTGGATTTACCAATCTAAAGTTATGGCCTTTGACTTAAAGTGTACATTTGTTGACTTTTAAAATTGACCTATAATGTCAAAATTGGTAAATTTTTGTGAGAGCATTTCTTGGACTTGGAATGTGAAGATGGATTGTAGGAAATGTCATCCCCTTCAAAATGAGCATTGGATGGAATTTTTCTGACAAACCATGAAAAAGTTATGCCCTGGTCAAGATACAATTGACTTTTCTACTGTCCAAAAATAGTAACTTCTTGCATCTTGATGATTTTTGAGTTATTCTTGTGGAATCATGATCAAGACTTGATCAAATGATGATTGTGGACTCAAAAAAAGATGTTGACCAAAAATTCTATCTTTTGACTGCAAAATGACCATTTTGCCCTTGCAGTTGACCGTGGGTCAAATGAGGCTTTTGACTGTGCAAATTGGCACTGTGAGTCTTAAAACTTGGCATGTAGGTGCTTGAGAATGTATATGGGCCTATGAGACTTAAGTGAACCATTTAAAACCTCAAATTCCTTGAAAGAACCAAAACCCTAATTTCAGCTGTATTAGGAGGTGGTTGGACTGCACAACCCTTGAGCCATCTTGAACAATTTGAGGATCATTCTTGATAAATCTTAAGGAATATGGGAGGGAAAATTTTGGGGTACAACAGTTTCCCCTGTTCAATCTTCTTAGACCTGAGGATGTAGATTGGCTTGCGTGCCTTTCGTGATCCGTGGGTGGAAGATGATTGAACACTAAAGTGCCCAGAAATTTGCACTCGCATGGTGTAGTATCAGCAATGTGATGTCGGGAATGGGCTTACAGATGCCATTTGGAGAGATGATGGATAGGAGGATGGTCTTATAGATTCCATCTGGAAATGTAATGGATAGTTGTGGAGATGGGCTTATAGATGCCATCTGGAGATTGTTTGTTGAGTTGTAACTTGGTAGGTTGAAAGAAGGAACCTATGTAGGGTTGCCTGATGATGAGTCCGTGTTAAACTGCATCTTAGAAGAGAAGGAACCGGTATAGGGTTGCTTCATGATGGGTTGTCTTCATTGACGGGTTTGAGAGAGTGACAGAATGACATCCGAATCTGGATTGTATCTGAACTGTGGTTGAGAGAGTGACAGAATGACATCCGAATCTGGATCGTATCTAGACTTTATTTGAGAGAGTGACAGAATGACATCTGAATCTGGATCGTATCTGGACTTTATTTGAGAGAGTGACAGAATGACATCCGAATCTGGATTGTATCTGGACTTTATTTGAGAGGGTGACAGAATGACATCCGAATCTGGATCGTATCTGAACTGTATTTGAGATTGACATCTGTATGAGTAGCAGAATGACTTCCGTGTCCGGAACGTATCTGTGATGTAACTGGGATCTGGATAAATGACAGAATGACTTCCGTGTCTGGAGTATATATCTGCACTTGAGGTTGATAGTTGAATCTGAATGAAAAATAGAATAGCTTCCGTGTCTGGAGCGTATCTAGTCTGTATCTAATTGCTGACGTATGAATGGGTAGTAGAATGACCGTCGTGTTCGGGGTGTATCCATATTGTATCTGAATGAGTGACAGAATGACATCCGAATCTGGATCGTATCTGGACTGTCTCCTGAATGAATCTGGAATAAGTATCAGAATGTCGCCATGCTTGGGTCACAACTGAACTATCTCTAGAAGGAATCTGGAATAAGTATCAGAATGTCGCCATGTCCGGGTCACAACTGAACCATCTCTAGAAGGAATCTGGAATAAGTATTAGAATGTCGCCATGTCCGGGTCACAACTGAACCATCTCTAGAAGGAACCTGGAATAAGTATCAGAATGTCGCCATGCTTGGGTCATATATGAACTATCTCTAGAAGGAATCTGGAATAAGTATCAGAATATCACCAAGCTTGGGTCATATCTGAACTATCTCTAGAAGGAATCTGGAATAAGTATCAGAATGTCGCCATGTCCGGGTCACAACTGAACCATCTCTAGAAGGAATCTGAATAAGTATCAGAATGTCGCCAAATCTGGGTCACATCTGAACTATCTCTTGCTCAATGGATTAAACCGCTGAGGTTATAGAACTGGTCCGTACTATGACGGAGGAGAACATCAAGATCTAGGAACTGACTCGTGCTCAATGGAGTAAACCGCTGAGGTTATAGAACTGGTCCACCCTATGATGTAGAGAAACTGTCGAGATTGAGAACCTTATCTGAACTTCAACCGAGGATAATCCGATTGAGATTTAAGATCTGGTCAGATCTTCGACTAAGCTGAGAACTTAACTGCATCTTTCCGGAAAATTAAAGGTCAGTCATATGCAATGCATGATATGGATCAAGCAATGATGTTCTCAACATACATGAGATCGTATGATATGATGCGTGTATGCATGTATCATGATGTATGAAAATGTGATGTTTTAGCTGGGGAAGATAAATCCCGGAGCTGCTGGAGAATAGTGTTGAGTTCTTCGTTTCCGCTGGGGATGATGAAGATGATTGTGAGAATAAACCTGCAGGAGAAAAGGACTCCATTGGGGAATAAACTTGATGAAAGAGATTACTCTGAGGGGAAATACTCTATGGGGGAGAGATGCTGAGAGTTTTAATGATAACTCCGTTGGGGGTTCCGTTGATAAGCTCTGTTGGGGATTTTGATGATGAACTCCGCTGGGGGATAGAAAGAACTTCGTTGGGGATGATCTTTCCGTTGCAACTTGTTGAGGATAACCTAGTTAGACTCTGGTGGGGAATAACTTTCTGAATACGGCTGGGGAGATGCATTTGTACTCTGCAGGGGACAAGCCTCCAGAATCTACTAGGGATACTCGACTTGATGGTAGACTAACTCTGCTTGGGGAGAGTATTGCTGATTTGTTCGTGATTGCAGGTCTCGGTGGGGAGAGCTTCCATTACTGTCTTACTCTTGGTGGAGTGAAGGTATCTAGGTCACACTCTTTAACTGAATCCACCTTGTACCTGGAGGACAGCGCAGCTTGTACAGTTCGGACAATTCTTATTGCCCCAGCTTCTGTGGGAGAAGGTACCTGTGGAGGTGCTTGATAAATGCCGATTGACAAATCTTCTTCTGGTAGGCAAGTGACGAGATGACGGGACATAGTCATACGCTTTTGATCCCTAACTTTTTCCTGGACCACTCTTTCGGGTATTCAGTCCACCGGGATATCCTTTTTTGCCCAAGCCGCCTTTTCAGGTTTTCGACTTGCCGGGTGTACAAATTTTTCATTTTCGTCCCTTATTTTTGCCCGAACCCTTTTGGTTCGCCGGGAAGCCCTTATTTTTGCCCAGGCCAGTCGACCTAGCGGGTCTTTGATTGTGCGTAGTATTTTTTTGACTATGTCCATGCTCTCAGGATGTAGGGAGTTGTCACTGTCAGTAGTGTTGTGTCGCCATACTACCAGAAGATGTCTGATCATGCAAGATTCATTGTTGGAATTCATGTCCAATCCCCCAAGTGACTCAGGCGGATATTTGCCCCTGGCTATTTGGCATCTTGAGAGATTCCTTGAATCTTGACTTGACTGCCCCAGATGATGGACAATGGTTATGTTTGCCCCTTGGTTGGAAGTGTTTTTCCACTTGATGTGATCCTTTTTGTTGAGAAGGTTTTTGTTCCCTAGATATTTGTCGTGCGAATTTCTCTGTTGTTCGAACAAATAGCCATATGCAAACAATGTTATTCTAAGAATGCAAAGCTTATGTCTGTCTTGAAGTTTTTTGAAAATGAATTTTTCAATAAAACAAGTGAATTTTTTGTAAAATGTGATGTCAACTCAGGATTTTACAACAAGCCTTACAGGAGTCAGGATACCTTTTGTAACAGTATGCTTTCGAACTAACCCATACTTCAGCTAGGACTTTTAAGGGTTATAACGTGGCCTGGTTCACGGTTTAAGAAACAAAGGATAAAGGCTCAAATCTTATTTGTACCCACCCGTTCTTCGTGATGTTCTTCGATCCTAAACTCAGCTAATCGTGCATTTAGATCCTGTTTGAGTCTTTGCTCTGATATTCCGGTGATGGTTCGGCTACTGATAGTTTATTTTGGACAGACAGTCATTTTTGTTGAGAGTTTGCAGGGTCTCTTTCTTTTTTGATTTTATTATCCCTGTCTTTTTGCCTGAACTGTTTCTTTTGTGATTACAGTCAGCGGGATGCCCCAGTTTTATAAGTCTCCTTCATAGGTTTTGACTTATTGGGCTTTTATTTTGAGAAATAATGACTGCATGTCTTTATGATTATTCGGAACCATCAATGTCTTTTGTTTTGGAAGGACTCCTTCGATGCCATTCATTGTGCACCTGGATCAACTGAGAAAACTACCATGTCCCAGGTTATAATTAAGGGTTTTAATTTTTGTGAAAAGAAAAACTCCAACTTCTTTGGGCTCGAAGGGGTTGACGAGGGATTATCTTCCTTATAACTCCACTGTTTAGGATTTGAAACAATTCTTGTACCTCATCAGCGGGGTCTATTCAAAAGCATAATGTAGATTATGGTATCGTTTTCGTCATCCTCCCTCAAAAGGTTTAGAATTTTTTAATCGAGAGTTGAGCATCACAAAAAAATGAAAGCAATTTGAATATAGTGAATACGAATGGATTGATTCAAAAGAGACATATGCAATGCATTAATGAAATAACAAAGTTTGCCATGACAATAATTGTTTGAATAAGCAAAGAAAAATACAACTTGAAAATTCCAATAAAACAAAAGCCTTCAATGATTTGGCATAGGAGCAGTGATTATGTTTGGAGTCTCTGGAGGGTCAAACTGGATTTCTTTGGCATCAATCATGTCTTGGACCTTGTTCTTCAGGGCCCAACAGTTGTTTGTGTCATGTCTCGGACTGTCAGAGTGGTACACACACCTTTCATTGGGATGATAGGTAGGAGCAGAAGTGTTTGGATTCCAGAGAGGAGCCCTTAATGTAATCAGCCCTGCCTTCAACATTTGTTGTAGCGCTTGAGTCAGTGACATGTTGATCTTAGTGAATTGTCTTTTAGGTGAGACCTCCTTATGTTGATGCCCCTGTCTTTGTTGAGCAGGCATGGGATTAGAGATCTGGGTTGCTCCTACATGTTGATCATGACGACTCTTTTGACCATACACAGCATTGGACTCTTTCTTCCCATTATAGGGCTTTTTCTGAGCATCGGAAGGTGTAGCTTCTTGAATCTTCCCGCTTTTGATGCCAGCTTCAATTCTTTCACCGGTCAAGATAAGGTTTGTGAACCCGGCTGAAGAGTTTCCAATCAAATGGTTAAAGAATGGACCAGACAGGGTCCCCAGAAACATATCAACAAGTTCACGATCAGTTAAAGGTGGTTGTACCCTTCCATCTAGGTCTCTCCACTTTTGAGCATACTCTTTAAATCCTTCGCCCGTCCCTATTGACATACCCTGGAGTTGGGTACGCGTAGGAGCGAGGTCGGAATTATATTGATACTGCTTGTAGAATGCAGTAGCCAAATCCTCCCAGTTACGGATACTGGCCCCATCCAGCTGATAGAACCATTCAAGTTGAGTCCCTGAAAGACTATCCTGGAAGAAATGGATCCACAAATTCTTGTCAGCAGTGTAAGGTTGGATCTTCCTTACATACGACCGGAGGTGCAGTTTTGGGCAGGAATTTTCGTCGTATTTGGCAAAAGCAGGTGCCTTGAACTTATGTAGAATTACCACCCCAGGGGATAAGCCTAGGTCTCCAAAGTCCAACCCGGGCACATTTTGTATCTCCATGGCGCTTAAATGGTCCTCCAACTGTTTATACCTATCCTCAGCAGGAGGATACTTCTCTTCATCATAATCCGTCTCGTTGTCGGAGACCACGGGACTAGGAACCCTTCTCTCTTCTGGGCTGTCTTTGCCTACAGATGAGGTAGTCAGCTCAACCTCATTCTGTAATCCATTACCAAATCTGCGTCCAGTGTTGAACAAGACGGTCCTCTTCTTCTTTTTCTTCCTCTCTTTCAGAATCAGAGTCTTCAAATCCTGTTGACCCTAGGCTAGGCTCATAACCAACTGTTGGAACTGGGCATTCTGGGCCTGGAGGGCCTTGCTAGCTTGTTCAGTGGAAGGTTCAGTAGACATGATGATTGCTGAAATAAACAACGAAGAAGATAAGTGACCTGTAAAAGGGTACCTGTTATGCATGTATGTATGATATGTATGCAATGTTTTCAAGGATCTCGCGGGGTAATCAAGAAACTGTTAGAATTTGAATTTTGTAGCTTGGTTGAAGGAACTTCATGTTGCTGAGAGTCCTTCTTCAAGAGTCAGGCTCACCATATCGAGTGGGTCATAGCCCCTGACTCAAGTTATCATGTTTTGATCTCCGAACAACCTTGGCTAGAGGAAAATAAATCCCCTTTGCCCCTTGCTAGACATCATGACCTGCATCACAAACCTTTGAGATCCTTGAAATGGGTTAGTCCTTATGCAAGATGTATGAAATGTTATGATGTTATGATGTCATGGTAAAGGCACACCACAAGTATTCACAAAAGGCAAACATGGTAGAGGCACACAAGTCACACAACAGAGCCCTTAGATTTCAGGCTGGCATGAAGTTTAGGTACTACCCTCTTTCAGTTTCAGTTGGTTAAGACCTGTCCTAAAAAATAGTAATCGGGTTCTAGAGGATCTCAATATCACTGACTACCCTCAATCGGTCATAACTCCAGCTTAGCAACCTTTTCTTGCGGCCGGAACCATCGCGAGAGTTTAACCTCAATGAGTGTAGCATACTGCTACTGTTCTATGGCCAAGTTGGTCAATTTAAGGTTCTAAGGTCAGTTGGTGCTTAATGACTCCTCAGAAGACCCATATTCTCCCCGTTCCAACACAAGGGATATCAGTACAGACCAAGGTGTCACACCAACGTAGCTACTGCTTCACCCGTGTCGGTCTACGCCGGACAGGTCCCTCACAGTTTATTGCTACTTACCTAAAGGGTATTCCCCAGATCCGGGTTACGATCTATAAAACTCTGATGCAAACCCACAAAATTAAAGCATACAAGGCATACAATTGAAAACATAGAATGATCTAATCCTAAGGTACACCTTACTTATTAAAGTCCCCAGCAGAGTCGTCAGTTCTGTGATCGGTGGAAATAGAACTGACTATTTGAAATGCTGGTTCGCGTTTGCGTTTCGCAAAATGTCGCGAAAAGCAAGAGTCGCCACCGTCTTTTATTTTCTCCAACAAGGAAAGGACAAAAGCACAGCAAAATTCCTTTTCGAGATGTTTCTCGGTTCGGGAGGTATATTATAGAAAGGGAAGGTGTTAGCACCCTTTCTATCCGTGGTTATCCACGGGCTCTTAGGTACTTGCTCACTATGTTTTCAAAATGTTTTACTTTTCTTGTGTTTGTGGGTTTTGAAAAAGTTTGTTTGAAAACTTCGATTTAACTCTTGTATATGTCCTAAAGAGTGTATGAAGTATTGTTTGAAAACTTTGGTCAGAAAAGTGTAAGTGCGAAAAGTATTTTTGTTTTGAAAGAGCAAGTATCTAAGAACCTCTACCTACTCAAAAGAAATTAAGCTGTGTAAATGTCCTTTAGACAGTACTATCCCACTATTGAGAAGTAGGTAGCACCGTCGTTGGAGTTTTCAGGTCAATTCGATTATAGGGACATGTGGTCACTAAAGCAATAGTAGGACGCCTTAGCTGTATCCCTAATGTCTTAGATCATTTTTTATCGAGGCAACCATTTCGAGGCAACTTGATCTTTAGACAGGAGGGCGACCTCTAAAACACCCTATACTCAATGACCACGTCGAGGCAACCAAGTGAGGCGTACCCTAGGAGTGGCATGTGCGAGTGTGTCAGGTTTCAGTTATGTTATCTTGGTACATGTTATGGTGAGCTACGATTGATTTTATTTTCAGATAAGTCTTGTCATGCATAGTCTAGTTAACATACATCTAACAGTTAATAGTTGCGGAAAATAAATCTAAACTATTACAAGGCGTCGGGTATTTACATCGCCAAAAATAAACCCTTGAAAAGTAAATGCGAGAAAATAAATAAAAGCGATAAAAAGTCCTAATTAAAGCTATTACATCCTCGAAACAATTACATAATATGGATCAAAAATTAATAAAACAAACAGACGCGCGAGAGAAAATTTAGGGTTTTGACCCTTTTTTGAGAAAGAAAGAGTTTTTGATTATTTATGAATTAAATTAAATTAAACCAAATTAATTAATTAATAAAAAAGAAATATTTTTGGTTTTTTAATGTCTCAAGGAAATAAATAAAAAAATGATTAAAAGTTGTCAAAAACCCTAATTCTATATTAGTTTTATTTATTGTGAAAATATTAAAATTAACCTAATTAACTAAATAAATTAATTATGTTAGTATTTATTTACAAAATAACTAATTAAATTTAATAAATAAAAATATTATTATTTTTGATGTTTTCTGGATTTATTATGAAAAAATTAATTTGTTTAATTAAGTGATAATAATAATAATTAATGGTAAAATAATTAAATGAAAAAAATATAAAAAGAAGAATAAACCAGGGGGGTGCTGGCCCAATTAGGAGGTATGTTTTTAATTCTGAAGCCCAATTGCTCAAGCCTGTTTGACTTTCTAAGATTCTCCATGCGCTGGTTGACCAAGGACTATGGTGATCATTCCATCCTGGCCTTCAAATTTGCTTTGCAAGCCACTTGGTGTATTGATAATTGAGGTATATGGTGGACATCTCCTGGGCATAGCATAGGAATATCTGGAAAGAAAAATTAAATAAGCGTTTGGGGGACCTGGGATTCGAACCCAGGTCCCAAGGTTCATAGGCCAATACGCTCAACCACTCCACCGACCTACTTTAGTCATTAGTGGAATAATAAACATTCATTATATATGCAAACCAATTAACATACTGAAATTATAAAAATGTGCGCTTCTTTTTGAACTGGCCAACCAGACGTTAGCACCTCATCATCTTCTTCATTGTACCTGCATAAAAGAATATTAGATAGCGGGGGTTTTTAACCCCCACTATATACTGCAAGGAAAAATAGCGATTAGAGCTACAACAAGCATAAATATTTCGCGATGGGTGGGTTAGGTTTGTCTTGTCCTCACGAATTTAGTCATGTATCTTAATAGTCTCAATTTTCCCTGGTTGAGGAATCCCCAATTTCAAAGCTTAAGAACCCTAGAAATCGTTCATGGCATCTTGTGATTCAGTGCATTATAATTTAATTAAATGATACCATTAGCTTCATATGGTTCCTAGCAACACAAATCAATCAAGAAAACATGTTAATTATGCATGATTTAAGAGTTACGATTCTGGGAAAAAAATGGCAAACTTTGGTTCTGTAGGTATCGATTCCTTGAGCCTTAATGCTTGATTTTGATTGCAGTTCACTCCTGGGACCTCCTGCAAGGTGTTTGAATCAACAAAACCTTTTGAATCGCCCTAGAATGCCAAAGTCAGTTTTCAACTTTCTTGGAATTTTTCAATATGCTATGACTTTTTTTCTGCAGCTTTTTCACGTCTTCAAGGCCAGGGTTTGCTTCCTTGTATATAAGGCAATTGAATTAGGTCAAGAACTGGGAAAAAATCCATTGAATTGATGATTGAATCTTTGATTGGAAATCAAATCTTTTTGATTTTTCATGATTGAACAAAGTTGCCAATTTTGGAGTTTTTGATATCTTTGACTTGTGCACGAAATTGCCATCATATCTTGACCATATTTGCTTCACAAATTGATTGAAAAATCAAATCTTGCATTTTCCTACAATTTAAATTAATTAAATGAATTAATATTAATGAAAAATCCAATTAATCAATAAAAATAAGAAAATAAATTCAATTAAGCTTGATGGGTCGTGCATAGGTCATGGGTGAAGTTTTAAGAAGAGATTTGAGGCCCATTAGCAAAAATAAGGTGTTTTGGGCAAAGTTGACTTTTGCAAATTCATGAAAATTTCCCAACTTCTCCAATGCACAATTTTCTCTATTTTGATAATATGAACATGTTATTGGACATTTTGGAAAGCTCTTGAAGTACTCTAACCAATGCCTTAGGTCCCATGTCATTTGGATTTACCAATCTCAAGTTATGGCCTTTGACTTAAAGTGTACATTTGTTGACTTTTGAAATTGACCTATAATGTCAAAATTGGTAACTTTTTGTGAGAGCATTTCTTGGACTTGGAATGTGAAGATGGATTGTAGGAAATGTCATCCCCTTCAAAATGAGCATTGGATGGAATTTTTCTAACAAACCATGAAAAATTTATGCCTTGGTCAAGATACAGTTGACTTTTCTGCTGTCCAAAAACAGTAACTTCTTGCATCTTGATGATTTTTGAGTTATTCTTGTGGAATCATGATCAAGACTTGATCAAATGATGATTGTGGACTCAAAATAAGATGTTGACCAAAAATTCTGTCTTTTGATTGCAAAATGACCATTTTGCCCTTGCAGTTGACAGTGGGTCAAATGAGGCTTTTGACTGTGCAAATTGGCACTGTGAGTCTTGAAACTTGGCATGTAGGTGCTTGAGAATGTATATGGGCCTATTAGACTTGAGTGAACCATTGAAAACCTCAAATTCCTTGAAAGAACCAAAACCCTAATTTCAGTTGTATTAGGAGGTGGTTGGACTGCACAACCCTTGAGCCATCTTGAACAATTTGAGGATCATTCTTGATAAATCTTGAGGAATATGGGAGGGAAAATTTTGGTGTACAAAAATCATCCATCTCAATTCCTTTAGATATGTGAAAATTGATGGTGAATTTATTGAAACTCCATTCTAACACTTTGAAGAAGTCCCGCAAGATGTGGCAGTGACCAAGGCAATTCCCAAGATCACAAGGCCTCCGCTCAGGATGTCATCTTTGAAGGATGCCAAGGCCGTAATAGAAGAAGGTGGGTGCACTATCTGGGGACAACTCCCGAATATCCCATACAAATCTGAAAAATTTGACTTGGGTTTCACTTCAAGTGCTCAGAAGGTCGTACGCCACGCTCGTGCTGGAGGACCACCCCTGAAGATCAGCAACCGTGAAGTCAACGCGATAGAGGATGATGAAGATGGTTGCAACCTAGAGGATTGGATCTTCCCAACTGTCAATGGAGGGATTAGAAACTGGAGGCTAGGGATTTCGTCCTGATCACTTTTATCCCACAATAATTTGTCTTTAAATTTTGTCGGATCTATAATATTAAACAATTCAGACTCTTAAAACCTTGTGTCTTACCCGAGGCGCAATGGTCCATTTGTAAGGGTTATAATCTCATTTCTATATGACATCAATGAATCATGAACATTTTTGCATACAAAATTTTTTCTCATTGTTTTTCTTTTTACATTTTTCATTTCTTTCAAATATAGTTATACCCTTACACACACTCACACTCACAATGAAGGTCTACATCCATTCGGGATCCCATGGGTAATAATTCTGCTATGGCCTTCTGTGACTCTGAAAATCTAGTCTACCAAGCCGAAGACGAAGGTGAGGAATATTGTGAAGTACCAGGGGAACTTGCCAGATTACTTCTACAAGAAGAGAGAACCATGCAGCCTCACGAGGAACCCGTGGATACAATCAATCTAGGCACTGAGGAAGACAGAAGAGAAGTCAAGGTGGGTGCCAATCTGGAACCCAGTGTCAAAGAGCGTCTAATTCAGTTACTACACGAGTATGTTGAGGTCTTTGCTAGGTCGTATGAAGACATGCCAGGACTCGATGCAGATATTGTGGTACATCGTCTGCCTACAAAAGAGGATTGTCCACCAGTAAAACAAAAGGTCCATCGAATGCAACCAGATATGTCAGAGAAGATTAAAGCAAAAGTCATTAAACAATTTAACACTGGATTCTTGCTGTCACCTCTTATCCGCAATGGATTGCTAATGTTGTTCCCGTGGCCAAAAAGGACGGTAAGGTACGAATGTGCGTGGACTACGGAGATTTGAATAGGTCAAGCCCTAAGGATGGTTTCCCAATTCCCTACATTGATATTCTAGTTGACAATACAACACAGCACAAAGTGTTTTCCTTCATGGACAGTTTCTCGGGCTACAACCAAATCAAAATGGCGCCTGAGGACATGGAGAAAACAACATTTGTCACACAGTGGGGCACATTCTGCTACAAGGTTATGCCATTCAGACTAAAGAATACGGGGGCAACCTATCAGCGTGCCATGGTAGCTCTATTTCACTACATGATACATCACGAAATAGAAGTCTATGTGGACGACATGATAGCTAGATCCCAAACAAAAGAAGAGCATCTAGATCATTTACAGAAACTGTTTTAGAGGCTAAAGAAGTACAAACTGAGGTTGAACCCAAATAAATGCACATTCGGAGTAAGGTCTGGTAAACTCCTGGGCTTTGTCGTCAGCAATAAAGGTATTGAGGTGGATCCTGCCAAGGTGAAAGTGGTACAAGAAATTCCTGCTCCTCGTACCGAGAAGGGGGTCAGAGGATTCTTGGGACGTTTGAACTACATTTCCAGATTCATTTCTCACCTGACAGCTACTTGTGAACCAATCTTCAAACTACTGAAGAAAGATCTAGTAGTCAAATGGAATGATGAGTGTCAAACTTCTTTTGACAAGATCAAAGAATACCTGCAAGAGCCTCTTGTATTAATGCCACCAGTCGAGGGAAGACCATTGATCATGTATCTAACTGTTTTAGAAAATTCAATGGGGTATGTGTTGGGCAGCATGACGAGTCTGGCCAAAAAGAGCATGCTATTTATTAACTGAGCAAAAAGTTTACCGACTGTGAAACAAGATATTCACTGCTCGAGAAAACTTGCTGCGCTCTGGAATGGGCTGCTCGCTGGCTAAGACAGTACATGCTGACTCATACTACCCTATTGATATCTAAAATGGATCCAATAAAATACATCTTCGAGAAACCTGCTCTCTCTGGGAGAATAGCGAGATGGCAGATGATCATGACAAAATATGACATACAATATACTATCCAGAAAGCTATAAAGGGTAGTATACTAGATGATCACCTTGCTCACCAAGCTGTAGAAGACTACCAGTCCATGAAAGTTTGAATTTTTGGATGAAGACATCATGATGTTAGACAACTGGGAAGAATTCAGGCCATATGACGAACCTGAACAAGGATCCCGATGGACCCTGTTCTTTGATGGGGCATCCAACGCACTCGGAAATGGTATTGGTGTTGTACTCATATTTCCTGAAGGGTGTCATAATCCATTTACCGCAAGACTCTGCTTCAATTGTACAAACAACATGGCAGAATATGAAGCATGCATCTTTGGTCTCAGAGCTGCCATAGACTTGGGGATCAAATCCTTGAAGGTATATGGAGATTCAGCTTTGGTCATCAGTCAGATCAAAGGGGAATTGGACACCAAACATCCTAACCTTATCCATTATAAAGAACATGTTTTGACATTGCTACCACATTTCAAGAAGATTACCTTCGAGCATTTCCCGCGAGAAGAAAATTAGCTAGCAGACTCACTAGCCACAATGTCATCTATGTTTAAACTTAATTGGGATAACGAGGCTCCCCAGATCACCATCGAACGAATGGATGAACCAGCACACTGTCACTAGATTAATACTGAAGAAGTAGTGGACTGGCCTTGGTTTTATGAAGTCAAGAGGTATCTCGAGGCTCAAGAATATCCGGAAGGAGCTTCAATCAACAATAAGAAGTTCTTAAGGAGATTCTCTGCAAAATTCTTCCTTAGTAACGACAATCTTTACAAACGCAACCATGATTTTGTATTACTTCGATGCGTAGACAAGGTTGAAGCTGAAAGAATCATGGCCGAGTTACATGAAGGCACTTTTGGCACCCATTCTAGTGGGCATACGATGGCAAAAAAAATCCTACGGGCAGGCTATTACTGGTCTACCATGGAAGAGGATTGTTATCAACACTCTCGAACGTGCCATAAGTGCCAAATTTATGCTGATAAAGTGCACGTACCTCCGGTTCCTCTGAATGTCTTGACGGCTCCTTGGCCCTTTGTTATGTGGGGAATAGATATGATTGGGGAAATCAAGCCAACAGCCTCCAATGGACACCGCTTCATCCTAGTGGCCATTGACTATTTTACAAAGTGGGTTGAGGAAGCCTCCTTCGCTTCCGTCACCAAGAATGTTGTCGCCAGGTTCATCAAGCAAAATCTCATTTACCGGTACGGTATCCCGGAGAGAATCATTACAGAAAATGGCACAAATCTCAACAACACTATGATCACTGCCTTGTGCAAGCAATTCAAGATTCAGCATCACAATTCTTCCCCCTACCGGCCGAAGATGAATGGTGATGTCGAAGCTGCAAATAAGAACATTAAAAAGATCATACAGAAAATGATGGTCACATACAAAGACTGGCATGAAATGCTACCATTCGCTCTCCACGGGTATCGTACCACATCTTGCACATTAACCGGGGCAACACCATATTCTCTAGTTTATGGCATGGAGGTTTTCTTGCCTATCGAGGTCCATATCCCCTATGTGATACGGTGGGAAAGAACTGACTGTTTTTTGGAGTGCTGGTTTGCGTTTTCCGTTTGTTTTCACAAAATGTCGCGGTAAGCAAGAGTCGCCACCGACTTTTATTTTATCCAACAAGGAAAGGAAAAAAAGCACAGAAAAATTCCTTTTTTGAGATATTTCTCGGGTTCGGGGGGTTGATTATAGAAAGGGAAGGTGTTAGCACCCTTTTTATCCGTGGTTATCCACGGGCTCTTAGGTACTTGCTCATATTGTTTTCAAAAATTTGCTTTCTTTGTGTTTGTGGGTTTGAAAAAAGGTTTTTGTTTGAAAAGGAGTGTAAGTGTGAAAAGTTTTGTTTTGAAAGAGCAAGTACTTAAGAACCATCTACCTACTTGAAAAAGGAATCATTCTATGCTATCTTCCTTTAGGAAATGCTATCCCACTATTAATGAGTAGGTAGCATCGTCGTTGGAGTTTAAGGGTCAATTCGAATTTAGGATCTTACGGTCACCAAAACAATGTTAGGACGCCTTAGCGGTAACCCTAATGTCTTAGATCATTTGTTTTGAGGAAACAATATCCGAGGCAACCGTTTTGAGGCGACTATGATCTTTGGACAAGAGGGCGACCTCTAAAGTGACCTATACTCAATGACCGCGTTACGAAGGCAACCAAGTCGGGTGTACCCTAAGAATGCGCATGTGCGAGTGTGTTGTTTTCAGTTATTTTGTCTTTGTACATGTCAATGGTTATCTATGTTGATTTTAGGTTAAACATTCATTCTTGTCATGCATCCTTATTATCAAACATCTAACAGTTTATAAGTTGCGGAAAATAAATTGAGAAAATTAAATTACAAGGCGTCGGGTATTTACATCGCCAAAAGCAACCCTTTGAAATTTAAATGCGGAAAATAAATAAAGCGATAAAAATAGTCCTAATTATCTATTACATTCCGGAAACAAATACAATATGATATAAAATGGATCGGGTGCGGGAAATTAAATCGGGCGCAAGTTCTAGGGTTTTGACCCTTTAATTATTAAAGAAAAGATTTGTTTTGTTATTTTTGACTTTTAAGAAATAAACTATCCTAAATTAATTATTAAATTAAATTAATTAAACTAATTAATAAAAAATAAATATTTTTGGGTTTTTGTGTTATTTAAAGAAAGAAAATAGAATTGATCAAAATTAATAAAAACCTAATTATGTCTAAGTTAATTTTAATTATTTACAAAATATATTAAAGTTAACCTAATTAAAACTAAATTAATATAATTAGTACTTATTAATAAAAAATTAAAATTTGATTTTATGAAAAAATATTTTTGGTTTTTAATTTTATTAAAGAAAAAAAAATTGATTGGTTAGAAAATAATGAAAATTTTTAAATAAAACAAGAATAAAATAAATATAGAGAAGAGAGTGTTTGGGCCTGATTTTTGGAGGTCTGGATAGCAATTCTATGGCCCAATTGAGTTGGCCCCTTGGTTGACTTTCCTGATTCAGTGTGCGCTGGTTGACTAGATCCCATAGTAGACCATCATCACTGGATTGCCAGATTTGGCCTTGGGCCATCTGGCACTTGATATTTGATGGTGTATGGTGTGCCACTAACCTGGATCTGCACTTGATTACATGAAGAGAAAAAATAACAAGGCATATGGGGGGGACCTGGGATTCGAACCCAGGTCCTGTTGGATATTGGATGCACGCCACTACCACTCAGCCACTTTGTTTCAATTCTTAATAATATACATAGTAATAATAATAAAGGGAAATCAATCAGATGCCAGAAAATATATTTTAAAAAAACGCGCCAAGTTTGAATGGTCCACTCAGAGGGAGACACGTTTGTCATCCCTGACCCTCAAACCCTGTAAATTTACCTGCGGATTTAGATCCGCAGCTAAATTCGTAGGTCAGTCCTAAAATTAAATCTAGGCCATAAAAAATCCTCCTAAGACCATGGTTGTGTTCGTCCTTCTCTTCCGGTCATGTCTATGGCCATCAATGGAGCTAATTTTGCCTGTAAAAGAAACGCCCAAAAAACAAACCACAAAACCCTAGATTCGGCTATGGGGTTACAGTCCATATAAATGAAATCAAATATTTCCAAAAGTTCAGAAATCTCATAAGCATCACAAATATGTCCATGATTTTCCAGAATGATGCAAAAATAGAGAGCTACGATTTTGAAAACAAGGCCAAGAAACGTGATACTTATAGTGTGTTTTGATGCGTATGAGAGCTTGCTTTGGATTGCAGAAGGTTGAGTCGACACCCAGCAATCGATTGATGTTGAGTTTTGCTTCTGTAAACGCCTCTAAGTGTGATTTCAGTTTTACACTTTTCACCACTTTTTCCAAGTTTTGTTTTCAGTGTTCTTGCAGCCTCTCGCCCTCAATTTCGTGCCTTTTCCTTGTATATGTATGATGGAATGTATTAGGTTAACATTTGTGGATTGAATCTTTGCACATTGATGCCATGGGATTTGATTTGATCCATCATTGAAAGCTTGTCTAATTTGTCAAAAATCCAATCTTTTTGCACATGGAATGCTTGATACGAGTTTGATGCTGATCATGATGATGATTAAGTCCTAAAATGGCCAAAAAGATATCAAACAATCAATATTTGGATTTTATTTGATTTAATTTGATTTAAAATGAAATAATTCAATAAAAAATCAAATAAAATAATAAAATTGATAAATGGACACAAGGCTGAAGCTAGGACACGTTTGCAATGTGGCAATTTCAAATGAAGTGGAAAAGAATGGGCCCATTTGACAAAATTTGAAGTTTTGGGGATAGTTGACTTTTGGCAATTTTGCAAAAATGCCCAACTTCAACAATGCATAACTTCTTCAATTTTGAACTTTTGGAAGTGTTCTTGGACTTTATAGAAATCTTGAGATGTCCTCTAACCAACCCTTTTTGTCTAATCTCATTTTTATGTTCCATGCTCAATTTATAAGCTTTGGCAAAAAAGGTGTTTTTGTTGACTTTCAAAAATGACCTATAATGTCCAAATTTATAATTTCTTGTGAGTGCATTTTCTGATCTTGGGGTATGAAGATGGGTTGTATGAAATTGCATCCTCTTCAAAATGAGCTTTGGATGGGTCATTTCTCATAAAGTATGAGAAAGTTATGCTTGGTCAAAGTTGGGTTGACTTTTCCTACAAAACCCTAATTTAGCAACTTTTGAGTCTTGATGAATCTTGAGCAATCCTTGATGAATCATGATAAACCCTTGATAAAATGATGAAGTATCCTTAAAAATGAGAATGTTTACAAAAAATATTGAAGTTTGACTGTTTATAGGTCACAGTTGACTTTTGCCCTAGCACAGTCGATTTTTGGACCCTTTGAGCAATTGACTGAGCAAACTTCCTCTGCAAGGCTTGAAATTTGACATGGATGAACTTGAGAACATATTAGGATACTAGGGATCATTTGAGGTCATTTGGACTCAAGGATCTTGATGCAACACAAAACCCTAATTTGGGGTTGACTGCCTTAGGAGATGATTTGTCTGACCCACTCTTGAGCAAACTTGAGCAACTTGGAGATTTTTCTTGCAATGTTTTGAGAAATATGAGAGGGCAAATTTTGGGGTAAAACACCCTCTCTAAGAATTATGAAGGATGCAGGGTTGAATGAAGAAGATTGGATCCAGACTCGACTTGATCAATTGAACTTGATTGATGAGAAAAGGCTTACTGATGTTTGCCATGGTCAAATGTATCAAAAACGGATGATCAAGGCTTTCAACAAGAAGGTCAGGCGCCAAGTGTACCAAGTCGGGGATCTGGTGATCAAGCGCATCATACTTCCGTAAGGTGATCCCAGGGGAAAATGGACTCCTACCTATGAAGGACCATTTGTAATAAAAAACATATTCTCTGGTGGGGCAATGATCTTGACCACCATGGATGGTGACGACCTGCCACATCCTGCAAACACAGACATAGTCAAAAGATACTACGCATAAGAGACCCTCTAGGTTGACACACCTAGGAAAAACAAGGGCATCTCGACGAACCAAAAAAGCGTTCGGGCAAAAATTAGGGATAAAAACAAAAAAAAATGTACACCCGACAAGCTGAAAACCTGAAAGGGCGGCTTGGGCAAAAAAGGGTATCCCGGTAGACTGAAAACCCGAAAGGGAGGTCCAGGCAAAAGTTAGGGAATTAAAGTGTATGATTATGTCCCGCTGGATCACCTTACGGACAACCTGCAAACTCGACGGTTCTGATCAATTCAATCAGCTTCAGACAAGGCAACAAATAGATAAGATGCTCAGATACACGAAGGCTATAGTAGAATGGGAACCCCATGGGATTTTACACATAGCTATCTTTTCTTTGTATCGAAATTTTCATTTTTTTTACAACGGCATTCTCTTACTAGAATGTTCGTCTTATTGTACAAAAATATTTACTCAAAGTCAATACAAAGATATCTCATTGAAAGTGCAAAAACTATCTGTTTTTTGTTACGTTTATGTTTTGTTTACAAAAAAAAGTCCAATGATTCATTGTTGAACATATGCATTTGAACATAATTACTGTTTACAAATAAACAAAATAAAAGACAATTACTGATGGCTTTAAGAGATAGGGAAATCTCTCTAAGTTATTTTCCATAAAAATCCTACGCGGTGTACAATTTAATCCCCAGCGGAACAAAAGCTTCCAATTATCAATCTCCGATAGAAATCATCCAATTTCTCCAGATTCCCCAAACAGATTTTCAAGCAGTACGTGGCATTTCCCTTACAACAGAGTTCATTCTTCTAAACGGAAATTCATCAAACACTTCGACTTTAAGACATGAAGACTTACATATCCTCAACAATATTCAGGGATTTATTTTCTCCAATCCAACAAACAGTGCAATGGACTAGCTCACATACGCATACATTGCATCCGTATATCATAAACATTGATAAAATGAATGCATTGTATCATACATTTCATACAACATGACTTTGCATTTTGGCTAACATTTTACCCTTTTCAGGATAAGGTTAACAGCTACCAATAACAACATTCAAATTTAACTTTTGATACAGTTCAGATACGCTCCAGACACATATGCCATTCTGATACTTATTTAGATTCAACTTTTGATACAGTCCAGCAATCATTTCTGGATGGCATCTACAAGCCCATCTCCAACAAATTTTTCATCTTTCCTCCAAATGGCATCTTTAAGCCCAGTCCCTATATCATCATCCATCACATCACCAAGTGCAAATTTCTGGGCACTCTAATGTCCAATCATCTTCCACCTTCAAGTCACGAATGGTAAATCCGCCAATCTAACTATTCAGGTTTAAGAAGATTGAACAGGAACAGCTGTTGTACCCCAAAATTTTCCGTCTCATTTCTCAAAGGATCACCCTGAACCCTCAGGTTTGTTCCCATCCAATTTCAAGCCTTGAATTACATATTTTCCAAGAAAGTCATCCACAAGGGCGAAATGGTCATTTGCACACTGAAAAGTCAAACTTTGACTTTTGGATCAAAATTAAGTTTCAAGAGTCATATTTCATCAAGACATGTTGAGATATGAAGTTTGTTTCATCTAGAAATTCAAAAGTCAAAAGTTACTTTGGAAAAGTCAAATTTCTAAATACTTAGAATTTTTCTAAGTGTTTAAGAAATATGACAAACTCAGAACTTCTGATCATATTATCACCATAATGCAAGCTGATTCTGAATTAACTTCTAACACAAGAGTTATGGACTCAAACAAGATTTGAAACATTGCAGAACAAAACTTCTCCTAGAAATGTTGGGATTTCAAGTTATGACTCCTCAAAGACACGTCCATGAAACTGAAGCACTCAACAAATTCTGGACAATTCCAAGGCAGAGTTTGGTTACAACTTCTGGGCCAGTTTTCACAAAGATTCAGTCAGAGTTTGCAAGAGCAATTCAAATAAGGTTTACAAAGCATGTTGCAAGCTTCCTGGAAAGTCTGAGAGCTCCTTCAGAACATGCTGGAGCAAAGAGATACAAAGATCAGAAGTTGAATGTTTATTCTAAATTATGCTGAAGCTGAACCTCTGACCCAGAATTAAGCAATGATGAAAAATATCACATTACAGGATTTCTGGTTTGATAAATCTCATCATCATTTAATGCTCACAACCACTTTTGAGTCTTTATCCAAAAGATTTCCCCACGTGTGGCATAGGAGTACCTTTACTGTCTTAGAAAAGCAAACTTTTGTACAAAAGTGTGTTGGGCCCATACGTTGCTTTTGCTTTTGAGGTTACCTTTCCTTATTTCCTGCTTATAAATCAAGCTTAGGCGCTGTTAAAACTGCTAACCACCATACTTATTTGAACTTACTTCAAGAACAAGTCAGCGCCTAGCATATGATGGTTGTGTCACGTGACCTCTCAAAGCTACTAAATCTTTGCCTATAAATTAGACTTCATTGGAAACTGTAAAAGGGTCAAAAATTAAGAAAGAAAAAGCCTTGAACCCCTGCTAAAATTCCAAGAATCCAAAACTGCAAATACAAAATACAAAACCTGTTAACTTTTGATTTCTTGCATTCAAACTCCATTTTTCTCAAGTGTTTCTTGACCAAAACCATCCATACAATTTCTGATTCACATATTAGAAGCTATCCTAACTTCTGTGTTCAGATTGTAACATATTATCCATCCACATCCACCTCAAAGAAGTCAGAACTTTACCCCTTGGCTGTTCCAGAATTCTCTAACCATTTGTAGCCCAAGTTGAAAGCTTCCAGCCTACTGAGCACGTGAAAGAGCTGTTCAAAACATCACCAGCCTTCAGAACGAGACTTCAGCTCACAGATTATTTTCCAGCTGCAAGGTAAGTTTTTGTTGACTCTCATCATATTACTAAGGCACTGTCAGATTTGCATGTTCAAAAATACAATTTAAAAATCATGATTCTGATGTACACATTATGAGGTTTCATGTACTTTCCTGCTTAGGTATAGAGAATTTCAGTCCAGAACTTCTTGAAGAAATTAGGACTCAGAATTAGAATTATCAAATTCATGCTTGCTTCTGATTTATAATTCTGATGTCTCCTTTTTCTGAAACATTATGAAACCTGCCATAACTATTATATGCACATCTTCTGTTTTGTTGAGAAATGACTAAGTTACAAATGTTCTGACTAGCATAGAGAGGGAGAGGAAATTATGCCAGTAGTATTAGGACTTCTGAAATCTTCTTTGTTCCCAGTGGATCAAGAACTTCAGACTTCACCTATTTCTGCTAATATGACTTCTGATTTTGTAGCACGCCAGAGTCAGAACTTCTGATCTCTTAGTTCAACAATGCGCTGACTCTAATTTCCTTTTTTTCCTTATTATTTTTGCTATCACTTCTATCTTCACTAATCAAAAACACCAAAAACATCTTATATTTTTGACATGTCTTATTTTATTTCTTTTAACATAAAAAGATCAAAATATTTTTTAAAAATAAAACTTATTTCTTTACTTAAACAAAACAAATTCCCTTTACATTTCTTGTACATTCTTATCCATTCAATATGGTTGTAATAGTAACTTAGGATTTTAGTTTTACTTGCAACCCTATTTATACTCTGTACACCCCATCCCCCTAATGATTGTAATAGTTTAGGATATTTATTTTCCGTAATTTACCGCTTTATACAATTACTAGTAATTAGATTTTGTGTGAAAAGACTAAAATCAATACTTAGAAAACCCTAATTCAAGACAAAATCAAGCATGAAAATGATACATTTGCACACAAGCACCCCTAAGGTTATTCCACTTGGTTGCCTTACAAAATAGCTATATTACGCATGTGAGGTATCTTAGCAAAAACAAACGAATACAAGATCGTAGTCCCTCGATGACGCTATCTAAGTTGCCTTTCAAATGATCTTAGTCCCTAAAAGAGAATGCTAAGATACCTTACGACATTGCTAATCATGGTTATACGATGATCCACGCCCGTCCCGTTCACATCCAAAGATAGGGTTATTTTCCAAATCAATGGTAAGATAACAATATCAAAGGAAAATAAAATGAACAAGAAAGAATTTTGAGTAGGTAGATCGCTCCCGATTACTTGCACCATTTCAAACAAAACATCCTTGCTATTCTCAAAACCAACACCTACACATTTCAAAACATATTACAAACTTGAAAAATTTTTCAAAAAGATCAACACCTTTGTATACATTCTTACGAACGAGAATCATTACAAAGATTGCCTAAACAATGGCATCTTTACAAAATACTTTCAAAAACCACACAAAGCACAATTTCAAACAAAAGCAAGTGATCTAGCAAGTAACTAAGATCCCATGGAAAAACATGGATGAAAAGGGTGCTAACACCTTCCCTTTTCATAATCTACCCCCCTAACTCAAGAAAAAATCTCAAAGGTCTTTCCTGTGCTTTTTCACCTTTCCTTTTGGATAAAAGAAAAGTTGGTGGCGACTCTTGCTAACCGTAACATTTGCGATCAAATGCAAAACCCTCAAGTCAGTTCTCCCACCGTATCACAGATAGCCAGATGGAGAATGGTCTTAACAGAATACTACGTTCAGTACAACACTCAGAAGGCAATCAAAGGAAGTGTACTGGAAAATTATTTGGCTCATCAAGCTGTAGACGATTATCAATCTATGAATTTTGAGTTCCCGGATGAGAATATTATGCTATTTACAGACTATGAAAAAACAGGACCATATGAAGAATTTGAGTCGGGATCCCGGTGGACTTTGTTTTTCGATGGAGCTTGTAATGCACTGGGAAACAGAATCGGTGTTATGATTATATCTCCCAAGGAATGACATATTCCCTTCAACGCTAGACTTTTCTTTGACTGTACCAACAACACGGATGAATACGAACCATGCATCATGGGTATTAAGGCTGCTATTGACATGAGAATCAAGTTCTTGGACGTGTACAAGGACTCGGCCCTAGTGATTTGTCAGGTTAAGGGAGAATGGGATACGAAGCACCCAAATCTTATTCCTTATCGGGAGCATGTGTTGGCATTAATTACATACTTCGACGAAATCACTTTTGAACATATTACTCGAGAAGAGAATTAGTTGGCAGCGTATTATCTACCATGTCATCTATGTTCAAAGTTAGATGGGACAATGAAGCTCCTCGAATCACTATTAAAAAGCTAGATGAACCAACGTATTGCTATGAAGTTGATACTGATGAAGTAGAAGAAAAGCCTTGGTTTCACGAAGTAAAAAGATACCTCGAGGCTCAAGAGTTCCCCGAGGGGGCATCTATCAATGACAAGAAATTTCTACGGAGGTTCTCTTCAACGTTCTTTCTGAGCAATGGAATTTTGTAAAAGCGTAATCATGATTCGAATCTGCTTTGATGTGTAGACAAGAAGGAAGCTGAGAAGATTATGGAAGATATGCATGAAGGTATCTTTGGAACTCATTCCAGTGGGCATACAATGGCTAAGAAGATTCTGAGAGCAGGTTATTATTGGTCGACCATGGAAACTGATTGCCATCATCATTCCAAAACTTGTCACAGATGCCAGATTTATACTGATAAAGTACATGTGCCTCAGGTTCCTTTTAATTTCTTGACTGCTCCTTGGCCGTTTGCAATATGGGGCATTGATATGATTGGAGAGATTAAGCCCACTGCATCTAATTGGCACCGTTTCATCTTGGTTGTTATTGATTACTTCACGAAGTGGGTCGAAGCAGCCTCGTTTGCCTCCATTACCAAGAATTTACATGAGATGTTACAATTTTCTCTTCATGGCTATCACACTTCAGTACAGACATCAACTGGGGCAACCCCTTTCTCTCTAATATATAGTATGGAAGCAATTTTACCGATTGAAATCCATATTCCTTCCCTAAGGATTATGAAAGATGCAGGTTTAGACGAAGACGAGTGGATTCAGACTCAACTGGACCAAATAAACTTGATCGACGAGAAAAGGCTTGTGGCTATTTATCATTGTTGTACCCCAAAATTTGCCCTCTCATTTCTCAAGATTTTCCTCACAAATTTCCTACTGGGTCAAGATTGTAGAAGTAAAATTGGATCATATTGGATTTTTCAAGCACCAAGTCAAAGATGAAAGTATTGAAAGAGCAAAACTGGTAAATTTGATTTTTTGATAAAATTGAAGAAAAACAAGCTTGTTTCGATTCATGCTTAGCTTCTATTAAACTCTCTCCTGCATGTCAGCTTCGACTGGACTTTGTTTCCCTTTGAAACAACTTCCTTCGGTTCAGAAGGCATGGGCCTCCTTTGGGTTTCCTTCGATTTAGAAGGTAGTGGCTTCATGCTGGCTTCCTTCGATTCAGAAGGCAATGACATTCTGAAAGATTTCTTTCGATTCACAAAGTAGGGACCTCCTGCATGCCTCTTTTGTTTGGGCATGTGGCCTTCTTTGAATGCAAGTTTGGTTTACATCTTTCGATTGGGCATGTGGCCCCCTTTTATGCAAGTTGTGGGTTACATCCTTCGTTTGGCCATGTGGACTCTTGCAGGGAAGTTTAGATTGGACACTGGCTTTTCATGCAAATCTTCGTTTGGACAATGGACTCTTGTATGCTTGCTTGGAGTGACAAAATAGTGACCTCCTGCATGCAAGTTTAGATTGGACAAGTATTACCTTCTCACAAATCTTCGATGCACCATTTACATGTTTGCCTTTGATTCATAAAACCAGGACTTCCTTCATGCCAGCAGGCACAAGGCAATGGCTTTGTGCAGCTCTCCTTCGATTCAGAAGCCAATGGCTTCCTAATGGTTTACCTTGATTCACTAAGTAGTGGCCCCTCTGCACACAAGCTTCGACTGAATGTTGGCTGCTTCATACCAGCAGGCACAAGGCGATAGCCCCCTGCAATTTTCCTTCGATTCAGAAGGCATTGGCCTCCTGCTTGGTTTACTTTCAAATTCACAAGGCGTGAACTGCCCTCGTGATTGCTTTGATTCCACGCTTAAAAACCTCCAACACACATAGTTGGTGGCCCCTTCGAAGGACATGTGTTGGTGGACTTGAAGGGCACACACAGGTGTCCCATTCGAAGGATGTGCCTTACTAGCCCATTCAAAGAACTGCATGTGATCCCTTCAAAGGACACACATAGTTCGATTGAAGGATATGCATTTGGCCCCTTCAGATGATGCACAAAGAGCCCATTCGAAGGACACATATTGTTTCCTGAAGAAGGGTCTGGTCGAAGGATGGATCTAGTTGATCAAAACAAAAGAGAAATATGCAAAGATGCTTGCTGGCCCAAATCCCACATACTGCCATGCTCAAGCCTCCTGCATAAGCACATTCATGCCAAATGAATCTTCGACTGGCCAGAAAAGAGCTTTCCTTTGGGCTAGCTGAGTAGGGGCTCAATCGAAGAGGCCCCAATGATGAGAATTGGAGCCATTCGAAGGAGGTAACCCTGGGCCAATTGAAGAGCAAAGCTTGAGGGTATTCGAAGGAGCCAAATATGTCCAGGTTCACCCCAAAGCCCAAAGGGGTAGGAACCCACCAAAAAAAGGCAATCCCTTAATGTGTCTGATTTGGCCTTCAAAGCCTAGTTAATGGTTGTCCCTTGCCATTTCTATGCTATGACCCTCTCCCCATCTCTTATAAATACATAATGTTTCTACAACCCAAAGGGTACAAACTTGATACATACGCCCAGGAACTACACACATATATTGCCTTACACGCACACGCTGCCTCATAAGTCACACAAAGTTATCAAAAATCTCATAAGTGATCCAAATCGAAGGAATCTTCAAAAATGCTTCACTCACTCCTTGAAGTTTGCAGGAGGCGTTCCCAAGCACTTTGCAAGCCATCTCCATCCAAAACAAAGCATCCTATTGGTAACAAACCTTCGATCTTAAGTTAATTTTGATTGTTGCATGACATATTAACATTTATAGTTCAATTTTTACTCAGGACTAAGGACCTGGGTTTGACCCCCAGGTTTGTATTTTTTCCTAACGCTTGTACTGCAGATCAAGCCTGAACAGACCAACACGCACATGACCGAAGGACCTGGGTTCGACACCCAGGTCCTGCATCTTTATTCTTTCTAATGCTTGTCTTGCAGATACGGATTGAAAAATAGCTTTCCCCCTGGATCGAAAGACAATCATCCTCCATTGGATCGAAGTCCACCTTTCGTTGGATCGAAAGACCTTTCCCCCTGCATTTTTATTTTTGTCACTTAATTCTTTTAATAGTTTCCCTTTTTAAATTAACAATCAAATAAAAAATCCAAAAAAAACATTAGGTTAGTATTTTTTAATTAAGTTAATTAAATTAAATTAATTAATTAATTATTTTAAATTTTTTCTTTAAATTAAAATTAAGTAGACTTAGGCTTGATGCATGATAATAGGATTGTATGGAAAGACTAATAATCAAACGCTAGCAAACTTAACACAAAAGACAAATAACTGAAATAAGTACACTTGGACATATACACCTCTAGGGTATTCCCATTTCGGTTGCTTTCGAAAATAGTCACAACTCTCGAAACGTGTTTTAGTGGCTATCCTCCGGTTCAAAAGATCATAAGTCCGTCGATGACCCTATCGATGTTGCCTCGGTAAAAATATGATCTTAGAACCCTAGGGTAGTTACTAAAACTTCTTGCCCGGTTTCCTTTGTGACTATAAAAACATCCCTTCAAATGTTCCTAAAACATCCAACGATAGGGCTACCTACTCACTAATAGTAGGATAGAATTGTCTAAAGGATAGGAGTAAAAGAACAAACCTTTTGAGTATAAGTAGATAGTTCTTAGATGCTTGCTCAAAACAAACTTTTACACTTACACAAAACATTTCAAAAAAACATTTTCAAACGCTTTATCAACACTCTTAAGGACTGATACAAGAGTTATCATAAAGCGAATAGCCGCACTAAGGCAATTTTCAAAATACTTTTCAAAACACACAAAGCATAAGGTATTTTCAAATGAGCTAAGCACCTAAGAGCCCGTAGAAAACTACGGATGGAAAGGGTGCTAACACCTTCCCTTTCCATAATATACCCCCCTTACTCGGAAAATAATCTCGAAAGGTATTTTTCTGTTCTTTTCACCCTTTCCTTTGTTGGATAAAAGAAAATTCTTGCTTACCGCAAAATTTGCGAATACAAATGCAAAATCAGTATAATAGTCGGTTTTGCCACCTTATCACAGTCATGGTCAGATGTATCAAAAGCGCATGATTAAAGCCTTCAACAAGAAAGTAAAGCATCGGTTATATCATACTTGTGACTTGGTGATAAAGTGTATTATCCTACCATAAGGTGATCCCAGGGACAAATGGACTCCCACATACGAAGGGCCATTTGTGACTAAGAAGATATTTTCTAGCGGTGCTATGATACTTACCACCATGGATGGTGAAGATTTTCTGCACCATGTGAACGTGGACATAGTCAAAAAATACTATACATAAAAGAGACCCGCAAGGTTGACTGGTCTAGGCAAAATTAAGGGCATCCCGGCGAAACAAAAGGGTTCAGGAAAAAATTAGGGATATATATATATATATATAAAGATTGTACACCCAGCAAGTCGGAAACCTGAAAAGACAACTTAGGCAAAAAAGGGTATCCCGATGGACTAAAAACCCGAAAGAGCAGTCCAGGCAAAAGTTAGGGATTAAAGCATACGACTATGTCCCGTCTGATCACCTGTTTACTAGTTGCCAGCATGATTACTAGCGTCAGGTTCAAATGGTACAGATCAATTCAGTCAACCTCTTCTGACATCAAGGGATGAGATGCTTGAAGACATAGGAGCAATAATAGAGTTGAAACTCGTTGGGATTGTTCCCACATAGCTATTTTCATTATTTTTCTTTGTACTTTCTTTATTTTTACGATTATTTCCTCTTACTAGGATCTTTGTCTCCTTCTACAAAACTGCTTGTTTATAGACAAACTCTTTAAATATGATTACTGTTTACAAATATTTGCATGAAACAAGTTTAGCGTTTACTAAAGGTTCTAGGAGTCAGGATAACGTTCAAGTCATCTATAAATCTCCACAGAGAAATCTCTGTAGAGCTACCTTTACAAACTCATCCTCGACATAGATATATTCCCCAACAAGTCTAATATACCTTCAAACAAAAATTTAGGTATCTTCCAGCAGTTCACATGATCATCTTCCCTAGTAGGTCCCCTAGTGGATAAGGAAGTTTGACCATTTCCCCGGCATGCAATGGAAACTTTCTCCGTACAACCTATGAAATTCCAGTTCCCATCAGAAATGATTCCCTCAGCACAATTTACAGGAATTTAATTCTCCAACGGAATTTATTTTTCCAACACTATAAAATCCTCGGCAGAATCCTCTTCTCCAACAGATCGTTGAGTTTCCTCTTTGTTGAATTCACCGAGATGTCAGTGAGTCCCCCGCCAGATATGACCATGGCGGAGGGGAACTTCTCCCATCTGTTGTGGGTGAACAAAGGCTCGTCATCTTCGAGGCTGTCGGGGATGTGGAAGTCATCGGGCCTTGAGACACAAAAGGCTACCTGGAGGGGACAAGATTCTTCTGATGGTCAGGTATCCGCCTCAATTTCTTTAAACTCGCAGGTATGTAGTGAGGGGCGTCGTTCTGCTTGTATTTCCCGAGTCTCCCTGCCTTAATGAGAGTCTCAATGGCATCCTTCAGTTGGATGAAGTATTCGGTCAGGTGACTGTGGCTCTGGTGATATTGGAAGTATTTTGTTCTGTTGGCCCCGGGCTTTGTAGGGGTAGGTCGAGGACGCCTAACCCCGCCGTCCTTGAACTCAAAATTAGAGCACTCTACAAGGATACGCTGGCGGGAAGCAGTCAGCAGGGTGCACTCAATAAACCGACCAAGTGGTCCTCTGTGCTTGCGGGGGTCACGAGGTTTCTTCTCCCTTCTTTTTTTCCATGTTCGTCGAGAAGGGCTCGCGTCACTGTGCTGTTGGACGTTAGTTGGTCCGTCGTTCCTTGAATCATGGGCGTTGTTGGCGGCCTCTTTTTCCCAATAGTCCATATATATCCGAGCTTTTTCGAGGAGTGCATCAAAATACCTTGGGGGCCCAATGCCAACGTCCTTTCTAAAATCAGTGTCCAGGAGGAGACCCCCTCTCGAGCAAGTATCTCTTCATGTGATCGACGCAGGGGACCTGAATGACCTCGCGGTTGAACCGATCAATGTATTCTCTAAGGGTCTCATTGCTCATCTAGAAGATTGCCTCGAGGGAGGCCTCAATCTTCGGGTGCCAACGAGACAAAATGAAGCTTCTAATTAATTGGTTCTTCAAATTCCTCCATGAGGTCATCGACTTAGGGGGTAGGTTCTTATACCAGTCCATGGTTGTTTTCTTTAGCGTCATGGGGAACAATGTGCACTTAATGGGCCCCCAACATTGTGATAGTAAATCATGGCTTTGAAGTCGTCGATGTGGTCGACGGGGTCAGCAATGTCGTCGTATCCCTTTAGAAGGGGAGGCTTCTCCATACCTTTAGGAGTAGGGGTCTCCATGATGGCCTGGGACGCGGACCACGGGGGTCGTCTTCGTCGCTTCTTTCCGGGGAGCGAGATGGGGACCGATAGTAGCAGCGATCTTTGTGTAGATTTTGGTCCCGGGCAGGGTTCCTCGGTCGAGACTTCTTCTCTTCCTCGCCCTTGTTTCTTTTACATTCAGGGGATTGTCACTCTTTGCGTGGGGGTGTGACCATGTTTCTTGATAGCTTCTGACTGGGTCCTCTCTAAAGCGGGACCTCTCCTAGTGCGGCGGGGAGAAGGGCTTCGGGAATCGTCTCATCTATGTCTCTGCGGGGGAGATCGGGAGAGGTCCTCGTTCCATTGGGGAGGAGGAGTTCGAGAGTCAGGTCTCCCGTGCTTTTTGGGGGACCGACGAGTCTACTCTAGCATCATCAGTCGTTCACCCTGTGAGAAGATCATGTAGTTAGTCTGGTTGATTGTCTTGAACAAGGCTCTAGTTGCGACGCTAACACCTTCAGGAACGGGGATCTCCTGATACACATTGCGGTCATAATTATATGGAGGATGGTAGTCGTCGTGGAGTGGTTGCGAGCGAGTGGATGAAGAGGCGTTTTGTCCATCCCTATGGTCTTTCTCTGGGGCGACCGCATTGTTATTGTTGCCCGCGTTGTTGTCTCTAATGTTATTGTTATTGGCGCCGGTGAAATGGACATTTTGGTTATCATTGACAGCTTGGTCGACCATGACAATCAGAATGTTGATAAATATTTGCTTTGGTTTTGAGTGAAAGGCGAGGAAGCTGGTTCCCACAGACGGTGCTACTGATCGTACCTGATCAGAAGGAATTTTCAAGGTCCACGGGCTTTAAGTCGAGCAGTGGTTGAATGTGAAGTCGGGGTACCTATAAGATACTCTGATGCCAAAGTAAGGTTCAGAGTATATGCAAGTAAGTGTGAGAGTATGGGTGAATGAATGAATACCTGACCCTCTCAAGTGAGAGGGTATTTATAGCCCCCAACGCTGCCAAGGTCCCCATTGTTGGGCTAATCAAGCATGCCTAAAATGGAGACTGTCAGGTCCTACTTGAGTAGTGGAGGCCAGCACGTGGTCCTCAACCTGAATGGACTCCTATGAATTATCAAGAGGACGTGGATGCAGTCTTTTCGAGGTCAAGAGAACTTCGTGACATTAAGGGGCGTTGGGTTCCTATTCTACGAGGAGGGTGCTCGCGAGGACCTCCTGAGTATCATTGGTCCTCCTCGCCAGTCATGAGGTTGTCCTCAGAGGACATATTATGATCGACGAGAGGAGTGAAAGTACTTTCCGACATTGTCAAGTGCGGACTCTTTCCTGTTGATTTTCTCCTGCGGCATAGTTGAATTGGGCCTTATATAATATTTGGGCCAAATATAGACCCAATTCAAAACATATATTAATTTATAAAAGTTAACCAATACAATACCTATTAGGTATTCTCCAAAATAACGTGAAGCATATGTGAAGATATATCCACTCTTAAAAAAAAATTTAAAAAAAATCATAGATATACATTTACAAATAAAATGAAATTAAAGTAACAAATTAGTTTACAGAAATGCAATAGAATAATGAAAACATAAATGAAAATCACTTTTTAAAGGGAAACAAAAATAAAATACATAAAATGTTAAACAAATGAGATAAGAAAAAAAAGTTATTTATCAATATGATAATAAATAAATAAATAAAATATAGATCCATCCATTTTATTTATAATTTGCAAATAAAAATTATTTCTTATTTATTGATTGACTAAATTTCATTTTAAAAAGTGAAAAATTTAATACAAATAAAAAATTATTTACATACTATATATAATTAAAAAATTATTTAATGGAAGAAAATAAAGAGATTGCCTTAAAGTATTTGAATAAATGATATAATTGAATCTAATTTAAATTAGATACATCATTTATTTGATATTAAAAATTATTTTATTTACTTATAATAAAGAATATATAGACTATTTATGTAAGGATATCCGAATCCGAATGCACATGCAGGAAGTTTGAACTTGCGACATAAAAAATGGATAGATTAGGTGACAATAACAATATGTCATATCTAAAAATTAAAATTTTAGATGTATAAATAATTTTGTCTATATATTGACATTTTATTCATATATTCATAGTTTGTGTAAGACTAAGAAATCGGGTATCCTCTGTATGCAATTGCAGAGCAGTTATAGAGATTAGTCTCTTGAGTCGGATAGAATTATAATGGGTAACAAAGCTCTCCTTAATAAGAAATTATATGTCACATCTAAAATTAAAATTTTAAATGTATAAATAATTTATTTTATATATTAACATTTTATTAATATATTCAGAGTCTATGTAGAACTAAGAAACCGGGTATCATCTGCAAGCAATTGTAGAACAGTTGCAAAGCTTATTCCCTCGAGTCGGGTAGAATCATAATGGATGGCAAAATTCTCCCTCAAAAAAATATAATACTACTTTGTGTCTATAGCTCAATTCAAATCTAAGACTTGCGGTAAAATTGAAATAGATCACTTAGCATCTCATCCAACTACTCTTGACTATTAAGTACTCATATTTGAAGTCAAGATTCTTCATCTGAATTATAAGCCTCACATATACTTTAATAAATTCAATAATCCATGCTTGTTTTCCTACTGAGTCAAACCAAATTTTAATACTTATAATTGACAAGTTTAAATGAGTGCTTGAAGCAACAATAAATTAACACTCTAAAATGAGAAAAATGTCATATTTTCTCACAAAATATGAATCATGTTCCTTATACAATCACATTTTATTTATTCACAATCAACAATCAAGGAAAAATAATCAATTATTCAAAGCAAAACATCAATTGCTAATAGCTTATATAAGTAACTTCATAAAAACACATCAAATCCAAGCAATATCAAATATTAATCAGGCAAAATGCATAGTTTCAAGCCAAATACAACTTGTCTATAAAATAAATATTGTTCTTTTAATCTAAATAAACAAATATAACAACGTCATAATGATGCCAAATAGTTTTAAACTAGGATATCAATATTCCTTCCGATGAAAGAATCGCGGATGAGGGCTTGCTTGGGCCTTCTGTAGGAGGCTCATGTGGGTCGGGTAGTACTACTTCTTGACCCTCCGAAAAAAAGCTTCCTAGTATTATCTGCAACATCAACATCATCATTTTGTAACATTATCTTAAGAGTGTAGTATAGGAAAAGTATTCAAAATTCAGATGGTATATACAAATTATATAAATTCAAATAATATGTACTTGAACTGGAGAGGCAGCAATCAGAACACCGTCAATTTTACCACCAAATGAGCGACCATTTGATAATGAAACAAAGGATCCCTTTACTCCACCATATATTTTTTGTTCACTTTTATTTGTGCTAACAGACACAAAACCTTTCAGTGATAGGATCTCAAATAGTCCCTAACAAAATAAAAAATCAGCCAAACACAAACATTTTAGTATTATTAAGTCATGTTATATAGACACCTAAAATTGACACAATGTATGTAACACCATATCAATATATGACGTAGGTGTATATTTTGATGTTCAAATAACTTTTCTAAATATTTTTTCTAGAGTAAACATAAAAAGCTTCATAAACAACATAACAATACATGCAACATATTTACACTAACAAAATTATTAAATTATATTTTAGAGATCCATGTAATTTATAATTGTAAAACTAACCTCATAGGTCACACTTTCAGTAGATGATGGAGATTGAGAAAACCTTATTTTAGAAACGGTCCCATTTGATGATATAATGGTTACATTTTTTGAGATACTATGAGAAAAGGCTATAATCTTCTCCAAAATATTCTGAATATCAAAATATATACATTTACAAGAAAAATTAATAGCGGGAAAACAATAATAAATATATTCATAGAAGACTAATATTAATATAAAATATAATTTTCAATAGATATAATGTTAAGAGTAAGATTTTTTAGATGTGCAATAAATATTCATAAATGTTTTGGTTTAGCCTGAATCTTAAACAAATTAGTATGATGTTGTTATGAAGCGTGACATGAAAAGTATTAATGGGACTCCAGTGTAAATCAAGAGATATTGTACTTATGATTTTTAAATTGTGTTTACAATTGTAAGTTTTGCGGTTAAGGTAAATGTGATTGTTGCAATATTTATTGTGGTTGTTGCGACATAAATTTTTATTGTGAGGTTTTGAAATACATTCTTTAAAAATTATTATTGTAATAATTTTTTCATTACATCATAAATAAATTGAAATTTAAGGATTCTGAAATGTTGAGGTTTAATGAAAATATATGAAGAAAATTTAGTAAAATTGTTTGATGTTGTTTCTAATGAGGCTGGATGATGATTTAAAATTATTGTACAATTGCAGTTTGATACAATTGTAAATAATATAAGATCAAAAATATCAGATCAGATTGAAAAATCACATATCCTTTCATAGATATCTCTAATCTTTAGGAAATATGGTCTAACTAATAAAGACAAACTCTTCAAACTAAAACTAAAGTTTTTTTTTTTTATAAGTCATGATATGGAAAATAGAGGTACATATAAAAATATAAACAAAAAATTAAAGATTGAAAAACACATAGTTATTTATAAGCAAACCACTATATATTACTGATGAATTTTAAATAATACTGAAAAAATTAATCAATACAGTACCTCTTCGATATTCACGATGATCATGTGAGACTTAAGTGAAGATATATTCATTCCTTAAAATAATTAACACGAAAATATTATACATATATATTTGAAAATAAAATGAAATTGACATTAAAAAAATATCTATACTTCAGAGAAATGCAAGAGAATGATAAAAAAAATTACCTTTTAGAGGAAAACAAAATAAAATACATAAAATAATGGAACAAATGAGATAAGAAAAGAATTATTTATAAATAAGACAATCAATAAAATAAAATAAAATAAAACGTAGATTCATCCATTTAGTCATATTTTTCAAAGAGTTTATTTTTAAAATTTTTTTATTGAATTCAATTTTTAAAGTAAAAACTTAATATAAATCAAATATTTCTTTTAAACTATATATATTTTAAAAAAAATCATCAAATGTGAGAAGAAAAGGATTACCATAAACGATATTCATACATGACTTTTTATTGCGAGATCCGTAAGGTCGACCTCTACGCTTCTTAGAGGCGTTGGTTGAGGTGGAAGGCAAAGTAGCTGTTGAAAAAAATGGCACATCAAAATAGCTAATAATTCCAGGTAGATAATTTAAATGTCTAGAAGAAAAAGAAGAATGATTAAGAGGAAAGTTACTTTGTGAATCCAATAGGTGTGGTTGTGGTGGTGATTCATAAAGTTTGTCAAATCCGGGAGGGAACTCGTACTCATTCCCCAATCCAGATCTCGACATGATTTTAGTGGTTTTCATGTTACACTTTGGATACAAGTATGGTAGCAACAATTGATACTATCTTTTAGATTGCGGTTATTTTTTTTTATGTAATAGGTACACTTTAGTATAAATATTAAAAGATATACCCTAACTTTTTAGCTATTGTAACCGTTACAATGAATAATACCCAAATTTATGAGTGTATTCTTGTTTAGGAGAAATTTAGTGTTATCTTATATTTTTTTATGGACCTTATTTGTTTTAATGGGTCTTCTAGAAAAAATATGGATTGTGCTTTTTTTTATCTGATTTTTATTTTCTCATTTTTTAACTCTTGTTTGTTTATTTATTGTATAAAAAAATTTAGATTACTCCTATTATATTTTTAATATTGTGTACTTCTCTTTTATATATATATATATATATATATATATATATATATATATATATATATATATATATATATATATATATATATATATATATATATATATATATATATATATATATATATATATATATATATATATATTGGCAGGCCAATGGTCCAAAAAGTCAGGACCTAATACATTCATTTTTATGATACTCATGATTCACTTTATAATCTCCATATTTTATTACATTCATCTTAAATTATGAATTAATTTGGACATTAGAATACTAATCTTAAATGTCCATGTCGCTCTTTTAGAGATTAATACCATCAATTTAGAATTTATCATTATAAATTTACACCTAATTTTAGCAATAGAATAGAGTATTAATGCAGTTCTGTAAGAATAAATAAATAAAATAAAATGTAAATCCATTCAATTTAATCATATTTTAAAAAAAGTAGTTTTAATTTTTTTGTTTGACTAAATTTCATTTTTAAAGTTAAAAACTTAATACAAATAAAAAAATTACTTAGAAAATGTATGTAATTTTAAAATTTATTTAATGAGAGAAAAACAAAAGATTACCATCAAATATATTGAATAAATAATATAGTCAAATAGAATATAGATTAGATACATTAATTATTCAACCAACTTAAAATTATTTTATTTGTATACAATATAGAATATAGAGACTAATTATGTAAGGACACCCTATTGACCAGCCAAAATTTGAATTGGAGACATAAAAAAAAAAAGAGGAGAAATTAGGTGACAATAACAATATTGGCTCAATGGTATTAGATTATTAGAAAAGATATGTCACAGACTAAGTATTTATATTCGAACTCAAGAATCGTCAACTGAATTATGAGCCTCACACATAATTCAATTAATTCATCAATCCATGTTTTTACTAATAAATTCAAACCAAACTTTAATATTTATAATTGATATGTTTAAATGAGTGCATGGAGAAACAATAAAGTAACATTCTAAAACAGGGAAATGACATATTTTCTCATAAAATATGAATCAGGTTTCTTATACATTCAAAGTTTACTCTTTCAGAATCAATAGTCAATGTGACGATAAACAATCATTCAATGTAAAATATCAATTTTTAGTAGCCTAGATAAGTAACTTCATAAAACACATTAAATTCAAAAAATATTAAATATTAAGCGGACCAAATACACAGTTTCAGGCCAAATACAACAACTATGTAAAAAAAAATGCATTTTTGATCAAAAATGATTAACATAACAACAAGAGAATGATACGAGATAGATTTTAACCAAGACAATATTACGTCGATGACTGAACTGAACCACTGATAAAGGGTTGCTCGAGCCTTTTGTATGAGATCATTTGGACCGGGCAATACTACTTCTCGACGCCCCAAAAATAAAACTCCCTAACATTATGTGCTAAATCAACATCATCATTGTGACATTATCTTAAGGGTGTAGTATAAGAAAAATATTCAAAATTCAGATAGTATATACAAATTGTATAAAATAAAGTAGTGTGTACATGAATCAGAGTAGCAACAATCCAAACTAATTACATAAACATTTGATAATGAAACAAATGACTCTTTTATTCCACCAACTCTTTTCAATTCACTTTCATTTACGTAACAAACACATAATTTTCAGTGATAAGATCTCAAATTATCCCTAACAAAAAAAAAATTGACCACACACAAACATATTAATATTATTGAGTCAGACTATATAGACACTTAAATTTGACACCATATATTTATAGGAGAATTAGATATTGACAATGTATGAATATACGGTGTACCGGTGTTTTTTTTATGTTCAAATAATTTTTTTGAATATTTTATACAGAGTAAATATAAGAAACTTAGACTTCTTAGATCTTGGTTTTGAGATGCTTCGTAGAAAGAGATTTAGAGAGAATTGAAGATGAAACTGAATTTTTAATTGATTTTAATTGAAATGAATTTTTCTAGTTAATTTACCAAAGATGTTGATATGAAGCATGATAGGCAAAGCATTAATGGGACCCATGTGTAAATCAAGAGATGTTGCACTTTAAGATGTTGAAAATGTGCTTGACAACTTGCCAGTGAAAATCAAGATGCTAAGATTTAAAACTTGAAATGACAAAATAAATTAATTATGGGTGGTAATATTTAACTTAAAAATTTATTTAATATGTGAATTCATGTATTCAACTATTATAACAGACATTAACATGTTATTTTTTAGAAGTGTCAAGGTTATATAGATTTCTAATTATAGTAATTAATTTTAAAAAATTTACGTTTAAACAAGAGAGTCGCCACTCACTACTTATTTAGGGAAAGGAAATATGTTACTGACACAGTTGACATTGATTATAATTTAAAAAAAATGAATAAATTAAAGGTAATCTCAAGTGTCAGTGCCCGACACAGACACAAACATGCTATTTTTTAGAAGTGTCGGTGCTATATATATTTTTAACTGTAGCAATCGACTTTAAAAAATTTACGTTTAAACATGAGAGTCGTCACTCACTACTTGTTTTACCCTATAAACAGGAGAGTAAATATCTGGATAAGCGGGTCAATTAAGAAAATGGAAGGTGTTAGGCACCTTTTACCTTCATCGGAATTATTGCATTATTGCCACATATTATCATATATTATGCTAAAGGGAAAACACATAAAGAATATATAAGCAAATAAAATCACAAGGAAAATAAAGTTTTAATTTTAGTGAAAAATAAAATTGAAAATAAAGGTTGGCCTCATATCAAATATTTTATCATCGGTCGAAAAGAAAGATAAAACCAAAGGGTTTGAAATGAAGGGCTATTGAAAACCAAATGGACATCTCATGTTAATCATTGGCCAAAAAGCATAGTAAGTTTGAAAAGTTTAAAAAAAGGTTTGAAAAAAAGTGTGTGTGAGAATTGAAAGTTGTGAGAGATTATGTGTGAAATTATAGAATTTGTATGTTTATTATCATTGTCTGTTAAAGACAACAACAGAGTTTCTGTTCAAGACAAAAACCCTGGATTAAACCAAAAGAAAAAATGCGTAAAAATAAAGTTTGTAAGAATTGTGTGTAATAGAGAAATTATGAGTGAGTGTGAATTTTCGTGGATGAAAAATTAGGACAAACAAGAGTCATATTTATAGAGTTAAAAATTAGGTTAAAATACCAAAAAGGGAAAGTTACCCAAAATAATGAAAAGCTCAAAGTTTTTATCTTGGTCAACAAATTTAAGAATCTGATCCTATTTGTGACTCTGCGCAAGATACAATTTGAAAAATATTTAAACTAAAAAAGATTTTATTTATTTTTAGATTTTTTACTAATTTTAAATAAAATAATAATTTTAATAAAAAAATATTTTTAAAATATAATAAATAAATAAAAACGAAAATAGTAAATAAATAATAAAAAATATGATTTTTGTGATTTTTGAAAATGAAAATAAAATTAGTAACAAGAAAAAATAGGACCAATAAGACTTGAACTCGTGACATATTACTTGTAAGCTTTAGTCCCTTACCAATTGTGTTATGTCATTCTATTCAAGATAAAAAGGCACATGGAAGCATATGAAAGGTTATGTGATATTTGATATTTAAAAATATAAATAATTTTAAGTAAACTATTTTATATTTTTAAATAAGAAAAACGGATTAATATTCAAACCAAATGTTAATAAAACCCAAAATAAATCAAATAAATTTATAAAACTCAATTTTGAAATCATTTGAATTTTTTTGAAATAAAGCAAGCAAATTTGAGATATGACAGTTGTCCCTGTTTAATTATTCTTCGATTGAAGGGTGCAAGATGGTGCAATTCTCGCACGTTTGAATCAGAAGATAATAAAATAATGGAAGACCCAAAATTTAACCAATAAATCGCAGCTTGCTGTGAAAAATCATGACGCAGTTAACCCATCGATGTCTGGAGTGAGATTCGACATATCGATCTTTGTTAAGAGACTGATCCAATATATATGCGAAAAGTGTTTAACATAGACTTTGCATTCCTACCATGATCTAGAGGGTAAGTGAATGCAGATGTTGATTCTATTTTTTCCAAGAAACTAATCCAATAGAGTTGAGAACTTTTGAAAATTAACTTGTTAAATCTTTGCGACTGTCAGAGCAGGTTGTAATCGCAGATTTTGCTTATCTATCACTTCCTAGGAAATAGACAATGCGAGGTCGGTCTTATCTTTGCCAAGGGACTAATTTGATAAGATTGATGAGTTGGATAATCATTGCTCAAGGACTAACGTGAACGGTTATGACAGATTTGTATATCTACTATGACCTAGGGAGTAGACAGTGCAGAGATCAACTTTGTTTATACCAATGGACTAATTAAACAAAGTCGAGGAAATTTGGGAAACAACTGCTAATGCTTGGAGACTAACATAGCATATTGTACATTTATCGCTACCTAGAGGACAAATGATACTGGTTTGAAATTTGATTTCAGAACTGCAATTTTGATAATTGGGACTTGGTAACTGAAAGTTGAACTTTGGTAATCGGAACTTCATAAGTCTGCCCGTAGCCTTGTGTAATAGGAAAAGAAATCAAGCGTGAATAACCAATCAATCACTGCCAGGGGACTAATGCAATAGAAGGGAAAAAATGCAGATATCCAATCAATCGCTGCTGTGATACGGTGGGAAAACTGACTTGGGTGTTTTGTGTTTTATCGCAAATATTGCGGTTAGCAAGAGTCGCCACCGACTTTTCTTTTATCCAAGAGGAAAGGTCAAAAAGCACAGGAAAGACCTTTGAGATTATTTCTTGAGTTCGGGGGGTAGATTATGAAAAGGGAAGGTATTAGCACCCTTTTCATCTAAGGTTTTCCATGGGCTCTTAGTTACTTGCTAGATCACTTGCTTTTGTTTGAAATTGCGCTTTGTGTGGTTTTTGAAAGTATTTTGTAAAGAGGCCATTGTTTAGGAAAACTTTTTAATGATTCTCGTTCGTAAGAATGTATACAAAATGTTTGATCTTTTGAAAATGTTTTCAAGTTTGAAAGATATTTTTGAAAGTGTTGGTGTTTGTTTTGAAAGTAGCAAGGATGTTTTGTTTTGAAATGGAGAAAGTAATTAGGAGCATTCTACCTACTCAAAAGTCTTTCATGTTCATTTCCTCTTTCCTTTAACGTTGTTATCTTACCATTGATTTGGTAAGTAACTCTATCTTTAGATGTAAACGGGACGGGCGTGGATCATCGTATAACCATGATTAGCAATATTGCAAGGTATCTTAGCATTCTCTTTTAGGGACTAAGATCATTTGAAAGGCAACATGGATAGCATCATCGAGGGACTATGATCTTATATTTTGCTTGTTTTTGCTAAGATACCTCACACGCGTAATATGGCCATTTTGTAAGGCAACCAGTGGATTTTACCCTAAGGGTGCTTGTGTGCAAGTGTATTATTTTTCATGCTTTGTTTTGTCTTTGATTAGGGTTTTCTAATTGATTGGTTTTAGTGTTTCCATACAAACCCTAATTACTAGCATTTGTATATAAAGCGATAAATTATGGAATTTAAAATTACTACACTATTACAATACTTGTGGGAGGGGGTGTACAAATTACAAATGGGGATTGTTAGAAAATAAACCTAATTATCTATTACAACCATATTGAATTTGGATAAATAATGTACAAAAATGAGTAAATATACAGGAATGTAAAATGGAAAGAAAATGGACTCTTATTTATATTTTTTAGGGAAAAGGGGTTTTGTTTTAACCTAATTAACTAAAAGAAAAATAATTAATTAAATTAGTAAAAAGTAAAACTTAAATTAACTAGGAAAAGAATTCAAATAAAACCCTAATCTATTAATTGATTAAAAAAGAAATTAAGTTTATAAGAAGAATATGTTTGGTATTTTTGTCTTAAAAATAATTTATAGTATTATAAAATATTTTTGGTCTTTTTATATTTTAAAATAATATATTTAAATTGTATAAAAGAAAATAACTAAAAAAACCTAGTTTCTAATTAAATTTACAAATCAAATAGTGAAATAAATAAAGTATGATTAAATAAAATAATTTTTTGTGTAAAAAAAAACTATATCAAAATATAAATCTAATATTTTTATATTTTTTCTGATTTTTTTAGTATTAGATAAACTATTTAAGAAAACAAATAAATAAAAATGAGAAAAAGAAAATAAAATGGGTCAGGGTGTGAATAGCCAGCAAGGGGGGTCAAAAGTAAAGAAATATAAGGCCTGATGGGATGAGGCCCAGCGCTGCAAACAAATGACAAAAAATAGGAAAAAATGTGAGAAAACAAGTAAAAGGGTACCACTCGGGCTCGAACCCAGGTCCCTATAGTCACAAGCGCGCGCTTCTACCACTGGGGTGGCTATACATTCGTTTATTAATATCAAACCATAAATATATGGTAAACACGTTCCTGAAGACAACTTCATCTTCAACCTCACGCCCAGCCTGAACCTTTGTATCTTATTCAATTCTCAACCAAAATGAAAACTGTAAGCATGAAACTTGTGGCAAATTTCCTCACGATTTCAGAAATGCAAACCAATAAAATTATAGATCAAAGACAAGCATGAATTTTAATGGCCCTAATTTGAACCCTAAAAAATTCAGAAACTTCAATCTTAAAATTCTCTAAACTCAAGCAACATAAATGAAAACTATGGACGTGGTTAGCTTCAAGACAATGATAACTACATTTCTTATTCACAAATAAACCATTAATGATGCTTGTTTGAAGAGTTCAAAAGTCAGAAAACTCACCTTGCAAGAGGGTATCGTGTTTTGAGTTGTAGTAGCTTTTAGTGAGTTCCAATGATTGGATTAGCTTCCTCAAGTTCCCAAGAAGCTAATGTGATGCTTAGCTTGAGCTGAAAGTGCCTGAGGAGTTTTGGAGAAGTCAAGGTGCAATGTGATGTTTTTGAAAATGGTGGATGATGACGAAGGTGTTACAGTGCTGTTGCAGGTGTTGGAATTGTTTGTGTATGTTATTTAGAAGCTTTTGAAAGTAAAAGGCCAAGAAACGCACGAGCAAATTTGGAGATTGGATTCAAAACTCAGAAATGGCAAGTTTTGAGGTGTTTTTGGTGATTCTGTGCTCTTGGTGTTTTCAGGGCTCAAGCATTCATGGGATTTGTGGCAAATGACTTGTGTATGTATAAGAAAAAGGTCTTAGTGCTTGAGAGAGTCAGAAGTACAAGTTATAGGCTGATTGCTATGTTACTTGATTTTGAAGAAAAGTGGGAAAACAAGTTTCAATGTGTAGTACAAGCATGGGATGGGTGATTGTAAGTGTTGAGATCAACTTCTCTTGAGTTATAAGACATGTATGATCATAAGAGAACAAGTACAAGGCTCAAGAACAAGTTTTGTGTAAAAAGCTACTTTATCAAAATGACATTGTGCACTTTCTTCCCAAAATGGATATAAAGTATGGCCTTGCATTGAATGCTTGAATTGAGACCTCTAACAGTTGTGCAAGAAATTAATTATGGAGTGCCTAACCAGTTTGAGGCCTGTCAAGTAGAGATTATGCAGCATAGGTTTGAAATTTGAATCTTGTTCATCACAAAATGACTTGTAATTCAAGTGTGAATACCCTAACTTCATCTCTTAGATTCTCCCTACTCAAAAATTATCTCAAGGATTTCTTGGACATTTTGGAAAGCTTGTAAAGTGATCTACAACCCCTCTTTGAATCACTTTTGAAAATTCCCCTTGGAACTATATGAAAAAGTGCCATGAAGTTAGGTGAAAATCCTGACCAAATTAGGGCAAAATTTCACTAAGTGTTTTGTTTCATGACCATGTGTTCTTAAAATTATAACTTTAGATCCAAGCACTTTTGGAAGGAGTTGTGTAAAGCAATGTTGTATATTTCATGGAGATCTACAAATTTCATGTTGAAAGTTTCTTTTGAATCATCTTGCATCATGGTGAAAATTTTGCTCAAAGTTGTGAAAAAATAAGAAATCTTGAATTTTTTATTTCTTGATGAATAAGTTTCATATTTTGAAATGCTTTGATGAATTATGATCTTTGACATTTGATTTTGACCAAAAAGTCAAAGTTTGACTTTTCAGTATACAATTGACTTTTGATTAGTTGACTGAAAATTCATATGTCAATCCATTGGACTTGAGCAATGTTTTGAGCCATGTCATTATGTAAAAATGATGCAATTGTACTCTTGAGATCATGCCTTAAACTAATTTATCATTTGCTAGGTCAAAAATCAGAAATTGCCCTTTCTCAGTCAAAATCCTAATTTTGACCATTTTGCCCTTTTGAAGATTTGATCAAATTTCTTGAGAAATTGTGGTCCAAACTTGATCAAATGATACATATGAGTTTAAAATGTTGATGTAGATCAAAAATTATGAATTTTGACTGTAAATTGGCCACAATTGACTTTTTCCCCAATACAACTGATTTTTAGGTCAACTGCTCAATTGACTGAGCAAAGGTGTGATCCAAAGCTTGAAACTTGACATGAGTAACATTGAGGGTTCATAATGATCCATGAAAGTCATATGGGGCATTGGAATTTCAAATATCCTTGTGCAATCTCAAACCATAATTTTGACATCAGTGCTTAAGGTGTTGTCTTGAGTTGATCAACCCTAGTGCAGTCTTGAGCCAAAGGAGGTCTTGTGAGAAAATTCTTGATAATTGAGAGGGAAAATTTTGGGGTACAACAAATGCCCCTGTTCAATCTTCTTAAGCCTGAAGCGTTAGATTGACGAGTTTTCCCTTTCGTGACTCGAAGGTGGAAGATGATTGGACATTAGAGTGCCCAAAAATTTGCACTCGGTGATGTGATGGTTAATGGTATAGGGAATGGGCTTAAAGATGCCATTCAAAAATTATTGTTGAGAGTAAAATCTGAATGAGTATCAAGATGGCATCCGTGTCTGGAGCGTAGCTGAACTGTATTTGAGAGTTGAGTCTGAATGAGTAACAGGATGGCATCCGTATCTGGAGCATATCTGAACTGTATCTGAAAGTTGAATCTGAATGAGTATTAGGATGGAATCCGTTTCTGGAGCATATCTAAAATGTATCTGAAAGTTGAATCTGAATGAGCATCAAAATGGCATCCGTGTCTAGAGCGTATCTGAACCATATCTGAAAGTTGAATCTGAATGAGTATCAAGATGGCATCCGTATCTGGAGCGTATCTGAACTGTATCTGAAAGTTGAATCTGAATGAGTATCAGAATGGCATCCATATCTGGAGCGCATCTGAACTTTATCTGAAAGTTGAATCTGAATGAGTATTAGAATGGCATCCGTTTCTGGAGCATATCTGAATCGTATCTGAAAGTTGAATCTGAATGAGTATCAGGATGACATCCGTATCTGGAGCGTATCTGAAATGTATATGAAAGTTGAATCTGAATGAGTATCAGAATAGCATTCGTGTCTGGAGCGTATCTGAAAGTTGAATCTGAATGAGTATCAGAATGGCATCCGTGTCTGGAGCGTATCTGAACTGTATCTGAGAAGCCTTTGAACATTGTTAAAGGTAGCTATTGATTAACCTTATCCTGAAAAGGGTAAAATGTTAGCTAATATGCAATGCCATGATGTATAAAATGCATGCATAATGAGATTATGATACATGCATTCGTGTTATCGATGTTTATAATATATGGATGCAATGTATGCGCATGTGAGCTAATCTGCTGCACTGCTTGTTGGATTGGGGAAAATAAATCACCGACTGCTGCTGAAGATACAAAGTGTGAGTCTTCATGTTTTGAGGTGTGGATGAATTTAGAGAAATAAACTTTGTTGTAAGGGAAATGTCGTGTACTGATTGTAAAATCCTATTGGGGAATCCTGAGAAATATGGGCGACTTTTACCGGGGAGTGATAACTGGAAGTTTTGTTCCGCTGGGGATTAAACTGCACACTGCAGGGGATTTTATCGAAATAGCCTAGAGAGATTTTCCTATTTCTTAAAGCCATTAGTGATTGTCTTTCTATTTTGTTTATTTGTAAATGGTAGTTACGTTCAAATGCATATGTTCAAAAATAAATCATTGGACGTTTTTGTAAAGAAAAACAGATAGTTTTGTACTTTCAAAGGGATATCTTTGTATTGACTTTGAGTAAGTATTTTTGTACAATGAGACAAATATTCTAGTAAGAGAATGCCTTCATAAAAAATGAAAATTTGATACAAAGAAAAGATAGCTATATGAAATAATCCCATGGGTTCCCATTCTGCTATAGCCTTCGTGTCTCTGAGTATCTTATTTATTTGTTGCCTTGTCCGAAGCTGATTGAACTGATCGGAACCGTCGAGTTTGTAGGTTGTCCGTAAGGTGATCCAACAAGACATAGTCATACGCTTTAATTCCCTAACTTTTGCCTGGACCACCCTTTTGGGTTTTCAGTCCACCAGGATACCCTTTTTTGCCCAAGCCGCCCTTTTGGGTTTTTAGCTTGCCGGGTGTACAGATTTTTTTTGTTTTATCCCTAATTTTTTCCCGAACCTTTTTGGTTCGCCGGGATGCCCTTGTTTTTCCTAGGTGTGTCAACCTAGCGGGTCTCTTATGCATAGTATCTTTTGACTATGTCCGCATTCACGGGGTGTGGAAGGTCATCGCCATCCATAGTGGTTAAGATCATTGCTCCACCAGAGAATATGCTTTTGATCACAAATGGTCCTTCGTATGTTGGAGTCCATTTGCCCCAGGGATCACCTTGCGGTAGTATGATACATTTGATCACCAGATCCCCGACTTGATACACTTGGCGTCTGACCCTTTTGTTGAAAGCCTTGATCATCTGTTTTTGATACATTTGACCATGACAGACAGCAGTAAGCCTTTTCTCATCAATCAAGTTCAGTTGATCAAGTCGAGTCTGGATCCAATCGTCTTTGTTCAGACCTTCATCCTTCATGATTCTCAGAGAGGGGATCTGGACCTCAATAGGCAAGACAACCTCCATGTTGTATACTAGAGAGTAGGGTGTTTCCCCGGTTGATGTGTGTGCCGTGGTACGATAACCGTGGAGAGCGAATTGTAGCATCTCATGCCAATCTTTGTATGTGACTGTCATTTTCTGTATGATCTTTTTGATGTTCTTATTTGCTGCTTTGACAACACCATTCATCTTTGGCCGGTAAGGGGAAGAATTGTGATTCTGGATCTTGAATTGCTCGCATAGGGCGGTGATCATAGTATTGTTTAGATTCGTACCATTGTTTGTGATAATCCTCTCCGGGATACCATACCAACAGACAATATTCTGTTTAATGAACCGGGCTACAACATTCTTGGTAACTAAGGCGAAAGAGGCCGCCTCAACCCACTTTGTAAAATAGTCAATGGCCACCAAGATGAAGCGGTGTCCATTAGAGGCTGTTGGTTTGTTTTCCCCAATCATATTGATGCCCCACATAGTAAAGGGCCAAGGAGCCGTCAAGACATTCAAAGAAACCGGAGGTACGTGCACCTTGTCAGCATAAATCTGACACTTGTGGCAGGTTCAAGAGTGTTGATAGCAATCTGCTTCCATGGCAGACAAGTAATAACCTGCTCGTAGGATTTTCTTTTCCATCGTATGCCCACTAGAATGGGTGCCAAAAGTGCCTTCATGTAACTCAGCCATGATCTTTTCCGCTTCAACATTGTCTACGCATCGAAGTAACAGAGTCATGGTTGCGTTTATATAGAATGCCATTACTAAGGAAGGAATTAGCGGAGAATATCCTTAAGAACTTCTTATCATTGACTGAAGCTCCTTCCGGATATTCTTGAGCCTCGAGATACCTCTTGACTTCGTGAAACCAAGGCCGGTCCATTACTTCTTCAGTATTAATCTCGTGACAGTGAGCTAGTTCATTCATCCGTTCAATGGTGATCTGGGGAGCCTCATTATCCCATTTAAGTTTATACATGGATGACATTGTGGCTAGTGCATCTGCTAGTTGAGTTTCTTCTCGCGGGAAATGCTCGAAGGTAATCTTCTCAAAATGCATGATCAATTTCAACACGTGTTCTTTGTTGGGGATCAGGTTAGGGTGTTTGGTGTCCCATTCCCCTTTGATATGGCTGATGACCAAAGCTGTATCTCCGAATACACTTAAGGATTTGATTCCCAAATCTATGGCAGCCTTGAGACCAAAAATGCACGCTTCGTATTTTGCCATGTTGTTTGTACAGTTGAAGCAAAGTCTTGTAGTAAAGGGAGTATGACATCCTTCAGGGGATATAAGTACATCACCAATACCATTACCGAGTGTGTTGGATGCCCCATCAAAAACCAGGGTCCATCGGGATCCTTGTTCAGGTCCGTCATATGGTCTGAATTCTTCACATTTGTTTGCCATCATGATGTCTTCATCTGGGAATTCGAACTTCATGGACTGGTACTCATCCACAGCTTGATGAGCAAGGTGATCAGTTAGTACACTGCCCTTTATTTCTCTCTGGGTAGTATATTGTATATCATATTCTGTCAAGATCATCTGCCATCTCGCTATTCTCCCATAGAGGGCAGGTTTCTTGAAGATTTATTTTATTAGATCCATTTTAGATATCAATAAGGTAGTATGGGTCAGCATATACTATCTTAGTCGGCGAGCAGCCCATGCCAGAGCACAACAAGTTTTCTCGAGCAGTGAATATCTTGTTTCACAGTCGGTAAACTTTTTGCTCAGGTAATAAATAACATGCTCTGTTCGGCCAGACTCGTCATGTTGCCCCAGCACACACCCCATTTAATTTTCCAAAACAGTTAGATACATGACCAATGGTCTTCCCTCGACTGGTGGCATCAAAATATGATGCTCTTGTAAGTACTCTTTGATCTTGTCGAAGGCAGTTTGGCACTCATCATTCCATCTGAATACTTGATCTTTCTTCAGCAATTTGAAGATTAGTTCACAAGTAGCTTTTAGGTGAGAAATGAATCTGGAAATGTAGTTCAACCGTCCCAAGAATCCTATGACTTCCTTCTCAGTACGAGGAGCAGGCATCTCTTGTATCGCTTTTACCTTGGCAGGATCCACTTCGATACCTTTACTGCTGACGACAAAGCCAAAGAGTTTACCAGACCTTACCCCAAATGTTCATTTATTCGGGTTCAACCTCAACTTGTACTTCTTTAACCTCTTAAATAGTTTCTGTAAATGATCAAGATGCTCTTCTTCTGTTTGATATCGAGCTATCATGTCGTCCATATAGACCTCTATTTCGTGATGTATCATGTCGTGAAATAAGGCTACCATGGCACGCTGATAGGTTACCCCCGCATTCTTCATCCCAAATGGCATAACCTTGTAACAGAATGTGCCCCACTGTGTGATAAAGGCTGTTTTCTCCATGTCCTCAGGCGCCATTTTGATTTGGTTGTATCCTGAGAAACCATCCATGAAGGAAAACAGCTTATGTTGTGCTGTACTGTCAACCAAAATATAAATGTGGGGAAGTGGGAAATCATCCTTAGGGCTTGCCCTATTCAAATCTCTGTAGTCCACGCACATTCGTACCTTGCCGTCCTTTTTAGGCATGGGAACAACATTGGTAACTCATTGTGGATAGGAGGTGACGACCAAGAATTCAGAATTGAGTTGTTTCATGACTTCCGCCTTGATCTTTTCTGACATGTATGGTCACATGCGATGGACCTTTTGTTTTACCGGTGGGCAGTCTTCTTTTGTTGGTAGACGATGTACCACGATGTCTGCATCAAGTTCTGACATGTCTTCGTACGACCAGGCAAAGACCTCAACATAATCATGTAGCAACTGAATCAGACGCTCTTTGACACTGGGTTTCATATTGGCACCCACTTTGACTTCTTTCTTGTCCTCTTCGGTACATAGGTTAACTGTGTCTGTTAGTTCTTCGTGGGGCTGAATGGTCCTCTCTTCTTGTTGTAGTAACCTGGCGAGTTCCCCTAGTACTTCACAATCTTCCTCACCTTCGTCTTCGGCTTGGTAGATTAGATTTTCAGAATCACATAAGGCCATAGCAGAATCGTTATCCATGGGATCCTGAATGGATGTAGATCTACAATTTGAATGTGAGTGTGTGTAAGAGTATAGCTATCTTTGAAATAAATGAAAATGTAAAAAGAAAAACAACGAGCATAAAGTTTGTATGCAAAAACGTCCATGATTCATTGATGTCATATGGAAATGAGATAATAACCCTTACAAATGGACCAATATGCCTCGGGTAAGACACAAGGTTTTAAGAGTCTGAATTGTTTAATATTACAGGTCCGAAAAAATTTAAAGACAAATTACTATTGGATAAAAGTGATTGGGACAAAATCTATAGCTTCCCAGTTGCTGAGCCCTCCATTGACAGTTGGGAAAATCCAATCCTCCAGGTTATAGTTGTCTTCATCATCCTCCACTGTGTTGAATTCGTGGTTGCTGATCTTCAAGGGTGGTCCTCCGGCACGAGCACGACGTACAGATTTCTGGGCTCCTGAAGTGAAACCCAAACCAAATTTGTCAGACTTGTATAGGATATCCGGGAGTTGGCCCCAAATAGTGCACCCACCTTCTTCTATCATTGCCTTGCATCTTTCAAAGACGACATATTGAGCGGAGGCCTTGTAATCTCTGGGACTTGGGAAACAGGCTTGGTTACTACCATAGTTTGTGGGACTTCTTCAAAGTGCTGGAATGGAGTTTCAATAAATTCACCATCTAATTTCACATATCTGAAGGAATTTAGATGACTGACCATATACTCTTCTTCTCCATGAACAATGATGATTTTCCCCTGAATTGGATGTTTCAGCATTTGATGCAACGTAGAGGTAACGACATCAGCATTGTGAATCCACGGTCGGCCTAATAAGCAGGAATATGAAGGGCGAATATCCATTACATAAAAATTTGAATCAAATGTTTGTGTTCCAACTTTTATGGGGATGTCCACTTCCCCATGCACCATCCTTTTTGAGCGGTCGAAGGCCCTCACCACTATGTTTCTAGGTTTCAAGGTCAATGCTTCACAGTCAAGCCTATCAAGAGCCTTTTTAGGAAACACATTCAAAGACGAACCAGTATCAACCAAGACATGAGCCAAAGTCGTGCCCATGAATTTGACTGAGACATGCAATGCCTCGTTATGCTTCCTCCCCCTTGGCGTTAAATCAGCATCCGAAAAACCTAAACCATTATCTGCGGTCAAGCTGGCTTCGCAGTCCCGGAACTGATCGGCAGATGTTTCTTGGGGTACATGAGCAGTTTTAAGGAATTTCACCAAGGCCTTTGAATGAGCCTCGGAACATAACAATAAAGCTAGCATGGGAATTTTTGATGGAGTTTGCCCTAGTTGTTCGACTACGTTGTAGTCGCTTCTTTTTATAATCTTTAGAATTTCCTCCATCTCTTTTCGGGAGGTCTCAGGGACAGCTACTGATTGTGCCTTCATCCAGACAGGCTCAACCAGAATACCTTTGCCTCGAGTCTCGGTTGACTCGGCAATAAGAATGTCGGTATGGGTGATAACAGGAATTGCAACAGTTTTATCAACATGAGTATTAGTAGAGATGATTGCAGGACTAGGAATAGCCTTTGGAGGAGAAACAACAGGAATGATTACAGGTCCAGAAATAACTTTTGGAGGAGCAATTTCTGGAGACAATACCCTTCCACTTCGGGTTATCTTGCTAGTCCCTGCGATGTTACTGATATCAGAGTCAACTTTCTCAGAACTTGAATTTTCAGCAGCTGGCCAATCTTGCTTGATACCGTGATAGTAGATATCACCTCTATAATTCCATGGGACGGTTTTGTCTGACGAATACGGGATTGGTCCAGGCATTGTAATCATCAACGAAGCTACTTTAGGAATTGATGTAATTTTAACGGGTCTTTTGGTGGAGACCCTGGAAGAATTGGCGGAAGTGGTCACTATGGAAACATCATTATAAGAAATAGTTGGAATAGAAGTCTTCTCGAACAAAATCTCCTTGTCATCTATTAGGCATTGAACGCCTGCTTTTAACAAATGACAACAGGTTGGTGAGGATAAACAGAAATGAAAGTTTTCACCACAGCCTGGGAAAAAACCAGCATTCAATAAGTTATTTTTGATAGTCAGTAGTGGGGTCACAAGTTCATCAACCAAATTAACAAACATATCCTCCTCAACGGCATTGACATCATGGTCACGCTTGGGCATAGGGGCAGTGATAACATTGGGAATTTCTGGCGCATCGAATTCAATCTCATTGGCTTCAAGAAGGTCTTGTACCTTGTTTTTCAGAGCCCAACAATTGTTGGTGTCAGGCCGGGACTCTCAGAATGGTATGCACAGCGGGAATTAGGATGATAATGAGGAGAGGTTGTGTTGGGATTTTTTGGAGCTTCTTTCAAAGTCTCTAGATTCGATCTTAACAAATGTGGAAATACTTGAGATAGTGTCATATTAATTCGAGTGAACTGTATGACTGGTCTTTCTGTTCTTGGCTGGTTGCTTCTTTACTGAGTAGGTGCAGGTTAAGGAATCATGACAGCCTCCACCATTGGACGACGTTCAGTCCTATCTTGATTTCTTTGAGGATATACAACAACAACTTCTTTTTTTTCCAATAAATGGTTTTCTTACAGTAGCAGAGGATGCTTCTTTTTGAATCTTCCCATTTTTTATCCCGGTTTCCACTCTTTCTCCGGTCAATATCAATTCGATAAAACCTGCCGAGGAACTCCCAATTAAGTGATTAGAGAAAGGACCGGACAAGGTACCCAAAAACATGTCTACTAACTCTCTTTCAGATATGGGAGGCTGGACTCTTCCTGCTAAGTCCCTCCATTTTTTAGCATAGTCTTTGAAGCCTTCACTTGAAACCATGGCCATACTCTGGAGTTGAGTACGGGTGGGAGCAAGGTATGCGTTGTATTGGTATTGTTTGTAAAAGGAAGCGACAAGATCTTCCCAATTATGAACATCAACTCTTTCTATCTGATAAAACCAATCAAGCTGAGTTCCGGACAGGCTGTCTTGAAAGAAGTGTACCCATAAATCCCTGGCAGCAGTGTGAGGTTGTATTTTCCTCACATAGGACCAAAGATACATTTTGGGACATGAAACTCCATCATATTTGGCGAACATCGGTGCCTTGAATTTTGGAGGAATGACAATCCCAGATACTAAACCCAATTCCTCAAAGTCTAGTCCAAGCACTTTTTGAATTTCCATTGCACTTAACCGCTCTTCCAGATGCTTATACTTGTCATCGGCCGAAGGATATTGTTCTTCAGAATAATCTTCTTCTTCCTCTTCCTCTTATGAATCTGGTTGGGCAACTGCTTCCTTGCCTTTCCCTTCTTGATTGTCTTTCTCACCAGATGACGTTGCAAAGTCTAGGGTCCTTCTTGCTTGTCCTTGGAATCTTCTTCCCATATTTAGAACTCTGTTTTTTTTCTTTCTTTTTTTTCTCTTCAACCAGCAAGGTCTTTAACTCTTCTTGTCCTTCGTCTAGAGTTAAGAACATCTGTTGAAACTGAGAATTTTACGCCTGAAGGTCTTTCACCGTTTGCTCGAGATCCATCTTACTGAAATAACCAGTAGAAATATGAGGAGACTTGTTACAAGAAACCTGCTTATGTCATGATGAATGATAGATGCATATGCAATGATCTCAAGGATTTTAAAGATTCAAATTTGTTTTAGACAAAAAAGGAAACACATGTTATATTAATAAATTAAAGCTTGAGTACATCAATGCCTCTTTAGGCTTACATAGAAATAAAAACTCTAAGATAAAAAGGTTGTCCGCATCCTCTTTGGTGGGATGTAGGCGTTTAGAGTCCGCTCCTCATGAAGTTTCTTGGTGAGCTCCAGGTTCTTCTTCTCGCTAGCGTAGAACTGGGCCTCGAAAGTGTCTCTCTCCCTCTTAAGCTGTATCCAATCCCTTTGTAAGTCTTCAAGAGAGGTGGGCATGTGAGGATGCAGGATAGTGTACGGAACATCTCCTTCCACAACAGGCTCTATGATTACCGGGAGAATGGATGGGTAAGGCATCATAAGACTTTGAGCATGAGCTCGTACCCATTTAAGGTAAGGCTCAAGAGGGATAGAGTTATTATGCCCCAATGTATTGCTATCTACCTTGTTCAACATCCTCCAAACTTGGATAAATCTCTAGCGATGACCTTAATCGTTGTTCTCGTAGTCAAATATCAAACCTTGAATGAGTATCTCATGTGGGCCATGCCTTCGGGCGTAACCAAACTGTCTTAAGGCTAAACAGGGGTTGTAGGTGATACCTCCCCTAATGCCAAGTGTTGTACCCCAAAATTTTCCCTCCTATATTTCTCAAAACATTTCAAGAAAGATCCCCAAGTTGCTCAAGGTAGTCCAAGGGTTGGCCAGACAAGCTCTCTCCTAAGGTAGTCTACCTCAAATTAGGGTTTCATGTTGCATCAAGATGATTGAGTCCAAGGGACCCCAAATGCTCAACATTTTCCTAATATGTTCTCAAGATCATCCATGTCAAGTTTTAAGCCTTGCAGAGGAAGTTTGCTCAGTCAATTGCTCAAAGGCCTAAAAATCGACTGTGCTAGGGCAAAAGCCAACTGTGGCCCACATACAGTCAAACTTCAAGATTTTTGGTTAACATCCTCATTTTGAAGTATATTTCATCATTTCATCAAGGGTTGATCATGATTCATCAAGGATTGCTCATAATTCATCAAGACTCAAAAGTTGCTAAATTAGGGTTTTGTAGGAAAAGTCAAATCAAATTTTGACCAAGCATAACTTTCTCATACTTTATTAGAAATGACCCATCCAAAGCTCATTTTGAATAGGATGCAATTTCATACAATCCATCTTCAGCTCCCAAGTTCAAAATATGCACTCACAAGAAGTTATGAATTTGGACATTATAGGTCATTTTGGAAAGTCAACAAAAACACCTTTTGGGTTAAAGCTTCTTACATGAACATGGAAGATCCAATTGAGATGAAACAAAATAGGTCTCTTAGGGGACATCCTAAGCTTTCTAAAAAGTCCAAGAACACCCTCATAAGGTTAAAACTGAGAGAGATATACATTGTCAAAGTTGGACAATTTTTGAAAAAAATGCATGAAGCAAATATTGACCAAACTTGGATTTTTTTTTCCAAATGGGCCTATCTTTTCAAGTTTGAAACTCATTCCTAACATGGTCCACGACCTCTAAGCCCACCCATACATTTTTCTACTATTTATGCTATTTATTTTGATATTTTATTCATTAAAATTCAGAATTAAATAAATAAATAATAGAAATAATATAAATTTTGATGTGAATCCATTTTGGGAAATTTTTATGTTGGTTTATGTCAATTTATTTCGTGCAATAACTCTTCAAATATGTCCAGGTTCATCCACATGTGAAAATGGCATAAAATCATCAAATATGGCATTTTTTTTTCAAATTTTGATCATGGTCTTAAAACAAAACATTATGAGGGAGATTATTTCCATGCTTTCTTTTCTCGACATTCTCCTCTATAAATATAGAGCCATACAAGTTTGAAAGGGACTAAAATCCTCTCTAAAAATCTCTTCAAAAAACTCTCTAAAAGCTCTTCAAAAAGCTCCCCAGAAATCAAAGAATTGGTGCAAGTCATATCTCGAGGTTCCGGTCTCTCTCAATTGACATCAAGCCTCAAACCATCCTATTGAAGTCCTCAAGAGTCTTACAAGGCCCAAGAGCAATCCATCACACGCCTAGCACGCCCCCCATTTGACAACACCGGTTTGGTAAAATTTTAAACTTTGAATCTCTAATCTTAATCACATTTTATGGTATGCTAACGTTTGTTTGAGTTTATATAGAACAATTATGGATGGTTGAATCATAGGTTCCATGCAAGAATAAAAAAACACCATAGTTAAAGCATGGAGCTTTCGAAGATTCAGGCCTAGGGATTTCTGATGATTGCACCCCCTGTTTACTTTTGCTACTAGGCCCATCTTTATTTTCATGTTTTATTTGTTTTGTTTATTTCTTTTAATCCCTTTTATTTTTTTATCAATAAACAAATATAAAAATCACATAAAAATAGATTTAGGATTTTTTCTTAATTAAATTTTAATTTTAGGTAAAACTTTAATTTCTTTTTGTAAATAACTTAAAAATAATTAGAATAAATAGGTTTTATTACTAACTTAATTATATTTTATTTTTTCCTAAAATAACCAAAGAAACCAAAATAGGTCATGTAATTATTTTTATTAATTAATTTAATTAACTAATTAATTGCATATTTAATTTAGAAAACTTATTTCTTTTATTAAAAACAACAAAAAACAATTTTTCTTTTAATTAGGTTAGAAGGGTCAAAACCTTAAATTCTCGTCGATCTTAATTCTTCTCGCGCGGTTTATTTTTATTATTTACCATATTGATGTAACTTCCTACAGTTTGTAATAGTTTAATTAGGACGTTTATTTACATTTATCGCTTTATTTTCAAAGGGTTTGTTTTTGACTATGTAAATACCCGAAGCCTTGTAATAGCGTAGTTTAAATTCCGCACTTTAAATTCCGCAAATTATTAACTGTTAGATGTATGATATAGGGATGCATGACAAGAATGTATGATTAAATTTAAAACAGTAGATCACCCTAAATGTGCAAAGATAAATAAACTGAAATTGAATCATACGCACATGCGCACTCCTAGGGTACACTCTCACTTGGTTGCCTTCGGTAAACGGTCATTGAGTATAGGATGCTTTAGTGGTCGTCCTTTTGTCTAAATAAAGATCAAAATCCCGATTCAGAAAATTTGCCTCGGAATGGTTGCCTCGGAATTGTCGCCTCGAATAAATTGATCTAAGACATTAGGGTTACTACTAATACGTCCTAACATTGCTTTAGTGACCATACGTCCCTTTCGAATTGACCCTCAAAACTCCAACGACGGTGCTACCTACTCACTAATAGTAGGATAGCATTGTCTAAAGGAAACGAACATATAACGATTCTTTTTTCGAGTAGGTAGATTAGTTCTTAAGTACTTGCTCAATCCAAACAAAATTTTCACACTTACACTCCTTTACAAACAAAGTTTTCAAAAACACTTCATTACACTCTTGAAGACAGAAGCAAGAGTTAAATCGAAGTCAAAACAAAAACTTTTCAAAGCCCCAAAACATAAAGAAAACAATTTTGAAAATGATGAGCAAGTACCTAAGATCCCGTAGATAACTACGGATAGAAAGAGTGCTAATACCTTCTCTTTCTATAATCTACCCCACGTACTCATAAATATCTTGAAAAAGGATTTTTTCTGTGCTTTTTTCCTTTTCTTGTTGGATAAAATAAAAGTAGGTGGAGACTCTTGCTTACCGCGACATTTTGCAAATACAAACGCAAAACGCAAACCAACATAAATTCCTTAACGAAATAGGGAAACCACGTCCCCGTTCTGGCCACCGTATCACAGAACTGGCGACTATGCTGGGGAAGAGAATAAGTGGGGTGCACCTTAGGATTAGTTCATCATAATGTTTTCAATTACTTGATTTGTATGCTTTATCTTTGTGGGTTTGAATCAGAGTTACTATAGATCATAACCCGGATCTGGGGATACCTTTTAGGTAAGTAGCAATAGACTGTGAGGGAACTATACGACGTAGACCGATACGGTTAAAGCAGTAGCTACATTGGTGTGACACTTTAGTTCGTATCGATATCCCTTGTGGAGGAACAAGGAGAATATGGGGCTGTTAAGGGGTCATTAAGCACCAACTGACCTTAGAACCTATAATTGACCAACTTGGCCATAGAAAAGTAGCAATATGCTACACTCATTGAGACCAAACTCTCGCGATGATTCCGGCTGCAAGAAAAGGTTGCTAAACTGGAATTATGACCGATCGAGGGTGGTCATTGATATTGAGATCCTCTAGAACCCGGTTACTATTACTAGGACAGGTTGAACCAACTAAACTGAAAGAGGGTAGTACCTAAAATCCATGCCAGCCTAAAATTTAAGGGCTACTGTGTGACTTGTGTGCCCTTACCATGTTTGCTATCTGTGAATACTTGTGGTGTGTTTCTATCATGACATCATACATCATGACATTGCATGCATATTTCATTAGACTAACCCATTTCAAAGACCGAGGGGATTCATCTTTGTTCTATTTTGCAGATCATGGCATCTATGAGCATAAATACTATTTGCATCAGCTTCATACAAATCCATGCTCAACTTAGAGAGTTGGTTTCTAAGGTTCCTGATACTTCTTCCGTTGTCAGAAGACATGGTCACCTCCTTGGTTTGGTCACTTCTAAGATGGATGAGAAAATGATGAGTGTCTTGTTCCAGTTCTTCGACCCATTGCATCACTGCTTCACCTTCCCGGACTATCAGTTGGTCCCTACTTTGGAGGAGTTCTCTGATTTACTTGGTATTTCTATTCTAGAGAAGACACCATTTACAGGATTAGAGGTGGCTCCTAGGCCAGAAGATATTGCTACAGCCCTACATCTGACAAAGGCTGATGTAATGTCTAACTGGGAGACTCGGAGTGGGGTTAAAGGCTTCCTGGCTAAGTTCTTGATTGATCAGGCTCAATAGTTTTGGGACAGCTTGGACTTTCAAGCATTTAAAAACATCCAAGCACTTCTCATCTATGGCTTGGTTTTGTTCCCTAATTCAGATTCTTTCGTCGACGTGAACGCAGTCAAGGTCTCATGTCCCATAATCCAGTGCCCACTCTCTTAGGTGATATTTTGCATGCTCTTTATGCCCGTACTGCTCGTAAATGGGGAACCCTTTTGTGTTATGCACTGAAATTCTGGCTGCAGATACTCAATGTCACGTTCAATGTTATGACACCGTATCTGACTTACTATATGACAGTAAATACAAAAGCAACAAAGAACACAGTCAATTGTTTACCCAGTTCAGTGTGCAACAACACCTACTCTAGGGGCTACCAAGCCAGGGAGGAAATCCACTATAAGAGATGTTAATTCAGGAATAAACCAACCAGTTTATCTCCTTCACTTAAGACCTACCCAATGCAATTCCAATCTAAGTACAACTTAAACCTGAGTTCCTACTCACTCCCCCTCAATCACAGCAGTGATACATAAACCAATTTGACTTAAGAATTGATGAAGACACTCTTCAAAAACAAACACTTGATTAAGCTTCACAGCTTTTTAATCAAGCAGCACAATCACTCGTGCTTCACAGCTTTGAGTGATGCACACAACTAACTTGACTCTGCTTCACAGCTTTAGTCAAGGAACATTCAAACACTCTTGCTTCAAAGCTTTGAGTGCTACACAACCCTTACAATTAGAAACCTATTCCAAGTCACTTATCACAATGATAATTGCTTGGAGTACAATAATCAAACCTATACAGATTACAAATGATCTTCTGATCAAATAAAAGGGATGCCTTGCAAAACAGCAGCTCTGTTGAATATATAGCAGCTGCAACTTCAGTTAGGTTTTCCACAAAAACCTAAGGTTAATTCCGTTTAACCTAAAGACCAGGTCACAGGACTTTATTAACCAGGTTAGGGTTGAGCTAGGTTACCCCTTAGAAAACGCAGGATTCTGTTCTGAAAAGACTGAGTTATTTCCTGAAAAAACTATGACTTATCCAACCTGCAAACCTGTTAGTTCAGAACAGGATGTCTTAACATCTGTTATGACATCTGAGAAAACCTATCTACTGATTTAGCAAAATGTGATCATTTTGCAAAATGCTCAGATACACACTTATAAACATCAGTACTTGAATTACAATATTTTTCTGCAAAGGTACCTAATGAGTCAGTACAAACTAAACAAGAATGTTATGACATCAGTCATGACATTCACACATACACTTGGGTTTTACCAAAAATGCAAGCCAATACCTAAACAACTACAAACTCCCCCTTTGGCAGATTTTTGGCTAAAGACCCTAAGCAATCAGAGATAGACAGCAGCAGAAATAAATGAATGCAGAAAAATAGAATGTCTAATTGAGCAAGTACATATTAAGTACCAAAATATTCTCCCCCTCTTTAGCCACAAATGGGCCAAAGATACATGTTCATAATGATTATACAGTTATCCAAAGACAATTAATAAGAGCAGCAGCAGAAAAAAAGAACTGAACACACTTCCAAACTCCACCAGATATCAGCACTAACCAGCAACACCACCAAACAGCAACCAACCTTCAAGCGCTGTCATCAGACTCAGAGGAGCTAGTTTCTTCAATGTTGAGATGACCTTCAGCTTCTACACCTTCTTCCCTTCTATTTTCTTCAGCTTCCTCCTTTTCTAGCCTGGCAATTAGAATTTCTAGGGTCCTTTTTCTAGCATCCAGCTCTTTGCAAGTTTCTTTTAAAACAGCTATGACATCTGATGTCTTGGACTGGGTCTTCACAAACGATGTCTCAGCTGATGTTATGACAATGTCTGGAGCATGAGATCCCTGAAACAGTTTGTAGTGCAAGCCAAGGGCAGGAGCTCTTTTGCAGACTGTATCTCTTGCCACAAGGATATCAGGGTATTGTGCAAGGATGATTCCACAAAGGAGGGAGGGAAAGGCAATTGGTCCTTTGACAGCATAACTGCCAGCATGCTTTAAAGTTTGTTCAAAGATGTACCTGCCATAGTCAAAAGCAGTCTTGGTTCCCACATCATAAATAAATCTCCCCAGTCCTGTGGAGATAGTTGATTTATGATTTGTAGGCACCCAGTTGGCTGCACCTATTTTATGCAAGATGGCAAATTTCATGCTGAGTTTACTGGCATTCAGCTTGCCTTTCAAGGGCCAGCACTTTACTTGCCTGGCTGTGATGGTTTGACAAACTTCATTGTCAGTTGCCTCCAGATCAGGACAATCCTCATTTGTTCTTCCAAGAAACTTGTTGATTTATGATGGAGAGAACTTGACCCTTCTTCCTCTAACAAAAACACTTTCAAAGTCAGCTGACCTTCCATCAGCACAATCATTAGACAAGTTCACTACAAACTCCTTGACCAGATTTTCATAACATTTGTTAAATTTTATCACTGTCTTCATTAGTCCACCATTCTTGATCAGGTCCATGATGTCTTTGCACTCCAAGGCATCATTGTTTAGTTCTCTCTCTAATGCTATTCTCTTTAAGCAAACATACTTCCATCTGTTTGCATTGTCAGGATGATGAAAAGAGATGTTGTCTGTTGGGACTTCAGGCACTCTAGAAATTTTGCTGGAGGGGAGCTTCCTTCTGATAGGAGTTTATTCAATATCAATCTCAAATTCTGATTCCTCATCAGAATCAGAAGATTCAGGTTCTTTTCTCTTCTTAGAGATTGGTTGTCTAGCAGTATGCACCTGGGCCTTCTTCCGTTTTGTCTGAATACTTTTCTCAGCCATGCCTTCAGCCTTGGATTTCTTAGCATTAGGTTTATCATTCTGAATACTCTTTCTTTTCATCAATCTCCTAGCTATGCTAGGGTTCACATTAGCAATCAGATCATTATCTGAGTAATCCTCATCCATATCAATGATAGGTGGATCAGCAGCCTTTTCTGAAGGGTTCTGAATGTTGTCTTTTTGTGTCACAACATTCTCAGTGACATCTACATTCTCAGAAACTTCCACATTCGGTCTTTCTGATTGATTTAAAGGGACAAAAATCCCCGTTACAGATTGGTTTCCACTCAGTATACTAGTAACCAGCCTAGCAATAGCTTGATGAACTTGAACTGATCCTTCTCTATTAGGTACAGAAGACGAAGGATGAGAAGAATTACCAGAGGCTGTAGCTTGAGCTCTTCCTGCATGTCTGGTTCTGAGCTTTTTGACTTTGGCTGGGTCAGTTGCCATCTCTCTGAGAGGAGTGACCTCAAGAACTTCAGATTCTATGCATGTGGTGATTGCCCTAGAGTCTTGGTCAGATGATGACGATGATGAGGATGACGAAGTCGCCATGGTTGAAGACGATGTCTGAGACATTTTGATTGACTTTGAGTAATGGTAGCAGTTTGAGAAAAATCTTTGATTGAGAGGAGGAAACAGATTGCAAGGACGAGAGAGGTAGGGGGTAAAAGGGAGTCTTTTCAACTTCTTAACGATTTTGAAAGAATTGTGAAAGTATATGATTAACCCACTAAAGATAGACTTAATAAAATTAATTCCTTCAACCTTTGTTTTAAGCAAAATTAATTGCTATAATTTCTTATGTTGGTGAATACCCAACCTGCCCCTCAAATTTTCAAGTTTATTTCCAACAAGAGCCTTGGTAGAAGAATCTGTCAGCTGAAGCTTAGAGAAACTATGTTCCAGTTTAAATGGCTCCTTCTCTTCAAAGTCAATAGGGTTCAAGGAAATGTTGATTGTATTCAGATTGTCACAACACAATGTCACAACATCTTGTGTGACATTGTACTCAGGGAGCATCTGTTTTGACCAGATGTTTTGAGAACAGTTTTTCCTAGCAGCAACTATTTCCGCACAGAATTGGGAAGGCATTCTTTTGATATGAATCACAGTTCTGGTTGATTCTTGAATAATTTTCTGTTTGTCCAGTCCATTTTGATGGAGAGTTATAGGAGAGGAGACTTCAAGCCTCATTTCTTCAGGGAAACAGAATTTATTAGACTTGTTATTTCCAACATCCTTGTCAGGATGACTTATGGTACTGACAACACATCCTTCTTCAAGTTTATTTGCCACATCACAGATATTATCAACTTGTAGTTTTGGAGTTCTTCTGACTGCTTCCATAGAAATAGCTCTTTTCATTCTTCTTAGATGCAGGGGACCAAGCTTATGCTGCCACAGTTTCATCTCTTTTTCTTCTTTGATAATTGGACACATAGTGGAGATATCAGTGTTCTCAGGCTGCCACAAGTAGCAGTTATCTTTGGATCTGATTCCTCTCATTACAACTTCTAGTTTTTTATTAATTACTAGACATTCAGATCTTGAGAAGTTGACCTTGAATCCTAGATCACATAATTGACTGATACTAATGAGATTAGCAGTCAGCCCTTTTACCAGCAGTACTTTATTCAGACTTGGAACTCCAGGGCAGTCCAAATTACCAACTCCTTTGACTTCACCTTTAGCACCATCTCCAAAGGTCACAAAACTGGTGGTGTGAGACATAACATTATTGAGGAGATTTTTGAACCCAGTCATGTGTCTGGAACATCCACTATCAAAGTACCAGCCTTCCTTTGCAGACACTCTCAGGGAAGTATGGGCTATCAGGGCAGTAGCCTTTTTCTTCCAATGAGGAGTATGTGGTACCCTTTTTGGCTTAGGTTTAGCACCAGAGTTTTGATTAGGGTATCCATGCAATTTGAAGCAGAAGGGCTTTATGTGTCCATACCTCCCACAGTGATGACATCTCCATCTTTGGTATTTTTTCTTCATGTATTTCTGATGTTGAGAGTTGTGTTGAGACATCTGCTTTGACAATTGTTTAACATGCCTGATCTTCTTGTCTGCACCAGGTTTCTTAGCTTCCACAAATCCTAGACCAGATTTGTTTCCCACATTTTGTCCCACTTGTAGGATCTCTTCCAATTTATCTGATCCATTGGTCAACATCTTGACAGATTTTGTCATTTGGTTCAGTTGTGAGTTTAGTAATTGAACTTCCCCTTCTAGGTGACTTATAGTTTCAAGATCTGCCCTTTTTTCCGCCTCCAGCTTTATAATGAGTTTTGATTGTTTCTCATTCTACACACAGACTTCAGCACTTCTGATACACAATTTCTTGTAGGTATCAGCCAATTCTTCAAATGTCACTTCTTCATCACTAGTGTCACTTTCAGAAGTACAAACACTAGTTAGAGCAGTAACTAGTTTGGCAGATTCTTCTTCAGAATTACTTTCTGAATCATAGTCAGACCAAGTAACAGTCATTCCTTTCTTTTGTTTCTTAAGGAAGGTAGGACATTCAGCTCGAATATGTCCATATCCTTCACATCCATGGCATTGAATACCTCTGCCTTGGTTTCCCTTATCTTCTGACCTTGGTCTTCTGCTGGAACTGTCAATGTCAGAGGGAATGTTATGAACATTAGACCTTGACTTTGGATCCATTCTTTTTATGAGCTTGTTGAACTGTCTTCCAAGCATGGCAATAGCTTCTGATATATTTTCTTCTTCATCCTCCTTGTTTTCAACATCAGTGTTGGATACAAGTGCTATGCTTTTGTTCTTCTTGTCACCATTATCAGTGATCCCCATCTCAAAAGTCTGAAGAGACCCAATAAGTTCATCCACTTTCAACTTGCTGATGTCCTGGGCTTCCTCTATGGAAGTTACCTTCATTGCAAATCTTTTAGGCAAAGATCTGAGAATCTTCCTTACCAGTTTTTCTTCTGACATCTTTTCTCCCAGTGCTCCTGAGGTGTTGGCAATCTCCAAGATGTTCATGTGAAACTCATGAATGGTTTCATCTTCCATCATTTTTAGATTCTCAAACTTGGTGGTCAACATCTGAAGCCTTGACATTTTTACTTTGGAATTTCCCTCATGAGTAGTTTTGAGTGTGTCCCAAACTTCCTTGGCTAGTTCATATTGATGTACTAGTCTGAAAATGTTTCTATCAATTCCATTGAACAAGGCATTTAAAGCTTTTGAATTTCCCAGAGCTAACTCATCTTCTTCTTTACTCCAATCTTCCTCAGGCTTCAGACTGATTGTCCCATCTTTCTCAGTTATGGTGGGATGAATCCATCCTTTGTCAGCAGCTCTCCAAGCCTTTTTGTCCAGAGATTTTAGAAAGGCAATCATACGAGGTTTCCAGTAGTCATAATTAGTTCCATCCAGAATGGGTGGTCTATTTCCAAAAACTCCTTCTTTGTCCATAGTGCCAGAAAGTGATAATCCTAGATCTCACCCAGTAATACAGGCAGGGTGCCTGCTCTGATGCCAATTGAAATTCTGGCTGCAGATACTCAATGTCACGTTCAATGTTATGACACCGTATCTGACTTACTATATGACAGTAAATACAAAAGCAATAAAGAACACAGTCAATTGTTTACCCAGTTCAGTGTGCAACAACACCTACTCTGGGGGCTACCAAGCCAGGGAGGAAATCCACTATAAGAGATGTTAATTCAGGAATAAACCAACCAGTTTATCTCCGTCACTTAAGACCTACCCAATGCAATTCCAATCTAAGTACAACTTAAACCTGAGTTCCTACTCACTCCCCCTCAATCACAGCAGTGATACATAAACCAATTTGACTTAAGAATTGATGAAGACACTCTTCAAAAACAAACACTTGATTAAGCTTCACAGCTTTTTAATAAAGCAGCACAATCACTCGTGCTTCACAGCTTTGAGTGATGCACACAACTAACTTGACTCTGCTTCACAGCTTTAGTCAAGGAACATTCAAACACTCTTGCTTCAAAGCTTTGAGTGCTACACAACCCTTACAATTAGAAACCTATTCCAAGTCACTTATCACAATGATAATTGCTTGGAGTACAATAATCAAACCTATACAGATTACAAATGATCTTCTGATCAAATAAAAGGGATGCCTTGCAAAACAGCAGCTCTGTTGAATATATAGCAGCTGCAACTTCAGTTAGGGTTTCCACAAAAACCTAGGGTTAATTCCGTTTAACCTAAAGACCAGGTCACAGGACTTTATTAACCAGGTTAGGGTTGAGCTATGTTACCCCTTAGAAAACGCAGGATTCTGTTCTGAAAAGACTGAGTTATTTCCTGAAAAAACTCAGACTTATCCAACCTGCAAACCTGTTAGTTCAGAACAGGATGTCTTAACATCTGTTATGACATCTGAGAAAACCTGTCTACTGATTTAGCAAAATGTGATCATTTTGCAAAATGCTCAGATACACACTTATAAACATCAGTACTTGAATTACAATATTTTTCTGCAAAGGTACCTAATGAGTCAGTACAAACTAAACAAGAATGTTATGACATCAGTCATGACATTCACACATACACTTGGGTTTTACCAAAAATGCAAGCCAATACCTAAACAACTACATGCACCATTGTTGGCGAGGTGGTTTATTTCTCACCTCCCCAAATTTGTTTTGAAGAACGAGGAAGGCATGGGTTGGTCCTACAGAATTATGTCCCTTGCTCACACGACATCCTTTGGAGTACAAAGGACATGGAAGAGGTAGCTGTCATTGACCAGTGCGGAGAATACCCCAATGTTCCCTTGCTTGTAATTAGGGGAGAGATCACCTATAATCCTTGTCTAGCCTTACGACAGTTTGGGCGAGCTAGGAGGGACGGACCTCATGAATTGCTGCTTCCAAACATTGTCTTTGACTTCCAAGGAGATGTTGAGGGACATCACCGCAGATTTATACGAGCTTGGGATAGGGTGAATAGGTCTGATCCGCATGAGCTAGGAGTGAAGACTTCTCTTCCGATGCAACCGTATCTCCGGTGGGTTCGGTCCCGTGCCCAAAAGCTAGGGATGTCGTACGAAGCTGTCTTACCAGTGATTGTAGAGCATGCTGATGAAGAAGGGGTTCCTCATACTGTCCTCCATCCATACATGCCTACTGACATTGGGGCATTAAAGAGGTCTTGGATCCAATTGAGGGAAGAACGGGATACTTACGGAGAGAAGTATCATGAATAGGAACGGAAGATCCTGAAGCTTACAAGGCAGCTGGAGAATGAGAGGGTCCTCAATGGCTATGTCGGCACACAAGGAAAATGACCATGGGAGCGCTGATGTCTTTTTCTATTTCTAGTTTTGATTAACTTTTCAGTTTTTCTTTTGTAACGCCTTAAGGGCATTTGTCAAACATTGGTTCAAGTTTTTAATCTAATAAAAGTGTGTTTCATTTTGGTTTACAAATTAGAATATCCCTAAAGTCTTTGAAATCATATCATATGCATTCCATTCCCATGCACCTCATCACAGGTACCCTTACAGGTTTCTCATCTTCTTCACTGTTTATTTCAGCATATCATGTCTTCTGAAACATCCACTGAGCAAGCTATTAAGGCTCTCCAAGCTCAAAATGCTCAGTTCCAGGAAATGTTCATGAACCTGGCCAAGGGGCAGAAATATTTGAAGACTCTTATCTTGAAGGATAAGAAGAAGAAGAAGAAGACGGTCCTCCTGAATATGGGTCATAGATTTGGGAACAGGTTGCGAGAGGAAGTTAATTTGTCTCACTCATCTGGAGGGGGAGAAAATCAAGAAGAAAGGAGGGCTCCTAGCCCTGTGGTTTCTGACAACGACACTGACTTTGATGAAGACCAGTATCCTCCTACCGAGGATAGGTATAAGCAACTCGAAGGCCGGTTAAGTGCGATGGAGATCCAGAAGATACTTGGGTTGGACTTCGTTGATTTGGGTTTGACGTCTGGGGTGGTGATCCCCCACAAGTTTAAGGCTCTTGTCTTTGCTAAGTATGATGGGGTCTCCTGCCCGAAGTTACACCTCCGATCGTATGTCAGAAAGATTCAACCATATACTGCCGATAGGAACCTCTGGGTTCATTTCTTTCAAGATAGTCTGTCAGGGACTCAACTTGAGTGGTTCTATCATCTAGAAGGACCTAACATCCGTAATTGGGAGGACCTTGCTACTGCTTTTTACAAGAAGTACCAATATAATGCCGACCTCGCTCCCACGCGTACCCAACTTCAGGGTATGTCTATGGGTGCGAGCGAAGGTTTTAAAGATTACTCTCAGAAGTGGAGAGATCTTGCTGGTAGAGTACAACCCCCTCTGGCTGACAGGGAGTTGGTGGATATGTTTCTGGGGACCTTGTCTGGTCCGTATTTCAACCATTTGATCGGTAGTTCATCGTCTGGTTTCACTGAGTTAATTATGATTGGGGAGAGAGTTGAGGCCGGTATCAAGAGCGGCAAGATACAGAAAGGTGTTTCGTCAAGTACAGAGAAGAAGCCTTTCAAGAAGGAATCTAGTGCAGTTAACAGCTCGAGGAGCCAAAATCGACCTGAGCGCCGCCAAGCGGTTAATGCGGTAGTTATTTCAAGACCAACTATTGCCCCACAACACAACAATCAACAAAGACTGGAGAGAACGCAAAGACAGTTTACTCGACTCAGCATGGCTTTATCTCAAATTCTGCCGCAGTTGTTGAAGACCAATTTGGTGACTCCGAGGGGAGCTCCAAAGAATCCCAACACCACATGACCGCTGTATAATCCGAACGCCCTCTGTGCTTATCACTCTGATAGCCCAGGGCATGATACCAATAACTGATGGGCTTTGAAGAATAAAGTGCAGGATCTGATTGATGCTAAGGAGATCGAGTTTGAAGCGCCTGAAAAGCCTAATGTCATAACGGCACCTATGCCAAAACATGAAGCGGGAGTCAATGCAATTGAAGATGATGGAGAAGAGTTTGATATTGATAGTTGTATTTACCCGACTACCAACGGTGGTTTGAGCAATTAGACGGCAAGGGATTCCATGCACGTTTCTTTTATTACACAATAATAGACTTTTGTTTTGGATTTGTAACATACAATTTTAAACTTTACGGCCCGGTGCCTTACCCGAGACACCGTGGCTTTGTTTGAGGGCTTATTATGTGTCATTTCCATATATCATCAATAAAAGCATTGGACGGTTTTTGCATTACAAATTTTGCGCTCCTTGTTTTTTTCTTTTCTTGCAAAACAACTATTTTACACACACTCACATATACAAGTCTACATCCATTCTGGATCCCACTGAAAACGACTCTGCTACTGCCAATTATGACTTCGAAAGTCCGATCAACCAAGCCAGGGACGAAGATGAGGATGATTGCAAAGTTCCTGGTGAACTTGCTAGATTGATACTTCAGGAAGAGAGGGCCATACAGCCGCATGAAGAGCCAGTGGAAATAGTAAATCTGGGTACAGAGGAAGACAAGAAAGAGGTCAAGATCGGTGCAAATATGGAATCTAGTGTTAAGCAATGGTTGATTCAGATGCTGCGTGACTATGTTGAGATCTTTGCCTGGTCTTATGAATATATGACTGGGTTGGATACTGATATCGTGGTTCACCGCTTGCCCACCAAGGAAGATTATCCTCCAGTGAAACATAAAGTTCACCGAATGCGCCCAGAGATGTCTGAGAAAATCAAGGCTGAAGTTATGAAACAATTTAATGCCGATTTTATAGCAGTTACTTCTTACCCACAGTGGGTGGCAACCGTGGTTCCAGTGCCGAAGAAAGATGGTAAAGTTCGGATGTGTGTTGACTATAGGGATCTGAATAGGGCGAGCCCCAAGGATGATTTCCCTCTACCTCATATCAACGTTCTGGTTGACAACACCGCACAACATAAGGTCTTCTCCTTTATGGATGGTTTCTCCAGTTACAATCAGATTAAAATGGCTCCCGAAGACATGGAGAAGACAACTTTTTTTACTCAATGGGGTACCTTTTGCTACAAGGTCATGCCTTTCCGATTGAAGAATGTTGGGGCAACGTATCAGCGCGCAATGGTCGCTTTGTTCCACGACATGATCCATCATGAGATTGAGGTATATGTTGACGACATGATTGCAAGATCCCAGACTGAGGAAGAACATCTTTACCATCTTTAGAAGCTATTTAACAGGTTGAAGTTGTACAAGCTGAGGTTAAACCCGAATAAGTGCACCTTCGGGGTGAGATCTGGTAAGTTGTTGGGTTTCGTCGTAAGTGATAAAGGTATTCAAGTGGATCCTGCAAAGGTGAAGGCTATACAGGAAATTCCAGTTCCCCGAACAGAAAAAGAAGTCAGAGGTTTTCTGGGATGTCTGAACTACATTTCCCAATTCATCTCACACCTGACTGCTACTTGTGAATCGATCTTCAAGTTACTGAAGAAAGATCAAGTGGTAAGATGGAATGATGAATGTTAGGCCACTTTCGAAAGGATCAAAGAATATATCCAAGAGCCTCCTATTCTGATGCCTCCAGTTGAAGGGAGACCTTTGATCTTATACTTGACAGTACTCAATAATTCAATGGGGTGCGTGCTTGGGCAGCATGACGAGTCTGGCCGAAAAGAGCATGTTATTTATTACCTTAGCAAAAAGTTTACCGACTGCGAGACCCGATACTCATTGCTTGAGAAAACTTGTTTCACTTTGGCACGGACTACTCGCCGGCTGAGACAATATATGCTGACTCACACTACTCTACTGATATCAAAGACGGATCCAATCAAGTATATCTTCGAAAAGCCTGCCTTGTCCGAAAGAATAGCAAGATGGAAGATGATCTTGACTGAGCATGACATCCAATACACGACCCAAAAAGAAATCAAGGGAAGTGTGTTAGCATATCATCTGGAACATCAGGCAGTGGATGATTACCAGTCTATGAACTTTGAATTCCCGAATGAGAACATCATGTTGGTAACTGACTATGAAACACCTGGACCGGATGAAGGACCTGAGGAGGGATCCCGATGGTATATGTACTTTGATGGAGCTTTAAATGCTTTGGGTAATGGCATTGGCACAATGATCATATCTCCTGAAGGCTCTCATACTCCATTCACCGCCCTACTATGTTTCAACTGCACCAACTACATGGCGGAGTATGAGGCATGCATCATGGGTCTTCGAGCAGCAATTGACTTAAGGATTAAGTTCTTGAATGTATTAGGAGATTCCTCTCTCGTGATCAGTCAGATCAAAGGCGAGTGGGATACGAAACACCCAAATCTTATTCCTTACAAAGAGTATGTACTGACTTTGCTTCCGCACTTCGAGGAGATAACCTTTGAACACTTCCCTAGAGAGGAGAATTAGTTGGCGGACGCGCTAGCTACAATGTCTTCTAGGTTCAAGGTCAGATGGGACAATGAGGCGCCCCAGATTACCATTGAGAGGTTGGACGAATCCGCACATTATTATGACATTGAGACTGAAGAGGTAGTAGATAAACCCTGGTTTCATGAGGTAAAGAGGTATCTTGAAGCTCAGGAGTACCCCGAGGGTACATCTATTAATGATAAAACGTTTCTGAGAAGATTCGCGGCGAAGTTCTTCATCAGCAATGGCATTCTTTACAAGCGTAACCATGACTCAACCTTGCTGCGTTGTATGGATAAGAACGAAGCAGAAAGGATTATGGTAGTGTTACATGAAGGTACTTTCGGGACTCGTCCCAGTGGACATACCATGGCAAAGAAAAATCTTGTGGGCAGGATATTATTGGTCCACCATGGAAGCCGACTGCTATCAGCATTCTCGGACCTGTCATAAGTGCCAAGTCTATGCTGATAAGGTGCACATACCTCCAGCTCCTCTGAACATCTTGAAGGCTCCTTGGCCTTTGGCAATGTGGGGCATCGACATGATCGGCGAGATCAGACCTACTGTGTCTAACGGGCATCGTTTCATCCTGGTAGCTATTGATTACTTCACAAAGTGGGTTGAAGCAGCTTCCTTTGCTACAGTGACCAAGAACGTCGTGGCACGGTTCATTCGGCATAATTTGATCTGTCGATATGGTGTACCAGAGAGGATCATTACGGACAATGGTACAAATCTCAATAATAAGATGATCACCGAACTCTGCAAACAGTTCAAGATACAGCATCACAACTCTTCTCCTTACCAACTGAAGATGAATGGGTCTGTCGAAGCGGCTAATAAAAACATCAAGAATATTGTGCAGAAGATTACAGTGACATACAAAGATTGGCACGAGATGTTACCTTTTGCTCTTCATGGGTACCGTAACTCAGCGCGAACGTCAACAGGGGCAACACCCTATTCCTTGGTTTATGGTATGGAGGCGGTCTTGCCCATTGAGGTTCAGATACCCTCTCTTCGGATTATGAAGGACGCATGTTTGAGCGAAGATGACTGGATTCAGACCCGACTTGATCAGTTAAATTTAATCGATGAAAAGAGACTTACTACTATTTGTCATGGTCAGACGTATCAAAAGTGGATGATCAAGGCATTTTACAAGAAAGTTAAACGATAAGAGTATTAAGCTAGGGACCTGGTTATCAAGCATATAATACTGCCACAAGGTGATCCCAGGGGAAAATGGACCCCTACTTACGAAGGGCCATTTGCGGTTAAGAACATTTTCTCAGGAGGAGCTATGATTCTAACCACCATGGATGGTGACGACCTTCCTCACCCCGTCAATGCAGACATAGTGAAAAAATACTACGCATAACCAAAGACACGCTAGGTCGACTGGCCTAGGCAAAAATAAGGGCTTCCCGGCGAACCAAAAGGGTTCGGGCAAAAATAAGGGATGAAAATAAAAAAAATCTGTACACTCGGCAAGTCGAAAACCTGAAAAGGCGGCTTGGGCAAAAAAGGGTATCCCGGTGGACTAAAAACCCGAAAGGGCGGTCCAGGAAAAAAATAGGGATCAAAGCGTAACACTATGTCTCATTGGATCACCTTGCAACCAGACTTCAGTATCGACTATCAAGCTCGGACGACACCAATCAGTCTGATCCACCTTCAACCAAGTAGCTAAGTGATGAGATGCTCAAAGACATAAAGACAATAGCAGAGTTGGAACCCAGTGGGATTGTTCACATAGATGTTTTTCTTTGTTTTTCACAAATTGTATAAACTCTATTACTCGGCGGCGTTCTCTTACTAGGACGTCAACCTCTTGTACAAAAAACGCCTATTTACAGGCTAACTTCAAAATCAATACAAGTCATTTTCACAAATAAATTTCAAACTGTTTTCCTTTTTCTGTTTTGTTTTGCAAGAACGTCCAATGTTCATTTTTGATATATGCATTTGACATTGATTGATGCTCATAAAAATTTACATGCGAAACAAAAGACGATTACTTGTAATAACAGAAACAGGGGCAAACGAGAAATGTCCAAATCGTACAATTGCTCTACCCACCATGTATAGGGATAGACCTAGCTGGAGAAAACAATTGAATGTACATTCATTCCCCGCAGAGTAAAGAGAAAGATAGTGGTGTTAGATCTCCCCAGCTGAGACTCGCAACTGTGAATGAATCGGTAATATTCTCCCCAAGTAGAGTTTATCTACCATAAGCACTAAAAAATTAATTATACCCAGCGGAGTATAAAAAATCATCCCCAGTGGAGTTTGAAAAAATCATCCCCAGTAGACTTTGGAAGGACATCCCCAGTAGAGTCTAAAAGGTTATTCCCCATGAAGTCGCGACTGGAAAATCATCCCCAACGAAGTTCTTTCCTTTCACAAACAGGAATTCAATCCCCAACAAGGTTCATTATCACCAGCAACGGTAATTCATCCCCAACTGAATTTATCAGCGGAATCCTCCGGCAGAGCATCTCTTCCCCACAGAGGCATTTCCTCGTCAGTTAATTCCCCAGCGGAATCATCCTCTCCCGCATGTTTATTCTCACAAACATCTTCATCCACTATCTCCAGCAGAAACGAAGAATTCAATTCTTTTCTCCAGCGGCAATCCAGGATTTAGTTTCCCCAACTCAAAACACTACATTTCCATACATTATGACACATGCATATACGCATCATACAACACAATATCATTTATTTTGAGAACATCATTGCTTGATACATATCATGCATTACATACAATTAACCTTTACCTTTCAGGAAGGATACGGTTAAATTCTCACAAAGTTCAAGCTATGAAGCTTTTACCTCAGTTGAATTACGAACGAGTTCCTAAATCTCAGCAGAGATATTTCCTCAGTTGAATTACAGGAAAGTTCCTAAATCTCAGTAGAGATGTTTCCTCAGTTGAATTACGGACGAGTTCCTAAATCTTGACAAAGATATTTCCTTAGTTGAATTACGGCCGAGCTCCTAAATCTCGACAGATATGTTTCCTCAGTTGAATTACGGATGAGTTCCTAAATCTCGACAAAGATATTTCCTTAGTTGAATTACGGACGAGCTCCTAAATCTCGACAGAGATATTTCCTCAATTGAATTACGGACGAGTTCCTAAATCTCGACAAAGATATTTCCTCAGTTGAATTACGGGCGAGTTCCTAAATCTCGACAAAGATGTTTCCTCAATTGAATTACGAACGAGTTCCTAAATCTCGACATAGATGTTTCCTCAGTTGAATTACGGACGAGTTCCTAAATCTCGACAAAGATATTTCCTCAGTTGAATTACGGACGAGCTCCTAAATCTCGACAGAGATGTTTCCTCAGTTGAATTACGGACGAGTTCCTAAATCTCGACAAAGATGTTTCCTCAGTTGAATTACGGACAAGTTCCTAAATCTCAGCAGAGATGTTTCCTCAGTTGAATTACGGACGAGCTCCTAAATCTCAGCAGAGATGTTTCCTCGGTTGAATTACGGACGAGTTCCTAAATCTCAGCAGAGATGGTTTCTTAGTTGAATTACGGACGATCTCCTAAATTTCAGCAAAGTTGTTTCCTCAGTTTAGTACGGACGACCAAACTTCCTAAATATCAACAGAGTTGTTTCCTCAGTTGAGTACGGACGATTGAAGTTCCTAAATTTCAACAGAGATGATTCCTCAGTTGAGTACGGACGACCAAAGTTCCTAAATATCAACAGAGACGATGCACAAGAAGAATACGGACGACCGTAGCTCCTAAAATTCTACCTCTCTCAACAAAGATCAGACTTCCCAAGCGGAATCTTCCTCAACAACAGGTATACAAGCTCTCGCTAAGGAATCTCTTATGCGATCGACACTCCTTCAGATGGCATCTTTAAGCCCATCCCCTCGTTAGCAATTTCCAAATGGCATCTGTAAGCCCATTCCCGACATCACAAGACAATTACCACTTCATGCGAGTGCAAATTTCTGGGCACTCTAGTGTTCAATCCTCTTCCACCTTCGGATCACAAAAGGCACGAAAACCAATCTAAATCTTCAGGTTTAAGAAGATTGAACAAGGGCAGCTGTTGTACCCCAAAATTTTCCCTCCCATATTTCTCAAAACATTTCAAGAAAGATCCCCAAGTTGCTCAAGGTAGTCCAAGGGTTGGCCAGACAAACTCCCTCCCAAGGCAATCTACCTAAAATTAGGGTTTCATGTTGCATCAAGATACTTGAGTCCAAGGGACCCCAAATGCTCAAAATTTTCCTAATGTTTTCCCAATATCATCCATGTCAAGTTTCAAGCCTTGCAGAGGAAGTTTGCTCAATCAATTGCTCAAAGGCCTAAAAATCGACTATGCTAGGGCAAAAGTCAAATGTAGCCCACATACAGTCAAACTTCAAGATTTTTGGTCAACATCCTCATTTTTAAGTATATTTAATCATTTGATCAAGGGTTGATCATGATTCATCAAGGATTGCTCATAATTCACCAAGACTCAAAAGTTGCTAAATTAGGGTTTTGTAGGAAAAGTTAACTCAACTTTGACCAAGCATAACTTTCTCATACTTTATGAGAAATGACCCATACAAAGCTCATTTTGAATAGGATGCAATTTCCTACAATCCATCTTTAGCTCCCAAGTTCAAAATATGCACTCACAAGAAGTTATGAATTTGGACATTATAGGTCATTTTGGAAAGTCAACAAAAACACCTTTTGGGTTAAAGCTTCTTACATGAACATGGAAGATCCAATTGAGATGAAACCAAATAGGTCTCTTAGGGGACATCCTAAGCTTTCTAAAAAGTCCAAGAACACCCTCATAAGGTTAAAATTGAGAGAGATATACATTGTCAAAGTTGGACAATTTTTGAAAAAAATGCATGAAGCAAATATTGACCAAACTTGGATTTTTTTTCCAAATAGGCCTATCTTTTCAAGTTTGAAACTCATTCCTAACATGGTCCACGACCTCTAAGCCCACCCATACATTTTTCTACTATTTATGCTATTTATTTTGATATTTTATTCATTAAAATTCAGAATTAAATAAATAAATAATAGAAATAATATAAATTTTGATGTGAATCCATTTTGGGAAAGTTTTATGTTGGTTTATGTCAATTTATTTCGTGCAATAACTCTTCAAATATGTCCAGGTTCATCCACATGTGAAAATGGCATAAAATCATCAAATATGACATTTTTTTTCAAATTTTGATCATGGTCTTAAAACACAACATTATGAGGGAGATTATTTCCATGCTTTCTTTTATCGTCATTATCCTCTATAAATATAGAGCCATACAAGCTTGAAAGGGACTAAAATCCTCTCTAAAAATCTCTTCAAAAAACTCTCTAAAAGCTCTTCAAAAAGCTCCCCAGAAATCAAAGAATTGGTGCAAGTCATATCTCGAGGTTCCGGTCTCTCTCAATTGACATCAAGCCTTAAACCATCCTATTGAAGTCCTTAAGAGTCTTACAAGGCCCAAGAGCAATCCATCACATGCCTAGCATGCCCCCCATTTGACAACACCGGTTTGGTAAAATTTTAAACTTTGAATCTCTAATTTTAATCACATTTTATGGTATGCTAACTTTTGTTTGAGTTTATATAGAACAGTTATGGATGGTTGAATCATAGGTTCCACGCAAGAATAAAAAACACCATAGTTAGAGCATGAAGCTTTCGAAGATTCGGGCCTAGGGATTTCTGATGATTGCACCCCCTGTTTACTTTTGCTACTAGGCCCATCTTTATTTTCATGTTTTATTCGTTTTGTTTATTTCTTTTAATCCCTTTTATTTTTTTATCAATAAACAAATATAAAAATCACATAAAAATAGATTTAGGATTTTTTCTTAATTAAATTTTAATTTTAGGTAAAACTTTAATTTCTTTTTGTAAATAACTTAAAAATAATTAGAATAAATAGGTTTTATTACTAACTTAATTATATTTTATTTTTTCCTAAAATAACCAAAGAAACCAAAATAGGTCATGTAATTATTTTTATTAGTTAATTTAATTAACTAATTAATTGCATATTTAATTTAGAAAACTTATTTCTTTTATTAAAAACAACAAAAAACAATTTTTCTTTTAATTAGGTTAGAAGGGTCAAAACCTTAAATTCTCGTCGATCTTAATTCTTCTCGCGCGCTTTATTTTTATTATTTACCATATTGATGTAACTTCCTACAGTTTGTAATAGTTTAATTAGGATGTTTATTTACATTTATCTCTTTATTTTCAAAGGGTTTGTTTTTGGCTATGTAAATACCCGAAGCCTTGTAATAGCGTAGTTTAAATTCCGCACTTTAAATTCCGCAAATTATTAACTGTTAGATGTATGATATAGGGATGCATGACAAGAATGTATGATTAATTTTAAAACAGTAGATCACCCTAAATGTGTAAAGATAAATAAACTGAAATTGAATCATACGCACATGCGCATTCCTAGGGTACACTCTCACTTGGTTGCCTTCGGTAAACGGTCATTGAGTATAGGATGCTTTAGTGGTCGTCCTTTTGTCTAAACAAAGATCAAAGTCCCGATTCGGAAAATTTACCTCGGAATGGTTGCCTCGGAATTATCGCCTCGAATAAATTGATCTAAGACATTAGGGTTACTACTAAGACGTCCTAACATTGCTTTAATGACCATACGTCCCTTTCGAATTGACCCTCAAAACTCCAACGACGATGCTACCTACTCACTAATAGTGGGATAACATTGTCTAAAGGAAACGAACATAGAACGATTATTTTTTCGAGTAGGTAGATTAGTTCTTAAGTACTTGCTCAATCCAAACAAATTTTTCACACTTACACTCTTTTATAAACAAAGTTTTCAAAAACACTTCATTACACTCTTGAAGACAGAAGCAAGAGTTAAATCGAAGTCAAAACAAAAACTTTTCAAAGCCCACAAACACAAAGAAAACAATTTTGAAAATGATGAGCAAGTACCTAAGAGCCCGTAGATAACTACGGATAGAAAGGGTGCTAATACCTTCCCTTTCTATAATTTACCCCCCGTACTCAGAAATATCTCGAAAAAGGAATTTTTCTGTGCTTTTTTCCTTTCCTTGTTGGATAAAATAAAAGTCGGTGGCGACTCTTGCTTACCGCGACATTTTGCAAATACAAACGCAAAACGCAAACCAGCATAAATTCCTTAACGAAATAGGGAAACCACGTCCCGGTTCTGGCCACCGTATCACACCAAGTAAAGGGACATTAGGGAATTCTCCATAACGGTCGACGATGATAACATTCTCTATAGATCGGGAACACCAATGGATGTCTGAATGTTTGAGCGTCATCAACCTTTGTGACCACCTTGAACCTTGCTCGTTCTTCAATACAGATTGGGGAAGATGCGAAATAAACCATCTTGCCAAGAGAGGAGTGCAACATATAAGGACGCCTCTTTTCCTTATTGTGAGAGTGAAAAAATAATGTAGGATGTCCCCTAACAGAGTAGGCACCGGGTTGCGGGACATGAATATTTTGACGGTGTTCACATCTATGAGGTAGTCAGGATTTGGAAATAAAACCATCCCATAGATGAGGAGAGCTACAATTTCTTCAAAAGCTTGCAAGTCCAAGGAGTTCCAACAGTTTTGGGCTTTCTCAAATAAGAACTTGGCTAAGAAACCTTTGACACCACTCCTTGTTTCCCAATTGGTTGTGATATCGAATGGTTTCAAGTGTAGAGCTTGAGCAATCTCTTCTGGCTTTGGATCTCTTTCCGTACCGTTGAAAGGCAGTTGATTGAGAATTGGAATCCCCAAGAGTTGGGAGAATTCTTCCAAAGTTGGCACAAGTTGATAATCAGGAAATGTGAAGCAATGGTGTGAAGGATCAAAGAACTGAAAGAGCATATTCATCATGTCTTCATCAGTGTTGGAGGTGACCAAGTTTAGTAGGCGACCATGTCTTTCGGTGAATGGATAATTTTCAGGAATCCTTGAAGCTATCTCTTTAAGTTGTGAAGGGATCCTTACAAGATTTACTTGAGTGGTTTTCCTGCGAGTAGAATCCATGTCCTACAAAACAGAACAAAGATAAATCCCAAGATCCTTGAAATGGTTAGTGAGTATGAGTATGATGTTATGATGTTTATGATGTTATGTACAAGTATGTATATACAAACAAAGAAAACAAGTCCTTAGGTTTAGGCTTGCATGGAGTTTTATAGGTAAGTACCCTCTTGAAGTTTAGTTGGCTTAAAACCTGTCCTAGCAATAGTAACCGAGTTCTAAGGAGCTCAATATCACTGGTTTGTTTCCTTGGTCATTATTTCAGCATAAGCCTCTTTAATGGCGACTGAAATATCCCAAAAAACCAAAACTCAATGAGTGTAGTATCGAGTATCTACCAACTCCAGACTGCACCAAAGTCGGTCATCTCACTACGTCCTAATGGCCAAGTTGGTCAAGTAAAGGTTCTAAAAGTTCATTAGTGCTTTATGACATCACTTAGCGGCCCCGTATTCTCCTTGATTAACTCAAGGGCTACCAGTACTCGCAAATATGTCGCACTAACGTAGCTATTTCTTAGACCATGTAGGTATACCCCGCATAGTTTCCACAATGTATTGCTACTTACCTATAAGGTATTCCAAATCCGGGTAGTGGATTCAACCCCAAACAAAGAACCATAATGTAAAGCATACAAGTCAAAAAAAGAAAGCAAATAAATGTGACCTAGACCTAAGGTAACCCCCCTTTTATAAATTTCCCCAACAGAGTCGCCAGTTCTGTGATACGGTGGGAGAACTGACTTGGGTGTTTTGTGTTTTATCGTAAATGTTGCGGTTAGCAAGAGTCGCCACTGACTTTTCTTTTATCCAAGAGGAAAGGTGAAAAAGCACAGGAAAGACCTTTGAGATTATTTATTGAGTTCGGGGGGTAGATTATGAAAAGGGAAGGTATTAGCACCTGTTGTAACCCAAAATTTTCCCTCTCATTTTACTCAACACATGCTCATTGAGGTCCTCAATTTGCTCAAGGATGCCCAAGAGTTGACCAGACAAACTCTCACCTAAGGCAATGTACCTCTAATTAGGGTTTCCATTTTCATTAGGGTATGGTAACTCCAAATGTCCCAAATTATTTCCATGGTCCCAATATGTTCTCAAGATCATCCATGTCAAGTTTCATGCCTTGCACAAGAAGTTTGCTCAATCAATTGCCCAGATGCCTGAAAATCAACTATACTAGGTCAAAAGTCAATTGTGGCCCACATACAGTCAAACTTCAAAATGTTTGGTCAAAGTCAACATTTTGAAGTGATATCCAACATTTGATCAAGGGTTCATCATGATTCCCCAAGGAATGCCCCAAATTATTCAATACCCAAAAGTTGCTAAATTAGGGTTTCTTAGGAAAAGTGAACCAAACTTTGACCAAGCATAACTTATTCATACTTTATCATAAATTTTCCATACAAGGCTCATTTTTAAGAGGATGCAATTCCCTATAACTCATATTCATCCCTCAAGTTCAAAATATTCACTCATCAAAAGATATGAATTTTTACATTATAGGTCCTTTTGAAAAGTCAACAAAAACACCTTTTGGGTCAAAGCTTCTTACATGAACATGGAAGACCCAATTGAGATGAAACCGAAAGGGTTGTTTAGGGGATATCCTAAGCTTTCTAAAAAGTCCAATAACACCTTATTAGGGTTAAAAATGAGAGAGATGTGTATTGTCAAAGTTGACTAATTTTTGGAAATATGCATGAAGTCAACATTGATCAAAATGACTTTTTTTCCAAATGGACCCATGTTTTCTTGTTTGAAACTTGTTTCTAAGATGTCCCACGACCCCTGAGCTTATTCACCTGTTATTTTATTATTTTTATTATTTAATTTGATTTTTTATCCATTTAAATCAAAATAAATCAATTTAAATAGTAGAATAATCAAATAAAATCAAAGATTTGATTTTATGAGCATATTATGAGTCCATGAACAGCTAGCAAATAAAAAAATTCGTGCAAGAGCCAATTGATTGGAAAAGATCTTAATTTGGTCTATTTTGGAAACAAATCATACAAGACAAAGAATGAAATTAAATCTCCATAATTTGCAAAGATATGATTAGTTATTATTGACCTAATTCATTCCAATATAAGGACATAACATTCTCAAGGCAAAAAAAAGAGGTTTTGGTCGTGAAAACAAGAGAACAAAACTCATTTTTTTGTCAAAAAAGTGCAGGTCGGTTTTGATTCCATAGACCATTTCCAGTAATTCCAAGGCCAGCAATTCGTTCCTGGATGTTTCTTGAAGCTATTCCAATCGTCCTCTAGCCTTAAAACCTTCAGAAATCACGCTTCACAGTGCCACAGTTTTCATCTTTTTTCAAGATTCGTTTTTAATGATTTATCCATCATAAACATGTTTTGATCATATATCCATGCTTGCTATCATATTTGCAACATTTTTTTATTGGTTTGATTGAAGTTTAAGTGCAGGAATGGCACAATGCTATTGTTAGGGTTTTGAGGTTCCAAATTGGGAATTCTATATAAAGGCAAAATTGGACAAAGTTAGGGGTACTATCATGCTCAGGAGATGATTTGCAATTGATCCATGCCTTTGGTTTGAATTTATTCTGCTTGTGCTGCGTTTTTGAATTTCACAAGTTTTTAGTTATGAACAAAATCTGTCACTACAACCTGTAGTGACGGAAAACTGCTATAGGTAAAAGTTCCCCATCTAAAACGACAGATCCCTGAAGAAGGTGATGGTGTGCTGCTCACTGATTCGTCCATTCAAACCATTGGGGACCCACAACGCGCGCATTTTTGACATGTGGCCATAGATCTTTATTTGCCTTATACTTATTTTGTATTATTTGTTAATAATTAACACGCTTGGTTCAGTTGGCAAGGCAGGGCATGATAAGTCTTTAGTCCAAAAGGGGTGGGTTCGATCCATCCCTTTTGCAAGGTTAATTTTCACTAATTTGTGTCTTCATATCCAATGCTCCAGGTCCATGCGCACTCCTCATGCACTTCCATCACCATACCACAAGATCTCATCATATCCAAGTCTAACACTCAACACATGCAGACCATGGTGAACCCTCAAACGTGGCCAGCACTGGATCCAAATGCCTGATTGGGCCAAAGGATTTGGGCTCAATGAAATTCAGTTTAACACCCCCAATCTGCTTTCACCACAGGCCTAATTACTTTCTTTCTTTATTTCCTTTTGTTTTATTTGATTAATTTCTTTTTTTACAAAACAACAAAAAAAATCATTTTTTATTTAATCATAAAATCAAGAAAACCACAAAAATGTAAAATTAGGTTTTTTTATTAAAATTAGTTTTTTTGGAAAATAATTAATTTAATGATATTGACTTGATTGTTTTCATAATTAAAATTAATTAGACAAACTAGGTTTAATTCACAAATATTTAATTTTCTCAATAAAATACCAAAAAATATTTTTCTTTAATTAATTAGATTTAGGTTAAGATTTCAAATATTTTTCTCAACAAAAAAAATATTTTCTCTTTAATTGATTAGATTTTAGAATTTAAACTTTGATTCCCATACTTAATTCTCGCGCGCAATATTTTATTTTCCAATTATTGTATTTGCTTCGGGTTTGTAATAGTTTTTAATTAGAGTTTACCGCATATTATTTACTGTTTAATCCCTGGTTTTTAGTCATGTAACCCCCTCCCCGAAGCCTTATAATAGCGTAGATTTACTTTTTCGCTTTTAATTTTCGCAACTATGAACTATCTAGATGTATGGATAATAGGCTTGCATGCAAAAGACAAATAAAATTAAAACGGTAGATCACCTTAATTATGCAAAGATTAAATAACTGAAATCAAACATATGCACATGATCACTCCTAGGGTTTGCCTCACTTGGTTGCCTCGGAAATAATGGTCGTGTCCCTTGAACATAGGGATACCTTAGCAATGACCCGCGATTCAAAGTCGTCATAAAGATCATAGTTCCTACTTGTCCATTGAGTTGCCTACAAATTGATCTTATAACGATAGTCCCTTCGAAATGCTAAGGTATCCTTACTTGTTGCCTTCAGAGACCATTTCGTCCCTTCGAACGTACCTTTAAAACTCCCAAGACGATGCTACCTATTTCTCAATAATGGGATAGCATTGTCTAAAAGGAAAATGAACAGACTTTTTTCGAGTAGGTAGATTAGTTCCTAGGTACTTGCTCAAACAAACAAAAACTTTTTCACACCAACACTTTTCAAACAAAGTTTTCAAAAACAACTTCGTAACACTTTTGAGGACAGAAACAAGGGCTAAAACAAAGTAAAACAAAACTTTTCAAAGCAAGCACACACAAGCAATTTTCAAAATGAGCAAGTACCTAAGAGCCCATGGAAAACCACAGATAGAAAGGGTGCTAACACCTTCCCTTTCTATAATCTACCCCCTGTACTCATAAACATCTCGAAAAAGGTTTTTTCTGTTCTTTTTCCTTTTCCTGACTGGATAAAATAAAAGTCAGTGGCGAGTCTTTCTTACTGCGACATTTTGCGAACAAAAAACGCAAACCAGTATTAACAGTCGGTTCTTCCACCGTATCACAGAACTGGAGACTCTGTTGGGGAATATTTTATAAAGTAGGGTAAACCTTAGGATCTAGGTCATATTTAATTGCTTTCTCTTGATTGTCTTGCTTGCTTTATATTTATGGGAACTGTTTGGGTTATTTGATCCTACACCTGGATCTGGGAACACCTTTTAGGTAAGTAGCAATAAACTGTGAGGGAGCTTTGCTGGGGTATACCGACTTGGTTGAAGCAGTAGCTATGTTGATGTGGCACTTTGGTTGGTACCCGTAACCCTTGAGTCAATCAGGGAGATGTACGAGGCTGCCACGTGGTGTCATAAAGCATCAACTGACCTTAGAACCTTTAATTGCACTACTTGGCCAGTAGGACGTAGCGAAATGGTCGGCTTTGGTGTATGCCCAAGGTCGACAGATACTCGATGCTACACTCATTGAGGTTTGACTCTTGAGTTTTGTTTAGTTGCGATTCAATCGCCTATTGAATGAAGCTGGGGGAAAGATCAGTGATATTGAGATCCCTTAGAACCAGGTTACTATTTATAGGACATGTTGAACCAATCCAACTTCAAGAGGGTATGACCTTAAAACCCATGCAAGCCTAAACCTAAGGTTGTTTGCGTGACTGGTGTGCTTTTAACTTGAACTACTTGCAGAGTTTTTATTACCTGACAACATGGGTTCGTTGCAGGTTTTGTTTACAGTTATCATCCAATAACTTTGATTTCTTGCAGGGCTTACATGCTTACATCACTTCACACCTTTGCTTAAACGCATAGCATACACATCATAACATCATACCATAACATTTCCTTAACCATTTCAAGGATCTCAAGGGCCTGTGGTACAGGTTATGATGACCCAAACATCTAGCAAGGGGCAAGGGGATTTATTTTCCTCTAGCCAATGTCATCAGAAGATCAAAAATCAACAACTTGAGTCAGGGGCTATGACCCACTTAATATGGTGATCTTGACTCTCGTAGAAGGACTCTCAACGATACGAAGTTCTTCAATCAAAGCTGCAAAATTCAACTTCTGAAATTTTTTGTTTACCCCACAAGATCCTTGAAAGCATTGCATACATATATAATACATATCATTGCATAAGCAGGTTTCAAAGTAGGTCTCTCATGTTCTTGTTGTTTATTTCAGCAATGGCTCTCCAACAAGACAACAGAGATCTCCGAGCTCAAGATGCCCAGTTCAAGGAATTTCTCCTGAATCTATCTGTTGTACCCCAAAATTTTCCCTCTCATATTTCTCAAAACATTGCAAGAAAAAATCTCCAAGTTACTCAAGTTTGCTCAAGAATTGGACAGTCAAGCTATCTCCTAAGGTAATCAACCCCAAATTAGGGTTTTGTGTTGCATCAAGATCCTTGAATCCAAATGACCTCAAGTGCTCCCCAATGTCCTAATATGTTATCAAGGTCATCCATGTAAAATTTCAAGCCTTGCAGAGGAAGTTTGCTCAGTCAATTGTTCAAAGGGTCCAAAAATCGACTGTGCTAGGGCAAAAGTCAACTGTGACCTATAAATAGTCAAACTCCAAGATTTTTTTGTAAAAATTCTCATTTTTAAGGTTATTTAATTATTTGATCAAGGGTTGATCATGATTCATCAAGGATTGCTCAAAATTCATCAAGACTCAAAAGTTGCTAAATTAGGGTTTTGTAGGAAAAGTCAACTCAACTTTAACCAAGCATAACTTTCTCATACTTTAAGATAAATGACCTATCCAAAGTTCATTTTTAAGAGGATGTAATTTCCTACAATCCATCTTCATACCCCAAGATCAGAAAATGCACTCACAAGAAGTTATATATTTGGACATTATATGTCATTTTTGAAAGTCAACAAAAACACCTTTTTAGCTAAAGCTTATAACTTGATCATGGGATATCAAAATGAGATGAGACCAAAAGGGTTGGTTAGAGGACATATCAAGCTTTCTAAAAAGTCAATTAACACTTCCAAAAGTTCAGAATTGAAGAAGTTATGTATTGTTGAAGTTTGGCATTTTTGCAAAATTGCCAAAAGTCAACTATCCCCAAAACTTCAAATTTTGTCAAATGGGCCCATTCTTTTCCACTTGATTTGAACTTGCCCACTGCACACGTGTCCTAGCTTCAGCCTTGTGTCCATTTATCAATTTTATTATTTTATTTGATTTTTTATTAAATTATTTCACTTTTAATCAAATTAAATCAAATAAAATCCAAATATTGATTACTTGATCTCTTTTTGGCTATTTCAGGACTGAATCATCATCACCAAGTGTATCAAACTCGTATCAAGCATTTGATGTGCAAGAAGATTGAGTTTTGACAATTTTGGAAGGTTTAGTAATGGTGAATCAAATCAAATCCCATGGCATTGATGTGGAAAGATTCAAAGCACAAATGTTAACCTAATGCATTCTACATTACATAAGGAAGCTAGAGGGCACGAAACCAAGGCTAGAGGCTGCAGAAATAGGCAAAGCAAAACTTGCAAAATTCACAAAAAAGTGTGAAACCAAAATCATCCTTGGAGGTGTTTTCAGAAGCAAAGCTTGATACCAATCGATTGTTGGGTGTCTACTCAACCTTCTGGGATCCAAAGCAAGCTCTCATACACACTAAAACGCACTGTAAGTGTCACGTATATCAGCCCTGTATTCGAGATCTTAACTCTCCATTCTTGCATCTTTTTGGAAAATCATTGATATATTTGTGACTCTCTTGAGATTTCTAAGCTTGTAGCAATATTTAATTTCATTTATATGCACTGTAATCTCATAACATCATGGCTAGGGTTTCTTGTTGGATTTTAGGGATTTGCGTTTCAGGTGAAATTGAGTCTCGTGATAGGCATGGTTGCACTCAGGAGAGGGAGATGAACCTAACCATGCCTTTGGGGGTCATTTTTATGGTCTGGAATTGATTTTAGGAATGACCTACGCATTTAGCTGTGGATCTAAATCCGCAGGTAAAGTTACAGGGTTTGGAGGTTAGGGACGGAGACGTGGCAATTCCTCAGTGGACCATTCAAACGCGCGCGTCTTTTTTTATTTTATTTTCTAGCATATTAGCGCATTATCTCTTATTATTATTATTGCTTAATATATTAACAACTAAAGCACATTGGCCTAGTGGAAGCAAGCGTTGGCAGTCATGTACATGACCTGGGTTCGAATCCCAGGTCCCCCATGCTATTTGTTATATTTTTCCTTCAGGTAATCCAGTGCAAATCTAGGCATGGAGCTCATCATGTGTCCTCACTCAATCAAGCGCCAGATGGCCCAAGGCCAGATCTGGTGATCCAGGATGATGGTCCACCATGGGACCAAGTCAAGAGGCACACATGGAATCCAAAAAGTCCACCAGGCCAGCGTGTTATTGGGCCTTCGAATTGCTATTCAGACCTCCAAAAACCAGTCCCATATACCTCTCTCTCTCTCTCTCTCTCTCTCTCTCTCTCTCTCTCTCTCTCTCTCTCTCTCTCTCTCTCTCTCTCTCTCTCTCTCTCTCTCTCTCTCTCTCTCTCTCTCTCTCTCTCTCTCTCTATTTTCATTTAGTTTATTTAATTATAATTATTATTTTTATTTAATCAATTAACCAATCAAATTTTTTCTATATAAAAATAAAACCAAAAAATATTTTCTTCATAAAATCAAATTTTAATTTTTTATTAACAAATATTAATTTAATTAATTTAGGCCGTTAATTAGGGATAACTTTAATATTTTTTTCAATAATTAAAATTAACTTAGACATAATTAGGTTTTTATTAACATTGATCAATTTTATTTTTCTTTCTTAAAATATCAAAAACCCAAAAATATTTATTTTCATCAATTAATTAATTTAATTTAGTTTAATAATTAATTTAGGATAGTTTATTTCTTAATTCAAAAATAACCAAAAAAAACTTTTCTTTAATAACAAAGGGTCAAAACCCTAGAACTCACACTCGATTTAATTTCCCGCACGTGATCCATTTTATTCAATATTGTATTTGTTCCAGGAATGTAATAGATAATTAGGACTATTTTTATCACTTTATTTATCTTCCGCATTTAAATTTCAAAGGGTTGCTTTTGGCGATGTAAATACCCGACGCCTTGTAATTTAATTTCCGCAATTTACTTTCCGCAAATTATAACTGTTAGATGTTTGATAATAGGTATGCATGACAAGATTGAATGTTTCAACCTAAAATCAACATAGATCACCATTAACATGTACTAAGATAAATTAACTGAAAAATAACACACTCGCACATGTGCACTCTTAGGGTACACCCCACTTGGTTGCCTTCGTACGCGGTCATTGAGTATAGGTCACTTTAGAGGTCGCCCTCTTGTTTAAAAGATCATAGTTTCCTCGAAATGGTTGCCTCGGATATTGTTGCCTCAAACAAATTATCTAAGACATTAGGGTTACCACTAAGGCATCCTAACATTGCTTTGGTGACCGTAAGTCCCGCATTCGAATTGACCCTTAAACTCCAACGACGATGCTACCTACTCATCAATAGTGGGATAGAATTGTCTAAAGGAAGATAGCATAGAACGATTCCTTTTTCGAGTAGGTAGATGGTTCTTAAGTACTTTCTCTTTCCAAAACAAAATCTTTTTCACACTTACACCTTTAAAAAAAAAACTCTTTCAAACCCACAAACACAAAGAAAGGCAATTTTGAAAACAATATGAGCAAGTACCTAAGAGCCCGTGGATAACCATGGATAGAAAGGGTGCTAACACCTTCCCTTTCTATAATCTACCCCCCGAACCCAAGAGATATCTCAAAAAAGGAATTTTTCTGTGCTTTTTTCCTTTCCCTGTTGGATAAAATAAAAGTCGATGGCGACTCTTACTTACCGCGACATTTTGCAAAAACAAACGCAAAACGCAAACCAGCATTCCAAAAAAAACAGTCAGTTCTTTCCCACCGTATCACAGAACTGGCGACTCTGCTGGGTAATGCTTATAAGTGGGGTGTACCTTAGGATTAGATCATTGTGTTTTCAATTGTTTGCTTTGTATGCTTTATATTTGTGGGCTTGAATCAGAGTTACTATAGATCCTAACCCAGACCTGGGGGATACCCTTTAGGTAAGTAGCAATAAACTGTGAGGGAACTGTACGGCGTAGACCGATACGGTTGGAGCAGTAGCTACGTTGGTGTGGCATTTTAGTATGTACCGATGTCCCTTGTGTTGGAACGAGGAGAATATGGGTCTGCTAAGGGGTCATTAAGCACCAACTGACCTTAGAACCTTTAAATTGACCAACTTGGCCATAGAACAATAGCAATATGCTACACTCATTGAGACTAAACTCTCGCGATGATTCCGGCCACAAGAAAAGGTTTCTAAACTGGAATTATGACCGATTGAGGGTAGTCAGTGATATTGAGATCCTCTAGAACCCGGTTACTATTTTTAGGACAGGTTTAAACCAACTGTACTGAAAGAGGGTAGTACCTAGACTCCTTGCCAGCCTGAAATCTAAGGGCTCTCTGTGTGACTTGTGTGCCTTTACCATGTTTGCTATTTGTGGATACTTGTGGTGTGCTTTCTATCATGACATTATGACATCATAACATTGCATACATCTTGCATTGGACTAACCTATTTCAAAGACAGGAGGGATTCATCTTTATTCTGTTTTGTAGGTCATGGCACCCATGCGTAGGAACATCATCCGGATCAACTTTGTCCAGGTTCCCACTATGCTCAAAGAATTGGTTGCAAAGATGTCTGATACTACCTCCTTCATAAGAAGACATGGGCATCTTCTTAGTTTGGTCACCTCCAAATTGGACGAGCAGATGATGAGTGTCCTAGTCCAGTTCTATGATCCACTGTACCATTGCTTTACTTTTCAGGACTACCAGTTGGTCCCTACCTTTGAAGAGTTCTCTGATCTGCTCGATATCTCTATTCTGGAACAGACCCCGTTCACAGGTTTGGAGAAGATCCTTAGGCCGGAAGAGATTGCTTCAGCCCTTCATATGACAAAGGATGAGGTAATGGCTAATTGGGAAACTCGTAGTGGAGCGAAGGGCTTTCTGACTAAGTTCTTGGTTGGTAAGGCTAATCATTTCTGGGATAGTATAGACTTCCAGGTGTTGTACCCCAAAATTTGCCCTCGCATTTTTCCTCAAGAAATCACAGCTTCGGACGTTTGCTGATTTTTTCAGACTGGCTCAAGAATCGGTCAAACAGACTTTTCTCGTCAGTTAGACAGAATTAGGGTTTTCATTGGTTTTCATGGCTCTGGAACAATTCAAACAGTTTGTTTAGGGTTTGGTTGATTTTGGTTCAGCTTCGATCAGGCGAACGCTTCTTTGGCATTTGATCAGAATCAGGGTTTTATGCGCATATCTCTCAAGAAGAGTTAGTTCTATCAATGTTTTTCAAGTTACTCTGAATTGAGAACTGAGGTTGCTGTTTGTTTGCATTTGTTGGATTTAATCAGTGAAAAGAGGTAGATGGACATTTTTGTTAATTAACTGTCGCTTGGTTTGAAACTATGCGTTGCTTTGGATAATTGGAGCGTCAGGTTTGTCATAAGACCACAGTGTTTACCAATTGATTATTTATTTTTAAGTTAAGATAATTGGAATTTATTTCTATTTTATTTTAATTTAAGAACTATAACAATTAGATAAATATCTTGAAAAGAATAGAAGAATTAATCAAATAAAAGGATTTTTTATTTTTCTTTAAATTACTTGTATAATTGTTTTTGTTTACAAATTGTTTACAATAATAATATTACATGTATTTAAATTTAAGTAAAACTATCCTAATATTTTTCTAAGTCTTCAATTCTTCATCTTCCATCCCCCGCTCCCTCTGCCTCATTGGATTTTATCTGCAAAGAAAAGAAGAAAAAGTCAATTGAAGCGGATAAATAATTAAAGAGACAGACAGATAAAAAAGGTCATCATTAAAAGCAAATGGCCGGGATCAGTTAGCCCTCTCTGCAAATCACGGGATTTCTCCCGGTTCACAAAGAAGGGTGAAAATGTTTGCAAGTCAAAAATGAATGCATAAAGTCAAAAATTGCACATTTCAAAATTGTCAAAACTGTATAGTTCAAAAGCAAACATCATGTACAACTAAAAGTTCAAAGTGCCAAACAAAGTCCAAATTTAAACTTTCTGCCAAAAAAGTTGTCAAAAGGATATCAAAGTACAAAAGGCCATCAAAATGCTGTCAATATGCAGCAAAGCTGTCAAAAGAAGATGTGGAAAGATAACAAGAGGCATAAAATCTGGAAGAAGTACAAAGTATGCAGAGAAAGATTAGTGTGCAAGCAAGGTTCAAGTCATCATTTCCCAAGCCATTGCTTTTTCGGAAAAAGTGACTTCTAAGCAATATAATAATGCTGTAAACTGTCAAGAGAGAGGAGAGAGAGAGTGAAAGAAGGAGGCTTACAGGGCTCAGGCTTTAGGCAAGAAACAAATGATATAAAACTAACTGCAATAGAACAGTAGAAGAGGGCATAAATCACAAGAAAAGTATAACTCAAAAAACTGCCTCCACCCTGCTGAAGCAAGACAGAAGCAAGCTAAAGCCAAAAACCTTCAACCTGTTTTACCAGCATAAACAAATCAAAGCCATTAACCTGAACTGTCAAAGCCTAAACCAGTAAAGCTCCCAAACACCAAAAACCTGAACTGTCAAGCATAAACCTCATAACAAACCCAACCTCTCAAGCCTTACCATTCAAAACACCTTACCTGATGCAAACCTGAACCTGTCAAAGGCCAAGAACCAAAATACCACAAACAACACAAACTTGTCAAGCCAAAGCCAAGACCACTGTCCTAGCTGAAGCCTTAAGCCTGAAAACCAGTATAACCTGTAATCAAACTCAAGCCTAAACAATACCCTGTCAAGCCTTGCCAAAGCACCACAGACCTGAAACCAGCATAAATAATAGCCATACACCAGTGGCCTACAACCTGCAAAGCCATGACCTCAACTAGAGCCTCAAGCTGAATCTAAGCCTAAACCAATTTCCAAACCCATCAGGCCTCAGAAAAACTTCATCATAGGCAAATATACAAAAAGCAACAGAAGCGAGGCAGAAAGAAGAGAGGAAAAAGTATTCAAGGCAACATAAACCCTCAGTTTGAAACCATCATAGGATACAAGCATACAAAGCATTTCATAGCAAACGTCTCATCATTAAGGCATATCAGAGAAGGCATAGGGTGGAAGCAAAAAAAGCATACTCAGAAAGGCAACATAAACCCTCAGAACCGAAGGTTCATCATTGGGCTAGCAAACCAAAATCATACATCATCAAGCAAAGCAAGCTAGGCAACTCAACAATTCAAAGGGCAACAGAAAGCGAAGCAGACAGAGAAGAAGAAAGAAGTGACAAAGAGGCTTTCAGCATGCATCATTAAGCATTAAAGAATACAAAGAACACAGAGTACCGTGATACCCAAGCTAGCATGTCACCACCATTTTCCTCGCCGCCGGCCCTCCAAACACCTCCAGGTTCCCTCCTCCTCTGTCTCTAAGAGGTAGTATACTCATCTCCTTTTCATGCATATCAAAATGACAAAAGAAAATACGTAAATCAAAACCCAATCGAAACATAAAAATCAAAAGATACAACGAAAGCCCTAACAACCTTACAAGCGTCGCCTGAACAGTACACTGAGGGAGAAGGGGAAACGGTGGCGTTGGTGGCTTAGGCGAGGAGGATGTTGTTCTGAATCCATGGCTCTGGACTTGAGAGACGAACGAAGACGAAGAGGACGAAGTGATGAAAGAACGACGCCGCCGGCGCTGTAAACCCTAAGATCACCCAAATGAAGCAATAACCTTCAAACCCTAAAATTTGATTTGTAAAAGCAAATGGGCTTTGTCCCTTTTTGAAACGACTAAGCCCAAACGAGTCTCATTGAACCCCCCCATCATGCTTCTGAACACTCTTGGTTTGGGCCAGTATAAACCCTTAAGGCCCATTTTTATCTTCTTTTGTTAATAAATTAACATAACTTTTTTTTACATCAAATTTTTTCTTTTTTATAACATATTTATAATTTTGAACACAATATATATTTTCTCAATTTTAAAACATTTCTTTCATTTAAAATTCTTGTATAAATACATATTAATACTAATTACAAATATATAAGAAATAAAACTTAAAATATTTTTTATTTGTACATTAATACATTAATACATAAAATACATGAAAATACATTATTTAAAACACATTTTTTTCATTCTATTAAAACTTATTTTGATTTATACATAAATTCTCTTTAAGTTAATACATTTTCTTTTCTTAAAACTAATTTGTACATAATCAATTAAAATACATTTTTTTTAATATACATAATTTAATTAAAATTTAAAACATTTAATTAAAATATTCTTTTTGTACATATTAAAGAAAAATACAAGATTACAAAGATTAAATAAAGAAAACATCTAATTCTTTTTATCAAATACACTTGATAACACATTAAATTCACATTTTCTTAACTTGTAAATAAAATACATGTACACGTACACTTACACAATACATTTTACATTTGATGCATTATACATTTGCTATACTTTGCTATACATTGATCACATTTGATCGCGATTCAATTTGGTTGTAATTATTAAAGTCTCATCCCCATTTGTAAATTTGTACCCCCACTCCCGGATACTATTTGTAATAGCGTAGATTTTAAATTCTCGCAATTTATCGCTTTCGAATTATACCATGGTTAGATCTAGGGTTTGTATGTACATAAAATCGAACGCTAGATAACCTAATACAAAGACAAATACATGAAATCAATACACAATCACACTTGCACCCCCTAGGGTGATCCCACATGTTGCCTTCCAAAATGGGCCATGCTTGCACGTCGAGTTTCTTTGGCAAAACAATCAAATGATCATAAGTCCCTCGATGACGCTTTCGAAAGTTGCCTATCAAAATGATCAAGTCCCTTCAAGCAAATTGCCAAAGACACTTGGCACTATTGCATTCATGGTCCATACGACGACCCGCGCCCGTCCCGTTAAACATCCTAAACGCAAGATTGTCCATCAAATTCAATGGTGGAACAAAATTGTTAAAAAGGGTTAAAAACATAGAGAAAACCTTTGAGTACAATAGGGGTAGACCAAGCTCTTAGTTACTTGAGATCAACTTGCAAAAACACTTGCCTCCTTTTCAAAAACCACACTTCACAAACACTTTCAAAACAAACTTCCAAAAACATTTTGAAACATCTTTTCGAAAAGATATACACCGTTGCATATACTCAAACACGAGTCATTGTAATGGTTGCCGAAACAAAGGCGTCTATTTCAAAAACATTTTCAAAACACACACACACACACCACAATTTCAAGCAATCAAGGCAAGTGATCTAAAAAACCAAGTAACTAAGAGCCCATGGATAACCATGGATGAAAAGGATGCTAATACCTTCCCTTTTCATAATCTACCCCCCGAACCCACGAAATATCTCAAAAGGTTTTTGCTGTGCTTTTTAAGCTTTCCTTTAGGATAAAATAAAAAGTCGGTGGCGACTCTTGCTAAACCGAACAAGTGCGAATACAAAACGCAAAACTCAAGTCAGTTCTCCCACCGTATAACACCAGGCATTCAAAGATATTCTGGATCTTTTGATATATGGCTTGGTATTGTTTCCTAACTCTGACTCCTTTGTTGATGTGAATGCGGTAAAAATCTTCATCTCTGGTAATCCTGTACCCACTCTCTTGGGTGACATTCTTCATTAGCTTTATGCCTGTACTGCTCGAAAGCGGGGAACCCTAATGTGCTGTGCTCCATTGTTGGCAAGGTGGTTTATTTCTCACCTTCCCAAGTCAGTTTTGAAGAACAAAGAAGGCATGGGTTGGGCTTATAAGGTTATGTCTCTCTCTCACAATGACATCATCTGGACTATTAAGGGTATGGACGAGGTGGCTATTATTGATCACTGTGGGGAATACCCCAATGTTCCACTGATACGAACAAATGGAGGAATTACTTACAATCCATGCTTGGCCTTACGTCAGTTTGGGCGAGCCAGAAGGGAAGGACCTCATGAACTGCAAATGCCTAGTATCATCTTTGATTTTCAAGGCGATAGTGACGAGCAACGCCGCAGATTCATAAGGGCTTGGGATAGAGTTCACAGATCTGATCCACACGAGCTGGGTCCAAAGACTTCTCTTCTGATGGAGCCATATCTCAGATGGGTTCGCATCCGTGCCCAAAAGCTGGGAATGCTGTATGAAGCCGTCTTGCCTATCATGGTTGAAGTTGCTAATGAAGAGGGGGTTCTTCCTACCATCCTCCACCCTTACATGCCCACTGACATTGGGGAATTGAAGAGGTCCTGGATGCAGCTAAGGGAATAGCGGGATACTTATAGAGAAAAGTATCACGAGCAAGAGCGAAAGATCCAGAAGTTGACAAGGCAGCTGGAGAGGGAGCAGATCATCAATGACTATGTCAGCACTAAAGGCAAACGACCATGGGAGCATTGATGTCCTTTGATTACTTCCAGTTTTTATTTACTTTTCAGTATTTCCTTTCTTGTAACGCCTTAAGGGCAATTTGTTGAACAATTAATTTCAAAGTTTATCTAATAAAAGTGTGTTTCATTTCTTGTTTACGAATTTGAATCTCTCGATGTCTTTGAAATCATATCATACGCATTTCATTCCATGCACCTCATAAAAGGTACCCTTACAGGTTTTCTCATCTTCTTCGCTATTTATTTCAGCATCATGTCTTCTGAACCATCGAATGAACAAGCAATCAAGGCTTTGCATGCTCAAAATGCCCAATTCCAAGAGTTGTTCATGAATCTAGCTAAGGGTTAGCAAGATCTGAAGACCCTTATTCTGAAAGAGAAGAAGAAGAAGAAGAGGACATTCCTGTTTAACACGGGTCACAGGTTCGGAAACAGGCTACAAGATGAAGTTGATTTGACCACCTCATCTGGAGGGAAAGATAGTGAGGAAGAAAGGAGGGCTCCTAGCCCCGTGGTTTCTGACAACGAGACTGACTTTGACGAAGACCAGTATCCTCCGGCTGAGGATAGATACAAGCAACTGGAAGATCGGTTGAGTGTGATGGAAGTTCAGAAGGTGTCTGGTCTGGACTTTGGAGATCTGGGTCTGTCATATGGGGTGGTGATTCCCCACAAATTCAAAGCACCAGCCTTTGCTAAATACGACGGAGTTTCTTGCCCAAAACTTCACCTTCGGTCATATGTAAGGAAGATTCATCCGTATACTGCTGATAAGAACCTATGGATCCACTTCTTTCAAGACAGTCTCTCAGGGACTCAGCTTGAATGGTTTTACCAGTTAGAAGGAGCCAGTATCCGCAGTTGGGAAGATTTGGCTGCTGCTTTCTACAGGCAGTACCAATACAATGCCAACTTCGCTCGCACGCGTACCCAACTCCACGGTATGTCTATGGGAACGGGTGAAGGTTTCAAAGATTATGCTCAGAAGTGGAGGGATCTCGCTGGAAGAGTGCAACCACCCTTGGCTGATAGGGAGCTAGTGGATATGTTTCTGGGGACCTTGCCTGGTCCATTTTTCAACCATCTGATTGGAAGCTCTTCGTCTGGGTTTACGGAGCTAATTATGACCGGTGAAAGGATTGAGGCTGGTATTAAGTCTGGTAAGATACAAAAGGGTGCTCATTGAGCACCGAGAAAAAGCCTTTTAAAAAGGAGTCCAGTGTTGTTTACAGTTCGAAAAGTCGGAATAGACCTGAACGCCGCCAAGCTGTTAATGCGGTTGTTATTTCGAGACCTGTTGGGGCTCCACAGCGCAACAATCAATAAAAGGCCAAGAGACCTCGAAGGAAATTCACCCATCTCAACATGACTTTGTCTCTGATTCTGCCACAGTTATTGAAAACCAATCTAGTAACTCCAAGGGAGGCTCCGCAGAATCCCAACATTGCATCGCCTAAGTACAATCCTAATGCCCGTTGTGCTTTTCACTCTGATAGCTCGGGACATGATACAGATGATTTTTGGGCTTTGAAGAACAAAATACAGGACTTAATTGATACTAAGGAGATTGAGTTTGAGGCGCTCGAAAGACCTAATGTTGTGACTGCTCCTATTCCCAAGCATGGAGTGAATGCTGTAGAGGAAGACTTGTTTGTGGTTTCTGTGAAAGATATTGCTACTCCCTTGATGACTGTGAAGAAGAACCTTTTGTCAGACGATTTATTTCTGGGTTGTGACCAAGGTTTCCGTATGTGTTCTGCCCTACCAACCGGTTGCCATCTTTTGAAGTCATGTGTCCAACGCCTGATGGATAATAAAGAAATTCTGTTTGAGAAGACTCTTGTTCATTTGATCCCTACTGAAGAAGTTGCCATTATCACCATTTTCGACAATTCTTCCAAGGCTCCCTCGAGGAAGCCTGTTAGAAACACATTCGTTCCAAGAATTGCACCATTGATCATCACTGTTCCTGGGCCTATCTCCTATACATCTGACAAAGCTGTCCCTTGGCACTACGGGGCTGATGTTTATTTTCACGGAGTTAAACAAGATTTGGATGCTGATACTGACGTCAGCAGCATTGTTGGACCTTCCAAAGTCACCCGCAGCGGAAGACTTTTCTCCCCTGATATCTCTCCACCAACTGCCCGGAAACCTGTTGTTATCACACCTGCCAGTGTACCCGCTGCTATCCCTGTTCAAGTTCCCATTCTTATCCCTGTTGCCGAGTCGTCCGACACTCGGGGAAAAGGGACCACTGATGAGCCTGTCCGGACGGAGGCACTGAAGACAATTACTATTGAAGCTTCTAGACAAGAGATGGAAGAGATTTTAAAGATCATCAAAAAGAGTGACTAAAATGTAGTTGAACAGATGGGGCAAACCCCGTCCAAGATTTCTATGTTATCTCTGTTGCTATGCTCAGAAGCCCATGCCAAGGCTCTGATTGCCTTCCTGAAGACTGCACACGTACCGCAAGAAACATTGACTGTTTAGTTTAAAGATTGCGTGGCTAGTATGACTGCTGATAATGGGTTGGGTTTCTCTGACGCCGACATGACTGTTAAAGGGAAGAATCAAAATGATGCCCTGCATCTCTCCATTGAATGCATGGGCACTACTCTTGCTCATGTATTACTGGATACTGGCTCCCCGTTGAACGTTTTGCCTAAGAAAGCTCTAGACCGATTAGACTGTGAAGGTTTGGAGCTGAAACCAAGCAACATGGTTGTCAGGGCCTTTGATGGGTCTAAGAGGATGGTGCACGGTGAAGTGGATATTTTGATCAAGGTTGGTTCTCAGGTTTTTGCATCTACATTCTATGTGATGGACATTCGGCCATCTTATTCTTGTTTGCTGGGTCGTCCATGGATCCACAAAGCTGGGGCAGTGACGTCTACGCTCCACCAGAAGCTAAAGTACCCGGTGAAAGGGAAAATTGTGACAGTGCAAGGAGAAGAGGAGTACATGGTGAGCCACCTCAACTCTTTCCGATATGTAGAGATGGATGGGGAGTTCATTGAGACCCCATTTCAGCATTTTGAAGAGGTTCCCCAGACACTGGAATCAACTGAGACTGTTGTTGAAGATCCTCCTATGAAGATGGCTTCCTTCAAGGATGCCCGGGCTGTTGTCGAGAAAGGTGGGTGTGCAAATTGGGACCAACTCCCTGATTTTGCACAAAAGACTAATAAGTTTGGTTTGGGTTTCACTGCAGAAGCTCAAAGGGTTGTTCGGAGTGCACGGATCGGAAGATCTCCCTTGTTCATCAGCAATTCGGGAGTGAATGACATTTAAGATGATGTTGAAGAGTCTAAGTTTGATAGTTGGATCTATCCTACTACTGATGGAGGACTAAGCAACTGGACAGCAAAGGACTTCATCCCAATTTCTTTTATTACCCAGTAATGATACTTTTTGTTTTGAATTTGTAACAGACAATGTTTTAAACTTTCCGGCCCGGTGTCTTACCCGGGGCACCGTGGCTTCATTTGTGAGGGCTTTATGTGTGTCATTTTCATATATCATTAATAAAAGCATTGGACGTTTTCTTGCATTTCAAATTTTGCGCTCCTTGTTTTTCTTTTATTACATATTGCAAAACAACTATTTTACACACACTCACATATACAGGTCTGCATCCACTCTGGATCTCACTGGTAACGACTCTGCTACTGCCAGTTATGACTTTGAAAGTCCAATCAACTTAGCCGAAGACGAAGGTGAAGATGATTTCGAAGTGCCTGGTGAACTTGCAAGACTGTTACTTCAGGAAGAGAGGGTTATTCAGCCGCACGAAGAGCCGGTGGAGTCAGTAAATATGGGTACGGAGATAGACAAGAAAGAGGTCAAAATCGGGGTAAATCTGGAGCTTAATGTGAAGCAACGGTTGATTCAGATGCTGCGTGACTATGTTGAGATCTTTTCCTGGTATTATGAAGATATGTCTGGGTTGGATACCGATATTGTGGTTCACCGCCTGCCTACCAAGGAAGACTGTCCTCCAGTGAAACAGAAGGTCTGCTGAATGCGCCTAGAGATGTCTGAGAAAATCAAGGCTGAAGTTATGAAACAGTTTGACACCGATTTTCTAGCAGTGACTTCTTACCCACAGTGGGTGGCCAACGTGGTTCCTGTACCGAAGAAAGATGGTAAAGTTCGAATGTGTGTTGACTATAGAGATCTGAACAGGGCGAGTCCCAAGGATGATTTTCCTCTACCTCATATCAACGTTTTGGTTGACAACACTGCTCAACACAAGGTATTCTCCTTTATGTATGGTTTCTCCGGTTATAATCAGATTAAAATGGCTCCTGAAGACATGGAGAAGACAACTTTTGTTACTCAATGGGGTACCTTTTGCTACAAGGTCATGCCTTTTGGATTGAAAAATGCTGGGGCAACGTATCAGCGTGCCACAGTTGCTTTGTTTCATGACATGATCCATCATGAGATTGAGGTATACGTTGGCGATATGATTGCAAGATTCCAGACAGAGGAAGAACATCTTGACCACCTTCGGAAGCTGTTTGACAGGTTGAAGTTGTACAAGCTGGGGTTAAACCCGAACAAGTGCATCTTCGGGGTGAGGTCCGGTAAGCTGCTGGGTTTTGTCGTAAGCGATAAAGGTATTCAAGTGGATCCGGCAAAGGTGAAGGCCATACAAGAGATGCCAGCTCCCTAAACAGATAAAGAAGTCAGAGGCTTTCTGGGACGACTAAACTACATTGCCCGATTCATCTCACAACTGACTGCTACTTGTGAGCCAATCTTCAAGTTACTAAAAAAGGATCAAGTAGTATGTTGGAACGATGAATGCCAGTCCGCTTACGAAAGGATCAAAGAGTATCTCCAAGAGCCACCCATTCTGATGCCTCCAGTTGAAGGGAGACCCTTAATCCTATACTTGACAGTACTCGACAACTCAATGGGGTGTGTGCTGGGTCAGCATGACGAGTCTGGCTGAAAAGAGCATGCTATTTATTACCTTAGCAAAAAGTTTACCGACTGTGAGACCCAATACTCGTTGCTCGAGAAAACTTGCTGCGCTTTGGCATGGGCTTCTCACCGGCTGAGACAGTATATACTGACTCACACTACTCTATTGATATCGAAGATGGATCCAATCAAGTATATCTTCGAAAAGCCTGCTTTTTCCGAAAGAATAGAGAGATGGCAGGTGATCTTGACTGAGTATGACATCCAATATATGACACAAAAGGCAATTAAGGGAAGTGTGTTGGCAGATCATTTGGCACATCAGGCAGTGGATGATTACCAGTCTATGAACTTTGAATTCCCGGACGAGAATATCATGATAGTGACTGACTGTGAGACACCTGGACCGGATGAAGGACCTGAGGAAGGATCCTGATGGTCTATGTACTTTGATGGAGCTTCGAACACTTTGGGTAATGGCATTGGCGCCGTGATCATATCTCCTAAAGGATCTCATACTCCGTTCACCGCCCGACTATGTTTCAACTGCACCAACAACATGGCGGAGTATGAGGCATGCATTATGGGTCTTCGAGCAGCAATTGACCTAAGGATTAAGTCCTTGAGTGTATTTGGAGATTCCTCTCTCGTGATCAGTCAGATCAAAGGCAAGTGGGATATGAAACACCCTAATCTTATTCCTTACAAGGAGTATGTATTGACGTTGCTCCCACATTTCGAGGAAATAACCTTTGAACACTTCCCTAGAGAGGAGAATCAGTTGGCAGACACGCTAGCTACGATGTCTTCTATGTTCAAAGTAAATTGGAACAATGAAGCTCCCCGGATTATCATTGAAATATTGGATGAACCTGCACATTGCTGTGATCTTGAGACTGAAGAGGTAGCGGATAAACCCTGGTTTCATGAGGTGAAGAGATACCTTGAGGCTCAGGAATACCTGCAGGGTGCATCTGTTAACGACAAGAAGTTTCTGAGGAGGTTCGCGGCAAAGTTCTTCATCAGTAATGGAATTCTTTACAAGCGTAACCATGATTCGACCTTACTACGATGTGTGGATAAGAACGAGGCAGACAGAATCATGGCAGAGTTACATGAAGGTACTTTCGGAACTCATTCCAGTGGACATACCATGGCAAAGAAAATCCTTCGGGCAGGATATTATTGGTCCACTATGGAAGCCAACTGTTATCAGCATTCTCGGACATGTCACAAGTGCCAGGTCTATGCTAATAAGGTACATATACCTCTAGTTCCTCTGAACGTCTTGACGACACCTTGGCCTTTTGTAATGCGGGGCATTGATATGATCAGTGAGATCAGACCTACAACGTCCAACGGACATAGTTTCATCCTGGAAGCGATTGATTACTTTACGAAGTGGGTTGAAGCAACTTCCTTTGCTACTGTAACCAAGAACGTCGTGGCACGGTTTATTCAGCACAATCTGATTTGTCGATACGGTGTACCAGAGAGGATCATTACGGATAATGGTACAAATCTCAATAATAAAATGATCACTGAGCTCTGCAAGTAGTTCAAGATACAATATCACAACTCTTCTCCCTACCGGCCGAAGATGAATGGGGCTGTCGAAGCAGCTAATAAGAACATTAAGAAGATCGTGCAGAAGATGACTGTGACATACAAAGACTGGCACGAGATGTTACCATTTGCTCTCCATGGGTACCGTACCTCATCACGGACGTCAACAGGGGCAACACCCTATTCCTTGGTATATGGCATGGAGGCCGTATTGCCCATTGAAATTCAGATACCCTCTCTTTGGATCACGAAAGATGCAGGTTTGAGCGAAGATGACTGGATCCAAACCTGGCTTGATCAGCTGAACTTAATCGACGAAAAGAGACTCACTTCTATTTGTCATGGTCAGACGTATCAAAAGCAGATGATCAAGGCGTTTAACAAGAAAGTCAGATGACAGGAGAAACAAGTTGGGGATCTGGTGATCAAGCGCATCATTTTACCTCAAGGTGATCCCAGGGGAAAATGGACTCCTACTTACGAAGGGCCATTTGTGGTTAAGAACATTTTCTCAGGAGGAGATATGATTCTAACCACCATGGATGGTGACGACCTTCCTCACCTCGTCAATGCAGACATAGTGAAAAATACTACGCATAATTAAAGACCCGCTAGGTTGACTGACCTAGGCAAAAATAAGGGCTTCCCAGCGAACCAAAAGGATTCGGGCAAAAATAAGGGATGAAAATGAAAAAGATCTATACACCCGGCAAGTCGAAAACCTGAAAAGGAGGCTTGGGCAAAAAAGGGTATCCCGGTAGACTAAAAACCCAAAAGGGCGGTCCAGGCAAAAATTAGGGATCAAAGCTTAATACTATGTCTCATTGGATCACCTTGCATCCAGACTTCGGTATCTACTGTCAAGCTCGGACGGCACTGATCAATCTGATCTACTTTCAACCAAGTAGCAAAGTGATGAGATGCTCAAAGACATAAGGGCAATAACAGAGTTGGAACCCAGTGGGATTATTCACATAGCTGTTTTGTTTCTTTTTTCACAAATTGTGTAAATTCTATATCTATTCGGCGGCGTTCTCTTACTAGGACGTCAGCCTCTTGTATAAAAACGCCTATTTACAGGCCAGACTTCAAAGTCAATACAATTCATTTTCAAAGAAATTTCAAGCTATTTTTCCTTTATTTGTTTTGTTTTGCAAAGAACATCCAATGTTCATTTTTGATATATGCACTTGACATTAACTGCTGCTCATAAATATTTGCATGCGAAACAAAAAGATGATTACTGGTAATATCAGAAACAGGGGCAATAAAAATTGTTCAAACTATACAGTTGCTCTGGCCACCAGGTACAAAGGTAGATTCAGCTGAAGAATATGGCTAGGATACCTTCACTCCCTGCAGAGTAAGATAGTAATGATAGCTCTCCCCAACTGAGACTTGCAAGAATGAATCGGTAATGTTCTCCCCAAGCAGAGTTTATCTATCATCAGCACTAAAAAGGCTTGATATCCCCGACAGTCTTAATATTCCCCAACGGAATATAAGAATGCTCCCCGGCAGGGTACAAGATATCCCCAGTGGAGTTAAAATTTTCCCAGCGCAGTCTGAAAAAGCTTCCCCAACGGAGTTGGGAGAATCATCCCTAGTAGACTTTGTAAGTTTATCCCTAGCGGAGTATAAAAATAAATCTCCCCAACTTAGTTCAAAGGATCATTCCCAGCAGAACTCAAAGGATTATCCCCATAAGAGTCTAAAAGGTTATTCCCAGAGAAGTCGCAACCAAAGATCATCCCCAACGGATTTCTTTCCTTTCACAAACAGGAATTCAATCCCCAATAGGATTCAATATCACCAGCAACGATAATTCATCCCGACGGAATTTCTCAGTGGAATCTTCAGCAAAACATCTCTTCCCCACAAAATAATCTCCTCATCAGTTTATTCCCCCAACGGAGTCATCCTCTCATGCAGGTCTATTCTCTTTGTTCGCCATCCCCAGCGGAAACTAAGAATCCATCTCTATTCTTCAGCAACTATCCGGGAGTTATTTTCCCCAGCTAGAAACATTACATTTCCATACATCATGATACAGGCATATACGCATCATACCACACAATCTCATTTATTTTGAGAGCATCATTGTTTGATATATATCATGCATTTCATACATCATGACATTGCATATGACTAACTCTTTACCTTTTAAGGGAAAGACGAATCAATAAACACCGTTGGCTACTTATATGACCTGGTAGTCCCCTTAAAAACTACATCTATTGAGGGCTATTTCAGCGGATTCCTCAGAAAGATGCTCTCACAAGACTTTCGCCTGGTTCAGTTAAATAGATTCTAAGATTTTTCTGATTCTTATCCAGCCAAAGTCAATCCAAGACCTTCTCTGGTTCAGTCAGATCGACACTAAGATCTCCCTGATTCTTATTCCAGTTGAAGATATTCCAAGACTTTTGTCTGGTTCAGTTAAATCGCTTCTAAGACTTTTCTGATTCTTATCCAGCCAAAGTCAATCCAAGACATTCTTTGGTTCAGTCAGATCGACGCTAAGATCTCCCTGATTCTTATTCCAGTTGAAGATATTCCAAGACTTTCGTCTGGTTCAGTTAAATTGCTTCTAAGATTTTTTTGATTCTTATCCAGCCAAAGTCAATCCAAGACCTTCTCTAGTTCAGTCAGATCGATGCTAAGATCTCCCTGATTCTTATTCCAGTTGAAGATATTCCAAGACTTTCGTCTAGTTCGGTTAAATCGATTCTAAGATTTTTCTGATTCTTATCCAGCCAAAGTAAATCCAAGACCTTCTTTGGTTCAGTCAGATCGACGTTAAGATCCCCCTTATTCTTATTCCAGTTGAAGATATTCCAAGACTTTCGTCTGGTTCCGTTAAATCGCTTCTATGATTTTTCTGATTCTTATCCGGTCAAAGTTAATCCAAGACCTTCTCTGGTTCAGTCAAATCAACGCTAATATCTCCCTGATTCTTATTCCAGTTGAAGATATTCCAAGACTTTCGTCTGGTTCAGTTAAATCGATTCTAAGATTTTTCTGATTCTTATTCGATCAAAGTTAATCCAAGACCTTCTTTGGTTCAGTCAGATCGACGCTAAGATCTCCCTGATTGTTATTCTAGTCGAAGACCTCCTATCAACAATCTCCAAATGGCATCTGTAAGCCCATTCCTAACATCACAATGCCGATACCACTTCATGCGAGTGCAAATTTCTGGTCACTCTAGTGTTCAATCATCTTCCACCTTCGGATCACGAAAGGCACGAAAGCCAATCTACATCCTCCGGTCTAAGAAGATTGAACAGGGGCAGCTGTTGTACCCCAAAATTTTCCCTCTCATATTTCTTAAAACATTGCAAGAAAAAATCTCCAAGTTACTCAAGTTTGCTCAAGAATTGGACAGTCAAGCTATCTCCTAAGGCAGTCAACCCCAAATTAGGGTTTTGTGTTGCATCAAGATCTTTGAGTCCAAATGACCTTAAGTGCTCCCCAATGTCCTAATATGTTATCAAGGTCATCCATGTCAAATTTCAAGCCTTGCAGAGGAAGGTTGGTCAGACAATTGCTCAAAGGGTCCAAAAATCGACTATGCTAGGGCAAAAGTCAACTGTGACCTATAAACAGTAAAAAATTCAAGATTTTTTGTCAACATTCTCATTTTGAAGTATATTTCATCATTTGATAAAGGATTCATCATGATTCATCAAGGATTGCTCAAAATTCATCAAGACTCAAAAGTTGCTAAATTAGGGTTTTGTAGGAAAAGTCAACTCAACTTTGACCAAGCATAACTTTCTCATACTTTATGAGAAATGACCCATCCAAATATCATTGTGAATAGCATGAAATTTCTTACAATCCATCTTCATACCCCAAGATCAGAAAATGAACTCACAAGAAGTTATAAATTTGGACATTATAGGTCATTTTTGAAAGTCAACAAAAACACCTTTTTTTCCAAAGCTTATAACTTGAGAATGGAATATCAAAATGAGATGAGACAAAAAGGGTTTGTTATAGGACATCTCAAGCTTTCTAAAAAGTCCAAGAACACTTCCAAAAGTTTAAAATTGAAGAAGTTATGTATTGTTGAAGTTGGGCATTTTTGCAAAATTGCCAAAAGTCAACTATCCCCAAAACATCAAATTTTGTCAAATGGGCTCATTCTTTTCCACTTGATTTGAACTTTCCACATTGCACACGTGTCCTAGCTTCAGCCTTGTGTCCATTTATCAATTTTATTATTTTATTTGATTTTTTATTAAATTATTTCATTTTTAATCAAATAAAATCCAAATATTGATTACTTGATCTCTTTTTGGCTATTTCAGGACTGAATCATCATCATCAAGTGTATCAAACTCGTATCAAGCATTCCATGTGCAAAAATATTGAGTTTTGACAATTTTGGAAGGTTTAGTAATGGTGAATCAAATCAAATCCCATGGCATTGATGTGGAAAGATTCAAAGCACAAATGTTAACCTAATGCATTCCACATTACATAAGGAAGCTAGAGGGCACGAAAACAAGGCTAGAGGCTGCAGAAATAAGCAAAGCAAAACTTGCAAAATTCACAAAAAATTGTGAAACCAAAATCATCCTTGGAGGTGTTTTCAGAAGCAAAGCTTGATACCAATCGATTGTTGGGTGTCTAATCAACCTTCTGGGGTCCAAAGCAAGCTCTCATACACACCAAAACGCGCTGTAAGTGTCACGTATATCAGCCCTGTATTCGAGATCTTAACTCTCCATTCTTGCATCTTTTTGGAAAATCATTGATATATTTGTGACTCTCTTGAGATTTCTAAGCTTGTAGCAATATTTAATTTCATTTATATGCACTGTAATCTCATAACAGTGTGGCTAGAGTTTCTTGTTGGATTTTGGGGATTTGCGTTTCAGGTGAAATTGAGTCTCGTGATAGGCATGGTTACACTCAGGAGAGGGAGACGAACCTAACCATGCCTTTGGGGGTCATTTTTATGGTCTGGAATTGATTTTAGGAATGACCTACGCATTTAGTTGCGGATCTAAATCCGCGGGTAAAGTTACAGGGTTTGGAGGTTAGGGATGGAGACGTGGCAATTCCCCAGTGGACCATTCAAACGTGCGTGTTTTTTTTTTATTTTCTGGCATATTAGCGCATTATCTCTTATTATTATTATTGCTTAATGTATTAACAGCTAAAGCACATTAGCCTAGTGGAAAAAAGCGTTGGCAGTCATGTACAGGACCTGGGTTCGAATCCCAGGTCCCCCATGTTATTTGTTATATTTTTCCTTCAGGTAATCCAGTGCAGATCTAGGCGTGGAGCTCATCATGTGTCCTCACTCAATCAAGCGCCAGATGGCCCAAGGTCAGATCTGTGATCCAGGATGATGGTCCACCATGGGACCAAGTCAAGAGGCGTACATGGAATCCAAAAAGTCCACCAGGCCGGCGTGTTATTGGGCCTTGGAATTGCTATTCAGACCTCCAAAAACCAGGCCCATATACCTCTATCTCTCTCTATTTTCATTTAGTTTATTTAATTATAATTATTATTTTTATTTAATCAATTAACCAATCAAATTTTTTCTTTATAAAAATAAAACCAAAAAATATTTTCTTCATAAAATCAAATTTTAATTTTTTATTAACAAATATTAATTTAATTAATTTAGGCCATTAATTAGGGATAACTTTAATATTTTTTTCAATAATTAAAATTAACTTAGACATAATTAGGTTTTAACATTGATCAATTTTTTTTTTCTTTCTTAAAATATCAAAAACCCAAAAATATTTATTTTCATCAATTAATTAATTTAATTTAGTTTAATAATTAATTTAGGATAGTTTATTTCTTAATTCAAAAATAACCAAAAAAATCTTTTCTTTAATAACAAAGGGTCAAAACCCTAGAACTCGCATTCGATTTAATTTCCCGCACGCGATCCATTTTATTCAATATTGTATTTATTCCCGGAATGTAATAGATAATTAGGACTATTTTTATCGCTTTATTTATCTTCCACATTTAAATTTCAAAGGCTTGCTTTTGGCGATGTAAATACCCGACGCCTTGTAATTTAATTTCCGCAATTTACTTTCCTCAAATTATAACTGTTGGATGTTTGATAATAGGTATGCATGACAAGATTGAATGTTTCAACCTAAAATCAACATAGATCACCATTAACATGTACTAAGATAAATTAACTAAAAAACAACACACTCGCACATGCGCACTCTTAGGGTACACCCTACTTGGTTGCCTTCGTACGCGGTCATTGAGTATATGTTACTTTAGAGGTCGCCCTCTTGTTTAAAAGATCATAGTTTCCTCGAAATGGTTGCCTCGGGTATTGTTGCCTCAAACAAATGATCTAAGACATTAGGGTTACCGCTAAGGCATCCTAACATTGCTTTGGTGACCGTAAGTCCCGCATTCGAATTGACCCTTAAACTCCAACGACGATGCTACCTACTCATCAATAGTGGGATAGCATTGTCTAAAGGAAGATAGCATAGAACGATTCCTTTTTCGAGTAGGTAGATGGTTCTTAAGTACTTGCTCTTTCCAAAACAAAATCTTTTTCACACTTACACCTTTCAAACAAAAACTCTTTCAAACCCACAAACACAAAGAAAAGCAATTTTGAAAACAATATGAGCAAGTACCTAAGAGCCCGTGGATAACCACAAATAAAAAAGGTGCTAACACCTTCCCTTTCTATAATCTACCCCCCGAACCCGAGAGATATCTCAAAAAAGGATTTTTTCTGTGCTTTTTTCCTTTCCCTGTTGGATAAAATAAAAGTCGGTGGCGACTCTTGCTTACCGCGACATTTTGCGAAAACAAACGAAAAACACAAACCAGCATTCCAAAAAAAACAGTCAGTTCTTCCCACCGTATTACACTATCCAAGGGGCAAGAAGACCTGAAAACACTCTTCGTCGAGAATCTGACCAAGGAACGTCCTGGCAACAACAAGGACGAACAATTGGAACAAATGCAAGCTGAGGTAGAGGCAATGAGAATCCAGATGCTAGGGCAGATGGCTCTTATCCAAAACTTAACTCGAGGAAAAGAATGGCTAAGAGCCTTACTTAACAAGCTTCACCAAGATGGATGCAGATCCATGAAAAAAACATTTAAAATTGTTGATCAAGGCGTTAATCAGCCTCCAGTGAGAGAAGAGGTTGGTTTGGTCAGTAACAGACCTTTCCAGATTGCTACTACATCACAAGCCCAACCACAACCTCTCCAACGAAAACGGGGCAATTGGCATAATAATAATACATCTAAAAGACGCTTCACTGAAATCAACATGTCATTGGCTCAAGCATTGCAACGCATGTTGAAGGCCAAGTTGGTTATGTTAAGGGACCTTCCTCAAAATCCCAACATAGCCTCCCCAAGGTACAATCCAAATGCAAGATGTGCGTACCACTCCAACAGTCCTGGACATGACACCAACAATTGTTGGGCGTTTAGAAATAAAATTCAAGACCTAATTAATGAAGGAGCGCTAGAATTCGCACAAGACGGTCAGGTTGAGTTCTTCTGCCATCCCTCCAAGGCATACCATCTGAAGTGACAAGTTCTCACAAGAAGACTTTTCGTTCATTAGAATTTTCAATGTGTAATTTTATTTTGATTTGTTTGAACAATTATTCATATCAAACCTCGTTATTTCATCAATGCATTGCACATGTTTGTCTTGAATCAATTCATTCGTATTCACTATTTCAAAAATGTGTTCTTATTTCCTTTTGTGATATTCAACTCTCGATGAAAAGTTGTAAGCCTTTAGAGGGAGGATGACAAAAATGATACCATAATCTCTACAGTATGCTTTTGAACAGACCCCGCTGACGATGTACAAGCGTTGTTTCAAATCCTAAATAGTGGAGTTATAAGGAAGATAATCCCTAGCCAACCCCTTCGAGCCAAAGAAGTAGGAGTTTTTCTTTTCACACAAATTAAAACCCTTAATCATAACCTGGGGCAGGGTAGTTTTCTCAGTTAATTCAGAGGCACATTCAGTCACAATTTGTCACTTCGTACACAATGAATGGCATCGAAGACGTCCTTCCAAAAAAAAGACGATGATGGTTCCGTATAATCGTCAAGACAGGCAGTCATTATCTCTCGAAATAAAAGCCCATTAATTCAAAACCTATGAAGGAGACTTAAGAGAAAAATTGGGGCATCCCGCTGACTGTAATCACAAAAGAAACAGTTTAGGCAAAAGAAGGGATAACGAAAACAAAAAAAAGAGGTTACTACAAATCCTCGACAAAAAGAAGATTACAAAAATGACTGCCTTTTCAAAATAAATGTTCAATTTTTGAATCATCACCAAGTATCAGAGCAAAGATTCCAGACTCAATCGGGATCTAAACACGCAATTAACTGAGCATAAGACTGAAAAATATCACGAAGAGCGGATTGGGTACAAATAAAATTTGAGCCTTTATCCTTTGTTTCTTGAACCGTGAACCATGCCACGTTATAACCCTTAAAAGTCCTAGCTAAAGCATGGGTTAGTTTGAGAGCATACTGTTACAAAGGTATCCTGACTCCTGTAGGCTTTGTTACGAATCCTGAGTTGATATCACATTCTTGCAAATTTCATTTTACTACACAAAACACATTTTCAAAAAATTTTCAAGACAAACATGAGTTTTGCATTCTTTAAATGACATTGTTTGCGTATGACTAATTGTTTTACAACAGAGAAATCGGCACAATGGATATTCAATGAACAAACATCATCTCAATGGACAGAATCACCTCAGCGGGAAAGACACTTCCAATAACAGGTATTCCATAATCAAGGGGCATGACATGATGTCTAAACACACCTGGGGCAGTCTCTCCAAAAGTGCCAAATAACCAGGGGCAAATCTCCATCTGAATCGCTTGGGGCATTATGCACATATTCCAGCAACGAATCATGTGCCATCAAGAAAACATTTTTGACAATACTACAACACAACACTATGGACAATGACAACTGTCTACATCCTGAAAGCATGGACATAGTCAGAAAATACTACGCATGAAAAAAAAGACCCGCTAGGTTGACACACCTAGGCAAAAATTAGGGATACAAATGAAAAAAATATGTACACCCGACAAGTCGAAAACCTGAAAAGGCGGCTTGGGCAAAAAAGGGTATCCCGGTGCACTAAAAACCCGAAAGGGCGGTCCAGGAAAAAGTTATGGATTTAAAACGTACGACTATGTCCCGTCACCTGTCTATTAGTGGAAGATGTATACCTTGATCAACATTCATCAAGAGCACCAGAATCGAGAAACAGTTCAGATACGATCCAGATACGAATGTCATTCTGCTACTTATTCAAGATTTTCATACATCGATACATTTCAGATACGCTTCAGATACAGATGCCATTCTGATACTCATTCAGATTTAGCTTTCAGATACAGTTCAGATACGCTCCAGATACGGATGCCATTCTGATACTTATTCAGATTCAGCTTTCAGATACAGTTCAGATACGCTCCAGATACGGATGTCATTCTGATACTTATTCAGATTCACCTTTCAGATATAGTTCAGATACGCTCCAGATACGGATGCCATTTTGTTGGCTCCTAATTTGACACCTACTATATATTGGCGTTATAAGGCCAAAAATAGAACAAATAAAGCCAAGCTGGAAATTATTTCGACAGATGGAAAAAACTTAGAGAAAATATCTGAGTTACACATTGGTCTTCGACCAGGCGTCACCATCAAGATTTCGACTAAGAAGGTCCTATGAACTTCGACTAGAAGAACATACCTTCGTGTCAATACCAAAGACAAAGGATATTTGAATTTGAATTGTTGGAGGGAAAGACGGTTTCGCCAGCATTTAAAGGAGAGGCGACGTGGATGGAAGAGAGAGGTCGAGGGACATGCAGAGGACACTTGTCTTCATCTTAGAGAAAATCCATTCCTCAACGGTTACATAGTTTTAGTATAAAATAGGAAATCTGTGTAGTTTTTCCGGGTGTTTAACCTATTGTGCTAGTTACTCAAATATTGTCCAAGTACCCGCTGTGTGTGAAAGGATAAACTGAGAAATGTACGTTGGAAACACAATTTTTCATTAATAAAGTCTTTTTACATTGCTTCGATCTTATTTTGCAAAGTTACTTTTCCTGAATCTTTACCTGCATTTCTATTAACTTCCTTACTTTCTAAAACCACAAGCATCTTATCTTTGGTCGAACGTGCGTTATTCCTAGACATCTATTTTCACATCAAACCAAGCATAAAAATTAGCATATGTTCTGGGATCAATCTGATCGATCCCGCGAGTAACCAAAAGGACTTTCCCTTTTGAAGGATCAACGGTTGTTTACCAAAAACCACGGTAAACAAATTGGCACACCTAGTGGGATGTTGCTAGTTTTTATCGTCTATTTGTTCATATTATTGCTTTCCTTTTATAAGTATACAGCGTTACATGTTATTAAGAAGTGGTAGAATAACCCACGAGTATACTGTTAGGAAGAGAAATAACGAAAGTAGAATGGCTAATGAGCCAAATCATGGAGAAATACCTCCGACAAATACTACTGGAACAACGATTATTACCACCGTTGGAGAAAATGTCCCAACTTCCGTTGGTTCAATCCCAACGTTGACCACAAATCAAACAGGACCCTTACTTTCGTATGTGGGTCCTAGAGGTCCTTTAGGAACGCCCCCACCAAGGGCAAATCCAGGATCTCGACCATACATTCCCCCAGGATTCTCGGCGGCCTGGATGGGTCGAGAACAACCATATGGCATGCCAACCACTGAAATGGCTAGCCTTATGAATGATGCATCTACGTTTTCAGAACCGTTGGTGAGTGCATCATCGCCATTACAGGGATCTGGAGGCAGTATGGAAAATTTGGGTAGAAACCAGATTTTAGGAGGGCCGTCAAATGCAATACCAAGCCTCACAAATGCTTCTACAGCAATTTTGAGGCAACAGATGGACGAGAGCAACCATGATATGGTACAAATGTTGGAACAAACTTTAAGTACAGTGTTGAACCCCCTAATTCAAAATACTACCCAATCAAATCAATAAATGGCAGCGCAAATGACGCGCATGGCTGAATTCTTTGGGGTACCCCAGACTATTCGACAACCCCAAAGAGTACCAATAAGAGTAAACCAAGGGGGAATCATGGAAGAGGCTGTGACTGTTAATCAAAACCCTCAGATCCCTAGAGTAGAAATAGAACAACCTAGGGTCAAAATACCTCGAAATACCCCACCAATCCCTAGAGAAATCGACCAAGGAGTGATTATGATAAATAGGAACCAAAATGGTGATGAATTGATACAGCAAGTTCGACATCAAAATTATGGAACGAATAATAATCTGACTGCCCTGATCGAAAGGATCATGATACAGAATGCGATGAACGTTGGTTTTCACAGACCAAACTTCACATCCCCATTGTCATAATATATCCTGCAAATAGACTTACCCCCTAGGGGAAAAGTTCCCAAGTTCACCAAATTCTCAGGGGATACGACAGAATCTACTGTCGAACATGTGGCGAGATATTTGATAGAGGCTGGGGAGATAGCAAACAACAAAAACCTTAGGATTAAATATTTCCCAAGTTCTCTAACAAAGAATGCTTTTACTTGGTTCACTACCCTCCCAGCCAATTCGATCCATAATTGGAATCAATTGGAAAGATTGTTCCATGAACAATTTTACATGGGACAGACCAAAATAAGTCTAAAGGAATTGGCTAGTATGAAGAGAAGATTCACTAAACCAATAGATGAGTATCTAAATAGGTTTTGATTACTTAAAGCCAGATGCTTTACCCAAGTTCCTGAACATGAATTGGTCGAAATGGCAGCAGGGGGCCTGGATTATTCAATTAGGAAAAAGTTAGATACCCAATACTTGAGAGACATGGCCCAACTGGCCGATAGAGTTCGACAAGTAGAACGCCTTAAAGCCGAAAAGGATAAAGCTACCAAAACTCATCGAAGAGAAAGAGTAGCCTATGTTGAAATGGACGATGACGATCCAGAGACATCTAGTGATCCTATAGATGTCGAAAAAGGAGAGATAGACTTAGCAGAATTGAAACAAGGACTACCATATTCTTGTAAATTGCTAGTGCCATCAAATGGAAACAATCCTGTAGAGTCTGAAAGAAACAGCGATAAATTCCCTAAGAAAACATATAGTTTTGACATATCCAAATGTGATGAAATATTTGATTTGTTAGTCAAAGATGGCCAAATGATAGTACCCCCAGGGGAAAAGTTGCCTCCTTTAGAACAAAGAAAGAAAAGAGGTTTTTGTAAATACCATGATTTTCTGGGCCATAAAACATCACAATGTTTTCTTTTCAGGGATCTTGTTCAACAAGCACTTAAAGAAGGAAGGCTTAAGTTCGCTGATAATCCAGCGATGAAAATTGACGCAAACCCACTGCAGATGGAGGCACATTATGCTGAGCCAGTCGGCATTCATATGGTGGAAGTTTCCGAAGATTTCATTAACAAGCCCATCTTCGGTAGCTTTACTGGAAACATATCCAGGAAGACTATTGAAGGAGTGAGGAAGGCCACTGAAGGCCTAAACCTGAACAAAGGAGATGCCCAAGGCTCAAACAAAAAGGCCACTGAAGGCCTGAAACTGAATAAAGGAGCTGCTGAAGGCTCGAGCAAAAGGGTTACTGAAGACCCACATAGAAACAAGGGAGTTGCTGAAAGCTCCGACAAAAGAACCACCACAGGATCTTACATGGATGCCGTGAAAGGTTCGACAGAGAATTTGGAGGCCAAAATGCAGAAAATGAATCTCGTTGCCAAGAGCAACATGGATGTCAACATGGTAAAAATCTCTTATGCCAAGGCTTCAGAAGAAGCTATTCGACAGGAGGAAGTGAACAAAACCGAATTTCCTAAAGAAAATGAAGATCTGGCAGACTTTAGAAGAAGAAATCGGAAGTGATGATGTGTCCCAGATGTAGCTCTATTTTCGACAAGAAAGCCGCAGAATACATACAAGGTATGAGGGATGTAAAAGCAAAGTGGGGCAGCAATGCTCAACCAAAAATGGATCCAGAAGAAAGATACGATCCCCGAAGGGGATATCAAAGAGGACCCATGAACCAGGTAAGGAGGCCACCAACTTATAGGCCTCCAACTAATGTACCTATAGATACTTGGCTTAACACCATGGGCAAAAAGAGGCTCAATGAAGGAAAATGGCAGACGTTCGACGTGCCAAGGGGATCCTCTTTGGATTATAGAAAAGAGTACCATGCCTTTACATCAAATAAAGTGGCTCACATATCGAGCAATTAAAATGGGAAGAACCCCATGTCTCGTTCACAATGGTGGAGATTCCAAAGACGGTGAAAAGCCGAGAATGAAGCTGCAGCAGAGCCTCACCTAAAGGCTAGCACCAACGTGCAAAGAAAGCAAAGAAAACCTCTGTAGAGGAAACCTCTGGCGTGGCCAGAAGAATGTGGGTCAAATGATGAAGGTGACTCCGAATCTGACGATACTCTAGACATCATGGTGAACGTCATATCAGTGTTGCCTAAGGAATATAACCGTCAGGTCAAAGTTGAGGAAACTAACTTGATGGTCGAACAAGAGATGGCCAGACACAGGCCAATGTGTTACTATGTAATGAATAATGGTTGCGTGGGAGAACATAACGCTTTCTTCGAGCCACCAATTGAGGCGATGAAAAATCACCTCAAGCCCCTATTCATCAGAGCGAAGATAGGGGAAGTGACTATAAACAAAATCCTGGTGGATTGTGGAGCAACCATAAACATAATTCCGCAATCTATGCTGGAAAAACTAGGAAAAGGAGATGCTGACATCAAGACCCATAACATGGTCCTCTCCAATTATGAAGGAGGCATTGGAACCACAATGGGAGTCATACAACTAGATCTCAAGGTGGGATCAATCCTTCGACCCACCATGTTTATGGTGATCTCAGCAAAGCCAAACTATAATCTGCTCTTGGGTCGAGAGTGGATACATGGAATTGGTGCAGTGCCATCTTCAATGCATCAAAGGGTTACAGTTTGGCATCTCGATGGCATCATGGAAAACATCGAGGCAGATCAAATCTATTACCTAGGCAAAGTTAACAACGTCGAGAAGAATAGTTTCGACAGGAATTTGGCTCATATAGGGCCATGTAACCCTCGTGAAATCGATCTAACTCCAGCACCCAACACCTTCTGTTCTCTGTACCTTCAATCTAACTATGGGTTTCATTGGGATAGAGAAGATTTATCCAACATCGACTACGGAGGGGTTGATGATATATGGCCAACAAGCTGGGGAAGTGAGTTTGGTGATGATGACTGAGTCACAAGCTCTTCAAAAGATTTCGGCATATGTAGCCGAAAATAGAATGATAGCGGCCTTAGAGGCTGAGGTCAAAGACATGGCTCGTGAAGCCAATGAGCAGGTATATCCAGAAGAAGGCCCTGGGAAAGATTTCGACCCAGAACCTCCTGACTTGGAAGAGAAAGAAGTGTGAAATCAGAGGTTAGATGCCATTTATGATGACGAACCTCTGGGTTTCGAAAAGGATCCATTGGCAGATGGTGTTAGAATAATAGCACAGGACCCCTTAGAATAAGTAAATCTAGGCAAAGGTCCGATAAAAAAGCCAACTTATATCAGCGTAAAGTTAGATCCAGAACTCAGGGTTGAAATGATCCAATTGTTAAAAGAGTTCAAGGATTGCTTTGCATGGGATTATGATGAAATGTCTGGTCTCGATAGAAGCTTAGTGGAACTTCAATTACCAACAAAACCTGGAAAGAAGCCTGTCAAGCAAACTCCAAGGAGCTTTGCACCGGAGGTTTTGTCGAAGATCAAAATGGAAGTCGAAAGACTGCTGAAATGCAAGTTCATCCAAACGACCAGGTATGTTGAATGGATTACCAATATTGTACCTGTTATAAAGAAAAATGGTACTTTGAGGGTGTGCATTGACTTCAGAGATCTGAATGCTGCAACACCCAAAGATGAATATCCAATGCCTGTGGCGGAAATGCTTGTCGATTCTGCCGCTGGTTTTGAGTACATGAGTATGCTTGACGGATACTCTGGATATAATCAGATTTTTATTGCTGAAGAAGATGTGTCGAAAATAGCTTTTCGTTTCCCTGGGGCCTTAGGCACTTACGAATGGGTAGTGATGCCTTTTGGCCTAAAAAACGCAGGGGCAACATATCAAAGGGAAATGAATTCTATCTTCCATGATTTCATTGAAACTTTTATGCAGATTTACATTGATGATATTGTTGTCAAATCTGTTTCAGGGCAGGCTCACATGGACCATCTTCGTCAGTCCTTTGAAAGGATGAGGCACTATGGTCTGAAAATGAATCCTCTGAAGTGCGCTTTTGGTGTCAAAGCAGGGGATTTCTTAGGCTTTATGGTTCATAAAAAGGGAATCGAGATAAACCAGAACAAGACCAAAGCTATCTTGGAAGCCAAAGCGCCAACCAATAAGAAGGAATTGTTGTCTCTACTTGGGAAGATAAATTTCCTAAGGAGGTTTATTTCCAACCTCAGTGGGAAAACGCAAGCCTTCTCACCACTACTTCGACTCAGCAAATGAGGATTTGAATGGGGGCAAGAACAGAAAGAGGCCTAATCAAAGAGTACCTCATCAAGCCATAAATTCTAGTACCTCCTTGTAGGGATAGGAGTATGAGATTGTACATAGCCCCATCTGTCAAAACCTTAGGGAGCATGTTAGCTCAAGAGGATGAGAATGGTGTCTAAAGACCCATTTACTACCTTAGTAGAGTTTTAAATGATGCAGAAACTAGATATAACGAAGTTGAAAAACTATGTTTATGTCTTTACTTTTCATGTACAAAACTCAAGCAATATATTAAACTAGTTAATGTTTACGTCTCTTCTCATTTTGATGTTTTCAAATATATGTTGTCGAAACCCATTTTGCACAACAGAATTGGCAAATGGGCACTTGCATTAACTGAGTATTCATTAACCTTTATGCCTCTCAAGGCTGTGAAAGGTCAAGTGGTAGCAGACTTTATAGTTGACCATTCAATAACAGAAGAATCAATTAATTATTTAGAGATTGAACCTTGGAAGTTATACTTCGACGGTTCTATTCATAAAGACGGAACTGGAGTAGGGGTTCTCATTATTTCTCCAAACAAAATTCCAACAACATTTAAGTACAAGATCGAATGAGATTGTTTAAATAATGAGGCTGAATATGAAGCTTTAATCGTAGGTCTTGAAATCTAGTTGGAATTGGGGGAAACTCGAGTCGAAATAATAGGAGACTCAGAATTAGTCCTAAAATAAGTTACAAAAGAATACAAATGCATAAGAGAAAATCTTATCATGTATTTCGTAATAACTAGGCGTTTGTTGAAAAATTTCGAAGTGGTTAACATTCGACATATAGCCAGATTGGAAAATCAAGTGGCTAATGATTTAGCACAGATCGCTTCCGGGTATAAAGTTTCGAAAGAGAAACTACAACAAGCAATCGAAGTTAGAGGAAGAGTGGCATCCACTAAGTTGTCTCCAATAGATTTGGAAACAACAACCCTGGGATACACTGATCACGAAAACTTTGAGATTTTGTTCATAGACAATCTAACATAACAAGATTGGAGAAAGCCTAAAATGGATTATTTACAAAATCCAGTGGCTTCGAAAGAGCGAAAGATAAAGTATAGGGCACTAAGCTATATACTAATGGGAAATGAGTTGTTCAAGAAAACGCCTGAAGGTGTGCTGCTAAAATGCCTAAGTGAAACAGAAGCATACATAGCTCTTTCGACTACACACTCCGGGGCATGTGGAGCACATCAAGTAGGCCATAAGATGAAATGGTTTTTGTTTCGACAAGGACTATATTGGCCAACTATGTTAAAATATTTTATTGAGTTTGCAAAAGGATGTCAGGAATGTCAAGTGCACAGATGCATCCAGCATGTACCGGCAAGCGAACTTCATTCGATTGTGAAACCTTGGCCATTTAGAGGTCGGGCTTTAGATCTTATTGGAGAGATTCGACCAACATCCTCTAAAATCCAGAAATACATATTGGTGGGTATTGATTATTTTACTAAATGGATCGAAGTAATTCCTTTAGTCAATGTAGACCAAGAAAATGTCGTTAAATTTATTCAAAAGAACATTATATATAGATTTGGGACCCCTGAGACAATAACGACAGATCAAGGATCAGGTCTTTACTGGTCGAAAAATGCAAGAATTTGCTACAGAAATGGGATTCAAACTGTTAACATCTACGCCTTATTATGCACAAGCTAACGACCAAGTCGAAGCAGCAAACAAGGTAGTAATCAGTTTAATAAAGAAACACGTGGGAAAGAAACCAAGAAATTGGCATAGGACTTTGGATCAAGTTCTATGGGCCTGCCGAACCTCGCCTAAAGAGGCCACAGGAACAACACCATTTCGCCTAACTTATGGTCATGATGCAGTATTGCCTGTAGAGATTTGTCTACAATCGACGAGGGTTCAAAAACATCAGGATATTCCTTCTGAAGTTTATTGGAATATGATGTTAGACGAATTGGTGGATTTGGATGAGGAAAGATTGAAGGCCTTAGACCTCTTAAGATTACAAAAGAAGTGGATCGAGAAATCCTATAATCGAAAAGTAAAGCCTAAGGCATTTTTGCCTGAAGATTTAGTTTGGAAGGTAATTCTCCCAATGGATCGAAAAGATAGAACTATGGGAAAATGGTCCCCTAAGTGGGAAGGACCTTTAAAAATTATTCAAACTTTCTCTGGTGGAGCCTATGAGATCAAGGAGTTAGGTGAAGATGAAAGACTTCTGAGAGTAAATGGTAAATACTTGAAAAGGTATAGACCTACGCTTCAAGAGGTTAAAATAGCCAATGTATAGTCACAATTGAATAAAGAAAATGCCAAAATGGAAATTTAAATTTCATTAAAAATAGCCAAAATAGACTTAACGTCATTACAATGAGTGATTATACAAGTATAGAAACAGGATTCAAAAGGGGAGATTGGCCTTGATCTGGAGATATTTAATCCTTTGCAATTCCAGACGCCATTTGCAAAGAGCCTTCGACTGATGAAGGGTTTCAAGTTTAGCATCAAGCGTTTGAGATCGATTAGCATGCTTCAACCCTTCAGCAAGTTCCTCCTGGCTTTCAGTCTCAGTATTAGTGGCAAGAAGTTCCTCGTTCCTTTTATCATTGGCAGCAATTTTAGCTTCCAATTCTCTGATCTATGCTTTCATTTTAGCCGTGTCTCGGTCGATCTCCTCAGCCTCTTTCTGTCTAGCTTCCTAATCCTTCGACATTTCTTTTACTTTTGAAGCAGATTCAGTGGCGGCATGCCCAGCAACAACTACATGGTCGTTGGTCTCATCGATCTCGCGAACAAGAGTCCTTCGATGATTGTAATCCGCTGACACTTGGTCGATAATGGAAGTTAAATCCAGAATGACGCTGGCTACATATGGAGAAGCAATGGGGAGATCAACAACCCTCAAGGTGGTTTTCAGAAAGGAAGGAGTAGTGGGTTCTCCCTCCAAGGTTAGCATTAAGTCTCTTTTGAAAATTTCTGCTTTAACCTTCTGAAGCGCCTCATCAAGAGGGGAGGTCGATGTAGACTTTCTGGAGGCAGTTGAGACACTGTGGTCGGAAGAACTTTCTCGCCCTTCAAGAATGGCAGTCAAGTAGCCCAGAGGATTTTGGTGTTTCATCAAGGCCAAAGCTTCTTTGGTTCAAGACCCTGTCGAAGGGGCATCCTCATTAGTTGCAGCAGCCACATTTACCACATGTGTGGGAATATGCACGGTTTCAGCGTTCGTCAGGTTTTGGGCCCCTGCAGTAGAGCCTCCGATGCCATCAACATTTGGAATTCTTTCATCCTGATTTTCCCCTCCAGCATATTCTCCTTTTCTGTTACGACTACGGCATCAGTGGCCTCCTCCTCTTCGACTTCTTGTACGTCAACCAGTGGATCCCTAATTTCTTCATGGTCTCCCATAGGGCCTTCTTCATTGACTTCCTTTAGGTCTCATACTGAGGTTCAGAAACTTGGTTCACCTCATTAGCTGAGCTCACAAAAGAGCCTTTTGCTGAAGAAGGCCTATAGGTAGGATCTCCCTCACTATTTAATAGAGTGGCGGATCCTTCAGCAGGAGTAGGAACTGGTTTAGAGGTGCCAGCAGCGTCCTGAAGATTAAAATAAGTTTTTAATCTCATAATTTTTATAAAGAAAAGGGTTAGTTCAATAAGTGAGCGATTGACTGTCGAAGCAAATACTTGAATTGGAACTTCGGCACTGGGGCTAGAATTGTCGCTCTCACTGGGATTATTTAGCCTGACAGCAACTTCTTGCTCAGTAGGCTCTCTAATAACTATAGAAGGAGGCCTTGGTTTGGTGGCTGTAATTTTAATTTTTGTTTTGGGACGAGGCTCAGGTGCGGGAATTGCTTTCTTCAATTTTTGTCTCTTCAGAGGAACAAGAGGAGACTCCTCTTCTTCATCACTAGAGATTTCGATTTCCTGAACCTTCCTTTTCTTGGGAGTGGTTTTCTGAAACATCCAGAAAGATAAGAGTCGAAGATATCAGCATCTGTATTAGAAAATAGAAAAAGGGAAAGGTATAGTAGAAAGTAAATACCTTTGGCGAAGGATCAACAAAAGGGTCTCCCTTTTTGGTGCTTTCAACAGCCTTCTTTGTGCTGGTCCTCTTGACAACTATACAGGAAACAAAGATAAATCGAGCGTCGAATAATTAAATCTAAGACAAAGAGGAGAAAGGGAAAAAAAGTAATACCTTTCTTAATCTTGTCAAGGACCAGTTTAAACGCCTCATGAAGGTGGTGGGAGAAATCCTTCTCATCGAAGAACTCCTCATTATAATACTGCCTCCACCACCCTTTAAAATTGCTAGAACACAAAAAATTGAGATTGAAGTCGAACATGGTTAGTACGGTCCGACCAACGTACCTACCAATATGCTTGGTAGCAGCATCTTCTGAGTAATATGCGTTGTAAAATAATAGCAGTTTCTCTCGAGGATAGATGGGTGTTGGGAGTGACTGGACAATGCCGAATTGTCGAGAAACAAGATTTGGTTGGTAGGTGTGATACGGTGGGAAAGAACTGACTGTTTTTTGGAATGCTGGTTTGTGTTTTGCGTTTGTTTTTGCAAAATGTTGCGGTAGGAAAGAGTCGCCACCGACTTTTATTTTATCCAACAAGGAAAGGAAAAAGCACAGAAAAATTCCTTTTTCGAGATGTTTCTCGGGTCCGGGGGGTAGATTATAGAAAGGGAAGGTGTTAGCACCCTTTCTATCTGTGGTTATCCACGGGCTCTTAGGTACTTGCTCATATTATTTTCAAAATTGTTTTCTTTGTGCTTGTGGGTTTGAAAGAGTTTTTTGTTTGAAAGGTGTAAGTGTGAAAAAGATTTTTGTTTTAGAAAGAGCAAGTACTTAAGAACCATCTACCTACTCAAAAAAGGAATCGTTCTATGCTATCTTCCTTTAGGCAATACTATCCTACTATTGATGAGTAGGTAGCACCGTCGTTGGAGTTTAAGGGTCAATTTGAATTTAGGGACTTACGGTCACCAAATCAATGTTAGGACGCCTTAGCGGTAACCCTAATGTCTTAGATCATTTGTTTTGAGGCAACAATATCTGAGGCAACCGTTTCGAGGCACCTATGATCTTTGGACAAGAGGGTGACCTCTAAAGCGACCTATACTTAATGACCGCGTTACGAAGGCAACCAAGTGGGGTATACCCTAAGAGTGCGCATGTGCGAGTGTGTTGTTTTCAGTTATTTTAGTCTTTTCACATGTTATTGGTTATCTAAGTTGATTTTAGGTTAAAACATTCAGTCTTGTCATGCATACCTATTATCAAACATCTAGCAGTTATATTTTGCAGAAAATAAATTGCGGAAATTAAATTACAAGGCGTCGGGTATTTACATCGCCAAAAGCAACCCTTTGAAATTTAAATGCGGAAAATAAATAAAGCGATAAAAATATTTAAAGTCCTATTAAGCTATTACATTCCGGAAACAGGTACAATATTGAATAAAAATGGATCGCGTGCGGAAAATTAAATCGAATGCGTGTTCTAGGGTTTTGACCCTTTGATTATTAAAGAAAAGATTTTTTGTTTTCTGGATTAAGAAAGAAATTAATCTAGGTCAATTATTAAGTTAATAAATAAATTAATTAATAAAAATATTTTTGGGTTTTTGGTAGTTAAAGAAATAAAAATAAATTTAATCAATGTTAATAAAACCTAATTATGTCTAAGTTAATTTTAATTATTGAAAATACATCAAAGTTATCCTAATTAAAACTAAATTAATATAAATTAATATTTGTTAAAAAATAAAATACTGAAATTTAATTAATAAAGAAAATATTTTTTGGTTTTAATTTTATTAAGAAAAAGATTTGATTGGCCAATGATTAAATAAAAACAATAAATAAATAATCAAAATAAAGATAAAATAGAAATATAGAGAAGAGAGGGTTTGGGCCTGTTTTGGGGGTTCACTCAGCAATTCAGAGGCCCAATTGAGTTGGCCCCTTTGTTGACTTTCTTGATTCAGTGTGTATGCGCTGACTTTGCCCATGGTAGACCTCCAGGTCATGGCCACCAGATTTGGCCTTTGGCCATCTGGCCATTGGATGATTGAGAGACTATAGTGGACTGCACGCTTGGAGTTGCACTGGAATACCTGAAGAAAAAGAATAACAAGGCATATGGGGGACCTGGGATTCGAACCCAGGTTCTGTTGGTCATTGGACACACGCCACTACCACTCAGCCATCACGTTTCATCTGTTAATATATTCAACAATAATAATAATATGGGATAATGGATGAATATGCCAAAACAAAAAATAAAAACGCGCGAATTATGAATTGGCCACTGGGGGATTGACGCGTCATCGTCTTCTTCCTCCAACCCTGTAACTTTACCTGCGGATTTAGATCCCAGCTAAATTCGCAGGTCGTTCCCAAAATCCATTCTAGGCCATGAGAACGACCCCCAAGGACAAGGTTAGGTTTGTCTCCCTCTCCTGAGTGCAACCATGTCCATCACAAGATCCAATTTTTCCTGAAATACAAATCCCTAAAATCTAACACAAAACCCTAGCCATACGGTTATGGGGTTACAGTTCATATAAATGAAATTAAATATTATCAAAAGTTCAGAAATCTCATAAGCATCACAAATATGTCAAAGATTTGCCAGAAAGATGCAAAAATATGGAGTTACGATTTTGAATACAGGGCCATGAAATGTGATGCTTACAGTGCATTTTGATGCGTATGAGAGCTTTCTTTGGATTGCAGAAGGTTGAGTAGACACCCAACAATCGATTGGTGTGAAGCTTTGCTTCTGTAAACGCCTCTAAGTGTGATTTCAGTTTTGCACTTTTCACCACTTTTTCCAAGTTTTGTTTTCAATGTTCTTGCAGCCTCTAACCAATTTTTCGTGCCCTCTAGCTTCTATATGTAATATACAATGCATTAGGTCAAGAATTATGCTTTGAATCTTTGCACATCAATGCCATGGGATTTGATTTGATCCACCATTGAAAGCTTGCCAATTTTGTCAAAAATCCATCTTTTTGTACAAGATATGGTGAGATACGAATTTGATGCTGATCATGATGATGATTAAGTCCTAAAATAGCCAAAAAGATATCAAGCAATCAATATTTAGATTTTATTTGATTTAATTTGATTAAAAATGAAAAAATTCAATAAAAAATAAAATAAAATAATAAAATTTATAAATGGACACAAGGCTGAAGCTAGGACACGTGTGAAATGTGGAAAGTTCAAATCAAGTGGAAAAGAATGGGCCTATTTGACAAAATTTGATGTTTTGGGGATAGTTGACTTTTGGCAATTTTGCAAAAATGCCCAACTTCAACAATGCATAACTTCTTCAATTTTGAACTTTTGGAAGTGTTATTTGACTTTTTAGAAATCTTGAGATGTCCTCTAACCAACTCTTTTGGTCTCATATCAATTTGATATTCCATTCTCAATTTATAAGCTTTGGAAAAAAGGTGTTTTTGTTGACTTTCAAAAATAACCTATAATGTCCAAATTTATAACTTCTTGTGAGTGCATTTTATGATCTTGGGGTATGAATATGGATTGTAGGAAATTACATCCTCTTAAAAATGAACTTTGGATAGGTCATTTATCTTAAAGTATGAGAAAGTTATGCTTGGTTAAAGTTGAGTTGACTTTTCCTACAAAACCCTAATTTAACAACTTTTGAGTCTTGATGAATTTTGAGCAATCCTTGATGAATCATGATCAACCCTTGATCAAATAATTAAATAACCTTAAAAATGAGAATTTTTACAAAAAATCTTGGAGTTTGACTATTTATAGGTCACAGTTGACTTTTGCCCTAACACAGTCGATTTTTGGACCCTTTGAACAATTGACTGAGCAAACTTCCTCTGCAAGGCTTGAAATTTTACATGGATGACCTTGATAACATATTAGGACATTGGGGAGCACTTGAGGTCATTTGGATTCAAGGATCTTGATGCAACACAAAACCCTAATTTGAGGTTGACTGCTTTAGGAGATAGCTTGACTGTCCAACTCTTGAGCAATCTTGAGCCACTTGGAGATTTTTCTTGCCATGTTTTGAGGAATATGAGAGGGAAAATTTTGGGGTACAACAACTTCCCCTATTCAATATTCTTAATCCTGAGGATATAGATTGGCTTTCGTGCCTTTCGGGATCCGAAGGTGGAAGATGATTGAACACTAGAGTGCCCAGAAATTTGCACTGGCATTAAGTGGTATCAACATCGTGATGTCGGGAATGGGCTTACAGATGCCATTTGGAGATTGTTGATAGGAGGTCTTCAACTGGAATAAGAATCAGGGAGATCTTAGCGTCGATCTGACTGAACCAGAGAAGGTCTTGGATTAATTTTGACTGGATAAGAATCAGAGAAATCTTAGGATCGATTTAATTGAACCAGACAAAAGTCTTGGAATATCTTCAACTGGAATAAGAATCAGGGAGATCTTATCATCGATCTGACTGAACCAAAGAAGGTCTTGGATTAACTTTAACTGGATAAGAATCAGAAAAATCTTAGAATCGATTTAACTGAACCAGACAAAAGTCTTGTAATATCTTCAACTGGAACAAGAATCAGCGAGATCTTAGCGTCGATCTGACTGAACCAGAGAAGGTCTTGGATTAACTTTGACTGGATAAGAATCAAAAAAATCTTAGAATCGATTTAACTGAACCAGACAAAAGTCTTGGAATATCTTCACATGGAACAAGAATCAGCGAGATCTTAGTGTCGATCTGACTGAACCAGAGATGGTCTTGGATTAACTTTGACTGGATAAGAATCAGAAAAATCTTAGAATCGATTTAACTGAACCAGACAAAAGTCTTGGAATATCTTCAACTGGAACAAGAATCAGCGAGATCTTAGCATCGATCTGACTGAACCAGAGAAGGTCTTGGATTAACTTTGACCGGATAAGAATCAGAAAAATATTATTTAACTGAACCAGATGAAAGTCTTGGAATATCTTTAACCGGAATAAGAATCAGGGAGATCTTAGTATCGATCTGACTGAACCAGAGAAGGTCTTTGACATAGCTGAGAACTTAACTGCATCTTTCCTGAAAGGTAAAGGTCAGTCATATGCAATGCATGATATGGATCAAGCAACGATGTTCTCAAAATAAATGAGATTGTGTTATATGATGTGTATATGTATGTATCATGATATATGGAAATGTAATGTTTCTAGCTGGGGAAAATAAATCTCGGATGGCTGCTGAAGAATAGAGCTGGATCCTTCGTTTCCGCTGGGGATATTGAACGAAGAAAATAAACCTGCAGGAGAGGATGACTCCGTTGGGGGAATAAACTGAAGAGGAGATTACTCTGTGGGGAAGAGATGTTCTGCTGAAGATTCCACTGATAAATTCCGTCGGGATGAATTATCGTTGCTGATGATATTGAATCCTATTGGGGATTAAATTCCTATTTATGAAAGGAAAGAACTCTTCTGGGGACGATCTCTCAGTGGCGACTTTACTGGGGATTACCTGTTAGACTTTTGTGGGGATAATCCTCTGGGCTTTGCTGGGAATGATACTTTGAACTCGGATGGGGAGATTTATTTTTGTACTCCGCTGGGAATAAACTTCCAGAGTCTACTGGGGATTATTCTTCAACTCCATTGGGGAAGCTTTTTCAGACTGCGTTGGGAAAAGTTTAACTCCAATGGGGATATCTTGTACCCTGCCAGGGAGCATTCTCATATTCCATTAGGGAATATTAAGACTGTCGGGGATATCAAGCCTTTTTAGTGCTGATGGTAGATAAACTCTGCTTGGGGAGAATATTACCGATTCATTCACAGTTGCAAGTCTCAGCTTGGGAGAGCTATCATTGTTGTCTTACTCTGCGGGGAGTGAATGTATCTTAGCCATATTCTTCAGCTGAATTTACCGTCGTACCTGGTGGATAGAGCAACTGTACAGTTCAGACAATTTTATTGCCCCTGTTTCTGATTTTACCAGTTATCATCTTTTTTTCGCATGTAAGTATTTATGAGCAGTAATTAATGTCAAATGCATATATCAAAAATGAACATTGGACGTTCTTTGCAAATCAAAATAGATAAAGAAAAAAACAGTTTGAAATTTTTTTGAAAATGAATTGTATTAATTTTGAAGTTTGGCCTGTAAATAGGCGTTTTTGTACAAGAGGCTGACGTCCTAGTAAGAGAACGCCGCCGAATAATAGAATTTACACAATTTGTGAAAAACTAAATAAAACAGCTATGTGAATGATCCCACTGGGTTCAAACTCTGCTATGGCCTTTATGTCTTCGAGCATCTCATCACTTTGCTGCTTGGTTGAAGATGAATCAGATTGATTAATGCCGTCCGAGCTTAATAGTCGATACCGAAGTCTGGATGCAAGGTGATCCAATGAGACATAGTGCTACGCTTTGATCCCTAATTTTTGCTTGGACCGCCCTTTCGGGTTTTCAGTCCACCGGGATACCAATTTTTTCCGAAGCCGCCTTTTCAGGTTTTCGACTTGCCGGGTGTTGTACCCCGAAATTTGCCCTCCCATAATCTTCAAAGTTTTACCAAGCAATGGTTCAAAGTCTACTCAAGGGCTACACAGTCAACCACTCTCCTAAAAGCCAGTCAAATTAGGGTTTTGGTTCTTGCAAGGAAGTTTAGGGTTTCAAAGGCTCAATCAAGTCACACATGCTCATACACATTATCAAGCACCTACATGTCAAGTTTCAGGGCTCACAAGGTCAAGTTGCACAGTCAAAAACCCTAATTGCTCCACAGTCAACTGCAGGGGCAAAATGGTCATTTGGCAGTCAAAAGTCAAAATTTTTGGTCAACATCTTATTTTGAAGCCACAATCACCATTTGGTCAAGTCTTGACCATGATTTCACAAGAATGGCTCAAAAATCATCAAGATGCAAAAGTTCCTATTTTTGGACAGCTGAAAAGTCAACTGTAACTTGACCAAGGCATAACTTTTTCATGGTTCATCAGAAAAATCCCATCCAATTCTCATCTTGAAGGGGAGGACATTTCCTACAATTCATCTTCACATTCCAAGTCCAAGAAATTCCCTCACAAAAAGTTATCAATTTTAACATTATAGGTCATTTTCAAAAGTCAACAAAAAGGCACTTTAAGTCAAAGACAATAACTTGAGATTGGTAAATCAAAATGACATGGGACCAAAGACATTGGTTAGAGTACTTCAAGACCTTTCCAAAATGTCCAAGAACATGTTCATAGCTTCAAAATGGAGCAAGATATGAATTCGAGAAGTTGGGAAATTTTTGTGAAATGGCCAAAGTCAATTATCCTTGAAATTTCATTTTTGACAAAGAGGGCCCACTTTTTCCACTTGTTTCAGCTTGGCCATGCCGCCAACGTGTCCCACAATTTATTTCAAGATTAAAAATTAATTTTTCCATTTTTATTTAATTTTATTTGATTTAAATCATTTTAAATCTTTAAAATTCAATTAAAAATCAAGAAAATTAATGGAGGGATATCTTTGAGTTTGAATAGCTTTGATACACCATCATTCACCTTCCAAATTCGTGTAAAGCTTATTTCAAGTACAAAATTCAAATTTGAAGCAAATATGGCAAATGCTTTAATGGTGATAAAAAGAAAATCCAAAACATAATTACATAGGGTTAAAGGCTCATGTATTGTTGGACTCTCACTCATTAACATATATGCACGCCTCTCACATAGAAAAGAGAACCTAGAAACCTCTGAAGCGGCAACCCTAGTTCTCTCAAAATTTTTCCAAAGTTGACAAATTCGAACCTGTTCTTCTAGCAAATTTCAAAGAGTGTTAGGCATCCAATTGTGTTCCTGGGCGTAGCAGCAATCATCTCCAACCCTTACACGAAGCCAAATCATCCCAGATCGTGCCCTCTAGCTCTATTTGGTTTGCCAAATTTCTTGAATTCTTTCTTTATATTTCATGCACCATTAACTGTACTTGATGACTTGTGTGAACTCAGGACACTCATTAGAACGCATTTGATGTATAACATGCAAGTTTTAACGCAGGAGTAAGGACCTGCCATTGCTAGGGCCGTTTTGGTTATCTTTTTCGAAACTCCTTGTACAGTCGTTTTCAGGCCAAAATAATGGCACCATTGAATCCGCAGGGGTCGAATTAGGGTGACTAGGCCCTTGTTTTTCTTTGATTTTCCTTATTTTGCAGGACCGACCATGGTACTCGCCGGAGAAGACGACCAGAGCTAGGGCTTCAGCGTCGTTGACTGTTAAAGACTCAGGCGTGGCTGGCGTGGCAAGATGGCTCAATCTGATTCGCTTCCATGTTATAACTGGGCCCCACGCGTGCTGATTGTGTTTAAAATTCAAATATGCCACGTTTTCGTTAAATCAACATAACTAACTTTTTTCATAAAAAAATCCAAAAAGAATTAACATTATTATTATTATTATTTTATTTTGTAAATAAACATTAATTGAAATAGTTTAATTAGGCAAATTTTGACTTTTCTTTTAACAATTAAAATAATTTAGAATTAAGTTAATTTTTAATTTTATTTCTTTTTATTTTATTTCATAAAAACATAAAAAACACAAAAATATATTTTCTTTTAATTAAATTAATTAATTAGTCATTAGTTAGTTTTAATTTCATTTTAATTACAAAAAGACAAAAAAATCAATTTCTTTTCTAAAAAGGGTCAACACCCTTTAGACATTCCCGATTCTTTCTTTCGCACGCATTTTAATTTTAATTCCTTATTTTTGGATTATTATGTAACTGCCTCCGGATGTAATAGTAATTAGGACTTTTACTGCTTTACTTTCCGTACTTATTTATCAAAATGGGTCTTTGTAATTTTTGGCGATGTATAGACCCGCGCCTTGTAATAGCGTAGGATTTATGTGTCCGCAATTTACTTTCTGCACCCCTTAACTGTTAACTTGCATGAAAGAATGTATGGTAAATAAAAAAACAACTCGTAGCTCACTAATAACAAAGACAAACATTAACTGAATACAACACACAATGCACACACCACTCCTAGGGTACGCCTCACTCGTTGCCTTCGAAACGTGGTCATCAAGTATAGGACGTCTTAGAGGTCACCCTTTGTCTAAAGATCCAGTTGCCTCGGATAAAAAGGATCTAGGACATTAGGGTTACTCCTAAGTTGTCCTACCATTGCTTCGGTGACCACACTGTCCCGATAAACGAATTGACCCGAACAACTCCAACGATGGTGCTACCTACCTCTCAATGGTGGGATAGCACTATCTAAAGGACTCTTACATAGTTTAATTCCTTAGGGTAGGTAGATGACTCATGGGTACTTGCTCTTTTCAAAACAAACAAAATACTTTTCACACCTTACACTTTCAAAAAGTTTTCAAACAATACTTCATACACTCTTGAGGACTGATACAAGAGTTACCTAGAAGTTTTCAAACGAACTTTTTCAAAACCCACACACACACTTGAAAAGCAAACAATTTTTGAAAACATAAGTGAGCAAGTACCTAAGAGCCCGTGGATAACCACGGATAGAAAGGGTGCTAACACCTTCCCTTTCTATAAATCTACCTCCCGAACCGAGAAACATTCTCGAATAAGGAATTTTGCTGTGCTTTTGTCCTTTCCATGTTGGAGAACATAAAAGACGGTGGCGACTCTTGCTTACCGCGACATTTTGCGAAACCAGCTAAAAAACAGTCAGTTCTATTTCCACCGATCACAGAACTTGCGACTATGTTGGGGAATACTTTTAAGTGGGGTGTACCTTAGGATAGCTCATACTTGTGTTTTCAATTGCTTTGTTTTGTTTGCTTTATTATTATGGGCACTGTCTTGGGAATTCTATATATCCTAACCCGGATCTGGGGGATACCTTCTTAGAAAGTAGCAACAAGACTGTGAGGGAACTGTGTGGGGTATACCGACACGGTTGAAGTAGTCTGCTACATTGATGTGGCACTCTGGTGAGTACCGGTAACCCTTGAGTCAAGTCAAGGAGAGTACGGGGCCGCCGCGTGGTGTCGTGAAGCATCAACTGACTTTAGGAACCTTAATTGAACCATCTTGGCCTCTTTAGGGTAGTGAGATAACTGACTTTGGTGCAGTCCGAAGTTGGTTGATACTCGATGCTACACTCATTGAGGGTTGTTTTCTTGGAATATTTTGACCGCCAGTTCATTGGCTAAATCGAAACTATGAATACAGAAAACAATCCAATGATATTGAGATCCTTAGAACCCGGTTACTTCTGATAGGACAGGTTTTGAGCCCACCAACTTCAAGAGGGTAATACCTAGACCCCATGCTGGCCTAAACTCTAAGGGCTCTTTGTGTGACTTGTGTCCCTTCGAACTTGACTACTTGCATGCTTGTTGTCTGACACTTGAGTTTCTTGCAGGTTTTGTTTACAGTCCTTAATCTAGACTCATAACAGGGTTTACCTACATTACTCCACGCATAGCATAACATCATACCATTTCATGCATCCTACATAAGGACTAATCCATTTCAAGGATCTCAAGGGTTTGTTATGCAGGTCAGGATGAACCAAATGTCTAGCAAGGGGCAACGGCGATTTATTTTCCTCTAGCCAGGTTGATGACCCGAGTCAGGGGCTATGACCCACTCGATATGGTGAGACTTGACTCTTGAAGAAGGACTCTCAACAACACGAAGTTCCTTCAATCAAGCTACGAAATTCAAATTCTAACAAGTTTCTCTGTTTACCCCGCGAGATCCTTGAAAACATCGTATGCATACATACATATTATTGCATTACAGGTACTCTGTTCTACAGGTTGCTTAATCTTCTCCGCTGTTTATTTCAGCAATGGCTTCCCAACAAGATAACCAGGGTCTTCATGCTCAAGAGACTCAGTTCAGGGAGATCTTCCTAAGCCTATCCAAGGGGCAGGAAGAGTTGAGGACACTCCTCATGGGGAATTTGGCCAAGAAAAGTCCCGAAGATGATAAGGACGAATGGCTGGAACGTTTGCAAGCTGAGGTAGATACAATGAGAACCCAGATGCTGGGGCTAATGGCTCTCATCCAAGGCTTAGCTCGGGAGCAAGAAGAGTTGAGGACCATGATCAGTCAGCTTCATCAAGACAGATACAACATGAAGCAAACAGTCCAAGTCAGGGACCAGGTCATTGATCAGCTTCCGAGAGGACAAGAGTCTGGCATGGTGAAGATTAGACCTCTCCAAATTGCTACCGCTTCACAGGTCCAACCACAACCTCGCCCAGAGCAACGGGTTGATCAGAGCAAGCCAGACAAGCCTAGGAGGCAATTTACCAAGCTTAACACGTCGCTGTCTCAAGCTTTACAACATCTGTTGAGGTTGAATTTGGTAACTCTAAGGGACCCTCCTAAGAACCCCAACAAGACACCTTCAAGGTATAACCCCAACGCCCGCTGTGCTTATCATTCGGACAGCCCGGGGCATGCCACAAACGACTTCTGGTCTCTGAAGAACAAGATCCAGGATCTGATTGATGAAGGAGCAGTGGAATTCACCCAAGATGGCCAGGCTGAGTTCTTCTACTATCCCTGCAAGATTCATCACTTGAAGTGACTAGTTCAAATTAGAAGACTTTTGTTCATTATATTTTTCAAGTTGTAATTTTCTTTTGATTGTTCAAACAATTATTGTCATAGCAAACTTTATTACTTTATCAATGCATCGCATATGTCTGTTTTGAATCAATATATTCGCATTCGCTATATTCAAACTGATTTCTATTTTTGATGTCAACTCTCAATTAATAATTCTAAGCCTCTTGAGGGAGGATGACGAAAACGATACCATGATCTTTACAGTATGCTTTCGAACAGACCCCGCTGATGAGGTACATGCATTGTTTCAATTCCTAAACACTGGAGTTATAAGGATGATAATCCCTTGTCAACCCCTTTGAGCCAAAGAAGTCGGAGTTTTTCTTTTCGAAAATTAAAACCCTTAATCATAACCTAGGGCAGGGTAGTTCTCTCAGTTGATCCAGGTGCACAACGAACGACACCAAAGAAGTCCTTACAAAACAAAAGGCAGTGATGGTTCCGAATAATCATAAAGACAGGTAGTCATTATATCTCAAAAATAAAAGCCCATTAAGTCAAAACCTATGAAGGAGCCTTACAAAACTGGGGCATCCCGCTGACTGTAATCACAAAAGAAACAGTTCAGGTAAAAAACAGGGATAACGAAATCAAAAAAGAAAGAGGTCCTACAAACCCTCAACAAAAAAAAAGGAATGACTGCCTATTCCAAATGAACTGTCAATACCCGAACCATCACTGGTATATCAGGACAAAGACTCAAACAAGGTCTAACGCACGATCAGCTGAGTTTAGGTTTGAAGAACATCACGAAGAACGGGTGGGTACAAATAAAATTTGAGCCTTTATCCTTTGTTTCTTAATCCGTGAACCAGGCCACGTTATAACCTTCAAAAGTCCTAGCTGAAGCATGGGTTAATTCGAAAGCATACTGTTACAAAGGTATCCTGACTTCTTAAGGCTCGCTGTAAAATACTGAGTTGACATCACATTTTACAAAATTTGCTTGTTTTACTGAAAATGCATTTTCAAAAACGTCAAGACAGACATAAGCTTTGCATTTTTGATATAACATTGTTTGCATATGACTATTTGTTTGAACAGCATAGAAGTTCGCACGACGAATGTCTAATGAACAAAAGCATCTCCAATCAAGGGACACGGCATGATCATGGTCTATCATCTGGGGCAGTCCAGTCAAGATTCGGAGAATCTCTCAAAAGGCCAGCCAGCTAGGGGCAAATCTCCGTCTGAGGTACTTGGGGCATTGAGCATGAATTCCAGCAACGAATCCTGCATGATCAAACGAAGATCTTCCGGTAACACGGTAATACAACAACAGGGGCACCTCCCTACATCCTGAGAGCACGGACATAGTCGAAAAAATACTGCACATAATCAAAGGCCCGCTAGGTCAACTGGCCTAGGCAAAAATAAGGGCTTCCCGGCAAACCAAAAGGGTTCGGGCAAAAACAAGGGATGAAATAAAAAAATCTGTATACCCGGCAAGTCGAAAACCTGAAAAGGCGGCTTGGGCAAAAATGGGTATCCCGGTGGACCGAAAACCCGAAAGGGAGGTTCAGGTAAAAGTTAGGGATCAAAGCGTACGACTATGTCCCGTCATCTTGTCACTTGCCTACCAGAAGAAGACTCGTCAATCAGCGGTTATCAAGCACCTCATAGGACTTGTTCTCCCACAGAAACTGGGGCAATAAGAATTGTCCGAACTGTGCAGTTGCTCTGTCCACCAAGGTACCAAGGTAGGTTCAGCTGAAGAACGATCAGGATACCTTCACTCCCCACAGAGTAAGTCAGGACTCAACAATGCTCCCTGAGTAGAGTTGGTCTCCCACAAGCCCTACAAGGCACAGTATCTCCGGCAAGTCAGCAATACTCTCCCCAAGCAGAGTTGGTCTACTGTCAGCCTTAAGGAAGATGGGTATCCCCAGAAATCTCAATATTCCCCAGTAGAGTATACAGATGTTCCTAAACAAGCATCCCTGGCAGTCTTGATCTAAGATTGTTCCCCGGCGGAATACCAGACATCCCGGTGGAGCCACTTCCCCAATACAGTCTCAAAAGATCTCCCCAGGAGAGTTCAATCAATCTCCCCAGTAGGAAGCTTATCCCCAGTAGGTTCTGGAAGCTTATCACCTGCAGAGTACGAACACGTCCCCCCGGACTTTATTCAAAGGTCATGCTCCACCAGAGCTTATAACTGGGTTACCCTCAGCCAAAAAACCACGGAAAGATCGTCCCCGACGAAGTTCTTCCTATCCCCAGCGGAGTTCATCAAATCTTCCAACAAGCTTATCAATGGTATCCCCAACGGAGTTATCATCAAACCTCAGCGAAGTGTCTCTTCCCACAGAGTATTCCCCGCAGAGTAATCTCTTCGCCAAGTTTATTCCCCAACGGAGTCACCTTCTCCTACCGGTTTACTCTTGCAATCATCATCCCCAGCGGAAACAAAGAACTCTCTTCAACATCAGCCCAGGAGTTAATTTCCCGGAATTCGTCAAGGATTTATTTTCCTAGACAAAAATACGCTCATAAACATCACATCTTCATACATCATAGCACGCACATACGCATCATGGACATACAATCTCATTTATTTTGAGAACATCACGCAATTCATACATCATAACATCGCATACAACTAACGTTTTGTCTTTTCAGGACAAAAGTCAATACAAAGATGATTACTATCAATTGTTGCAATTCTAGATTCGATACATGTATCTAGCCAGGGCAATGTCTGTGAGCGACTATATTCTAGACTCGATTCTTGTATCCTGCCAGGGCACGTCTGAAGAGTTTGAAGATCTGATTCCTGTATCCTTCCAGGGTGTATCTGTAGAAGACTATTTTCCAGACTCGATTCCTGTATCCTACTAGGGCACGTCTGAAGAGTTTGAAGATCCGATTCCTGCATCATGCCAGGGTGTATCTGTTGACGACTATTTTCTAGACTCGATTCCTGTATCCTGCCAGGGCACATCTGAAGAGTTTGAAGATCCGATTTCTGTATCTTGCCAGGGTGTATCTGTTGACGACTAATTCCAGACTTGATTCCTGTATCCTGCCAGGGCACGTCTGAAGAGTTTGAAGATCCGATTCCTGTATCCTGTCAGGGTGTATCTGTTGATGACTAATTCCAGACTCGATTCCTGTATCCTGCCAGGGCACGTCTGAAGAGTTTGAAGATCCGATTCATGTATCCTGCTAGGGTGTATCTGTTGACGACTATTTTCCAGACTCGATTCATGTATCCTGCCAGGGCACGTCTGAAGAGTTTGAAGATCCGATTCCTGTATCCTGCCAGGGTGTATCTGTTGACGACTATTTTCCAGACTCGATTCCTGTATCCTGCCAGGGCACGTCTGAAGAGTTTGAAGATCCGATTCCTGTATCTTGCCAGGGTGTATCTGTTGACGACTATTTCCAGACTCGATTCATGTATCCTTTCAGGGCACGTCTGAAGAGTTTGAAGATCCGATTCCTGTATCCTGCCAGGGTGTATCTATTGACGACTAATTCCAGACTCGATTCTTGTATCCTGCCAGTGCACGTCTGAAGAGTTTGAAGATCCGATTCCTGTATCCTGCCAGGGTGTATCTGTTGACGACTATTTTCCAGACTCGATTCCTGTATCCTGCCAGGGCACGTCTGAAGAGTTTGAAGATTCGATTCCTGTATCCAGCCAGGGCGTATCTGTTGACGACTATTTTCCGGACTCGATTCCTGTATCCTGCCAGGGCACGTCTGAAGAGTTTGAAGATCCGATTCTTGTATCCTGCCGGGGTGTATCTGTTGACGACTATATTCCAGACTCGATTCATGTATCCTGCCAGGGCACGTCTGAAGAGTTTGAAGATCTGATTCCTGTATCCTGCCAGGGTGTATCTGTTGGCGACTATTTCCAGATTCGATTCTTGTATCCAGCCAGGGCACGTCTGAAGAGATTGTAGATTCGACGCCTGTATCCAGCCAGGGCATATCTGCACGAAGAGTTTAGAGATTTGATTCCTGTATCCAGCCAGGGCACGTCTGTAAGCAACCTTTTGAAGTTCCAGATTCTACATCTGTATCTAGCCAGGGCATGTCTGTGAACGACTGAGTGAAGACCAACACCTGTAACATGCCAGGTAATTATCTTTCTTTCTCAGGTACGCAAGTTCTTGCTAAGGAATCTCTTACGCGATCGACACCTAGATGGCATCTATAAGCCCATCCACTTACCAACAGTTCCAAATGGCATCTATAAGCCCATTCCCGACAAGGTTCTGTTACAGCTTCATATGGCATCTATAAGCCCATCCTCCTATCCGTCATCTCTCCAAATGGCATCTGTAAGCCCATTCCCATCATCACACTACTGATACTCTACTATGTGAGTGCAAATTTCTGGGCACTCTAGTGTTCAATCATCTTCCATCTTCGGATCACGAAAGGCACACAAGCCAATCTACATCCTCAGGTCTAAGAAGATTGAACAGGGGCAACTGTTGTACCCCAAAATTTTCCCTCCCATAATCTTCAAAGTTTTACCAAGCAATGGTTCAAAGTCTACTCAAGGGCTACACAGTCAACCACTCTCCTAAAAGCCAGTCAAATTAGGGTTTTGGTTCTTGCAAGGAAGTTGAGGGTTTCAAAGGCTCAATCAAGTCACACATGCTCATACACATTGTCAAGCACCTACATGTCAAGTTTCAGGGCTCACAAGGTCAAGTTGCACAGTCAAAAACCCTAATTGCTCCACAGTCAACTGCAGGGGCAAAATGGTCATTTGGCAGTCAAAAGTCAAAATTTTTGGTCAACATATTATTTTGAAGCCACAATCATCATTTGGTCAAGTCTTGACCATGATTTCACAAGAATGGCTCAAAAATCATCAAGATGCAAAAGTTCCTATTTTTGGACAGCTAAAAAGTCAACTGTAACTTGACCAAGGCATAACTTTTTCATGGTTCATCAGAAAAATCCCATCCATTTCTCATCTTGAAGGGGAGGACATTTCCTACAATTCATCTTCACATTCCAAGTCCAAGAAATTCCCTCACAAAAAGTTATCAATTTCAACATTATAGGTCATTTTCAAAAGTCAACAAAAAGGCACTTTAAGTCAAAGACAATAACTTGAGATTGGTAAATCAAAATGACATGGGACCAAAGACATTGGTTAGAGTACTTCAAGACCTTTCCAAAATGTCCAAGAACATGTTAATAGCTTCAAAATGGAGCAAGATATGCATTGGAGAAGTTGGGAAATTTTTGTGAAATGGCCAAAGTCAATTATCCTTGAAATTTCATTTTTGACAAAGAGGGCCCACTTTTTCCACTTGTTTCAGCTTGGCCATGCCTCTAACGTGTCCCACAATTTATTTCAAGATTAAAAATTAATTTTTCCATTTTTATTTGATTTTATTTGATTTAAATCATTTTAAATCTTTAAAATTCAAATAAAAATCAAGAAAATTAATGGAGGGATATCTTTGAGTTTGAATAGCTTTGATACACCATCATTCACCTTCCAAATTCGTGTAAAGCTTATTTCAAGTACAAAATTCAAATTTGAAGCAAATATGGCAAATGCTTTAATGGTGATAAAAAGAAAATCCAAAACATAATTACATAGGGTTAAAGGCTCATGTATTGTTGGACTCTCACTCATTAACATATATGCACACCTCTCACATAGAAAAGAGAACCTAGAAACCTCTGAAGCGGCAACCCTAGTTCTCTCAAAATTTTTCCAAAGTTGACAAATTCGAACTTGTTCTTCTAGCAAATTTCAAAGAGTGTTAGGCATCCAATTGTGTTCCTGGGCGTAGCAGCAATCATCTCTAACCCTTACACGAAGCCAAATCATCCCAGATCGTGCCCTCTAGCTCTATTTGGTTTGCCAAATTTCTTGAATTCTTTCTTTATATTTCATGCACCATTAACTGTACTTGATGACTTGTGTGAACTCAGGACACTCATTAGAATGCATTTGACGTATAACATGCAAGTTTTAACGCAAGAGTAAGGACCTGCCATTGCTAGGGCCGTTTTGGTTATGTTCTTCGAAAATCCTTGTACAGTCGTTTTCAGGCCAAAATAATGGCACCATTGAATCCGCAGGGGTCGAATTAGGGTGACTAGGCCCTTCTTTTTCTTTGATTTTCCTTATTTTGCAGGACCGGCCATGGTACTCGCTGGAGAAGACGACCGGAGCTAGGGCTCCAGCGTCGTTGACTGTTAAAGACTCAGGCGTGGCTGGCGTGGCACGATGGCTCAATCTGATTCGCTTCCATGTTATAACTTGGCCCCACGCGTGCTGATTGTATTTAAAATTCAAACATGCCACGTTTTCGTTTTTAACCATTTGATTGCAGAATAGTGACACCAAAGACAGATGGCTCAGATGGCAACGCGTTAGTGGATTTCTCCAGAGGGCACGAGTTCGAATCCTGGTCTTGGCATTTTTCTTTACCTTGTCCATAATTAACATGCTTTCTATGTTTTTCTTTTTTAAATATTTTAATCCTAATTTAGTTTATCTTTAAATAATTTTCTCATGCATTTAAAAAAATCACAAAAATATTTTCCTTTTGCATTTTAATCAGAAAAATGTTTATTTAATTTTTGACATTTAAATTAATATTTTTGCATGCATATTTTAATTAATTGTTAAATAATCATTAAATTGACTTTTAATTGCTTTTAATTATCAAAATTGATCCAAAAAAATACCAAAAAATTATTCTATCATTAAATCAACATAACTAACTTTTTTCATAAAAAAATCCAAAAAGAATTAACATTATTATTATTATTATTTTATTTTGTAAATAAACATTAATTGAAATAGTTTAATTAGGCAAATTTTGACTTTTCTTTTAACAATTAAAATAATTTAGAATTAAGTTAATTTTTAATTTTATTTCTTTTTATTTTATTTCATAAAAACATAAAAAACACAAAAATATATTTTCTTTTAATTAAATTAATTAATTAGTCATTAGTTAGTTTTAATTTCATTTTAATTACAAAAAGACAAAAAAATCAATTTCTTTTCTAAAAAGGGTCAACACCCTTTAGACATTTCCGATTCTTTCTTTCGCGCGCATTTTAATTTTAAACCCTTATTTTTGGATTATTATGTAACTGCCTCCGGATGTAATAATAATTAGGACTTTTACTGCTTTACTTTTCGTACTTATTTATCAAAACGGGTCTTTGTAATTTTTGGCGATGTATAGACCCGCGCCTTGTAATAGCGTAGGATTTATGTTTCCGCAATTTACTTTCTGCACCCCTTAACTGTTAACTTGCATGAAAGAATGTATGGTAAATAAAAAAACAACTCGTAGCTCACTAATAACAAAGACAAACATTAACTGAATACAACACACAATGCACACACCACTCCTAGGGTACGCCTCACTCGTTGCCTTCGAAACGTGGTCATCAAGTATAGGACGTCTTAGAGGTCACCCTTTGTCTAAAGATCCAGTTGCCTCGAAACGGTTGCCTCGGATAAAAAGGATCTAGGACATTAGGGTTACTCCTAAGTTGTCCTACCATTGCTTCGGTGACCACACTGTCCCGATAAACGAATTGACCCGAACAACTCCAACGATGGTGCTACCTACCTCTCAATGGTGGGATAACACTATCTAAAGGACTCTTACACAGCTTAATTCCTTAGGGTAGGTAGATGACTCATGGGTACTTTCTCTTTTCAAAACAAACAAAATACTTTTCACACCTTACACTTTCAAAAAGTTTTCAAACAATACTTCATACAATCTTGAGGACTGATACAAGAGTTACCTAGAAGTTTTCAAACGAACTTTTTCAAAACCCACACACACACTTGAAAAGCAAACAATTTTTGAAAACATAAGTGAGCAAGTACCTAAGAGCCCGTGGATAACCACGGATAGAAAGGGTGCTAACACCTTCCCTTTCTATAAATCTACCTCCCGAACCGAGAAACATTCTCGAATAAGGAATTTTGCTGTGCTTTTGTCCTTTCCATGTTGGAGAACATAAAAGATGGTGGCGACTCTTGCTTACCGCGACATTTCGCGAAACCAGCTAAAAAACAGTCAGTTCTATTTCCACCGATCAGACAGGGTGTACAGATTTTTTCATTTTCATCCCTTATTTTTACCCGAACCCTTTTGGTTCGCCGAGAAGCCCTTATTTTTGCCTAGGCCAGTCAACCTAGCGGGTCTTTGATAATGCGTAGTATTTTTTCACTATGTCTTTATTGACGGGGTGAGTAAGGTCGTCACCATCCATGGTGGTTAGAATCATAGCTCCTCCTGAGAAAATGTTCTTAACCACAAATGGTCCTTCGTAGGTAGGGGTCCATTTACCCCTGGGATCACCTTGAGGTAAGATAATGCAATTGATAACCAGGTCCCCAACTTGATACTCTTGTCTCTAACTTTCTTGTTAAATGCCTTGATCATTCGCTTTTGATACGTCTGACCATGACAAATAGCAGTAAGTCTCTTTTTGTCAATTAAATTCAACTGATCGAGCTGGGTCTGGATCCAGTCATCTTCTCTCAAACCTACATCCTTCATGATACGAAGAGAGGGTATCTGAACTTCAATGGGCAAGACTGCCTCCATACCATATACCAAGGAATAGGGTGTTGCCCCTGTTGACGTCCGTGCTGAGATACGGTACCTATGGAGAGAAAATGGTAACATCTCGTGCCAGTCTTTGTATGTCACTGTCATCTTCTGCACAATCTTCTTAATGTTCTTATTAGCAGCTTCAACAGCCCCATTCATCTTCGGCCGGTAGGGAGAAGAGTTGTGATGCTGTATCTTGAACTTCTTGCAGAGCTCAGTGATCATTTTATTATTGATATTTGTACCATTGTCCGTAATGATCCTCTCTGGTACACCGTATCGATAAATCATATTGTGCCGATAAACCGTGCCACGATGTTCTTGGTTACAGTAGCAAAGGAAGCTGCTTCAACCCACTTTGTAAAGTAATCAATAGCTACCAGGATGAAACGATGTCCGTTAGATGCCGTAGGTATGATCTCGCCGATCATATCAATGCCCCACATGCAAAAGTCCAAGGTGCCGTCAAGACGTTCAGAGGAACTAGAGGTATGTGCACCTTATCAACATAGACCTGACACTTGTGACATATCCGAGAATGCTGATAACAATCAGCTTCCATAGTGGACCAGTAGTATCCTGCCCGAAGGATTTTCTTTGCCATGGTATGTCCATTGGAATGAGTTTCGAAAGTACCTTCATGTAACTCTACCATGATCCTTTCTGCCTCGTTCTTATCCACACAACACAGTAAGGTCGAATCATGGTTACGCTTGTAAAGGATGCCATTGCTGATGAAGAACTTTGCTGCGAACCTCCTCAGAAACTTCTTGTCATTAACAGATGCACCCTCGGGGTAATCCTGAGCCTCAAGATACCTCTTCACCTCATGAAACCATGGCTTTTCTGTTACTTCTTCAATCTCCATATCACAACAATGTGTGGGTTCATCCAATCTTTCAATAATAATCCGGGGAGCCTCATTGTCCCAATTGACTTTGAACATAGAAGACATCGTAGCTAGCGCGTCCTCCAACTGATTCTCCTCTCTTGGGAAGTGTTCAAAGGTTATCTCCTCAAAGTGCGGAAGTAAAGTCAACACATACTCCTTGTAAGGAATAAGATTTGGGTGTTTCGTATCCCACTCGCCTTTGATCTGACTGATCACAAGAGCAGAATCTCCGAAGACACTTAGAAACTTAATCCTTAGGTCAATTGCTGCTCGAAGACCCATGATGCACGCTTCATACTCCGCCATGTTGTTGGTGCAGTTGAAACATAGTCGGGCGGTAAATGGAGTATGAGAGCCTTTAGGAGATATGATCACAACGCTAATTCCATTGCCCAAAGTGTTCGAAGCTCCATCAAAGTACATAGGCCATCGGGATCCTTCCCCAGGTCCTTCATCCGGTCCAGGTGTCTCACAATCAGTCACTATCATGATATTCTCGTCCGGGAATTGAAAGTTCATAGACTGGTAATCATCCACTGCCTGATGTGCCAAATGATCTGCCAACACACTTCCTTTAATTACCTTTTGGGTCATATATTGGATGTCATACTCAGTAAAGATCATCTTCCATCTCGCTATTCTTCCGTACAAAGCAGGCTTTTCAAAGATATACTTGATTGGATCCATCTTCGATATCAATAGAGTAGTGTGAGTCAGCATATACTGTCTCAGCCGACGAGCAGCTTATGCCAAAGCGCAACAAGTTTTCTCGAGCAACGAGTATCGGGTCTCGCAGTCGGTAAAACTTTTGCTAAGGTAATAAATAGCATGCTCTTTTCGGCCAGACTCGTCATGTTGACCCAGCACACACCCCATTGAATTATCGAGTATTGTCAAGTATAAGATCAAAGGTCTCCCTTCAACTGGAGGCATAAAAATGGATGGCTCTTGGAGATAGTCTTTGATCCTTTCTAAAGCGGTTTGGCATTCATCGTTCCAATGTACTACTTGATATTTCTTCAGTATTTTGAAGATTGGCTCACAAGATGCAGTCAGGTGCGAGATAAATCGGGCAATATAGTTCAAACGTCCCAGAAAGCCTCTGACTTCTTTTTTTGTTCTGGGAGCTGGCATTTCCTGTATAGCCTTCACCTTTGCAGGATCCACTTGAATACCTTTATCACTTACAACGAAACCCAACAGCTTACCAGATCTCACCCCGAAGGTGCACTTGTTCAGATTTAACCTCAGTTTGTACAACTTCAACCTGTCAAATAACTTCTGAAGGTGGTCCAGATGCTCTTCTTTAGTCTGGGATCTTGCAATCATGTCATCGACATATATCTCAATCTCATGATGGATCATATCATGGAACAAAGCAACCATGGCGCGCTGATACGTTGCCCCAGCATTCTTCAATCCAAACGGCATGACTTTGTAGAAAAAGGTACCCCATTGAGTAACAAAGGTTGTCTTCTCCATGTCTTCGAGAGCCATTTTAATCTGATTATAACCAGAGAAACCATCCATAAAAGAGAAGACCTTATGTTGGGCGGTATTGTCAACCAGAACGTCGATATGAGGTAGAGGGAAATCATCCTTGGGACTCGCCCTATTCAGATCCCTATAGTCAACGCACATTCGAACCTTACCATCCTTCTTTGGCACAGGAACCACATTGGAAACCCACTGAGGGTAAGAAGTAACTGCTATAAAACCGGCATCAAACTGTTTCATAACTTCAGCCTTGATTTTCTCAAACATTTCCGGGCGCATTCGGCGAACCTTCTATTTTACTGGAGGACAGTCTTCCTTGGTAGGCAATCGGTGAACCACAATATCAGTATCCAACCCAGGCATATCTTCATAAGACCAGGAAAAGATCTCAACGTAGTCACGCAACATCTGAATCAACCGTTGCTTGACACTAGGTTCCAAATTTGCACCGACCTTGACCTTTTTCTTGTCTATCTCTGTACCCAGATTTATTGATTCCACCGGCTCTTCGTGCGGCTGAATAATTCTTTCTTATTGAAGTAGAAGTCTAGCAAGTTCAACAGGCACTTTGCAATCATCTTCACCTTCGTCTTCGTCTAAGTTGATCGGACTTTCGAAGTCATAATTGGCAGTAGCAGAGTCGTTACCAGTGAGATCCAGAGTGGATCTAGACCTGTATATGTGAGTGTGTGTAAAAATAGCCGTTTTGCAATATATAATAAAAGAAAGACAAGGAGCGCAAAATTTGAAATGCAAGAAACGTCCAATGCTTTTATTAATGATATATGAAAATGACACACATAAAGCCCTCACAAATGAAGCCACGGTGCCCCGGGTAAGACACCGGGCCGTAAAGTTTAAAACATTGTCTGTTACAAATTCAAAACAAAAAGTCTCATTACTGGGTAACAAAAGAAATTGGGATGAAGTTCGTTGCTGTCCAGTTGCTTAATTCACCATCGGTAGTAGGATAGATCCAACTGTCAATATCAAACTCTTCATCACCGTCATCCCCGATAGCATTCACCCCTGCATCTTGTTTAGGATTTTCTGGTGCTCCGAACTCAATCTCCTCGGCATCAATCAGGTCCTGTACCTTGTTCTTCAAAGACCAACAATCATCCATATCATGTCCCGGGCTATCAGAGTGAAAAGCACAGCGGGCATTAGGATTGTACTTAGGCGATGCAGTGTTGGGATTCTGCGGGGCCTCCCTTGGAGTTACTAGATTGGTTTTCAATAACTGCGGCAGAATATGAGACAAAGTCATGTTGAGATGGGTGAATTTCCTTCGAGGTATTTCGGCCTTTTGTTGATTGTTGCGCTGAGGAGCCCCAACAGGTCTTAAAATAACAACTGCATTAACAGCTTGGCGGCGTTCAGGTCTATTCTGGCTTTTCGAACTGTAAACAGAACTGGACTCCTTCTTAAAAGGCTTTTTCTCGGTGCTCGATGAAGCACCCTTTTGTATCTTACCAGACTTAATACCAACCTCAATCCTTTCACCGGTCATAATTAGCTCTATAAACCCAGACAAAGAGCTTCCAATCAGATGGTTGAAAAACGGACCAGACAAGGTCCCCAAAAACATATCCACTAGATCCTTATCATCCAAGGGTGGTTGCACTCTTCCAGCGAGATCCCTCCACTTCTGAGCATAATCTTTGAAACCTTCACCCGTTCCCATAGACATACCCTGGAGTTGGGTACGCGTGGGAGCGAGGTGGGCATTGTATTGGTACTTCCGGTAGAAAGCATCAACCAAATCTTCCCAACTGCGGATACTGGCTCCTTCTAACTGGTAAAACCATTTAAGCTGAGTCCCTGAGAGACTGTCTTGAAAGAAGTGGATCCATAGGTTCTTATCAGCGGTGTACGGCTGAATCTTTCTTACATAGGACCGGAGGTGCAGTTTCGGGCAAGAAACTCCGTCGTATTTAGCAAAGGATGGTGCTTTGCATTTGTGGCGAATCACCACCCCAAATGACAGACCCGGATCACCAAAATCCAGACCAGGCACTTTCTGAACTTCCATCGCACTCAACCAGTCTTCCAGTTGCTTGTATCTATCCTCAGCCAGAGGATACTGGTCTTCGTCGAAGTCTGTCTCGTTGTTTGAAACCACAGGGCTAGGAGCCCTCCTTTCTTCCTGACTATCCTTCCCTCCAAATGAGGTGGTCAAATCAACTTCATCTCGTAGCCTGTTTCCAAACCCGTGACCGGTGTTAAACAGGACTGTCCTCTTCTTCTTCTTCTTCTTCTTCTTCTTCTTCTTCTCTTTCAGAATAAGGGTCTTCAGATCTTGCTGACCCTTAGCTTGATTCATGAACAACTCTTGGAATTGGGCATTTTGAGCCTGCGGAGCCTTTATTGTTGTTCCGTCGATGGTTCAAAAGACATGATGCTGAAATAAACAACGAAGAAGATGAGAAAACCTGTAAGGGTACCTGTTATGAGGCGCATGGAATGAAATGCTTATGATATTATTTCAAAGACATCGAGAGATTCAAATTCGTAAACAAGAAATGAAACACACTTTTATTAGATAAACTTTGAAATTAATTGTTCATTAAATAGCCCTTAAGGCGTTACAAGAAAGGAAATACTGAAAAGTAAATAAAAACTGGAAGTAATCAAAGGACATCAATGCTCCCATGGTCGCTTCTTGTCGGTGCAGACATAATCATTGAGGATCCACTCGTTCTCCAGGTGTCTTGTCAACTTCTGAATCTTCTACTCTTGCTCATTAAACTTTTCACGGTAAGCATACCGCTCTTCTCTTAGCTGCATCCAAGACCTTTTCAGTGCCCCAATGTCAGTGGGCATATGAGGATGGAGGATGGTCGGAAGAACCCCTTCTTCATTATAAACTTCAACAATGATAGGCAGGACGGCTTCATACGACATACCCAGCTTTTGCGCACGGATACAAACCCATCTGAGATATGGCTCCATCGGAAGAGAAGTCTTTGGGCCTAGCTCGTGTGGATCAGATCTGTGAACTCTATCACAAGCCCTTATGAATCTGCGGCGTTATTCGTCACTATCGCCTTGAAAATCAAAGATGATACTAGGCATTAGTAGCTCATGAGGTCCTTCCCTTTTGGCTCGCCCAAACTGACGTAAGGCCAAGCATGGATTGTAAGTGATTCCTCCATGGGTTCCTATCAGTGGAACATTGGGGTATTCCCTACAGCGATCAATAATAGCCACCTCGTCCATACCCTTAATAGTCCAGATGATGTCATTGTGAGAGAGAGAGACATAACCGTATAAGCCCAGCCCATGCCTTCTTTGTTCTTCAAAACTGACTTGGGAAGGTGAGAAATAAACCACCTTGCCAACAATGGAGCACAGCACATCAAGGTTCCCCGCTTCTGAGCAGTACGGGCATAAAGCTGATGACGAGTGTCACCATAGAGAGTGGGTATAGGATTACCAGAGATGAATTTTTTTACCACATTTACATCAACAAAGGAGTCAGAGTTAGGAAACAATACCAAGCCATATATCAAAAGAGCCAAAATATCTTCGAATGCCTTGAAGTCTAGACTATCTCAGAAATGATTAGCCTTACCAACCAAGAACTTAGTCAGAAAGCCCTTTGCTCCACTTCTAGTATCCCAATTATCCATTACCTCAGCCTTTGTCAGATGAAGGGATGAAGCAATCTCTTCCGGCCTAAGGATCTTCTCTCAACCTGTAAACGGGGTATGCTCCAGAATAGAGATACTGAGCAGATCAGAGAACTCTTCCAAGGTAGGGACCAACTGGTAGTCCTGAAAAGTAAATCAATGGTACAGTAGATCATAGAACTGGACTAGGACACTCATCATCTGCTCGTCCAATTTGGAGGTGACCAAACCAAGAAGATGCCCATGTCTTCTGGTGAAGGAGGTAGTATCAGACATCTTTGCAACCAATTCTTTAAGCATAGTGGGAACCTGGACAAAGTGGATTCGGATGGTGTTCCTACGCATGGGTGCCATGACCTACAAAATAGAACAAAGATGAATCCCTCCTGTCTTTGAAATAGGTTAGTCAAATGCAAGATGTATGCAATGTTATGATGTCATGATGTCATGATAGAAAGCACACCACAAGTATCCATAAATAGAGAACATGGTAAAGGCACACAAGTCACACAGAGATCCCTTAGATTTCAGGCTGGCAAGGAGTCTAGGTACTACCCTCTTTCAGTTTAGTTGGTTTAAACCTGTCCTAAAAATAGTAACCGGGTTCTAGAGGATATCAATATCACTGAATACCCTCAATCGGTCATAATTCCAGTTTAGCAACCTTTTCTTGCGGCCGGAATCATCGCGAGAGTTTAGTCTCAATGAGTGTAGCATACTGCTACTGTTCTATGGCCAAGTTGGTCAAATTAAAGGTTCTAAGGTCAGTTGGTGCTTAATGACCCCTTAGCAGACCCATATTCTCCTTGTTCCAACACAAGGGATATCAGTACATACTAAAATGTCACACCAACGTAGCTACTGCTTTAACCGTATCGGTCTACGCCGTACAGTTCCCTCACAGTTTATTGCTACTTACCTAAAGGGTATCCCCCAGATCCGGGTTAGGATCTATAGTAACTCTGATTCAAGCCCACAAAGATAAATCATACAAAGCAAACAATTGAAAACACAATGATCTAATCCTAAGGTACACCCCACTTATTAAGCGTCCCCACCAGAGTCACCAGTTCTGTGATACAGTGCGAAAGAACTGACTATTTTTTGGAATGCTGGTTTGCGTTTTGCGTTTGTTTTCGCAAAATGTCGCGGTAAGCATGAGTCGCCACCGAATTTTATTTTATCCAACAAGGAAAGGAAAAAAGCACAGAAAAATTCCTTTTTCGAGATGTTTCTCGGGTTCGGGGGGTAGATTATAGAAAGGGAAGGTGTTAGCACCCTTTCTATCAGTGGTTATCCACAAGCTCTTAGGTACTTGCTCATATTGTTTTCAAAATTGTTTTCTTTGTGCTTGTGGGTTTGAAAGAGTTTTTTGTTTGAAAGGTGTAAGTGTGAAAAAGATTTTTGTTTTTGAAAGAGCAAGTACTTAATAACCATCTACCTACTCAAAAAAGGAATCGTTCTATGCTATCTTCCTTTAGGAAATGCTATCCTACTATTGATGAGTAGGTAGCACTGTCGTTGGAGTTTAAGGGTCAATTCGAATTTAGGGACTTACGGTCACCAAAGCAATTTTAGGACGCCTTAGCGGTAACCCTAATATCTTAGATCATTTGTTTTGAGGCAACAATATCTGAGGCAACCGTTTCGAGGCAACTATGATCTTTGGAAAAGAGGGCGACTCTAAAGCAACCTATACTCAATGACCGCGTTACGAAGGCAACCAAGTGGGGTATACCCTAAGAGTGCGCATGTGCGAGTGTGTTGTTTTCAGTTATTTTAGTCTTTTCATATGTTAATGGTTATCTAAGTTGATTTTAGGTTAAAACATTTAATCTTGTCATGCATACCTATTATCAAACATCTAGCAGTTATATTTTGCGGAAAATAAATTGCGGAAATTAAATTACAAGGCGTCGGGTATTTACATCGCCAAAAGCAACCCTTTGAAATTTAAATGCGGAAAATAAATAAAGCGATAAAAATATTTAAAGTCCTATTAAGCTATTATATTCCGGAAACAGGTACAATATTGAATAAAAATGGATCGCGTGCGGGAAATTAAATCGAATGCTTGTTCTAGGGTTTTGACCCTTTGATTATTAAAGAAAAGATTTTTTGTTTTTTGGATTAAGAAAGAAATTAATCTAGGTCAATTATTAAGCTAATAACTAAATTAATTAATAAAAATATTTTTGGGTTTTTGGTATTTAAAGAATTAAAAATAAATTTAATCAATGTTAATAAAACCTAATTATGTCTAAGTTAATTTTAATTATTGAAAATACATCAAAGTTATCCTAATTAAAACTAAATTAATATAAATTAATATTTGTTAAAAAATAAAATACTGAAATTTAATTAATAAAGAAAATATTTTTTGGTTTTAATTTTATTAAGAAAAAGATTTGATTGGTCAATGATTAAATAAAAACAATAAATGAATAATCAAAATAAAGATAAAATAGAAATATAGAGAAGAGAGGGTTTGGGCCTGTTTTGGGGGTTCACTCAGCAATTCAGAGGCCCAATTGAGTTGGCCCCTTTGTTGACTTTCTTGATTCAGTGTGTATGCGCTGACTTTGCCCATGGTAGACCTTCAGGTCATGGCCACCAGATTTGGCCTTTGGCCATCTGGCCATTGGATTATTGAGAGACTATAGTGGACTGCACGCTTGGAGTTGCACTGGAATACCTGAAGAAAAAGAATAACAAGGCATATGGGGGACCTGGGATTCGAACCCAGGTCCTGTTGGTCATTGGACACACGCCACTACCACTCAGCCATCACGCTTCATCTGTTAATATATTCAACAACAATAATAATATGGTATAATGGATGAATATGCCAAAACAAAAAATAAAAACGCGCGAATTATGAATTGGCCACTGGGGGATTGACGCATCATCGTCTTCTTCCTCCAACCCTGTAACTTTACCTGCGGATTTAGATCCCAGCTAAATTCGCAGGTCGTTCCCAAAATCCATTCTAGGCCATGAAAACGACCCCCAAGGACATGGTTAGGTTTGTCTCCCTCTCCTGAGTGCAACCATGTCCATCACAAGATGCAATTTTTCCTGAAATACAAATCCCTAAAATCTAACACAAAACCCTAGCCATACGGCTATGGGGTTACAGTTCATATAAATGAAATCAAATATTATCAAAAGTTCAGAAATCTCATAAGCATCACAAATATGTCAAAGATTTGCCAGAAAGATGCAAAAATATGGAGTTACGATTTTGAATACAGGGCCATGAAACGTGATGCTTATAGTGCGTTTTGATGCGTATGAGATCTTGCTTTGGATTGCAGAAGGTTGAGTAGACACCCAACAATCGATTGGTGTGAAGCTTTGCTTCTGTAAACGCCTCTAAGTGTGATTTCAGTTTTGCACTTTTCACCATTTTTTCCAAGTTTTGTTTTCAATATTCTTGCAGCCTCTAACTAATTTTTCGTGCCCTCTAGCTTCTATATGTAATATACAATGCATTAGGTCAAGAATTATGCTTTGAATCTTTGCACATAAATGCCATGGGATTTGGTTTGATCCACCATTGAAAGCTTGCCAATTTTGTCAAAAATCCATCTTTTTTTACAAGTTATGGTGAGATACGAATTTGATGCTGATCATGATGATGCTTAAGTCCTAAAATAGCCAAAAAGATATCAAGCAATCAATATTTAGATTTTATTTGATTTAATTTGATTAAAAATGAAATAATTCAATAAAAAATCAAATAAAATAATAAAATTGATAAATGGACACAAGGCTGAAGCTAGGACACGTGTGAAATGTGGCAAGTTCAAATCAAGTGGAAAAGAATGGGCCCATTTGACAAAATTTGATGTTTTGGGGATAGTTGACTTTTGGCAATTTTGCAAAAATGCCCAACTTCAACAATGCATAACTTCTTCAATTTTGAACTTTTGGAAGTGTTCTTGGACTTTTTAGAAATCTTGAGATGTCCTATAACCAACCCTTTTGGTCTAATCTTAATATGATATTCCATGATCAAGTTATAAGCTTTGGCAAAAAAGGTGTTTTTGTTGACTTTCAAAAATGACCTATAATGTCCAAATTTATAACTTCTTGTGAGTGCATTTTCTGATCTTGGGGTATGAATATGGATTGTAGGAAATTGCATCCTATTAAAAATGAGATTTGGATAGGTCATTTCTCATATAGTATGAGAAAGTTATGCTTGGTCAAAGTTGAGTTGACTTTTCCTACAAAACCCTAATTTAACAACTTTTGAGTCTTGATGAATTTTGAGAAATCCTTGATGAATCATGACCAACCCTTGATCAAATGATTAAATAAACTTAAAAATGAGAATGTTGACAAAAAGTCTTGGAGTTTGACTGTTTATAGGTCACAGTTGACTTTTGCCCTAACACAGTCGATTTTTGGACCCTTTGAGCAATTGACTGAGCAAACTTCCTCTGCAAGGCTTGAAATTTGACATGGATGACCTTGAGAACATATTAGGACATTGGGGAGAACTTGAGGTCATTTGGATTCAAAGATTTTGATGAAACACAAAACCCTAATTTGAGGTTGACTGCTTTAGGAGATAGCTTGACTGTCCAACTCTTGAGCAATCTTGAGCCACTTGGAGATTTTTCTTGCCATGTTTTGAGGAATATGAGAGGGGAAATTTTGGGGTAAAATAGTAGGAAATCAAACTTAATTGATTCTTCAAGCTCTTAAATCTCAGTGGCATGATTCTGGGTCGAAGAAACGACTCCCAGATGCCCACGTATTCGTCCTTCAAGTCCTCCTCATCAGTCGAAGGAAATGGTCTAGTAAACCATTCTGGGCCGACTTTTTGACTGGCAAAAGGAGCCATGGTCGAAAAAAAATGTTTGCGCTCTGCAAACATCATCACAAAGCTTGTGAAATCCTTTTGAAATTGTTGACCCTCGTCAGTCGAGTCAGCAAAGCAAGTCTGGTACCTTCGACCCTCCTGTTTAGAATTTCTGGGGCCGATTCATTGATCTTGTTCTTCTAAGGAAGAAAAGATTCGAAGGTGGCGTTGAGCCATAGTTGAAGAAGCTAGAAAGGGCCAGAAATAAGAAAGCTTGCCCTATCTCCTATGACCTTGAGTTGAGTCACACCATTGTTGATGGACTCATATAGATTGGCCAAAATCAATTCAGCCAGACAGAGGGGGTAGCCGTGATGAAGATGCGTCGCGAGCGTGAGCATCTTATTAGTCACTTGAATTGACTTGGTACAGAAGACAAAACGGGATAACCACATAGCCAGAAAAGCTATATGTTCTACCTCCGACACAGTGCTGGAGGATTTATCATGGAAATGGTTGATTAATGTGGTGTATGTGGGTTTTGTAGCGGAAAACCTAATAACATCTTCAGATAGATCCTCTGGGTCGAAATAATCGCCAATTGGTCGAAGACTGGTGATCGCTGATATGTCGAAGAGAGTTGGGGTTACCATTCCACAGGGAAGTTGAAATGTGAAGTGGGTACTATCCCAGAAGTATAGCGAAGATACCAACATAAGAGGACAATAAGACAATCCTGTCTTTGACAGCATCACCAAATCATAAATCCCCATTTCCTTCCAAATTGGGGTTTGCGCCTTTTCCATCTTATTCAGCCAGTCTGAATACTCAAAAGAGAGATTAGGGAACGATCAAAAGATCATGTTCCCTTTGTTCATGAATTGAAGGTTAATGTCCTCCTTAGTCTGAGCATGTTGGTGGTTAGCCGGAGTCGCATCCTCAGGATCGTCCCTTGGTTTCTTCGCACAACCTATACGTTTGAGTCTTGGGTGAGTGGGGAAGAAAGTACGACTCTTCATAGGATTCTCGATGCATGTGGACAGAGGGACAAACATAGCGTATATATCTTCATAGTACCTGATAGGAATGAGAAGCTAAGAATCATATGCCTCTCGCCATTCTCTGGTCATGGGTCCAGAAACGTACCGTGGCTCCTCAGTCGAAGCAGGAGAGGGGCTTGTAGGGAAGATTTCTGGTTGAAGGTGTACATCAGCGGCATTCTTAGGTTTGGGGTTGTTGGATGCGTTAGAAAGGAAAGCCATTGTTACAAGTTGGTAAGGAGCGAAAATGACAATGTAGGGTGTTTTCTGCAGAAGAGTTGAAAATGGTAAGTGTTGTGAAAGTTCCAAATGAAGAGGCTCAAGACTATTTACAGTGTCCAAAGGAAAGTGTGTCTCGTCAAAGCCATTTAATGTTATGGACATAGTGGGGCACGTGGCATGCTGCAAAGCAATAATCGTGCAGATGATGGGAAATGTTTGACATGCTTTCCTGGGTTTTAGGAGTAATGGTCATAATAGAAGCATGGTAACGGCTGATTGAAAAGATGTCTTGGGAAAAGAGTAATGATGGTTTCTGAGAGTGGCAGCCGTGGGAAGATGAAAAGCGCACGTTAAGCCTTTCGTGGAAAACAAGGGGGACATGTGTCAAATAGAAAGATCAAATAATGACTATTTCTTTTAGCTTCGAAATATACATTCTTGGGGGGCAATTGGTTGGCTCCTAATTCGACACCTACTATATATTGGCCTTATAAGGCCAAAAATAGAACAAATAAAGCCAAACTAGAAAATATTTCGACAGATGGAAAAAACTTAGAGAAAATATCTGAGTTACACATTGGTCTTCGACCAGGCGTCACCATCAAGATTTCGACTAAGAAGGTCCTATGACCTTCGACTAGAAGAACATACCTTCGTGTTAATACGAAAGACAAAGGATATTTGAATTTGAATTGTTGGAGGGAAAGACGGTTTCGCCAGCATTTAAAGGAGAGGCGACGTGGCTAAAAGAGAGAGGTCGAGGGACATGCAGAGGACACTTGTCTTCATCTTAGAGCAAAGCAATTCCTCGACGGTTACATAGTTTTAGTATAAAATAGGAAATCTGTGTAGTTTTTTCGGGTGTTCAACCTATTGTGCTAGTTACTCAAATATTGTACAAGTACCCGCTGAGTGTGAAAGGATAAACTGAGAAATGTACGTTGGGAACACCATTTTTCATTAATAAAGTCTTTTTACATTGCTTTGATCTTATTTTGCAAAGTTACTTTTCCTGAATCTTTACCTGCATTTCTATTAACTTCCTTACTTTCTAAAACCACAAGCATCTTATATTTGGTCGAACGTGCATTCTTCCTAGACATCTATTTTCACATCAAACCAAGCATAAAAATTAGCATGTGTTCTGGGATCAATCTGATCGATCCCGCAAGTAACCAAAAGGACTTTCCCTTTTGAATGGTCAGCGGTTGTTTACCAAAGACCACGGTAAACACATTCTGACACTCATTCAACACATGTTTCAAGTACAGTTCAGATACGATCTAGAGACGGATGTCATTTTGACACTCATTCGACACATGTTTCAAGTACAGTTTATATACGATCCAGAGACGGATGTCATTCTGACACTCATTCGACACATGTTTCAAGTACAGTTCAGATATGATCCAGAGACGGAGTCATCCAGACACTCATTAAATACATGTTCAAGTATAATCACGACATAGATCCATCCACAAAATCTTCGCATGTACTTTTTCCAGCATGGTACAAGGGGCAGAGACAGTTGGAAGCAAAGTCACTATCACATACAAGCCAGTGATACTTATATTCCCCATAGAGCCGAGACAACCAAGGTCCGACCTCCGTATCCCCAAGTAGGAATTCCTTCCCCAGCAGGTTCCTTCAGAAAGATGATATCTGCATTCCCCATCCGAGTTTTATAACCATGAGCAGTTTATAAAGCCATCTCCCGAGAAGAGTTTATTTCTCTAACAGCGGAAGCTTAATCTCCAATAAATCTTTTCTCTCCAACAATGGAAGTTCATCCTCAGCTGAGTTTATTTCTCCAAATCAGCAGATCTTCCAACAGAGTATCTCTCTTCCCCACTGTGATACGGTGGCAAAACCGACTGTTAATACTGGTTTGCATTTTTTGTTTGCAAAATGTCACAGTAAGCAAGAGTCTCCACCGACTTTTATTTTATCCAATCAAGAAAAGGAAAAAAGAACAGAAAAAACCTTTTTCGAGATGTTTCTGAGTACGGGGGGTAGATTATAGAAAGGGAAGGTGTTAGCACCCTTTCTATCCTTGGTTTTCCATGGGCTCTTAGGTACTTGCTCATCTTTTTAAAATTGCTTTTGTGTGTGCTTGTTTTGAAAAGTTTTACTTCATGATAACCCATGTATCAGTCCTCAAGGGTGTGACGAAGTTGTTTTTGAAAACTGTTTTGCAAGGTGTTTGTGTGAAAAGTTTTGTTGAGCAAGTACTTAAGATTCTACCTACTCGGAAAAAAAAATTTGTTCGTTCTCATTTCCTTTAGACAACGCTATGCTATTATTAAGGAATAGGTAGCACCGTCATTGGAGTTTATAAGGGATGTTCGAAAGGGGCAAGTACAGTCACCAAAGCAATGGGTTGGAAATTTTAGTAGTAACCCTAGAGTCTTAAGATCTTTCCGAGGTAACATTTTCGAGGCAATATTTCCAAGGCAACATTTGAATGGGACATTTTTGATCTTTTAGACTGGAGGGCAACCACAAAAATCTCCTATGCTTAATGACTGTTTTACCAAAGGCAACCGAAGTGGAGTAAACCCTATGAGTGAATATGTGCATGTGAATTTTTCAGTTAATTTAGTTTTTGCACATTAGGTTATCTACCGTTTTAATTTTCAGATATTCTTGCCATACAATCCTATTAACCATGCATCTAACAGTTAAATATTTGCAGGAATTTAAAGTGCGAGAAAATAAACCTAGCTATTACAAGGCTTCGGGGAGGGGGATTAATTACATAACCAAAAATCGGGAAAAAGCGATAAGTAAAAACCCTAATTTAAAGCTATTACAAACCATTGACAGTTACAAAAATAATGAAAAATAATTAACATGCGCGTGGTGAATTAAGTGCGAGTACGATTGAAAATAACCTAAAACCCTAATTGAGGAAAAAAGTATTTTTTGTGCATTTTTATTTAAGAAAACAATTAAATTGCAAATTAATTAAACCCTAATTTCTAATTAGTTTTATTCACAAAAAGAATTAAATGAACCTAGTTTCTAATTATTTTTTAATTATAAAAAAAAGAAATTTAATTAACCTAATTTACTAATTAAATTAAAATAAATATTTTATAAAAAATGATCTTTTGTGATTTTTGTGATTTGTTGATTTTATGATAAATTAAAAAATTAATTAATTTTTGATGAAAAGAAAATAATTAACAAATTAATTAAAATAAAAGAAATAAAAGAAAGAATTGAAAATGGGCATGTTTGCATTGTTGAAGGAGGGGGTGTGAAGTTGAAATTCCCAGACCCAAAGGTTCTGAGCCCAGTCAACGCGCCTAATCCCATGGGGCGTTGACTTGAGGGTGCATCATGGTCTTTCAGTGATGAGGTGTACATCTGGCTGAATGATGGATCTACTGGTTGGATACTGGAAGCGCACAGTAGGCCTTTGTATGAGAACTGCATATGATCTGTAAATGGAAAAATAGAAAACAATGTTGGTGGGACTTGGGATCGAACCCAGGTCCTTATGTTCACCACCAACGCGCCTCACCACTGGGCCAACTGACTTGTTTGTTAATAATATAAGAATAAAACATAATATACAAAAATGTGGTTAATTGGAAAAAATGCGCGCGAGATTCAAATGACCCAATGGTTGATTGTCACGCCACTGTCTTCTCTAGGGAACCTTCGTATTAGATAATGGCCTTTTACCTACAGACACTTTCCGTTGCTATAACCCTGCGCAACTCAAAAACTCACAAAACGCAATATAAATGAAATTGAAGACCAAGGTTCCACTGGTTATGATGTCACAGTCATCATGGTACCTTGTTTGTGGTCTAATTTTACTTGCATTCAAAAACCCTAAAAATGCAAGGTGAACCCTAGCAATGGAAGATACACGTATAGTCTTCAAAAATACAATTAAACTATTCAGTCAGCTTGCAAACATGATAACAAACACATATATGCCATTAAAACATGCTCATAATGTATAAATAGTGATAATCGGATTTGAAAAACATGGCAAACCGTGTGAGGCCTGGAGGTGGATTCTGGGCGTAAGAGGGCTTGCTATTGATTGAGATAGCTTCCTGAGACGTCCAGCAATTGATTGGCAACACTAGGATGGCTTGAGATGGCCTGTAGGACTGAAACTGATTCACACTTTTCTTTGAAAATTTGGAGTTTCTTTCTTCCTCTTTTACGACTGCTCACCCTTGTCTTATGTCTTGTACATTTTCATTATATATCCCTAAGTGAATTAGGGTTATAAAAACAACATGAATCTTTGCAATTATGGAAGATTTGATTTGATTTCCATGCCATTTGCAAACTTTCTATATTGAGCCAAATTATCCCTTTCTTGTACCAATCATCCCTGATTCGTTTTGGTCTTGATCTTTCAGCATAATTTGATTGCAATCCTGTCAAAAAATCATATCAAAACAAATCATTGATATTATTTGTCATTTATTTGATTTAATTCAAATTTTAATTAATAAAAAATCAAAATAAAATGAAAAATGGAGAAAATAATGGGTGGATAAGTAATTGGGTCGTGGACCATGTTATAAGTGAGGTGCAAGCATAAAAAGTTAGGTCCATTTGGCAAAAAAATGTAATCTTGTGCCCATTTGACTTTTGGCAATTTTGCAAAAAAGGTCAACTTTGACAAGGCACATCTCCTCCAATTTTAACCCTAGAGAGGTGTTCTTGGACTTTTTAGAAATATTAGGATGTCCCCTAATAAACCCTTTTAATCTTATCTCAATTGGGTCTTCCATGTTCATGTAAGAAGCTTTGACCCAAAAGGTGTTTTTGTTTACTTTTCAAAAGGACCTATAATGTAGAATTCATATCTTCTGATGAGTGCATATTTTGAACTTGTGGGATGAAGATGAATTGTAGCGAATTACATGCTCTTCAAAATTAGCCTTGGATAGAAAATTTCTGATAAAGTATGAAGAAGTTATGCTTGGTCAAAGTTTGGTTGACTTTTCCTGAGAAACCCTAATTTAGCAACTTTTGGGTTTTGTTGAATTTAGGGAATTCCTTGAAGAATCATGATCAAACCTTGATCAAATGATGGAGATCACTTCAGAATGTTTATGTTGACCAAAAATCTTGAAGTTTGACTGTATGTGAACCACAATTGACTTTTGACCTAATACAGTCGATTCTTAAGCATCTGAGCAGTTGATTGAGCAAACTTCTTGTGTAAGGCTTGAAATTTGACATGGAGGGTCTTGAGAACATATTAGGACCGTGGAGAGCATATGAAGTCTTTGGAGTTCACCCATCTTAATGAAAATGTAAACCCTAGTTTAAGGTACATTGCCTTAGGAGAGAGTTTGTCTGGTCAACTCTTGGGCATCCTTGGGCAAGTTGAGGACCTCAATGGGTATGTGTTGAATAAAATGAGAGGGAAAATTTTGGGGTACAACAGCTACCCCTGTTCAATCTTCTTAAACCTGGGGATGTAGATTGGTTTGTCTGCCTTTCGTAATCTGAAGGTGGAAGATGATTGAACACTAGAGTACCCATAAATTTACACTCGTATGAATTGACACTTGATTTGATGATATCGGGAATGGGTTTATAGATGCCATTTGGAAGTTGCTAGAGAATTGTCGGAGATGGGCTTAAAGATGCCATCCAGGGTGTGATGGAGAATCGTCGGAGATGGGCTTAAAGATGCCATCTAGAGGATGTTGATTTCCTGAGATATTCTTTTGATGAGAATTCCTATTTCTGTCGTTGAGGAGGAGTCTGCTGAAGAATGTTGGTATCTGTTTTGGGAGAAATAGAATTTTAGGAGCTTTCGTTGTCTGTTACTCTACTGGGGAAATAACTCCTACTTGAGGAAGCGGAAGTGAACTGCATATCTGGTCAGGGTACAAACTGCACCGCGACGTACTGGAGAAATACGAAACTAATCATGTTTGATCAGGTCCAGGTCTTACAGTGTTGTGGACTGCTGTCTGGAGATAGGAGAAAAGAAACCTAGATGGTAAGGTTATGAGAAGGAACCTGGATAGAAGGGTTACTTCGATATGAAAGCCTGGATAGTAGGGCTGTGAGAAGGAACCTGGATAGTAGGGTTACTTCGATATGAAAGCCTGGATAGTAGGGTTGTGAGAAGGAACCTGGATAGTAGAGTTACTTCGATATGAAAGCCTGGATAGTAGGGTTGTGAGAAGGAACATGGATAGTAAGGTTACTTCGATATGAAAGCCTGGATAGTAGGGCTGTGAGAAGGAACCTGGATAGTAGGGCTGTGAGAAGGAACCTGGATTGTAGAGTTACTTCGATATGAAAGCTTGGATAGTAGGGCTTATGGGAAGGAACCTGGATAGTAGGGTTACTTCGATATGAAAGCCTGGATAGTAGGGCTATGAGAAGGAACCTGGATAATAGGGTTACTTCGATATGAAAGCCTGGATAGTAGGGTTGTGAGAAGGATCCTGGATAGTAAGGTTACTTCGATATGAAATCCTGGATAGTAGGGCTGTGAGAAGGAACCTGGATAGTAGGGTTACTTCGATATGAAATCCTGGATAGTAGGGCTTATGGGAAGGAACCTGGGTAAGGTTGCTTCGTGAGGAGTTTGGGTAAAATTGCATCTGAACCGAGAAGGAACCTGGCTAAGGTTTCTTTGTGAGGAGTTTGGGTAAAACTTCATCTAAACTGAGAAGGAACCTGGGTAAGGTTGCTTTGTGAGGAGTTTGGGTAAAACTGCATCTGAACTGAGAAGGAACCTGGGTAAGGTTGCGTCGGGATAAGTCCATGTAAAACTTCAGCAGGAACCTGGGTAAGGTTACTTTGGGCTAAGTCTGTGTAAAACTTCAAGAGGAACCTGGGTAAGGTTACTTTATGATAAGTTCGTGTAAAACATCAGAAGGAACCTGGGTGAGGTTAATTTGGGATAAGTTCGTGTAAAACTTCAGAAGGAACCTGGGTAAGGTTACTTTGTGATAAGTTCGTGTAAAACTTCAAGAAGAACCTGGGTAAGGTTATTTTATGATAAGTTTGTGTAAAACTTCAGGAGGAACCTGGGTAAGGTTATTTCGGGATAAGTCTGCGTAGGGGTATGGGAAGGAACATGTATAGTAGGGTTACTTCATGATGAGTTCGTGTGAAACTTTATTTGGAAATTTATGAGAAAAGACACGTGTAATATTCCGAATAAACCCGTGTGAGGCTACATTTAGGAGAAACTCGTGTAAGATTGCTTCGTGATGAACATGTGTAAATATGCATTTGGTCGCGCAAATAATTACTCTATTTAGTTTCAGGAGCTAATATTGAACCTGCTAGAAGTTGTTGATGATAACCATGTTTCCTGAAAAGGTGCATGATTAACCGTATATGATGCATGAAATGCATTGTATGATGACATTCTCAAAATAAATGAAACTATGTTGTATGCAATATGTATGCGCACGTCATGATATATGAATATGAAATGCTATTGTGACATATCCGAGTGGAAATAAGTCCCTGACCGCTGCTGGAGAGTAACGAAATTGAGTTCCTGGCCGTCGTAGAAAAAGTGGTTCTTCTACTTCCGCTAGAGATGGAGAACCAGAGATGACTATGCTGGGGATTTTCCCCTTGTTTATGGATATTCTGCCGAGGAGAGACTCTGCTTGAGAACAACTCTGCGGGGGAATAATTCTGTTGGAGAGAGAAGCTTCCATAGCTGGAGGGATAAATTGTCAGGGATTAAGCTTCTATATTCAGAGAAATAAATTATGTTCAGGAGAAAACATTATGACCCGCTTGGGATTATGAAATTCGATCGGGGAATATAGATGTCGATTCTATGAAGGAATTTTGTTGGGGAACGTAGCTCTTGTTTAGGGGAGCTGATGTCAAAGCTTTAGTTGCCTCTACTCTGTGGGGAGTGTAGATGTCACAGGGTCGTATGCTGAGGATGCGACAATGACTTTGCATCAGGACTTTTCTGCCCCTATACTTGCTGGAGAAAGTACCCACGAAGGCTTTGTGGATGCTGATCAGGATGATAAGTCTTCTATTGATAAACAAATGATAAGATGACGGGACATAGTCGTATGCTTCAAATCCCTAACTTTTGCCTGGACCGCCCTTTCGGGTTTTTAGTCCACCGGGATACCCTTTTTTGCTCAAGCCGCCTTTTCAAGTTTTCGACTTGTCGGGTGTACATATCTTTTTTTTATCCCTAATTTTTGCCCAAACCTTTTTTGGTTCGTCGGGATGCCCTTATTTTTGCCTAGGCCAGTCAACCTAGCGGGTCTTTGTTCATGTATATTATTTTCCGGCTATGTCCATGTTCACCGGTTATGGAGAATTGTCACTGTCCATAGTAGTAAGTGTTGCCACACTGCCAGAAGATGTTTATCTGATCGTACAAGATTCATTGCTGGAATTCATGCCCAATGCCCGAAGTAATTCAGATGGAGATCTGCCCCTGGATATTTGGCATCTTTGAGGGATTCCTTGAATCTTGACTTGACTGCCCCAAATGATGGACAATGATCATGTCGTTCCCCCTTGGTTGGAAGTGTTTTTCCACTTGAGGTGACCCTTTTTATTGAGAAGGTTTTCGTTCACTAGATATTTGTCATGCGAATTTCTCTGCTGTTGAATAAATAGTCATATGCAAACAATGTTATTTTAAGAATGCAAAGGTTATGTCTGTCTTGAAGTTTGAAAATTCATTTTTTAGTAAAACAAGTTTTTTTTTTGTAAAAGTGTGATGTCAACTCGGGATTTATAGCACACCCTATAGGAGTCGGGATACCTTTTGTAACAATATGCTTTTAAACAAACCCATGCTTCAGCTAGGACTTTTAAGGGTTATAACGTGGCCTGGTTCACGGTTTAAGAAACAAAGGATAAAGGCTCAAATTTTATTTGTACCCACCCGTTCTTCGTGATGTTCTTTGATCCTATGCTCAGTTAATTGTGCATTTAGATCCCGTTTGAGTCTTTACTCTGATATTCCAGTGATGGTTCGGATACTGACAGTCATTTTTTTGTTGAGGGTTTGTAGGACCTCTTTCTTTTTTATTTTATTATCCATGTCTTTTACCTGAACTGTTTCTTTTTTTATTACAGTCAGCGGGACACCCTAGTTTTTTTCTTAAGTCTCCTTCATAGGTTTTGACTTAATGGGCTTTTATTTCGAGGGATAATGACTGCCTGTCTTGACGATCATAGGGAGCCATCACTGTCTTTTGTTTTGGAAGGACGTCTTTGATTCCATTCATTGTGCACCTGGATTAACTGAGAAAACTACCCTGCCCCAGGTTGTGATTAAGGGTTTTAATTTGTGTGAAAGAAAAACTCCTACTTCTTTGGCTCAAAGGGGTTGACTAGGGATTATCTTCCTTATAACTCCATTGTTTGGGATTTGAAACAACACATGTACATCGTCAGCGGGGTCTGTTCAAAAGCATATTGTAGAGATTGTGGTATTATTTTCGTCATCCTCCCTCTAAAGGCTTACAGTTTTTTAGTCGAGAGTTGAATATCATGAAAAGGAAATATAAAGCAATTTAAGCATAATGAAAACAAATTAATTCAAGACATGCATGTGTAATGCATTAATGAAATAATAAAGTTTGACATGACAATAATTGTTCGAATAAGAAAAGAAAATACAACTTCAAAATTCAAATGAACAAAAATGCTTTCAATCCTAGCCATGTTTTGGCAAGGGAGCAGTGATCACGTTGGGAGTCTCAGGAGGGTCGAATTCGATCTCCTTGGCGTCAATCATATTCTGAATCTTGTATTTTAGCGCCCAACAATCGTTAGTATCGTGCCCCGGGCTACCAGAATGATAAGCACACCTTGCATCCAGGTTGTAGTTAGGAGAAGAAGTCTTAGGGTTCGGATGAGGGTTTATCACCGTAATCAGATTCATCTTCAACATGTGTTTCAATGATTATGACAATGGAATGTTGATTTGGGTGAACTGCCTTTGAGGTCTTTCCACCCTTGGCTGATTGTTTCGTTGTTGTGGTCATTGTGTGCGTGTCGAATTAGAGATCAACACTGCCCCCACAGATTGGTGGTAGTCTGCCTTGCTATGCCCCTTCTGGCCGTGTACAGCATTGGCTTCCCTCTTTCCACCAGATGACTTCTTCTCTATACTTTAAGAGATATTTTTCTAGATCTTACCACTCTGGATCCCAGCTTCTACTCTTTCTCACGTCAAAATCAGCTCGGTGAAACCCGCTGACGAGCTACCGATCAAATGATTAAAGAATGGACCAGATAGCGTACCCAGAAACATATTAACCAACTCCCTATCAGACAATGGGGGTTGGACTCTTCCAGCCAAGTCTCTCCACTTCTAGTCGTAGTCTTTAAAGCCTTCACTTGCCCCCATGGACATACTCTGGAGTTGAGTACGAGTAGGATCAAGGTCGGTGTTGTATTGATACTGCTTATAGAAAGCAGCAGCCAGATCTTCCCAATTTCAGACATTGGCTCTCTCCAGTTGATAGAACCATTCAAGCTGAGTCCCTGACAGACTATCTTGAAAGAAATGAACCCAAAAATTTCTATCAGCGGTGTGGGGATGGATCTTTCTGACATAAGAGCGGAGATGGAGTTTTGGGCAGGACACCCCATCATACTTTGCAAAAATTGGAGCTTTGAACTTCTGCGGGATGACCACTCCCGACACCAATCCCAATTCTTCGAAATCCAACCCAGGTATCCTCTGGACCTCCATAGAATTCAAGAGATCTTCCAATTGCTTGTATCTATCCTCAGTGGGAGGATACTGCTCATCATTGTTGTCAGTATCATTGTCAGGAACTTCAGGACTGGGATCTTTCTCCCTTGTCCCTTCTTCTTGATTCTCCCCTTCCTTAGATGAAGAGGTCAGATCGACTTGTTGCTTCAACGACCCTCTAAACCTTCTGCCTATATTCATAATACCGACAACCTTCTTCTTTTTCTTTTTCTCTTTTAGGATGAGGGTTTTCAGATCCTCCTGCCCTTTTTCCAGATTTATGAACATTTGCTGGAACTAGGCATTTTGTGTCTGAAGGTCTTGATGCTTTGTTCGGAAGACACTTTTGCTAAAATAAATAGCGAAGAAGATGAGAAACCTGTAATGGTACCTGCAGTGATGTGTATGATATGCATGCAATGTTCAAGGATCTCGCGGGGTAAACAAGAAACTATTAGAATTTGATTGCAAGTTGATTGAAGAAACTTTGTGTCGTTAAGAGTCCTTCTTCAAGAGTCAAGCTCACCATATCGAGTGGTTCATAGCCCCGGACTCAAGATCCTTTGACAACATTAGCTAGAGGAAAGTAAATCCCCTTGCCCCTTGCTAGACGTCTGGTTCGCCATGACCTACATCACAGACCCTTGAGATCCTTGAAATGGTTAGTATGATATGCCATGTTTATGATGTCATGATGTCATGATTATGTTGAGAAATCACAGGTATAACAAGCAAAAACAAATCACACCAAGTCCTTAGGTTTAAGGCTTGCTTGAGTTTAAGGTAGTACCCTCTTGAAGTTGGATTGGTTCAGCCTGTCCTATAAATAGTAACCGGGTTCTAAGGGATCTCAATATCACTGACATTCTTTATCGGGCATTGTCTCAGCTCAAGCAATCTTTTCTTGCGGCCGAAATATCCCAAAAGTATAATCTCAATGAGTTTAGCATCGAGTATCAACAAATCCTCGTCTCTACACTGAGGCCGGCTATCTCACTACTTTCTAATGGCCAAGTTTGTTCAACTAAGGTTCTAAGGTCCGTTAGTGCTTCACGACACCATGCGGCGGCCCCGTATTCTCCTCGTTTCCCTACGAAGGATACCGGTAACAACTAAAGTGTCACACCAACACAGCCATCGCTTAAACCATATCGATCTATGTTGTACAGTCTACACGATCTATTGTTGTTTACCTAAAAAGTGCCCCCAGATCCGGGTGTAGGATCTATAGTAACTCAAGCAAAAAACCTTTAACAATAAAGCAAACAAACAAGAAAGAAATTTTAACATGACCTAGGTCCTAAGGTAAACCCCACTTTATTTTATCCCCAGCAGAGTCGTTAGTTCTGTGATACGGTGGCAGAACCGACTGTTAATACTGGTTTGCATTTTTTGTTTGCAAAATGTCGCGGTAAGCAAGAGTCACCACCGACTTTTATTTTATCCAATCAGGAAAGGGAAAAAGAACAGAAAAAACTTTTTTCGAGATGTTTCTGAGTACGGGGGGTAGATTATAGAAAGGGAAGGTGTTATCACCCTTTCTATCCATGGTTTTCCATGGGCTCTTAGGTACTTTCTCATCTTTTTAAAATTGCTTGTGTGTGTGCTTGTTTTGAAAAGTTTTACTTTGTAATAACCCTTGTATCAGTCCTCAAGGGTGTGACGGATTTGTTTTTGAAAAAAAAATTGTAAGGTGTTTGTGTGAAAAGTTTTGTTGAGCAAGTACTTAAGACTCTACCTACTCGAGAAAAAAATTGTTCGTTCTCGTTTCCTTTAGACAGTGCTATCCTATTATTATGGAATAGGTATCACCGTCGTTGGAGTTTATAAGGGACGTTCGAAAGGGACAAGTACAGTCACCAAAGCAATGGGTTGGAAGTTTTAGTAGTAACCCTAGAGTCTTAAGATCTTTCTGAGGCAACATTTCCGAGGCAACATTCGAATGGGACATTTTGATCTTTTAGACTGGAGGGCAACCACTAAAATCTCCTATGCTTAATGACTGTTTTAGCGAAGGCAACTGAAGTGGAGTAAACCCTAAGAGTGAATATGTGCATGTGAATTTTTCAGTTAATTTAGTCTTTGCACATTAACTTATCTACCGTTTTAATTTTCATATATTCTTACCATACAATCCTATTAACCATGCATCTAACAGTTAAATATTTGCAGGAATTTAAAGTGCGAGAAAATAAACCTAGCTATTACAAGGCTTCAGGGAGGGGGATTAATTACATAACCAAAAATCGGGGAAAAGCGATAAGTAAAAACCCTAATTTAAAGTTATTACAAACCATTGCCAGTTACAAAAATAATGAAAAATAATAACATGCGCGCGACGAATTAAATGCAAGGACGATTGAAAATAACCTAAAACCCTAATTGAGGAAAAACATATTTTTTGTGCATTTTTATTTTAGAAAACAATTAAATTGAAAATTAATTAAACCCTAATTTCTAATTAGTTTTATTTACAAAAAGAATTAAATGAACCTATATTCTAATTATTTTTAATTATGAAAAAAAGAAATTAAATTAACCTAATTTACTAATTAAATTAAAATAAATATTTTATAAAAAAATGATCTTTTTGTGATGTTTGTGATTTGTTGACTTTATGATAAATTAAAAAAGTAATTAATTTTTGATGAAAAGAAAATAATTAACAAATTAATTAAAATAAAAGAAAGAATTGAAAATGGGCCTGTTTGCATTGCTGAAGGAGGGGGTGTGAAGTTGAAATTCCCACGCCCAAAGGTTGCTGAGCCCAGTCAACGTGCCTGATCCCATGGGGCGTTGGATTGAGGGTGCATCATGGTCTTTCAGTGATGAGGCTTACATCTGGCTGAATGATGGATCCACTGGTTGGCTACTGGAAGCGCACGGTAGGCCTTTGTATGAGAACTGCATATGATCTAAAAATGGAAAAATAGAAAACAATGTTGCTGGGACCTGGGATCGAACCCAAGTCCTTATGTTCGCCACCAACGCGCCTCACCACTGGGCCAACTGACTTGTTTGTTAACAATATAAAAATAAAACATAATATACAAAAACGTGGTTAACTGGAAAAAAATGTGCGCGAGATTCAAATGACCCAATGGTTGATTTCCACGCCACTGTCTTCTCCAAGAAACCTTCGTATTAGATAATGTCCTTTTACCTACAGACACTTTCCGTTGTTATAACCCTGCGCAACTCAAAAACTCACAAAATGCAATATAAATGAAATTGAAGACCAGGGTTCCACTGGTTATGACCCAATCGTTTTGGTCTTGATCTTTCAGCATAATTTGATTGCAATCTTGTCAAAAAATCATATCAAAACAAATCTTTGATATTATTTGTCATTTATTTAATTTAATTCAAATTTTAATTAATAAAAAATAAAAATAAAATGGAAAATTAATCACTTAATGTGTGGATAAGTAATTGGGTCATGGACCATGTTATAAGTAAGGTGCAAGCATAAAAAGTTAGGCCCATTTGGCAAAAAAATGTAATTTTGAGCCCATTTGACTTTTGGCAATTTTGCAAAAAATGTCAACTTTGACAAGGCACATCTCCTCCAATTTTAACCCTAGAGATGTGTTCTTGGACTTTTTAGAAAGCTTAGAATGTCCCCTAAGCAATCCGTTTTATCTCATCTCAATTGGGTCTTCCATGTTCATGTAAGAAGCTTTGACCCAAAAGGTGTTTTTGTTGACTTTTCAAAAGGACCTATAATGTAGAAATTCATATCTTTTGATGAGTGCATATTTTGAACTTATGGGATGAATATGAATTGTAGGGAATTTCATGCTATTAAAAATGAGCCTTGGGTGGAAAATTTATGATAAAGTATGAAGAAGTTATGCTTAGTCAAAGGTTGGTTGACTTTTCCTGAGAAACCCTAATTTAGCAACTTTTGGGTTTTGATGAATTTAGGGCATTCCTTGAAGAATCATGATAAACCCTTGATCAAATGATGGAGATAACTTCAGAATGTTGATGTTGACCAAAAATCTTATAGTTTGACTGTATGTGAACCACAATTGACTTTTGACCTAATATAGTTGATTCTTAAGCATCTGAGCAGTTGATTGAGCAAACTTCTTGTGCAAGGCTTGAAATTTGACATGGAGGGTCTCAAGAACATATTAGGACCATGGATAGCATATGAAGTCTTTGTAGTTCATCCATCTTGATGAAAATGGAAACCCTAGTTTGAGGTACATTGCATAGGAGAGAGTTTGTCTGGTCAACTCTTGGGCATCCTTAGGCAAGTTGAGGACCTCAATGGGTATGTGTTGAGTAAAATGAGAGGGAAAATTTTGGGGTACAACACCCACAGAGTCATTCCCCAGCAGGATTATTCTCAGACAGAGTCTTCTCCGCAGAATGTTCTCAAGCAGAATGGATGTAAATCCCCAGCTAATCATCTTCGGTCACTATCCCCAGCGGAAACGAAGAACTCGGCTCCTTATACTCTCCAGCAGCAGTCCATGATTTATTTTCCCCAGCTAGAGAATATCACAATAGCATTGCATATCCATACATCATGGCATGTGCATACATATTATACAGCACAATCTCATTTATTTTGAGAACATCATTACTCAATACATTTCATACATCATGACATTACATACGACTAACTCTTTACCTTTCAGCGAAAGATGCAATCAAGTTCTCACAGGTTCTCTCTAGTTCAGTCAAACCGACACTAAGGTTTCTATGCCAGTTGATGATATTCTAACACTTTTCAAGATTTTCTCTGGTTCAGTCAAGCCGACACTAAGGTTTCTATTCTAGTGGAAGTTATTCTAAGACTTTTGTATGGGTCAGCCGAATCGACGCTAAGATTCCCCTGATTTCTATGCCAGTCAAAGTTAATCCGATACCTCTCCCGAGATCAGTCAAATCGATACTAAGTTTTCTCTCCCAGTTGAAGTTCTCACAAATTTTCTCTGGTTCATTCAAACCGACACTAAGGTTTCTATTCTAGTTGAAGATGTTCTAAGACTTTCGTCTGGGTCAGCCGAATCACCGGTAAGATTCCCCTGATTTCTATGCCAGTCAAAGTTAATCTGAGACCTCTCCCGGGTTCAGTCAAATCGATACTAAGATTTCTCTCCCAGTTGAAGTTCTCACGAGTTCTCTCTGGTTCAGTCAAACCGACACCAAGGTTTCTATTCTAGATATTCCAACACTTTTCAAGATTTTCTATGGTTCAGTCAAACCGACACTAAGGTTTCTATTCTAGTTGAAAATGTTGTAAGACTTTTGTCTGGGTCAACCGAATCGCCGCTAAGATTCCCCTGATTTCTATGCCAATCAAAGTTTATCTGTTACCTCTTCCGAGTTCAGTCAAATCGATACTAAGATTTCTATTCCAGTTAAAAAAGCTATGAAGCCCGGAAACCGACCGGATAATATCTTAATTTCTCCAAAATACTACGAAGCCTGGAATCGACCAGATAGTGGTATATCTCAAATTCAAGCTATGAAGCCCAGAAATTGACCGAATAATATCTTAATTTCTCCAAAATACTACGAAGCCTGGAATCGACCAGATAATGGTATATCTCAAATTCAAGCTATGAAGCCCAGAAATCGACCGGATAATATCTTAATTTCTCCAAAATACTACGAAGCCTGGAATCGACCAGATATTCGTATATCTCAAATTCAAGCTATGAAGCCCAGAAATCAACCGGATAATATCTTAATTTCCCCAAATTACTGAAGCCTGGAGCAAGATCAAATAACGGTAAGACACTGTGAAGTCTGGAGCACGACCAGATAGCGGCAAGAGACACTATGAAACCTGGAGCACGACCAGATAACAATATGAGGTACTACGAAGCTTGGAATTCGACCAGATAGAAGTTTACTCGGCCAATTACTATGAAGCTTGGAAACGACCGGATGTTAGTATGCCTTAAATTCAGGTTGAAACCCGGATACGGCCGGATAACCACCTAATTCCTTCTGAAGCCTAGAGCACGACCATATAATAGTTTTTAAGATTACAAAGCCTAGAGCACGACCAGATAGCAAGTTTAATCTCATCTCCCCAGTAAGTCACTGTGAAACCTAGAGCACGACCAAATAGAAGTTAATCTTATTATCCTCAGCAAATCACTGTAAAGCCTGGAGCACGACCAGATAGAAGTTCACTTTCACCTCCTCGACTAAGAGATGATTCCCCAGTAGAGTAACGAATAACTAAAGCTCCTAAAATTCTATTTCTCCCAAGACAGAGACCAACATTCCTCGGAAGATTCCTCCTTAACGAAAGGGACAATAATTCTCATCAAAGAAATATCTCGAGAAATCAGCATCCTCTAGATGGCATCTTTAAGCCCATCTCCAACGATTCTCTGTCATATCTTCTGGATGGCATCTTTAAGCCCATCTCCGACGATCTTCTGTCATCTTTTCCAAATGGCATCTGTAATTAAGCCCATTCCCAATACTACCTACACAGTCCAGCACCATCTCAAACGAGTGCAAATTTCTGGGCACTCTAGTGTTCAATCATCTTCCACCTTCAGATTACGAAAGGCAGACAAGCCAATCTACATCCTCAGTTTTAAGAAGATTAAACAGGGGCAGCTGTTGTACCCCAAAATTTGCCCTCTCATTTTACTCAACACATGCCCATTGAGGTCCTCAACTTGCTCAAGGATGCCCAAGAGTTGACCAAACAAACTCTCTCCTAAGGCAATGTACCTCAAACTAGGGTTTCCATTTTCATCTGTGTGATACGGTGGGAGAACTGACTTGGGTGTTTTGCATTTGATCGCAAATGTTGCGGTTAGCAAGAGTCGCCACCGACTTTTCTTTTATCCAAAAGGAAAGGTGAAAAAGTACAGGAAAGACCTTTGAGATTGTTTCTTGAGTTCGGGGGGTATATTATGAAAAGGGAAGGTATTAGCACACTTTTCATCCATGGTTTTCCATGGGCTCTTAGTTACTTGCTAGATCACTTTCTTTTTGTTTGAAATTGTGCTTTGTGTGGTTTTTGAAAGTATTTTGTAAAGAGGCCATCGTTCAGGAAATCTATGTATATAAATATGTTTGATCTTTTGAAAATGTTTTCAATGTTTGTAAGGTATTTGAAAGTGTATGCGTTTGTTTTTGAAAATAGCAAGGATGTTTGTTTTGAAGTGGAGCAAGTAATTAGGAGCAATCTACCTACTCAAATGTCTTTCTTGTTCATTTTCTTTTCCTTTGACATTGTTGTCTTACCATTTATTTGGTAAGCAACCCTATCTTTGGATGTAAATGGGACGGGCGTGGGTCATTGTATAACCATGATTATCAATGTTGCAAGGTATCTTAGCATTCTTTTTTAGGGACTAAGATCATTTGTAAGGCAACTTAGATAGCGTCATCGAGAGACTATGATCTTGTATTTGCTTGTTTTTGCTAAGATACCTTACATGCGTAATATGGCCATTTTGTATAAGGCAACCAAGTGTAATAACCCTAGGGGTGCTTGTGTGCAAGTGTATTGTTTTCATGCTTGTTTTTGTTTTGAATTAGGATTTTCTAAGTATTGGTTTTAGTCTTTCCATACAAACCCTAATTACTAGCATGTTATATAAAAGCGATAAATTGCAAAATTTAAAGTTACTACGCTATTACAACATTTATGGGGAGGGGGTGTACAATTTGTAAATGGGGATTGCAAGAAATTAAAACCCTAATAAGTCTATTACAAACAAATTGAATTTATACAAGAATTAACATAAATAATGCACAAGATGAATTAAATATGCAAGAAGATAAATGTGAAGAAAAATGGATATTTTGTTTGATGTTTTATGAAAAGGAATTTTACCTTAACCTAATAAAATGAAGAAAATAATTTATTAAGTTTGAAATTATTGAGAAAAGATTTTAGATGAAAACCCTAATTCTATTAACCAAAAGAAAATAAGCTTAAGAAAAGTATTTTTTTTGCATTTTTATCTTGAAAATATTTATAGCGTTATAAAATATTTTTAGTGTTTTTGGTATTAAAATAATATATTTTAAATAGTGTGAAGGAAAATAAATAAATAATACAATATTAATTAATTTTATAAGATTTACTTAAATAAATAAATAAAGTATGAGTGATAAAAAATATTTTTATTTATGGAAAAATAAAATAAAATAAGTCAAAATATAAAATATCATTTTTTTGCATTTTATGATTTTTTGTATTAAAAACTAAATATATTTAAGAAAAAATAAATGAAATAAATTAATTAATTAATTAATTAATTGAGCCAGGGGGGTGCCAAAAGCCAGTATGGAGGTAGTCAGCAAAAGAAAACTAAGCCCAAAAGGCCCAGCGCCGCCTATTTGCTGAAAAATGACCAAAAAAGTGTAAAACAAATGCAAAAAGGCAACGTTGAGGTTCAAACCCATGACCTCTACCAATAACGTGTGCTGCCTTACCACTGGGGTTGTTGTACATCCATTGATACAAATGAAACAATAAATATGTAAGGCAAAACGTGTTCTGAAGACTTCATCTTTAACATCCAGCCAAAGGATCTGTATCTTCTTCATCTCTCAACAAAAATGAAAAGTTCAAACATGAAAGTTGTGGCATTTTTTCCCACGAATCCAAACATATAAACAACTTAAGCTAACAATCAAAGATGAATGATAATTTTTCTATCCCTAATTCAAAACCTAAAAATTTCAGAAAACTTCAACCTTAAAATTCTCTAAGCTCAGGCCATATAAATGTAAACTATGGATATGTACAGCTTCGTGGCAATGGTACCTACATTTTATCTTCACAAACCAAACTTAAATGATGCCTGTATAAAGAGATAGAAGTTTGAAAACTTACCTCTTGCAGCTAGAGTCGTGTATGGAGTTTGAGCAACCTTTGTGATGGCCTGATGATTTCTATAGCTTCCCTGGACCTCCTTAAATGTGTTCCAACTCCTACTTTGCTTTGAGGATTGCTGGAACTCCCTACTCATGTCAAGTTGCAAGCTTCAGTTTTGAAAATGGTGGATGATGATGGAGGAGTTACAGTTAGGAAATGAGGTCCTGGATCACTTTGATATGATGTATGGAAGGTGTTTGGATGATTAGTTTTCAAAACGCACGAGTGGAAATGAAGATGGTGAGTTTTTTGCTCAAAACTGTCAAGTTTGGGCAGTTCTGTGCAGCAGGGTGCTTCGGAGTGTTTTAAAGAAGTGAAAAACACAAGAAGGGGGGGGGGGGGGGGTTGAATTGTAAAAACTGGAAATCAATTGCAGTGAACACGGTATTTTTATCCTGGTTCGTTTGATCTCAAACTACTCCAGTCCACCCGTCAAGGTGATTTCGCCTCTCTCCAACGAGGTCTTAATCCACTATATTCAACTGAATATTACAACTGCTTTAACAACTGCTAAAGCCTTCTTGAGTCAAACCACAAATCGGTTTCTCAAGGAAATACTTTCTTACAAAGAATTGAAATCTAGGTGTGTGAATGTTTTCTACAAAAACTGTTTATCACAACTGTGATACTACACAATTTGAGCTTATGAGAGCTAGAGTGCTAAAGTAATTGAATAAAGACTTTGAGAGCTTTTAGCAAACTGAGAGTGAGGAAGATGATGAATAGCTTTAGGCGTGTAGAAGGTTGTAGAGCATTAGCCAATTCAATCTTCATTGACTTGTTTATATAGCATTGGAAATAAGGTACGTTGGAGTAGTAATTCCGTTTCAATGCCAATAACATTCTTTCCTTATTAAGCAGATCTTGTCTGGAATGATGCCGTTGGTAATAAAGCATCTTGAATGCACAGTACCATTGCTACTTAAGCTTGTTCTGGCTTTGGCTCATTCTGACGCTGCTTAGGTGCTGATGAACTGTTGTCTTGATCGGAGTTCAGATTGTTACGCGCAGATATGTTCATCACGCTTCAGCGTAAGCACAAGTTGATCTTCTGATTCTGGCATCTGATATAACATCTTCTGATGCTGATGTTGATATCTCATCTTCTGATGCTGATGATGATGTTCTCTTGCTGATATCCATCAGAGTTTCTGTAAAACAGAATGTAATTTTTAGATAACATATGTGTCTTATATGAATCATACAATTAATATATCTTAGCATTTTGTTATCATCAAAACTTAAACTTAGGGTAGTAGATTCAAACTTTGTTCTAACAATCTCCCCCTTTTTGATGATGACAAAAACTAGATATTTTTAAATGAAAATTAACGTGAAAAGTATCAGAGATAACTAAATAATAAGTTGTATCAGAATTAAATAGGAAGTTATCAAAAGATAAGAGGATAAGGGATAAAGAGATATCCGAGTTTAGATCGGAGATACTCCCCCTGAATTTATTACTTCCCTTTTTAATTCCAAGAGTTCTTCAGGATCAGATCATTATTGACTTTCTTTGAACATCAGAATATCAGAGCTTCAGATCAGTATATCAGAGCTTCAGTGTATCAGAGATGATTAACTTCTTGTACCTGTAAGCTTATGCAAAACAGAAAACATTCAAGTATATCAGTGTGTTAGAATGTTTGAGACTATTTGTCTCAGTAATCCGTTATTGAAAAATATCATTCTTGTTCTCCCCCTTTTTGTCAGCAATCAAAAAGTGCAAGTAATATTAGCTAAAACGATCAGAGCAGAAAAACTGTTATATTTAATTCAGAGCCAGACAAAACAGTGCAGATGATATGCAAAGAAAACATTGAAAATATCATGAATGAAAAAACTAAGGTTGGGGTGGAAGGCGTGTGAACAGAGTCTCTAGCATTGAGGAGAGTGAGGTTCAGGAGTTTGATGTTCAGGTGATGGAGTTTCAGAGTGATGAAACTCAGGGTGTGGAGGTGATGGTTGAGGTGAAAGTGGATGAAGTTATGGTTGAGGAGAGGGAGGTGGAATTTCTGGTTGTTCTGGTATGGGTGAAAGAGTATGTTCTGGTTTAGGAGAGTGGGCAATTTCTGGTTGAGTGTTTGGATTTTGAGAGGGGAGCGGAAGCACGTTGATCAATTTCAGACAGAACTTTGTCAAGTTCTGATTCTGTTGATGTTGTGGGTTTTGGAGTTTGGGATTGGGTGCGGGATCTCCTGAGAGTCAGTGAATCAGAAGGGTCAGCCTCTGGTTCGATTTCATCAATGGTTGGTATGGGTATTGGAAGTTCAAATGAAGCTGGGGTTGGGATTGATGTTGGAATAGCAGAAGAATTTAAAACATTAGCAGCAGATATATTACCTCTCTTCTTAGGGGTCTGTTGGGATGGTCCTTCTGAAGTAGCCTTTCTTTTCTTCATCTTCTTCACAGTAACTTCTGGATTTTGCTGGTGCAGATCTTTTATGTTCAGAGTGGGATATGTGCCATCAGCCTTGCAAGCGTCCAAGTATCTTAGAACAATGACTGGTTTAGAGTCAATCTCATAAAATATTGGAAAGTCGTCCAGAGGGACTCTTCTGCTGGTGATGTCAGCAAGAGGAGTGACGCTGGGCTCCTTTCTGATATTCTCTATCAGTTTCATTTTCTTCAGATTCTTGGCGTTCAGAGGCTTGCCAATAGTAGGTTCAATAGAACTTAATTCCTGAGCTTCTGTAAGGTGTTCTATCAGCCTATTCTCAGTCAGAATATCTGATATTAACCTGCCAAAGGGTATCCAGTCCCTTTTTGTCCTTTCTTTTTCCCTTGTCTCCTTGACGCTGGTCCTGAGGTGATTAAACAGAAGATGAGCCAAGTTAATATTTACCTTCTGATTAATAAAGTAGATCAGAAATTGCTGATCTATGTTTATATAATCAGGAGAGCTGGTGGGCTTCCTGTGATTGAAGCACCCCAGAATAATCTTCGCCCATATTCTGTGTTGATCCTTTAAGTCTCTGATTTTGCTGCTGGGAACCCCATGGGTGAAAATCTCTCTTGCAATGACACCAGCGTCAGAGCATCTTTCTGCCATGTCGATACAGCGGATACCACCACCACTGTATCCAATCAATCTTGCAATGTGATCCTCAGTGATCACAATCTTCTTTCCCATTATGTAGGAAGTAACTTGATGTGTTGATGAAGACGCATGAATCCAGAATTCCTTGACCAATACTGGAAACGTTGGTCCCACCAACCTATCAAAGTATCTCTCCCATCCTTGTGCCCTAACTTCTTCTGTCAAATCGAATCCATTTTCTTTCAGACTGGAGAAGTCAACAATCAGTTCAGACAACACTTCCAAATTCTTCACTGGTGTAAGGAGTGTTCTGAAGGGAACTTGGTATTGTTCAGATGAAGCCTCCTTCTGAGAACCTGCATAAACAGTGCTAGAGGTTGCCATGTTCACACTTAGGGTTTTCTGAGAAAACTTGAAAAATGGGTTTCTTTTGAGAAAGATGAACACACAAGTAAGAATGCAGAGAAAGTATTTGGATGATTGTAAGAAACGGTAAAAGATTAATGAGTGATGTTAATGTGCTTAAATAGATTTCAAAAAAAATTTGAAAACGTAAACGGTTTTAAGAAAGAGAATTATTTCATGATTACATTTTCAAACATGATTACGTGCATTTAATGCTTGCTGATTTTGGGGGATTTGAGAAAGATACTTGAAATGGTTACCAGACATGTGTCTCAATGCACCCAATCAGCGTTTTGCCTTCTTAGAAGCGTGCACGCGTGTTCTGCTTCAGAGATTTGCTGATGATTGGATGACACTTGTTTGATTTAGTGAGCAGCACGTCTATCCTTGAGCTGAAATGCTCAGATCTTTAAGAATAGAATCTGATACAATCTGCATGTCTATCTTTCTGAAAGGAGATTGATCAGAAGTTCACAGTAAACAGAAAACACATTCTGAAGGTTAATATATAAAATTAAAACATTTTCACTCTGGGCAGAGTTTCACGCTGAGATGTTTCAGAATGAAATTGAACCTATCTTCAGAAAGAGGTTTAGTGAAGATATCAGCCCATTGATGGTCTGTATCAATAAATGTTAAGTTCAAAATTCCTTTCTGAATATAGTCCCTAATGAAATGATGTTTTATTTCTATATGCTTAGCCCTAGAATGCAAAATAGGATTTTTACTTAAGCAAATGGAAAAAGTATTGTCACAGAGTATATGGATGTTACTCTCAAAAATCTGGAAGTCTTCAAGCGGACTTTTCATCCAGAGCATTTGTGTGCTACATCCTGCTGCTGCTATGTACTCAGCTTCTGCTGTTGATAGCGCAATTATGGATTGCCTTTTGCTGGACCAAGAGATCAGATTTTCTCCCAGAAACTGGCAGCTTCCAGAAGTACTTTTACGCTCTACTCTGTCTCCAGCAAAGTCAGCATCGCAGTAGCCTACTAAGCTGTAATCACTAGATTTTCTATAAAATAAACCCAGATTAGTAGTACCTTTCAGATACTTGAAAATTCGCTTAACAACTGTTAAGTGAGATTCTCTAGGATCTGATTGGAATCTAGCATAAATACATACGCTGAATAAGATATCAGGCCTTGAAGCTGTCAGATAAAGAAGAGAACCAATCATACCTCTGTAGACTTTCTGTTCTACCTTTTTGCTTACCTCTTCTCTTTCCAGAATGCACGTGGGGTGCATTGGAATCTTTGATGGCTTACATTCTGAGAGGTCAAATTTCTTCAGAAGTTCTCTGACATATTTGCTCTGATGAATGTAAGTTCCCTCTGGATGTTGATTGATCTGAATTCCTAGAAAGAATTTCAGTTCTCCCATGAGGCTCATCTCAAATTCTGCCTGCATACACTTAGCAAATTTTCTTCCAAGAGAAGGATTAGTAGATCCAAAAATAATATCATCTACGTAAATTTGACAGACTAAGATGTCATTCTTAACTGACTTACAGAATAAGGTAGTGTCCACCTTCCCTCTGGTGAATTCATTTTCTAACAGAAAGTTACTTAGTCTTTCATACCAAGCTCTGGGAGCTTGTTTCAGACCATATAGTGACTTCTTTAGTTTGAAAACATGTTCTGGATTTTTTTTACTTTCAAAACCAGGGGGTTGGTGCACATAAACCTCTTCTTCTATATAACCATTTAAGAATGCACTCTTGACATCCATCTGATACAGAGTGATGCCTTTATTAACAGCAAATGAAATTAAAAGTCTGATAGATTCTAACCTGGCGACTGGAGCAAAGGTTTCTGTATATTCTATTCCCTCTTGCTGACTATAACCTTGTGCTACCAGCCATGCTTTGTTTCTGATGACTTCACCTTGTTCAATTAGCTTGTTTCTGAACACCCATCTTGTTCCAATGACGTTGAATCCTTTTGGTCTGGGAACAAGATCCCATACATCATTTCTGGTGAATTGATTCAGCTCTTCTTACATTGCTAGAATCCAGTCGTTGTCCAGAAGTGCTTCATCAATAGAAGAAGGTTCAATCAGAGACACAAGTCCCATGAGGGATTCTTCAGAGTTTCTGAAGCTTGCTCTTGTTCTGATTGGATCTTCCTTTCTTCCTAAGATAGTTTCTTCTGGGTGATCCAAGCTGCTTCTGGGTAGTCTCTTATGTGGTTGATCAGCAGCTGTTGTAGGATTGCTAGCAGTACTCCTTTCAGATGTTGAAGGAGTGTCTTTGTTGAGAGCTTCTGATAACTTGTCTTCAGAACCTGTAAATTCAACTTCCATACCTGCAAAAACTGCATTATGCTTTGACTTTTCAGAGTCAAGCTTATCATCAAAACAAACACTGATTGATTCTTCCACAATCTGTGTTTCTGTATTGTATACTCTGTACCCTCTTGAGCGTTCAGAGTATCCTAACATAATACACTTCTGTGCTTTAGAGTCAAACTTGTTCAAATAATTTTTTGTATTTAACATAAAACAAGTACATCCAAATGGATGAAAATATGAAATGTTGGGATTTCTGTTCTTCCACAATTCATATGGAGTCTTTTCCAGAATAGGTCTTATTGAGATTCTATTCTGAATGTAGCACGCTGTGTTTATTGCCTCTGCCCAGAAGATCTTAGCAACGTTTGTCTCATTGATCATGGTTCTGGCCATTTCTTGCAATGTTATGTTCTTTCGTTCTACAACTCCATTTTGTTGGGGAGTTCTAGGACAAGAAAAATCATGCAGAATGCCTCTGTCATTAAAGAATGACTCAAAATCTTTGTTTTCAAATTCTCCACCATGATCACTTCTGACTTTAACGATTCTAAGATCCTTTTCATTCTAAACTTGGTCACAGAAGGTAACAAACACAGAGTGTGACTCGTCCTTGTGTCTTAAGAACTTTACCCATGTCCATCTGCTATAGTCATCTACGATTACTAACCCATACTTCTTGCCACTGACTGAAGCAGTTTTAACTGGTCCAAATAAGTCAATGTGCAGAAGTTCTAATGGCTTAGAGGTAGAAACAACATTTTTAGATTTGAAAGAAGGTTTTGCAAACTTGCCTTTCTGACATGCTTCACACAGAGCATCTGAATTGAACTTCAGATTAGGAAGTCCTCTGACCAGATTGAGTTTGTTAATCTGAGATATTCTTCTCATACTAACATGCCCCAATCTTCTGTGCCAGATCCACTGCTCGTTGTTAACAGACAGAAGACACTTTACATTCTGACTTTTCAGTTCAGAAAGTTTGATTTTATAGATGTTGTTTTTCCTCTTTCCATTAAATAGGATAGTCCCATCTTTCTGACTAACAGCTTTACATGATTTTTGATTGAAGATTATATCATAACCGTTATCACTTAATTGACTTATGGATAACAGATTATGCATTAATCCATCTACTAGCATAACATTATTTATAGAGGGAAGATTTCCATTACCTACAGTTCCAGAGCCAATGATCTTTCCCCTTTGATTGCCTCCAAAGCCAACGTGGCCTCCAGGCTTAAGTTCCAGGCTTTGGAACATATGCCTTCTTCCCGTCATGTGTCGCGAGCAGCCAGAGTCCAGGTACCATGACTGGTGTTTCTGATTTGCTGCTAAAGATATCTGCAACATGTATTATTTTATCCTTAGGTACCCAGATTTTCTTGGGTCCCGATTTGTTAGATTTACCAAAACTCTGGTTGAATTTTGGTTTCACAGAATACTTACTGCTAGTGTATTTAATATCATGTGTGTGACCATACACAAAATGTGAGTTCAGAGGAGTGTGTTTAATGGTTAAATCCATGGCATTCTTTGGTGTAGGAACCTTACCTTGGTATCCTATTCCCTTTCTGCCGTATCTGCTAACTCCATAGAACATTGAAGCCATTTTGCTTCTATCTATGCTTTTAGCAAGGAACTTCTGGAAACTATGATCATACTCCTTGATGATCTCATCAGCGCTGCTGGGAGTTTCAGAAATTGGTTCCTTCTGAGAGTTTTGTAAAACATTTTCTAATTTTGAAATTTTATTTCTCAGCTCAGAATTTTCCAATTTAAGACTCTCAGTCTTATCAGAGTCAGATTCAAGATTCCTTTTCAGGTTTCTGAATTTAACTATAATCTGCTGGTACCTTTCCAGAATTTCATTAAGGCTTTCAGCAAGTTCAGCCTTAGTAAAATTAATTGCAAATTCAGGAAATACCTCTTCAGTATCTGATTTTGAGTCTGATTCAGAAGCTTCACTGTCTTCTGAAATGTTGGCCATGAGAGCTATGTTTGCTCTCTCATCATCTGATTCTGAGTCAGCTTCAGACGAGTCAGAGTCATCCCATGTAGCTATGAGACTTTTCTTTTCTCTTCCAAACTTCTTTTTGGGCTTTTCCCTCTGAAGCTTTGGGCAGTCACTCTTGTAGAGTCCTTTCTCATTGCATTCATAGCAGATGATGTCCTTGGTGTTTGGCTTTCTGCTTCCTGAGGAGCCTTCAGATCTTCTGTATCCAGAAGAAGAATTTGTCCTTCTGTATCTGGAAGAAGACTCATTCTGATCAGATCTTCTGGGATTCCTGAACTTCCTTTGCCTCTGCTTCCACAGTTGGTTCACTCTTCTGGAGAGGAGAGAAAGTTCGTCTTCTTCTGCTGAGGATCCATCAGATGTTTCTTCAACTGCCTGCAAAACTTTAGACTCACATTTTTTGTTAGATTTTAATGCTAAAGGCTTACCTTGCTTCTGAGGTTCATCAGCTTCCAACTCTATCTCGTGACTTCTGAGGGATCTGATAAGTTCCTCCAGAGAAATTTTGTTGAGATCTTTAGCTAGCTTCAAAGCTATAACCATTGGCCTCCACTGCTTTGGTAAGCTTCTGATGATCTTCTTGACGTGATCAGCAGTAGAGTATCCTTTGTCTAGAACCTTGAAACCAGCCACCAGAATTTGGAATCTTGAGAACATTGTTTCAATAGATTCACTTTCTTCCATTTTGAATGCCTCATACTTCTGAATGAGCGCAAGAGCTTTAGTTTCTTTGACCTGAATGATGCCTTCATGCGTCATTCTGAGTGAGTCAAACATGTTCTTTGTTGTGTCTCTGTTAGAGATCTTTTCATATTCAGCATAAGAGATGGCGTTGAGAAGGATGGTTCTGGCCTTGTGGTGATTTTTAATTCACGCTTTTGTTGGTCAGACATTGCTTTCCTGTCAATCTTCTGACAGCTTGCATTCACTGGGTGCGTGTATCCATCTGTCACCATGTCCCACAGATCAGCATCATGTGCCAGAAAGAAGCTTTCAATTCTGTCTTTCCAGTAATCAAAATTTTCTCCATCAAAGACTGGAGGTTTGCCGCTGAATTTGTCTCTGTCTTCATTGTTATCATTGCTGGTGTGTTGATAAGTTCCTGCCATTGTGTTTTTCTGACGCTGGATCTTGTACTGACACGGTTAAGTGTTTTAGCTCAGAACCAGGCGCTCTGATGCCAATTGAAGAAGTGAAAAACACAAGAAGGGGGGGTTGAATTGTAAAAACTGGAAATCAATTGCAGTGAACACGGTATTTTTATCCTGGTTCGTTTGATCTCAAACTACTCCAGTCCACCCGTCAAGGTGATTTCGCCTCTCTCCAACGAGGTCTTAATCCACTATATTCAACTGAATATTACAACTGCTTTAACAACTGCTAAAGCCTTCTTGAGTCAAACCACAAACCGATTTCTCAAGGAAATACTTTCTTACAAAGAATTGAAATCTAGGTGTGTGAATGTTTTCTACAAAAACTGTTTATCACAATTGTGATACTACACAATTTAAGCTTATGAGAGCTAGAGTGCTAAAGTAATTGAATAAAGACTTTGAGAGCTTTTAGCAAACTGAGAGTGAGGAAGATGATGAATAGCTTTAGGCGTGTAGAAGGTTGTAGAGCATTAGTCAATTCAATCTTCATTGACTTGTTTATATAGCATTGGAAATAAGGTACGTTGGAGTAGTAATTCCGTTTCAATGCCAATAACACTCTTTCCTTATTAAGCAGATCTTGTCTGGAATGATGCCGTTGGTAATAAAGCATCTTGAATGCACAGTACCGTTGCTACTTAAGCTTGTTATGGCTTTGGCTCATTCTGACGCTGCTTAGGTGCTGATGAACTGTTGTCTTAATCGGAGTTCAGATTGTTACGCGCAAATATGTTCAGCACGCTTCAGCGTAAGCACAAGTTGATCTTCTGATTCTGGCATCTGATATAACATCTTCTGATGTTAATGTTGATATCTCATCTTCTGATGCTGATGATGATGTTCTCTTGTTGATATCCATCAGAGTTTCTGTAAAACAGAATGTAATTTTTAGATAGCATATGTGTCTTATATGAATCATACAATTAATATATCTTAGCATTTTGTTATCATCAAAACTTAAACTTAGGGTAGTAGATTCAAACTTTGTTCTAACATGTTTTAGGGCTTATGAAAACGTGTTTTGTGTTACAATTGACTTGTTAATATCTATGGAAAAGATTTCAGCATAAAATCATTCCAGGCTTCTGAGTTATAGGGTTATGGCTCTATAACTTGGTTTTGAAGAAAAGTGAAATGACAAATCTCAAGTATTGTAAAAGCATGTACTGAGCTCCTTCAGGACTCAGAAACCTTGATTTTGGTTTATAGGGGTTGTGTGTGCAGAAAGAACAAGTTAGAAGCTCAAGACAAGTTGACTTTGTGATTAAAGCAACTTTTCAAGAATGGAATGGTAACTTTCTTCCTAAAATGACAAATTGGCTTGGACAATGCTTGGAACACTTGGATAATAGCTCAAAAGCAAGTGTAATATTTTGATTATGGAGAGATATTGAAGTTTAGAAGCCTGAAAAATAATATTGTGCAGCATAGGTTTGAAATTGGATTCTTGTTCATCACAAAATGCCTTGTAATTCAAGTGACAAAACACCAACTTTATCTCTTTGATTATCCCTACTCAAGAATGATCTCAAGGAGTTCTGGGACATTTTGGAAAGCTTTAAATGTGCTCTACAACCCATATTTGAATTTCTTTTGAATATTCCCCTTGGAACTATATGAAAAAGTTCCATGAAGTTGAGTCAAAATCCTGACCAAATTATGGCAAAATTTCACTAAGTGTTTAGTTTCATGATCCTATGTTCTTGAAATTATAACTTGAGATCCAAACACTTTTGGAAGAAGTGTGAAGAAAAGTTGTATATTTCATGGAGATCTACAACTTTCATGTTGGGAGTTTCTCTTGAATCATCTTGTATCATGGTGAGAATTTGGCTCAAGGTTATGAAAAAACATGAATTTTCAACACTTAGAAAAATTTCTAAGTTTAGAAATTTTGGCTTTTCAAAATGAAATCCTGACTTTTTGATTTCTTGATGAATAAGTTTCAAATTTTGACATGTTTTGATGAATTATGATCTTTCGCACTTAAATTTGACCAAAAAGTCAAAGTTTGACTTTTCAGTATACAATTGAATTTTGATCAGTTGATTGCAAAATTCATCTATCAATCCAATGGAATTGAAATGTTTTTAACCATGTAATCAGGTCAAAATGACGAAAATGGAATCTTGAGATCATGTCTTAAACCAATTAACCATTTTCTAGGTTAAAAATCATAAATTACCCTTTCCTAGTCAAAACCCTAATTTTGACCATTTTGCCCTTTTGGAGATTTGATCAAATTTCTTGAGGAATTGGGGTCAAAACTTGATAAAATGATACATATGGGTTTAGAATGTTGATGTGGATCAAAAATATGAGGCTTGACTGCAAATTGGCCATGGTTGACTTTTTCCCCAATACAGCTAGTTTTTTTGGTCAACTGTTCAATTGATTGATCAAAAGTGTGATCCAAAGCTTGAAACTTGGCATGAGTTATCTTGGGAGTCCATAATGGTCCATGAAAGTCATATGAAGCATTGAAAGTTCAAAAATCCTTGTGCAAATTCAAACCCTAATTTTGGTCATTAGTGCCTAAGGAGGTGTCTTGAGCTGATCAAACCCTAGTGCAGTCTTAAGCCCAAGTAGATCTTGTGAGAAAATTCTTGATAAGTGAGAGGGAAAGTTTTTGGGTACAACAGCTTCCCATGTTCAATCTTCTTAAGCCTGATGAGTTAGATTGGCGAGTTTTGACATTCGTGACTCGAAGGTGGAAGATGATTGGACACTGGAGTGCCCAAAAATTTGCACTCGGTGAGGTGATGGTTGAGGGAATGGGCTTAAAGATGCCATCCAAAAGTGATCATTTGTATTGTAATTTGTAAGCTAAAAGAATGAGTATCATAATGGCATTCGTGTCTGGAGCGTATCTGAACTGTATCTGAAAGTTGAATCTGAATGAATATCATAATGGCATCTGTGTCTGGAGCGTATCTAATTGTATCCAAAAGTTGAATCTGAATGAGTATCAGAATGACATCTGTGTCTGAAGAGTATCTGAACTGTATCTGAGAGTTGAATCTGCATGAGTATCATAATGGCATCCGTGTCTGGAGTGTATCTGAACTGTATCTGAGAGTTGAATCTGAATGAGTATCAGAATGGCATCCATGTCTAGAGCGTATCTAAACTGTATCTGAAAGTTAAATTTGAATGAGTATTAGAATGGCATCGGTGTATGGAGTGTATCTGAACTGTATCTGAGAGTTGAATCTGAATGAGTATCATAATGGCATCAGTGTCTAGAGCGTATCTGAAATGTGTCTGAAAGTTGAATTTGAATGAATATCATAATGGCATCCAGGTCTGGAGCGTATCTGAAAACTCTGAACATTGTGTTGGCTCCTAAATTCGACACCTTTGTTTTGATTGATGGAAGCCATTAAAAGCTGAAAGATGCTTTCGACTGGCTAAGCCTGTCGAAGTGCCCGTCGAAAGATGGCAAAATACTTAGAGGATTTCTTCCAAGGAAGAAGGCTGATTGCCTTCGACGTCGAAGGAGTTTTCGTCGAAGACGTCTCTTAATGAAGGTGTTCGATGATTCAGAAGTGGAGCAATTTGAAATTCAAAGCTTTGGAGGGAAAACGGTTTCCAGCAGTTACTACGTGCAAACGTGCAAAGATCTGGAGCGTCGAGCATGGAGAACGTGACAAGTGGCTTGATCTCGAAGCAGTGTAACTGCCCGACGGTTACTTGGAATGTTTTTGTATAAATAGGAGTAGACGTGTAGTTTCTCGCGTGTGTTCACAATAGATACATAGTCACTCATTTAGATTCAAGTACCCAGTGTGAGCGAACGAATTGTTGAGAAATGTATGTGTGAAACACCAATTTTATCAATTCAAGTCATTTACTTTTCCAGTATTTTACATGCTTTTCCCCTTTAAATTCCTGTCGAACCTTTACATTCAAGCCTTGTTTATTTTACCAAGCCTTTCCTTTATGCAATTTACTTTAAACAATTTACTTAAAGCCTTATCCACATTAATCAAACTTCAAAATCAACCTATGTCCATAGGATCAATCTGATCGATCCTGCGAGTAACCAAATAAGTAACCATTTGGAGGATCAGCGGTTGTTTACCAAATCCCTAGGTAAACAAATTGGCACACCTGATGGGACTGTGTGTTGATTGTTGAAATAATCTCATCTTTTCGAGTTGTATGTTATTGAGGAGTGGTAGAATATACACCAACGATAATAATACTGCCAGAAGAAGGGAAGAGATGGCAAATCCGCCAAACAATAATGAAATTCCACCACCAAGTGTGGGAGCAACGGTTAATATGACCGTTAGTGAAGCGACGAATGTTGGTTCGACACCAGCAGTGTCAGTCACAACCACGGGGCCAATAACTTCGCTTACAGGCCCCAGAATGCCTTTGGGAACCCCCCCACCAAGGGGAAATACAGGCCCAAGGCCTGTGGTTCCCCCAGGATTTATTCCATTCTATGGTATGCCAACTTCTGAAGTGGCAAGCCTGACGAATGCTGCGTCCACTTATTCAGACCCTTTCGTGAGTGCCACTTCGCCACTCCAAGGCTCTGGAGTAGGCATGGCGAATAGAAATAGGACCCAACTCTTAGGAGGAACGTCCCAAGTAGCCCATGGCCTTACAAATGCCTCGACAGCAGTCTTGAGGCAACAGATGGACGAAAGCAACCATGATATGGTGCAAATGTTGGCACAAACTTTGAATACAGTGCTAAATCCTCTAATACAAAATACTACTCAATCGAATCAGCAAGTTACAGCGCAAATGACACGTTTGGCTGACTTCTTTGGAGTACCCCCACCTATTCGACAGCCCCAAAGGGCGCAAATAAGAGGAAATCAGGGGATATTTGTAGAGGAAGAAACCATCATCAATCAGGCTCAACAGCCTGTAGAACAACCTGTCGAAGAACCTAGGGTAATAGCCCCAGAGGTAAGGTTAGTTAACAGAAACCAAAATGCTGACGAAGTGGTTCAGCATGTCCAATACCAAAACATGGGTTTGGAAAACAATCTGGCAACCATGATCGAAAGAATCATGAATCAGAATGGGATGAACATGGGCTTTCGAAGGCCCAACTTTACATCTCCATTGTCAGAATATGTGTTACAAACTGACTTACCTCCTAGAAGCAAAGTCCCCAAATTTACTAAGTTCTCTGGGGACACGACAGAATCTACTGTCGAACACGTGGCGAGGTATTTGATCGAAGCAGGAGACATTTCAAATAATGAAAACCTAAGGATCAAATACTTCCCAAGTTCCTTAACCAAGAACGCTTTTACTTGGTTCACAACTCTACCCCCCAATTCGATCCACCATTGGACCCAGTTGGAAAGATTGTTCCATGAACAATTCTATATGGGGCAAACCAAGATAAGCCTGAAAGAACTGGCGAGTGTTAAGAGACGTTTCACTGAACCTATAGACGAATATCTGAATAGGTTTAGGTTGCTTAAGGCGAGATGTTTTACACAAGTGCCAGAACATGAGCTGGTCGAAATGGCAGCAGGTGGTTTAGACTATTCCATTAGGAAGAAGCTAGATACCCAGTACCTAAGAGACATGGCCCAATTGGCCGATAGAGTTCGACAAGTCGAACGCCTCAAAGCTGAAAAAGCTAAGGCAACGAAAACTCACAAGAGAGAGAGAATAGCTTACGTTGAGATGGATGACGAAGATCTAGAATCCTTCGACGATACTTTAGCTGTCGAAGAAGGAGAAGTCGATTTAGCAGAACTAAAACAAGGGCCACCATACTCTTGTAAACAATTAGTCCCCTCAAATGGGAAAAATCCCACTGGTCCAGACAGGACCAACGATAGGTTCCCAAAAAAGACTTATAGTTTTGACATCACAAAATGTGATGAAATATTCGACTTGCTAGTTAAAGATGGCCAAATGATAGTACCCCCTGGGGTAAAAGTGCCTCCTCTTGATCAAAGAAAGAAGAGAGGTTTTTGCTAATATCATAATTTTCTGGGCCATAAAACTTCTCAATGTTTTCTTTTCAGGAATCTTGTGCAAGACGCTATTGAGGAAGGGAGATTAAAGTTTGCTGACAAATCCCCCATGGCTGTCGACTCCAACCCACTGAAGGCTGAAGCCCACTATGCAGAACCCTCTGAGGTGAACATGATAGAGGCAACCAGGATCCAGTCGAAGAAGCCAGGCATTACCATGGTCGAAGTCTCAAAGGACCACATCAACATGCCAATCTTTGGCAATTTTTCTGGAAACTTATCCAGGAAGACAATTGAGGCTGTCCAGAAAGCGGTCGAAGACCCAAAGTCGAAGACTGCTGAAGTACAAAAAACTGGACCAAAGCCCAGTTCCCAATTGGCCACTGTACAAGGCCAGACGGAGAATCTGGAGACACAAATGAAACAACTAACTCTTGCTAATAAGGATACAATGAATATCAATATGGTTGAACTTTCTGACCCTAAAGCTTCAGAAGAAGCCATAAGGCAAGAGCAGGCAAATAAAACGGCTTTCCCTAGGGAAAACGAAAACTTGGCAGATTTTTTACAAAGATGCCAGAAGAAGAAATCAGAGGTTATGCTATGTCCAAGATGTAGTTCTATCTTTGATAAAAAGGCTGCTGAGCACATACAAGGCGTGAGAGCAGCGAACAAGAGAAGGGAGAATGCTGACCTTCGACATGATCCCAGAAGGGGTTCTAATCAAGACAAGAGGCCTTTGACTTTTAGGCCTCCAACAAATGTACCAGTAGACACTTGGTACAAAACATCTGGCCGGAAAAGGCCAAGTGAAGAGAAATGGCATTCTTTCGAAGTGCCAAGAGGTTCCTCTTTAATCCAGAAGAAAGATCCTCAAGTTGCTGCACCCAAGGTTGCTCAAGTGTCCAGCAACTACAAGGGAAAAAATCCTATGTCGAGATCCCAATGGAGGAGGTATCAAAGAAGGCGAAAAGCTGAAAGGGAGGCTGCCAACGAACCTAAGGCTGAAACTAGTTCGAATGTGCCTCAAAGGAAACAAAGAAAGCCTCTTGAGAGAGAACCAGTTACCAATAGGCTAGTTTGGCCTAACCAGAGCGAAGTCGAAGACGAAGATGATGCTGAGTCCGACGATACTTTGGATATAATGGTGAACATTGTTTCAGTACTGCCTAGGGAATTCAATCGACAAGTAGAAGTCGAAGCCAGTGACTGGGAGGTGGAACAAGAGATGGCCAGACACAGGCCAGTGTGCTATTTTGTCATGGACAATGGCACTACAGAGGAACAAAATGGCTTCTTCGAGCCACCCACAGAGGCAATGAAGAATCACCTCAAACCTTTGTTCATAAGGGCTAAGCTCGAAGAAACCACTGTGAACAAAATATTGGTCGACTGTGGGGCCACTATCAATATTATCCCTCATTCTGTGCTAATAAAGATTGGCAAAAGGGATGAAGAAATTAAACCTCACAATATGGTCCTATCCAACTATGAGGGAGGCATTGGGACCACCATGGGAGTGATCCAACTAGACATAAAAGTTGGGTCGATCCTTCGACCAACAATGTTCATGGTCATATCGGCCAAACCTAACTACAACCTTTTGTTAGGCCGTGAGTGGATTCATGGCGTAGGTGCTGTGCCTTCATCGATGCATCAAAGACTGCTTCTATGGCGCCCAGATGGGCTGGTCGAAAACATAGAGGCTGATCAGAGTTACTACCTTGGCGAAGTAAACCACTTGGGTGTAACAGATTTCGACAAAAACTTGGCTCACATAGGGCCATGTCCAACTCCTGACTTCGACATGGCGCCAGCGCCAAACACCTTTTGTTCCCTATACCTGCATCCTGAGCATGGTTTCCAATGGGACAGAGAAGACTTGTCCCACATAGAATTCAGTGGGCTAACTGGTATCCAACCAACTGGTTGGGGAAGTGAATTCAGTGATAATGACTGAGTCACAATCTCTGAAGCGAATTTCGGCCTATGTGGCTGAAACCAAGATGATAACGGCTCTCGAAGCCGAAGTAAAGTACATGGCCACACAGGCCAATGATCAACAATTATCTACTGTTGGCCCAGGAAAGGATTTCGATCCAAGACCTCCTGATATCATGCCAGACGAAATGCAGGAACAGAGGCTCGACGCGATCTATGACGATGAGCCTTTGGGCTTCGAAAAGGATCCCTTGGCGAACAACATTAAGATGTTAGCACAAGACCCTTTAGAAGAAATCAACTTAGGCGAAGGATCAGAGAATAGGCCAACTTACATCAGTGCCAAAATTGATCCAGAACTTAGGTTGGAAGTAATCGAGTTGCTGAAAGAGTTTAAAGACTGTTTCGCATGGGATTATGACGAAATGCCCGGTCTCGACAGAGGATTGGTAGAACTTCAGTTGCCAATCAAACCTGGAAAGAAGCCAATCAAGCAAAATCCAAGACGCTTCGCTCCAGAAATATTGTCGAAGATCAAAACGGAGGTCGAAAGACTTCTGAAATGCAAATTCATCCGTGTTACAAGGTATGTCGAATGGATTGCAAATATTGTGCCAGTAATTAAGAAAAATGGCACATTAAGGGTGTGCATAGATTTCAGAGATTTGAATGCTGCCACCCCCAAAGATGAATATCCAATGCCTGTGGCGGAAATGCTAGTCGATTCTGCCGCTGGCTACGAATACCTGAGTATGCTCGATGGTTATTCAGGATATAATCAAATATTCATTGCTGAAGAGGATGTGTCGAAAACAGCTTTTCGATGCCCTGGGGCCTTAGGCAGTTACGAATGGGTCGTGATGCCTTTTGGCCTAAAGAACGCTGGGGCAACGTACCAGCGAGCAATGAATACTATCTTCCATGATTTTATTAACACTTTTATGCAAGTTTATATTGATGATATTGTTATAAAATCTGTTTCCAGGAAGAGTCACATTGACCACCTTCGACAATCATTCGAAAGAATGAGAGAACATGGTCTGAAGATGAACCCTTTGAAGTGTGCGTTCTGTGTGAAAGCTGGAGATTTCTTGGGCTTTGTTGTCCACAAGAAAGGAATCGAAATCAATCAGAACAAGACGAAGGCAATTTTGGAAGCGAAAGCGCCATCGAATAAGAAGGAATTGCAGTCTCTCTTAGGCAAGATAAATTTCTTGAGAAGGTTTATATCTAATCTAAGTGGGAAAGCTCAGGCCTTCTCACCCTTACTTCGACTGAATAAAGAAGGGTTCGAATGGGGGCAAGAGCAGCAAGAAGCCTTCGACAAAATCAAAGGGTACCTCACTAAGCCACCTATTTTGGTGCCTCCTTGTAGCAATAGGAGTATGAGATTGTACATAGCTGCATCTGACAAAACTCTGGGAAGTATGTTAGCCCAAGAGGATGAGAATGGAGTCGAAAGACCCATTTATTATCTCAGTCGAGTTTTGAATGATGCAGAAACTAGATATAGCGAAGTTGAAAAATTGTGTCTATGTCTGTATTTCTCTTGTACAAAGCTCAAACAATATATAAAACCAGTTGATGTTTACGTTTCGTCTCATTTTGATGTTTTCAAATATATGTTGTCGAAACCTATCTTGCACAGTCGAATTGGCAAGTGGGCACTAGCATTGACTGAATATTCCTTGACCTTTATGCCTCTTAAGGCAGTAAAAGGACAAGTGGTTGCAGACTTCATAGTCGACCACTCTATTCAAGTCGAGGATATTAACTATGTGGAGATAGAACCTTGGAAATTCTACTTCGATGGTTCCAGCCATAAAAATGGAACTGGAGTAGGAGTTTTGATTATTTCTCCAGATAAAATTCCAACAACATTCAAGTACCAAATCGAAGGTTCTTGTTCGAACAACGAGGCTGAGTATGAAGCTCTAATTACTGGCCTTGAAATTTTGTTGGAATTGGGGGCAACTCGAGTCGAAATAATGGGAGACTCAGAGTTAGTCATCAAGCAAGTCACAAAGGAGTATAAATGCATAAGAGAGAATCTCATTATGTACTTTGTGATAGCAAATCGTTTATTGAAACAATTTGAAAGTGTCAATATTCGACACATACCCAGAGTCGAAAATCAAATAGCCAACGACTTGGCACAAATTACATCAGGGTATAAGATTTCAAAAACGAGATTACAAAGAGCAATCGAAGTTCGAGAGAAGATAAAAGCAACTTGTCTATCACCATCAGACTTGGAATCGACAAGGTTAGGTTATGCTGATCACTCAAACTTCGAAATTTCGTTCATTGATAATTTGTCAGACCAGGATTGGAGGAAACCCATTGTGGACTATCTTCAAAATCCAGGAGCTCCGACAGAATGAAAAACAAAATACAGGGCGTTGAGTTTTGTACTCATGGGTAATGAGTTATTCAAGAAGACGCCTGAAGGGGTGTTGCTGAAATGTTTAAGTGAAACTGAAGCATACATAGCCCTTTCGACTACGCATGCTGGGGCATGTGGGGCTCACCAAGCGGGCCATAAGATGAAATGGTTATTGTTTCGACAAGGACTATATTGGCCCACTATGCTGAAAGATTGTGTTGAGTTCGCCAAAGGTTGCCAAGAGTGTCAAGTTCATACAGGCATCCAGCATGTACCAGCAAGCGAACTTCACTCGATAGTGAAGCCTTGGCCCTTTCGAGGATGGGCGTTGGATCTTATTGGAGAGATTCGACCAGCATCATCAAAGAGTCAGAAATACATATTGGTAGGCATTGATTATTTTACTAAGTGGATCGAAGCTGTCCCTTTAGTCAATGTAGACCAAGAAAATGTCATTGAATTTATTCAAAAGAACATTATATTTAGGTATGGAATCCCTGAGACAATAACAACTGACCAAGGTTCAGTTTTCACTGGTCGAAAGATGCAGGAATTTGCTCAGGAAACAGGTTTCAAACTCCTAACATCCACGCCTTACTATGCGCAGGCGAATGGTCAAGTCGAAGCAGCTAACAAAGTGGTGATTGGCTTGATAAAGAAGCATGTTGGGAAGAAACCAAAGAATTGGCATAAGACGTTAGACCAGATTTTATGGGCTTGTCGAACGTCCCCAAAAGAAGCCACTGGTACAACACCATATAGGCTAACTTTTGGCCATGATGCAGTATTGCCAGCAGAAATTTGTCTTCAATCTGCAAGAGTTCAGAGGCATTATGATATTCCTTCTGAGGTTTATTGGAATATGATGTTAGATGAATTGGTGGATTTAGACGAAGAGAGATTACACGCTCTCGACTTACTCAGGCTTCAGAAGAAAAGAGTCGAAGACTCTTATAATAGAAAGGTAAAACCTAAGGTATTTTTGCCTGAAGATTTAGTTTGGAAGGTAATTCTTCCCATGGATCGACGGGATCGAAGCATGGGGAAATGGTCACCCAAATGGGAAGGACCCTTCAGAGTTATCCAAACTTTTTCTGGTGGAGCCTATGAAGTCGAAGAGATAAGTGGTGATAAAAGGCTCTTGAGAGTAAATGGTAAATATTTGAAAAAATATAAGCCTATACTTCAAGAGATAAAAATAAAATAGTAAAAGAACAAGCTAAATTAACCATAAAAATGCCAAAATGGAAATTTTTATTAATTCCAGCCAAAATGGCAATTGTTGTCGAAAGCGATTACAGAAGATGGTTACAAAAGAGAATCAATCAAAAGGAAAGAGAATTCTTGAGTCGAAGATACTTGGCATGCTGCAGATCCAACCTCTTTTTGCACCAAGATTTTTCTTGCACCAGTTTGGCAATTTGAGCGTCGAGGCTTTGAGCCCTCTCAGCGAATTCCAGGCCTTGCTTGATCTCAGTCTGGCTCTCAGCGTCTGGGATGTTCGAAAGAATTTCCTCCTGGAGCACAGTGTTGGCGTTTATCTTCGCCTCTATCTCTGCAATTTGTGCTCGGAAGGAGACATTCTCTCGCTCAATAGCATCGAACCTTTCCTGTGCAGACGCTTTCTGTTTCGACAACTCGGCAATTCGAGAAGTCGAATCTGAAACAGCTGTCCACGCAGATGAGCTCTTGCCATGCAACACTTCGAGCTGACTGTTAAAAGTTCGTTGGCGCCTGTAATCCGCGGAGACTTGATCAATCATAGAATGTAATTCCATGATTAAGTCTGAGATTTCTGGGGCTACAGCTTCGAAGTCAACAGCATTCAAAACCTCTTTCAAGCAAGATGGAGCAGTGGGGTCCCCCTCTAAAGCCTTCATTAAATCTCTCTTGAAGAACTGGGCCTTAACCTTCGCCAACGCATCGTCAAGAGGAGAAGTCTCAGTAGATTTCCCTGACAGAGTAGGAATTTCCTGACTAGGGTCAGAAGAACTCTTACTCTCGACGATTGCATTGAGGTAGCTGACAGGGTCAGTTTGTTTCAAGATTTCCAAGTCCTCTTTCGACCTGTGCTTTGAGGAGGTGACCCTTGCCATAGTATTATCTTGGGCTGGAGGCTGTTGAATGCTGAGTGCCTCGTTTGGTTGCTCTTCGACTTGAACTGAGGCGGTACTAGCGTCGACTCGTGGTTCTTCGTTAACATCACCTTGGGGTCCTTCGCCAGCGTCATTTTGTGGCTCTTCGCTAGCGTCATCCTGGTGTTCTTCGCCAGTACCACCTTGATGCTCTTCGTCAACAGCATCTTGATTCTCTTCGCCATTGTCTTGGTCTCTTCCTTCAGGATTCTCTTCTGACGACAAGTCCACCACAGGAACCGTTTCTGGCTGTGTTTCCTCCGCCATAGGTTCTTCAGTTGTCTTCTCCACTGTTTCAGCATTGGCCTCAGTCTCAGTGTGGGCTTCGTCATTACCCAAATTTTTCTCCTGAGGCCTGCTGAGTTCAGCAGATTCTAGAGTTTCTGAAGTCCTTGGTGGAGAACTTCCAGTGGTGTCCTGAAAAAGAGAAAGAAGACAAAGCTTCAGATGTCGAAAGAGACAAAATCGAATACTGGTATCTATGCCTAAGTTATAAGAAGGGTCCAATAGATTACCTGTGGATTAACTTCAGCCCCAGGGCTGGAATTGTCACTTTCGACAGGCTTGGTAACAAGAGCGTTCAGTTCCTCCTCAGTTGGTTCTTAGATGACCACTGCAGGTGGCCTAGGCTTCCTCACAGCGACCTTTATTCTGACGGTTCGACCTTCAGGAGCTGGAGTAGGAACAGAAGCGTCCTTCGTTAACTTTCGCCTCTTTAAGGGAGAAGGAGGGGAATCACTTTCGTCATCACTCCCCGATTCGATCACCAATGCTGCCCTTTTCTTGGGCGAAGGGGCCTGGAAAACCAATAGGAATTCGATTGAATAATTACGTCGAAAATAAAAAAAATCGAAAGCCAGAATGAAAATGAAGAAAATCTGGTTACCGATGCAGGAGGCCTCCTCGAAGAGCCTTCCCCCTGTTGGTTGCCCGTTGTCTTCGCCGGCGCTAGAGTCTTCGCCGGCGGTGGAGGTTTTGTCGAAGGGACTCTTCCCGGTGGGCCTTCTGTAGCCTTCTTGGCTAGGGGTTTTCGAACAACTGAAAGCGACAAGGAAAAGTTAACAGGCTAACAGTCGAAGAGAAAGATAAAAAGTAATGTGAGAGTATGAACTTACATTTCTTTACTTTGTCAAACACAAGGACAAAAGACTTCTGCAACTCTGCTATGAAGTCCTTCTCGTCGAAGAAGTACTCAGCATAATAGCTTCTCCACCACTCTTCGAAAGATGGTGAGCAAAGGAAGTTAAGCTGGTAGTTGAACAGCGAGAGGATTGTTCGACCAGCATATCTTCCGATATGCTTGGTAGCAGCTTCTTCTGTATAATCGTTGCAGAAGTACAACATTGACTTCTCTCTTTGGAAAATGGGAGAAGGCAGGGTTTGGATGATACCAAACTGGCGAGATACCAGATTGGGTTGATAGGCAAGCAGACTCAAATGAGTCTTTGAACTCTTAAATCGAAGAGGCATGATCCTGGGTGTCAGGAACGCCTCCCAAAGTACAGTGTGCTCATCGACATTGGGACCACTCGACTCCTTTGGATGTGGCCTTGTAAACCAGGCTGGCCCCACCTTTCGTTGAGCAAATGGAGCCATAGTCGAAACAAATTCCTTCCTTCGAGCGAACATCAGAACGAAGTTAGTGAAGGTTTGTTGAAACTCCAGCCCATCCTCCACAGGTGTCAGTAGAGCCAGCCTAATTCCTTCGATACGTCTATTGGCTATCGCTGGGGCTTGTTCATTTATCTGAATCTTCTTGGGTAAGAAAGATTCGAAAGTGGCGTTGAGCCACAGTTGAAGTAGCCAGAAAGGCCCAGCGAGTAGCAAACTGTTCCTATCTTCGACATGTTTCAAGAGAGTAACCCCATTGCTGATTGAGTCATAAAGACTGGCCAGAATCAGTTCTGCCAGACAGATGTTCTGGCGGTGATGCAGTTGGGTGGCAAGAGTGACCATCTTTTTGGTCACTTGTAGAGACTTCGAACAAAACACAAAGCGAGTTAGCCATAAGGCTAGAAACGCTATGTGTTTGACATCCGACACTGTATCCGTCGACCTGTCGTGATAATGGTTGATGAAGGTGGTGAATGTTGGCTTGGTTTCAGAGAAGCCAATTTGGTCCTCCGACATCTCTTCCGGGTCGAAGTAATCTCCGGTTGGTCGAAGGCCAGTGATGGCTGCTACGTCGAAGAGTGTGGGGGTTAACATCCCACATGGAAGGTGAAAGGTGAAGTGAGAGTTATCCCAGAATAACAGCGAAGCTATAAGCATCTCTGGGGAGTAGTTTAAGCCTGTCTTCGACAGCATTACTAGGTCAAAGATTCCCATTTCCTTCCAGACTGGAGTTTGATGTTTCTCCAACTTTGCTAGCCAAGCAACATAGTCAGAGGTCAGATTAGGGCAAGACCTGAAGACTCTAACACTTCTGTTGAAGAAGCGAAGGTCGATCTTCTCGTGTGTAGGGTCTTCGTTGTCTTCTGCATCCTTCTTAGCACAGGCTACTGGCTTGAGTTTCTCGACGATGGGAAAATAGCTCTTGATCTTCAGAGCTTCAGAGATGCTTGGGTTCATGGGTCCAGACATTGCGAAGATTTGGTTGGAGTACCCAACCGGGATCATCAAGTGACGCGAGTAAGCATCGCGAACGGAGATGTCAGATGGTTCAGGGACCCTTCGTTTCCCTGTAGCGTTCACTACCGGAGCAGTAACAAAGACCTTGGGCTTAGCAAGTTGTTCAGTTGGTGCGTTAGTCTTGGGGGCAGTGGAAGCAGAGGCCATTGTTGAGGATGAAGATGAAGTTGGAAAAAGAAGAGTTTTTCTGCAAAGAGAACAAGTTTGTGAGAAAGCAAGGGAGTTTGAAGGCTAGTGTGCGTGAAAAGTCCCACAATGGGATATTCACTACTATTTATAGTAGTGGGAGAAATTCCCAATAACGAGGACATTAAATGTCATTTAATGCTGCAGGAGTTAGTGGGACGCGTGGCAGCATCCTGTTGTTTTGGCCGTTTCTGCAGAAACAGAGAGACGCAGCGTGCGTCCTCGTTTTTGGGATTTGTCATAATGACAAATTATGAAGTGATGTTTGGTTCTGCACGCCGTACTGACAGTGACGTCCTAGGATCAAATCAATGATGGTTTCTTGGGATTGCCAATAGTTGGTAAAAAGCAACAAAAAGTGCACAAGTTAACTTGTGACTAAGCGTGGAAAAGCAGGTGTCGAATGGTGTTTTCAAAGAATGCCTTTTTCTTTCAGAGTCGAAATAAGGCATTCTTGGGGGGCAATTTGTTGGCTCCTAAATTCGACACCTTTGTTTTGATTGATGGCAGCCATTAAAAGCTGAAAGATGCTTTCGACTGGCTAAGCCTGTCGAAGTGCCCGTCGAAAGATGGCAAAATACTTAGAGGATTTCTTCCAAGGAAGAAGGCTGATTGCCTTCGACGTCGAAGGAGTTTTCGTCGAAGACGTCTCTTAATGAAGGTGTTCGATGATTCAGAAGTGGAGCAGTTTGAAATTCAAAGCTTTGGAGGGAAAACGGTTTCCAGCAGTTACTACGTGCAAACGTGCAAAGATCTGGAGCGTCGAGCATGGAGAACGTGACAAGTGGCTTGATCTCGAAGCAGTGTAACTGCCCGACGGTTACTTGGAATGTTTTTGTATAAATAGGAGTAGACGTGTAGTTTCTCGCGTGTGTTCACAATAGATACATAGTCACTCATTTAGATTCAAGTACCCAGTGTGAGCGAACGAATTGTTGAGAAATGTATGTGTGAAACACCAATTTTATCAATTCAAGTCATTTACTTTTCCAGTATTTTACATGCTTTTCCCCTTTAAATTCCTGTCGAACCTTTACATTCAAGCCTTGTTTATTTTACCAAGCCTTTCCTTTATGCAATTTACTTTAAACAATTTACTTAAAGCCTTATCCACATTAATCAAACTTCAAAATCAACCTATGTCCATAGGATCAATCTGATCGATCCTGCGAGTAACCAAATAAGTAACCATTTGGAGGATCAGCGGTTGTTTACCAAATCCCTAGGTAAACACATTGTTAATGGTAGCTGTTAATCTTATCCTGAAAAGGGTAAAATGTTAGCTAAAATATTGTATGAAATGTATGATATAATGCATTTGCTTGATCAATGTTTATGATATGCGGATGCAATGTATGCGTTTGCGAGCTAGTCTATTGCGCTTGTTTGTTGGATTTGGGGAAAATAAATCCCTGAATGTTGCTAAGGATATGTAAGTCTTCATGTCTTGAAGTCGAAGTGTTGATGAATTTTTGTTTAGAGAAATAAACTCCGTTGTAAGGGAAATGCCATGTATCGCTTAAAAAATATGTTTGGGGAAATTGGATGATTTCTACCGGGGACTGATAATTAGAAGTTTTGTTCTGCTGGGGATTAAACTGTACACTGCGGGGAATTTTTATGGAAAATAACTTAGAGAGATTTCCCTATCTCTTAAAGCCATCAATAATTGTCTTTTATTTTGTTTATTTGTAAATAGTAATTATGTTCAAATGCATATGTTAAACAATGAATCATTGGATGTTTTTGTAAACAAAACACAAGAGTAAAGAAAAAACAGATAGTTCGGCACTTTCAAAGGGATATCTTTGTATTGACTTTGAGTAAGTATTTTTTTTACAGTGAGACAAACATTCTAGTAAGAGAATTTCGTCGTAAAAAATGAAAATTTTAATACAAAGAAAAGATAGCTATGTGTAATAATCCTACATGGTTCCCGTTCTGCTATAGCCTTTGTATCTCTGAGCATCTTGTCTATTTGTTGCCTTGTCTGTAGATGATTGAATTGGTCAGAAATGTCGAGCTTGCAAGTTGTCCGTAAGGTGATCCAACGGGACATAGTCATACGCTTTAATTCCCTAACTTTTTCCTGGACCGACCTTTCGAGTTTTCAGTCCACCGGGATACCCTTTTTTGCCCAAGTCGCCCTTTCAGGTTTTCAACTTGCCGAGTGTACAGATTTTTTTTAGTTTTATCCCTAATTTTTGCCCGAAACTTTTTGGTTCGCCGGGATGCCCTTGTTTTGCCTAGGTGTGTCAACCTAGCGGATCTCTTATGTGTAGTATCTTTTGACTATGTCTGTGTTTGCAGGGTGTGGTAGGTCGTCACCATCCATGGTGGTCAAGATCATTGCTCCACCAGAGGAAATGTTTTTTATTACAAATGGTCCTTCGTAGGTAGGAGTCCATTTGCCCCTGGGATCACCTTGTGGCAGTATGATACGTTTGATTACCAAATCCCCAACTTGATACACCTGGCATCTGACCTTTTTGTTGAAAGCCTTGATCATCTGTTTTTGATACATTTGACCATGGCAGACAACAGTAAGTCTTTTCTCATCAATCAAGTTCAATTGATCAAGTCGAGTCTGGATCCAATCGTCTTCATTCAGACCTGCATCCTTCATAATTCTTCGAGAGTGGATCTGAACCTCAATAGGCAAGACAACTTCCATGTCGTATACCAAAGAATAGGGTGTTGCCCCAGTCGATGTGCAAGCTGTAGTACGATACCCGTGGAGAGAGAATGGTAACATCCCATGCCAGTCTTTGTATATGACTATCATTTTCTGTATGATCTTTTTAATCTTTTTATTTGCGGCTTCGACATCACCATTCATCTTTGGCCAGTAAGGGGAAGAATTGTGACGTTGGATCTTGAATTGCTCGCACAAGGTGGTGATCATAGTATTGTTTAGGTTCGTACCATTGTCTGTAATGATCCTCTTCGGGATACCATAACGATAGATGAGATTCTGCTTGATGAACCGAGTGACTACATTTTTGGTAACGGAAGCGAAAGAAGCTGCCTCCACCCACTTTGTAAAATAGTCAATGGCCACTAAGATGAAGCGATGTCCATCGGAGGTTATTGGCTTGATTTCCCTTATCATATCAATCCCCCACATAGCAAAGCGCCAAGGAGCCATCAAGACATTCAGAGGAACCGGAGGTACGTGCACTTTGTCAGCATAAATCTGACAATTATGGCAGGTTCGAGAGTGTTGATAAAAATATGCTTCCATGGTAGACCAGTAATAGCCTGCCCGTAGGATTTTCTTTTCCATCGTATGCCCACTGGAATGGGTGCCAAAAGTTCCTTCATGTAACTCAGCCATGATCCTTTCAGCTTTAACCTTGTCTACACACCGAAGTAACACAGAGTCATGGTTGCGTTTGTAAAGAATGCAATTACTAAGGAAAAACTTAGCAGAGAATGTCCTTAATAACTTCTTATCATTTACTGAAGCTCCTTCTGGATATTCTTGAGCCTCGAGATACCTCTTGACTTCGTGAAACCATGGATGGTCCACTACTTCCTCAGTATTAATCTCGTGACAGTTTGCTGGTTCACCCATTCGTTCAATGGTGATCTGGGGAGTCTCATTATCCCATTTAAGTTTAAATATATATGACATTGTGGCTAGTGCGTCTGCCAGCTGATTTTATTCTCGCGGGAAGTGCTCAAAGGTAATCTTCTCAAAATGCGGGAGCAATGTCAAAACATGTTCTTTGTAAGGGATAAGGTTAGGGTGTTTGGTGTCCCATTCCCCTTTGATCTGGATGATAACTAAAGTTGAGTCTCCGAATACATTCAAGGATTTGATCCCCAAGTCTATGGCAGCTTTGAGACCAAAGATGCATGCTTCGTATTCCTCCATGTTATTTGTACAATTGAAGAAGAGTCTCGCAGTAAAAGGAGTATGAAATCCTTCCGGAGATATGAGTACAACACCGATACCATTGCCAAGTGCGTTGGATGCCCCATCAAAGAACAGGGTCCATCGGGATCCTTGTTTAGGTCCGTCATATGGCCTGAATTCTTTACAGTTGTCTAACGTCATGATGTCTTCATCTAGAAATTCGAACTTCATGGACTGGTAGTCTTCTACAGCTTGGTGAGCAAGGTGATCAGATAATACACTGCCTTTTATTGCTTCCTGGGTAGTATATTGTATGTCATATTCTGTCAGGATGATCTGCCATCTCGCTATTCTCGCAGAGAGAGCAGGCTTCTCAAAGATGTATTTTATCGGATCCATTTTAGATATCAACAGGGTAGTATGAGTCGGCATGTACTGTATTAGCCGGCGAGCAGCCCATGCCAGAGTGCAACAAGTTTTCTCGAGCAGTGAATATCTTGTTTCAAAGTCAGTAAACTTTTTGCTCAGGTAATAAATAGTGTGCTCTTTTCGGCCAGACTCGTCATGCTGCCCCAACACACACCCCATTGAATTTTCCAAAACGGTCAGATACATGATCAGTGGTCTTCCCTCGACTGGTGGCATCAAAATAGGAGGCTCTTGCAGGTACTCTTTGATCTTGTCAAAAGCAGTTTGGCATTCGTCATTCCATTTGACTACTTGATCTTTCTTCAGTAGCTTGAAGATTGGTTCACAAGTAGCTGTCAGGTGAGAAATGAATCTGGAAATGTAGTTTAAACGTCCCAAGAATCCTCTGACTTCCTTCTCAATACGAGGAGCAGGCATCTCTTGTATCACTTTTACCTTGGCAAGATCCACCTCAATACCTTTATTGCTGACGACAAAGCCTAAGAGTTTACCAGACCTTACTCCAAACGTGCATTTATTGGGATTCAACCTCAGCTCGTACTTCTTTAGTCTCTCAAATATTTTTTGTAAACGATCAAGATGCTCTTATTCTGTTTGAGATCTAGCTATCATGTCATCCACATAGACCTCTATTTCGTGATGTATCATGTCGTGAAGTAAAGCTACCATGGCACGCTGATAGGTTTCCCCAGCATTCTTCAGTCCGAATGGCATCACCTTGTAGCAGAATGTGCCCCACTGTGTGACAAATGTTGTTTTCTCCATGTCCTCAGGCGCCATTTTGATTTGGTTGTAACCTGAGAAACCGTCCATGAAAGGAAACACTCTGTGCTGTGTCGTATTATCAACTAGCATGTCAATGTGGGGAAGTGGGAAAGCATCCTTAGGGCTTGCCCTATTCAAATATTTGTAGTCCACACACATTCTTACCTTGTCGTCTTTCTTGGGTACGGGAACAATATTGGCAACCCACCATGGATAGGAGGTGACGGCCAAGAATCCAGTGTTAAATTGTTTCATGACTTCTGCTTTAATCTTCTCTAACATATCTGGTCGCATTCGACGGACCTTTTGTTTTACTGGTGGACAATCCTCTTTTGTAGGCAAACGATGTACCACAATATCATCATCAAGTCCTGGCATGTCTTCATACCACCAGGCAAAGATCTCAACATACTCGTGTAGAAACTGAATCAGACGCTCCTTGACACTCGGTTCCAGATTGGCACCCATCTTGACTTCTTTTTTGTCTTCTTCGGTACCCAGGTTGATTGTGTCCACGGGTTCCTCGTGAGGCTGAATGGTTCTCTCTTCTTCCAGTAGTAATCTGGCAAGTTCCTCTGGTACTTCACAATCTTCCTCACCATCTTCTTCGGCTTGGTAGATTAGATTTTCAGAGTCACAGAAAGCCATAGCAGAACCGTTACCCATGGGATCCCGAATGGATGTAGACCTGCATTGTGAGTGTGAGTGTGTGTAAGGGTATAGCTATCTTTGAAAGAAATGAAAATGTAAAAAGAAAAAACAATGGGCATAAAGTTTGTATGAAAAACGTCCATGATTCATTGATGTCATATGGAAATGAGATAATAACCCTTACAAATGGACCATTGTGCCTCGGGTAAGACACAAGGTTTTAAGAGTTTGAATTGTTTTAATATTACAGATCCAACGAAATGTAAAGACAAAATACTATAGGATAAAAGTGATCGGGACAAAATCTTTAGCCTCCCAATTGCTGAGCCCTCCACTGACTGTTGGGAAGATCCAATCCTCCAGGTTGCAACCATCTTCATCATCCTCTATCGCATTGACTTCATGGTTGCTGATCTTCAGGGGTGGTCCTCCAGCACGAGCGCGGCGTACAACCTTCTGAGCACTTGAAGTGAAACCCAAGCCAAACTTATTTGACTTGTATGGGATATCCGGGAGTTGTCCCCAGATAGTGCACCCACCTTCTTCTATCACTGCCTTTGCATCCTTCAAAGATGACATCCTGAGTGGAGGCCTTGTGGTCTTGGGAACAACCTTGGTTACTGCCACATCTTGCGGGACCTCTTCAAAGTGTTGGAATGGTGTTTCAATAAATTTAACATCTAATTCCACATATCTAAAGGAATTGAGATGGCTGACCATATACTCTTCTTCTCCATGAATGATGATAATCTTCCCTTGAATCGGATATTTCAGCATTTGGTGTAACGTAGAAGTGACATCGCCAACATTGTGAATCCATGGTCGGCCTAGCAAGCAAGAATATGAGGGATGGATATACATTACATAAAAAGTTGAATCAAATGTTTGGGTTCCAACCTTTATGGGGATATCCACTTCCCTATGTACCATCCTTTTCGAGCCGTCAAAAGCCCTTACTACTATGTTGCTTGGCTTCAATGTCAATCCCTCACAGTCAAGGCTATCAATAGCTTTTTTAGGCAATACATTCAGAGATGAGCCAGTGTCCACCAAAACATGAGCCAAGGTTGTGCCCCTACATTCCACTGAGACATGTAATGCCTCATTATGCGTCCTTCCTCTTGGCGATAAATCAGCATCTGAAAAACCTAGACAATTATCTGCAGTCAGGCTGCATATGCAGTCTTGGAACTGATCGGCAGATGTCTCTTGGGGTACATGGGCAATTTTCAGGAATTTTACCAAGGCTTTTGCATGCGCCTCAGAACATTGTAGTAAAGCCAGCATGGAAATTTTAGATAGAGTTTGCCCTAGTTGTTTAACTACATCGTAGTCGCTTCTTTTTATGATCTTCAGAATCTCCTTCATCTCTTTCTGGGAGGTCTCAGGGATAACCAATGATTGTTCCTTTGTCCGGACAGGCTCAATCAGAATACTTTTACCTCGAGTCTCGGTTAACTCGGCAGTAGGAGTGTCAGTAGGAATGATAACATGGATTGCAACAGTTTTGTCAGTTGGAGTATTAGTGGGGATGATTGTAGGACTTGGAACAACTTTTGGAGGAGTAACAACAGGAATGATTACGGGTCCAGAAACTTCTTTTGGGGGAGCGATTTCTGGAGAGAATATCCTTTCGCTTCGGATAATCTTGCTAGTCCCTGCAATATTACTAATATCGGAGTCGACTTTCTCAGAACTTGAATCTTCGGCGGCTGGCCAATCTTGCTTGATACCGTGGTAGTAGACATCCCCTCCATAATTCCATGGTATGGTTTTGTCTGATGAATATGGGACTGGTCCAGGCATTATAATTATCAAAGGAGTTTCTTTCAGAACTGATGTAATTCTAACGGGTCTTTTGGTGGAGACCCTGGAAGAATTGGCGGAAATGGTAATGATAGAAACATCTTTAAAAGCAACAGGTGGAACAAAAGTCTTTTCAAACAAAATTTCTTTGTTATCTATTAGGCACTGAATGCTTGTTTTCAACAAAGGACGGCTGGTTGGTGAGGACAAACAGAAATGACAGGTTTCATCATAGCCCAGGAACACACTGGCATTCAACAAGTTCACTTTAATAGTCAGGAGTGGGGTCATAAGTTCATCAACTGAAGTAACAAACATTTCTTCTTCAAGGGCATTGGTATTATAGCCATGTTTGGGCATATGAGCAGAAATGATATTTGGCTTTTCGGGCGCATCAAATTCAATCTCTTTGGCTTCAATGAGGTCTTGTACTTTGTTCTTTAGAGCCCAACAGTTATTAGTGTCATGGCCGGGACTCTCAGAGTGGTATGCGCAGCGGACATTAGGATGATAGTGAGGAGATGTTGTGTTAGGGTTTTTTGGAGCTTCTTTCAAAGTCACCAGGTTGGATCTTAACAGATGCGAAAATACTTGAGATAGGGTCATGTTAATTCTGGTGAATTGTCTGACTGGTATTTCCATCATTGGTTGGTTGTTTCTTTGTTGATCAGGTGCGGGTTTAGGAATCATAACAGCCCCCACCATGGGACGGCGTTCGACCCTATCTTGATTTCTCTGAGGATAAACAGAAACCACTTCTTTCTTTTCGATAAATGGATTCCTTATAGCAGCAGAGGATGTATCTTTTTGAATCTTTCCACTCTTTATCCCGGCTTCTACCCTTTCTCCAGTCAATATCAGTTCAGTAAAACCTGCCGATGAACTCCCAATTAGGTGATTGAAGAAGGGACCAGACAAGGTGCCCAAAAACATGTCTACTAATTCTCTTTCAGATAGGGGAGGTTGAACTCTTCCAGCCAAGTCTCTCCATTTTTGCGCATAGTCCTTGAAACCTTCATTGGAAACCATGGCCATACTCTGGAGTTGAGTACGGGTAGGCGCAAGATCAGCATTGTATTGGTATTGTTTGTAGAAAGCTGCAGCAAGATCTTCCAAGTTATGAATGTTGACTCTTTCCAATTGATAAAACCAATCAAGTTGAGTTCCATACAAACTGTCTTAGAAGAAGTGTACCCATAAGTCTTTGTCAACTGTATGGGGCTGGATTTTCCACACATAGAACCGGAGATGAATTTTAGGGCATGAAACTCTTTCATATTTGGATAACATAGGTGCTTTGAATTTCTGAGGAATGACAATCCCCGACACTAAACCCAATTCCTCAAATTCCAAGCCAAGCACTTTTTGGATTTCCATTGCACTCAACCGCTCTTCGAGATGTTTATACTTGTCATCAGCTGGAGGGTATTGTTCTTCATAATAGTCTTCTTCTTCTTCCTCTTCTGATTCTAACGAGACAACCGTTTCCTTGCCTTTACCATCTTGATTGTCTCTCTCACTGGATGTTGTTGCAAACTCTAGGGTCCTTCTTGTCTGCCCATGAAATCTTCTTCCCATGTTTAGGATTCTGTTTACCTTATTTGTCTTCTTTCTCTTTTCCTCTGCAAGCAAAGTCTTCAACTCTTCTTGTCCTTTAGCTAGGGTCAAGAACAACTGTTGAAACTGTGCATTCTGAGCTTGGAGGTCCTTCACTGTCTTCTCGAGATCCATCTTACTGAAATAAACAGTAGAGAGATGAGGATACTTGTTACGAGAAACCTACTTATGTTATGATGAATGGTAAATGCGTATGCAAGGATTTCAAGGATTTTAAGATTCAAATTCATTTTAGACAAAAAGGAAACACACGTTATATTAATAGATTAAAGCTTGAGTACAATAATGCCTTCTTGGGCAAAACAAATACAAGAAACTCTAAGATAAAAAGGTAGTGCGCATCCTCTTTGGTGCAATGTAGGCATTCAGAGTCTGCTCCTCATGAAGTATCCTAGTGAGCTCCAAAACCTTCTTCTCGCTTGCATAGAATTGAGCTTCGAAAGTATCTCGCTCCCCCTTGAGTTGTATCTAGTCCCTTTGTAGGTCTTCCAGAGAAGTAGGCATGTCAGGATGTAGGATAGTGTATGGAACATCTCCTTCCATGACAGGCTCAATGATTATCGGGAGAACGAAGGGGTAAGGCATCATAAGACTCTGAGCACGAGCTCGTACCCATTTGAGGTAAGGCTCAAGAGGGATGGAATTCTTATGCCCCAAAGTCTTTCTATCTACCTTGTTTAACATCCTTCAAGCTTGGATAAATCTCTAGTGAAGACCTTGATCGTCGTTGTCGTAGTCAAATACCAAACCTTGAATCAGCATCTCATGCGGGCCATCCCTTCGGGAATAACCAAACTGTCTTAAGGCTAAGCAGGGGTTGTAGGTGATTCCTCCCCTAATGCCAAGTAAAGGGACATTAGGAAATTCCCCACAACGGTCGACAATAGTAACATTCTCTATGGATCGGGAGCACCAATGAATGTCTGAATGTTTGAGCATTATCAACCTTTGTGACCACCTTGAACCTTGATCATTCTTTAATACATATTAGGGAAGATGTGAAATAAACTATCTTTCCAAGAGAGGAGTGCAACAAATAAGGACACCTCTTTTCCTTATTGTGTGAGTGTGAAAAGAGTGTAGGACGTCTCCTAGCAAAGTAGGCACCGGGTTACGGGATATGAAGATTTTGACGGTGTTCACATCTATGAGTTGGTCAGGATTTGGAAACAAAACCATCCCATAGATGAGGAGAGCCACAATTTCCTCAAAGGCTTGCAGATCCAAAGAATTCTAACAGCTTTGGGCTTTCTCAAACTGGAAATTTGCTAGGAAACCTTTGACACCACTCCTTGTTTCCCAATGAGTTGTGACATCAGATGAGTGCAAGTGTAGAGCTTGAGCAATCTCTTCTGGATTTGGGTCTCTTTCCGTACCATGGAAAGGTAGTTGATTGATAATGGGAATCCTCAAGAGTCGGGAGAATTCTTCCAAAGTAGGTACAAGCTGATAGTCAGGAAATGTGAAGCAATGGTGTAAAGGATCAAAGAACTGAAAGAGAACTTTCATCATGTCCTCATCTGTGTTGGAGGTGACTAAGTTGAGTAGGCGACCATGTCTCTCGGTGAATGGAGAGTTTTCAGGAATCCTTGAATCTAGCTCCTTAAGTTGTGGAGGGATCCTTACAAGATTGACTTGAATAGTTTTCCTGCGGAGTGAATCCATATCCTACAAAACAAGAATGAAGATGAATCCTACAAATCCTTGAAATGGTTAGTGAATGTATATGATGTTCATGATGTTCATGATGTTATGTACAAGTATGCATATACAAACAAAACAAACAATTCCTTAGGTTTAGGCTTGCATGGAGTTTTATAGGTAAGTACCCTCTTGAAGTTTAGTTGGCTCAAACTTGTCCTAGTAATAATAACCAGGTTCTAAGGAGCTCAATATCACTGGTTTGTCTCCTTGGTTATTATTTCATCACAAACCTCTTTAATGGCGACCGAAATATCCTAAGAAACCAAACCTCAATGAGTGTAGTATCGAGTATCTACCAACTTTGGACTGCACCAAAGCCGGTCATCTCACTACGTCCTAAAGGCCAAGTTGGTCAAGTAAAGGTTCTAGAAGTTCATTAGTGCTTTATGACATTACTAAGCGGCCCCGTATTCTCTTTGATTAACTCAAAGGATACTGGTACCCATAAATATGTCGCACTAACGTAGCTATTGCTTAGACCATGTCAGTACACCCCGCACAGTTTCCACAATGTATTGCTACTTACCTATAATGTATCCCAAATCCGGGTAGAGGATTCAAACCCAAACAACGAACCATAATGTAAAGCATACAAGTCAAACAATGTAAGCAAGTAAATGTGATTTATCCCTAATGTAACCCAACTTTTAAGTAATTTCCCCAGTAGAGTCGCCAGTTCTGTGATACAGTAAGAGAACTGACTTGGGTATTTTACGTTTGATCGCAAATGTTACGGTTAGCAAGAGTCTCCACCAACTTTTCTTTTATCCAAAAGGAAAGGTGAAAAAGCACAAGAAATACCTTTGAGATTGTTTCTTGATTTCGGGGGGTATATTATGAAAAGGGAAGGTATTAGCACCCTTTTCATCCATGATTTTCCATGGGATCTTAGTTACTTTCTAGATCACGTGCTTTTTGTTTGAAATTGTGCTTTGTGTGGTTTTTGAAAGTATTTTGTAAAGAGGCCATCGTTTAGGAAATCTTTGTAATGATTCTCGTTCGTAAGAATGTATACAAAGATGTTTGATATTTTGATAATGTTTTCAATGTTTATAAGATATTTGAAAGTGTATGTGTTTGTTTTTGAAAATAGCAAGGATGTTTGTTTTGAAGTGGAGCAAGTAATTAGGAGCAATCTACCTACTCAAATGTCTTTCTTGTTCATTTTCTTTTCCTTTGACATTGTTGTCTTACCATTGATTTGGTAAGCAACTCTATCTTTGGATGTAAACGGGACGGGCGTGGGTCATCGTATAACCATGATTAGCAATGTTGCAAGGTATCTTATCATTCTTTTTGAGGGACTAAGATCATTTGTAAGGCAACTTAGATAGCGTCATCGAGGGACTATGATCTTGTATTTGCTTGTTTTTGCTAAGATACCTTACATGCGTAATATGGCCATTTTGTATAAGGCAACCAAGTGGAATAACCCTAGGGGTGCTTGTGTGCAAGTGTATTGTTTTCATGTTTGTTTTTGTTTTGAATTAGAATTATCTAAATATTGATTTTAGTCTTTCCATACAAACCCTAATTACTAGCATGTTATATAAAAGCGATAAATTGCGAAATTTAAAGTTACTACGCTATTACAACATTTGTGGGGAGGGGGTGTACAATTTGTAAATGGGGATTGCAAGAAATTAAAACCCTAATTAGTCTATTACAACCAAATTGAATTTATACAAGAATTAAAATAAATAATGCACAAGATGAATTAAATATGCAAGAAGATAAATGTGAAGAAAAATAGATATTTTGTTTGATGTTTTATGAAAAGGAATTTTACCTTAACCTAATAAAATAAAGAAAATAATTTATTAAGTTTGAAATTATTGAGAAAAGATTTTAGATGAAAACCCTAATTCTACTAACCAAAAGAAAATAAGTTTAAGAAAAGTATTTTTTTTGCATTTTTATCTTGAAAATATTTATAGAATTATAAAATATTTTGTCTTTTTGGTATTAAAATAATATATTTTAAATGGTGTGAAGAAAAATAAATAAATAATACAATATTAATTAATTTTATAAGATTTACTTAAATAAATAAATAAAGTATGAGGGATAAAAAATATTTTTATTTATGGAAAAATAAAATAAAATAAGTCAAAATATAAAATATCTTTTTTTTTGCATTTTATGATTTTTTGTATTAAAAAATAAATATATTTAAGAAAAGATAAATGAAATAAATAAATTAATTGGGCCAGGGGGTGCCCAAAGCCAGTATGGAGGTTAGTCAGCAAAACAAAAAAAAAACAAAAACTAAGCCCAAAAGGCCCAGTGCCTATTTGCTGAAAAAATGACCAAAAAAGTGTAAAACAAATGCAAAAAGGTAGCACTGAGGTTCGAACCCATGACCTCTACCAATAACGTGCGCTGCCTTACCACTGTGGTGGTTGTACATCCGTTAATACAAATGAAACAATAAATATGTAAGGCAAAACGTGTTCTGAAGACTTCATCTTCATCCTCCAGCCAAAGGGCTTGTATCTTCTTCATCTCTCAACAAAAATGAAAAGTTCAAACATGAAAGTTGTGGCATTTTTTCCCACGAATCCAAACATATAAACAACTTAAGCTAACAATCAAAGATGAATGAGAATTTTTCTAGCCCTAATTCAAAACCTAAAAATTTCAGAAAACTTCAACCTTAAAATTCTCTAAGCTCGGGCCATATAAATGTTAACTATGGATATGTACAGCTTCGTGGCAATGGTATCTATATTTTATCTTCACAAACCAAACTCAAATGATGCTTGTATGAAGAGATAGAAGTTTGAAAACTCACTTCTTGCAAATGGAGTCGTGTATGGAGTTTGAGCAACCTTTGTGATGGCTTGATGATTTCTATAGCTTGCCTGGACCTCCTTGAATGTGTTCCAACTCCTACTTTGCTGTGAGGATGGCTGGAACTCCCTACTCAAGTCAAGTTGCAAGCTTCAGTTTTGAAAATGGTGGATGATGATGGAGGAGTTACAGTTAGGAAATTAGGGCCTGGATCACTTTGATATGATGTATGGAAGGTGTTTGGATGATTAGTTTTCAAAACGCACGAGTGGAAATGAAGATGGTGAGTTTTTTGCTCAAAACTGTCAAGTTTGGGCAGTTCTGTGCAGCAGGGTGCTTGGGAGTGTTTTAGGGCTTGTGAAAACGTGTGTTGTGTTGCAATTGACTTGTTAATATGTATGGAAAAGATTTCAGCATAAAATCATTCCAGGCTTCTGAGTTATAGGGTTATGGCTCTATAACATGCTTTTGAAGAAAAGTGAAATGACAAATCTCAAGTATTGTACAAGCATGTCTTGAGCTCCTTCAGGCCTTAGACACCTTGCTTTTGGTTTATAGGGGTTGTGTGTGCATAAAGAACAAGTTAGAAGCTCAAGACAAGTTGACTTTGTGATTAAAGCAACTTTTCAAGAATGGAATGGTAACTTTCTTCCTAAAATGGCAAATTGGCTTGGACAATGCTTGGAACACTTGGGTAATAGCTCAAAAGCAAGTGTAATCTTCTGATTATGGAGAGATCTTGAATTTTAGAAGCCTGCAAAACAAGATTGTACATCATAGGTTTGAAATTGGATTCTTGTTCATCAAAAAATGCCTTGTAATTCAAGTGACAAAACACCAACTTCATCTCTTCAATTCTCCCTACTCAAGAATGATCTCAAGGAGTTCTTGGACATTTTGGAAAGCTTGCAATGTGTTATACAACCCATATTTGAATTTCTTTTGAAGATTCCCCTTGGAACTATATGAAAAAACGCCATGTAGTTGAGTCAAAATTTTGACCAAATTAGGGCAAATTTTCATTAAGTGTTTAGTTTTATGATCCTATGTTCTTGAAATTATAAATTGAGATCCAAGCTCTTTTGGAAGAAGTTGTGTGAAGAAAAGTTGTAGATTTCATGGAGATCTACAACTTTCATGTTGGGAGTTTCTCTTGAATCATCTTTTATCATGGTGAAAATTTGGCTCAAAGTTATGAAAAGACATGAATTTTCAACACTTAGAAAAATTTCTAAGTTTAGAAATTTTGACTTTTCAAAATGAAATCTTGACTTTTTGATTTCTTGATGAATAAGTTTTATATTTTGACATGTCATTAGGTCAAAATGATGCAAATGGAATCTTGTTATCATGTCTTAAACCAATTGACCATTTGCTAGGTTAAAAATCAGAAATTGCCCTTTCCCAGTCAAAACCCTAATTTTGACCATTTTGCCCTTTTGGAGATTTGATCAAATTTCTTGAGGAATTTTGGTCCAAACTTGATCAAATGTTACATATAGGTTTAAAATGTTGATGTGGATCAAAAATTATGAGGTTTGACTATAAATTGGCCATGGTTTACTTTTTCCCCAATACAACAGATTTTTTGGTCAACTGTTCAATTGACTGATCAAAAGTGTGATCCAAGGCTTGAAACTTGACCTTAGTAATCTTGGGGGTCCATTATGGTCCATGAAAGTCATATGAAGCATTGATAGTTCAAAAATTCTTGTGCAAATTCAAACCCTAATTTTTGTCATCATTGCCTAAGGAGGTGTCTTGAGCTGATCAAACCCTAGTGCAGTCTTAAGCCCAAGGAGATCTTGTGAGCAAATTATTGATAAGTGAGAGGGAAAATTTTGGGGTACAACAATCAGGGTATGGGAACTCCAAAGATCCCAAATTCTTTCCATGGTCCCAATATGTTCTCAAGATCATCCATGTCAAGTTTCATGCCTTGCACAAGAAGTTTGCTCAGTCAATTGCCCAGATGCCTGAAAGTCAACTATACTAGGTCAAAAGTCAATTGTGGCCCAGATACAGTCAAACTTTAAGATTTTTGGTCAACGTCAAAATTTTGAAGTGATATTAATCATTTGATCAACGGTTTATCATGATTCCCCAAGGAATGCCCCAAATTCATCAAAACCCAAAAGTTGCTAAATTAGGGTTTCTTAGGAAAAGTCAACCAAACTTTGACCAAGCATAACTTCTTCATACTTTATCAGAAATTTTCCATCCAAGGCTCATTTTTAAGAGGATGCAATTCCATACAAATCATCTTCATCCCTCATGTTCAAAATATGCACTCATCAAAAGATATGAATTTTTACATTATAGGTCCTTTTGAAAAGTCAATAAAAACACCTTTTGGGTCAAAGCTTCTTACATGAACATGGAAGACCCAATTGAGATGAAACCAAAAGGGTTGTTTAGGTGACATCCTAATCTTTCTAAAAAGTCCAAGAACACCTTCTTAGGGTTAAAAATGAGAGATATGTGTATTGTCAAAGTTGATCAATTTTTGGAAATGTGCAGGAAGTCAACATTGATCAAAATGACTTTTTTTCCAAATGGGCCCATGTTTTCTTGTTTGAAACTTGTTCCTAAGATGGCCCACGACCCCTGAGCTTATTCACTTATTATTTTGTTATTTTTATTATTTATTTTGATTTTTATTGATTTTAATCAAAATAAATCAATTTAAATAGTAGAATAATCAAATAAAATCAAAGATATTATTTTATGAGCATATTATGAGTCCATGAACAGCTAGAAAATCAAAACATTCGTGCAAGAGCCAATTGATTGGAAAAGATCTTAATTTGGTCTACTTTGGAAACAAATCATACAAGACAAAGAATGAAATCGAATCTCCATAATTTGCAAAGATATGATTAGTTTTTATTGACCTAATTCATTCCAATATAAGGACATAACATTCTCAAGGCAAAAAAAAAGGTTTTGGTCGTGAAAACAAGAGAACAAAACTCATTTTTTTGTCAAAAAAGTGCAGGTCGATTTTGATTCCATAGGCCGTTTCCAGTAATTCCAAGGCCAGCAATTTGTTCTTGGACGTTTCTTGAAGCTATTCCAATCGTTCTCCAGCCTTAAAACCTTCAGAAATCACGCCTCACAGTGCCACGGTTTGCATCTTTTTTCAAGATTCGTTTTCAATGATTTATCCATCATAAACATGTTTTGATCATATATCCATGCTTGCTATCATATTTGCAATGTTTTTATTGGGTTGATTGAAGTTTAAGTGCAGGAATGGCACGATGCCATTGTTAGGGTTTTGAGGTCCCAAATTGGGAATTCTATATAAAGGCAAAATTGGACAAAATTAGGAGTACTATCATGCTCAGGAGATGATTTGCAATTGATCCATGCCTTTGGTTTAAATTTATTCTGCTTGTGCTGCATTTTTTAATTTTAGAAGTTTTTAGTTACGAACAAAATTTGTCACTACAACCTATAGTGACGAAAAACTGCTGCAGGTAAAAGTTCCTCATCTAAAACGACAGATCCCTGAAGAAGGTGATGGCATGGTGCTCACTGATTCGTCCATTCAAACCATTGGGGACCCACAACACGCACGTTTTTGACATGTGGCCATAGATCTTTATTTGCCTTATATTTATTTTGTATTATATTGTTAACAATTAACACGCTTGGTTCAGTTGGCAAGGCAGGGCATGATAAGGCTTTAGTCCAAAAGGGGGTGGGTTCGATCCAGCCCTTTTACAAGGTTAATTTTCACTAATTTGTGTCTTCAGATCCAATGCTCCAGGTCCTTGCGCGCTCCTCATGCACTATCATCACCATACCACAAGATCTCATCTTATCCAAGTCTAACACTCAACACATGCAGACCATGGTGAACCTTCAAACGTGGTCAGTACTGGATCCAAACGCCTGATTGGGCCAAAGAATTTGGGCTCAATGAAATTCAGCTTCACACCCCCAATCTGCTTTCACCACAGGCCAATTACTTTCTTTCTTTATTTTCTTTTGTTTTATTTGATTAATTTATTTTTTTACAAAACAACAAAAAAAATCATTTTTTTATTTAATCATAAAATCAAGAAAACCATAAAAATGTAGAATTAGGTTTTTTTTTATTAAAATTAGTTTTCTTTTGGAAAATAATTAATTTAATGATATTGACGATTGTTTTCATAATTAAAATTAATTAGACAAACTAGGTTTAGTTCACAAATATTTAATTTTCTCAATAAAATAGCAAAAAATATTTTTTCTTTAATTAATTAGATTTAGGTTAAGATTTCAAATATTTTTCTCAATAATAAAATACAAAAAAATATTTCCTATTTAATTGATTAGATTTTAGAATTTAAACTTTGATTCCCGTACTTAATTCTCGCGCGCAATATTTTATTTTTCAATTATTGCATTTGCTTCGGGTTTGTAATAGTTTTTAATTAGAGTTTACCACATATTATTTACTGTTTAATCCTCAGTTTTTGGTCATGTAACCCCCTCCCTGAAGCCTTGTAATAGCGTAGATTTACTTTTTCGCTTTTAATTTCCACAACTATGAACTGTCTAGATGTATGGATAATGGGGTTGCATGCAAAAGACAAATAAAATTAAAACAGTAGATCACCTTAATTGTGCAAAGATTAAATAACAGAAATCAAACACATGCACATGCTCACTCCTAGGGTTTGCCTAACTTGGTTGCCTCAGAAATAATGGTCGTGTCCCTAGAACGTAGGGATACCTTAGCAATGACCCGCGATTCAAAGTCGTCATAAAGATCATAGTCCTACTTGTCCCTCGAGTTGCCTACAAACTGATCTTATGACGGTAGTCCCTTCAAAATGCTAAGGTATCCTTACTTGTTGCCTTCAGAGACCATTTCATCTCTTCGAACATTCCTTTAAAACTCCCACGACGATGCTACCTATTTCTAAATAATGGGATAGAATTGTCTAAAAGGAAAACGAACAGACTTTTTTCGAGTAGGTAGATTAGTTGCTAGGTACTTGCTCAAACAAACAAAAACTTTTTCACACTGTTGTACCCCAAAATTTACCCTCTTTTCATACACGCATATTATTGGTTTTATGGTTATGGAATAAAGACATATTTATCAAGCTTCTTCAGGTTACAAGTGACGTTTATTTCGCCAATGGATGTTCTCAGAGTATTTTTCGTGCTGAAGATTGGTTCGTCGTTTTTCAATGATTCGGGGTTCAAAGATTCACAAGTCCAACCCGGTGCGTCATATTCAGGTGTTCTTTCGCCAAGATATCTCTGATAACGCATTCTCAAATTCAGGTTTGGCTCAAGAGTCAATTTTTTAAAGAAGGTCTCCGAATGTATGAGTTTTCTCGAAGAAATGTGGTGAAAAAGTGTGTTGAAAGTGCAATTTTTACGCACTAAAAAATTCATAACTTGAATATCGTGGCTCTTTTTGAACCCGTTCCGGTGGCCAAAATTCCGTATTGACGTCATCTACGGTTTCATCTCTCACAGATGGAAGCCAATTTCGAGCAGAAGGTCTTCAAAAATGCGGATTTATCAAGTATTTTCGTACAGAAAATTTGTGACAGAAGTTTATTTGCGTCATGTTCAGAAAATCATAACTTGGTCGATTTTCATCGTATCGAGCTGGTTCTGGAGCCAAAATTTCACAAATTGAGTTGGCTAAGTTTTCAAAGGAGGTATTGATTTCTAAAGGTATCGAAAAGGCCTTCATTTTTTGCTCAGAGTGCGTGTGACGCGCCGAAAATCCTGAATGCTGAATATTATTTCATCTGGGTCGAAACTTCGAAAATTCATAACTCGGTCAATTTTTATCGGATTGGACCCATCTTCTTACACAAGGTCACTGACTCAGAGATCTACAACTTTTCTTCTAAAGTCGAGACCGGATTATGCTCCGATAAATACCAGTTTCTTATTGAAGAACGTGTCAAAGTTGACACTGGAGCCCAAAATAAGTTTGTCTGAGTCAAAACTTCAAAAATTCATAACTAATTCACCGTTTATCCGATTGAGCCCATTTTCGGACAAGAGTTAGTTCTCTATGTCGGCTACATTTTTTTTTCACATTTCAACTTCAAAAATTGCACTTAAGATCCTGCGATTTAGCCTAGAACGTGACGGACTCAAGTGAACATTGGAGGCCCAATTGCATATTCAAAGCCTATTTTTGTCTCTCTAATTTCTATTATATAATCTCATTCTTTTCACACAAACAACGGGGGAGAGAAAAAAAAACCTTTGCCACAATCCTGTCAAAACATCAAATTCTTTCAAGAATCCTAAAACCTTGAAATCCTTATTACAAACTCCCATCTCACTACAAACAAGTCATCCTTGTTACAAATCCACATCTCACTACTTCTCCAGTAAGGATTTAGACAGGATCTCATGCAGATTATTACAAAACGCTGAGGCTAAAACAGAACAACCAACGCATGGCGAGACAGACATCCTGAGAAGGTTAAGGGCGTGGGTTCAACAACCACCCCTATTGGTTTTTGTTTTCCTCCTTTCTATTTATCTTTTTACCTATTTTCATTCTTTCTGTTTAAAACTTTTTTTTTCATAAAACTTAACATTTTTCACAAACCTTTGATTTTTCCTCCTAAACTCGTATAATTAATTTTAGGTTTTTTTAATTTAATTTTTGGTTTTAAATTAATTTGTGGTTCATCATCCATCCCTGACATTTGCATTATCTTTATTTTCTAACCCTATTTTTCGTTGATGTTTCTTCCTATATCTATTTTTTGGCAAACTTAATTCTTTCTTATTAATCATTACACATAAACTTTTTTTTTCAAAATTAACTTTTTTAATTAAAATTAATTTAGGCTTTAAATTTTTTTTATTTATTATTAACTCTTTTTTTTATAAACTCTTTAATTTGATTAATTAACCATTTTTTAACAAATTAGGATTAGGTTTTTGTTTTAGTTAGTAACTGAATTTTTTGCTTTTTTTCATTTATTAATAAATTAAGTTAATTAATTTTCTTTATTAAAATTAGTTAGAATTAGGTTTTTTTAATTAACTTAAAATTATTTTCTACAAAAAAATGCCAAAAAACATTAACTTACAATTTTAGGTTTTAATTTTTCCTTAATTTCTTTTTATTTATTCTTTTACATTTTAATTTCTAGAAAAAAATTGTATAGGTCGCATTATCAATGTAATAGCGTAGATTTATCTTTTCTCGCATTTTTTTTTCTAATTATGTAATTGCTTCCGGGATGTAATAGTTTTAGGATTTCTTTTCTGCACTCTTCATTATTATTGTAACTGTTCATGGTTTGTAATAGTTTAATTTAGGGTGCTAACACCTTCCCTTTCTATAATCTACCCCCCGTACTCAGAAACATCTCGAAAAATGATTTTTTCTGTACTTTTTTCCTTTCCGATTGGATGAAATAAAAGTCGGTGGTGACTCTTGCTTACCGCGACATTTGCGAACAAAAAACACAAACCAGTATTAAATAGTCGGTTCTGCCACCGTATCATACACACCAACACTTTTCAAACAAAGTTTTCAAAAAGAACTTTGTAACACTCTTGAGGACAGAAACAAGGGTTAAAACAAAGTAAAACAAAAAATTTCAAAGCAAGCACACACAAGCAATTTTCAAAATGAGAAAGTACCTAAGAGCCCGTGGAAAACCACGGATAGAAAGGGTGCTAACACCTTCCCTTTCTATAATCTAGCCCCCGTACTCAGAAACATCTCGAAAAAGGTCTTTTCTGTTCTTTTTCCTTTTCCTGATTGGATACAATAAAAGTCGATGGCGACTCTTGTATACCGCGACATTTTGCAAACAAAAAACGCAAACCAGTATTAACAGTCGGTTCTGCCACCGTATCACAACACCCTTTTCATCCATGGTTTACCACGGGCTCTTAGTTACTTGCTAGATCACTTGCTTTTGTTTGAAATTATGCTTTGTGTGGTTTTTGAAAGTAATTTGTAAAGAGGCCATTGTTTATGCAAACTTTGTAATAGTTCTCGTTTGTAAGAATGTATACAAAGTGTTTAATCTTTTGAAAATGTTTTCAAGTTTGAAAGATGTTTTTGAAAGTGTTGGTGTTTGTTTTGAAAGTAGCAAGGATATTTTGTTTTGAAATGGAGCAAGTAATTAGGAGCATTCTACCTACTCAAAAGTCTTTCATGTTCATTTCCTCTTTCCTTTGACGTTGTTATCTTGCCATTGATTTGGTAAGTAACCCTATCTTTGGATGTAAACGAGACGGGAGTGGGTCATCATATAACCATGATTAACAATGTTGCAAGGTATCTTAGCATTATCTTTTAGGGACTAAGATCATTTGAAAGGAAACATAGATAGCGTCATCGAGGGAATATGATCTTATATTTTGCTTGTTTTTGCTAAGATACCTCACATGCGTAATATGGTCATTTTGTAAGGCAACCAAGTGGATTTTACCCTAAGGGTGCTTGTGTGCAAGTGTATTGTTTTTCATGCTTGGTTTTGTCTTTGATTAGGGTTTTCTAATTGATTTGTTTTAGTCTTTCCATATAAACTCTAATTACTAGCATTTGTATATAAAAGCGATAAATTGCGGAATTTAAAATTACTACACTATTACAATGCTTGTGGGAGGGGGTTGTACAAATTACAAATGGGGATTGCTAGAAATGAGTAGATATACAGGAATTAAAATGGAAAGAAAATGGACTCTTATTTGGATTTTTTAGGGAAAAGGGGTTTTGTTTTAACCTACTTAACTAAAAGAAAAATAATTAATTAAATTAGTAAAAAGTAAAACCTAAATTAACTAGGAAAATAATTCAAATAAAACCCTAATCTATTAATTGATTAAAAAAGAAATTAAGTTTATAAGAAGAATATTTTTGGTATTTTTGTCTTAAAAATAATTTATAGTATTATAAAATATTTTTGGTCTTTTTATATTTTAAAATAATATATTTAAGTTGTGTAAAAGAAAATAACTAAAAAAACCTAGTTTCTAATTAAATTTACAAATCAATTAGTGAAATAAATAAAGTATGATTAAATAAAATAATTTTTTGTGTAAAAAAAAAATCATATCAAAATATAAATCTAATATTTTTATATTTTTTCTTATTTTTTTAGTATTAGATAAAATATTTAAGAAAACAAATAAATAAAAATGAGAAAAAGAAAATAAAATGGGTCAGGTGTGAATAGCCAGCAAGGGGGGTCAGAAGTAAAGAAATATAAGGCCCAAGGGGATGAGGCCCAGCGCTGCAAATAAATGACAAAAAATAGGAAAAAATGTGAGAAAACAAGTAAAAGGGTACCACTGGGGCTCGAACCCAAGTCCCTATAGTCATAGGCGCGCACTTCTACCACTAGGGTGGCTATACATTTGTTTATTAATATCAAACCATAAATATATATGGTAAACACGTTCCTGAAGACAACTTCATCTTCAACCTCACACCTAGCCTGAACCTCTGTATCTTATTCAATTCTCAACCAAAATGAAAACTGTAAACATGGAACTTGTGGAAAATTTCCTCACGATTTCAGAAATGCAAAGCAATAAAATTATAGATCAACGACAAGCATGAATTTTAATGGCCCTAATTTAAACCCTAAAAAATTCAGAAACTTCAATCTTAAAATTCTCTAAACTCAAGCAACATAAATGAAAACTATGGACGTGGTTAGCTTCAAGACAATGATAACTACATTTCTTATTCACAAATAAACCATTAATGATGCTTGTTTGAAGAGTTCAAAAGTCAGAAAACTCATCTTACAAAAGGGTATCGTGTTTTGAGTTGGAGTAGCTTTTAGTGAGTTCTAATGATTGGATTAGCTTCCTCAAGTTCCTAGGAAGCTAATGTGATGCTTAGCTTGAGCTGAAAGTGCCTGAGGAGTTCTGGAGAAGTCAAGGTGCAAGGTGCTATTTTTGAAAATGGTGGATGATGATGGAGGTGTTAGAGTGGTGTTACAGGTGTTGGAATTGTTTGTGTATGTTATTTAGAAGCTTTTGAAATTAAAAGGCCAAGAAACGCACGAGTAAATTTGGAGATTAGATTCAAAACTCAGAAATGGCAAGTTTTGAGGTGTTTTTGGTGATTCTGTGTTCTTGGTGTTTTCAGGGCTCAAGCATGCGTGGGATTTTTGGCAAATGACTTGTGTATGTATAAGCAAAAGGTCTTAGTGCCTGAGAGAGTCTGAAGTATAAGTTATAGGTTGATTGTTATGTTACTTGATTTTAAAGAAAAGTGGGAAAACAAGTTTCAATGTGTAGTACAAGCATGGGCTGGGTGATTGTAAGTGTTGAGATCAACTTCTCTTGAGTTATAAGATATGTATGATCAGAAGAGAACAAGTGCAAGGCTCAAGAACAAGTTTTGTGCAAAAAGCTACTTTATCAAAATGGCATTGTGCACTTTCTTCCCAAAATGGATATAAAGCATGACCTTGCATTGAATGCTTGAATTGAGACCTCTAACAGCTGTGCAATTAATTAATTATGGAGTGCCTAACAAGTTTGAGGCCTGTAAAGTAGAGATTATGCAGCATAGGTTTGAAATTTGAATCTTATTCATCACAAAATGACTTGTAATTCAAGTGTGAAAACCCTAACTTCATCTCTTCGATTCTCCCTACTCAAAAATGATCTCAAGGAGTTATTGGACATTTTGGAAATCTTGTAATGTGCTATACAACCCCGCTTTGAATCACTTTTGAAAATTCCCCTTGGAACTATATGAAAAAGTGCCATGAAGTTAGGTCAAAATCCTTACTAAATTAGGGCAAAATTTCACTAAGTGTTTTGTTTCATGACCATGTGTTCTTAAAATTAAAACTTGATATCCAAGCACTTTTGGAAGGATTTGTGTAAAGAAATGTTGTAGATTTCATGGAGATCTACAACTTTCATGTTGAAAGTTTCTTTTGAATCATTTTGCATCATGGTGAAAATTTTGCTCAAAGTTGTGAAAAAATAAGAAATTTCCAACCTTTAGAAAAATTTCTAAGTTTAGAGATTTTAACTTTTCAAAATGAAATCTTGAATTTTTGATTTCTTGATTAATAAGTTTCATATTTTTACATGCTTTTATGAATTGTGATATTTGACATTTGATTTTGACCAAAAAGTCAAAGTTTGACTTTTCAGTCTACAGTTGACTTTTGATCAATTGACTGAAAATTCATCCGTCAATCCATTGGACTTGAGCCATGTTTTGAGCCATGTCATTAGGTAAAAATGATTCAATTGGACTCTTGAGATCATGCCTTAAACCAATTAATCATTTTCTAGGTCAAAAATCAGAAATTGCCCTTTCCTAGTCAAAACCCTAATTTTGACCATTTTGCCCTTTTGAAGATTTGATCAAATTTCTGGAGGAATTATGGTCCAAACTTGATCAAATGATACATATGAGTTTAAAATGTTGATTTGGATAAAAAATTATGAAGTTTGACTATAAATTGGCCACAATTGACTTTTTCCCCAATACAACTGATTTTTAGGTCAACTACTCAATTGACTGAGCAAAAGTGTGATCCAAAGCTTGAAACTTGACATGAGTAACCTTGAGGGTACATAATTATCCATGAAAGTTATATGGGGCATTGGAAGTTCAAATATCCTTGTGTAATCTCAAACCCTAATTTTGGTCATCAGTGCTTAAGGTGGTGTCTTGAGTTGATCAACCCTAATGCAGTCTTGAGCCAAAGGTGGTCTTGTGAGAAAATTCTTGATAAGTGAGAGGGAAAATTTTGGGGTACAACAGCTGCCATGGGACTAATGTGGTTGAAGGCAACTTGATGTTGCTAATGTAACAAGAAAAGACATACATTAACATATTTAACACTGCCAGGGGACTAATGTGATAAATGAGGACCAAACAGATCACTGCCAATGGACTAATGTGATAAACGAGGAAAAACATGGATAGAAAATCAATCACTGTCAAGGGAATAATGTGATTGAAGGTAACTTCTTACTGCTCAGGGACTAACGTAAAAAGGAAATATGTAGATTAACTCATTTAACACTGTCAGGGGACTCATGTGATAAATAAGGACCAACTGGTCACTATGATAAGAAGGAAGCTTGTTACTGCTCGGGGACTAATGTAACAAGCTGAAAGTTGAATTTGATAATTGAAAATGTGACTTTTGGAAATGTTTGAATTGAAACCGTTTGAATTTGAAAATTGAAAGTGTAACGCCTAGAGGCTGGGAAAGTTTGAGAATAACTTATTACCGCTTGGGGACTATCATAACAAGTTATAACACATATTTCACATATTTACCACAACCTAGGGGGTAAATAACACATATTTGAAAATAATAACCTATTGCTGCTAGGAGATTGATGCAATAGGTTGTAACATAGATTTTGCATATTTATCAGTGCCAAGGGACTAAACGGATAAATAGTGCAGTACCATGTGGTGTAGCTTTTGGTATAGAATTATGTCCTAGGGAGTAGGGGTCATTATGATCTTGAACACGTGGGCGGCGGAGAGACGAATAGTTGATAAGATGTTCAACGTGACGCTTCATCTTTTGCGCCAGCGTTATAAATAACACTTAAGGGATCATTTATAGAATTTCCAAGTTCTCGCTCTCTACTTTTTCCCTAATTTCCTCAATTTTCTACCGCTCTCAATTTCCTTCTCTAACTGTAAGCGCCGTTGTAGCTTCCGCCGCAGAATCTCTACCAACATTAATCAAGTAAGTGTTTTTCAGTGATTACTCTTGTTTATAGTTGGGTTTTTGATAAATTTCATGGGTTTCCTGATGAATTTCACTTCCCGAGGGATTTTTACTCGGGATATTCATACCTCTCTTTGTGATACTTGTTATACCCCAAAATTTGCCCTCCCATTATCCAAGACATTCTCCTAGGATTCTCAATTGCTCAAGGTTGCTCAAGAATTGATCAGACAAATTCTCCTCCTAAGCAATAGACCTACAACTAGAGTTTTGATTTTCTCAAAGAAATTTGAGCTTATAAAACCTCAAGTGAATTTCATGGTTCCTCATATGTCTCAAAGAATGCTCATGCTAAATTTCAAGTCTTGCATCATAAGTTTGCTCAGTCAAATGCTCAAAATTAACTATATTGGACAAAAAGTCAATTATGGTCAACATACAGTCAAACTTCAAGGTTTTTGGTCAACATCAAGATTTTGAAGTCACATTCATCATTTGATTAAGGGTTTATCATGATTCATCAAGAAAACTCAAGATTCATCAAAAGTCAAAAGTTACCAAATTAGGGTTTTCTTAATGAGAAGTCAACTAAACTTTGACCAAGCATAACTTTCACATGCTTGATCAGATTTTTCTCAACTAAAGCTCATTTTGAAGGAAATTCAATTCTCTACAACTTTATCTCTCTAAGATCAAGTCCAAAAAATACTTCAATTGAGAGATATGGACCAAAACATTATAGGTCATTTCAAAATTCAATAAAAAGACACTTTATGTCAAGGAAACTTACATCAATATAAATCTTCAAATGCAAAAATGATCAACATAGTGATTGTAGATGACATCTTGATATTTCCAAAAAGTCCGAGATCACCTTCATATGATAAAAATTGAGAGATTTATGATTGATGCAAGTTAGGCAATTTTGAGAAAATGCATGAAACCAAAAGTGATCAAAATTGAGTTTTTGGGCTAATGGGCTGATGTTTCAAGGTCCAAAAGTTCATAAGGCCTCAATATTAACCTCAAAACTTATCAATGCACCCCTTGGGTTTTTATTCTATTTATTTTGAATTTTATTTATTTAAAGTCAAAATAAATTAGATAAAAGTCAAGGCTTTCTTACAAAGGTCCAAGCCCAAGCTTTTAACATAATTTCAAGCTATATATATTCTCATTGTTCATACATAACAAGACACAAAACCCTTTCAAGAAACACCTTTCTAAAAATTCTCAAAACTAGGGCAAATCAAGAGCCCTAGTTGCAGCCACTTTCAAAGAAAACCAGCCTTTCCAAACGACCTCTAAAGTGTTGTAGGGTAAGATTGGATTGGTCGTAATGATCCAAAGGGCCTGAAACGCATGAACATGTATCACCATTTTGTAATTCTTGCATGAATTTGAATTTGAATTTTCTTTACGTTTTAATGCATACTAACAATACTAACTTGTTTCTGAAGTATAACAATGCAGGTTAGACCCATCGTGTTAGCCCCATGACGATCGAACCATGAACTACCATGTTTATTCCGTTTCATGATATTTTTTCTATATCTCACAATACCGCGTGAATCAACCCAAGCTAAGGCCACCAATGGATTCGCAAGGGTCAATTTAGGGGGGAGGGTCTTTTTTGTGCATTAACGTGCATTATTTTGCATGTTTAAAAAAAAATAACTCGTCGGAGAAGACGATCGGAGCTAGGGCTCCGATGCCTCACCGGTCTATCCATTTTTGTTTATAATATATTTTTTTGTTTCTGTTATACAACCGGATGAAACAGCCACTCCAGTGGCAAGCAAGCTCATGATAAGGTTTCGTGTATCAAGACGTGGGTTCGATCCTGCCTTTTGACATTTTATTTTTCATAATTTTCTAATTCTTTCAGGTTTACTACATAGCGCACAGATTCTATTCCCCTAACACAGGCGCGCTCATGGCGCAGTGGCAAGGCAAGTTGTGGTAAAGGCTAAGGGTGTGGGTTCAACACCCACCCCTGTCACTTTTACTTGATTTTGCTTTTAGCTTGTTTTCTTTTTATTTCTCCCTTAAACCCTAATTCTTTTGGCAAACTTAACCCTATTTTCACTTAGCCATAAAACAAAACAAAAAATTAAACCCTAATTAAATTAGGTTTTAGGTTTTAATCAACTTTTAAATTAATCTTTTTTTACTAACTATAATTAATTAATTTTTAGGTTTTTTTGTTAACCCTTTAATTTAGTAAATTAACCTTTTTTTTGCGATTTTAAAATCAATTAGAATTTTTAGGTTTAATTACTTTCATTATAAATCTATTTTTCCATAAAAAATCATCAAAAACATATTTTCCTCTTTTCTTATTCTCACATTTTCTTAGACATACTGTATAGGTTTCGCAATTGTAATAGAGTAGCTTTTTTTCCTGCATTTTATTATCATATAACTGCTTCTAGTATGTAATAGCTTAGGATCTCTTTTTTGCTTTTACTATTTTGTATTTGCCCCAAAGTGTTGTAATAGCCTAGGTTTATATTTTGTCTTTTATTTCCTTCTATTATATTTTCTATGCTTCTGCTTAGTAACTAGGGTTTGTATGAAAAGATAAAAATGAATCATTAGAAAACCCTAAAATCTCAAGATAAATAATTGAAAACAAAACACTTGCACATCTAGGGTAACCTCTCTTGTTACCTTCGGAACAAAAACAGTCATGTCCCTCAAAAGTGGGGACGCTTTAGCAAAGACCCTCAAATCAAAGAACATAGTCCCTCGATGACCCTTTCGACGTTGCCTTTCAATAAATGATCTAGTCCCTTACGAAATTGCTAAAGCATCCTTACTAGTTGCTTTCAATGATCCTACGCCTGTCCCTTCACATCCAATGATAGGGCTTCTTACTAACTAATAGTATGGATAGCACTATCTAGAGGAGAGGGAAAAGTACAGAATGACCTTGAGTGGGTAGAACTTTTAATCACTTGCTCACACAAAACAAAACATTTTAGACAAACACTTTCAAAGATATTTTTAAAACACTTTGTACACATTCTTGAGGACCGATACAAGAATCATTACAAAGTTCAAACTTCAAAATATTTTCAAACTTACAAAAAAAGCAAATTTTCAAAGTGATCTAAGTGATTAAGAGCTCGTAGATAACTACAGATGAAAAGGGAGTTGACACCTTCCCTTTTCATAACCTACCCCCATAACTCAAAATATTAAAAGGTATTTCCTGTTCTTTTCATAATCCTTATTGGATAAAAGAAGAGTCGGTGGCGACTTTTTCTCTCTGAAACATTTGCAATAACATGCAAAATAAGTCCGTTCTTCCACCGTATTACAGAATTAGCGACTCTGTTGGGGAGTACTTAAAAAGAGGGGTTACCATAGAGTCTAGATCACTTTATTTGTTTTATTTGTTTGCATTGCTTGCTTTATCTTTAAGGGTTGCTCGGGTTTAATTTCTTGCAAAGATCCTACACCCGGATCTAGGGTACCCTAGGTAAGTAGCAATATATCATAAAAACTGTACGTCATAGACAAATATAGTTGAAGTGATGGCTATGTTAGTGTGACACTTTGGTTTGTACCGATGTTCCTTGAGTCAGTCGAGGATAACATCGGGCTGTCGCATGGTGTCATAAGCATTAACTGACTTTTAGAACCTTAATTGACCCATCTTGGCCATTATAAGGTAGTGAGATAGTCGGCTTTGGTGCAGTCCATAGTTGGTTGATACTCGACGCTACACTTATTGAGATTTGACTCGTAGGATGTTTTGGTGGAAAATCAGCTGTTGTACTAAAATAAAACCTTCAAGAAAGATCCGTGATATGAGATCCCTAGAACCCAGTTACTATTTTTATGATAGGTTAAGCCAACTTAACTTCTATAGAAAGGGTACTTACCTACGAATCTCATGCAAGACTTTAAACCTAAGGTTCTTGTGTGCTTTGTTTGTGCTTGCTATTTGTTCAAACAAAGACATCATGACATCATAACATCGCATTTTCACTAACCATTTCAAGGATCTTAGAGACCTGTGATGCAGGTTTATCATGAACCAGATTGTTAGCAAGGGGCAAGTGGATTTATTTTCCTCTAACCGAATACCATCAAAGACCGAAGTACGTTCCCTTGAGTTAAAGACTAGGATCCACTCGACATGGTGAGCTTTATTCTCATAGAAGGACGTTCAAAGATGCAAAGTTCTTCACTCAAAGCTGCAGCCGGACTCAACTTCTAACATTTCACTTTTGTCTATCCCGCAAGATCCTTGAAAACATTGCATATGCATCCACATGCCAAACATATCATCACATAACAGGTCTTCCCAAGGCAGGTTTTCTCATCTTGTTGATGTTTATTTTAGTAAAAGATGGCTCTTGAACAAACCTTCAAAGAACTTCAAGCTCAAAATGATCAATTTCAACAAATGTTCATGGACTTGGCCAAGGGGCAATAAGATCTGAAGACATTCATCACCAAAGAAAGGAAGAAAAATACTAAGAAAACAGACGTCATCCTTAATAACGGTAGAAGATTCAAAGGTCCGGTCAGGAGGGCTCTAGATTTTGAGGTCCCATCAAATGAAGATGATAACCAAGAGGAAGATGATAAGAGTGTGAAAGTTGAGGAGAATAACAACCAGGGTTCTAATGAAGCAGACTATTCAGATGAACGGTATCCTCCGGCTGATGATAAATACAAATAGCTTGAAGATCGTCTTAATGCTATGGATATCGAGAGAGTGCCAGGTTGGATTTTTAATAGCTGGGCTTAGTTTCAGGAGTGGTTATTCCTCACAAATTAAAGGTCCCTACTTTTGAGAAGTATGACGGTGTTTCATGTCTAAAGCTTCATTTAAGGTCGTATGTTCAGAAGATTCAACCCAGTACTGCTGACAAGGAGTTATGGGTGCACTTCTTTCAAGGAAGCTTGTCGGGAACACAATTGGAGTGATTCTATCAGCTGGAAGGGACCAATATTCGTACTTGGGAATACTTGGCTGCTGCTTTTTACAAACAATACCAGTACAATACTGATAATGCACCAACTCGTGTGCAATTACAAAGTATGACTATGGGCTCGAACGAAGGCTTTAAAGAGTATGCCCAGAAATGGAGGGATCTAGCTGGAAGAGTTCAACCTTCTTTATCTGATAAGGAGATGGTTAATATGTTTATGGAACTTTGACAAGTGCTTTCTTCAATCATCTGATCGGAATCTCTTCAGCCGGATTCACCAAGCTGATATTGACAGGGGAACGAGTTAAAGGTGGAATAAGGAGTGGAAAAATCTAGGTGGCTGCGTCTTCAAGTACTATGAAGAAGATGTTCAACAGTAAAAAAGAAACTAATGTTGTGTATGGCCAGAAGGGTCGTCTAGAAATGACCGCAACCAGTCTGTGGGAATTATGCTAATATCTAATTCTATGCCATTGCAACAACACCAACAAGGCAATTAGTGTAGGTCAGATGCACCCAGAAGATAATTTACTAAGATCAACATGGCATTGTCTCAGGCATTACGACATCTATTGAAGGCATAGTTGATAGCGTTAAGGGATCCGCCTTAGAATCCCAACACTTCCTCCCTCAAGTACAATCCTAATGTAAGATGGGCTTATCATTCCAATAGTCTCGAACATGAAACCAATAGTTGTTGGGCTTTGAAAAACAAAAATCAAGATATGATTTATGTTGTACCCCAAAATTTTCCCTCTCATGTTAGAAAAATATCTTTCGATAGGCAGTTCAACAATGTCTTTGGATTGGCATCTGAGTAATGTCCTTAGATTGGCACATCAGAGCAAAGGGTCCTTCGATTGGCATAATAGCAAGCTTCGACCGGGATCCTAAAACCCTTTGACCAAGCATTGGCCCACAAGCTTCAATTGGGCACTATTTACTTTGATCAAGCTTAGTTCATAAAGCTTCCGCTGGGCAAAAAGGCTCCTTTTCAATTTGCCTTCAGCACACAAGGCCAAGACTTCTTCAGATTTGCCTTCAATCCACTAGGCAAAAAGCTTCCTTTGACCCACAAGGCAAGTACCTCCTTCATGCCTGATTCGATTCACAAGGCTAAAGGCCTCTTCAAGTCCCTTTCGATTCACCAACAGTGACCTCTACGTGCAACCTTCGACTTACTAGGCAAAGGCCTCTTCATGCTTGCCTTGTATTCGCTAAGTCAAAAGCTTCCCCCAACTGGCCTTCGATCCACAAGGCAGAGGCTTTCCTCAGACTTGTCTGGAATTTACAAGGGCAAAGGTTTCTTCTATAAAATCCTTCAATGCACAAGGCAAAGACTTCCTATATGCTTGCTTTCAATGCATAGGGCCAAGACCCCTCAACACAGTTTCTACACTATGACACACAATATGATCCCTTCGAAAGAGCACTCCAAAGGTCCATTCAAAGGACATGCATTGCGCCATTCGAAGGAGACATATAGTTACTGAATACAAGCTTGTCTTATGATGGGTCTTGGTCCTACATGTGGCCAGGCCCATGACTTTTGTACATTAGCATTCGAAGGTGGTGACAAAAGAGGTTTTCGATTGGCCAGATTGAAGTTTTCGTTTGAGTTGTTTGAATCAAGCAGCTAGGGCAAGTAGACTCAATCGAAGAAGCCCTGATGAAGGAAACTCTAAACTGAATCAAAGCCATTCAAAGGAGGCAATCAGAGCCATTCGAAGGAGCTGAGTCATAGCCATTTGAAGGAGGCAATTAGAGTCATTCAAAGGAGGGCATTCAAAAATCAAATGTGTCCAGGTTCATAGCAAATTCAAAAAGGGGACAAGAATCCATGTCTTTGGCAAAGTATTCAAAGTGATATTTATGGCCTTAAAACACCAACTTAATGGTTGTTTATTCCTTTGTACTCTTGTCCCCTCCATCCCCTCTATATAAGGAGACAACATACGTATGCACACAAAAGGGGAGACATAAGCCCAGGGGAACCATACACACATATTGTTTTACACGCATACACAATGTTGTACCCCAAAATTTGCCCTCTCAATTCTCAAGGCCTTTCTTACAAGAACTTTCAAGGTTCAAGCTTGAACAAGTGCATTTGGATTTTCCAATACCAAAATTAAAGGGAAACTGTCAAAAATGGAGAAAACAGATAAAAATAACATTTTGACAAATTTGGAGGAAAACAGGTCTCTTTCGATTCAGCACCCTTCGATTGACTCTTGGCCTCTTTCGAATGAAACTTGGATTACATCCTTCATTTTGAACTTAAAGCCTCCTTCGAATTCCAATTTAGGTACATCCTTCGTTTGGATTTGAAACCTCCTTCGAATGCAACTTAGGTACATCCTTCGTTTGGATTTGAAACCTCCTTCGATTCAGCCTTTTGATTGGACAAGTGTGCTGCCTACATGGTTGCAATCAAAGGCCATGACATGTTGGCCACACATGCCCCCTGTAAGGAAACCTTTTCGATTCACCAAGCGTGCTTCCTGTAAAGCCTACTTCGATTTGGACAAGTTTACTGCCTACAAGCCTGCTTCGACTGGACAAGTTTGCTGCCTGCATGCTTGCTTCGTTTGGACAAGTTTCGATGGGACAAAGTAACCATCTCTATGCATCCTTCAAATCCACTTGCACCAAGGGCCTCTTGCATACTTTGCTTCATACAAGCTTCGTTTGATCCAAGAAGTATCTTCATACAAGATGTGACTAAGTTCTTGCTTCCCTTGAAAATGTGCCCTTCAATTCAGAAGCCAGGAACTTCCCTCATGCTAAAAAGACACAAGGCAATGACTCCCTTTATGTTTGTTTCGATCCACATGCTTCGATTGAGAAATATGCTTCCTTCGAGCATGAGCTTTCGATTTAGCAATATGTTTTCTTCGATACAAGCTTCGACTGGGCATTGGCTTGTTTCGACCACAATCTTCGACTAAGGCAAAGGCTTCCTTCGAACGGGTGTGCTTCGATCTCACTCTTGTATTCGACACAAGACCAAATTTCATTTGCCAGGCTATGTTGCGTCCAAATCTTTATATAATCAGAAGTTTGTACAAGGGTTTTAAACTTTGTCTTTTAGATACTACTATTCTTGGTTAAAGGCTACATACTCTTTCTTTTCATAGAGAGTACTTTAGTCACAAAATCAGCTTTCAACCTGATTTTGGTCTGAGCACAAGCAAGGCCAGAAGCATAAGTCACATCTTCTTCACCCCAACTGCCAAGAGGCCCCCCACATGTACTTTCACGTTACATTATTTTATCATTTATTTGCAAGGCTGGCTTTGGACAACATGTCCATTCTTTATCTATAAATAGAGGAACATTTACAGAGCTAGGGGAGGATCTTTGGACCAGAGGAACGAATCTCCCAAATTTTCTCAAACACAACAAAACTCTCAAGTTCATCAACACTTGAGAAATCAAAACCCAGAATCCCAAACACTCACCTCTTTCGATTCTGAAGAACACCCCACACATAGAAGTTTGTTCAAACTCAAAGACAACCTTCTATGACAACTCTTCGAACAAAAAGCAAACCCCCTGTGACTACTCTTCGAATTCCAGAAACGTCCAGGTAGCAGTTCAAGTTCGAATCCCACATCCATTCAAGGCCTGAAGCAAGGTAAGTTATTCTTACCTTTGAACTTTTCTTTTCATGGCATAATAATTTTCCCTTTCGTTTGAAACATGTACATACCATTGTTCCTTTCGTTTCCACCCTTTTAACATATTTTTTAGAGCTAACCCTTTCATTTTTGCTTTCTGTTTACCTGAACTTGCTTTAACTGTTAAACTGTTTACCAAACAAATACTAGCATGGCCTCAGGCCATGTTGCCATTTAATGCTTTAAATGAAAGAAACAGGAAACATGAAATAGGAAACGAAGCTTCTGGCTTCTATCCTCTTTCTCCAGGTCGAACGAAAGAGACAACCAGGAGGAAAACCACACACTGACTTCCAGGCCCAGCCAAAGACACGCTCACACTGATTTCACTGGCCCAATCGAAGAAGGCAACAAGGCAGAAAGGCCCAGCCAGAGGCACACTTGCACTAAGTCCAGGCTCAGACGAAAGGCACTCCCATGCTGGTGCCAGCCTCCAATCGAAGTACATGACCTGACTGGTGCCAAAGCCCAATCGAAGGCCATGACCTCACTGGTGCGAACTCCCAATCGAAGGAAGCCTAGAAATGAAAATTGAAGGCTGCTCCTGCCCAAATCGAAGGAGCTCATTTTTTCTTCTTTTTATCTTATTTTTTCCTTTATATTCTTCTGCACTTCAATATGGTTGTAATAGTGTAGGATATTTATTTGCTACATTTTATTGCTTTATACAAATGCTAGTAAATAGGTGTGTATGGAAAGATAAAACCAAAAAGTAGGAAACCCCTATTCAAGACAAAATGCATGCAAATCAAACACATTATTCACACATGCACCCTTTAGGGTAATTCCACTTGTTGCCTCGGAAAATACAATCATGTCCCTCGAGTATGAGACACTCTAGCAATTGTCCCTTTGATAAACAAAGATCGTAGTCCCTCGATGACCCTCGATGTTGCCTTTGATAAAACGATCTCGTCCCTTACAAAATTGCTAGAGCATCTCACAAGTTGCCTTCAATGATTGTATACGATGACCCGCGCCTGTCCCGTTCAACATCCTAATGCAAGGTTGTTCATCAAACACAATGGTGAAACAACACTGTTAAAAGGGTTAAAAACATAATAAAGATCTTTGAGTAAAATAGGGTAGACAAACTCTTAGTTACTTGATCAAAAATCTTGCAAAACATCCTTGCCATTTTTCAAACACACTACACAACACAACTTCAAAAATAACTTCAAAAAACAACTTTCAAAACATTGAATTATCTTTTCAAAAAGACACACACCTTTGTATATACTCAAACAAGAGTCATTACAAAGGTTGCCTAGACAAGGCATCCTTTTCAAAACATTTTCAAAACCATACACACAAAGCACCATTTCAAACAATTGAAAAAACAAAGGCAAGTGATCTAAAACAAGTAACTAAGAGCCCATGGATAACCATGGATGAAAAGGGTTCTAGCACCTTCTCTTTTCATAATCTACCCCCCGAACCCACGAAAACATCTCAAAGGTCTTTCCTGTGCTTTTTGACCTTTCATTAGGATAAAATAAAAAGTCGGTGGCGACTCTTGCTAAACCGAACAAGTGCGAAAACAAACGCAAAAACCCAAGTTAGTTCTCCCACCGTATCACACACAACCTAAGAGAAGCACACCAAAAACTCTCAAAACTCAATAAGATCACACCACACTTGTTCTTTCCCCTTTCGAATCCAAGAGCATCCAGCAACTCTAGTCCCTCACACAAGTTCCAGTTTTAAGCAAGGTAAGTCCCCTTGACCTTGCATCTTTCGTTTCAGCATGACATGTAAATAACCCTGTACTTACTTTTCATTTCAGCATAATATGTAGATAGCCTCTTAGTTATGTTCTTTGTTTCTGCCCTCTTGGTTTGTTTGCTTTTCTTGTTGGAACTAACCTGTACAGATTCAAACTAAAGACAAAAAGAGTGTGAATGAAGGATATGCACTCATACTGCTCCGCAGGTCCATGTTACTTCATATTCTAAATCGAAATAAGCAGAGGAGTTTGCAGTCGAAGGTTGCTCATGCCCACTCCCTGGCTCAATCGAAAGAAATAGAGAAGGTGCAAATCGAAGGTTGCTCATACAATTCCCAAACTCAGCCGAAGGAGGCAGGAAAAGGTGCAAATCGAAGCTTGCTCACGTCATTTCTCAAGCCCAATAGAAAGAAGGCAAAAGAAGGGTGGATCGAAGAATTCATTTCTCTTCTTTATTTTTGTTCTTTGTTTTTACATTTTTCTTGTCTTTCAATTTGAATGTAATAGCGTAGGACCCTTACTTTCTGCATTTTTATTGCTTTTCATATTAACTGCTAGATGTATGACTAATAGGATTGTATGGAAAGACTAATAACAAAACGCTAGCAAACCTAACAAAAAAGACAAAAATAACTGAACATAACACACATTGCACATATACACCTCTAGGGTACCCCACTTTGGTTGCCTTCGGAAATAAAACAGTCATGTCCCTCGAGACAGGGACGCTTTAGAAAAGACCCATAAATCAAAAGATCATAGTCCCTCCATGACCCTACAGTTTCCTTTCGGTAAGTGATCTAGTCCATAAACAAAATTGCTAAAGCATCTTCACATGTTGCCTGTATGACTGTACGTCCCTCCCGAGACCCCCAATGTGATTACCGCTCCTATGCCTAAGCACAACAAAGGCATTAGTGATATTGATGATGTTTTGTATGTTTCAACTGTAAGTGACTTGACTACTCCCTTCCTGATTATTAAGAAGAATTTGTTGCAAGCCGGTTTATTTCTAGGTTGAATTGAAAGATGCTATTGCTGCGCAGCCCAACCCAATGGCTGCAAACTGCTAAAAGAAGGTATTCAACGTCTGATGGATAACCATATAATTCTAATTGAAAAGACTCCTTCTATTGAGAATTTATTTCAAGACTTAGAGCTTGGATAGGTATCTGTAATTTTTGGTACTCCTATAAGGATCACTGCCAAAGGCCCTATGAAGATTAAGCCTGGACCTAGAGGTTCTCCTCTGATAATCACCGCACCTGGACTAATCCCATACTCCTCGGACAAGGCTGTCCCTTGGAATTATAGGGTCGACGTCTACTACCATGACGTTAAGCAAGAACCATTGATTGTTGAAGGTGAAAATACTGAAGTTATTGATCCCAATGTTGAAAATATTGCCGGGACCAGTAAGGTTACTAGAAGTGGAAGGGTTTTCTCTCCAAAAATCTCTTTGAAGACTGTTGCTACACCTGTTCGTGTTATAGCTATTGAGCCAACTCCCAAGACTCGAGGCAAAGGACAAATTAATAAGCCTGCCTAGACGGAGGCACCAAAAGAGATTACTGCTAAAGATACCTCCAAGAGAGAAGTGGAGGAAGTACTGAAAATCATCCGAAGAAGTTACTACAAAATTGTTGAACAGCTGGGAAAAACTCCCTCTAAGATATCCATGTTATCCCTATTATTATACTCAGAAGCCCATGCTCAGGCTTTGGTGAAGTTCTTGAAATCTGCGCATGTACTACAAGAAATCTCTGCTGATCAATTGGAAATTTATGTTGCTAGCTTGACCACTAATAATGGGCTAGGATTTTCTGATGCTGACTTGACTTCCGAAGGAAGGAACCATAACAAGGCCTTTATGTCTCTATTTAATGTAGGGGAACTAATTTAGCTCATGTGTTGGTTGATACGGGTTCCTCATTAAATGTTCTGCTGAAGGGTGCTCTAGACAGGCTTGACTATGCAGGGGTTGTGCTGAAACCCAACGATATTGTGGTCAGAGCCTTTGACGGTTCAAAAAGGATGGTACATGAAGAGGTGGATCTTCGAATCAGAGTAAGTTCGCAGTTATTCGACTCTACTTTCTATGTAATGGATATTTAACTGGCATATTCCTGTTTACTTGGACGCCCTTGGATTCATGGGGCATACACTATTACCTCCACTCTACATCAAAAGTTGAAATATCCCGTGAAAGGAAAGGTTGTCACGATTTATGGTGAAGAATAGTACATGGTAAGACACTTGAACTCATTCAAGCATGTTGAGATGGACGACGAATTCATCGAGACTCCCTACCAGACTTTTGAAGTTATCCCTCAGACAACTACCACTACTAAAGACATTTCTGCTACTCCTAAGGTTACTAGGGTTCTGCCCAGAATGGCTTCTTTGAAAGACGCTGGAGGTGTGATAGAAGAAGGTAGTTTCACTACTTGGGTTCAAATTCCTGAAATTTTGTACAAATCTGATAAATTTGGTTTGGGGTTCAATACAGAGGCTCAGAGGGTTGTTCCTCATGCTCGTGCAGGAAGACCACCATTCTACATCAGCAACAATAAAGTCAATGCGGTAGAAGATGCTGGTAGTGACTATGACCTAGACAGTTAGATCTTTCCTACCATTGACAACGAACTCAGCAATTGGAAGACTGGAGACGTTATACCAGTCTCCTTTAGTCATGAGTAAATTCTATTTTCTTTTTTTTTTTGCTTTCAAAGTTTTGGCTATGTAATTTTTTAAAACATTAACTTTAAACCTTTTGCCTTACCCAGGACACAACGGTCCATTTGTTCAGGTTGTCATTTCATTCGCATAGTTTCATTCAATAAAAAATTGGACGTTTGCATTCAAATTTTATGCTCTATGTCTTTCTTTTACTTTATTACTTTCAAAATAGTTATGTGTTCTTACACACGTCCACACAACAAATTGCAGATCCACATCCATTCTGGATCCCATCGATAACAATTCTGCTATTTCCAATTATGACTTCAAAAATCTGATCTACCAAGCCGAGTATGAAGGTGAAGAAGATTGTGAAGTACCCAGAGATCTTGCTAGGCTGTTAATGCAGGATAAAAGAGCCATACAACCTCATGAAGAGCCAGTCAAGGTTGTGAAATTGGGTACTTAACAGGACAAGAAAGAAGTCAATATAGGTGCCAACCTAGAAGACAGTGTCAAGAATAGATCAATCCAGATGTTGCGTGAATGTAATACGGTGGGAGAACTGACTTTACTAGTTTTACATTTTATCACAAATGTTGTGGTTAGCAAGAGTCTCCACCGACTTTTCGATTATCCAACAAAGGAAAGGCTGAAAAGAATAGGAAAAACCTTTTTAAAGATTTTGATTTCGGGGGGTAGATTATGGAAAGGGGAGGTGTTAGCACCCTTTCCATCCGTAGTTATCTACGGGCTCTTAGTTGCTAGCTCACTTTGAAAAATGTTTCTTTTTTGTGTAAGTGTATTTTGAAAATATTTTGAAAAAGATGTCTTAGTGCGGCAAACTTTGTAATGTTTCTCGTATCGTTGAGAACATATACAAAGTGTTTTGTCTTTGAAAATATTTTAAAAAAGAGTTTGTGTATGTATGAAAAGTTATTTTTCGCAAGCAACTATAAGCGGTATACCTAATTGAATGGTCTTTGTTCTTTTCCTCTTTTCCTTTAGATATTGCTATCCCACCATTAGTTGGTGGGTAGCCCTATTATTGGATGTTTGAGGGACATGTGCGGGTCATCGTACAGTCACAAAGGCAACTCGTGAGACACTTTAGCAATTTATCGTAAAGACTAGATCATTTACCGAAAGGCAACATCAAAGGGTCATTGAGGGACTATGATCTTTGTATAGAGGGACTTTTTTAAGGTGTCCCACGTTCGAGGGACATGACTATTTTATTTCGAAGGCAACAAGTGGAGGTACCTTAGAGGTGCGCGTGTGTGAGTGTGTCATGTTTCAGTTATCTTTAACTTGAGTGTTAGGTTTTCTGGCGTTTTCTTTTAGTCTTATCATATAAGCCTATTAGCATAAATCTAGCAGTTAATTGTATATAAGTACGAAAAATAAAGTGCGGAAAATTGAATCTACACTATTACAAAGCTTAGGGATGGGGGAATTTAAAAACCAAAAAAGGGGAAATAAAAGAGTAAATGGTCATAGTTTAAGCTATTACAACCCTTTGTACAATTACATAATTATGAAAATAATGCGAATAAAATAAATAAACGCGCGGAAGAGAAAAGAAAGAAAGGTGTAAAGAACCCTAAAAATCTAAGTGGAAGAAAATGTTTTTGTTGTTTTTGTTTTAAAAAAAAAAATTAAATTAATGGAAACCTAATTAAAATTATTTTAAAAAATGATTAAATAATTAATTAAAATTAAAAAAAAGTAGGAATTAAATGGTCCATGATTTTCTTGTGATTTTATTCAACTTATTTGATTTTAAATTAAATAAAATCAAGATAAATATGAATAAAAATCAAATCCATTATAAATTTACTTAGAGGTCCTCTAAGATGTTATGGACATGTTTGAAGTCTAAAATGTAGGCTCATTGGTTCAAAATTGCAATTTTTCTCAATTTGCACTTTATGAATTTCTTCAAAATCCCCCAAATTGTGCAACTCATAACTTTATCAATTTTCAACTTTTGAAAATGATCTTGTATCATTTGGAAAGCTCAAGATGTCCTCTACAATATCTATGTTGATCATTTTTTCTTTTGAAGATATGATCTTTATGTAATTTGCCTTGACAAAACGTGTCTTTTGTTGACTTTTGAAAATGACCTATAATGTATGAGTTCATATCCTCCAAATGAATCATTTTTGGACTTGAGAATAAAAAAAGTTGTAGAGAATTGAATTTCCTTAAAAATGGGCATCGGGTGGGGAAGATTTGATGAAGCATGTGAAAGTTATGTCTGGTCAAAGTTGAGTTGACTTCTCCTAAGAAAACCCTAATTTGACAAATCTTGACTTTTGATGATTTGAGAGCTTTCCTTGGGGAATTATGATCAAACCTTGATCAAATGACGAATATCACTTCAAAATGTTTATGTTGACCAAAAATCTTGAAGTTTAACTATATGTTGACCACAGTTGACTATTTGACCAATACAGTTGATTTTCAATCATCTGAGCCATTGATTGAGCAAACTTTTGATGTAGGGCTTGAAACTTGACAAGGACCTTGTTAAGGACCTATGAATAAACATGGAAGCCACTTGAGACCTTTGTAAATCAAATTTCCTTGAGAAACTCCAAACCCTAGTTGTGGGCTTTTGGCTTAGGAGGTGCATCTTGACTAGTCAACCCTTGAGTGTCTTGGGTATTTGAGAAGCCTTGAAAGAGAGTCTAGAGAAGAAAAAGGCAAGGAAAATTTTTGGGTGCAACAATGACTATGTTGAGATCTTTTCTAGGTTGTACGAAGACATGCCAGGGCTCGACACTGATATTGTGGTTCACCGTCTACCGATGAAAGAAGGTTGTTCTCTAATAAAGCAGAAAGTTCGTCGTATGCGTCTCGAGATGTCTGAAAAGATCAAAGCTGAGGTTATGAAGCAGTTGAAATCAATTTTCTTAGCTATTACGTCCTATCCTCAATGGGTTGCAAATGTGGTTCCAGTACCGAAGAAAGATGGCAAGGTGCGTATGTGTGTAGACTACATGGATCTGAATAGGGCAAGCCCTAAAGATAACTTTTGGCTTCCACACATTGATGTTCTAGTTGATAACACCTCTCAACACGAGGTATTCTCCTTCATGTATGGTTTCTCTGGTTATAATCAGATCAAGATGGCACCTGAAGACATGGAGAAGACTACTTTTGTTACACAGTGGGGAAATTTCTGTTACAAGGTTATGCCTTTTGGTTTAAAGAATGCTGGTGCAACATATCAACGTGCTATGGTAGCTTTGTTCCATGACATGATACATCACGAGATAGAAGTTTACATCAATGACATGATAGCCAGATCTTAAACTAAAGATGAACAGCTCGACCACCTCCACAAACTGTTTGAGATATTGAAGAAGTACAAGCTGAGATTGAATCCAAACAAGTGCACCTTTAGGGTAAGATCTGGTAAACTCCTAGGTTTTGTCTACAATGGTAAAGGTATTGAGGTTGATCCCGCCAAGGTCAAAGCCATTCAAGAAATGCCAACTCCCCGTGCTGAGAAGGGAGTCATAGGTTTCCTGGGACGATTAAACTATATTGCCAGATTTATTTCTCATTTGACCGCTACTTGCGAGCCGATCTTCAAGTTGTTGAAGAAAGATCAAGTAGTAAAGTGGAACGATGATTGTCAGATAGCTTTCGACAAAATCAAGAAGTATATCCAAGAACCTCCAATACTGAGTCCACCAGTTGAAGGAAGACCTCTTATCATGTACCTAACAGTGTTAGAGAACTCAAAGGAGTGTGTACTGGGGCAACATGACAAGTCTGGTTGAAAAGAGCATGCAATATACTACCTTATAAAAAAATTTATCGACTGTGAAACAAGATACTCACTGCTCGAGAAAACTTGCTGCACTTGGCATGGGATGCTCGCCGACTAAGATACTACATGTTGACTCATACTACTTTGTTGATCTCTAATATGGATCCCATAAAGTACATATTCGAGAAACCCGCTCTCTCTAGAAGGATAGTGTTGTACCCCAAAATTTACCCTCTCATTTCTCAAAGGATTAGCCTGAACCCTCAGGTTTGTTCCCATCTAATTTCAAGCCTTGAATTACAAATTTTCCAAGAAAGTCAACCACAAGGGCAAAATGGTCATTTACACGCTGAAAAGTCAAACTTTGACTTTTGGATAAAAGTAAAGTTTCAAGAGTCATATTTCATCAAGACATGTTGAGATATGAAGTTTGTTTCATCTAGAAATTCAAAAGTCAAAGTTACTTTGGAAAAGTCAAATTTATTTATACTTAGAATTTTTCTAATTGTTTAAGAAATATGACAAGCTCAGAACTTCTGATCAGATTATCACCATAATGCAAGCTGATTTTGGATTAACTTCTAACACAAGAGTTATGGACTCAAGCAAGATCTGAAACATTGCATAACAAAACTTCTCCTAGAAATGCTGGGATTTCAAGTTATGACTCCTCAAAGACACGTCCATGAAACTGAAGCACTCAGCAAATTCTGGACAATTCCAAGACAGAGTTTGGTTATAACTTTTGGGCCAGTTTTCACAAAGATTCAGTCAGAGTTTGCAAGAGCAATTCAAAGATGTTTTACAAAGCGTGTTGCAAGCCTCCTGGAAAGTCTGAGAGCTCCTTCAGAACATGCTGGAGCAAAGAGATACAAAGATCATAAGTTGGATGTTTATTCTAAATTATGCTGAAGATGAACCTATGACCCAGAATTAAGCAATGATGAAAAATATCACATTACAGGATTTCTGGTTTGATAAATCTCATCATCAATTAATGCTCACAACCACTTTTGAGTCTTTATCCAAAAGATTTCCCCACGTGTGGCATAGGGGTACCTTTACTGTCTTAGAAAAGCAAACTTTTGTACAAAAGTGTGTTGGACCCATACGTTGCTTTTGCTTTTGAGGTTACCTTTCCTTATTTCCTGCTTACAAATCCAGCTTAGGCACTGTTAAAAATGCTAACAACCATACTTATTTGAAATTACTTCAAGAACAAGTCAGCGCCTAGCATATGATTGTTGTGCCACGTGACCTCTCCAAGCTACTAAATCTTTGCCTATAAATTGGACTTCATTGGCAACTGTAAAAGGGTCGAAAAATTGAGAAATAAAAAGCCTTGAACCCCTGCTAAAATTCCAAGAATCCAAAACTGCAAACACAAAATACAAAATCGGTTAACTTTTGATTTCTTGCATTCAAACTCCATTTTTTCTCAAGTGTTTCTTGACCAAAACCATCCATACAATTTCTGATTCACATATTAGAAGTTATCCTAACTTCTGTGTTCAGATTGTAACACACTCTCCATCCATATCCACCTCAAAGAAGTCAGAACTTTATCCCTTGGCTGTTCCAGAATTCTCTAACCATTTGTAGCCCAAGTTGAAAGCTTCCAGCCTGCTGAGCACGTGAAAGAGCTGTTCAGAACATCACCAGTGTTCAGAACCAGACTTCAGCTCACAGATTATTGTCCAGCTTCAAGGTAAGTTTTTCTTGACTCTCATCATACTATTTAGGCACTGTCGGATTTGCATGTTCAAAAATACAATGTAAACATCATGATTCTGATGATGTACATACTATTAGATTTCATGTATTTTCCTGCTTAGGTATAGAGAATTTCAGTCTAGAACTTCTTGAAGAAATTAGGACTCAAAATTAGAATTATAAAATTCATGCTTGCTTCTGATTTATAGTTCTGATATCTCTTATTTCTGAAACATTATGAAACCTGCCATAACTGTTATATGCACATCTTCTGTTTTGTTGAGAAATTACTAAGTTACAGATGTTCTGACTAGCATGGAGAGGGAGACGAAATTCTGCCAGTAGCATTAGAACTTCTGAAATCTTCTTTGTTCAGTGGATCCAGAACTTCTGACTTTACCTATTTCTGCTAATATGACTTCTGATTTTGCTGCACGCCGGAGTCAGAACTTCTGATCTCTTAGTTCAACAATGCGTTGACTCTAATTTCCTTTTTTTCCTTATTATTTTTGCTATCACTTCTATCTTCACTAATCAAAAACACTAAAAACATCTTATATTTTTGACATGTCTTATTTTATTTCTTTTAACATAAAAAGATCAAATATTTTTTAAAAATAAAACTTATTTCTTTACCTAAACAAAACAATTCACTTTACATTTCTTGTACATTCTTATCCATTCAATATGGTTGTAATAGTAACTTAGGATTTTAATTTTACTTGCAACCCTATTTATACTTTGTACACCCCATCCCCCTAATGATTGTAATAGCGTAGGATATTTATTTTCCATAATTTACCACTTTATACAATTACTAGTAATTAGTTTTTGTGTGAAAAGACTAAAACCAATACTTAGAAATCCCTAATTCAAGACAAAATCAAGCATGAAAATGATACATTTGCACACAAGCACCCCTAAGGTTATTCCACTTGGTTGCCTTACAAAATATCCATATTACGCATGTGAGGTATCTTAGCAAAAACAAACGAATACAAGATCATAGTCCCTCGATGACGCTATCTAAGTTGCCTTTCAAATGATCTTAGTCCCTAAAAGAGAATTCTAAGATACCTTGCGACATTGCTAATCATGGTTATACGATGACCAACGCTCGTCCCGTTCACATCTAAAGATAGGGTTATTTACCAAATAAATGGTAAGATAACAATGTCAAAGAAAAAGAAAATGAACAAGAAAGACTTTTGAGTAGGTAGATCGCTCCTGATTACTTGCTCCATTTCAAACAAAACATCCTTGCTATTTTCAAAACCAACACCTACACATTTCAAAACATCTTACAAACTTGAAAACATTTTCAAAAAGATCAACACCTTTATGTACATTCTTACAAACAAGAATCGTTACAAAGATTGCCTAAACAATGGCATCTTTACAAAATACTTTCAAAAACCACACAAAGCACAATTTCAAACAAAATCAAGTGATCTAGCAAGTAACTAAGAGCCCATGGAAAACCATGGATGAAAAGGGTTCTAACACCTTCCCTTTTCATAATCTACCCCCGAACTCAAGAAACAATCTCAAAGGTCTTTCCTGTGCTTTTTCACATTTCCTTTTGGATTAAAGAAAAGTCGGTGGTGACTCTTGCTAACCATAACATTTGCGATCAAACGCAAAACCCTCAAGTCAGTTCTCCCACCGTATCACAGAACTGGCAACTCTGTTGAGGAAAATTCTAAAAGTGGGGTTACCTTAGGGATAAATCACATTTACTTGCTTACATTGTTTGACTTGTTTGCTTTACATTATGTTTCTTTGTTTGGGTTTGAATCCTCTACACGAATTTGGGATACATTATAGGTAAGTAGAAATACATTATGGAAACTGTACGGGGTATACTGACATGGTCTAAGCAATAACTACGTTAGTGCGACATATTTGTGGGTACCGGTAGCCTTTGAGTTAATCAAAGAGAATACGGGCCTGCTGAGTTATGTCATGAAGCACTAATGAACTTCTAGAACCTTTACTTGACCAACTTGGCCATTTATGATGTAGTGAGATGACCGGCTTTGGTGCAATCCGAAGTTGGTAGATACTCGATACTACACTCATTGAGGTTTAGTTTCTTGGGATATTTTGGTCGCCATTAAAGAGGATTTAGCTGAAACAATGACCAAGGAAACAAATCAGTGATATTGAGCTCCTTAGAACCCGGTTACTATTACTAGGACAGGTTTAAGCCAACTAAACTTCAAGAGGGTACTTAACTATAAGACTCCATGCAAGCTTAAACCTAAGGACTTGTTTGATTTGTTTGTATATACATACTTGTACATAACATCATAAACATCATAACATCATACACATTCACTAACCATTTCAAGGATTTTGGATTTATCTTTGTTCTTGTTTTGTACGACATGGATTCTCTTTGCAGGAAAACTATTCAAGTCAATCTTGTAAGGATCCCTCCAAAACTTAAGGAGATAGCTTCAAGGATTCCAGAAAACTCTCCATTCACCGAGAGACATGGTCGCCTACTCAACTTGGTCACCTCCAACACAGATGAGGACATGATGAAGGTGCTCTTTCAGTTCTTTGATCCTTTACACCATTGCTTCACATTTCCTGACTATCAACTTGTGCCTACTTTGGAAGAATTCTCCCGACTCTTGAGGATTCCCATTCTCAATCAACTACCTTTCAACGGTATGGAAAGAGATCCAAAGCCAGAAGATATTGCTCAAGCTCTACACTTGCAACCATCTGATATCACAACTAATTGTGAAACAAGGAGTGGTGTCAAAGGTTTCCTAGCAAAGTTCTTGTTTGAGAAAGCCCAAAACTTTTTGAACTCCTTGGATTTGCAAGCCTTTTAGGAAATTGTGGCTCTCCTCATCTATGGGATGGTTTTATTTCCAAATCCTGACCAACTCATAGACGTAAACGTTGTCAAAATCTTCATATCCTGCAACCCGGTGCCTACATTACTTGGGGATATCCTACACTCTTTTCACACTCGCACAATGAGAAAAAGAGGTGTCCTTATATGTTGCACTCCTCTCTTGGCAATATGGTTTATTTCACATCTTCCCCAATCTGTATTAAAGAATGAGCAAGGTTCAAGGTGGTCACAAAGGTTGATGACGCTCAAACATTCAGACATTCATTGGTGCTCCCGATCCATAGAGAATGTTACTATTGTCGACCGTTGTGGAGAATTTCCTAGTGTCCCTTTACTTGGCATTATGGGAGGCATCACCTACAACCCCTGCTTAGCCTTAAGACAGTTTGATTACTCCCGAAGGGATGGCCCGCACGAGATGCTAATTCAAGGTTTGGTATTTGACTACGACAATGACGATCAAGGTCTTCGCCGGAGATTTATCTGATCTTGAAGGATGTTAAACAAGGTAGATAGCAAGACTTTGGGGCATAAAAATTTCATCCCTCTTGAGCCTTACCTCAAATGGGTATGAACTCGTGTTCAGAGTCTTACGATGCCTTATCCCTCCATTCTCCCGGTAATCATTGAGCCTGTCGTGGAAGGAGATGTTCCATACACTATCCTACATCCAGACATGCCCACCTCTCTTGAAGACCTACAAAGGGATTGGATACAACTCAAGGGGGAGTGATATACTTTCGAAGCCCAATTCTACGCAAGCGAGAAGAAGGTTTTGGAATTCACTAGGCTACTTCATGAGGAGCGGACTCTAAATTCCTACATTGCACCAAAGAGGATGCAGACTACCTTCTTATCTTAGAGTTTTTTGTATTATTTTGCCCAAGAAGGCATTGATGTACTCAAAAGCTCTAATTTATTAATATAACGTGTGTTTCCTTTTTGTCTAAAACGAATTTGAATCTTTAAATCCTTGAGATCATTTCATACATATTTACCATTCATCACAACATAAGCAGGTTTATTGCAACAAGTCTCCTCATCTCTCTACTGTTTATTTCAGTAAGATAGATCTCGAGCAAACGGTGAAGGATCTCCAAGCTCAGAATGCACAGTTTCAACAATTGTTCTTAACCCTGGCCAAAGGACAAGAAGAGTTGAAGACTTTACTGGTTGAGGAAAAGAAAAAGAAGACAAAGAAGGTAACCGGAGTCCTAAACATGGGAAGAAGATTTCATGGGTAGACAAGAAGGACCCTAGACTTTACAACGACATCTGGTGAGAGAGACAATCAAGATGGGAAAGGCAAGGAAACACTTGTCCCATCAGAATCACAAGAGGAAGAAGAAGACTATTCTGAAGAACAATACCCTCCAGCTGATGACAAGTATAAACATATCGAAGAGCGGTTGAGTGCAATGGAAATCCAAAAAGTGCCTGGCTTGGACATTGAGGAATTGGGTTTAGTGTAGGGGATTGTCATTCCTCCAAAATTCAAAGCACTTGTGTTCGCCAAGTATGACGGAGTCTCATGCCCAAAAATGCATCTTCGGTCCTATGTGAGGAAAATCTAGCCCCATACCGCTAACAAATATTTACGGGTACACTTCTTCCAAGACAGTCTGTCTGGAACTCAACTTGATTGGTTTTATCAGTTAGAAAGAGAAAACATTCATAACTAGGAAGATCTTGTTGTAGTCTTTTACAAACAATACCAACACAATGCTGATCTTGCACCTACCCGTACTCAACTCCAGAGTATGGCCATGGTTTCCTATGAAGGTTTCAAGGACTATGCGCAAAAATGGAGAGACTTGGCGGGAAGAGTTTAACCTCCCCTATCTGAAAGATAATTAGTAGACATGTTTTTGGGCACCTTGTCTAGTCCCTTCTTCAATCACCTAATTGGGAGTTCATCGGCGAGTTTTACTGAACTTATATTGATCGGAGAGAGGGTATAAGCCGGGATAAAAAGTGGAAAGATTCAAAAGGATACATCCTCTGCTGCTGTAAGGAATCCATTTATCGGAAAGAAAGAAGTGGTTGTTGTATATCCTCAAAGAAATCAAGATAGGGCCAAACACCGTCCAATGGTGGAGGCTGTTATGATTCGTAAACCTGCACGTGATCAACAAAGAAACAACCAGCTAAGGATGGAGAGACCAGTCAGACAATTCACCAGAATTAACATGACCCTATATCAGGTATTGCCACATCTGTTAAGATCCAACCTATTGACCTTGAAAGAAGCTCCAAAGAACACTAACACAACCTCTCCTCATTATCATCCTAATGCCCGCTGTGCATATCAATCTGAGAGTCCCGGCTGTTGTACCCCAATTTTTTCCTCTAAGATCCCTTCATCATACCATGTTGATTCAATCACAATAAGATCACATTAGGACTTTTGGTTCTTCTCCCTATCATTTAGCTTTGCTCTTTTTGAGGAGTTACCAAGCACCTTGACTTGTTTTCTTTTGTGATCATGAATAATTTTGCTTGATTTTTATTTTATTAATAAAATGCAATTTTGGTTTGCCTTACTTGTTAATAATGTAGGTAAAGGCTATGAGGTTTAGCAAGTTGCTTCATGGATTCATGAGTTTATTTCCATTCCCTAGTCAACATAGCTTGAGGAGTTCAAACTTCACTATTGGAGTGGTTTTGGAATAAATGGCATGACAAGGCTTATTTTGGTTCAACATATTTCAAAGTTATCAAAATTGATTCATAGATACAAGGGGTTGAGTGAAGAAGTTGTCATGGTTGGACAAGATCTTGTTCCTATTGGTCACAAGAGCACATTTCTCTCAAATTTCAAGATATGGAAGTCGTTTTGGTGGCTATGAGTCGTCATCATCATCCTCAACAACTTATATTCACAAAGAAAGAATATTGGCACAAGAAGTTTGTTCAAACTTGTCAAAGTTCCTCAAAGCATTCTCTTGATCTAGAGGCTAGGGTTTTGAACTTCAAAGGAGCATATCTTGCTCACCTTTTGGTATTTTTGAGTGATTCCAAATACATATTTCTCTTCAAAGAGTTACCAACAAATCACTTCAAAATTTCCAAGGAGTTTTCATGTGGAAGGAACTTGGTGAAGAAGAAAGATTACAGGTCATCCAAATGAATCCCCAATTTTTCCATATATGACTTCAAATGGTCATAACTTGGTCAATTTTTATCACCTTGAGTCCATTATTTTTCCATGATGATCTTGAATATGTGTACTTTTTTCCTTCTTTTATGTGCAAAGTGAGGAAATGGATGGAAGTTGCCATAAGAATGCAAAAGATTATAGGTCATTTCATGATTTGTGGCCAACTTCAACAAGTCATAACTTGCTCAATATTTGGATATTTTAGGTGGTTCAAATTTCAAAAGGTCATTCAAGATGTCTACTCCATTCCATCTTTTTTGGTCAAGAGCAAATTCTAAGTGGAAGGTCGTGTTTGGATAAAAAAGATTATAGGTCATTTTTGAAGAAGAACTTGAAATATTTCTAAGTATGGAAAGTCAACTCTTTTTCTTCAACTTTGACTCCATGTAACTTTAAGCTCAAGAATCCATTTGATTCCATTCTTTTTCCATTGCAAAGCTTGTAACCTCATATTTCGCAAGCACAAGAATTATGCCCTAAGACCCCTTGAGTTGGAAATGCCATGGATTTGAAATTGGTAACTTGAAACTGAATTTTTCACAAAGTCAGGATTTTGAAATCTTTGTTTTGACTTCTAATCACATGTTTTCCATGTGTTTTTTCTTCTAATCATGATTAGCAACTTCCCAAAAGTGTTTAGCATCATGAAATGCACGATTTAGCTGAGTTTTAATCAAAATTGAGTCACACTTCCTTCATGATGCAGACCTGTTAGCTCCTAAATTCGACACCCTTGTTTCATTGATATCAGCCATTAGGGCTGAAGGATGTTTTCGACCAGCTAAGTCCGTCGAAATGCCCATCGAAAGATGGCAAGGTACTTAGAAGATTTCTTCCAAGGGAGAAGTTGGTTGCCTTCGACGTCGAAGGTGTTTCTCGTCGAAGATGCTTCTCGACGAAGGTGTTCGATGGTTCAGAGTGGAACGGTTTGAAATTCAAGCGTTTGGAGGGAAAACGGTTTCCAGCGGTTACCAAGTGCAACGTGCAAAGATCTGGAGTGTCGAACGTTGAGAACGTGCCAAGTGGAATCATCTCGAAGCAGTGTAACTGCCCGACGGTTACTTGGGATGTTTTTAGTATAAATAGTAGTAGTCATGTAGTTTCTCGCGTGTGTTCACAATATATACAAAGTCACTCATATAGATTCGAGTACCCAGCGCGTGAGAAAGAATTGTTGAGAAATGTATGTGTGAAACACCAACTTTATTAATCAAAGTCATTTACTTTTCCAGAAATTTACTTGCTTTCTTCTTTACTTTCCTGTCGAACCCTTTCATTTAAAGCCTTATTTATTTTACCAAGTCCTTTCTTCATGCAATTTACTTAAAGCCTCTTTATTTTATTGTCACTTAACCAATATCCAATTTAATCAAAACTTCAAAATCAACCTATGTCCTAGGATCAATCTGATCGATCCTGCGAGTAACCAAATAAGTAACCATTTGGAGGATCAGCGGTTGTTTACCAAATACCAAGGTAAACAAATTGGCACACCTGGTGGGACTGTGTGTTGATTGTTGAAAATAATCTCATCTTTTCGAGGAGTGTTGTATGTTATTGAGAAGTGGTAGAATATACACTAACGATAACAATACTGCCAGAAGAAGGGAAGAGATGGCGAATCCGCCAAACAATAACGAAATCCCACAAACGAATGTGGGAGCAACGGTTAGCACGACCGTAAGTGAAGCGACAACTGTTGGTTCGACACCAGCAGTAACAGTCACAACAACGGGGCCATTACTTTCGTTCACGGGCCCCAGGATGCCTTTGGGAACTCCCCCACCAAGGGGAAATTTAGGCACAAGGCCTTTTGTTCCCCCAGGATTTATGCCACTTTATGGCATGCCAACTTCTGACTTGGCTAGCCTGACGAATGCTGCGTCCACTTTTTCAGACCCTTTAGTGAGTGCCTCTTCGCCACTCCAAGGTTCTGGAGTAGGCATGGCGAATAGAAATAGGACCCAACTCTTAGGAGGAACGTCCCAAGTAGCCCATGGCCTTACAAATGCCTCGACAGCAGTCTTGAGGCAACAAATGGACGAAAGCAACCATGATATGGTGCAAATGTTGGCATAAACTTTGAGTACAGTGCTAAACCCTCTAATACAAAACACTACTCAATCGAATCAGCAAGTGACAGCGCAAATGACGCGTTTGGCTGATTTTTTTGGAGTACCCCAACCTATTCGACAGCCCCAAAGGGCGCAAATAAGGGGAAACCAGGGGATATTCTTAGAGGAAGAAACCACCATCAACCAGGTTCAACAGCCTGTCGAAGAAAACCTTAGGGCACGACTGGAGCAACCCGTCGAGGAACCTAGGGTAATAACCCCAGAGGTAAGGTTAGTTAACAGAAACCAAAATGCTGACGAAGTAGTCCAGCATATCCAATACCAAAATACGGGTTTGGAAAATAATCTGGCAACCATGATCGAAAGGATCATGACTCAGAATGGGATGAACATGGGCTTTCGAAGGCCCAACTTTAGATCCCCATTGTCAGAATACGTGTTACAAACAGACTTACCTCCTAGATGTAAAGTCCCCAAATTCACTAAGTTCTCTGGGGACACGATGGAATCTACTGTCGAACATGTGGCGAGATACTTGATCGAAGCAGGAGACATTTCGAATAACGAAAACCTGAGGATCAAGTACTTCCCAAGTTCTTTAACAAAGAACGCTTTTACTTGGTTTACAACTCTCCCCCCCAATTCGATCCATCATTGGACCCAGTTGGAAAGGTTGTTCCATGAACAATTCTACATGGGGCAAACCAAGATAAGCCTGAAAGAATTGGCCAGTGTGAAGAGACGTTTCACTGAACCTATAGATGAATATCAAAATAGGTTTAGGTTGCTCAAGGCGAGATGTTTTACACAAGTGCCAGAACATGAGTTGGTCGAAATAGCCGCAGGCGGTTTGGATTATTCCATTAGGAAGAAGCTAGACACCCAATACCTGAGAGATATGGCCCAACTGGCCGATAGAGTTCGACAGGTAGAACGCCTTAAAGCTGAAAAAGCAAAGGCAACGAAAACTCACAAGAGAGAGAGGATAGCGTACGTTGAGATGGATGACGAAGATCCAGAATCCTTCGACGATACTTTAGCTGTCGAAGAAGGAGAAGTCGATTTAGCAGAACTAAAACAAGGGCCACCATACTCTTGTAAACTGTTAGTCCCCTCAAGTGGGAAAAATCCCATTGGTCCAGAAAGGACCAACGATAGATTCCCCAAAAAGACTTATAGTTTTGACATCACCAAATGTGATGAAATATTTGACTTTCTTGTTAAAGATGGCCAAATGATAGTACCCCCAGGGGTAAAAGTGCCTCCTCTTGATCAAAGAAAGAAGAGAGGTTTTTGCAAATATCATAATTTTTTGGGCCATAAAACTTCTCAATGTTTTCTTTTCAGGAATCTTGTGTAAGACGCTATCGAAGAAGGGAGGTTGAAGTTTGCTGACAAAACCCCCATGGCCGTCGACTCAAATCCGTTACAGGTTGAAGCCCACTATGCTGAGCCTTCTGAGGTGAACGTGATAGAGGCAACCAGGAGCCAGTCGAAGAGGCCAGGAATCACCATGGTCGAAGTCTCGAAGGACCATATCAACATGCCAATCTTTGGCAGTTTTTCTGGAAATTTATCCAGAAAGACAATTGAAGCAGTTCAGAAAGCGGTCGAAAGCCCAAAGTTGGAGACCGCTGAAGCACAAAAAACTGGACCAAAACCCAGTTCCCACTTGGCCACAATTCAAGGCCAGACGGAGAATCTGGAGATACAAATGAAGCAATTAACTCTTGCCAACAAAGATACAATGAATATCAACATGGTCGAACTCTCTGACCCAAAAGCATCAGAAGAGGCCATGAGGCAAGAACAAGCTAATAAGACTGCTTTCCCTCGAGAAAATGAAAATCTGGCAGATTTTCTACAAAGATGCCAGAAAAAGAAATCAGAGGTGATGTTGTGTCCAAGATGCAGTTCAATCTTTGACAAAAAGGCTGCTGAGCACATTCAAGGCGTAAGAGCAGCGAATAAGAGAAGGGAAAATGTTGATCTTCGACATGACCCCAGAAGAGCCTCCCAAAGAGGTTCAAACCAAGAAAAGAGGCCATTGACTTTTAGGCCTCCGACAAATGTGCCAGTGGATACTTGGTACAAAACCTCTGGTCGAAAAAGGCCAAGTGAGGAGAGATGGCACTCTTTCGACGTGCCAAGGGGTTCCTCTTTGACTCAAAAGAAAGAGCCTCAAGTTGCTGCACCTAAAGTTGCACAAGTGTCAAGCAACTACAAAGGGAAAAATCCCATGTCTCGATCTCAATGGAGGAGATACCAAAGGAGACGAAAAGCTGAGAGGGAGGCTGCCAACGAACCAAAGGCAGAAACCAGTTCGAATGTTCCTCAAAGGAAGCAAAGGAAACCTCTAGAAAGAGAGCCAGTAACCAACAGGCTCGTTTGGCCTAACCAAGGTGAAGTCGAGGACGAAGATGATTCTGAGTCTGATGATACTTTGGACATAATGGTGAATATAGTCTCAGTGCTGCCCAGAGAATTCAACCGACAAGTGGAGGTCGAAGCAAGTGACTGGGAAGTGGAGCAAGAAATGGCCAAACATAGGCCAGTGTGCTATTTCGTCATGGACAATGGCACCACTGAGGAACAAAATGGATTCTTCGAACCACCCACAGAGGCGATGAAAAATCACCTCAAGCCTTTATTCATAAGGGCTAAACTCGAAGAAACTACTGTGAATAAAATATTGGTGGATTGTGGGGCAACCATCAACATTATTCCTCATTCTATGCTAAGGAAAATTGGCAAAAGGGATGAGGACATTAAGCCTGACAACATGGTCCTGTCGAACTATGAGGGCGGCATAGGGACCACTATAGGAGTGATCCAGCTAGATATCAAAGTAGGGTCTATCCTTCGACCAACGATGTTTATGGTCATATCGGCCAAACCTAACTATAATCTTTTGTTGGGCCGTGAATGGATTCATGGTGTTGGAGCTGTACCATCATCAATGCATCAGAGGCTGCTCCTATGGCGTCCAGATGGGATGGTCGAAAACATAGAGGCAGATCAAAGCTACTACCTGGGCGAAGTGAATCACCTGGGGTTGGCATATTTCGACAAGAACTTGGCTCACATAGGGCCATGTCCAACACCTGACTTCGACATGGCGCCAGCGCCAAATACCTTTTGTTCCCTATACCTGCATCCTGAGCATGGTTTCCAATGGGACAGAGAAGACTTGTCCCACATAGACTTCAGTGGGTTAACTGATATCCAACCAACTGGTTGGGGAAGTGAATTCAGTGATAATGACTGAGTCACAATCTTTGAAGCGAATTTCGGCTTATGTAGCCGAAACTAAGATGATAACGGCTCTCGAAGCCGAAGTGAAGTACATGGCCACACAGGCCAATGATCAACAGTTATCTGCTGCAGGTCCAGGAAAGGATTTCGATCCAAAACCCCCTGATATCATGCCTGAAGAAATGCAGGAACAGAGGCTCGACGCCATCTATGACGATGAGCCTTTGGGCTTCGAAAAGGACCCCTTGGCGAATAACATTAAAATGCTAGCGCAAGATCCTTTAGAAGAAATCAACTTAGGCGAAGGGTCAGAAAAAAGGCCAACCTACATCAGCGCCAAAATTGACCCAGAACTTAGGTTGGAAATAATCCAATTGTTGAAAGAGTTCAAAGACTGTTTTGCATGGGATTATGACGAAATGCCTGGTCTCGACAGAGGTTTGGTAGAACTTCAGTTGCCAATCAAACCTGGGAAGAAGCCAATCAAGCAAAATCCAAGACGCTTCGCTCCAGAAATATTGTCGAAGATCAAAACAGAAGTCGAAAGACTGCTGAAATGCAAATTCATACGTGTTACAAGGTATGTCGAATGGATTGCAAACATTGTGCCAGTAATTAAGAAAAATGGTACATTAAGGGTGTGCATAGATTTCAGAGATTTGAATGCTGCTACACCCAAAGATGAATATCCTATGCCTGTGGCGGAAATGCTAGTCGATTCTGCCGCTGGCTATGAATACCTGAGTATGCTCGATGGTTATTCAGGATATAATCAAATATTCATTGCTGAAGAGGATGTGTCGAAAACAGCTTTTCGATGCCCTGGGGCCCTAGGCACTTACGAATGGGTAGTGATGCCTTTTGGCCTAAAGAACGCTGGGGCAACATACCAGCGAGCAATGAATACTATCTTCCATGATTTTATTAACACTTTTATGCAAGTATATATTGATGACATTGTTATAAAATCTGTTTCCAGGAAGAATCATATTGACCACCTTCGACAATCATTCGAAAGAATGAGAGAACATGGTCTGAAGATGAACCCTTTGAAGTGTGCGTTCTGTGTGAAAGCTGGAGATTTCTTGGGCTTCGTTGTCCACAAGAAAGGAATCGAAATCAACCAGAACAAGACGAAGGCAATTCTGGAAGCGAAAGCGCCATCGAATAAGAAGGAACTGCAATCTCTGTTGGGCAAGATAAATTTCTTAAGGAGGTTTATATCTAACCTAAGTGGGAAAGCTCAGGCCTTTTCACCCTTACTTCGACTGAATAAGGAGGGGTTCGAATGGGGGCAAGAGCAACAAGAAGCCTTCGACAAAATCAAAGGGTACCTCACTAAGCCACCTATTTTGGTGCCTCCTTGTAGCAATAGGAGTATGAGATTGTACATAGCTGCATCCGACAAAACTTTGGGAAGCATGTTAGCCCAAGAAGATGAGAATGGCGTCGAAAGACCCATTTATTATCTTAATAGAGTTTTGAACGATGCAGAAACTAGATATAGTGAAGTTGAAAAATTGTGTCTATGTCTGTATTTCTCTTGTACAAAACTCAAGCAATATATAAAACCAGTTGATGTGTATGTTTCGTCTCATTTTGATGTTTTCAAGTATATGTTGTCGAAACCTATCTTGCATAGTCGAATTGGCAAGTGGGAATTAGCATTAACTGAATACTCCTTGACCTTTATGCCTCTTAAGGCAGTAAAAGGACAAGTGGTTGCGGACTTTATAGTCGACCACTCAATTCAAGTTGAGGATATTAATTATGTGGAGATAGAGCCTTGGAAATTCTACTTCGATGGTTCCAGCCATAAAGATGGAACATGGGTAGGAGTCTTGATCATTTCTCCAGAAAAAATTCCAACAACATTCAAGTACAAGATATCAGGTTCTTGTTCGAACAATGAGGCTGAGTATGAAGCTCTAATTACTGGCCTTGAGATATTGTTGGAATTGGGGGCAACTCGAGTCGAAATAATGGGAGACTCAGAGTTAGTCATTAAGCAAGTCACAAAGGAATATAAATGCATAAGAGAAAATCTCATTATGTACTTTGTGATAGCAAATCGTTTGTTGAAAAAGTTTGAAATGGTCAATATTCGACACATTCCCAGAGTGGAAAATCAAATAGCCAACGACTTGGCACAAATTGCATCTGGGTATAAGATTTCAAAAACGAGATTACAAAGAGCAATCGAAGTTCGAGAAAAGATAAAAGCAACTTGTCTATCACCAACAGATTTGGAATCGACGAGACTAGGATATGCTGATCAAAGTAACTTCGAAATTTCGTTCATAGATAATTTGTCAGAGCAAGATTGGAGGAAACCCATTGTGGATTATCTTCAAAATCCAGGAGCTTCGACGGAACGAAAAACGAAGTACAGGGCGTTGAGTTATGTACTCATGGGTAATGAGTTATTTAAGAAAACGCCTGAAGGGGTATTGCTAAAATGTTTAAGTGAAACTGAGGCATACATAGCCCTTTCGACTACGCACGCTGGAGCATGTGGGGCTCACCAAGCAGGCCATAAGATGAAATGGTTGTTGTTTCGACAAGGACTATACTGGCCCACTATGCTGAAAGATTGTGTTGAGTTCGCCAAAGGCTGCCAAGAATGTCAAGTCCATACAGGCATCCAGCATGTACCAGCAAGCGAACTTCACTCGATAGTGAAACCTTGGCCCTTTAGAGGATGGGCGTTGGACCTCATTGGAGAGATTCGACCAGCATCATCAAAGAGTCAGAAGTATATACTGGTAGGCATTGATTATTTTACTAAGTGGATCGAAGCTATCCCTTTAGTCAATGTAGACCAAGAAAATGTCATTGAATTTATTCAAAAGAACATTATCTTTAGGTATGGAATCCCTGAGACTATAACTACTGATTAAGGATCAGTTTTCACTGGTCGAAAGATGCAGGAATTTGCTCAGGACACAGGTTTCAAACTCCTAACATCAACTCCTTATTATGCACAGGCAAATGGTCAAGTCGAAGCAGCAAACAAAGTAGTGATTGGCTTGATAAAAAAGCATGTTGGGAAGAAACCAAAAAATTGGCATAAGACGTTAGACCAGATTTTGTGGGCTTGTCGAACGTCCCCAAAAGAAGCCACAGGTACAACACCATATAGGCTAACTTTTGGCCATGATGCAGTGTTGCCAGCAGAAATTTGTCTTCAATCTGCAAGGGTTCAGAGACATTATGATATTCCCTCTGAAATTTATTGGAATATGATGTTAGACGAACTAGTGGATTTAGACGAAGAAAGATTGCATGCTCTTGACCTACTCAGGCTTCAGAAGAAAAGAGTAGAAGACTCTTATAATAAAAAGGTGAAACCTAAGGTATTTTCGCCTGAAGAACTAGTTTGGAAGGTGATTCTTCCCATGGATCGAAGGGATCGAAGCATGGGGAAATGGTCACCCAAATGGGAAGGACCATTCAGAGTTATCCAAACTTTTTCTGGTGGAGCCTATGAAGTCGAAGAGTTAGGTGAAGATAAAAGGCTCTTGAGAGTAAATGGTAAATATTTGAAAAAATACAGACCTACACTCCAAGAGATAAAAATAAAATAACAAGACTAAATTAACCATAAAAAAGCCAAAATGGAAAATTTTTATAATTTTTAGCCAAGATGGCAATGTTATCGAATACAGATTACAAAATATGGTTAAGAAGCAGAATCAATCAAAAGGGAACGGAGTCCTTGAGTCGAAGGTATTTGATTTGCTGCAGCTCCAATCTTTTGTTGCACCAGGCATTCGCCTGCACAAGCTTGGCAATCTGATCGTCGAAGCCTTGGGCCTTCTCAGCAAATTCTAGGCCTTGTTTGATTTCAGTTTGACTCTCGGTGTCTGAGACGGTCGAAAGAAGTTCCTCCTTGCGTTTAGTATTGGCATTTATCTTAGCCTCTATTTCTTCGATTTGCGCTCTGAAGGAAGCATTCTCTCGATCGATGGCATCAACTTCTTCTTGTGTAGATGCTTTTTGCTTCGACAACTCCGCAATTCGAGAAGTTGTCTCCGAAACAGCAGTCCATGCAGAAGAGCTTTTGCCATATAATACCTCAAGCTGACTATTAAAGCCCCTTTGGCGCCTATAATCTGCTGAGACTTGATCGATAATGGAGTGTAACTCCATGATCAAGCCTGAAACTTCTGGAGCTACAGCTAACAAGTCGACAGCATTCAAAACATCCCTCAAGTATGATGGAGCAGTAGGGTCCCCCTCCAAAGCTTTCATCAAGTCCTTCTTGAAAAACTGAGCCTTAACCTTCGCCAAAGCTTCATCGAGAGGAGACGTTTCAGTGGACTTCCCCGACAAGGTAGGAACCTCCTGACTAGCATCAGACGAACTCTTGCTCTCGATGATGGCGTTGAGATAGCTAACAGGGTCAGTTTGCTTCAAGAGTTCTAAGTCCTCCTTCGACTTGTGCTTTGTTGAAGTAACAGCCCTTGCAACAGCATTGTCTTGGGTTTGAGGTTGTTGAGTGACAGTTGCCTCGACTGGATTCCCTTCGACTCGGACTGTGGCAGCGCCAGCGTCATCTTGGTGCCTTTCGCCGGCGTCACCTTGGTTCTCTTCGCCAGCGACACCTTGATCCTCTTCGCCAGCATTGCCTTGGTCCCCTTCGTCACGATTCTCTTCCGACAGATCCACCACCTGAACCTCTTTTGGCTGTTGTTCTTCCGTTTGAGGATCTTCTGCTGGTTTTTCTACCGTCTCAGCATTGGCCTCATTTATTTCAGTATGGGCTTCGTCATTCTCCAAGCCTTTTTCTTGTGGCCTGCTGAGTTCAGCAGACTCCAATGTTTCAGAAGTCCTTGGCGGTGAGCTTTCAGTGGTGTCCTGAAAAAGAAGAAGAAGAATTTTCAAAATTCGAAGGAGACATAATCGAATGTAGGTATCTACACCTAAGTTACAAAGAGGTCTAAGAGATTACCTGTAAATTAGCTTCAGCCCCAGGGCTGGAATTGTCGCTTTCGACAGGCTTATTGAGAAGAACGTTTAATTCCTCCTCCGTTGGCTCCTCGATGATCACTGGAGGTGGCCTGGGCTTTCTCCCAGCAACCTTTATTCTAATTGTTCGACCCTCAGGAGCAGGAGCAGGAGCGTCCTTCGTCAGCTTTCGCCTTTTTAGAGGAGCAGGGGGAGAGTCATCTTCTTCGTCGCTCCCGGATTCGACCGTCAGTGCTGGCCGTTTCTTGGGCGAAGGTGCCTAAAAAACCAATGGGAATTAGATTTAGCAATTGCATCGAAAGTCAAAAAATTGAAAGCCAGAAGAAAATAATGAAAGTCTGGTGACCGATACAGAAGGCTTTTTCGAAGGGCCTTCCCCCTGTTGGTTTGTTGTGGTCTTCGCCGGCGCTACAGTCTTCGCCGGCGGTGGAGGTTTTGTTGAGGGGCCTCCTCCCTGTTGGCCTTCTACAGCCTTCTTGGCTGCAGGCTTTCAAACAACTGAAAGCAAATAAAATAATTAACAGGCTAGCAGTCGAAAGAGAAAGACAAAGTAATTCGAAAGGATGAACTTACATTTCTTTATTTTGTCCAAGACGAGGACAAAAGATTTCTGAAACTCATCCACGAAGTCCTTCTCGTCGAAAAACTCCTCAGCGTAATAACTTTTCCACCACTCCTCGAAGGATGGTGAGCAAAGATAGTTGAGCTGGTAGTCAAACAACGAGAGAACTGTTCGACCAGCATATCTTCCGATATGTTTAGTGGCAGCTTCTTCGGTGTAGTCATTGCAGAAGTACAACATAGACTTCTCCCTTGGGAAAATTGGAGAAGGTAGGGTTTGAATAATACCAAACTGGCGAGACACCAGGTTTGGTTGATATGCAATTAGACTCAGGTGAGTCTTAGAGCTCCTAAATCGAAGAGGCATGATCCTTGGTGTGAGGAACGCCTCCCACATTGTTGTATGTTCGTCAACCTGAGGACCACTCGACGTCCTAGGATGTGGCCTTGTGAACCATGCTGGGCCTACCTTCCGTCGAGCAAACGGAGCCATAGTCGAAGCAAACTCTTTCCTTCGAGCAAACATCAGAATGAAGTTTGTGAAAGTTTGCTGAAGCTCCAGTCCATCTTCCATTGGAGTCAACAGAGCCAGTCTGGTTCCTTCGACACGTCTGTTCGCTATCTCTGGAGCCTGCTCGTTTATCTGAATCTTCTTAGGCAAGAAAGATTCGAAGGTGGCATTGAGCCACAGTTGGAGCAGCCAAAAAGGTCCAGCAAGCAGCAGACTGGCCCTGTTCTCGATAATCTTCAGAAGAGTCGCCCCATTACTAATCGAATCGTAGAGGCTAGCCAAAATCAATTCTGCCAAACAGATATTTTGGCCATGATGGAGTTGAGTGGCGAGAGTGACCATCTTCTTAGTCACCTGTAAGGACTTCGAGCAAAACACAAAGCGCGTCAGCCATAAGGCTAGAAACGCAATATGTTCGACATCCGACACAGCATCTGTCGACCTGTCGTGGTAGTGATTGATGAAGGTGGTATAGGTTGGTTTGGTGGCAGAGAATCCAATTTGATCCTCCGACATCTCCTCCGGATCGAAGTAGTCCCCGGTGGGTCGAAGGCCAGTGATAGCGGCCACATCGAAGAGTGTAGGAGTCAGCATCCCACAGGGAAGATGGAAAGTGAAGTGGGAGTAGTCCCAGAAAAGTAGAGAAGCTATCAACATCTCCAGAGAATAGTTCAGACCTGTCTTCGACAGCATCACCAGGTCGAAAATCCCCATATCTTTCCAGATCGAAGCTTGGCGTTTCTCCATTTTTTCTAGCCAAGCAACGTAATCAGGAGTAAGGCTAGGGCCAGACCTGAAAGCCCTAACACCTTTGTTGAAGAAACGAAGGTCGATTTTCTCTTTAGCAGGGTCTTCATTATCCTCTGCATCTTTCTTGGCGCATGCAACCGGTTTGAGTCTCTCAACTACCGGAAAATAACTCTTGATCTTCATGGCCTCAGCAATACTTGGATACAAGGGGCCAGACATAGCAAAGATCTGGTTGGAATATCCAACCGGGATCATAAGGTGGTGCGAGTAAGCATCACGTACAGCGATGTCCAAGGGTTCAGGGACCCTTCGTTGGCCCGTGGAAGTTACTACTGGAGCGGTGACGAAAACCTTAGGTTTGACGTTTCCAGATGGTACGGTGGCGCTAGGAGCATTGGAACCAGATGTCATTGTTAATGGTGAGGATGAAGACGAAGTGAAGAAAAAGGGTTTGCAAAGTTGACAAGTTTGTATGAAAATGGAGAAGTCTGAAAGCTAGATAGCGTAAAAAGTCCCACAGTGGGTACTTACTGCTATTTATAGTAGTGGGGGAAGATCCCCAAAACCGAGGACATTAAATGTCATTTAATGTTGCAGGAGATAGTGGGACACGTGGCATCCCCCTGTTGTTTTAGCCGTTCTGCAGAAATGGAGGGGCGCAGCGTGCGTCCTCGTTTTTGGGAATTGTCATAATGACAAATTCTGAAATGACGTTTGGCACTGCACGCCGTACTGAGGTGACGTCTTAGGTACGGATAAATGATGGTTTTCTTGGGATTGCCAGTGGTTGGTAGAAGACAACAAAAAGTGCACAATTTAATTTGTGACTAAGCGTGGAAAGACAGGTGTCGAATGGCGTTTCAAAGAATGCCTTTTTCTTTCAGAGTCGAAATAAGGCATTCTTGGGGGGCAATTTGTTAGCTCCTAAATTCGACACCCTTGTTTCATTGATATCAGCCATTAGGGCTGAAGGATGTTTTCGACCAGCTAAGTCCGTCGAAATGCCCATCGAAAGATGGCAAGGTACTTAGAAGATTTCTTCCAAGGGAGAAGTTGGTTGCCTTCGACGTCGAAGGTGTTTCTCGTCGAAGATGCTTCTCGACGAAGGTGTTCGATGGTTCAGAGTGGAACGGTTTGAAATTCAAGCGTTTGGAGGGAAAACGGTTTCCAGCGGTTACCAAGTGCAACGTGCAAAGATCTGGAGCGTCGAACGTTGAGAACGTGCCAAGTGGAATCATCTCGAAGCAGTGTAACTGCCCGACGGTTACTTGGGATGTTTTTAGTATAAATAGTAGTAGTCATGTAGTTTCTCGCGTGTGTTCACAATATATACAAAGTCACTCATATAGATTCGAGTACCCAGCGTGTGAGAAAGAATTGTTGAGAAATGTATGTGTGAAACACCAACTTTATTAATCAAAGTCATTTACTTTTCCAGAAATTTACTTGCTTTCTTCTTTACTTTCCTGTCGAACCCTTTCATTTAAAGCCTTATTTATTTTACCAAGTCCTTTCTTCATGCAATTTACTTAAAGCCTCTTTATTTTATTGTCACTTAACCAATATCCAATTTAATCAAAACTTCAAAATCAACCTATGTCCTAGGATCAATCTGATCGATCCTGCGAGTAACCAAATAAGTAACCATTTGGAGGATCAGCGGTTGTTTACCAAATACCAAGGTAAACAAGACCCACACGAATTCCCTCCAAAACGCATCATTCACTCTTTCTTTTGACCCCATTTGCTTCTCTATAAATAGAGGGTCATCCCCCATCAATTTTCCCAAGCTTAGAGAGCCAAGAACACCCTGCCAAAACCTTACACGAACCCACTTTTGATGAATTCAATTTTTGAAATTTAAGCTTCCTTTTCCAAAATTCTTTGCGCATTCATCATCCTTGAATTTCATACAAACTCTCCAACACTTAAACCAATCAAAACGACCCATAATTCAAGCTACAGAAGTCCAGTTTCAGAGCTTCTCACTTGAACTTCGAAAAGGTAGAATTATCCACCATTTGGATCCAAATCAAGCACTAATTTGTTCTACTCCTTTGTCTGATTCTAATGCTACTTACAATTTTTAAATCCATTGAGAATTGAGAGAGAAATCTCAAATTGAAGGTGCTCGCTATTTTTCTGTGTTTTGATTCATATCTCTCTCCATACCTTACATAAATTTGGCGCGATGGTTGTGTTAGAGTCGTCTTGAAGAAACGAGTTCAATGATGCTAGCCTGGGATCTTAATTTTTCCATTTAAAAGATGTCACAAAATCCCCATTGCAGGGTGTCTAGAGGTTGAAGACGATGACATGTTCGTCTCAACCAATGATAGCGTGCCAAGCGTTTTAATTTCATTGGTTGCCCTTTTTCTGATCACATGTGTGTTTCACTAAGGTCCATATCAAGCACAGCGCGTCTAGTCCATTGGATTAGCTTACTAACGCGTTTTGACTATGATCTGATGGTCCACATCTTTTTGGTTTTATTTTACTTTCTGATTTTATATTTTATTTGATTAAATTTTCAAAAATTCATAACTCTTTTATTTTTTATCCAAAAATTGTGAAACAAATTCACAAAAATACTTTGAATTATTTTTGATCTCATGAATATTTTTTCACATTTTTATTTTGACATTTGGTATTTTTTATATTTTTTGTATTATTTGCTTTCTTTTAATTACTTAAAAAATACTTTCTGACATTTTTTAATTCTGAAAAAATTCATAAATATTATTTTGCATATTTTTGACTTTCTGAAATTTTTATGGAATTTTATGTTAAGGTTTACTATTTTTTAACTATTTTATGTTTGTTTGAACAATTTTAAATAGTTTAAAAATAGTTTCTGACTTTTAAAAATTACCAAATTTTTTATAAAAATATTTGGATCCATTTCTGATTTTTCTATGGCCTTATTTTTCATTTCTTGATTAACTTGAACATAATTGATATTTTCCTCATTATTTTCTATTTTTAAACATTTTTTAACTCTTTTAATGTATATATTAAATATATTATTATTTTGTGATTATTTTCTGGCTGTCTTGAGTTGATTTTTTGATCATGACTTTATTAACATCATTGGATCCATGGTGTTGAGTTCAACTCCACCAAAATGGATGAATGATTTTAATAATAGTTTGATTAAATTTTTAATTCAAATGTGGTTTATTCATCTTTTTGCCCTAATCCACTTCATCTCATCCCCTTCTTATTGCACTAAATGTTGTTGGAGCATGATCTCTATATCATGTCTCAAAACAAATGGTGCACAGATTGCTATTGACCGGCCTCAAAATAGGTGCGACTTCTATATAAGTCCACTTACGATTGCTTAACATAGCGCTAAATTTTGTCCTGATTCGAATAAATGATCATTCATGGCCCAAACTTATGATTGCAAGCCCAAGTATGTTAATTTGATCTCTTTGATCCAATAACCTTGAGATTCATTGTGTGGAGGCTTTGGTTCTACCAATCCTCTAATGGATCTACAACACCTTTGGTCAACACGGATCACTTAAACATCGTTGATCATTAAATGGTACTTGTGAGAATTCCAAATGGATGATATACTTGACAAAAAGCAAATGCAACTTGTTGTGTGGAGGATTTGGTTCTACCAATCCTCTAATGAGTTCCAAATGCAAGTTTCAAGATGGTCATCCAACTAATCACTAATTATTGACTTGTTTTATCTTATGCTTTTATTCTTTTTATGCTTTATGTACTATTTATTTTCCAGCATTTACATTTCATGCCATTTTCATCTTTGCTCATTTGAGCATTTATTTTCTTGTAATTTTTACTTTGCTCACTTGAGATTTTCTTTTATTTTCTTAAGATACTTAATAATCAACATAAACCCTAAAAAACTCTTAATGGTACTTGGACTATTTGGTTACTATCCTTGGCATTATGGAGCGTGGGACTATTTCTTGGACTTAGGATTAGAAACCTTGGTCTATCTTGGAGACCTTGTGATCTTATTTGATTATTTTGTCTGGAGTTTTTGAGGTTTACCTCAAGACATTGGGTTGCTTGTTTGTTTTTGTGTGTAGGTTTTTGTGATTACATTCTCTGTTTGTAATCTGGAATTCACCCGTATACAGTCGTTACTCTGCCCAATTTTTGTGAAGACTTAATACACTTGAAGAGGTCAAGTATCTTTGCTTGCTTGGTTTTCAATCCAAAGAATGGGAATTTTATCTTGGTTCATAATGTCAAGTTTTGGCTTCTTGTTGGTTAGATGATTCTTCTCCTTAGCTTTTACCTTATGCTTTAGGATAGCCTCTTCTACTCCTCCCATCTTCTTTAATTTCAAAAAATCTTCTCCCTCCTTTTAAAAACTCTTCTTGTTTTGAAACTTGAAACACTTTCATAATAAACTTGGACTTATGTCGATGCATTTTCAAAACATTTTCATAAATAAACTTCAATCAATTTAATAATACCTTGACATTTTTTTTGTGAGAAGACTAAAAGTCAATCAATCTCATTTCAAACCATTTTGACACTTTGGCTTTTATCTTTAAACATTTCTCAAAAGATTAGACTCTTGTCAATCCTTGTAGTGATGCAAACAACTATACTTATACAAAATGTAGTGAAGAGAGATATTTTCCACTTTGGTGTTGAGTGAGGCATTGTTGATTTTAAGATCCAAGCCATATCCTCCACTTTAAGATGATACAAATTCTCCTTTCTCATGATTGTGGGTAGTAAGTATGTTTTACACACGGACAATGACGAGGATGTCTTATCTCTTAAAATCAACCAACACACTTGTGTTTCAAATTTTTAAAAGAGGAACTACGTGTACCCTGATGCCTTATTGCATGAAAGGTGGTACATAGGCACTAAAGGTTCGCAACCGCGGCGGGTGCAAAAATCATAAAAATATTTCTTTTATCACCTCCACCATCCATTTTATATACAACACATTTTTATAGCCAAAATATACAGATTTTTTCAAAGAGGTTCCTGCGGAGTACCGTAGATGTTTAGGGTGCTAATACCTTCCCTTTGCATAACCAACCCCCTTACCTTAAATCTTTCCCCATTTTTTGGGTTATTCGCTCTTTTCCCATTCCTTTGGAAATAATAAAGCGCGGTGACGATTTTTATTTTGATTTGTATAAAGTCTAGTTAATCCAATGGCTTAGTCTTGAACATTTCTACCGCTACACCGGCCATGACACTAATAACTATTGGGCTCTAAAGAACAAAGTACAAGATCTCATTGAAGCCAAAGAGATCAAATTTGATGCGCCCAAAAAGCCAAATGTCATTTCTGCCCCTATGCCCAAACATGGCCATAATACCAATGCTATTGAAGAAGATATGTTTATTACTTTAGTTGATGAACTTATGACCCCACTCCTGGATATCAAAATGAACTTATTAAATGCCAGTGTATTCCCAGGCTGTGATGAAAGTTGTCATTTATGTTTGTCCTCACCAACCAGTTGTCCTTTGTTGAAAGCATGCGTTCAGTGCCTAATAGATAACAAGGAAATTTTGTTCGAAAAGACTTTTGTTCCACCTGTTCCTTTTAAAGATGTTTCTATCATTACCATTTCGGCCAATCCTTCCAGGGTCTCCACCAAAAGACCCGTTAGAATTACATCAGTTCCGAAAGCAACTCCTTTGATAATTACAATGCCTGGACCAGTCCCGTATTCGTCAGACAAAATCATACCAAGGAATTGTGGAGGGGATGTCTACTACCACGGTATCAAGCAAGATTTCCACCCGCCGAAGATTCAAGTTCCGAGAAAGTTAACTTCGATATCAGTAATATTGCACGGACTAGCAAGATTACCTGAAGCGGAAGGATATTCTCTCCAGAAATTGCTCCCCCAAAAGCAGTTTCTGGACCCATAATTATTCTTGTTGTTACTCTTCCAAAAGTTGTTCCCGGTCCTACAATCATCTCTGCTAGTACTCCAACTGACAAAACTGTTACGATCCCTATTATCACTCCTACTGAAGTTCTTGCTACCGAGTCAACCAAGACTCGAGGTAAAAGTATTCTGATTGAGCATGTCCAGACGAAGGCATAGTCAGTAGCTATTCCTAAGACTTCCCGTAAAGAGATGGAGGAAATTCTAAAGATCATAAAAAGAAGCGACTACGATGTAGTTGAACAACTGGGGCAAACTCCATCTAAAATTTCCATGCTGGCTTTACTACTATGTTCCAAGGCGCATGCAAAAGCCTTGGTAAAATTCCTGAAAACTGCCCATGTACCCCAAGAGACATATGCCGATCAGTTCAGAGACTACATAGCCAACTTAATTGCAGATAATGGTCTAGGTTTTTCAGATGCTGATTTAACGCCAAAATGAAGGAAGCATAATAAGACATTGCATGTCTCAGTGGAATGTAGGGGCACAACCTTGGCTCATGTTTTGATGGACACTGGCTCGTCTCTTAATGTGTTGCCTAAAAAAGCTCTTAATAGGCTTGACTGTTAGGGATTGACATTGAAGCCAAGCAACATAGTAGTAAGGGCTTTTGACGGCTCGAAAAGGATGGTGCATGGGGAAGTGGGTATCCCCATAAAGGTTGTAACCCAAACATTCAATTCAACTTTTTATGTAATGGACATCCGCCCTTCATACTCCTGCTTGCTAGGCCGACCATGGATCCACAATACTGGCGTTGTTACTTCTACGTTGCATAAAATGCTGAAGTATCTGATTCAAGGGAAGATTATCATCATTCATGGAGAATAAGAGTTTATGATCAGTGTGATCGGTGGAAATAGAACTGACTGTTTGAAATGCTGGTTCGCGTTTGCGTTTCGCAAAATGTCGCGGTAAGCAAGAGTCGTCACCGTCTTTTATTTTCTCCAACAAGGAAAGGACAAAAGCACAGCAAAATTCCTTTTCGAGATGTTTCTCGGTTCGGGAGGTAGATTATAGAAAGGGAAGGTGTTAGCACCCTTTCTATCCGTGGTTATCCACGAGCTCTTAGGTACTTGCTCACTATGTTTTCAAAATGTTTTGCTTTTCTTGTGTTTGTGGGTTTTGAAAAAGTTTGTTTGAAAACTTCGATTTAACTCTTAAATCTGTCCTCAAGAGTGTATGAAGTATTGTTTGAAAACTTTGGTCAGAAAAGTGTAAGTGCGAAAAGTATTTTTGTTTTGAAAGAGCAAGTACCTAAGAACCTCTACCTACTCAAAAGAAATTAAGCTGTGTAAATGTCCTTTAGACAGTACTATCCCCCTATTGAGAAGTAGGTAGCACCGTCGTTGGAGTTTTCGGGTCAATTCGATTATAGGGACATGTGGTCACCAAAGCAATAGTAGGACGCCTTAGCTGTAACTCTAATGTCTTAGATCGATTTTTATCAATGCAACCGTTTCGAGGCAACTTGATCTTTAGACAAGAGGGCGACCTCTAAAACACCATATACTCAATGACCACGTCGAGGCAACCAAGTGAGGCGTACCCTAGGAGTGGCATGTGCGAGTGTGTCAGGTTTCAGTTATGTTATCTTGCTACATGTTATGGTGAGCTACGATTGATTTTATTTTCAGATAAGTCTTGTCATGCATAGTCTAGTTAACATACATCTAACAGTTAATAGTTGCGGAAAATAAATCTAAACTATTACAAGGCGTCGAGTATTTACATCGCCAAAAACAAACCCTTGAAAAGTAAATGCTAGAAAATAAATAAAAGCGATAAAAAGTCCTAATTAAAGTTATTACATCCTCGAAACAATTACATAATATGGATCAAAAATTAATAAAACAAACAGACGCGCGAGAGAAATTTTAGGGTTTTGACCCTTTTTTGAGAAAGAAAGAGTTTTTGATTATTTATGAATTAAATTAAATTAAACCTAATTAATTAATTAATAAAAAAGAAATATTTTTGGTTTTTTAATGTCTCAAGGAAATAAATAAATAAATGATTAAAAGTTGTCAAAAACCCTAATTCTATATTAGTTTTATTTATTGTGAAAATACTAAAATTAACCTAATTAACTAAATAAATTAATTATGTTAGTATTTATTTACAAAATAACTAATTAAATTTAATAAATAAAAATATTATTATTTTTTATGTTTTCTGGATTTATTATGAAAAAATTAATTTGTTTAATTAAGTGATAATAATAATAATTAATGGTAAAATAATTAAATGAAAAAATATAAAAAGAAGAATAAACCAGGGGGGTGCTGGCCCAATTAGGAGGTATGTTTGTAATTCTGAAGTCCAATTGCTCAAGCCTGTTTGACTTTCTGAGATCCTCCATGCGCTGGTTGACCAAGGACTATGGTGGTCATTCCATCCTGGCCTTCAAATTTGCTTTGCAAGCCACTTGGCGTGTTGATAATTGAGGTATATGGTGGACATCTCCTGGGCATAGCATAGGAATATCTGGAAAGAAAAATTAAATAAGTGTTTGGGGGACCTGGGATTCGAACCCAGGTCCCAAGGTTCATAGGCCAATACGCTCAACCACTCCACCAACCTGCTTTAGTCATTAGTGGAATAATAAACATTCATTATATATGCAAACCAATTAACATGTTGGCCAATACGCTCAACCACTCCACCCTGTCTTTGTTGAGCAGGCATGGGATTAGAGATCTGGGTTGCTCCTACATGTTGATCATGACGACTCTTTTGACCATACATAGCATTAGACTCTTTCTTCCCATTGTAGGGCTTTTTCTGAGCATCGGAAGGTGTAGCTTCTTGAATCTTCCCGCTTTTGATGCCAGCTTCAATTCTTTCACCGGTCAAGATAAGGCCTGTGAACCCGGCTGAAGAGTTTCCAATCAAATGGTTAAAGAATGGATCAGACAGGGTCCCCAGAAACATATCAACAAGTTCACGATCAGTTAAAGGTGGTTGTACCCTTCCAGCCAGGTCTCTCCACATTTGAGCATACTCTTTAAATCCTTCGCCCGTCCCTATTGACATACCCTGGAGTTGGGTACGCGTAGGAGCGAGGTCGGAATTATATTGATACTGCTTGAAGAATGCAGTAGCCAAATCCTCCCAGTTACGGATACTGGCCCCATCCAGCTGATAGAACCATTCAAGTTGAGTCCCTGAAAGACTATCCTGGAAGAAATGGATCCACAAATTCTTGTCAGCAGTGTAAGGTTGGATCTTCCTTACATACGACCGGAGGTGCAGTTTTGGGCAGGAATTTCCGTCGTATTTGGCAAAAGCAGGTGCCTTGAACTTATGTGGAATTACCACCCCAGAGGATAAGCCTAGGTCTCCAAAGTCCAACCCGGGCACATTTTGTATCTCCATGGCGCTTAAATGGTCCTCCAACTGTTTATACCTATCCTTAGCAGGAGGATACTGCTCTTCATCATAATCCGTCTCGTTGTCGGAGACCACGGGACTAGGAACCCTTCTCTCTTGTGGGTTGTCTTTTCCTACAGATGAGGTAGTCAACTCAACCTCATTCTGTAATCCATTCCCAAATCTGCGTCCAGTGTTGAACAAGACGGTCCTCTTCTTCTTTTTCTTCCTCTCTTTCAGAATCAGAGTCTTCAAATCCTGTTGACCCTGGGCTAGGCTCATAACCAACTGTTGGAACTGGGCATTCTGGGTCTGGAGGGCCTTGATAGCTTGTTCAGTGGAAGGTTCAGTAGACATGATGATTGCTGAAATAAACAGCGAAGAAGATAAGTGACCTGTAAAAGGGTACCTGTTATGCATGTATGTATGATATGTATGCAATGTTTTCAAGGATCTCGCGGGGTAATCAAGAAACTGTTAGAATTTGAATTTTGTAGCTTGGTTGAAGGAACTTCATGTTGCTGAGAGTCCTTCTTCAAGAGTCAGGCTCACCATATCGAGTGGGTCATAGCCCTTGACTCAAGTTATCATGTTTTGATCTCCGAACAACCTTGGCTAGAGGAAAATAAATCCCCTTTGCCCCTTGCTAGACATCATGACCTGCATCACAAACCTTTGAGATCCTTGAAATGGGTTAGTCCTTATGCAAGATGTATGCAATGTTATGATGTTATGATGTCATGGTAAAGGCACACCACAAGTATTCACAAAAGGCAAACATGGTAGAGGCACACAAGTCACACAACAGAGCCCTTAGATTTCAGGCTGGCATGAAGTTTAGGTACTACCCTCTTTCAGTTTCAGTTGGTTAAGACCTGTCCTAAAAAATAGTAACCGGGTTCTAGAGGATCTCAATATCACTGACTACCCTCAATCGGTCATAACTCCAGCTTAGCAACCTTTTCTTGCGGCCGGAACCATCGCGAGAGTTTAACCTCAATGAGTGTAGCATACTGCTACTGTTCTATGGCCAAGTTGGTCAATTTAAGGTTCTAAGGTCAGTTGGTTCTTAATGACTCCTCAGAAGACCCATATTCTCCTTGTTCCAACACAAGGGATATCGGTACAGACCAAGGTGTCACACCAACGTAGCTACTGCTTCACCCGTGTCGGTCTACGCCGGACAGGTCCCTCACAGTTTATTGCTACTTACCTAAAGGGTATTCCCCAGATCCGGGTTAGGATCTATAAAACTCTGATGCAAACCCACAAAATTAAAGCATACAAGGCATACAATTGAAAACATAGAATGATCTAATCCTAAGGTACACCTCACTTATTAATGTCCCCAGCAGAGTCGCCAGTTCTGTGATCGGTGGAAATAGAACTGACTGTTTGAAATGCTGGTTCGCGTTTGCGTTTCGCAAAATGTCGCGGTAAGCAAGAGTCGCCACCGTCTTTTATTTTCTCCAACAAGGAAAGGACAAAAGCACAACAAAATTCCTTTTCGAGATGTTTCTCGGTTCGGGAGGTAGATTATAGAAAGGGAAGGTGTTAGCACCCTTTCTATCCGTGGTTATCCACGGGCTCTTAGGTACTTGCTCACTATGTTTTCAAAATGTTTTGCTTTTCTTGTGTTTGTGGGTTTTGAAAAAGTTTGTTTGAAAACTTCGATTTAACTCTTGTATATGTCCTCAAGAGTGTATGAAGTATTGTTTGAAAACTTTGGTCAGAAAAGTGTAAGTGCGAAAAGTATTTTTGTTTTGAAAGAGCAAGTACCTAAGAACCTCTACCTACTCAAAAGAAATTAAGCTGTGTAAATGTCCTTTAGACAGTACTATCCCCCTATTGAGAAGTAGGTAGCACCGTCGTTGGAGTTTTCGGGTCAATTCGATTATAGGGACATGTGGTCACCAAAGCAATAGTAGGACGCCTTAGCTGTAACTCTAATGTCTTAGATCGATTTTTATCAATGCAACCGTTTCGAGGCAACTTGATCTTTAGACAAGAGGGCGACCTCTAAAACACCATATACTCAATGACCACGTCGAGGCAACCAAGTGAGGCGTACCCTAGGAGTGGCATGTGCGAGTGTGTCAGGTTTCAGTTATGTTATCTTGCTACATGTTATGGTGAGCTACGATTGATTTTATTTTCAGATAAGTCTTGTCATGCATAGTCTAGTTAACATACATCTAACAGTTAATAGTTGCGGAAAATAAATCTAAACTATTACAAGGCGTCGAGTATTTACATCGCCAAAACAAACCCTTGAAAAGTAAATGCTAGAAAATAAATAAAAGCGATAAAAAGTCCTAATTAAAGTTATTACATCCTCGAAACAATTACATAATATGGATCAAAAATTAATAAAACAAACAGACGCGCGAGAGAAATTTTAGGGTTTTGACCCTTTTTTGAGAAAGAAAGAGTTTTTGATTATTTATGAATTAAATTAAATTAAACCTAATTAATTAATTAATAAAAAAGAAATATTTTTGGTTTTTTAATGTCTCAAGGAAATAAATAAATAAATGATTAAAAGTTGTCAAAAACCCTAATTCTATATTAGTTTTATTTATTGTGAAAATACTAAAATTAACCTAATTAACTAAATAAATTAATTATGTTAGTATTTATTTACAAAATAACTAATTAAATTTAATAAATAAAAATATTATTATTTTTTATGTTTTCTGGATTTATTATGAAAAAATTAATTTGTTTAATTAAGTGATAATAATAATAATTAATGGTAAAATAATTAAATGAAAAAATATAAAAAGAAGAATAAACCAGGGGGGTGCTGGCCCAATTAGGAGGTATGTTTGTAATTCTGAAGTCCAATTGCTCAAGCCTGTTTGACTTTCTGAGATCCTCCATGCGCTGGTTGACCAAGGACTATGGTGGTCATTCCATCCTGGCCTTCAAATTTGCTTTGCAAGCCACTTGGCGTGTTGATAATTGAGGTATATGGTGGACATCTCCTGGGCATAGCATAGGAATATCTGGAAAGAAAAATTAAATAAGTGTTTGGGGGACCTGGGATTCGAACCCAGGTCCCAAGGTTCATAGGCCAATACGCTCAACCACTCCACCAACCTGCTTTAGTCATTAGTGGAATAATAAACATTCATTATATATGCAAACCAATTAACATGTTGGCCAATACGCTCAACCACTCCACCCTGTCTTTGTTGAGCAGGCATGGGATTAGAGATCTGGGTTGCTCCTACATGTTGATCATGACGACTCTTTTGACCATACATAGCATTAGACTCTTTCTTCCCATTGTAGGGCTTTTTCTGAGCATCGGAAGGTGTAGCTTCTTGAATCTTCCCGCTTTTGATGCCAGCTTCAATTCTTTCACCGGTCAAGATAAGGCCTGTGAACCCGGCTGAAGAGTTTCCAATCAAATGGTTAAAGAATGGATCAGACAGGGTCCCCAGAAACATATCAACAAGTTCACGATCAGTTAAAGGTGGTTGTACCCTTCCAGCCAGGTCTCTCCACATTTGAGCATACTCTTTAAATCCTTCGCCCGTCCCTATTGACATACCCTGGAGTTGGGTACGCGTAGGAGCGAGGTCGGAATTATATTGATACTGCTTGAAGAATGCAGTAGCCAAATCCTCCCAGTTACGGATACTGGCCCCATCCAGCTGATAGAACCATTCAAGTTGAGTCCCTGAAAGACTATCCTGGAAGAAATGGATCCACAAATTCTTGTCAGCAGTGTAAGGTTGGATCTTCCTTACATACGACCGGAGGTGCAGTTTTGGGCAGGAATTTCCGTCGTATTTGGCAAAAGCAGGTGCCTTGAACTTATGTGGAATTACCACCCCAGAGGATAAGCCTAGGTCTCCAAAGTCCAACCCGGGCACATTTTGTATCTCCATGGCGCTTAAATGGTCCTCCAACTGTTTATACCTATCCTTAGCAGGAGGATACTGCTCTTCATCATAATCCGTCTCGTTGTCGGAGACCACGGGACTAGGAACCCTTCTCTCTTGTGGGTTGTCTTTTCCTACAGATGAGGTAGTCAACTCAACCTCATTCTGTAATCCATTCCCAAATCTGCGTCCAGTGTTGAACAAGACGGTCCTCTTCTTCTTTTTCTTCCTCTCTTTCAGAATCAGAGTCTTCAAATCCTGTTGACCCTGGGCTAGGCTCATAACCAACTGTTGGAACTGGGCATTCTGGGTCTGGAGGGCCTTGATAGCTTGTTCAGTGGAAGGTTCAGTAGACATGATGATTGCTGAAATAAACAGCGAAGAAGATAAGTGACCTGTAAAAGGGTACCTGTTATGCATGTATGTATGATATGTATGCAATGTTTTCAAGGATCTCGCGGGGTAATCAAGAAACTGTTAGAATTTGAATTTTGTAGCTTGGTTGAAGGAACTTCATGTTGCTGAGAGTCCTTCTTCAAGAGTCAGGCTCACCATATCGAGTGGGTCATAGCCCCTGACTCAAGTTATCATGTTTTGATCTCCGAACAACCTTGGCTAGAGGAAAATAAATCCCCTTTGCCCCTTGCTAGACATCATGACCTGCATCACAAACCTTTGAGATCCTTGAAATGGGTTAGTCCTTATGCAAGATGTATGCAATGTTATGATGTTATGATGTCATGGTAAAGGCACACCACAAGTATTCACAAAAGGCAAACATGGTAGAGGCACACAAGTCACACAACAGAGCCCTTAGATTTCAGGCTGGCATGAAGTTTAGGTACTACCCTCTTTCAGTTTCAGTTGGTTAAGACCTGTCCTAAAAAATAGTAACCGGGTTCTAGAGGATCTCAATATCACTGACTACCCTCAATCGGTCATAACTCCAGCTTAGCAACCTTTTCTTACGGACGGAACCATCGCGAGAGTTTAACCTCAATGAGTGTAGCATACTGCTACTGTTCTATGGCCAAGTTGGTCAATTTAAGGTTCTAAGGTCAGTTGGTTCTTAATGACTCCTCAGAAGACCCATATTCTCCTTGTTCCAACACAAGGGATATCGGTACAGACCAAGGTGTCACACCAACGTAGCTACTGCTTCACCCGTGTCGGTCTACGCCGGACAGGTCCCTCACAGTTTATTGCTACTTACCTAAAGGGTATTCCCCAGATCCGGGTTAGGATCTATAAAACTCTGATGCAAACCCACAAAATTAAAGCATACAAGGCATACAATTGAAAACATAGAATGATCTAATCCTAAGGTACACCTCACTTATTAATGTCCCCAGCAGAGTCGCCAGTTCTGTGATCGGTGGAAATAGAACTGACTGTTTGAAATGCTGGTTCGCGTTTGCGTTTCGCAAAATGTCGCGGTAAGCAAGAGTCGCCACCGTCTTTTATTTTCTCCAACAAGGAAAGGACAAAAGCACAACAAAATTCCTTTTCGAGATGTTTCTCGGTTCGGGAGGTAGATTATAGAAAGGGAAGGTGTTAGCACCCTTTCTATCCGTGGTTATCCACGGGCTCTTAGGTACTTGCTCACTATGTTTTCAAAATGTTTTGCTTTTCTTGTGTTTGTGGGTTTTGAAAAAGTTTGTTTGAAAACTTCGATTTAACTCTTGTATATGTCCTCAAGAGTGTATGAAGTATTGTTTGAAAACTTTGGTCAGAAAAGTGTAAGTGCGAAAAGTATTTTTGTTTTGAAAGAGCAAGTACCTAAGAACCTCTACCTACTCAAAAGAAATTAAGCTGTGTAAATGTCCTTTAGACAGTACTATCCCCCTATTGAGAAGTAGGTAGCACCGTCGTTGGAGTTTTCGGGTCAATTCGATTATAGGGACATGTGGTCACCAAAGCAATAGTAGGACGCCTTAGCTGTAACTCTAATGTCTTAGATCGATTTTTATCAATGCAACCGTTTCGAGGCAACTTGATCTTTAGACAAGAGGGCGACCTCTAAAACACCATATACTCAATGACCACGTCGAGGCAACCAAGTGAGGCGTACCCTAGGAGTGGCATGTGCGAGTGTGTCAGGTTTCAGTTATGTTATCTTGCTACATGTTATGGTGAGCTACGATTGATTTTATTTTCAGATAAGTCTTGTCATGCATAGTCTAGTTAACATACATCTAACAGTTAATAGTTGCGGAAAATAAATCTAAACTATTACAAGGCGTCGAGTATTTACATCGCCAAAACAAACCCTTGAAAAGTAAATGCTAGAAAATAAATAAAAGCGATAAAAAGTCCTAATTAAAGTTATTACATCCTCGAAACAATTACATAATATGGATCAAAAATTAATAAAACAAACAGACGCGCGAGAGAAATTTTAGGGTTTTGACCCTTTTTTGAGAAAGAAAGAGTTTTTGATTATTTATGAATTAAATTAAATTAAACCTAATTAATTAATTAATAAAAAAGAAATATTTTTGGTTTTTTAATGTCTCAAGGAAATAAATAAATAAATGATTAAAAGTTGTCAAAAACCCTAATTCTATATTAGTTTTATTTATTGTGAAAATACTAAAATTAACCTAATTAACTAAATAAATTAATTATGTTAGTATTTATTTACAAAATAACTAATTAAATTTAATAAATAAAAATATTATTATTTTTTATGTTTTCTGGATTTATTATGAAAAAATTAATTTGTTTAATTAAGTGATAATAATAATAATTAATGGTAAAATAATTAAATGAAAAAATATAAAAAGAAGAATAAACCAGGGGGGTGCTGGCCCAATTAGGAGGTATGTTTGTAATTCTGAAGTCCAATTGCTCAAGCCTGTTTGACTTTCTGAGATCCTCCATGCGCTGGTTGACCAAGGACTATGGTGGTCATTCCATCCTGGCCTTCAAATTTGCTTTGCAAGCCACTTGGCGTGTTGATAATTGAGGTATATGGTGGACATCTCCTGGGCATAGCATAGGAATATCTGGAAAGAAAAATTAAATAAGTGTTTGGGGGACCTGGGATTCGAACCCAGGTCCCAAGGTTCATAGGCCAATACGTTCAACCACTCCACCAACCTGCTTTAGTCATTAGTGGAATAATAAACATTCATTATATATGCAAACCAATTAACATGTTGGCCAATACGCTCAACCACTCCACCCTGTCTTTGTTGAGCAGGCATGGGATTAGAGATCTGGGTTGCTCCTACATGTTGATCATGACGACTCTTTTGACCATACATAGCATTAGACTCTTTCTTCCCATTGTAGGGCTTTTTCTGAGCATCGGAAGGTGTAGCTTCTTGAATCTTCCCGCTTTTGATGCCAGCTTCAATTCTTTCACCGGTCAAGATAAGGTCTGTGAACCCGGCTGAAGAGTTTCCAATCAAATGGTTAAAGAATGGATCAGACAGGGTCCCCAGAAACATATCAACAAGTTCACGATCAGTTAAAGGTGGTTGTACCCTTCCAGCCAGGTCTCTCCACATTTGAGCATACTCTTTAAATCCTTCGCCCGTCCCTATTGACATACCCTGGAGTTGGGTACGCGTAGGAGCGAGGTCGGAATTATATTGATACTGCTTGAAGAATGCAGTAGCCAAATCCTCCCAGTTACGGATACTGGCCCCATCCAGCTGATAGAACCATTCAAGTTGAGTCCCTGAAAGACTATCCTGGAAGAAATGGATCCACAAATTCTTGTCAGCAGTGTAAGGTTGGATCTTCCTTACATACGACCGGAGGTGCAGTTTTGGGCAGGAATTTCCGTCGTATTTGGCAAAAGCAGGTGCCTTGAACTTATGTGGAATTACCACCCCAGAGGATAAGCCTAGGTCTCCAAAGTCCAACCCGGGCACATTTTGTATCTCCATGGCGCTTAAATGGTCCTCCAACTGTTTATACCTATCCTTAGCAGGAGGATACTGCTCTTCATCATAATCCGTCTCGTTGTCGGAGACCACGGGACTAGGAACCCTTCTCTCTTGTGGGTTGTCTTTTCCTACAGATGAGGTAGTCAACTCAACCTCATTCTGTAATCCATTCCCAAATCTGCGTCCAGTGTTGAACAAGACGGTCCTCTTCTTCTTTTTCTTCCTCTCTTTCAGAATCAGAGTCTTCAAATCCTGTTGACCCTGGGCTAGGCTCATAACCAACTGTTGGAACTGGGCATTCTGGGTCTGGAGGGCCTTGATAGCTTGTTCAGTGGAAGGTTCAGTAGACATGATGATTGCTGAAATAAACAGCGAAGAAGATAAGTGACCTGTAAAAGGGTACCTGTTATGCATGTATGTATGATATGTATGCAATGTTTTCAAGGATCTCGCGGGGTAATCAAGAAACTGTTAGAATTTGAATTTTGTAGCTTGGTTGAAGGAACTTCATGTTGCTGAGAGTCCTTCTTCAAGAGTCAGGCTCACCATATCGAGTGGGTCATAGCCCCTGACTCAAGTTATCATGTTTTGATCTCCGAACAACCTTGGCTAGAGGAAAATAAATCCCCTTTGCCCCTTGCTAGACATCATGACCTGCATCACAAACCTTTGAGATCCTTGAAATGGGTTAGTCCTTATGCAAGATGTATGCAATGTTATGATGTTATGATGTCATGGTAAAGGCACACCACAAGTATTCACAAAAGGCAAACATGGTAGAGGCACACAAGTCACACAACAGAGCCCTTAGATTTCAGGCTGGCATGAAGTTTAGGTACTACCCTCTTTCAGTTTCAGTTGGTTAAGACCTGTCCTAAAAAATAGTAACCGGGTTCTAGAGGATCTCAATATCACTGACTACCCTCAATCGGTCATAACTCCAGCTTAGCAACCTTTTCTTACGGACGGAACCATCGCGAGAGTTTAACCTCAATGAGTGTAGCATACTGCTACTGTTCTATGGCCAAGTTGGTCAATTTAAGGTTCTAAGGTCAGTTGGTTCTTAATGACTCCTCAGAAGACCCATATTCTCCTCGTTCCAACACAAGGGATATCGGTACAGACCAAGGTGTCACACCAACGTAGCTACTGCTTCAACCGTGTCGGTCTACGCCGGACAGGTCCCTCACAGTTTATTGCTACTTACCTAAAGGGTATTCCCCAGATCCGGGTTAGGATCTATAAAACTCTGATGCAAACCCACAAAATTAAAGCATACAAGGCATACAATTGAAAACATAGAATGATCTAATCCTAAGGTACACCTCACTTATTAAAGTCCCCAGCAGAGTCGCCAGTTCTGTGATCGGTGGAAATAGAACTGACTGTTTGAAATGCTGGTTCGCGTTTGCATTTCGCAAAATGTCGCGGTAAGCAAGAGTCGCCACCGTCTTTTATTTTCTCCAACAAGGAAAGGACAAAAGCACAACAAAATTCCTTTTCGAGATGTTTCTCGGTTCGGGAGGTAGATTATAGAAAGGGAAGGTGTTAGCACCCTTTCTATCCGTGGTTATCCACGGGCTCTTAGGTACTTGCTCACTATGTTTTCAAAATGTTTTGCTTTTCTTTTGTTTGTGGGTTTTGAAAAAGTTTGTTTGAAAACTTCGATTTAACTCTTGTATATGTCCTCAAGAGTGTATGAAGTATTGTTTGAAAACTTTGGTCAGAAAAGTGTAAGTGCGAAAAGTATTTTTGTTTTGAAAGAGCAAGTATCTAAGAACCTCTACCTACTCAAAAGAAATTAAGTTGTGTAAATGTCCTTTAGACAGTACTATCCCACTATTGAGAAGTAGGTAGCACCGTCGTTGGAGTTTTCAGGTCAATTCGATTATAGGGACATGTGGTCACTAAAGCAATAGTAGGACGCCTTAGCTGTAACCCTAATGTCTTAGATCGTTTTTTATCGAGGCAGCCGTTTCGAGGCAACTTGATCTTTAGACAGGAGGGCGACCTCTAAAACAACCTATACTCAATGACCACGTCGAGGCAACCAAGTGAGGCGTACCCTAGGAGTGGCATGTGCGAGTGTGTCAGGTTTCACTTATGTTATCTTGGTACATGTTATGGTGAGCTACGATTGATTTTATTTTCAGATAAGTCTTGTCATGCATAGTCTAGTTAACATACATCTAACAGTTAATAGTTGCGGAAAATAAATCTAAACTATTACAAGGCGTCGGGTATTTACATCGCCAAAAATAAACCCTTGAAAAGTAAATGCGAGAAAATAAATAAAAGCGATAAAAAGTCCTAATTAAAGCTATTACATCCTCGAAACAATTACATAATATGGATCAAAAATTAATAAAACAAACAGACGCGCGAGAGAAAATTTAGGGTTTTGACACTTTTTTGAGAAAGAAAGAGTTTTTGATTATTTATGAATTAAATTAAATTAAACCTAATTAATTAATTAATAAAAAATAAATATTTTTGGTTTTTTAATGTCTCAAGGAAATAAATAAAAAAATGATTAAAAGTTGTCAAAAACCCTAATTCTATATTAGTTTTATTTATTGTGAAAATATTAAAATTAACCTAATTAACTAAATAAATTAATTATGTTAGTATTTATTTACAAAATAACTAATTAAATTTAATAAATAAAAATATTATTATTTTTGATGTTTTCTGGATTTATTATGAAAAAATTAATTTGTTTAATTAAGTGATAATAATAATAATTAATGGTAAAATAATTAAATGAAAAAATATAAAAAGAAGAATAAACCAGGGGGGTGTTGGCCCAATTAGGAGGTATGTTTGTAATTCTGAAGCCCAATTGCTCAAGCCTGTTTGACTTTCTGAGATCCTCCATGCGCTGGTTGACCAAGGACTATGGTGATCATTCTATCCTGGCCTTCAAATTTGCTTTGCAAGCCACTTGGTGTATTGATAATTGAGGTATATGGTGGACATCTCCTGGGCATAGCATAGGAATATCTGGAAAGAAAAATTAAATAAGCGTTTGGGGGACCTGGGATTCGAACCCAGGTCCCAAGGTTCATAGGCCAATACGCTCAACCACTCCACCAACGTGCTTTAGTCATTAGTGGAATAATAAACATTCATTATATATGCAAACCAATTAACATACTGAAATTATAAAAACGTGCGCTTCTTTTTGAACTGGCCAACCAGACGTTAACACCTCATCATCTTCTTCATTGTACCTGCATAAAAGAATATTAGATAGCGTGGGTTTTTAACCCCCACTATATACTGCAAGGAAAAATAGCGATTAGAGCTACAACAAGCATAAATATTTCGCGATGGGTGGGTTAGGTTTGTCTTGTCCTCACGAATTCAGTCATGTATCTTAATAGTCTCAATTTTCCCTGGTTGAGGAATCCCCAATTTCAAAGCTTAAGAACCCTAGAAATCGTTCATGGCATCTTGTGATTCAGTGCATTATAATTTAATTAAATTATACCATTAGCTTCATATGGTTCCTAGTAACACAAATCAATCAAGAAAACATGTTAAATATGCATGATTTAAGAGTTACGATTCTGGGGAAAAAATGGCAAACTGTGGTTCTGTAGGTATCGATTCCTTGAGCCTTAATGCTTGATTTTGATTGCAGTTCACTCCTGGGACCTCCTGCAAGGTGTTTGAATAAACAAAACCTTTTGAATCGCCCTAGAATGCCAAAGTCAGTTTTCAACTTTCTTGGAATTTTTCAATATGCTATGGCTTTTTTTCTGCAGCTTTTTCACGTCTTCAAGGCCAGTGTTTACTTCCTTGTATATAAGGCAATTGAATTAGGTCAAGAACTGGGCAAAAATCCATTGAATTGATGATTGAATCTTTGATTGGAAATCAAATCTTTTTGATTTTTCATGATTGAACAAAGTTGCCAATTTTGGAGTTTTTGATATCTTTGACTTGTGCACGAAATTGCCATCATATCTTGACCATATTTGCTTCACAAATTGATTGAAAAATCAAATCTTGCATTTTCCTACAATTTAAATTAATTAAATGAATTAATATTAATGAAAAATCCAATTAATCAATAAAAATAAGAAAATAAATTCAATTAAGCTTGATGGGTCGTGCATAGGTCATGGGTGAAGTTTTAAGAAGAGATTTGAGGCCCATTAGCAAAAATAAGGTGTTTTGGGCAAAGTTGACTTTTGCAAATTCATGAAAATTTCCCAACTTCTCCAATGCACAATTTGCTCTATTTTGATAATATGAACATGTTATTGGACATTTTGGAAAGCTCTTGAAGTCCTCTAACCAATGCCTTAGGTCCCATGTCATTTGGATTTACCAATCTCAAGTTATGGCCTTTGACTTAAAGTGTACATTTGTTGACTTTTGAAATTGACCTATAATGTCAAAATTGGTAACTTTTTGTGAGAGCATTTCTTGGACTTGGAATGTGAAGATGGATTGTAGGAAATGACATCCCCTTCAAAATGAGCATTGGATGGAATTTTTCTGACAAACCATGAAAAATTTATGCCCTGGTCAAGATACAGTTGACTTTTCTGCTGTCCAAAAATAGTAACTTCTTGCATCTTGATGATTTTTGAGTTATTCTTATGGAATCATGATCAAGACTTGATCAAATGATGATTGTGGACTCAAAACAAGATGTTGACCAAAAATTCTGTCTTTTGACTGCAAAATGACCATTTTGCCCTTGCAGTTGACAGTGGGTCAAATGAGGATTTTGACTGTGCAAATTGGCACTGTGAGTCTTGAAACTTGGCATGTAGGTGCTTGAGAATGTATATGGGCTTATTATACTTGAGTGAACCATTTAAAACCTCAAATTCCTTAAAAGAACCAAAACCCTAATTTCAGTTGTATTAGGAGGTGGTTGGACTGCACAACCCTTGAGCCATCTTGAACAATTTGAGGATCATTCTTGATAAATCTTGAGGAATATGGGAGGGAAAATTTTGGTGTACAAAAATCATCCATCTCAATTCCTTCAGATATGTGAAAATAGATGGTGAATTTATTGAAACTCCATTCTAACACTTTGAAGAAGTCCCGCAAGATGTGGCAGTGACCAAGGCAATTCCCAAGATCACAAGGCCTCCGCTCAGGATGTCATCTTTGAAGGATGCCAAGGCCGTAATAGAAGAAGGTGGGTGCACTATCTGGGGACAACTCCCGAATATCCCATACAAATCTGAAAAATTTGACTTGGGTTTCACTTCAAGTGCTCAGAAGGTCGTACGCCACGCTCGTGCTGGAGGACCACCCCTGAAGATCAGCAACCGTGAAGTCAACGCGATAGAGGATGATGAAGATGGTTGCAACCTAGAGGATTGGATCTTCCTAACTGTCAATGGAGGGATTAGCAACTGGAGGCTAGGGATTTCGTCCTGATCACTTTTATCCCACAGTAATTTGTCTTTAAATTTTGTCGGATCTATAATATTAAACAATTCAGACTCTTAAAACCTTGTGTCTTACCCGAGGCGCAATGGTCCATTTGTAAGGGTTATAATCTCATTTCCATATGACATCAATGAATCATGAACGTTTTTGCATACAAACTTTGTTCTCATTGTTTTTCTTTTTACATTTTTCATTTCTTTCAAATATAGTTATACCCTTACACACACTCACACTCACAATGAAGGTCTACATCCATTCGGGATCCCATGGGTAATAATTCTGCTATGGCCTTCTGTGACTCTGAAAATCTAGTCTACCAAGCCGAAGACGAAGGTGAGGAAGATTGTGAAGTACCAGGGGAACTTGCCAGATTACTTCTACAAGAAGAGAGAACCATGCAGCCTCACGAGGAACCCGTGGATACAATCAATCTAGGCACTGAGGAAGACAGAAGAGAAGTCAAGGTGGGTGCCAATCTGGAACCCAGTGTCAAAGAGCGTCTAATTCAGTTACTACACGAGTATGGTGAGGTCTTTGCCAGGTCGTATGAAGACATGCCAGGACTCGATGCAGATATTGTGGTACATCGTCTGCCTACAAAAGAGGATTGTCCACCAGTAAAACAAAAGGTCCATCGAATGCAACCAGATATGTCAGAGAAGATTAAAGCAAAAGTCATGAAACAATTTAAAACTGGATTCTTGGCTATCACCTCTTATCCGCAATGGATTGCTAATGTTGTTCCCGTGCCCAAAAAGGACGGTAAGGTACGAATGTGCATGGACTACGGAGATTTGAATAGGTCAAGCCCTAAGGATGGTTTCCCAATTCCCTACATTGATATTCTAGTTGACAATACAGCACAGCACAAAGTGTTTTCCTTCATGGAAGGTTTCTCGGGCTACAGCCAAATCAAAATGGCGCCTGAGGACATGGAGAAAACAACATTTGTCACACAGTGGGGCACATTCTGCTACAAGGTTATGCCATTCAGACTAAAGAATACGGGGGCAACCTATCAGCGTGCCATGGTAGCTCTATTTCACTACATGATACATCACGAAATAGATGTCTATGTGGACGACATGATAGCTAGATCCCAAACAGAAGAAGAGCATCTTGATCATTTACAGAAACTGTTTTAGAGGCTAAAGAAGTACAAACTGAGGTTGAACCCAAATAAATGCACATTCAGAGTAAGGTCTGGTAAACTCCTAGGCTTTATCGTCAGCAATAAAGGTATTGAGGTGGATCCTGCCAAGGTGAAAGTGGTACAAGAAATTCCTGCTCCTCGTACCGAGAAGGAGGTCAGAGGATTCTTGGGACGTTTGAACTACATTTCCAGATTCATTTCTCACCTGACAGCTACTTGTGAACCAATCTTCAAACTAATGAAGAAAGATCTAGTAGTCAAATGGAATGATGAGTGTCAAACTGCTTTTGACAAGATCAAAGAATACCTGCAAGAGCCTCCTGTATTAATGCCACCAGTCGAGGGAAGACCATTGATCATGTATCTAACTGTTTTAGAAAATTCAATGGGGTATGTGTTGGGCAGCATGACGAGTCTGGCCGAAAAGAGCATGCTATTTATTACCTGAGCAAAAAGTTTACCGACTGTGAAACAAGATATTCACTGCTCGAGAAAACTTGTTGCGCTCTGGAATGGGCTGCTCGCTGGCTAAGATAGTACATGCTGACTCATACTACCCTATTGATATCTAAAATGGATCCAATAAAATACATCTTCGAGAAACCTGCTCTCTCTGGGAGAATAACGAGATGGCAGATGATCATGACAGAATATGACATACAATATACTATCCAGAAAGCTATAAAGGGTAGTATACTAGATGATCGCCTTGCTCACCAAGCTGTAGAAGACTACCAGTCCATGAAAGTTTGAATTTTTGGATGAAGACATCATGACGTTAGACAATTGGGAAGAATTCAGGCCATATGACGAACCTGAACAAGGATCCCGATGGACCCTGTTCTTTGATGGGGCATCCAACGCACTCGGAAATGGTATTGGTGTTGTACTCATATTTCCTGAAGGGTGTCATAATCCATTTACCGCAAGACTCTGCTTCAATTGTACAAACAACATGGCAGAATATGAAGCATGCATCTTTGGTCTCAGAGCTGCCATAGACTTGGGGATCAAATCCTTGAAGGTATATGGAGATTTAGATTTGGTCATCAGTCAGATCAAAGGGGAATTGGACACCAAACATCCTAACCTTATCCATTATAAAGAACATGTTTTGACATTGCTACCACATTTCAAGAAGATTACCTTCGAGCATTTCCCGCGAGAAGAAAATTAGCTAGCAGACTCACTAGCCACAATGTCATCTATGTTTAAACTTAATTGGGATAACGAGGCTCCCCATATCACCATCGAACGAATGGATGAACCAGCAAACTGTCACTAGATTAATACTGAAGAAGTAGTGGACCGGCCTTGGTTTTATGAAGTCAAGAGGTATCTCGAGGCTCAAGAATATCCGGAAGGAGCTTCAATCAACAATAAGAAGTTCTTAAGGAGATTCTCTGCAAAATTCTTCCTTAGTAACGACAATCTTTACAAACGCAACCATGATTTTATATTACTTCGATGCGTAGACAAGGTTGAAGCTGAAAGAATCATGGTCGAGTTACATGAAGGCACTTTTGGCACCCATTCCAGTGGGCATACGATGGCAAAAAAAATCCTACGGGCAGGCTATTACTGGTCTACCATGGAAGCGGATTGTTATCAACACTCTCGAACGTGCCATAAGTGCCAAATTTATGTTGATAAAGTGCACGTACCTCCGGTTCCTCTGAATGTCTTGACGACTCCTTGGCCCTTTGCTATGTGGGGAATAGATATGATTGGGGAAATCAAGCCAACAGCCTCCAATGGACACCGCTTCATCCTAGTGGCCATTAACTATTTTACAAAGTGGGTTGAGGAAGCCTCCTTCGCTTCTGTCACCAAGAATGTTGTCGCCAGGTTCATCAAGCAAAATCTCATTTACCGGTACGGTATCCCGGAGAGAATCATTACAGAAAATGGCACAAATCTCAACAACACTATGATCACTGCCTTGTGCAAGCAATTCAAGATTCAGCATCACAATTCTTCCCCCTACCGGCCGAAGATGAATGGTGATGTCGAAGCTGCAAATAAGAATATTAAAAAGATCATACAGAAAATGATGGTCACATACAAAGACTTGCATAAAATGCTACCATTCGCTCTCCACGGGTATCGTACCACATCTTGCACATTAACCGGGGCAACACCATATTCTCTAGTTTATGGCATGGAGGTTGTCTTGCCTATCGAGGTCCATATCCCCTATGTGATACGGTGGGAAAGAACTGACTGTTTTTTGGAGTGCTGGTTTGCGTTTTGCGTTTGTTTTCACAAAATGTCGCGGTAAGCAAGAGTCGCCACCGACTTTTATTTTATCCAACAAGGAAAGGAAAAAAAGCACAGAAAAATTCCTTTTTTGAGATATTTCTCGGGTTCGGGGGTAGATTATAGAAAGGGAAGGTGTTAGCACCCTTTTCATCCATGGTTATCCACGGGCTCTTAGGTACTTGCTCATATTGTTTTCAAAAATTTGCTTTCTTTGTGTTTGTGGGTTTGAAAAAAGGTTTTTGTTTGAAAAGGAGTGTAAGTGTGAAAAGTTTTGTTTTGAAAGAGCAAGTACTTAAGAACCATCTACCTATTTGAAAAAGGAATCATTCTACGCTATCTTCCTTTAGGCAATGCTATCCCACTATTAATGAGTAGGTAGCATCGTCGTTGGAGTTTAAGGGTCAATTCGAATTTAGGGTCTTACGGTCACCAAAACAATGTTAGGACGCCTTAGCGGTAACCCTAATGTCTTAGATCATTTGTTTTGAGGCAACAATATCCGAGGCAACCGTTTTGAGGCGACTATGATCTTTGGACAAGAGGGCGACCTCTAAAGTGACCTATACTCAATGCCCGCGTTACGAAGGCAACCAAGTGGGGTGTACCCTAAGAGTGCGCATGTGCGAGTGTGTTGTTTTCAGTTATTTTGTCTTTGTACATGTCAATGGTTATCTATGTTGATTTTAGGTTAAACATTCATTCTTGTCATGCATCCCTATTATCAAACATCTAACAGTTTATAAGTTGCGGAAAATAAATTGCGAAAATTAAATTACAAGGCGTCAGGTATTTACATCGCCAAAAGCAACCCTTTGAAATTTAAATGCGGAAAATAAATAAAGCGATAAAAATAGTCCTAATTATCTATTACATTCCGGAAACAAATACAATATGATATAAAATGGATCGGGTGCAGGAAATTAAATCGGGCGCAAGTTCTAGGGTTTTGACCCTTTAATTATTAAAGAAAAGATTTTTTTGGTTATTTTTGACTTTTAAGAATTAAACTATCCTAAATTAATTATTAAATTAAATTAATTAAACTAATTAATAAAAAATAAATATTTTTGGGTTTTTGTGTTATTTAAAGAAAGAAAATAGAATTGATCAAAATTAATAAAAACCTAATTATGTCTAAGTTAATTTTAATTATTTACAAAAAATATTAAAGTTAACCTAATTAACACTAAATTAATATAATTAGTACTTATTAATAAAAAATTAAAATTTGATTTTATGAAAAAATATTTTTGGTTTTTAATTTTATTAAAGAAAAAAAAAGAAAATTGATTGGTTAGAAAATAATGAAAATTTTTAAATAAAACAAGAATAAAATAAATATAGAGAAGAGAGTGTTTGGGCCTGATTTTTGGAGGTCTGGATAGCAATTCTATGGCCCAATTGAGTTGGCCCCTTGGTTGACTTTCCTGATTCAGTGTGCGCTGGTTGACTAGATCCCATAGTAGACCATCATCATTGGATTGCCAGATTTGGCCTTGGGCCATCTGGCACTTGATATTTGATGGTGTATGGTGTGCCACTAACCTGGATCTGCACTTGATTACATGAAGAGAAAAAATAACAAGGCATATGGGGGGACCTGGGATTCGAACCCAGGTCCTGTTGGATATTGGATGCACGCCACTACCACTCAGCCACTTTGTTTCAATTCTTAATAATATACATAGTAATAATAATAAAGGGAAATCAATCAGATGCCAGAAAATATATTTAAAAAATATGCGCCAAGTTTGAATGGTCCACTCAGATGGAGACACGTTTGTCATCCCTGACCTTCAAACCCTGTAAATTTACCTGCAGATTTAGATCCGCAGCTAAATTCGTAGGTCAGTCCCAAAATTAAATCTAGGCCATAAAAACTCCTCCCAAGACCATGGTTGTGTCCGTCCTTCTCTTCCGGTCATGTCTATGGCCATCAATGGAGCTAATTTTTCCTGTAAAAGAAACGCCCAAAAAACAAACCACAAAACCCTAGATTCGGCTATGGGGTTACAGTCCATATAAATGAAATCAAATATTGCCAAAAGTTCAGAAATCTCATAAGCATCACAAATATGTCCATGATTTGCCAGAATGATGCAAAAATAGAGAGCTACGATTTTGAAAACAAGGCCAAGAAACGTGATACTTATAGTGTGTTTTGATGCGTATGAGAGCTTGCTTTGGATTGCAGAAGGTTGAGTCGACACCCAGCAATCGATTGATGTTGAGTTTTGCTTCTGTAAACGCCTCTAAGTGTGATTTCAGTTTTACACTTTTCACCACTTTTTCCAAGTTTTGTTTTCAGTGTTCTTGCAGCCTCTCGCCCTCAATTTCGTGCCTTTTCCTTGTATATGTATGATGGAATGTATTAGGTTAACATTTGTGGATTGAATCTTTGCACATTGATGCCATGGGATTTGATTTGATCCATCATTGAAAGCTTGCCTAATTTGTCAAAAATCCAATCTTTTTGCACATGGAATGCTTGATACGAGTTTGATGCTGATCATGATGATGATTAAGTCCTAAAATGGCCAAAAAGATATCAAACAATCAATATTTGGATTTTATTTGATTTAATTTGATTTAAAATGAAATAATTCAATAAAAAATCAAATAAAATAATAAAATTGATAAATGGACACAAGGCTGAAGCTAGGACACGTGTGCAATGTGGCAAGTTCAAATGAAGTGGAAAAGAATGGGCCCATTTGACAAAATTTGAAGTTTTGGGGATAGTTGACTTTTGGCAATTTTGCAAAAATGCCCAACTTCAACAATGCATAACTTCTTCAATTTTGAACTTTTGGAAGTGTTCTTGGACTTTATAGAAATCTTGAGATGTCCTCTAATCAACCCTTTTTGTCTCATATCATTTTGATGTTCCATGCTCAATTTATAAGCTTTGGCAAAAAAGGTGTTTTTGTTGACTTTCAAAAATGACCTATAATGTCCAAATTTATAACTTCTTGTGAGTGCATTTTCTGATCTTGGCGTATGAATATGGGTTGTAGGAAATTGCATCCTATTCAAAATGAGCTTTGTATGGGTCATTGCTCATAAAGTATGAGAAAGTTATGCTTGGTCAAAGTTGGGTTGACTTTTCCTACAAAACCCTAATTTAGCAACTTTTGAGTCTTGATGAATCTTGAGCAATCCTTGATGAATCATGATAAACCATTGATAAAATGATGAAGTATCCTTAAAAATGAGAATGTTTACAAAAAATATTGAAGTTTGACTGTTTATAGGTCACAGTTGACTTTTGCCCTAGCACAGTCGATTTTGGACCCTTTGAGCAATTGACTGAGCAAACTTCCTCTGCAAGGCTTGAAATTTGACATGGATGAACTTGAGAACATATTAGGATACTAGGGATCATTTTAGGTCATTTGGACTCAAGGATCTTGATGCAACACAAAACCCTAATTTGGGATTGACTGCCTTAGGAGATGATTTGTCTGACCCACTCTTGAGCAAACTTGAGCAACTTGGAGATTTTTCTTGCAATGTTTTGAGAAATATGAGAGGGAAAATTTTGGGGTACAACAACCTCTCTAAGAATTATGAAGGATGCAGGGTTGAATGAAGAAGATTGGATCCAGACTCGACTTGATCAATTGAACTTGATTGATGAGAAAAGGCTTACTGATGTTTGCCATGGTCAAATGTATCAAAAACGGATGATCAAGGCTTTCAACAAGAAGGTCAGGCGCCAAGTGTACCAAGTCGGGGATCTGGTGATCAAGCGCATCATACTACCGTAAGGTGATCCCGGGGGAAAATGGACTCCTACCTATGAAGGACCATTTGTAATCAAAAACATATTCTCTGGTGGGGCAATGATCTTGACCACTATGGATGGTGACGACCTGCCACATCCTGCAAACACAGACATAGTCAAAAGATACTACGCATAAGAGACCCTCTAGGTTGACACACCTAGGAAAAACAAGGGCATCTCGACGAACCAAAAAAGGGTTCGGGCAAAAATTAGGGATAAAAACAAAAAAAAATGTACACCCGACAAGCTGAAAACCTGAAAGGGCGGCTTGGGCAAAAAAGGGTATCCCGGTAGACTGAAAACCCGAAAGGGCGGTCCAGGCAAAAGTTAGGGAATTAAAGCGTATGACTATGTCCCGCTGGATCACCTTACGGACAACCTGCAAACTCGACGGTTCTGATCAATTCAATCAGCTTCAGACAAGGCAACAAATAGATAAGATGCTCAGAGACACGAAGGCTATAGTAGAATGGGAACCCCATGGGATTTTACACATAGCTATCTTTTCTTTGTATCGAAATTTTCATTTTTTTTACAACGGAATTCTCTTACTAGAATGTTCGTCTTATTGTACAAAAATATTTACTCAAAGTCAATACAAAGATATCTCATTGAAAGTGCAAAAACTATCTGTTTTTTGTTACGTTTATGTTTTGTTTACAAAAAAAAGTCCAATGATTCATTGTTGAACATATGCATTTGAACATAATTACTGTTTACAAATAAACAAAATAAAAGACAATTACTGATGGCTTTAAGAGATAGGGAAATCTCTCTAAGTTATTTTCCATAAAACTCCCACACGGTGTACAATTTAATCCCCAGTGGAACAAAAGCTTCCAATTATCAATCCCCGATAGAAATCATCCAATTTCTCCAGATTCCCCAAACAGATTTTCAAGCAGTACGTCGCATTTCCCTTACAACAGAGTTCATTCTTCTAAACGGAAATTCATCAAACACTTCGACTTCAAGACATGAAGACTTACATATCCTCAACAATATTCAGGGATTTATTTTCCCCAATCCAACAAACAGTGCAATGGACTAGCTCACATATGCATACATTGCATCCGTATATCATAAACATTGATAAAATGAATGCATTGTATCATACATTTCATACAACATGACTTTGCATTTTGGCTAACATTTTACCCTTTTCAGGATAAGGTTAACAGCTACCAATAACAACATTCAAATTCAACTTTTGATACAGTTCAGATACGCTCCAGACACATATGCCATTCTGATACTTATTTAGATTCAACTTTTGATACAGTCCAGCAATCATTTCTGGATGGCATCTACAAGCCCATCTCCAACAAATTTTTCATCTTTCCTCCAAATGGCATCTTTAAGCCCACTCCCTATATCATCATCCATCACATCACCGAGTGCAAATTTCTGGGCACTCTAATGTCCAATCATCTTCCACCTTCAAGTCACGAATGGTAAATCCGCCAATCTAACTCTTCGGGTTTAAGAAGATTGAACAGGAGCAGCTGTTGTACCCCAAAATTTTCCCTCTCATTTCTCAAAGGATCACCCTGAACCCTCAGGTTTGTTCCCATCCAATTTCAAGCCTTGAATTACATATTTTCCAAGAAAGTCATCCACAAGGGCAAAATGGTCATTTGCACACTGAAAAGTCAAACTTTGACTTTTGGATCAAAATTAAGTTTCAAGAGTCATATTTCATCAAGACATGTTGAGATATGAAGTTTGTTTCATCTAGAAATTCAAAAGTCAAAAGTTACTTTGGAAAAGTCAAATTTCTAAATACTTAGAATTTTTCTAAGTGTTTAAGAAATATGACAAACTCAGAACTTCTGATCATATTATCACCATAATGCAAGATGATTCTGAATTAACTTCTAACACAAGAGTTACGGACTCAAACAAGATTTGAAACATTGCAGAATAAAACTTCTCCTAGAAATGTTGGGATTTCAAGTTATGACTCCTCAAAGACACGTCCATGAAACTGAAGCACTCAGCAAATTCTGGACAATTCCAAGACAGAGTTTGGTTACAACTTCTGGGCCAATTTTCACAAAGATTCAGTCAGAGTTTGCAAGAGCAATTCAAATAAGGTTTACAAAGCATGTTGCAAGCTTCCTGGAAAGTCTGAGAGCTCCTCAGAACATGCTGGAGCAAAGAGATACAAAGATCAGAAGTTGAATGTTTATTCTAAATTATGCTGAAGCTGAACCTCTGACCCAGAATTAAGCAATGATGAAAAATATCACATTACAGGATTTCTGGTTTGATAAATCTAATCATCATTTAATGCTCACAACCACTTTTGAGTCTTTATCCAAAAGATTTCCCCACGTGTGGCATAGGAGTACCTTTACTGTCTTAGAAAAGCAAACTTTTGTACAAAAGTGTGTTGGGCCCATACGTTGCTTTTGCTTTTGAGGTTACCTTTCCTTATTTCCTGCTTATAAATCAAGCTTTGGCGCTGTTAAAACTGCTAACCACCATACTTATTTCAACTTACTTCAAGAACAAGTCAGTGCCTAGCATATGATGGTTGTGTCACGTGACCTCTCAAAGCTACTAAATCTTTGCCTATAAATTAGACTTCATTGGAAACTGTAAAAGGGTCGAAAAATTAAGAAAGAAAAAGCCTTGAACCCCTGCTAAAATTCCAAGAATCCAAAACTGCAAATACAAAATACAAAACCTGTTAACTTTTGATTTCTTGCATTCAAACTCCATTTTTCTCAAGTGTTTCTTGACCAAAACCATCCATACAATTTTGATTCACATATTAGAAGCTATCCTAACTTCTGTGTTCAGATTGTAACATATTATCCATCCACATCCACCTCAAAGAAGTCAGAACTTTACCCCTTGGCTATTCCAGAATTCTCTAACCATTTGTAGCCCAAGTTGAAAGCTCCCAGCCTGCTGAGCACGTGAAAGAGCTGTTCAAAACATCACCAGCCTTCAGAACCAGACTTCAGCTCACAGATTATTTTCCAGCTGCAAGGTAAGTTTTTGTTGACTCTCATCATATTACTAAGGCACTGTCAGATTTGCATGTTCAAAAATACAATTTAAAAATCATGATTCTGATGTACACATTATGAGGTTTCATGTACTTTCCTGCTTAGGTATAGAGAATTTCAGTCTAGAACTTCTTGAAGAAATTAGGACTCAGAATTAGAATTATCAAATTCATGCTTGCTTCTGATTTATAGTTCTGATGTCTCCTTTTTCTGAAACATTATGAAACCTGCCATAACTGTTATATACACATCTTCTGTTTTGTTGATAAATTACTAAGTTACAAATGTTCTGACTAGCATAGAGAGGGAGAGGAAATTATGCCAGTAGTATTAGAACTTCTGAAATCTTCTTTGTTCCCAGTGGATCCAGAACTTCGGACTTCACCTATTTCTGCTAATATGACTTCTGATTTTGTAGCACGCCAGAGTCAGAACTTCTGATCTCTTAGTTCAACAATGCGCTGACACTAATTTCCTTTTTTCCTTATTATTTTTGCTATCACTTCTATCTTCACTAATCAAAAACACCAAAAACATCTTATATTTTTGACATGTCTTATTTTATTTCTTTTAACATAAAAAGATCAAAATATTTTTTAAAAATAAAACTTATTTCTTTACTTAAACAAAACAAATTCCCTTTACATTTCTTGTACATTCTTATCCATTCAATATGGTTGTAATAGTAACTTAAGATTTTAGTTTTACTTGCAACCCTATTTATACTCTGTACACCCCATCCCCCTAATGATTGTAATAGTGTAGGATATTTATTTTCCGTAATTTTCCACTTTATACAATTACTAGTAATTAGATTTTGTGTGAAAAGACTAAAATCAATACTTAGAAAACCCTAATTCAAGACAAAATCAAGCATGAAAATGATACATTTGCACACAAGCACCCCTAAGGTTATTCCACTTGGTTGCCTTACAAAATAGCTATATTACGCATGTGAGGTATCTTAGCAAAAACAAACGAATACAAGATCATAGTCCCTCGATGACGCTATCTAAGTTGCCTTTCAAATGATCTTAGTCCCTAAAAGAGAATGCTAAGATACCTTACGACATTGCTAATCATGGTTATACGATGATCCACGCCCGTCCCGTTCACATCCAAAGATAGGGTTATTTGCCAAATCAATGGTAAGATAACAATATCAAAGGAAAATAAAATGAACAAGAAAGAATTTTGAGTAGGTAGATCGCTCCCGATTACTTGCACCATTTCAAACAAAACATCCTTGCTATTCTCAAAACCAACACCTACACATTTCAAAACATATTACAAACATGAAAAAAATTTCAAAAAGATCAACACCTTTGTATACATTCTTACGAACGAGAATCATTACAAAGATTGCCTAAACAATGGCATCTTTACAAAATACTTTCAAAAACCACACAAAGCACAATTTCAAACAAAAGCAAGTGATCTAGCAAGTAACTAAGATCCCATGGAAAAACATGGATGAAAAGGGTGCTAACACCTTCCCTTTTCATAATCTACCCCCCGAACTCAAGAAAAAATCTCAAAGGTCTTTCCTGTGCTTTTTCACCTTTCCTATTGGATAAAAGAAAAGTTGGTGGCGACTCTTGCTAACCGTAACATTTGCGATCAAATGCAAAACTCTCAAGTCAGTTCTCCCACCGTATCACAGATAGCCAGATGGAGAATGGTCTTAACAGAATACTATGTTCAGTACAACACTCAGAAGGCAATCAAAGGAAGTGTACTGGAAAATTATTTGGCTCATCAAGCTGTAGACGATTATCAATCTATGAATTTCGAGTTCCCGGATGAGAATATTATGCTATTTACAGACTATGAAAAACCAGGACCATATGAAGAATTTGAGTCGGGATCCCGGTGGACTTTGTTTTTCGATGGAGCTTGTAATGCACTGGGAAACAGAATCGGTGTTATGATTATCTCTCCCAAGGATTGACATATGCCCTTCAACGCTAGACTTTTCTTTGACTGTACCAACAACACGGATGAATACGAACCATGCATCATGGGTATTAAGGCTTCTATTGACATGAGAATCAAGTTCTTGGACGTGTACAAGGACTCGGCCCTAGTGATTTGTCAGGTTAAGGGAGAATGGGATACGAAGCACCCAAATCTTATTCCTTATCGGGAGCATGTGTTGGCATTAATTACATACTTCGACGAAATCACTTTTGAACATATTCCTCGAGAAGAGAATTAGTTGGCAGCGCATTATCTACCATGTCATCTATGTTCAAAGTTAGATGGGAAAATGAAGCTCCTCGAATCACTATTAAAAAGCTAGATGAACCAACGTATTGCTATGAAGTTGATACTGATGAAGTAGAAGAAAAGCCTTGGTTTCACGAAGTAAAAAGATACCTCGAGGCTCAAGAGTTCCTCGAGGGGGCATCTATCAATGACAAGAAATTTCTACGGAGGTTCTCTTCAACGTTCTTTCTGAGCAATGGAATTTTGTAAAAGCGTAATCATGATTCGAATCTGCTTTGATGTGTAGACAAGAAGGAAGCTGAGAAGATTATGGAAGATATGCATGAAGGTATCTTTGGAACTCATTCCAGTGGGCATACAATGGCTAAGAAGATTCTGAGAGCAGGTTATTATTGGCCGACCATGGAAACTGATTGCCATCATCATTCCAAAACTTGTCACAGATGCCAGATTTATACTGATAAAGTACATGTGCCTCAGGTTCCTTTGAATTTCTTGACTGCTCCTTGGCCGTTTGCAATATGGGGCATTGATATGATTGGAGAGATTAAGCCCACTGCATCTAATTGGCACCGTTTCATCTTGGTTGCTATTGATTACTTCACGAAGTGGGTCGAAGCAGCCTCGTTTGCCTCCATTACCAAGAATTTACATGAGATGTTACAATTTTCTCTTCATGGCTATCACACTTCAGTACAGACATCAACTAGGGCAACCCCTTTCTCTCTAATATATAGTATGGAAGCAATTTTACCAATTGAAATCCATATTCCTTCCGTAAGGATTATGAAAGATGCAGGTTTAGACGAAGACGAGTGGATTCAGACTCGACTGGACCAAATAAACTTGATCGACGAGAAAAGGCTTGTGGCTATTTGTCATTGTTGTACCCCAAAATTTGCCCTCTCATTTCTCAAGATTTTCCTCACAAATTTCCTACTGGGTCAAGATTGTACAAGTACAATTGGATCATATTGGATTTTTCAAGAACCAAGTCAAAGATGAAAGTATTGAAAGAGCAAAACTGATAAATTTGATTTTTTGATAAAATTGAAGAAAAACAAGCTTGTTTCGATTCATGCTTAGCTTCTATTAAACTCTCTCCTGCATGCCAGCTTCGACTGGACTTTGTTTCCCTTTGAAACAAAATCCTTCGGTTCAGAAGTCATGGGCCTCCTTTGGGTTTCCTTCAATTTAGAAGGTAGTGGCTTCATGCTGGCTTCCTTCGATTCAGAAGGCAATGACATTCTGAAAGATTTCTTTTGATTCACAAAGTAGGGACCTCCTGCATGCCTCTTTTGTTTGGGCATGTGGCCTTCTTTGAATGCAAGTTTGGTTTACATCTTTCGATTGGGCATGTGGCCCCCTTTTATGCAAGTTGTGGGTTACATCCTTCGTTTGGCCATGTGGACTCTTGCAGGGAAGTTTAGATTGGACACTGGCTTTTCATGCAAATCTTCGTTTGGACAATGGACTCTTGTATGCTTGCTTGGAGTGACAAAATAGTGACCTCCTGCATGCAAGTTTAGATTGGACAAGTATTACCTTCTCACAAAGCTTCGATTGCACCATTTACATGTTTGCCTTTGATTCACAAAACCAGGACTTCCTTCATGCCAGCAGGCACAAGGCAATGGCTTTGTGCAGCTCTCCTTCGATTCAGAAGCCAATGGCTTCCTACTGGTTTACCTTGATTCACTAAGTAGTGGCCCCTCTGCACACAAGCTTCGACTGAATGTTGGCTGCTTCATACCAGCAGGCACAAGGCGATAGCCCCCCTGCAATTTTCCTTCGATTCAGAAGGCATTGGCCTCCTGCTTGGTTTACTTTCAAATTCACAAGGCATGAACTTCCCTCGTGATTGCTTTGATTCCACGCTTAAAAACCTCCAACACACATAGTTGGTGGCCCCTTCGAAGGACATGTGTTGGTGGACTTGAAGGGCACACACAGGTGTCCCATTCGAAGGATATGCCTTACTAGCCCATTCAAAGAACTGCATGTGATCCCTTCAAAGGACACACATAGTTCGATTGAAGGATATGCATTTGGCCCCTTCAGATGATGCACAAAGAGCCCATTCGAAGGACACATATTGTTTCCTGAAGAAGGGTCTGGTCGAAGGATGGATCTAGTTTATCAAAACAAAAGAGAAATATGCAAAGATGCTTGCTGGCCCAAATCCCACATACTGCCATGCTCAAGCCTCCTGCATAAGCACATTCATGCCAAATGAATCTTCGACTGGCCAGAAAAGAGCTTTCGTTTGGGCTAGCTGAGTAGGGGCTCAATCGAAGAGGCCCCAATGATGAGAATTGGAGCCATTCGAAGGAGGTAACCCTGGGCCAATTGAAGAGCAAAGCTTGAGGGTATTCGAAGGAGCCAAATATGTCCAGGTTCACCCCAAAGCCCAAAGGGGTAGGAACCCACCAAAAAAAGGCAATCCCTTAATGTGTCTGATTTGGCCTTCAAAGCCTAATTAATGGTTGTCCCTTGCCATTTCTATGCTATGACCCTCTCCCCATCTCTTATAAATACATAATGTTTCTACAACCCAAAGGGTACAAACTTGATACATACGCCCAGGAACTACACATATATATTGCCTTACACGCACACGCTGCCTCATAAGTCACACAAAGTTATCAAAAATCTCATAAGTGATCCAAATCGAAGGAATCTTAAAAAACGCTTCACTCACTCCTTGAAGTTTGCAGGAGGCGTTCCCAAGCACTTTGCAAGCCATCTCCATCCAAAACAAAGCATCCTATTGGTAACAAACCTTCGATCTTAAGTTAATTTTGATTGTTGCATGACATATTAACATTTATAGTTCGATTTTTACTCAAGACTAAGGACCTGGGTTTGACACCCAGGTTTGTATTTTTTTCCTAACGCTTGTACTGCAGATCAAGCCTGAACGGACCAACACGCACATGACCGAAGGACCTGGGTTCGAAACCCAGGTCCTGCATCTTTATTCTTTCTAATGCTTGTCTTGCAGATACAGATTGAAAAACAGTTTTCCCCCTGGATCGAAAGACAATCATCCTCCATTGGATCGAAGTCCACCTTTCGTTGGATCGAAAGACCTTTCCCCCTGCATTTTTATTTTTGTCACTTAGTTCTTTTAATAGTTTCCCTTTTTAAATTAACAATCAAATAAAAAATCCAAAAAAAACATTAGGTTAGTATTTTTTTAATTAAGTTAATTAAATTAAATTAATTAATTAATTATTTTAAATTTTTTCTTTAAATTAAAATTAAGTAGACTTAGGCTTGATGCATGATAATAGGATTGTATGGAAAGACTAATAATCAAACGCTAGCAAACTTAACACAAAAGACAAATAACTAAAATAAGTACACTTGGACATATACACCTCTAGGGTATTCCCATTTCGGTTGCTTTCGAAAATAGTCACAACTCTCGAAACGTGTTTTAGTGGCTATCCTCCGGTTCAAAAGATCATAAGTCCCTCGATGACCCTATCGACGTTGCCTCGGTAAAAATATGATCTTAGAACCCTAGGGTAGTTACTAACACTTCTTGCCCAGTTTCCTTTGTGACTATAAAAACGTCCCTTCAAATGTCCCTAAAACATCCAACGATAGGGCTACCTACTCACTAATAGTAAGATAGAATTGTCTAAAGGATAGGAGTAAAAGAACAAACCTTTCGAGTATAAGTAGATAGTTCTTAGATGCTTGCTCAAAACAAACTTTTACACTTACACAAAACATTTCAAAAAAACATTTTCAAACGCTTTATCAACACTCTTAAGGACTGATACAAGAGTTATCATAAAGCGAATAGCCGCACTAAGGCAATTTTCAAAATACTTTTCAAAACACACAAAGCATAAGGTATTTTCAAATGAGCTAAGCACCTAAGAGCCCGTAGAAAACTACGGATGGAAAGGGTGCTAACACCTTCCCTTTCCATAATATACCCCCCTTACTCGGAAAATAATCTCGAAAGGTCTTTTTCTGTTCTTTTCATCCTTTCCTTTGTTGGATAAAAGAAAATTCTTGCTTACCGCAAAATTTGCGAATACAAATGCAAAATCAGTATAATAGTCGGTTTTGCCACCGTATCACAGTCATGGTCAGATGTATCAAAAGCGCATGATTAAAGCCTTCAACAAGAAAGTCAAGCATCGGTTATATCATACTTGTGACTTGGTGATAAAGTGTATTATCCTACCATAAGGTGATCCCAGGGACAAATGGACTCCCACATACGAAGGGCCATTTGTGACTAAGAAGATATTTTCTAGCGGTGCTATGATGCTTACCACCATGGATGGTGAATATTTTCTGCACCATGTGAACGTGGACATAGTCAAAAAATACTATACATAAAAGAGACCCGCAAGGTTGACTGGTCTAGGCAAAAATAAGGGCATCCCGACGAAACAAAAGGGTTCAGGAAAAAATTAGGGATATATATATATATATATATATATATATATATATATATATATATATATATATATATATATATATAAAGATTGTACACCCAGCAAGTCAGAAACCTGAAAAGCCAACTTAGGCAAAAAAGGGTATCCCGATGGACTAAAAACCCGAAAGAGCAGTCCAGGCAAAAGTTAGGGATTAAAGCATACGACTATGTCCCGTCTGATCACCTGTTTACTAGTTGCCAGCATGATTACTAGCGTCAGGTTCAAATGGTACAGATCAATTCAGTCAACCTCTTCCGACATCAAGGGATGAGATGCTTGAAGACATAGGAGCAATAATAGAGTTGAAACTCGTTGGGATTGTTCCCACATAGCTATTTTCATTATTTTTCTTTGTACTTTCTTTATTTTTACGATTATTTCCTCTTACTAGGATCTTTGTCTCCTTCTATAAAACTGCTTGTTTATAGATAAACTCTTTAAATATGATTACTGTTTACAAATATTTGCATGAAAACAAGTTTAGCGTTTACTAAAGGCTCTAGGAGTCAGGATAACGTTCAAGTCATCTATAAATCTCCACAGAGAAATCTCTGTAGAGCTACCTTTACAAACTCATCCTCGACATAGATATATTCCCCAACAAGTCTAATATACCTTCAAACAAAAATTTAGGTATCTTCCAGCAGTTCACATGATCATCTTCCCTAGTAGGTCCCCTAGTGGATAAGGAAGTTTGACCATTTCCCCAGCATGCAATGGAAACTTTCTCCGTACAACCTATGAAATTCCAGTTCCCATCAGAAATGATTCCCTCAGCACAATTTACAGGAATTTAATTCTCCAACGGAATTTATTTTTCCAACACTATAAAATCCTCGGTAGAATCCTCTTCTCCAACAGATCGTTGAGTTTCCTCTTTGTTGAATTCACCGAGATGTCAGTGAGTCCCCCGCCAGATATGACCATGGCGGAGGGGAACTTCTCCCATCTGTTGTGGGTGAACAAAGGCTCGTCATCTTTGAGGCTGTCGGGGATGTGGAAGTCATGGGGCCTTGAGACACAAAAGGCTACCTGGAGGGGACAAGATTCTTCTGATGGTCAGGTATCCGCCTCAATTTCTTTAAACTCGCAGGTATGTAGTGAGGGGCGTCGTTCTGCTTGTATTTCCCGAGTCTCCCTGCCTTAATGAGAGTCTCAATGGCATCCTTCAGCTGGATGAAGTATTCGGTCAGGTGACTGTGGCTCTGGTGATATTGGAAGTATTTTGTTCTATTGGCCCTGAGCTTTGTAGGGGTAGGTCGAGGACGCCTAACCCCGCCGTCCTTGAACTCAAAATTAGAGCACTCTACAAGGATACGCTGGCGGGAAGCAGTCAGCAGGGTGCACTCAATGAACCGACCAAGTGGTCCTCTGTGCTTGCGGGGGTCACGAGGTTTCTTCTCCCTTCTTTTTTTCCATGTTCGTCGAGAAGGGCTCGCGTCACTGTGCTGTTGGACGTTAGTTGGTCCGTGGTTCCTTGAATCATGGGCGTTGTTGGCGGCCTCTTTTTCCCAATAGTCCATATATATCCGAGCTTTTTCGAGGAGTGCATCAAAATACCTTGGGGGCCCAATGCCAACGTCCTTTCTAAAATCAGTGTCCAGGAGAAGACCCCCTCTCGAGCAAGTATCTCTTCATGTGATCGACGCAGGGGACCTGAATGGCCTCGCGGTTGAACCGATCAATGTATTCTTTAAGGGTCTCATTGATCCTCTAGAAGATTGCCTCGAGGGAGGCCTCAATCTTCGGGTGCCAACGAGACAAAATGAAGCTTCTAATTAATTGGTTCTTCAAATTCCTCCATGAGGTCATCGACTTAGGGGGTAGGTTCTTATACCAGTCTATGGTTGTTTTCTTTAGCGTCATGGGGAACAACATGCACTTAATGGGCCCCCGACATTGTGATAGTGAATCATGGATTTGAAGTCGTCGATGTGGTCGACGGGGTCAGCAATGTCGTTGTATCCCTATAGAAGGGGAGGCTTCTCCATCCCTTTAGGAGTAGGGGTCTCCATGATGGCCTGGGACACGGACCACGGGGGTCGTCTTCGTCGCTTCTTTCTGGGGAGCGAGATGGGGACCGATAGTAGCAGCGATCTTTGTGTAGATTTTGGTCCCGGGCAGGGTTCCTCGGTCGATACTTCTTCTCTTCCTCGCCCTTGTTTCTTTTACATTCAGGGGATCGTCACTCTTTGCGTGGGGGTGTGACCATGTTTCTTGATAGCTTCGGACTGGGTCCTCTCTAAAGCGGGACCTTTCCTAGTGCGGCGGGGAGAAGGGCTTCGGGAATCGTCTCATCTATGTCTCCGCGGGGGAGATCGGGAGAGGTCCTCGTTCCATTAGGGAGGAGGAGTTCGAGAGTCAGGTCTCCCGTGCTTTCTGGGGGACCGACGAGTCTACTCTAGCATCATCAGTCGTTCACCCTGTGAGAAGATCATGTAGTTAGTCTGGTTGATTGTCTTGAACAAGGCTCTAGTTGCGACGCTAACACCTTCAGGAACGGGGATCTCCTGATACACATTGCGGTCATAATTATATGGAGGATGGTAGTCGTCGTGGAGTGGTTGCGAGCGAGTGGATGAAGAGGCGTTTTGTCCATCCCTATGGTCTTTCTCTGGGGCGACCGCATTGTTATTGTTGCCCGCGTTGTTGTCTCCAATGTTATTGTTATTGGCGCCGGTGAAATGGACATTTTGGTTATCATTGACAGCTTGGTCGACCATGACAATCAGAATGTTGATAAATATTTGCTTTGGTTTTGAGTGAAAGGCGAGGAAGCTGGTTCCCACAGACGGTGCTACTGATCGTACCTGATCAGAAGGAATTTTCAAGGTCCACGGGCTTTAAGTCGAGCAGTGGTTGAATGTGAAGTCTGGGTACCTGTAAGATACTCTGATGCCAAAGTAAGGTTCAGAGTATATGCAAGTAAGTGTGAGAGTATGGGTGAATGAATGAATACCTGACCCTCTCAAGTGAGAGGGTATTTATAGCCCCCAACGCTGGGCCAAGGTCCCCATTGTTGGGCTAATCAAGCATGCCTAAAATGGAGACTGTCAGGTCCTACTTGAGTAGTGGAGGCCAGCACGTGGTCCTCAACCTGAATGGACTCCTCTGAATTATCAAGAGGACGTGGATGCAGTCTTTTCGAGGTCAAGAGAACTTCGTGACATTAAGGGGCGTTGGGTTCCTATTCTACGAGGAGGGTGCTCGCGAGGACCTCCTGAGTATCATTGGTCCTCCTCGCCAGTCATGAGGTTGTCCTCAGAGGACATATTATGATCGACGAGAGGAGTGGAAGTACTTTCCGACATTGTCAAGGGCGGACTCTTTCCTGCTGATTTTCTCCTGCAGCATAGTTGAATTGGGCCTTATATAATATTTGGGCCAAATATAGACCCAATTCAAAACATATATTAATTTATAAAAGTTAACCAATACAATACCTCTTAGGTATTCTCCAAAATAACGTGAAGCATATGTGAAGATATATCCACTCTTAAAAAAAATTTTAAAAAAAATCATAGATATACATTTACAAATAAAATGAAATTAAAGTAACAAATTACTTTACAGAAATGCAATAGAATAATGAAAACATAAATGAAAATCACTTTTTAAAGGGAAACAAAAATAAAATACATAAAATGTTAAACAAATGAGATAAGAAAAAAAAGTTATTTATCAATATGATAATAAATAAATAAATAAAATATAGATCCATCCATTTTATTTATAATTTGCAAATAAAAATTATTTCTTATTTATTGATTGACTAAATTTCATTTTAAAAAGTGAAAAATTTAATACAAATAAAAAATTATTTACATACTATATATAATTAAAAAATTATTTAATGGAAGAAAATAAAGAGATTGCCTTAAAGTATTTGAATAAATGATATAATTGAATCTAATTTAAATTAGATACATCATTTATTTGATATTAAAAGTTATTTTATTTACTTATAATAAAGAATATATAGACTATTTATGTAAGGATATCCGAATCCGAATGCACATGCAGGAAGTTTGAACTTGCGACATAAAAAATGGATAGATTAGGTGACAATAACAATATGTCATATCTAAAAATTAAAATTTTAGATGTATAAATAATTTTGTCTATATATTGACATTTTATTCATATATTCATAGTTTGTGTAAGACTAAGAAATCGGGTATCCTCTGTATGCAATTGCATAGCAGTTATAGAGATTAATCTCTTGAGTCGGATAGAATTATAATGGGTAACAAAGCTCTCCTTAATAAGAAATTATATGTCACATCTAAAATTAAAATTTTAAATGTATAAATAATTTATTTTATATATTAACATTTTATTAATATATTCAGAGTCTATGTAGAACTAAGAAACCGGGTATCATCTGCAAGCAATTGTAGAACAGTTGCAAAGCTTATTCCCTCGAGTCGGGTAGAATCAAAATGGATGGCAAAATTCTCCCTCAAAAAAATATAATACTACTTTGTGTCTATAGCTCAATTCAAATCTAAGACTTGCGGTAAAATTGAAATAGATCACTTAGCATCTCATCCAACTACTCTTGACTATTAAGTACTCATATTTGAAGTCAAGATTCTTCATCTGAATTATAAGTCTCACATATACTTTAATAAATTCAATAATCCATGCTTGTTTTCCTACTGAGTCAAACCAAATTTTAATACTTATAATTGACAAGTTTAAATGAGTGCTTGAAGCAACAATAAATTAACACTCTAAAATGAGAAAAATGTCATATTTTCTCACAAAATATGAATCATGTTCCTTATACAATCACATTTTATTTATTCACAATCAACAATCAAGGAAAAAATAATCAAGTATTCAAAGCAAAACATCAATTGCTAATAGCTTATATAAGTAACTTCATAAAACACATCAAATCCAAGCAATATCAAATATTAATCAGGCAAAATGCATAGTTTCAAGCCAAATACAACTTGTCTATAAAATAAATATTGTTCTTTTAATCTAAATAAACAAACATAACAACGTCATAATGATGCCAAATAGTTTTAAACTAGGATATCAATATTCCTTCCGATGAAAGAATCGCGGATGAGGGCTTGCTTGGGCCTTCTATAGGAGGCTCATGTGGGTCGGGTAGTACTACTTCTTGACCCTCCGAAAAAAAGCTCCCTAGTATTATCTGCAACATCAACATCATCATTTTGTAACATTATCTTAAGAGTGTAGTATAGGAAAAGTATTCAAAATTCAGATGGTATATACAAATTATATAAATTCAAATAATATGTACTTGAACTGGAGAGGCAGCAATCAGAACACCGTCAATTTTACCACCAAATGAGCGACCATTTGATAATGAAACAAAGGATCCCTTTACTCCACCATATATTTTTTGTTCACTTTTATTTGTGCTAACAGACACAGAACCTTTCAGTGATAGGATCTCAAATAGTCCCTAACAAAATAAAAAATTAGCCAAACACAAACATCTTAGTATTATTAAGTCATGTTATATAGACACCTAAAATTGACACAATGTATGTAACACCATATCAATATATGACGTAGGTGTATATTTTGATGTTCAAATAACTTTTCTAAATATTTTTTCTAGAGTAAACATAAAAAGCTTCATAAACAACATAACAATACATGCAACATATTTACACTAACAAAATTATTAAATTATATTTTAGAGATCCATGTAATTAATAATTGTAAAACTAACCTCATAGGTCACACTTTCAGTAGATGATGGAGATTGAGAAAACCTTATTTTAGAAACGGTCCCATTTGATGATATAATGGTTACATTTTTTGAGATACTATGAGAAAAGGCTATAATCTTCTCCAAAATATTCTGAATATCAAAATATATACATTTACAAGAAAAATTAATAGCTGGAAAACAATAATAAATATATTTCTAGATGACTAATATTAATATAAAAATATTATTTTCAATAGATATAATGTTAAGTGTAAGATTTTTTAGATGTGCAATAAATGTTCATAAATGTTTTGGTTTAGCCTGAATCTTAAACAAATTAGTATGATCTGGGTCTCATATAATTTCCGTTAATTTAGAGAGAGAGTAAATATTAGAATTAACCTTCAAAATAATTTTATTGAAATAAAAAATTTCGATTAATTTTACTATAGAGATGTGATGTTGCTATGAAGCGTGACATGAAAACTTTTAACGCGACTCCAGTGTAAATCAAGAGATGTTGCACTTATAATTTTAAATTGTGTTTACAATTGTAAGTTTTGCGGTTAAGGTAAATTTGATTGTTGCAATATTTATTGTGGTTGTTGCGGCATAAACTTTTATTGCGAGGTATTTGAAATACATTCTTTAAAAATTATTATTGTAATAATTTTTTCATTACATCATAAATAAATTGAAATTTAAGGATTTTTATTACATCATAAATAAATTGAAATTTAAGGATTCTGAAATGTTGAGGTTTAATGAAAATGTATGAAGAAAATTTAGTAAAATTGTTTGATGTTGTTTCTAATGAGACTAGATGATGATTTAAAATTATTGTACAATTGCAATTTGATATAATTGTAAATAATATAAGATCAAAAATATCTGATCAGATTGAAAAATCACATATCCTTTCATAGATAGATATCTATAATCTTTAAGAAATATGGTCTAACTAATAAAAAGACAAACTCTTGAAACTAAAACTAAAGTTTTTTTTTTGGTTATAAGTCATGATATAGAAAATAGAGGTACATATAAAAATATAAACAAAAAATTAAAAATTGAAAAACACATAGTTATCTATAAGCAAACCACTATATATTATTAATGAATTTTAAATAATACTGTAAAAATTAACAAATACAGTACCTCTTCGGTATTCACGATAATCATGTGAAACTTAAGTGAAGATATATTCGTTCCTTAAAATAATTAACACAAAAATAGGAAATTACATTTTAGAGGAAAACAAAATAAAATACATAAAATAATAGAATAAATGAGATAGGAAAAGAATTATCTATAAATAAAATAATCAATAAAATAAATAAATAAATAAAATATAGATTCATTCATTAGTCATATTTTTCATAGAATTTATTTTTAATTTTTTTTTTACTGAATTCAATTTTTAAAGTAAAAAACTTAATACAAATCAAATATTCCTTTTAAACTATATATATTTTTAAAAAATCATCCAATGAGAAAAGAAAAGAATTACCATAAACGATATTCATACATGACTTTTTGTTGCGAGATCCGTAAGGTCGACCTCTATGCTTCTTAGAGGTGTTAGTTGAGGTGGAAGGCAAAGTAGCCGTTGAAAAAAATGAAACATCAGAATAGCTAATAATTCTATGTGGATAATTTAAATGTCCAGAATAAAGAGAAGAACGATGAAGAGGAAAGTTATTTTGTGAATCCAATAGGCGTGGTTGTGGTGGTGATCTTTTAGATTGCGGTTATGTTTTTTTATGTAATAGGTACACTTTAGTATAAATATTAAAAGATATACCCTAACTTTTTAGCTATTGTAACCGTTACAATGAATAATACTCAAATTTATGAGTGTATTCTTGTTTAGAAGAAATTTAGTGTTATCTTATGTTTTTTTATGGACCTTATTTGTTTTAATGGGCTTTCTAGAGAAAATATGAGTTGTGCTTTTTTATCCGGTTTTTATTTTCTCAATTTTTTAACTCTTGTTTGTTTATTTATTCTATAAAAAATTTAGATTACTCCTATTATATTTTTAATCTTATATATATATATATATATATATATATATATATATATATATATATATATATATATATATATATATATATATATATATATATATATATATATATATATATATATATATATATATATGGAAAGTTATGATCAAATATGTGTTCTATGTACCTGGAATGAAATGCAACTTGTTAAGTGTTGGACAACTAGTTGAAAATGGTTTCTCAGTTGTCATGAAAGATGTAGTTTTGAAATTGTTCGACACTAAGAACAATTTGATTTTAAAATCTCCATTGTCGAAGAACAGGACATTTAAGACAATGATCAGTTCGACAGAAGTTCAATGTTTGAAAACTGTTGTCGACCACAAGGATAGTTGGTTATGGCATTTGAGATTTGGACATTTGAATTTTCGATCACTTAATCAACTGATTACTCAAGATATGGTTACTGGTATTCCAAGTCTTGAGATGCCTGAAAAACTTTGTGAAGGTTGTTTAGTGGGAAAGAAATCCAGAAATTCTTTCATTTCGACTATGTCAATGAGATCATCCTGCATTCTCGAAGTGGTGCATTCAGATATATGTGGTCCATTTGAAGAACATACAATTGGTGGAAACATATATTTTGTTTCCTTTATCGATGAGTTTAGTCGAAAGCTGTGGATCTATGTGATCAAACGAAAGGACGAAGTATTCGAAATCTTTAAGAGATTCAAGATACTTATCGAAAACCAGAGTGAGAAGAAGATTAAAGTTCTACGAACAGATGGAGGTGGCGAATACACATCCAAGATGTTTGAAGATTTCTGTGCAGAACATGATGTTGATCATGAGGTAATTGCTCCTTACACACCTCAACATAATGGAATTACTGAAAGAAGAAATAGAACCATATTAGATATGGCAAGATGCATGCTGAAGCAAAAGAATTTGCCAAAATCTTTATGGGGAAAAGCTGTTTTGAATGCTGTTTATATTTTGAATAAGTGTCCTACTAAGATATTGAAGAACAAGGTTCCTAAAGAAGTGTGGAGTGGCAAACGACCATCAGTAAGTCACTTGAAGGTGTTTGGCTCTATGAGAGACGAAGTAGGACGAAGTATTCGAACGAAAGGACGAAGTATTCGAAATCTTTAAGAGATTCAAGATACTTGTCGAAAACCAGAGTGAGAAGAAGATTAAAGTTCTACGAATAGATGGAGGTGGCGAATACACATCCAAGATGTTTGAAGATTTCTGTGCAGAACATGGTGTTGATCATGAGGTAATTGCTCCTTACACACCTCAACATAATGGAATTACTGAAAGAAGAAATAGAACCATATTAGATATGGCAAGATGCATGCTGAAGCAAAAGAATTTGCCAAAATCTTTATGGGGAGAAGCTGTTTCGACTGCAGTTTATATTTTGAATAGGTGTCCTACTAAGATATTGAAGAACAAGGTTCCTGAAGAAGTGTGGAGTGGCAAACGACCATCAGTAAGTCACTTGAAGGTGTTTGGCTCTATGTGTTACAAGCATGTTCCTGATGCAAGAAGAAGGAAGCTTGATGATAAGAGTGAACCTATGATTCTGGTAGGATATCATAAAATTGGTGCATACAGACTATTCAATCCAGTTAATGAAAATATTGTGTTGAGTCGAGATATTGTGATTAATGAAAATTCTTCCTGGGATTGGAATTCTAGCAATTCAATTAACAAATAATTAAGGAACTTTGATTTCGACGAAGAAACTAATGAAGTAGAGGTCGAAGAAATTGTTGAGAATCTAATCGAAGTCGAAGAAGAAGCAGTTGTTGACACTCCCATCACAGTCGAAGTCGAAGAGGTTGTGGCTGAAACAAGCCAAAGACCTCAAAGAAATAGATTTCTTCCAACAAGACTTCATGATTATGAAGTAATGGGTGATGATGAAATCACACCAGATGGAGAATTAGTTCATTTTGCTTTACTTGCAGGTGCTGAACCAATCAACTATAGTGAATCTTTGAAGATTAACAAGTGGAAGTTAGTTATGGTCGAAGAGTTACAAGCAATCGAAAGAAACAACACATGGGAGTTAGTCGAATTGCCAACACATACAAAAGCTATCGAAGTAAAGTGTGTGTTCAAGTTGAAACACAATGCAGATGGGTCAATTGCAAGTCATAAAACAATATTAGTAGCTCGAGGTTTTCTTCAAAGAGCAGGACTTGACTACTCTGAAGTATTTTCTCCAGTAGCAAGATTAGAGACTTTTTGACTAGTAGTAGCATTGGCATGCAACCAAGGCTGGTCAACATTTCATCTAGATGTGAAATCAACATTTTTAATGGTCCTTTAGACGAAGAATTTTATGTCACACAACCTCATGGGTTTGTGATTCAGAAGGAAACGAGTAAAGTATATAGATTGTACAAAGTGCTTTATGGCCTCAAGCAGGCACATGGGGCATGTAACAAGAAGATCGACTCATACTTAGTCGAATTAGGATTTGTCAAATGCAAATCAGAGTATGGTGTCTATGTTCTGGTTGTAGCACAAGATATAACAATCAGCTGCTTGTATGTTGATGACTTGCTAGTAACTGGAAATAGTTTGGAGAACTTGTTGAAGTTCAAAGAGCTGATGACGAAGGAATTTGAAATGTCGGATCTAGGAAAATTGTCTTATTTTCTAGGCATGGAATTTCAAATGTCGAAGCAAGGTATGGTTCTACATTAAAGAAAGTATGACAAAGAAATACTCAAGAGATTCAGAATGGATGATTCAAATCCTGCATCCTCACCTGTCGAACCAAATGTGAAGTTGGAGAAGAATGGAGAGGAAGACAAATTCGATGCAACTTTGTTCAAGAAAATTGTGGGATCTCTGAGGTATGTGTGCAATAGTCGACCTGATATAGGTTTCGCAGTCGGATTAGTAAGAAGATATATGGATGAACCAAGATTGTCACATATGAAGGCTGCAAGAAGAATCCTTCGATATTTGAAGGGTTCAATAAATTGTGGAATACTATTTCGACGAGATTCTGAAGGCAAAGAAGCAATAGTTAATTGTTTTTCAGATGCTGATTGGTGTGGAGATAAGGAAGATCGAAGAAGCACAACTGGATATTTTTTTCAAGTATTTGGTGCCCCAATCTCATGGTGTTCGAAGAAGCAACCTGTGGTGACATTATCATCATGTGAAGCTGAATATATAGCGGAATTCTATGCTGCATGTCAAGCAATTTGGATCAGATCTGTACTTGAAGAAATGACTGTCGAAGTGAAGAAACCTCTAGTATTGTAAATCGACAACAAGTCAACCATAAATCTGGCGAAGAATCCAGTTCGGTATGGAAGAAGTAAACATATTGAAGCAAGGTTTCACTTCTTGAGGGAAAAAGTAAATCAAGGTGAACTTGAAATTAGGCATTGCTCAAGTGAAGCACAGTTGGCCGACATTTTCACCAAACGATTGAAGATCGACAGATTCCTGAATTTGAGAAAGAAATTAGGAATAGTTCAGATTGGCTTTTTTGAGGATGTTCGGCAACTTCGATTATGGGGGTGTGTTGAAATATTAAATTAGATTAGATTAGATTTTATTAGATATAATATTTCAACATAATCCAAGTTGTGTTAGCCCAAGCCCAATTAGGGTTGTATATAAATAGTCATAGTGTGTATCATTATTTGTACACTTGAATAATACAAATCTTTATTTCCTTTATTATTATCTCTTTCTCTCCCCACTAAAAGTGTCTCACACACTAACACTTTCATAGACATATATCTATAATCTTTAGGAAATATGATCTAACTAATAAAGACAAACTCTTGAAACTAAAACTAAAGTTTTCTTTTGTTATAAGTCATGATATGGAAAATAGAGGTACATATAAAAATATAAACAAAAAATTAAAGATTGAAAAACACATAGTTATTTATAAGCAAATCATTGTATATTATTAATGAATTTTAAATAATACTGAAAAAATTAACTAATACATTACCTCTTTGATATTCACGTTGATCATGTGAGATTTAAGTGAAGATATATCCATTCCTTAAAATAATTAACACGTAAATATTATGCATACATATTTGTAAATAAGATGAAATTGACATTAAGAAAACATCTATAGTTCAGAGAAATGCAAGAGAATGATAAATAAAAAAAAGGAAATTACATTTTAGAGGAAAACAAAACAAAATACATAAAATAATGGAACCAATGAGATAGGAAAAGAATTATTTATAAATAAGATAATTAATAAAATAAATAAATAAATAAATAAAACGTAGATTCATTCACTTAGTCATATTTTTCAAAGAGTTAATTTTTAATTATTATTTTTGTTGAATTCAATTTTTAAAGTAAAAAACTTAGTACAAATAAAATATTCCTTTTAAACCATATATTTTTAAAAAATCATCAAATGAGAGAAGAAAAGGATTACCATAAACGATATTCATACGAGACTTTTTGTTGCGAGATCCATAAGGTCGACCTCTACGCTTTTTAGAGGTATTGGTTGAGGTGGAAGGCAAAGTAGTCGTTGAAAAAAATGGCACATCAGTATAGCTTATAGTTTCAGGTGGATAATTTAAATGTCCAGAAGAAAGAGAAGAACGATGAAGAGGAAAGTTACTTTGTGAACCCAATAGGCGTGGTTGTGGTGGTGATTCATAAGGTTTGTTAAATCCGGGAGGAAACTCACACTCATTACCCAATCCAGATCTCCACATGATTTTGGTGATTTTGATGTTACACTTTGGATACAAGTATGGTAGCAACAATTGATACTATCTTTTAGATTGCAGTTATGTTTTTTTAATGTAATAGGTACACTTTAGTATAAATATTAAAAGATATACCCTAACTTTTTAGCTATTGTAACCGTTACAATGAATAATACCCAAATTTACGAGTGTATTCTTGTTTAGGAGAAATTTAGTGTTATCTTATGTTTTTTATGGAACTTATTTGTTTTAATGGGCTTTCTAGAAAAAATATGGGTCGTGCTTTATTATCCGATTTTCATTTTCTCATTGTTTGTTTATTTATTGTATAAAAAATTTAGATTACTCCTATTATATTTTTAATCTTGTGTATTTCTCTTTTATTTATATATATATATATATATATATATATATATATATATATATATATATATATATATATATATATATATATATATATATATATATATATATATATATATATATATATATATATATATATATATATATATATATATATATATATATATATATATATATATATATATATTGGCAGGCCAATGGCCCAAAAAGTCAAGACCTAATACATTCATCTTTATGATACTCAAGATTTACTTTATAATCTCTATTTTTCATTATATTCATCTTGAATTATGAATTAACTTAGACATTAGAGTACTAATCTTAAACGTTCATGTCGTTGTTTTAGAGATTAGTACCACCGATTTAGAATTTATCATCGTCAATTTACACTTAATTCTGGCAATAGAAAAGAGTATTAATGCAGTTGTGTGAGAATAAAAAAATAAAATAAAATATAAATCCACCCAATTTAATCATATTTTACAAATAATAGTTTTAATTTTTTTGTTTGACTAAATTTCATTTTTAAAGTTAAAAACTTAATACAAATAAAAAAATTAATTAGAAAATGTATATAGTTTTAAAATTTATTTAATGAGAGAAAAATAAAAGATTACCATTAAGTATATTAAATAAATAATGTATTCGAATCGAATATAAATTAGATGTATTATTTATTCAATCAACTAAAATTACTTTATTTGTTTATAATATAAAATATAGAGACTAATTATACAGGGACACCCTACTGACCAGCCCAAATTTAAATTAGAGACATAAAAAAAAGAGAGGAGAAATTAGGTGACAATAACAATATTGGATCAATAATACTAGACTATTAGAAAATATATGTCACATCTAAAATAGGACTAAGTATTCATATTCGAACTCAAGAATCGTCAACTGAATTATGGACCTCACACATAATTTAATTAATTCATCAATTCATGTTTTTTTCCTATAAAATCAAACCAAACTTTAATATTTATAAATGATATGTTTGAATGAGTGCATGGAGAAACAATAAAGTAACATTCTAAAACAGGGAAATGACATATTTTCTCATAAAATATGAATCAGGTTTCTTATACATTCAAATTGTATTCTTTCACAATCAATAGTCAATGTGACAATAAACAATCATTCAATGTAAAATATCAATTTCTAGTAGCCTAGATACGTAACTTCATAAAACACATTAAATCCAAAAAATATTAAATATTAAGCAGACCAAATGCATAGAGTTTCAGGCCAAATACAACAAGTATGTAAAAAAATAATGCATTTTTGATCAAAGAGATTAACATAACAACAAGAGAATGATACAAGATAGATTTTAACTAAGATAATACTACGCTGATGATTGGACTGAACCACTGATAAATGATTGATTGGGCCTTCTATGAGATCATTTAGACCGAACAATACTACTTCTCGATACCCCAAAAATAAAACTCCCTAATATTATGTGCTAAATCAACATCATCATCCTGTGACATTATCTTAAGAGTGTAGTATAAGAAAAATATTCAATATTCAGATAGTATATACAAATTGTATAAAATAAAGTAGTGTGTACATGAATCGGAACAAACACATAACTTTCAGTGATAAACATATTGCTAAAAGACTAATAATATTAAAAACGTTATTATTTTCATCTATTTCAATAGATACATTGTTAAGACCAAGATTTTGATTTAGATGTTAAATAAATTTTAATAAATTTTTGGTTTAGCAATCTTAAACAAATCTATATAGATTAGGTTATAGACTATTTGAGAGGTCCATTTAGAAAGAGAAAAAGAGATTAAGTAATTTGGTGATTAAATAATTAAGTATAGAATAAAAATATTAGACTTCTTAGATCTTGGTTTTGAGATGCTTCGTAGAAAGAGATTTAGAGAGAATTGAAGATGAAACTGAATTTTTAATTGATTTTAATTGAAATGAATTTTTTTAGTTAATTTACTTTAAGATGTTGAAAATGTGCTTGACAACTTGCTAGTGAAAATCAAGATGCTAAGATTTAAAACTTGAAATGACAAAATAAATTAATTATGGGTGGTAATATTTAACTTAAGAAAAAAATTTATTTAATGTGTGAATTCATGTACTCAACTATTATAACAGACACTAACATGCTATTTTTTAGATGTGTAAGTATAACGTAGATTTTTAACAGTAGTAATCAATTTTAAAAACTTTACGTTTAAACAGTAAAGTCGTCACTTACTATTTGTTTAGGCAAAGTGAATGTGTTATTGGCACAGTGACACTGATTATAATTTTAAAAAAAGAATAAATTAAAGGTAATTTCAAGTGTGAGTGCCCGACACAGAAACGAATATGTTATTTTTTAGAAGTGTCAGTGCTATATAGATTTTTAACTGTAGCAATCGACTTTAAAAAATTTACGTTTAAACATGAGAGTCGTCACCCACTACTTGTTTTACCCTATAAACAGAAGAGTATATATCTTGATAAATGGGTCAATTAGGCAAATGGAAGGTGTTAGGCACCCTTTACCTTCATCGGGATTATTGCATTATTGCCACATATTATCATATATTATGCTAAAGGGGAAACACACAAAGAATTTATAAGCAAATAAAATCGCAAGGAAAACAAAGTTTTAATTTTAGTGAAAAATAAAATTGAAAATAAAGGTTGACCTCATATCAAATATTTTATCATCGGCCGAAAAGAAAGATAAAACCAAAGGGTTTGAAATGAAGGGCTATTGAAAACCAAAGGGACACCTCATATGTTAATCATTGGCCAAAAAGCATAGTAAGTTTGAAAAGTTTAAAAAAAGTTTGAAAAAAAGTGTGTGTGAGAATTGAAAGTTGTGAGAGATTATGTGTGAAATTATAGAATTTATAGGTTTATTGTAGATCATTGTCTATTAAAGACAACAACAGAGTTTCTATTCGAGACAAAAACCCTGGATTAAAAACCAAAAGAAAAAATGCGTAAAAGAAATTTGTAAGAATTGTGTGTAATAGAGAAATTATGAGTGAGTGTGGATTTTCGTGGATGAAAAATTAGGACAGACAAGAGTCATATTTATAGAGTTAGAAATTAGGTTAAAACACCAAAAAGAGAAAGTTACCCAAAATAATGAAAAGCTCGAAGTTTTTATCTTGGTCAGCAAATTTAAGAATCTGATCCTATTTGTGACTCTGCACAAGATACAATTTGAAAAATATTTAAACTAAAAAAGATTTTATTTATTTTTAGATTTTTGACTATTTTTTAAATAAAATAATAATTTTAATAAAAAAATATTTTTAAAATATAATAAATAAATAAAAACGAAAATAGTAAATAAATAATAAAAATATGATTTTTGTGATTTTGAAAATGAAAATAAAATTAGTAACAAGAAATAATATGACCAATAAGACTTGAACTTGTGACATATTACTTGTAAGCTTTAGTCCCTTACCAATTGTGTTATGTCATTCTATTCAAGATAAAAAGGCACATGGAAACATATGAAAGGTTATGTGATATTTTTTATTTAAAAATACAAATAATTTTAAGTAAACTATTTTATATTTTTAAATAAGCAAAATGGATTAATATTCAAACCAAATGTTAATAAAACCAAAATAAATCAAATAAATTTTAAAACTCAATTTTGAAATCATTTGAATTGCGGGCAAATTTGGGATATGACAGTTGTCCCTGTTTAATTATTCTTCGATTGAAGGGTGAAAGATGGCGCAATTCTCGCACGTTTGAATCAGAGGATAATTAAATAATGGAAGACCCAAAATTTAACTAATAAATCGCAGCTTGCTGTGAAAAATCATGACGCGGTTAACCCATCGATATCTGGAGTGAGATTCGACATATCAATCTTTGTTAAGAGACTGATCCAATATATATGCGAAAAGTGTTTAACATAGACTTTGCATTCCTACCACGATCTAGAGGGTAAGTGAATGCAGATGTTGATTCTATTTTTTTCCAAGAAACTAATCCAATAGAGTTGAGAACTTTTGAAAATTAACTTGTTAAAGCTTTGTGACTGTCAGAGCAGGTTGTAATCGCAGATTTTGCTTATCGATCACTTCCTAGGGAATAGACAATGCAAGGTAGGTTTTATCTTTGCCAAGGGACTAATTTGATAAGATTTATGAGTTGGATAATCATTGCTCAAGGAATAACGTGAACGGTTATAACAGATTTGTATATCTACTACAACCTAGAAAGTAGATGGTGCAGAGATCAACTTTGTTTATGCCAATGAACTAATTAAACAAAGTCGAGGAAATTGGGGAAAAAACTGCTAATTCTTGGAGACTAACATAGAAGACTATACATTTATCGCTACCTAGAGGACAAATGATACTAGTTTGAAATTTGATTTAGGAACTGCAATTTTGATAATTGAGACTTGGTAACTGAAAGTTAAAATTTGGTAACCGGAACTTCATAAGTGTGCCTGTAGGCTTGTGTAATAGGAAAAGAAATCAAGCGCGAATAGCCAATCAATCGCTGCCAGAGGACTACTACGGTTGAAGGCAACTTAATGTTGCTAATGTAACAAGAAAAGACATACATTAACATATTTAACACTGCTAGGGGACTAATGTGATAAATGAGGACCAAACTGATCACTACCAATGGACTAATGTGATAAACGAGGAAAAACATGTATAGCCAATCAATCACTGCCAAGGGACTAATGTGATTGAAGGTAACTTCTTACTGCTCAGGGACTAACGTAAAAAGGAAATATGTAGATTAACTCATTTAACTTTGCCAGGGGACTCATGTGATAAATGAGGACCAATCGATCACTACCAAGTAACTAATATGATAAGAAGGAAGCTTGTTACTACTCGGGGACTAATGTAACAAGCTAAAAGTTGAATTTGATAATTGAAAGTGTGACTTTTGGAAATGTTTGAATCGAAACCGTTTGAATTTGAAAATTTAAATGTAACACCCGGAGGCTGGGAAAGTTTGAGAATAACTTATTACCGCTCGGGGACTAACATAACAAGTTATATCGCAGATTTCACATATTTACCACAACCTAGGGGATAAATAACACATATTTGAAAATAATTAACCTATTGCTTCTAGGAGACTGATGCAATAGGTTGTAACGTAGATTTTGCATATTTATCACTACCAAGGGACTAAACGGATAAATAGTGCAGCACCATGTGGTGTAGCTTTTGGTATAGAATCATGGCCTAGGGAGTAGGGATCATTATGACCTTGAACACGTGGGCGGAGGAGAGATGAATAGTTGATAAGATGTTCAGCGTGACGCTTCATCTTCCGCGCCAACCTTATAAATAGCGCCTAAGGGATCATTTGTAGAGTTTCCAAGTTCGTGCTCTCTACTTTCTCCCTAATTTCCTCAGTTTTCTACCATCCTAAATTTCCTTCTCTAACCGTAAGCATCGTTGTAGCTTCCACCGCAGAATCTCTACCAACATTAATCAAGTAAGTGCTTTTTAGTGATTACTCTTATTTATAGCTGGGTTTTTGACAAATTTCATGGGTTTCCTGATGATTTCACTACCCGGGGGATTTTTACCCGGGATACTCATACCTCTCTTCGTGATACTTGTTGTACCACAAAATTTTCTCTCCCATTATCCAAGACATTCTCCTAGGGTTCTCAATTGCTCAAGGTTGCTCAAGAATTGATCAGACAAATTCTCCTCCTAAATAATGGACCTACAACTAGGGTTTTGCTTTTCTCAAGGAAATTTGAGCTTATAATACCTCAAGTGCATTTCATGGTTCCTCATATGTCTCAAAGAATGCTCATGCCAAATTTTAAGTCTTGTATCACAAGTTTGCTCAGTCAAATGATCAAAATTAACTGTATTGGACAAAAAGTCTATTATGGTCAACATACAGTCAAACCTCAAGGTTTTTGGTCAACATCAAGATTTTGAAGTCACATTCATAATTTGATCAAGGTTTGATCATGATTCATCAAGAAAACTCAAGATTCATCAAAAGTCAAAAGTTACCAAATTAGGGTTTTCTTAAGGAGAAGTTAACTAAACTTTGACCAAGCATAACTTTCACATGCTTCATCAGATTTTTCTCAACTAAAGCTCATTTTAAAGAAAAGTCAATTATCTACAACTTTGTCTCTCTAAGATCAAGTCCAAAAAATACTTCATTTGAGAGATATGGACCAAAAAATTATAGGTCATTTCAAAAGTCAACAAAAAGACACTTTATGTCAAGGAAACTTACATCAATATAAATCTTCAAATGCAAAAATGATCAACATAGAGATTGTAGAGGACATCTTGATCTTTCCAAAAGTCTAAGATCACCTTCATATGATAAAATTTGAAAGATTTATGATTGATGCAAGTTGGGCAATTTTAAGAGAATGCATGAAATCAAAAGTGATCAAAATTGAGTTTTTGGGCTAATGGGCTGATGTTTCAAGGTCCAAAGTGCATGAGGCCTCAATATGAACCTCAAAACTTATCAATGCACCCCTTGGGTTTTTATTCTATTTATTTTTATTTTTATTTATTTAAAGTCAAAATAAATTAGATAAAAGTCAAGGCTTTCTTACAAAGGTCCAAGCCCAACCTTTTAACATAATTTAAAGCTATATATATTCTCATTGTTCATACATAACAAGATACAAAACCCTTGCAAGAAACACCTTTCAAAAAATTCTCAAAACTAGGGCAAATCAAGAACTCTAATTGCAGCCACTTTCAAAGAAAACCAGCCTTTCCAAACGACCTCTGAAGTGTTGTAGGGTAAGATTGGAATGGTTGTAATGATCCAAAGGGCATGAAACACATGAACATGGATCACCGTTTTGCAATTCTTGCATGAATTTGAATTTGAATTTTCTTTGCGTTTTAATGCATACTAACGATACTAACTTGTTTCTGAAGTATAACAATGCAGGTTAAACCCATCGTGTTAGCCCCATGACGATCGAACCATTAACTACCATGTTTATTCCGTTTCATGATATTTTTGCTATATCTCACAATATCGCATGAATCAACCTAAACTAAGGCCGACAATGGGTTCGCAAGAGTCAATTTAGGGGGGAAGGGTATCTTTTGTGCATTAACGTGCATTATTTTGCAAGTTCAAAAAAAACAACTCGTCGGAGAAGACGATCGAAGCTAGGGCCCCGACGCCTCTCTGGTTCATCCATTTTTGTTTATAATATATTTGTTAGTTTCTATTATACAACCGGATGAAACAGCCACCCCAGTGACAAGCGCGCGCATGATAAGGTTATGTGTATCAAGGCGTGGGTTTGATCCTGCCTTTTGGAATTTTGTTTTTCATAATTTTCTAATTCTTGTAGGTTTACTACATAGCGCGCAGATTCTATTCCCCTAACACAGGCGCGCTCATGGTGCAGTGGTAAGGCAAGTAGTGGTAAAGGCTAAGGGGGTGGGTTTAACACCCACCCCTGGCATTTTTACTTGATTTTGCTTTTAGCTTGTTTTCTTTTTATTTCTTCCTTAAACCCTAATTCTTTTGGCAAACTTAACCCTATTTTCACTTAACCATAAAACATAACTTTTTTTTAAACCCTAATTAAATTAGGTTTTAGGTTTGAATAAAATTTTTAATTAATCTTTTTTTACTAACTAAAATTAATTAATTTGTAGGTTTTTTTATTAACCCTTTAATTTAGTAAATTAACCTTTTTTTTTTGCGATTTTAAAATCAATTAGAATTTTTAGGTTTAATTACTTTCATTATAAATCTATTTTTCCCTAAAAAATCATCAAAAACATTTTTTCCTCTTTTCTTATTCTCACATCTTCTTAGACATACTGTATAGGTTTCGCAATTGTAATAGCGTAGCTTATTTTTTCCGCATTTTATCATCATGTAACTGCTTCTAGTATGTAATAGCTTAGGATCTCTTTTTCTCTTTTACTATTTTGTATCTGCCCTAAAGTGTTGTAATAGTCTAGGTTTATATTTTCTGTCTTTTATTTCCTGCTATTATATTTTCTATGCTTCTGCTTAGTAACTAGGGTTTGTATGAAAAGATAAAATTGAATCGTTATAAAACCCTAAAATCTCAAGATAAATAATTGAAAACAACACACTCGCACACTTGAACATCTAGTGTAACCTCTCTTGTTACCTTCGGAACAAAAACGGTCATGTCCCTCTAAAGGGGGGACGCTTTAGCAAAGACCCTCAAATCAAAAATCATAGTCCCTCGATGACCCTTTCGACGTTGCCTTTCAATAAATGATCTAGTCCCTTACAAAATTGCTAAAGCATCCTTACTAGTTGCCTTTGATGACCCTACGCATGTCCCTTCACATCAAATGATAGGGCTTCTTACTAACTAATGGTATGGATAGCACTATCTAGAGGAGAGGAAAAAGTACATAATGACCTTGAGTGGGTAGAACTTTTAATCCCTTGCTCACATAAAACAAAACATTTTAGACAAACACTTTCAAATATATTTTCAAAACACTTTGTACGCATTCTTGAGGACCGATACAAGAATCATTACAAAGTTCAAACTTCGAAATATTTTCAAACTCACACAAAAAGAAAATTTTCAAAGTGATATAAGCGATTAAGAGCCCGTAGATAACTACGAATGAAAAGGGTGCTGAAACCTTCCCTTTTCATAACCTACCCCCCGAACTAAAAATATTAAAAGGTCTTTCCTGTTCTTTTCACCCTTTCCTTATTGGATAAAAGAAAAGTCGGTGGCGACTCTTTCTATTTTCAACATTTGCAATAACACGTAAAACAAGTCAGTTCTTCCACCGTATTACAGAATTGGCGACTCTGTTGGGGAGTACTTAAAAAGAGGGTTTACCTTAGAGTCTATATCACTTTATTTGTTTTATTTTTTTGCATTGCTTGCTTTATCTTTAAGGGTTGCTTGGGTTTAATTTATTACAAATATCCTACACCCGGATATAGGGTACCCTAGGTAAGTAGCAATAGAACATAAAAATTGTACGGTATAGACAGATATAGTTGAAGTGATGGCTACGTTAGTGTGACACTTTGGTTTGTACTGATGTTCCTTGAGTCATTCGAGCATAACATTGGGTTGTAGCATGGTGTCATAAGCACTAATTGACTTTTAGAACCTTAATTGACCCATTTTGGTCATTAGAAGATAGTGAGATAGTCGGCTTTGGTGCAGTCTGGAGTTGGTTGATACTCGATGCTACATTTATTGAGATTCGACTCGCAGGATGTTTTGGTGGAAAATCAGTTGTTGTACTAAAATAAAACCTTCGAGAAAACTTTGTGATATGAGATCCCTAGAACCCAGTTACTATTTTTAGGATAGGTTAAGCCAACTTAAATTCTATAGAAAGGGTACTTACCTACGAATCTCATGCAAGACTTTAAACCTAAGGCTCTTGTATGCTTTGTTTGTGTTTGATATTTGTTCAAACAATGACACCATGACATTATAACATCATATTTTCACTAACCATTTCAAGGATCTCAGGGACTTGTGATGCATGTTTATCATGAACCATATTGTTAGCAAGGGGCAAGGGGATTTATTTTCCTCTAACTGAATGCCATAAAAGATCGAAGTACGTTCCCTTAAGTCAAAGACTAGGATCCACTCGACATGGTGAGCTTGATTCTCATAGAAGTACATTCAAAGACGCAAAGTTCTTCACTCAAAGCTGCAGCCGGACTCAACTTCTAACATTTCACTTTTTTCTATCCCGTGAGATCCTTGAAAACATTGCATATGCATCCACATACCATACATATCATCACATAGCAGGTTTTCCCAAGGCAATTTTTTTCATCTTCTTGCTGTTTATTTCAGTAAAAGATGGCTCTCAATAAACCTCCATGTTTTAATGAACCATTAGACGTTTTTCATCTATAAACTGTTGTGTTCATTTTCTTTCCTTTTGCATTTTTGTTTAAGGATGGCTATACCTTACACACACCCACACTCACAAATGTAGGTACTCATCCACTCCGGATTCCATGACTGACTATTCTGCTTTAGCCTTCGATAACTCTAAAGATTTGGTCAATCATGCTGAGTACGAAGTTGACGAAGACTGTGAAGTGCCGAAAGAGTTAGCCAGACTTTTGCAACAAGAAGAGAGGATTATTCTGCCTCATGAAGAGTTGCTAGAAACCATCAACTTGGGGACAGAGGAAGACAGGAAAGAGGTAGAAGTGGGTGCCAACCTGGAACCGAGTGTCAAAGAGCGCTTAGTGCAGTTGTTGAACGAATATGTTGAAATCTTCGCCTGGTCTTATGAAGACATGCCAGGGTTAGACACAGATATCGTGGTTCACCGTCTCCCTACAAGAGAAGACTGTCCATCGATCAAGCAAAAGGTCCGCCGAATAAGGCCTGACATGTTTGAGAAGATTAAGGCTGAGGTAATGAAGCAATTCAACGTTGGCTTTCTGGCTATTACTTCCTATCCACAATGGGTTGCTAACATTGTGCCCGTGCCTAAAAAGGACGACAAAGTCAGAATGTGTGTAGACTATCGGGATTTGAACAGGGCTAGCCCCAAGGATGATTTTCCGCTGCCACATATCGATATCTTGGTTGACAACACAACTCAGCACAAGGTATTTTCCTTCATGGATGGATTCTCGAGATACAACCAGATCAAAATGTCCCCCGAGGACATGGAGAAAAATACTTTTTTCACGCAATGGGGTACCTTCTGCTACAAAGTGATGCCATTCGGACTGAAGAATGCAGGGGCAACCTATCAAATCGCGCCATGGTAGCTTTGTTTCATGATATGATACATCATGAGATCGAAGTTTACGTAGACGACATGATAGCTCGATCACAGACAGAAGAAGAACACCTTGATCATCTGCAAAAGCTGTTTGTCAGGTTGAAGGAGTATAAGCTCAGATTGAATCCGAGCAAGTGCACTTTTGGGGTTAGGTCTGGTAAACTTTTGGGATTTATTGTCAGCAACAAAGGCATTGAGGTCGATCCAACTAAAGTAAAGGATATACAAGAAATGCCTGCCCCCCGTACTGAAAAGGAGGTTAGAGGATTCTTGGGACGCTTGAACTATATTGCGAGGTTCATCTCTCACCTGACATCTACCTGTGAGCCAATTTTCAAACTGTTGAAGAAAGATCAGGTAGTTGAATGTAACAAGGATTGTCAAGTTTCTTTTGATAAGATCAAGGAGTATTTTCTAGAACCTCCTATTCTGATGCCACCCGTCGAAGGAAGGTCGTTAATCATGTATCTGACTGTTTTAGATAACTCAATGGGGTGCGTGTTGGGCCAACATGACGAGTCTGGCCGAAAAGAGCATGCTATTTATTACCTTAGCAAAAAGTTTACCGACTGTGAGACTTGCTACTCACTACTCGAGAAAACTTGTTACGCTTTGGTATGGGCTGCTTGCCGGCTAAGGCAGTATATGTTGACTCACACCACTTTACTGATTTCCAAAATGGATCCGATCAAGTATATCTTCGAGAAGCCTGCTTTATCTGGAAGAATCGCTAGATGGAAAATGATCCTGACTGAGTATGATATCCAATATACTACCCAAAAAGCTATAAAAGGGAGTGTACTAGCTGACCATCTAGCTCATCAAGCCGTCGAAGATTACCAATCTATGAGATTCGACTTCCCTGACGAGGACATCATGACATTGGATAACATTGAAGGTAACGGACCGTATGACGGACCTGAACAAGGATCCCGATGGACCCTGTACTTTAATGGTGCTTCAAATGCACTTGGCAACGGTATCGGTGCGGTACTCATTTCTCCGGAAGGTTTCCATACACCCTTCACTGCCCGACTTTGCTTTAGTTGTACCAACAACATGGCTGAATATGAAGCTTGCATCTTTGGTCTCAAGGCTGCCATAGACTTGGGAATCAAATCTTTGGTCATATTTGGGGACTCGACTTTGGTTATCATTCAAGTCAAAGGAGAATGGGACACCAATCATCCTAATATTATCCCATACAAGGAACATGTCTTGACGTTGTTGCTTCATTTCGAGCAAATTACTTTCGAGCACTTCCCACGAGAAGAAAATCAGCTAGTAGATGCCATGGCTACGATGTCTTCCATGTTTAAACTCAACTGGGATAACGAGGCTCCCCAAATTACCATCGAGCGAATGGATGAACCTGCGCACTGTCATGAGATTAATACCGAAGAAGTAGTGGAACAACCCTGGTTTCATGAAATCAAAAGGTATCTCCAGACTAGAGAATACCCTGAAGGAGCTTCTGTCAATGACAAAAAGTTCTTAAGGAGATTTGCTGCCAAGTTCTTCCTAAGCAATGGCATCCTTTATAAGCGCAACCATGATTGTATTCTACTTCGTTGTGTGGACAAAGCTGAAGCAGAGTTGATCATGACCTAGATACACAGTGGCACATTTGGCACCCACTTGAGCAGACATACGATGGCTAAGAAGATTCTAAGGGCAGGCTACTACTGGTCTACCATGGAAGCTGATTGTCATCAACATGCATGTACTTGCCACAAATGCCAAGTCTACACCGACAAGGTACATATTCCTCTTGTTCCTCTCAACGTTCTGACAGCTCCTTGGCCATTCGCAATGTGGGGCATCAACATGATTGGAGATATCAAGCCCACGGCATCCAATGGACATTGCTTCATCCTGGTGGCTATTGACTATTTTACCAAGTGGGTCGAGGCAGCTTCTTATGCCTCAGTTACAAAGAATGTGGTTGCCCGCTTCATCAAGTAGAACATCATATACCGGTATGGTATCCCCGACAGGATCATCACAAACAATGGTACAAATTTGAATAACACTATGATCACCACTCTATGTGAACATTTCAAGATTTATCATCACAATTCATCTCCCTATCGGCCGAAGATGAACGGTGATGTTGAAGCCGCGAACAAAAATATCAAAAAGATCATTCAAAAGATGACAGTCACCTACAAGGACTGGCATGAGATGTTACCGTTTGCTCTGCATGGATATCGTACCACGGCACGTACTTCAATAGGGGCAACCCCATTTTCTTTAGTGTATGGCATGGAAGCTGTTTTACCTATGGAAATTCAGATTCTTTCCTTGAGGATTATGAAGGATGCCAGTTTGAGTGAAGACGATTGGATTCAGACCCGGCTTGATCAACTTAATTTGATCGACGAGAAGCGACTTACTGCTATTTGTCATGGTCAGACGTATCAAAAACGGATGATCTAGGCTTTCAACAAGAAAGTCAGGCGTCAGGTATATCAAGTCAGAGATCTTGTAATCAAGCGGATCATCTTGCCGCAAAGTGATCCCAGGGGCAAGTTGACTCCTACTTACGAAGGACCATTTGTGATCAAGATCATCTTTTCTGGTGGGGCAATGATTCTGACCACCATGGACGGCGACGACTTGCCGCACCCTGTGAATGCAGACATAGTCAAAAGATACTACGCATAAAATGACCCGGCAAGTTGAAAACCCGAAAGGGAGATTTGGGCAAAAAATGGGCATCCCGGTGAATCGAAAACCCGAAAGGGCGGTTCAGGAAAAAATTAGGGATAAAACAAAAAAATCTGTACACTCGGCAAGTTGAAAACTCGAAAGGGCGACTTGGGCAAAAATGGGTATCCCGGTGGATCGAAAACCCGAAAGGGCGGTCCAAGCAAAAGTTAGGGAATTAAAGCGTATGACTATGTCTCGTCGGATCACTTCAAGAATAACCTCTTCACCAACAAGCTCCAAGCTTCTGATCAATCCAGTCATCGGCGGATGAAGCAGCGAATGGACAAGATATTCAGAGTTGTGAAGGCTATAGCAGAATGGGAATCCCATGGAATTATTACACATAGCCATCTTTCTTTGGTATGAAATTTTTAAATTTTTACGACAACATTCTCTTACTAGGATGTCTGTCTCCTTTGTACAAAGATACTCACAAAGTTAAATACAAATATACTTCAAAGTGCGGAAATTTTCTTGCCTTTCTTTTCTTTTTACACTTATGTTTTATTTGAAAACGTCCAATGTTTTGTTAAATAGGCATATGCATTTGAATATAATCATTACTTACAAATAAAACGAATTTGAAAAAGGACAATTACTGATAGGTTGAAGGTCTAGGAAGAAATCTTTGTGCCATTTCAGAAGAAATCCCCTACGATACATCATTCAGATCCTCAACAAAGCTCAAATTTGGAGTATATTCCCCCAGCGGAGTTAAGCTTCAAGATCCTCAGCAGAGCCAGTGCATTCCAAAACTTGATTCCCCAGCTGAGTTAAGTTTCAAAATTCCCATCAGAGTTAAGCTTCAAGATCCCCAGTGGAGCCCGAAAACCTTGAAAATCCTATCCCCAGCGGAGCCAGAATAGTGAACATTTTCCCACAGAGTTATCTCCCAGCAAGATCGAAGAATCTCGGTCTCATTTCTCCAAGCAGAAGCCTCCTAGGTTTTAACTCCCCAGTAGAGATTTTAGAGTTTTCCCTATTTCCCAGGAAAGTCATGAAGGATTCTCATTCCCTGTAGAAATTGTCAAAGGCCTTGTGAATCCCCACAAATCGCCGAGGATTTTCAATCTCCAACAGTGGTCCTAGGATTTCTCATTCTCAATAATCAGAGATCTTTAATCCCCAAGCAGTCAGTATTCAAAGATTTTTGGAATCCCCAGCATTGGTCAGGGATTTACTTTCCCCGACAGCAATCAAAGATTTCATTATCTCCAGTTATCAAGGATTTATTTTCCTCAGCAAGACAGCTACTCAGCTTACATGCGCATCCATTACATTCATATATCATAAACATTAATGAAATACAGTTCATTGCATCATACATATCATGCAACATAACTTTGTGTTTTAGCTAACATTTTACCCTTTTCAGGATAAGATTAAAAGGCTATCGTTAACAATTATTCAGATACAATATGGATACATCCCAGACACGGCGGTCATTCTATTACTCATTCACAATTTCAAGTTAAAATACAGTACATATACACCCCAGACACGACGGTCATTCTACTACGCATTCAGACTTCAGCAATCCGATACAGACTAGATACGCTCCAGACACGACATCCATTTTATCTCTCATTCAGATTCAACTATCAACCACAAGTTCAGATATGCTCCAAACACGGATGCCATTCTGGCCCTTACACCAGCAATTTGATTCTCCCCAGTGTAATCGCCACGGAAGTCATTCTGTCACTTATTCAGATCCCAGTTACAGTCTCAGATACACTCCAGACACGGAAGTCATTCTTCTACTCATACAGATCTCAACTTCAGATACAGTCCAGATACGCTCCAGACACGGTTGCCATTCTGTCACTCATTCGGAATTTATCCCCAGCCCAGAGATGCTCCATACACGGATGTTTCTCTGTCGCCCGTTCAGAATTCAGATACAATACAGATACACTCCAGACACGGCAGTCATTCTGATATTCATTCAAAACTCAAATACAGTTACAGCTCAGATACGCTCCAGACACGGATGCCATTATTTCGCTCATACAGACTCAGTCTCCAGATACAGTTTAAATGCATTCCAGATACGGATACCATTTTAATGCTCATTCTTCTGACCTACCACATTGCAATTCAACAAACATTCTTGGATGGCATCTTTAAGCCCATCTCCAGCAAGATTCTACCATCTCCAAATGGCATCTTTAAGCCCATTCCCTTATCTATGTTCTGACGAGTGCAAATTTACGGGCACTCTAGTGTCCAATCCTCTTTTACCTTCGAGTCACGAAAGGCAAACTTGCCAATCTAACTCTTCAGATTCAAGAAGATTGAACAGGGGCAACTGTTGTACCCCAAAATTTTCCCTCTCATTTCATCAACATTTCTCATCACAAGGATCTTGGAAGTCAAGTTCAAGCTAGGGTTTGCTCTGCTCAAGACACCTCCTTGCACTATTGACCTAAATTAGGGTTTGAGTTTGCACAGTGATGTTTTGACCTACAATACCCAAAGTTACTTTCATACTTCATGTTGGACTCACAAGTTTGTCCATACCAAGTTTCAAGCCTTGATTCAAATTTTTGCCCAGTCAATTGGACAGTTGACCTAGAAATTAGTTGTATTGGGGAAAAAGTGAACTGTGGCCAATTGACAGTCAAACCTCATGAATTTTGACCCACATCAACATTATGAACTCATATGAACCATTTGACCAAGTTTGGATCACAATTTCACAAGAAATTTGATCAGATCACCGAAAGGGCAAAATGGTCATTTTTAGGGTTTTGACTGTACAAAGGAATTTTTTTACTATTTCACCTAGCCAATGGCAAATCAATCTCAACCATGGACTCAAGGACTCAATGACATTGTCTTGACCCATTCAACAAGTTCAAAAGATCTCAAATGCATAAGATTGACAGATGAATTTTTCAGTCAACTGATCAAAATTTAATTGTATACTGAAAAGTCAAACTTTGACTTTTTGGTCAAAATCAAGTGCCAAAGGTCATTTTTCATCAAGACATGTCAAATTATGAAACTTGTTCATCAAGAAACCCAAAAATGCAAATTAGGGTTTAAAATGGAAAATTTTCATAACTTAGAAATTTTCTAAGTTATAAAGTTTTCTTATTTTTTTCCTAACTTTGTCCCATTTTTTCACCAAGATGCAAATGGATTCAAACAAAACATGAAACATGAAGGTTGTATTCCATCACAAATTCTACAACTTTTATTCACAAAGCTTTCTCAAAAGAAGCTTGTATCTCAAGTTATAATTTTTGGAACAAGGGTACCTAAAACTTTTAACTTAGAAAAATTTTGCCTTAGTATAGGCAGGATTTTGACCCATCTTCTTGGCCATTTTTCACATAGTTCCACTTGGAGTTTCAAGTTGAATTTCAAATATGGATTGTATTACATGTTGCAAGGTTTCCAAATTGTCTAAGAACTCCTTAAACACCTTTGTGGTTAGGGAGAATCAAATGTTTGATGTTGGCAAAAACTCACTTTGATCCATGGCCAATACATGTTCATACAACTTGCATTTTCAAATCAGCATGCTTTGTACTAGCTTGCAGGCCTCTAAACCATTTTACACTCCTCAATTGAATGCAAATCCACTGAGCTAATGCATTATCTTGGCCATTTGGACATTGCATACAAAACTAATCCCTATTTGGAAAAAGGTATATTGCCATTTTTGAAAAGCTATACTTTATATCAAACCAAGATCTTTGAGGCATGGGGCCATATCTCTGAGGCAAGATCAAGTCCACAAATTGCAAGTATCAAGAAAAAAGGATGCAGTATACAAGATAGGGATTACAGGCCTGTATTGATAAGTTACACACTCTTGCTTCAAGAAGAAGAAATTTGTCCAAAATCTTCCAAACTCAAGAATCATCCATAGTCAGCTTACACAAACATTGCAAACACATTTCACACAACCCTTTGAGTCATAAACACGAGCCCTTCACCACTCAAACCTCCTTGTACACAAAATCATTGTTTTTCTGCAAAACAGGGCAAGCCCTGCAGAACCACCTCCATCTCCACTTTCCCTCGTGCGTTTTGCTTCAAATTTGTTCCAATACCTTCCATTTAACTCACCTGAACTACTCCAGACCTCCATTGCTAGATGTAACACCATTAACACACATTGCCATTTTTGTTTCAAAGCTTTGCAGGTTGAGTTCTGTAGCACGATTCAGGCTACTTCAAAACAAGTCAAGCATTGGGAAAGCTTCATTGGACCTCAGGCAAGCTCAAAAGAACCTCAAGCACCCTTGGAAGTTGCTGCATTGTCCAGCTCGAAGTCAACTGAAACAGGTATTTCATGAACTTCTATCTCTCTATTTAGGAATAGTTAGGCTTAGGTTTGTGAATGAAAGATGTTGTATTCATAGCCCTGAAACCATACATGTGTTTAGTTTTCATTTATATTAATCGTGCTAGGAGAATTTTGTTCATGAACTTTCTGAATAAACTAGGTTAAGATTTAGGGCCAGAGAAATTCTCTCTGGTCTTTGAGAGTTAGCTTAACTTTTTAATATGGTTAGATTCGTTGTTTGATGCTCTACAAGTTTCATGTTATGAGTTTTGTCAAAAAAGCAAGGAATCAGGAGATAGCATTTGTGTACAGAAGCGCGCGTATTTCTGTTCAAAGGAAGAAGATGAAGTTGGTTTGGGCTGGACCTGTTCAAGCTTGCTTTTGGCACCCCCTCTTTTCTTTTTACACCCCCTGGCCCATTTCTTGTACATTTGTCATTTTTGCATTTTTGTTTCATTTCTGATTTTGATATTTTATTTTCTAACATAAAAAATACTTAAAAATTATTTTCATAAATTTGTGTATTTATTTGGAATTTATTTTAATTATTACTAGTATAAAAATGTTTAAATGCTTTATATTCTTTTTATTAAAACCTAAAAATAATGTAAAAAATATGTTTATTTTCATTTATTATTTTTATTCACATTTGAAAATATTTTCTTGAAATATACACATTTTTGTAAATAATTTATTTTATTTTTATACACTTAATATATATATATATATATATATATATATATATATATATATATATATATATATATATATATATATATATATATATATATATATATATATATATATATATATATATATATATATATATATATATATATATATATATATATATATATATATATATATATATATATATATATATATATACATATATAATATGTTTTATTAAATAATTAGAACAAAAAACACAAAAATAATACATTTTCATTTTTATTAATATTGTATACTAAAAATATCATTTTTTTTCAATATACTTATATTTTTGTACAAATTAATACATTATTGTATATAAATAATAAATAATGTCATTTATTTAAGAAATTAGGGTTTTTGCCCTAAATAATAAAATAATTGAAATTAACTTTTTATTTATTTACACTTCACATTTAAAAATACTTTTTACATACATAAAAATCCTTTTTTTTGCATAACACATTTTATCTAACATTTATTTATTGTATTTTATTTAATTATTGTACATTTAAATATTGTATCCTATACATTCGATTTGGTTGTAATAATTTAGAATTTTAATTTCTTGCAAAATAATCCCCAATTCAAATTTGTACCCCCCTCCCTATATCATGTTGTAATAGTGTAGAATTTAAATTCTCGCACCTTTAAATGCTTTCAATTATGTCATGATTAGACCTAGGGTTTGTATGCAAAATAAAATCAACAACTAGTTTGACCTAATCCAAGATAACAAGGCATGAAAATAAACACAATGCACACTTGCACCCCTAGGGTTTCCATTCACTTGTTGCCTTAAAAAATGGGCCATGGTATGCATGTCAAGTACTTAAAAAAAAGATCATAGTCCCTCGATGACGCTATCTGAGTTGCCTAAACAAAATGATCAAGTCCCTTAGAAAATTGCCAAAGATACTTGACACCATTGCTATAATGGTCTATACGATGACCCGCGCTTGTCCCATTTAACATCCTAACACAAGGTTGTTCACCAAATACAATGGTGAAGCAACACTGTTAAAAGGGTTAAAAAACATAAGAAAGATCTTTGAGTAAAATAGGGTAGACAAACTCTTAGTTACTTGATCAAAACTTGCAAAAAAACATACTTGTCATCTTCAAAAACACACTTCACCATACAATTTCAAAACCATACTTTCAAACATTGAAAAATTTTCAAAAGACAAAAACACCTTTGTATACATTCAAACAAGAATCATAACAAAGGTTGCCACAATGATGGCCTCTTTTCAAAACATCTTTCAAAATCACACACAAAGCACCATTTCAAACAATTGAAGAGCACCATTTCAAACAATTGAAAAGCAAAGTAAGTAATCTAAACAAGTAACTAAGAGCCCATGGATAACCATGGATAGAAAGGGTGCTAATACCTTCCCTTTCTATAATCTACTCCCCGAACCCAAGAAAACATCTCAAAGGTCTTCCCTGTGCTTTTTGACCTTTCCTTAGGATAAAATAAAAAGTCGGTGGCGACTCTTGCTAAACCGAAACATTTGCGAACACGAACGCAAAATCCCAAGTCAGTTCTCCCACCGTATCACACGTATTAATATAAATCTAGCAGTTAATTGTATATAAGTACGGAAAATAAAGTGCCAAAAATTGAATCTACACTATTACAAAGCTTCGGGATGGGGGAACTTGCAAACCAAAAAAGGGGAAATAAAAGAGTAAATGGTCCTAGTTTAAACTATTACAACCCTTTATACAATTACATAATTATGAAAATAATGCTAATAACATAAATAAACGCGTGGAAGAGAAAAGAAAGAAAGGTGTAAAGAACCCTAAAAGTCTAAGTGGAAGAAAATGTTTTTGTTGTTTTTGTTTAAGAAAAATAAAAATTAAATTAATGGAAACCTAATTCTAATTAGTTTAAAAATGATTAAATAATTAATTAAAATTAAAAAAGTATGAATTAAATGGTCCATGATTTTCTTGTGATTTTATTCAACTTATTTGATTTTAAATTAAATAAAATCAAGATAAATATGAATAAAAATCAAATCCATGTATAAATGGACTTAGAGGTCCTCTAAGATGTTATGGACATGTTTGAAGTCCAAAAAGTAGGCTCATTGGTTCAAAATTGCAATTTTTCTCAATTTGCACTTTATGAATTTCTTCAAAATTCCCCAACTTGTGAAACTCATAACTTTCTAAATTTTCAACTTTTGAAAATGATATTGTACTTTTTAGAAATCTAAAGATGTTCTATACAATATCTATGTTGATCATTTTTTATTTTGAAGATATGATCTTTATGTAATTTTCCTTGACAAAAGGTGTCTTTTGTTGACTTTTGAAAATGACCTATAATGTATGAGTTCATATTCTCCAAATGAAGCATTTTTTGGACTTGAGAATAAAATAAAAGTTGTAGAGAATTGAATTTTATTAAAAGTGGGCTTCGGATGGGGAAAAGTTGATGAAGCATGTGAAAGTTATGTCTGGTCAAAGTTCAGTTGACTTCTCCTAAGGAAACCCTAATTTGACAAATCTTGACTTTTGATAATTTGAGAGCTTTCCTTGGGGAATTATGATCAAACCTTGATCAAGATGAATATCACTTAAAAATGTTTATGTTGACCAAAAATCTTGAAGTTTGACTGTATCTTGACCACGGTTAACTATTTGACCAATATAGTTGATTTTCAATCATCTGAGCCATTGATTGAGCAAACTTTTGATGTGGGGATTGAAACTTGACGTGGACCTTGTTGAGGACCTATGAAGAACCATGGAAGCCACTTGAGAACTTTGTAAATCAACTTTCCTTGAGAAACTCCAAATCCTAGTTGTGGGCTTTTGGCTTAGGAGGTGCATCTTGACTAGTCAACCCTTGAGTGTCTTGGGTATTTGAGAAGCCTTGAAAGAAAGTCTTGAGGAGAAAAGGACAGGGAAAATTTTGGGGTACAATAATGACTATGTTGAGATCTTTTCTTGGTCGTATGAAGACATTCCAGGGCTCTACACTGATATTGTGGTTCACCGTCTACCGATGAAATAAGGTTGTTCTCCAATAAAGTAGAAAGTTTGTCATATGCATCTCGAGATGTCTGAAAAGATAAAAGCTGAGGTTATGAAGTAGTTGAAAGCAGGTTTCTTAGCTGTCACGTCCTATCCTCAATGGGTTGAAAATTTGGTTCCAGTATCAAAGAAAGATGGCAAGGTTTGTATGTGTGTAAACTACATGGATCTGAATAGGGCAAGCCCTAAAGATAACTTTCGGCTTCCACATATTGATGTTCTGGTTTATAACACCGCTCAGCACAAGGTATTCTCCTTCATGGATGGTTTCTATGGTTATAATCAGATCAAGATGACACCTGGAGACATGGAGAAGACTACTTTTGTTACACAGCGGGGCACTTTCTATTACAAGGTTATGCCTTTTGGGTTAAAGAACGCTGGTGCAACATACCAACGTGCTATGGTAGCTTTGTTCCATGACATAATACATCACGAGATAGAGGTTTACGTCAAAGACATGATAGCCAGATCTCAAACAAAATATGAACAGCTTGACCACCTCCACAAACTATTTGAGAGATGACGAAGTACAAGTTAAGATTGAATCCAAACAAGTGCACCTTTGGGGTAAGATCCGGTAAACTCCTATGCTTTGTCGTCAATGGTAAAGGTATTAAGGTTGACCCCGCCAAGGTCAAAGCCATTCAAGAAATGCCAACTCCACATGGTGAGAAGGAAGTCAGAGGTTTCCTGGGACGATTAAACTATATTTCCAGATTTATTTCTCATTTGACCGCTACTTGCGAGCCGATCTTCAAGTTGCTGAAGAAACATCAAGTAGTAAAGTGGAACGAAGATTGTCAAATAGATTTTGACAAAATCAAGGAGTATCTCCAAGAACCTATAATTCTGATGCCATCAGTTGAAGGAAGACCTCTTATCATGTACCTAACAATGTTAGAGAACTCAATGAGGTGTGTATTGGGGCAACATGACGAGTCTGGTCGAAAAGAGCATGCAATATACTACCTTAGAAAAAATTTTATCGGTTGTGAAATAAGATACTCACTGCTCGAGAAAACTTGCTGCACTTGTGTTGGCTCCTAAATTCGACACTCTTGTTTTATTAATGTCAACCATTAAAAGCTGAAAGATGCTTTCGACTGGCTAAGTCTGTCGAAGTGCCCGTCGAAAGATGGCAAAATACTTAGAAGATTTCTTCCAAGGAAGAAGGCTGGTTGCCTTCGACGTCGAAGATGTCTCTTGACGAAAGTGTTCGATGGTTCAGAGTGGAGCAGTTTGAAATTCAAGCTTTTGGAGGGAAAACGGTTTCCAGCAGTTACCACGTGCAAACGTGCAAGGATCTGGAGCGTCGAGCATGGAGAACGTGCCAAGTGGATTGATCTCGAAAGCAGTGTAACTGCCCGACGGTTACTTGGGATGTTTTAGTATAAATAGGAGTAGACATGTAGTTTCTCGCGTGTGTTCACAATTCTATACAAAGTCACTCATATAGATTCGAGTACCCAGCGTGTGAGAAAGAATTGTTGAGAAATGTATGTGTGAAACACCAATTTTATCAATTAAAGTCATTTACTTTTCCAGAATTTTACTTGCTTTTCTCTTTACATTTCCTGTCGAAACCCTTTACTTTAAGCCTTGTTTATTTTACCAAATCTTTCCTTCATGCAATTTACTTGAAACCTTTTTATTTAAAGCCTTATCCAATTTAATCAAACTTCAAAATCAACCTATGTCCTAGGATCAATCTGATCGATCCTGCGAGTAACCAAATAAGTAACCATTTGGAGGATCAGCGGTTGTTTACCAAAACCCAAGGTAAACAAATTGGCACACCCGGTGGGACTGTGTGTTGATTGTTGAAAATAATCTCATCTTTTCGAGTTGTATGTTATTGAGAAGTGGTAGAATATACACTAACGATAACAATACTGCCAGAAGAAGGGAAGAGATGGCGAATCCGCCAAACACTAACGAAATCCCACAAACGAGTGTGGGAGCAACGGTTAATATGACCGTAAGTGAAGCGACAAATGTTGGTTCGACACCAGCAGTATCGGTCACAACCACGGGGCCAATAACTTCGTTAACAGGCCCCAGAATACCTTTGGGAACTCCCCCACCAAGGGGAAATTTAGGCACAAGGCCTTTCGTTCCCCCAGGATTCATTCCACTCTATGGTATGCCAACTTCTGAAGTGGCAAGCCTGACGAATGCTGCGTCCACTTTTTCAGACCCTTTCGTGAGTGCCTCTTCGCCACTTCAAGGCTCTGGAGTAGGCATGGGGAATAGAAATAGGACCCAACTCTTAGGAGGAACGTCCCAAGTAGCCCATGGCCTCACAAATGCCTCGACAGCAGTCTTTAGGCAACAAATGGACGAAAGCAACCATGATATGGTGCAAATGTTGGCACAAACTTTGAGTACAGTGCTAAACCCTCTAATACAAAACACTACTCAATCGAATCAACAAGTGACAGCGTAAATGACGCGCTTGGCTGATTTCTTTGGAGTACCCCCACCTGTTCGACAGCCTCAAAGGGCGCAAATAAGGGGAAACCAGGGTATATTTGTAGAGGAAGAAACCACCATTAACCAGGCTCAACAGCCTGTCAAAGAAAACCTTAGGGCACGATTGGAACAACCTGTCGAGGAACCTAGGGTAATAACCCCAGAGGTAAGGTTAGTTAACAGAAACCAAAATGCTGACGAAGTGGTTCAGCATATCCAATACCAAAACATGGGTTTGGAAAACAATCTGGCAACCATGATTGAAAGGATCATGACTCAGAATGGGATGAACATGGGCTTTCGAAGGCCCAACTTTACATCTCCTTTGTCAGAATATGTGTTACAAACGGACTTACCTCCTAGATGCAAAGTCCCCAAATTTACCAAGTTCTCTGGGGACACGACAGAATCTACTGTCGAGCATGTGGCGAGGTATTTGATCGAAGCAGGAGATATTTCGAATAACAAAAACCTAAGGATCAAGTACTTCCCGAGTTCTTTGACCAAGAACGCTTTCACTTGGTTTACAACTCTCCCCCCCAATTCGATCCATCATTGGACCCAGTTGGAAAGATTGTTCCATGAACAATTCTACATGGGGCAAACCAAGATAAGCCTGAAAGAACTGGCCAGTGTGAAGAGACGTTTCACTGAACCTATAGACGAATATCTGAATAGGTTTAGGTTGCTCAAGGCAAGATGTTTTACACAAGTGCCAGAACATGAGTTGGTCGAAATAGCCGCAGGCGGTTTAGATTATTCCATCAGGAAGAAGCTAGACACCCAGTACCTAAGAGACATGGCCCAACTGGCCGATAGAGTTCGACAGGTCGAACGCCTCAAAGCTGAAAAAGATAAGGCAACGAAAACTCACAAGAGAGAGAGGATAACGTATGTTGAGATGGATGACGAAGATCTAGAATCCTTCGACGATACTTTAACTGTCGAAGAAGGAGAAGTCGATTTAGCAGAACTAAAACAAGGGCCACCATACTCTTGTAAACTGTTAGTCCCCTCAAATGGGAAAAATCCCATTGGTCCAGAAAGGACCAACGATAGGTTCCCAAAAAAGACTTATAGTTTTGACATCACAAAATGTGATGAAATATTCGACTTGCTAGTTAAAGATGGCCAAATGATAGTACCCCCAGGGGTAAAAGTGCCTCCTCTTGATCAAAGAAAGAAGAGAGGTTTTTGCAAATATCATAATTTTTTGGGCCATAAAACTTCTCAATGTTTTCTTTTCAGGAATCTTGTGCAAGACGCTATTGAGGAAGGGAGATTGAAGTTTGCTGACAAATCCCCCATGGCTGTCGACTCCAATCCATTGAAGGCTGAAGCCCACTATGCTGAACCCTCTGAGGTGAACATGATAGAGGCAACCAGGATCCAATCGAAGAGGCCAGGAATTACCATGGTCGAAGTCTCAAAGGACCACATCAACATGCCAATCTTTGGCAGTTTTTCTGGAAATTTATCCAGGAAGACAATTGAAGCTGTCCAGAAAGCGGTCGAAAACCCGAAGTCGGAGACCGCTGAAGCACAAAAAACTGGATCAAAACCCAGTTCCCACTTGGCCACTGTTCAAGGCCAGACGGAGAATCTGGAGATACAAATGAAGCAGTTAACTCTTGCTAACAAAGATACAATGAATATCAACATGGTTGAACTTTCTGACCCAAAAGCATCAGAAGAGGCCATAAGGCAGGAGCAAGCTAACAAGACTGCTTTCCCTCGGGAAAACGAAAACTTGGCAGATTTTCTACAAAGATGCCAGAAAAAGAAATCAGAGGTGATGCTGTATCCAAGATGCAGTTCGATCTTTGATAAAAAAGCTGCTGAGCACATTCAAGGCGTAAGAGCAGCGAACAAGAGAAGGGAGAATGCTGACCTTCGACATGATCCCAGAAGGGGTTCTAACCAAGACAAGAGGCCATTGACTTTTAGGCCTCCAACAAATGTGCCAGTAGACACTTGGTACAAAACCTCTGGCCGGAAAAGGCCAAGTGAGGAGAAATGGCATTCCTTCGATGTGCCAAGAGGTTCCTCTTTGACTCAAAAGAAAGAACCTCAAGTTGCTGCACCTAAGGTTGCACAAGTGTCCAGCAACTACAAGGGTAAAAATCCTATGTCTCGATCTCAATGGAGGAGATATCAAAGGAGACGAAAAGCTGAAAGGGAGGCTGCCAACGAACCTAAGGCAGAAACTAGTTCGAATGTTCCTCAAAGGAAACAAAGGAAGCCTCTAGAGAGAGAGCCAGTTACCAACAGGCTCGTTTGGCCCAACCAAAGTGAAGTCGAAGACGAAGATGATGCTGAGTCTGATGATACTTTGGATATAATGGTGAATATTGTTTCAGTGCTGCCCAGGGAATTCAATCGACAGGTAGAAGTCGAAGCAAGTGACTGGGAAGTGGAGCAAGAAATGGCCAAACATAGGCCAGTGTGCTATTTTGTCATGGACAATGGCACTACTGAGGAACAAAATGGCTTCTTCGAGCCACCTACTGAGGCGATGAAAAATCACCTCAAGCCTTTATTCATAAGGGCCAAACTCGAAGAAACTACTGTGAATAAAATATTGGTCGACTGTGGGGCAACCATTAATATTATCCCTCACTCTATGCTAAGGAAAATTGGCAAAAGGGATGAGGAAATTAAACCTCACAACATGGTCTTGTCGAACTATGAGGGCGGCATAGGGACCACCATGGGAGTGATCCAGCTAGACATCAAAGTAGGATCGATCCTTCGACCAACGATGTTCATGGTCATATCGGCCAAACCTAACTACAATCTTTTGTTAGGCCGTGAATGGATTCATGGTGTTGGCGCTGTGCCTTCATCGATGCACCAAAGGCTGCTGCTATGGCGTCCAGATGGGATGGTCGAAAACATAGAGGCAGATCAAAGCTACTACCTTGGCGAAGTGAATCACCTGGGTGTGGCAGATTTCGACAAAAACTTGGCTCACATAGGGCCATGTCCAACACCTGACTTCGACATGGCGCCAGCGCCAAACACTTTTTGTTCCCTATACCTGCATCCTGAGCATGGTTTCCAATGGGACAGGGAAGACTTGTCCCACATAGACTTCAGTGGGTTAACTGATATCCAACCAACTGGTTGGGGAAGTGAATTCAGTGATAATGACTGAGTCACAATCTTTGAAGCGAATTTCGGCTTATGTAGCCGAAACCAAGATGATAACGGCTCTCGAAGCCGAAGTAAAGTACATGGCCACACAGGCCAATGATCCACAAATATCTGCTGTTGGCCCAGGAAAGGATTTCGATCCAAAACCTCCTGATATCATGCCAGAAGAAATGCAGGAACAGAGGCTCGACGCCATCTATGACGATTAGCCTTTGGGCTTCGAAAAGGACCCCTTGGCGAACAACATTAAAATGTTAGCACAAGACCCTTTAGAAGAAATCAACTTAGGCGAAGGATCAGAGAAAAGGCCAACTTACATCAGCGCCAAAATCGATCCAGAACTTAGGTTGGAAGTAATCCAATTGCTGAAAGAGTTTAAAGACTGTTTTGCATGGGATTATGACGAAATGCCTGGTCTTGACAGAAGATTGGTAGAACTTCAGTTGCCAATCAAACCTGGAAAGAAGCCAATCAAGCAAAATCCAAGGCGCTTCGCTCCAGAAATACTGTCGAAGATCAAAACGGTGGTCGAAAGACTTCTTAAATGCAAATTCATCCGTGTTACAAGGTATGTCGAATGGATTGCAAATATTGTGCCAGTAATTAAGAAAAATGGCACATTAAGGGTGTGCATAGATTTCAGAGATTTGAATGCTGCCACCCCCAAAGATGAATATCCTATGCCTGTGGCGGAAATGCTAGTCGATTCTGCCGCTGGTTATGAATACCTGAGTATGCTCGATGGTTATTCAGGATATAATCAAATATTCATTGCTGAAGAGGATGTGTCGAAAACAGCTTTTCGATGCCCTGGGGCCTTAGGCACTTACGAATGGGTAGTGATGCCTTTTGGCCTAAAGAACGCTGGGGCAACGTACCAGCGAGCAATGAATACTATCTTCCATGATTTTATTAACACTTTTATGCAAGTATATATTGATGATATTGTTATAAAATCTGTTTCCAGGAAGAATCACATTGACCACCTTCGACAATCATTCGAAAGAATGAGAGAACATGGTCTGAAGATGAACCCTTTGAAGTGTGCGTTATGTGTGAAAGCTGGAGATTTCTTGGGCTTCGTTGTCCACAAGAAAGGAATCGAAATCAACCAGAACAAGACGAAGGCAATTCTGGAAGCGAAAGCGCCATCGAATAAGAAGGAATTGCAATCTCTCTTAGGCAAGATAAATTTCTTAAGGAGGTTTATATCTAATCTAAGTGGGAAAGCTCAGGCCTTTTCAGCCTTACTTCGACTGAATAAAGAGGGGTTCGAATGGGGGCAGGAGCAACAAGAAGCCTTCGACAAAATCAAAGGGTACCTCACTAAGCCACCTATTCTGGTGCCTCCTTGTAGCAATAGGAGTATGAGATTGTACATAGCTGCATCTGACAAAACTCTGGGAAGTATGTTAGCCCAAGAGGATGAGAATGGAGTCGAAAGACCCATTTACTATCTCAGTCGAGTTTTGAATGATGCAGAAACTAGATATAGCGAAGTTGAAAAATTGTGTCTATGTCTGTATTTCTCTTGTACAAAACTCAAGCAATATATAAAACCAGTTGATGTTTATGTTTCGTCTCATTTTGATGTTTTCAAATATATGTTGTCGAAACCTATCTTGCATAGTCGAATTGGCAAATGGGCATTAGCATTAACTGAATACTCCTTGACCTTTATGCCTCTTAAGGCAGTAAAAGGACAAGTGGTTGCAGATTTCATAGTCGACCACTCAATTCAAGTTGAGGATATTAATTATGTGGAGATAGAGCCTTGGAAATTCTACTTCGATGGTTCCAGCCATAAAGATGGAACAGGGGTAGGAGTCTTGATTATTTCTCCAGATAAAATTCCAATAACATTCAAGTACAAAATAGCAGGTTCTTGTTCGAATAATGAGGCTGAGTATGAAGCTCTAATTACTGGCCTTGAGATATTGTTGGAATTGGGGGCAACTCGAGTCGAAATAATGGGAGACTCAGAGTTAGTCATTAAGCAAGTCACAAAGGAATATAAATGCATAAGAGAAAATCTCATTATGTACTTTGTGATAGCAAATCGTTTATTGAAAAAATTTGAAAGTATCAATATTCGACACATACCCAGAGTCGAAAATCAAATAGCCAACGACTTGGCACAGATTGCATCTGGGTATAAGATTTCAAAAACGAAGTTACAAAGAGCAATCGAAGTTCGAGAGAAGATAAAAGCAACTTGTCTATCACCAACAGACTTGGAATCGACGAGACTAGGATATGCTGATCACAGTAACTTCGAGATTTCGTTCATTGATAATTTGTCAGAGCAAGATTGGAGGAAACCTATTGTGGACTACCTTCAAAATCCAGGAGCTTCGACAGAACGAAAAACAAAATACAGGGCGTTGAGTTTTGTACTCATGGGTAATGAGTTATTCAAGAAGACGCCTGAAGGGGTGTTGCTGAAATGTTTAAGTGAAACTGAAGCATACATAGCCCTTTCGACGACGCATGCTGGGGCATGTGGGGCTCACCAAGCAGGCCATAAGATGAAATGGTTGTTGTTTCGACAAGGACTATATTGGCCCACTATGCTGAAAGATTGTGTTGAGTTCGCCAAGGGTTGTCAAGAGTGTCAAGTCCATACAGGCATCCAACATGTACCAGCAAGCGAACTTCACTCGATAGTGAAGCCTTGGCCTTTTAGAGGATGGGCGTTGGACCTCATTGGAGAGATTCGACCAGCATCATCAAAGAGTCAGAAATACATATTGGTAGGAATTGATTATTTTACTAAGTGGATCGAAGCTGTCCCTTTAGTCAATGTGGACCAAGAAAATGTCATTGAATTTATTCAAAAGAACATTATCTTTAGGTATGGAATCCCTGAGACAATAACAACTGATCAAGGGTCAGTTTTCACTGGTCGAAAGATGCAGGAATTTGCTCAGGAAACAGGTTTCAAACTCCTAACATCCACGCCCTATTATGCACAGGCGAATGGTCAAGTCGAAGCAGCTAACAAAGTGGTGATTGGTCTGATAAAGAAACACGTTTGGAAGAAACCAAAGAATTGGCATAAGACGTTAGACCAGATTCTGTGGGCTTGTCGAACGTCCCCAAAAGAAGCCACTGGTACAACACCGTATAGGCTAACTTTTGGCCATGATGCAGTGTTACCAGCAGAAATTTGTCTTCAATCTGCAAGGGTTCAGAGGCATTATGATATTCCTTCTGAAGTTTATTGGAACATGATGTTAGATGAATTGGTGGATTTAGACGAAGAGAGATTACACGCTCTCGACCTACTCAGGCTTCAGAAGAAAAGAGTAGAAGACTCTTATAATAGAAAGGTAAAACCTAAGGTATTTTTGCCTGAAGAACTAGTTTGGAAGGTAATTCTTCCCATGGATCGAAGGGATCGAAGCATGGGGAAATGGTCACCCAAATGGGAAGGACCCTTCAGAGTTATCCAAACTTTTTCTGGTGGAGCCTATGAAGTCGAAGAGTTAAGTGGAGATAAAAGGCTCTTGAGAGTAAATGGTAAATATTTGAAAAAATACAAACCTATACTTCAAGAGATAAAAATAAAATAATAAAAGAACAAGACTAAATTAACCATAAAAATGCCAAAATAGAAATTTTATAAATTTCAGTTAAGATGGCAATTGTTGTCGAATAACGATTACAGAATATGGTTACAAAAGAGAATCAATCAAAAGGTAAGAGAGTCTCTGAATCGAAGATACTTGGCTTGCTGCAGCTCCAACCTCTTCTTGCACCAGGAGTTCTCCTGCACTAGTTTGGCAATTTGAGCGTCGAGGCTTTGGGCCCTCTCAGCGAATTCCAGGCCTTGTTTGATCTCAGCTTGGCTCTCGGTGTCTGAGATGGTCGAAAGAAGTTCCTCCTTGCGTACAGTATTGGCGTTTATCTTCGCCTCTATCTCTGCGATTTGTGCCCGGAAGGAAGCATTCTCTCGATCAATGGCATCGATTTCTTCTTGCGTAGACGCTTTTTGTTTCGACAACTCTGCAATTCGAGAAGTCGAATCTGAGACAGCAGTCCACGAAGAGGAACTTTTGCCGTACAGCACCTCAAGCTGACTGTTAAAACCCCTTTGGCGCCTGTAATCTGCTGAGACTTGATCAATCATAGAGTGTAACTCCATGATCAAGCTTGAAACTTCTGGGGCTACAGCTTCAAAGTCGACAGCATTCAAGACCTCCTTTAAGCATGATGGAGCAGTGGGGTCCCCCTCTAACGTCTTCATCAAGTCCCTCTTGAAGAACTGGGCCTTAACCTTCGCCAAAGCATCATCAAGGGGAGAAGTTTCAGTAGACTTCCCCGACAGGGTAGGAATTTCCTGACTAGCGTCAGACGAACTCTTACTCTCGATGATTGCATTGAGATAGCTAACAGGGTCAGTTTGTTTCAAGAGTTCTAATTCCTCTTTTGACCTGTGCTTCGAGGAGGTAACCCTTGCAACAATATTATCTTGGGTTTGAGGCTGTTGATTGTTAAGTGCCTCGACTGGTTGCTCTTCGACTCGGACTGGGGCAGTACCAGCGTCGACTTGCGGTTCTTCGCTAGCATCACCCTGGGGCCCTTCGCCAGCGTCATTTTGGTGCTCTTCGCTAGCGTCACCCTGGTGTCCTTCGCCAGTGCCACCTTGGTTCTCTTCGTCGGCAGCATTTTGATTTTCTTCGCCAGCATTGCCCTGGTCCCTTTCTTCATGATTCTCTTCTGACAGATCCACCACCTGAACCGCTTCTGGCTGTGGTTCCTCCGTTTGAGGCTCCTCCGCTGGTTTCTCTACTGTTTCAGCATTGGCCTCATTCTCAGTATGGGCTTCGTCATTGCCCAAGCCTTTTTCCTGAGGCCTGCTAAGTTCAGCAGATTCCAGTGTTTCTGAGGTCCTTGGCGGAGAACTTTCAGTAGTGTCCTGAAAAGGGAAAGAAGACAAATCTTCAGATGTCGAAAGAGACACAATCGAATACGGGTATCTATGCCTAAGTTATAAAAAAGGTCTAAGGGATTACCTGTGGATTAACTTCAGCCCCAGGGCTGGAATTGTCACTTTCGACAGGCTTGTTAAGAAGAATGTTTAGTTCCTCCTCAGTTGGCTCCTCGATGATCACTGGAGGTGGCCTAGGCTTTCTCACAGCAACCTTTATTCTGACAGTTCGACCTTCGGGAGCAGGAGCAGGAACAGAAGCATCCTTCGTCAACTTTCGCCTTTTTAAGGGGGCAGGAGGGGAGTCACTTTCTTCATCACTCCCAGATTCGACCACCAGTCCTGGCCGTTTCTTGGGCGAAGGTGCCTAGAAAACCAATGGGAATTCTATTTAATAATTACATCGAAAATCAAAATCGAAAGCCAGAAGAAAAATGAAGAAAGTCTGGTTACCGATATAGAAGGCCTCTTCGAAGAGCCTTCCCCCTGTTGGTTGCCTGTGGTCTTCGCCGGCGCTGTAGTCTTCGCCGGCGGTGGAGGTTTTTTTGAAGGGCCTCCTCCCTATTGGCCTTCTGTGGCCTTCTTGGCTACAGGCTTTCGAACAACTGAAAGCAAATGAAAAAGTTAACAGGCTAGCAGTCGAAAAAGACAAAGAGTAATGTGAGAGAATGAACTTGCATTTCTTTATTTTGTCCAACACAAGGACAAAAGACTTCTGCAACTCATCCATGAAGTCCTTCTCGTCGAAGAAGTACTCAGCATAATAGCTTCTCCACCACTCCTCGAAGGATGGTGAGCAAAGGAAATTGAGCTGGTAGTCAAACAGCGAGAGGATTGTTCGACCAGCATATCTTCCGATATGTTTAATGGCCGCTTCTTCTGTGTAATCATTGCAGAAGTACAGCATGGACTTCTCTCTTTGAAAAATCGGAGAAGGTAGGGTTTGGATAATACCAAACTGGCGAGATACCAGATTTGGTTGGTAGGCAATCAGACTCAAATGAGTCTTAGAACTCTTGAATCGAAGAGGCATGATCCTTGGTGTAAGGAACGCCTCCCACAGTATTGTATGCTCATCGACATTAGGACCACTCGACGCCTTTGGGTGTGGCCTTGTGAACCATGCTGGGCCTACCTGCCGTCGAGCAAATGGAGCCATAGTTGAAACAAACTCCTTCCTTCGAGCAAACATTAGAACGAAGTTGGTGAAGGTTTGTTGAAACTCCAGTCCATCGTCCGTAGGTGTCACCAGAGCCAGCCTGATTCCTTCGATGCGTCTATTCGCTATCGCTGGAGCCTGTTCATTTATCTGAACTTTCTTGGGCAAGAAAGATTCGAAAGTGGCGTTGAGCCACAGTTGGAGTAGCCAAAAAGGCCCAGCGAGTAGCAAACTGGCCCTGTCCTCGATATGTTTCAGAAGAGTTGCCCCATTGCTGATCGAATCATAGAGGCTAGCCAGAATCAGTTCTGCCAAACAGATGTTTTGGCGGTGATGCAGTTGAGTAGCAAGAGTGACCATCTTTTTGGTCACCTGTAGAGACTTCGAGCAAAACACAAAGCGAGTCAGCCATAAGGCTAGAAACGCTATGTGTTCGACATCCGACACAGCATCTGTCGACCTGTCATGATAATGGTTGATGAAAGTGGTGTACGTTGGTTTGGTCTCAGAGAAGCCAATTTGGTCCTCCGACATCTCCTCCGGATCGAAGTAATCCCCGGTGGGTCGAAGGCCAGTAATAGCGGCCACATCGAAGAGTGTGGGGGTTAGCATCCCACATGGAAGATGAAAAGTAAAGTGGGAATAGTCCCAGAACAACAGTGAAGCTATCAGCATCTCTGGGGAGTAGTTCAGACCCGTCTTCGACAGCATCACTAGGTCGAAGATTCCCATATCCTTCCAGATCGAAGTTTGGTGCTTCTCCAACTTTGTTAGCCAAGCAACATAATCGGAGGTAAGGTTAGGGAAAGACCTGAAGACCCTAACACCTCTGTTGAAGAAGCGGAGGTCGATTTTTTCACGAGCAGGGTCTTCATTGTCTTCTGCGTCTTTCTTGGCGCATGCGACTGGTTTGAGTTTCTCGACTATCGGGAAATAGCTCTTGATATTCAGAGCCTCAGAGATGCTTGGATTCATGGGGCCAGACATTGCAAAGGTCTGGTTGGAGTATCCAACCGGGATCATCAAGTGGCGCGAGTAAGCATCGCGAACAGCGATGTCAGAAGGTTCAGGAACCCTTCGTTTGCCTGTAGAATTTACTACTGGGGCAGTGACGAAAACCTTGGGTTTAGCATGTTCAGTTGGTGCGTTAGCACTAGGAGCAGTAGAACCAGAGGCCATGGTTTGGTGTTGAATTTGAAATGAGGTTGAAGATGAAGTGAAAGAGGAGATAGCAAGCTTGTATGAAAACAGGGAAGTTTGAAGGCTAGATGGCGTAAAAAGTCCCACAATGGGGTACTTACTACTATTTATAGTAGTGGGAAAAATCCCCAATAACAAGGACATTAAATGCCATTTAATGCTGCAGGAGTTAGTGGGACGCGTGGCAGCCTCCTATTGTTTTGGCCGTTTCTGCAGAAATAGAGGGACGCATCGTGCGTCCTCGTTTTTGGGAATTGTCATAATGACAAATTCTGAAATGACGTTTGGTACTGCACGCCGTACTGAAAGTGACGTCCTAGGATCAAATCAATGATGGTTTTCTTGGGATTGCCAATAGTTGGTAGAAAACAACAAAAAGTGCACAAGTTAATTTGTGACTAAGCATAAAGAGACAAGTGTCGAATGGCGTTTTCAAAGAATGCCTTTTTCTGTCAGAGTCGAAATAAGGCATTCTTGGGGGGCAATTTGTTGGCTCCTAAATTCGACACTCTTGTTTTATTAATGTCAACCATTAAAAGCTGAAAGATGCTTTCGACTGGCTAAGTCTGTCGAAGTGCCCGTCGAAAGATGGCAAAATACTTAGAAGATTTCTTCCAAGGAAGAAGGCTGGTTGCCTTCGACGTCGAAGGAGTATCTCGTCGAAGATGTCTCTTGACGAAAGTGTTCGATGGTTCAGAGTGGAGCAGTTTGAAATTCAAGCTTTTGGAGGGAAAACGGTTTCCAGCAGTTACCACGTGCAAACGTGCAAGGATCTGGAGCGTCGAGCATGGAGAACGTGCCAAGTGGATTGATCTCGAAAGCAGTGTAACTGCCCGACGGTTACTTGGGATGTTTTAGTATAAATAGGAGTAGACATGTAGTTTCTCGCGTGTGCTCACAATTCTATACAAAGTCACTCATATAGATTCGAGTACCCAGCGTGTGAGAAAGAATTGTTGAGAAATGTATGTGTGAAACACCAATTTTATCAATTAAAGTCATTTACTTTTCCAGAATTTTACTTGCTTTTCTCTTTACATTTCCTGTCGAAACCCTTTACTTTAAGCCTTGTTTATTTTACCAAATCTTTCCTTCATGCAATTTACTTGAAACCTTTTTATTTAAAGCCTTATCCAATTTAATCAAACTTCAAAATCAACCTATGTCCTAGGATCAATCTGATCGATCCTGCGAGTAACCAAATAAGTAACCATTTGGAGGATCAGCGGTTGTTTACCAAAACCCAAGGTAAACAACTTGGCATGGGCTGCTTTCCGAATAAGATAGTACATGTTGACTCATACTACCTTGTTGATCTCTAAGATGGATCCCATAAAGTACATATTCGAGAAACCCGCTCTCTCCGAAAGGATAGCCAGATGGAGAATGGTCTTAACAGAATACTACATTCAGTACAACACTCGGAAGGCAATCAAAGGAAGTGTACTGGAAGATCATTTGGCTCATCAAGCCGTAAACGATTATCAATCTATGAGTTTCGAGTTCCCAGATGAGAATATTATGCTAGTTACAGACTATGAAAAACCAGGACCATATAAAAGACCTGAGTTGGGATCTCGATGGACTTTGGTTTTTCTGTGGAGCTTGTAATGCACTGGAAAACAAAATCAGTGTTGTGATTATCTCTCTCAAGGGTTGACATACGCCCTTCAACACCAGACTTTTCTTTGACTGTACCAAAAACATGGCTGAATACGAACCATGCATCATGGGTATTAAGGCTTCTATTGACATGAGAATAAAGTTCTTGGACGTGTACAGGTACTCAACCCTAGTGATTTGTCAGGTTAAGGGAGAATGGGATATGAAGCACCCAAATATCATTCCTTATCGGGATCATGTGTTGGAATTAATTACGTACTTCGACGAAATCACTTTTGAACATATTCCACGAGAAGAGAATCAGTTGGCAGCGCATTACCTACCATGTCATCTATGTTCAAAGTCAGATGGGATAATGAAGCTCCTATAATCACTATTGAAAAGCTAGACGAACCAGTGTATTGCTATGAAGTTGATACTAATGGAGTAGAAGAAAAGCCTTGGTTTCACAAAGTAAAAAGATACCTCGAGGCTCAAGAGTACCCCGAGGGGGCATCTATCAATGACAAGAAATTTCTACGGAGGTTCTCTGCCAAGTTCTTTCTGAGCAATGGAATTTTGTAAAAGCGTAATCATGATTCAAATCTGCTTTGATGTGTAGACAAGAAGGAAGCTGAGAAGATTATGGAAGATATGCACGAAGGTATCTTTGGAACTCATTCCAATGGGCACACAATGGCTAAGTAGATTCTGAGAGCATGTTATTATTGGTCAAACATGGAAATTGATTGCCATCATCGTTCCAAAACTTGTCACAAATCCCAGATTTATGCTAATAAAGTACATGTGCCTCAGGTTCCTTTGAATTTCTTGACTTCTCCTTGGCCGTTTGCAGTATGGGGCATTGATATGATTGGAGAGATTAAGCCTACTGCATCTAATGGGCACCGTGTCATCTTGGTCGCTATTGATTACTTCACGAAGTGGGTCGAAGCAGCCTCGTTTGCCTCCGTTACCAAGAATGTTATGGCCCGATTCATTAAGCATAACCTCATCTGTCATAATGGAATCCCCAAAAGTATTATCACAGACGTTGGTACCAATCTTAACAACACTATGATCACGAAACTCTACATGCAGTTCAAGATTAAGCACCACAATTCTTCTTCGTATCAACCAAAGATGAATGGTGCAGTGGAAGCCGCCAACAAGAACATCAAGAAGATTTTGCAGAAGATGACTGTGACATACAAAGATTGGAATGAGATGTTACAATTTTCTCTTCATGGCTATCACACTTCAGTACGGATATCAACAGGGGCAACCCCTTTCTCTCTAATCTACAGTATGGAAGTAGTGACCTCCTATAGGCAAGTTTAGATTGGACATTATCTTTTCATGCAAACCTTCGTTTGGGAAATGGCCTCTTGTATGCTTGCTTGGAGTCACAAAACAGTGACCTCCTACAGGCAAGTTTCAATTGGACAAGGAATACCTTATCACAAAGCTTCGATTGCACCATTTACATGTTTGCCTTTGATTCACAAAACCAGGACTTCCTTCATGCCAGCGGGCACAAGGAAATGGCCTCATGCATCTCTCCTTCGATTCAGAAGCCAATGACCTCATGCTGGTTTACCTTGATTCACTAAGTAGTGGCCCCTCTGCATGCAAGCTTCGACTGAATGTTGGCTGCTTCATGCCAGCAGGCATAAGGCGATAGCCCCCTGCAGTTTTCCTTTGATTCAGAAGGCATTAGCCCCCTGTTTGGTTTACTTTCAAATTCACAAGGCAGGAAATCCCCTCATGATTGCTTCGATTCCACCCTTGAAAACCTCAAACACGCATAGTTAGTGGCCCCTTCGAAGGACATGTGCTGGTGGACTTGAAGGGAACACACAGGTGTCCCATTCGAAGGATATGCCTTACTAGCCCATTCAAAGAATTGCATGTGATCCCTTTGAAGGACACACATAGTATGATAGAAGGATATGCATTTTGCCCCTTCGAAGGACGCACAAAGGGCCCATTCGAAGGACACATATTATTGCCTGAACAGGGGTATGGTCGAAGGATGGATCTAGTTGGTCAAAACGAAAGAGAAATATGCAAAGATGCTTGCTGGCCTAAAATCCCACATACTACCATGCTCAAGCCTCCTACACAAGCAAATTCATGCCAAAGGAAGCTTCGACTGGCCAGAAGGGAGCTTTCGTTTGGGCTAGCTGAGTAGGGGCTCAATTGAAGAGGCCCCAATGATGAGAATTGGAGCCATTAGAAGGAGGTAACCTTGGGCCAATCGAAGAGCAAAGCTTGAGGGCATTCGAAGGAGCCAAATGTGTCCAGGTTCACCCCAAATCCCAAAGGGGTAGGAACTCACCAAAAAAGGCAATCCCTTAATGTGTCTCATTTGGACTTCAAAGCCTAGTTAATGATTGTCCCTTGCCATTTCTATGCTATGACCATCTCCCCATCTCCTATAAATACATAATGTTTCTACAAGCCAAAGGGTACAGACTAGATACATACGCCCAGGAACTACACACATATATTGACTTACACGCACACGCTGCCTCATAAGCCAAACCAAAGTTATCAAAAATATCATAAGCGAACCAAATCGAAGGAATCTTCAACAACGCTCCACTCACTCCTTGAAGTTTGCAGGAGGCGTTCCCAAGCACTTTGCAAGCCATCTCCATCCAAAACAAAGCATCTCATTGGTAACAAACCTTCGATCTTAAGTTAATTTTGATTGTTGCATGACATATTAACATTTATAGTTCGATTTGTATTCAGGACTAAGGACATGGGTTCGACACCCAGGTTTGAATTTGTTTTCCTAACGCTTGTACTATAGATCAAGCCTGAACAGACCAATGCGTACAGGACCGAAGGACCTGGGTTCGACACCCAGGTCTCGTGTCTTTATTCTTTCTAATGTTTGTCTTGCAGATACGGATTGAAAAGCAACTTTCCCCCTGGATCGAAAGACAATCATCCTCCATTGGATCGAAGGCCACCTTTTGTTGGATCGAAAGATACCTTCTCTTTGGATCGAAAGACCTTTCCCCCTGCATTTTTATTTTTGTCACTTATTTCTTTTAATAGTTTCCCTTTTTAAATTAAAAATCAAATAAAAAAAACATTAGGTTCATATTTTTTGATTAAGTTAATTTAATTTAATTAATTAATTAATTATTTTAACTTTTTTCTTTAAATTAAAATTAAGTAGACTTAGGCTTTGCTTTCTTTTATAAATAAAAACAAACAAAAAGATTTCCTTTTCCTTAGGATTTTTTAGACATTCTTTTCCATTTTGCGCGCGTTACATTCATATTATTGTATCTGCTCACAGTCTATAATAGCTTAATTTAGGATCTTTCCTTATTGCTTTTTCCCCAAGTTTTGGACATGTAAATATCCCCCTCCCTGAAGCTTTGTAATAGTGTAGGATTTATATTCCCGCATTTTATTTCCTGTACATATTAACTGCTAGATGCATGATAATAGGATTGTATGGAAAGACTAATAATCAAACACTAGCAAACTTAACACAAAAGACAAATAACTGAAATAAGCACACTTGCACATATACACCTCTAAGGTATTCCTATTTCGGTTGCCTTCGGAAATAGTCACAACTCTTGAAACGTGAGAGATTTTAGTGGCTACCCTCTGGTTCAAAAGATCATAAGTCTCTTGATGACCTCCTCGGTGTTGCCTCGGTAAAAATATGATCTTAGAACTCTAGGGTAGTTACTAAAACTTCTTGCCCAATTGCCTTTGTGACTATAAAAATGTCCCTTTGAATGTCCCTCAAACATCCAACAATAGGGTTACCTACTCACTAATAGTAGGATAGCATTGTCTAAAGGATAGGAGGAAAAGAACAAACCTTTCGAGTATAAGTAGATAGTTCTTAGATGCTTGCTCAAAACAAACTTTCACACTTACACAAAACATTTCAAAAAACATTTTCAAACGCTTTATCAACACTCTTGAGGACTGATACAAGAGTTATTATAAAGCGAATCTCTGCACTAAGGAAATTTTTAAAATACTTTTCGAAACACACAAAGCACAAGGTATTTTCAAAATGAGCTAAGCACCTAAGAGCCCGTAGAAAACTACGGATGGAAAGGGTGCTAACACCTTCCCTTTCCATAATATACTCCCCTGACTCAAAAAATAATCTCGAAAGGTCTTTTTATGTTCTTTTCACCCTTTCCTTTGTTGGATAAAAGAAAAGTTGGTTGCGACTCTTGCTTACCGCAATATTTGCGAATACAAATGCAAAACCAGTATAACAGTCGGTTTTGCCGTTGTATCACAGTCATGGTCAGATATATCAAAAGAGCATGATTAAAGCCTTCAACAAGAAAGCCAAGCATCGGATATATCAGACTTGTGACTTGGTAATAAAAATTATTATCCTACCATAAGGTGATCCCAGGGGCAAATGAACTCCCACATACGAAGGTCCATTTATGACTAAGAAGATATTTTCTAGTGGTGCTATGATACTTACCACCATGGACGATGAAGATTTTCTGCACCATGTGAACACGGACATAGTCAAAAAATACTATACATAAAAGAGACCCGCAAGGTTGACTGGCCTAGGAAAAAATAAGGGCATCCTAGCGAACCAAAAGGGTTCAGGCAAAAATTAGGGATATATATAAAGATTGTACACCCAGCAAGTCGGAAACCTAAAAAGGTAGCTTGGGAAAAAAATGGTATCCCGATGGACTAAAAACCCGAAAGAGCGGTCCAGGCAAAAGTTAGGGATTAAAGCGTACGACTATGTCCCGTCCGATCACCTGTTTACTAACAGCCAGCATGATTACTAGCGTCAGGTTCAATTGGTACAGATCAATTCAGTCAACCTCTTCCGACATCAAGGGATGAGATGCTTGAAGACATAAGGGCAATAACAGAGTTGAAACTCGTTGGGATTGTTTCCACCTAGCTGTTTTTCATTATTTTTCTTTGTACTTTCTTTATTTTTACGATTATTTCCTCTTATTAGGATCTCTGTCTTCTTCTACAAAACTGCTTGTTTATTGACAAACTCTCAATACGAATATATTTCAGAATTCAAATTTGTTTCATTTTCTCTATTTTGTTTGCAAAGACGTCCAATGATTATATTAAATGAACATGTGCATTTTAATATGATTATTGTTTAGAAATATTTGCATGAAAACGGGTTTAGCATTTAGTAAAGGCTCTAGGAGTCGGGATAACTTTCAAGTCATCTAAAAATCTCCACAGAGAAATCTCTGTAGAGCTACCTTTATAAACTCATCCTCGACAGAGATATATTCCCCAGCGAGTCTAATATAACTTCAGACAAAAATTTAGGCATCTTCCAGCAGTTAACATGATCATCTCCCCCAGTAGGTCCCCTAGAGGATAAGGAAGTTTGATCATTTCCCCAGCATGGGATGGAAACTTTCTCCATACAACCTATGAAATTCGAGTTCCCATCAGAAATAATTCCCTCAAATGCTATAAAATCCTCGGCAGATTCCTCTTGTCCAACAGATCGTTGAGTTTCCTCTTTGCTAAATTCACCGAGATGCCAGTGAGTCCCCCGCCAGATATGACCATGGCGGATGGAAAATTCTCCCATATGTTGTAGGTGAACAAAGGCTTATCATCTTCGAGACTATCGGGGATGTGGAAGTCATCGGGCCTTGAGACACAAAAGGCTACCTGGAGGGGACAAGATTCTTCCGATGGTCAAGTATCCTCCTCAATTTCTTTAAACTCGTGGGTATGCAGTGAGGGGCGTCGTTCCGCTTGTACTTCCTGAATCTCCCTGCCTTAATGAAAGTCTCAATGGCATCCTTCTGGTGGAAGAAGTCTTCGGTCAGGTGACTGTGGCTCCGGTGGTATTGACAGTATTTTATTCTGTTGGCCCCGGGATTTGTAGGGGCAGGTCGAGGACGCCTGACCCCGCCGTCCTTGAACTCAGAATTAGAGAACTTTGCAAGGATACACTCGCGGGAAGCGGTCAACATGGTGTACTCAATGAACCGACCGAGTGGTCCTCTATGCTTATGGGGGTCACGAGGTTTCTCCTCCCTTCTCTTTTCCCCTGTTCGTCGAGAAGGGCTCGCGTCACTGTGTCGTTGGACGTTAGTTGGTCCGTGGTTCCTTGAATCATGGGCGTTGTTGGCGACCTCTTTTTCCCCATAGTCCATATATGTCCGAGCTTTTTCGAGGAGTGCATCAAAATACCTTGGGGGCCCAATGCCAACAGCCTTTCTAAAATCAGTTTCCGGGAGGAGACCCCTTTTGAGCAAGTATCTCTTCATGTGATCGATGCAGGGGACCTGAATGGCCTCGCGGTTGAACCCATCAATGTATTCTCTAAGGGTCTCATTGCTCCTCTAGACGATTTCCTCGAGGGCGGCCTCAATCTTCGGGTGCCAACGAGATGAAATGAAGCTTCTAATTACTTGGTTCTTCAAATTCCTCCATGAGGTGATCGACTCAGGGGGTAGGTTCTTATACCAGTCCATGGTTGTTTTCCTCAGCGTCATGGGGAACAACGTGCACTTAATGGGCCCCCGATGTGGTCGACGGGGTCAGCAATGTCGTCGTATCTTTTTAGAAGGGGAGACTTCTCCATCCCTTTAGGAGCAGGGGCCTCCATGATGGCCTGGGACAGTGGATTGCGGGGGTCGTCTTCATCGCTTCGTTCCAGGGAGAGAGATGAGGACTGATAGTAGCAACGGTCTATGTGTCGATTTTAGTCTCGGGAAGGGTTCCTTGGTCGAGACTTCTTCTTTTCCTCTCCCTTATTTATTTTACATTCAGGGGATCGTCCCTCTTTGCGCAGGGGGTGTGACCATGTTTCTTGATAGCTTCGTATTGGGTCCTCTCCAAAGCGGGACCTCTCCTAGTGCGACGGGGATAAGGGCTTTGAGAATTGTCCCGTCTATGTCTCTGCGGGGGAGATCGGGAGAGGTCCTCGTTCTGTTGGGGAGGATGAGTTCGAGAGTCAGGTCTTCCTTGCTTTCTGGGGGCCCGACGTGTCTACTCTAGCATTATCAGTCGCTCACCCTGTGAGAAGATCATGTAGTTAGTCTGGTTAATTGTCTTGAACAAGGCTCTAGTCGCGACGTCAGCACCTAGGAACGGGGATCTCCTGATACACATTGGGGTCATAATTCTGTGGAGAATGGTAGTCATCTTCGCATGGTTGCAAGCGGGTGGATGAAGAGGCGTTTTGTCCGTTCCCGTGGTCTTTATTTTGGGTGGCTGAATTGTTATTGTTGCCTGCGTTATTGTCTCCAATGTTATTTTTATTGGCGTCGACGAAGTGGACATTTTGGTTATCGTTGACAGCTTGGTCGACCATGACAATCAGAATATTGATAAAGATTTGCTTTGGTTTTGAGTGAAAGACGAGGAAGTTGGTTCCCACAGACGGTGGTACTGATCGTACCTGATCAGAAGGGGTTGTCAAGGTCCACGAGCTTCAAGTCGAGCAGTGGTTGAATGTGAAGTGGGGGTACCTGCAAGACACTCTGATGCCAAAGTAAGGTTCAGAGTACGTGCAAGTAAGTGTGAGAGTATGAGTGAATGAATGAATACTTGACCCTCTCAAGTGAGAGGGTATTTATATTCCTCAGTGCTGGGCCAAGGTCCCCATTGTTGGGCTGATCAAGCATGCCCAAAATGGAGACTGTCAGGTCATACGTGTGTAGTGGAGGCCAGCACGTGGTCCTCAACCTGAATGGACTCCTCTGAAGTATCAAAAGGACGTGGATGCAGTCTTTTCGGGGTCAAGAGAACTCTGTGACATTAAGGGGCGTTTGGTGCCTTTCCTACGAGGAGGGTGCTCGCGAGGACCTCCTGAGTGTCGTTGGTCCTCCTCGCCAGTCATGAGGTTTTCCTCGAAGGACATATTATGATCGACGAAAGGAGTGAAAGCACTCTCTTACATTGTCAAGGGAAGACTCTTTCCTGCTGATTTTCTCCTGCAACATAGTTGAATTGAACCTTATATAATATTTGGGCCAAATATAGACCCAATCCAAAACATATATTAATTTGTAAAAGTTAACCAATACAATACCTCTTAGGTATTCTCCAAAATAACGTGAAGCATAAGTAAAGATATATCCACTCTCAAAAGAATTCTAAAAAAAAAATCATAGATATACGTTTACAAATAAAATGAAATTAAAGTAACAAATTAGTTTACAAAAATGCAATAGAATAATGAAAACATAAATGAAAATCACTTTTTAGAGGGAAACAAAAATAAAATACATAAAAAGATAAACAAATGAGATAAGAAAAAAAGTTATTTATCAATATGATAATAAATAAATAAATAAAATATAGATCCATCCATTTTATTCATAATTTGAAAATAAAAATTATTTCTTATTTATTGATTGACTAAATTACATTTTAAAAAGTAAAAAATTTAATACAAATAAATAATTACTTACACACTATATATAATTAAAAAATTATTTAATTGAAGAAAATAAAGAGATTGTCTTAAAGTATTTGAATAAATGATATATTTAAATCTAATTTAAACTAGATATATCATTTATTTGACATTAAAAATTATTTTATTTACTTATAATAAAGAATATATAGACTATTTATGCAAGGATATCTGAATCCGAATGCACATGCAGGAGTTTGAACTTGCGACATAAAAAATGGATAGATTAGGTGACAATAACAATGTCATATCTAAAAATTAAAATTTTAGATGTATAAATAATTTCGTCTATATATTAACATTTTATTCATATATTCATAGTCTGTGTAAGACTAAGAAATCGGGTATCCTCTGTATGCAATTGCAGAGCAGTTACAAAGATTAATCTACCGAGTCAGATAGAATTATAATGGATAGCAACGCTCTCCCTTAATAAGAAATTATATGTCACATCTAAAATTAAAATTTTAGATGTATAAATAATTTATTTTATATAATAACATTTTATTAATATATTCAGAGTCTATGTAAGACTAAGAAAATGGGTATCATCTGCAAGCAATTGTAGAAGAGTTGCAGAGCTTATTCCCTTAAGTCAGATAGAATCATAATGGATGGTAAAATTCTCCCTCAAAAAAATATAATACTACTGTGTGTCTAGAGTTCAGTTCAAATCTAGGACTTCTGGTAAAATTGAAATAGATCACTTAACATCTCATCCAAGTACTCTTGACTATTAAGTACTCATATTTGAAGTCAATAATCTTCATCTGAATTATAAGCCTCACATATACTTTAATAAATTCAATAATTCAGGCTTATTTTCCTACTAAGTCAAACCAAATTTTAATACTTATAATTGACAAGTTTGGATGAGTGCCTGAAGCAACAATAAACTAGCACTCCAAAATGAGAAAAATGTCATATTTTCTCACAAAATTTAAATCATGTTCCTTAAATCACATTTTAATTATTCACAATCAACAATCAAGGAAAAAACAATCAATCATTCAAAGCAAAACATCAATTGCTAATATCTTATATAAGAAACTTTGTAAAAGCACATCAAATCCAAGCAATATCAAATATTAAACAGACAAAATGCATAGTTTCAAGCCAAATACAACTTGCCTGTAAAATAAATATTGTTCTTTTGATCCAAATAAACTAACATAACAAATATCATAATGATACCAAATAATTTTAAACTAGGATATCAATATTCTTGCCGGTGAATGAATCGCGGATGGGGGCTTGCTTGGGCCTTCTGTAGGAGGCTCATTTGAGTCGGACAGTACTACTTCTTGACCCTCTGAAAAAAAGCTCCCTAGTATTATCTACAAAATCAACATAATCATTTGGTAACATTATCTTAAAAGTGTAGTATAGAAAAAGTATTCAAAATTCAGATGGTTTATACAAATTGTATAAATTCAAATAGTGTGTACCTGAACTGGAGAGGCAGCAATCAGAACACCGTCAATTTTACCACCAAATGAACGACCATTTGATAATGAAGCAAAGGACCCCTTTACTCCATCATATATTTTTTGTTCACTTTTATTTGTGCTAACAGACACAGAACCTTTCATTGATAGGATCTCAAATAATCCCTAACAAAATAAAAAATCAGCCACACACAAACATGTTAGTATTATTAAGTCATGTTATATAGACACCTAAAATCGACACAATGTATGTAACACCATATCAATATATGACATAGGTGTATGTTTTGATGTTCAAATAACTTTTCTAAATATCTTTTCTAGAGTAAACATAAAAAGCTTCATAAACAACATAACAATACATGCAATATATTTACACTAACAAAATTTTTAAATTATATTTTAGAGATCCATGTAATTTATAATTGTTGAACTAACCTCATAGGTCACAGTTTCATTAGATGATAGAGATTGAGAAAACCTTATCTTAGAAACGGTCCCATTTGATGATATAATGGTTACATTTTTTGAGAGAGTATGAGAAAAGGCTATAATCTTCTCCAAAACATTCTGAATATCAAAATATATACATTTACAAGAAAAATTAATAGCTGGAAAACAATAATAAATATATTCCTAGAAGACTAATATTAATATAAAATATTATTTTCAATATAAATGTTTTGGTTTAGCCTGAATCTTAAACAAATTAGTATGATGTTGCTATGAAGCGTGACATGAAAAGTATTAATGGGACTCCAGTGTAAATCAAGAGATGTTGTACTTATGATTTTTAAATTGTGTTTACAATTGTAAGTTTTGCGGTTAAGGTAAATGTGATTGTTGTAATATTTATTGTGGTTGTTGCGGCATAAACTTTTATTGTGAGGTATTTGAAATACATTCTTTAAAAATTATTATTGTAAATTTTTCATTACATCATAAATAAATTGAAATTTAAGGATTCTGAAATGTTGAGGTTTAATGAAAATATATGAAGAAAATTTAGTAAAATTGTTTGATGTTGTTTCTAATGAGGCTGGATGATGATTTAAAATTATTGTACAATTGCGGTTTGATACAATTATAAATAATATAAGATCAAAAATATCAGATCTGATTGAAAAATCACATATCCTTTCATAGATAGATATCTCTGATCTTTAGGAAATATGGTCTAACTAATAAAGACAAACTCTTGAAACTAAAACTAAAGTTTTTTTTTTTTGTTATAAGTCATGATATGGAAAATAGAGGTACATATAAAAATATAAACAAAAAATTAAAGATTGAAAAACACATAGTTATTTATAAGCAAACCTCTATATATTACTGATGAATTTTAAATAATACTGGAAAAAATTAACCAATACAGTACCTCTTCGATATTCACGATGATCATGTGAGACTTAAGTGAAGATATATCCATTCCTTAAAATAATTAACACGAAAATATTATACATATATATATATATATATATATATATATATATATATATATATATATATATATATATATATATATATATATATATATATATATATATATATATATATATATATATATATATATATATATATATATATATATATATATATATATATATATATATATATATATATATATATATATATATATATATATATATATATATATATATATATATATATATATATATATATATATATATATATATATATATATATATATATATATATATATATATATATATATATATATATATATATATATATATATATATATATATATATATATATATATATATATTTGAAAATAAGATGAAATTGACATTAAGAAAATATCTATACTTCAGAGAAATGCTAGAGAATGATAAAAAAAATAAAAATGAACTTATATTTTAGAGAAAAATAAAATAAAATACATAAAATAATGGAACAAATGAGATAGAAAAAGAATTACTTATAAATAAGATAATCAATAAAAAAAATATAAAACGTAGATTCATCCATTTAGTCATATTTTTCGAAGAGTTTATTTTTAAATTTTTTTTATTGAATTCAATTTTTAAAGTAAAAACTTAATATAAATCAAATATTCCTTTTAAACTATATATATTTTTAAAAAAAATCATCAAATGAGAGAAGAAAAGGATTACCATAAACGATATTCATACATGACTTTTTGTTGCGAGATCCGTAAGGTCGACCTCTACGCTTCTTAGAGGTGTTGGTTGAGGTGGAAGGCAAAGTAGCCGTTGAAAAAAATGGCACATCAGAATAACTAATAATTCCATTAAATATCCAGAAGAAAGAGAAGAATGATTAAGAGGAAAGTTACTTTGTGAATCCAGTAGGTGTGGTTGTGGTGGTGATTCATAAAGTTTGTCAAATCCGGGAGGGAACTCGTACTCATTCCCCAATCCAGATCTCGACATGATTTTAGTGGTTTTCATGTTACACTTTGGATACAAGTATGGTAGCAACAATTGATACTATCTTTTAGATTGCGGTTATATTTTTTTATTTATTTAATAGGTACACTTTAGTATAAATATTAAAAGATATACCCTAACTTTTTAGCTATTGTAACCGTTACAATGAATAATATCTAAATTTATGAGTGTATTCTTGTTTAGGAGAAATTTAGTGTTAACTTATGTTTTCTCATGGACCTTATTTGTTTTCCGATTTTTATTTTCTCATTTTTTTAACTCTTGTTTGTTTATTTATTGTATAAAAAAATTTATATTACTCCTATTATATTTTTAATATATATATATATATATATATATATATATATATATATATATATATATATATATATATATATATATATATATATATATATATATATATATATATATATATATATATATATATATATATATATATATATATATATATATATATATATATATATATATATATATATTGGCAGGTCAATGGTCCAAAAAGTCAAGACCTAATACATTCATCTTTATGATACTCATGATTCACTTTATAATCTCCATATTTTATTACAATCATCTTAAATTATGAATTAATTTAGATTAGAGTACTAATCTTAAATGTCCATGTCGCTCTTTTAGAAATTAGTACCACCAATTTAGAATTTATCATTATAAATTTACACCTAATTCTGGGAATAGAATAGAGTATTAATGCAGTTATGTAAGAATAAATAAATAAAATAAAATGTAAATCCATCCAATTTAATCATATTTTACCAAAAGTAGTTTTAATTTTTTTTGTTTGACTAAATTTCATTTTTAAAGTTAAAAACTTAATACAAATAAAAAAATTACTTAGAAAATGTATATAATTTTAAAATTTATTTAATGAGAGAAAAACAAAAGATTATCATTAAATATATTGAATAAATAATGTATTCGAATAGAATATAGACTAGATACATTAATTATTCAATCAACTTAAAATTATTTTATTTGTTTATAATATAAAATATAGAGACTAATTATGCAGGGACACCCTATTGACCAGCCAAAATTTGCATTGGAGACATAAAAAAAAAAAGAGGAGAAATTAGGTGACAATAACAATATTGGCTCAATGGTATTTATATTCGAACTCAAGAATCGTCAACTGAATTATGAGCCTCACACATGATTTAATTAATTCATCAATCCATGTTTTTACCTATAAAATCAAATCAAACTTTAATATTTATAATTGATATGTTTAAATGAGTGCATGGAGAAACAATAAAGTAACATTCTAAAACAGGGAAATGACATATTTTCTCATAAAATATGAATCAGGTTTCTTATACATTCAAAGTTTACTCTTTCAGAATCAATAGTCAATGTGACAATAAACAATCATTCAATGTAAAATATCAATTTCTAGTAGCCTAGATAAGTAACTTCATAAAACACATTAAGTTCAAAAAATATTAAATATTAAGCAGACCAAATGCACACTTTAAGGCCAAATACAACAATTATATAAAAAAATAATGCACTTTTGATCAAAAATGATTAACATAACAACAAGAGAATGATACGAGATAGATTTTAACCAAGACAATATTACGTCGATGACTGGACTGAACCACTGATAAAGGGTTGCTCGAGCCTTTTGTATGAGATCATTTGGATCGGACAATACTACTTCTCGACGCCCCAAAAATAAAACTCCCTAACATTATGTGCTAAATCAACATCATCATTCAGTGACATTATCTTAAGGGTGTAGTATAAGAAAAATATTCAAAATTCAAATAGTATATACAAATTGTATAAAATAAAGTAGTGTGTACATGAATCAGAGTAGCAACATTCCAAACTAATTACATAAACATTTGATAATAAAACAAATGACTCTTTTATTCCACCAACTCTTTTCAATTCACTTTCATTTACGTAACAAACACATAATTTTCAGTGATAAGATCTTAAATTATCCCTAACAAAATAAAAAAATTGACCACACACAAACATATTAATATTATTGAGTCAGACTATATAAACACCTAAATTTGACACCATATATTTATTAGAGAATTAGATATTGACAATGTATAAATATATGGTGTACCGGTGTTTTTTTTATGTTCAAATAATTTTTTTGAATATTTTATCCAGAGTAAATATAAGAAACCTCATAGACAACATAACAATACATAAAATATATTTACACTAATAAAATTATTAAATTATATTTTAAGATACACATATTTTAGAATTATAGAACAATCCTCGTCTGTCAAAATTTCAGAAAATGATAGAGATTGAGAAAATCAAACTTTAGAAACTATCACAATCGAGAAAATTATGGGAAAATGTTGTAATCTTCGCCAACTCATCTCAATATCAAAATATATTCAACAACAATAAAAATATTGCTAAAAGACTAGTAATATTAAAAACATTATTATTTTCATCTATTTCAATAGATACATTGTTAAGACCAAGATTTTGGTTTAGATGTTAAATAAATTATAATAAATTTTTGGTTTAGCAATCTTAAACAAATCTATATAGATCCGGTTATAGACTATTTGAGAGGTCCATTTAGAAAGAGAAAAAGAGATTAAGTAATTTGGTGATTAAATAATTAAGTATAGAATAAAAATATTAGACTTCTTAGATCTTGGTTTTGAGATGCTTCGTAGAAAGAGATTTAAAGAGAACTGAAGATGGAATTGAATTTCTAATTGATTTTAATTGAAATGAATTTTTCTAGTTAATTTACCAAAGATGTTGATATGAAGCATGATAGGCAAAGCATTAATGGGACCCATGTGTAAATCAAGAGATGTTGCACTTTAAGATGTTGAAAATGTGCTTGACAACTTGCCAGTGAAAATCAAGATGCTAAGATTTAAAACTTGAAATGACAAAATAAATTAATTATGGGTGGTAATATTTAACTTAAGAAAAAAATTTATTTAATGTGTGAACTCATGTACTCAATTATTATACAGATACCAACATGCTATTTTTTAGAAGTGTTAGTATTATGTAGATTTTTAACAGTAGTAATTAATTTTAAAAACTTTACATTTAAATAGGAAGAATCGTCACTTACTATTTATTTAAGCAAAGTGAATGTGTTATTGACACAATGACATTGATTATAATTATAAAAAAATGAATAAATTAAAGGTAATCTCAAGTGTCAGTACCCGACACGGACACAAAAATGCTATTTTTTAGAAGTGTCAGTGCTATATAGATTTCTAACTGTAGCAATCGACTTTAAAAAATTTACGTTTAAACATGAGAGTCGTCACCCACTACTTGTTTTATCCTATAAACAGGAGAGTATATATCTTGATAAATGGGTCAATTAAGCAAATGGAAGGTGTTAGACACCCTTTACCTTCATCGGGATTATTGCATTATTGCCACATATTGTCATATATTATGCTAAAGGGGAAACACACAAAGAATTTATAAGCAAATAAAATCACAAGGAAAACAAAGTTTTAATTATAGTGAAAAATAAAGGTTGGCCTCATATCAAATATTTTATCATCGCCGAAAGAAAGATAAAACCAAAGGGTTTGAAATGAAGGGCTATTGAAAACCAAAGGGACACCTCATATGTTAATCATTGGCCAAAAAGCATAGTAAGTTTGAAAAGTTTGAAAAAAAGTGTGTGTGAGAATTGAAAGTTGTAAGAGATTGTGTGAAATTATAGAATTTGTAGGTTTATTGTAGATCATTGTCGTTAAAGACAACAACAGAGTTTCTGTTCAAGACAAAAACCCTGGATTAAACCAAAAGAAAAAAATGCGTAAAAGAAGTTTGTAAGAATTGTGTGTAATAGAGAAATTATGAGTGAGTGTGGATTTTCATGGATGAAAAATTAGGACAGACAAGAGTCATATTTATAGAGTTAGAAATTAGGTTAAAACACAAAAAGAGAAAGTTACCCAAAATAATGAAAAGCTCGAAGTTTTTATCTTGGTCAGCAAATTTAAGAATCTGATCCTATTTGTGACTCTGCACAAGATACAATTTGAAAAATATTTAAACTAAAAAAGATTTTATTTATTTTTAGATTTTTGACTATTTTTTAAATAAAATAATAATTTTAATAAAAAAATATTTTTAAAATATAATAAATAAATAAAAACGAAAATAGTAAATAAATAATAAAAAATATGATTTTTGTGATTTTGAAAATGAAAATAAAATTAGTAACAAGAAAAAATAGGACCAATAAGACTTGAACTCGTGACATATTACTTGTAAGCTTTAGTCCCTTACCAATTGTGTTATGTCATTCTATTCAAGATAAAAAGGCACATGGAAGCATATGAAAAGTTATGTGATATTTGTTATTTAAAAATACAAATAATTTTAAGTAAACTATTTTATATTTTTAAATAAGCAAAATGGATTAATATTCAAACCAAATATTAATAAAACCCAAAATAAATCAAATAAATTTATAAAACTCAAATTTGAAATCATTTGAATTGCGGGCAAATTTGGGATATGACAATTGTCTCTGTTTAATTATTCTTCGATTGAAGGGTGAAAGATGGCGCAATTCTCGCACGTTTGAATCAGAGGATAATTAAATAATAGAAGACCCAAAATTTAACCAATAAATCACAGCTTGCTGTGAAAAATCATGACGCAGTTAACCCATCGACGTCTGGAGTGAGATTCGACATATCGATCTTTGTTAAGAGACTGATCCAATATATGCGAAAAGTGTTTAACATAGACTTTGAATTCCTACCACGATCTAGAGGGTAAGTGAATGCAGATGTTGATTCTATTTTTTTCCAAGAAACTAATCCAATAGAGTTGAGAACTTTTGAAAATTAACTTGTTAAAGCTTTGCGACTGTCAGAGCAGGTTGTAATCGCAGATTTTTCTTATCGATCACTTCCTAGGGAATAGACAATGTGAGGTCGGTCTTATCTTTGCCAAGGGACTAATCTGATAAGATTGATGAGTTGGATAATCGTTGCTCAAGGACTAACGTGAACGGTTATGACATATTTGTATATCTACTACAAACTAGGGAGTAGACGGTGCAGAGATCAACTTTGTTTATACCAATGAACTAATTAAACAAAGTCGAGGAAATTTGGGAAACAAATGCTAATTCTTGGAGACTAACATAGAAGACTGTACATTTATCGCTACCTAGAGGACAAATGATACTAGTTTGAAATTTGATTTAGGAACTGCAATTTTGATAATTGAGACTTGGTAACTGAAAGTTAAAATTTGGTAATCGGGACTTCATAAGTGTGCCCGTAGGCTTGTGTAATAGGAAAAGAAATCAAGCGCGAATAGCCAATCAATCGCTGCCAGAGGGCTACTGCGGTTGAAGGCAACTTAATGTTGCTAATGTAACAAGAAAAGACATACATTAACATATTTAACACTGCTAGGGGACTAATGTGATAAATGAGGACCAAACTGATCACTACCAATGGACTAATGTGATAAACGAGGAAAAACATGGATAGCCAATCAATCACTGCCAAGGGACTAATGTGATTGAAGGTAACTTCTTACTGCTCAGGGACTAATGTAAAAAGGAAATATTTAGATTAACCCATTTAACACTTCCAGGGGACTCATGTGATAAATGAGGACCAATCGATCACTACCAGGTAACTAATATGATAAGAAGGAAGCTTGTTACTGCTCGGGGACTAATGTAACAAGCTGAAAGTTGAATTTGATAATTGAAAGTGTGACTTTTGGAAATGTTTGAATCGAAACCGTTTGAATTTGAAAATTGAAAGTGTAACACCCGGAGGCTGGGAAAGTTTGAGAATAACTTATTATCGCTCGGGGACTAACATAACAAGTTATATCGCAGATTTCACATATTTACCACAACCTAGGGGGTAAATAACACATATTTGAAAATAATTAACATATTGCTTGTAGGAGACTGATGCAATAGGTTGTAACATAGATTTTATATATTTATCACTGCCAAGGGACTAAACGGATAAATAGTGCAGCACCATGTGGTGTAGCTTTTGGTATAGAATTATGGCCTAGGGAGTAGGGATCATTATGACCTTGAACACGTGGGCGGAGGAGAGATGAATAGTTAATAAGATGTTCAACGTGACGCTTCATCTTTCGCGCCAACCTTATAAATAGCGCCTCATGATTGCTTTGATTCCACCCTTGAAAACCTCCAACATGCATAGTTAGTGGCCCCTTCGAAGGACATGTGCTGGTGGACTTGAAGGGCACACACAGGTGTCCCATTCGAAGGATATGCCTTACTAGACCATTCAAAGACCTGCATGTGATCCCTTTGAAGGACACGCATAGTCTGATCGAAGGATATGTATTTGGCCCCTTCGAAGGACGCACAAAGGGCCCATTCGAAGGACACATATTGTTGCCTGAACAAGGGTCTGGTCGAAGGATGGATCTAGTTGGTCAAAAAGAAAGAGAAATATGCAAAGATGCTTGCTGGCCTAAAATCCCACATACTACCATGCTCAAGCCTCCTGCACAAGCAAATTCATGCCAAAGGAAGCTTCAACTGGCTAGAAGGGAGCTTTCGTTTGGGCTAGCTGAGTAGGGGCTCAATCGAAGAGGCCCCAATAATGAGAATTGGAGCCATTCGAAGGAGGTAACCCTGGGCCAATCGAAGAGCAAAGCTTGAGGGTATTCGAAGGAGCCAAATGTGTCCAGGTTCACCCCAAAGCCCAAAGGGGTAGGAACTCACCAAAAAAGGTAATCCCTTAATGTGTCTCATTTGGACTTCAAAGCCTAGTTAATGGTTTCCCTTGCCATTTCTATGCTATGACCATCTCCCCATCTCCTATAAATACATAATGTTTCTACATGCCAAAGGGTACAGACTGGATACATACGCCCAGGAACTACACACATATATTGACTTACACGCACACGCTGCCTCATAAGCCAAACCAAAGTTATCAAAAATCTCATAAGCGAACCAAATCGAAGGAATCTTCAACAATGCTCCACTCACTCCTTGAAGTTTGCAGGAGGCGTTCCCAAGCACTTTGCAAGCCATCTCCATCCAAAACAAAGCATCCCATTGGTAACAAACCTTCGATCTTAAGTTAATTTTGATTATTGCATGACATATTAACATTTATAGTTCGATTTGTATTCAGGACTAAGGACCTGGGTTCGACACCCAGGTTTGAATTTGTTTTCCTAATGCTTGTACTGCAGATCAAGCCTGAACAAACCAACGCGTACAGGACCGAAGGACCTGGGTTCGACACCCAGGTCATGTGTATTTATTCTTTCTAATGCTTGTCTTGCAGATACGGATTGAAAAGCAACTTTCCCCCTGGATCGAAAGACAGTCATTCTCCATTGGATCGAAGGCCACCTTTCGTTGGATCGAAAGATACCTTCTCTTTGGATCGAAAGACCTTTCCCCCTGCATTTTTATTTTTGTCACTTATTTCTTTTAATAGTTTCCCTTTTTAAACTAACAATCAAATAAAAAATCCAAAAAAAAAACATTAGGTTCGTATTTTTTGATTAAGTTAATTTAATTAAATTAATTAATTAATTATTTTAACTTTTTTCTTTAAATTAAAATTAAGTAGACTTAGGCTTTGCTTTCTTTTATAAATAAAAACAAACAAAAAGATTTCCTTTTCCTTAGGATTTTTTAGACATTCTTTTCCATTTCGCGCACGTTACATTCATATTATTGTATCTGCTCACAGTCTGTAATAACTTAATTTAGGATCTTTCCTTACTGCTTTTTCCCCAAGTTTTAGACATGTAAATATCCCCCTCCTGGAAGCTTTGTAATAGTGTAGGATTTATATTCCCGCATTTTATTTCCTGTACATATTAACTGCTAGATGCATGATAATAGGATTGTATGGAAAGACTAATAATCAAACACTAGCAAACTTAACACAAAAGACAAATAACTGAAATAAGCACACTTGCACATATACACCTCTAAGGTATTCCTATTTCGGTTGCCTTCGAAAATAGTCACAACTCTCGAAACGTGAGAGATTTTAGTGGCTTCCCTCTGGTTCAAAAGATCATAAGTCCCTTGATGACCTCCTCGACGTTGCCTCGGTAAAAATATGATCTTAGAACTCTAGGGTAGTTACTAGAACTTCTTGCCCAGTTGCCTTTGTGACTATAAAAACGTCCCTTCGAATGTCCCTCAAACATCCAACAATAGGGCTACCTACTCACTAATAGTAGGATAGCGTTGTCTAAAGGATAGGAGGAAAAGAACAAACCTTTCGAGTATAAGTAGATAGTTCTTAGATGCTTGCTCAAAACAAACTTTCAAACTTACACAAAACATTTCAAAAAACATTTTCAAATGCTTTATCAACACTCTTGAGGACCGATACAAGAGTTATCATAAAGAGAATCTCCATACTAAGGAAATTTTCAAAATACTTTTCGAAACACACAAAGCACAAGGTATTTTCAAAATGAGCTAAGCACCTAAGAGCCCGTAGAAAACTACGGATGGAAAGGGTGCTAACACCTCCCCTTTCCATAATCTACCCCCCTGACTCAGAAAATAATCTCGAAAGGTCTTTTTCTGTTCTTTTCACCCTTTCCTTTGTTGGATAAAAGAAAAGTTGGTGGCGACTCTTGCTTACCACAACATTTGCGAATACAAATGCAAAACAAGTATAACAGTCGGTTCTTCCGTCGTATCACAGTCATGGTCAGATATATCAAAAGAGCATGATTAAAGCCTTCAACAAGAAAGTCAAGCATCGGATATATCAAACTTGTGACTTGGTGATAAAGAGTATTATCCTACCATAAGGTGATCCCAGGGGCAAATGAACTCCCACATAGGAAGGGCCATTTATGACTAAGAAGATATTTTCTAGTGGTGCTATGATACTTACCACCATGGACGATGAATATTTTCTGCACCATGTGAACACGGACATAGTCAAAAACTACTATACATAAAAGAGACCCACAAGGTTGACTGGCCTAGGCAAAAATAAGGGCATCCCGGCGAACCAAAAGGGTTCAGGCAAAAATTAGGGATATATATAAAGATTGTACACCCAGCAAGTCGGAAACCTAAAAAGGTAGCTTGGGCAAAAAAGGGTATCCTGATGGACTAAAAACACGAAAGAGCGGTCCAGGAAAAAGTTAGGGATTAAAGCGTACGACTATGTCCCGTCCGATCACCTGTTTACTAACAGCCAGCATGATTACTAGCGTCAGGTTCAAATGGTACAGATCAATTCAGTCAACCTCTTTCGATATCAAGGGATGAGATGCTTGAAGACATAAGGGTAATAACAGAGTTGAAACCCGTTGGGATTGTTTCCACATAGCTGTTTTTCATTATTTTTCTTTGTACTTTCTTTATTTTTACGATTATTTCCTCTTATTAGGATCTTTGTCTTCTTCTACAAAACTGCTTGTTTATTGACAAACTCTCAATACGAATATATTTCAAAATTCAAATTTGTTTCATTTTCTTTGTTTTGTTTGCAAAGACGTCCAACGATTATATTAAATGAACATGTGCATTTGAATATGATTACTGTTTACAAATATTTGCATGAAAACAGGTTTAACATTTAGTAAAGGCTCTAGGAGTCGGGATAACGTTCAAGTCATCTAAAATCTCCACAGAGAAATCTCTGTAGAGCTACCTTTACAAACTCATCCTCGACAGAGATATATTCCCCAGCGAGTCTAATATACCTTTAGACAAAAATTTAGGCATCTTCCACAGTTCACATGATCATCTCCCCTAGTAGGTCCCCTAGCAGATAAGGAAGTTTGATCATTTCCCCAGCATGAGATGGAAACTTTCTCCGTACAACTTATGAAATTCGAGTTCCCATCAGAAATAATTCCCTCAGAATAGTTTACAGGAATTCAATTCTCCAACGGAGTTTATTTCTCCAACACTGTAAAATCCTCGGCAGAATCCTCTTGTCCAACAGATCGTTGAGTTTTCTCTTCGCTAAATTCACCGAGATGCCAGTGAGTCCCCCGCCAGATATGACCATGGCGGAGGGGAACTTCTCCCATATGTTGTAGGTGAACAAAGGCTCATCATCTTCGAGACTATCAAGGATGTGAAAGTCATCGGGCCTTGAGACACAAAAGGCTACCTGGAGGGGACAAGATTCTTCCGATGGTCAGGTATCCTCCTCAATTTCTTTAAACTCGCAGGTATGCAGTAAGGGCGTTGTTCCGCTTGTACTTCCTGAATCTCCCTGCCTTAATGAAAGTCTCAATGGCATCCTTCTGGTGGACGAAGTCTTCGGTCAGGTGACTGTGGCTCCGGAGGTATTGACAATATTTTATCCTGTTGGCCCCGAGCTTTGTAGGGGCAGGTCGAGGACGCTTGACCCCGCCGTCCTTGAACTCATAATTAGAGAACTCTGCAAGGATACACTCACGGGAAGCGGTCAACATGGTGTACTCGATGAACCGACCGAGTGGTCCTTTGTGCTCGCGGGGGTCGTGAGGTTTCTCCTCCCTTCTCTTTTCCCCTGTTCGTCGAGAAGGGCTCGTGTCACTTTGTCGTTGGACGTTAGTTGGTCCGTGGTTCCTCGAATCATGGGCGTTGTTGGCGGCTTCTTTTTCCCCGTAGTCCATATATGTCCGAGCTTTTTCGAGGAGTGCATCAAAATAACTTGGGGGCCCAATGCCAACTGCCTTTCTAAAATCAATTTCCGGGAGGAGACCCCTCTCAAGCAAGTATCTCTTCATGTGATCGATGCAGGGGACCTGGATGGCCTCGCGGTTGAACCGATCAATGTATTCTCTAAGGGTCTCATTGCTCCTCTGGACGATTACCTCGAGGGCGGCCTCAGTCTTCGGGTGCCAACGAGATGAAATGAAGCTTCTAATTAATTGGTTCTTCAAATTCCTCCATGAGATGATCGACTCAGGGGGTAAGTTCTTATACCAGTCCATAGATGTTTTCCTCAGCGTCGTGGGGAACAACGTGCACTTAATGGGCCCCCGACGTTGTTATAGTAAAGCATGGCTTCAAAGTCGTCGATGTGGTCGACGGGGTCAGCAATGTCGTCGTATCTTTTTAGAAGGGGAGGCTTCTCCATCCCTTTAGGAGCAGGGGCCTCCATGATGGCCTGGGACAGTGGACCGTGGGGGTCGTCTTCGTCGCTTCTTTCCAGGGAGCGAGATGAGGAATGATAGTAGCAGCGGTCTATGTGTCGATTTTAGTCCCGGGCAGGGTTCCTTGGTCTAGACTTATTCTCTTCCTCGCCTTTTTTTCTTTTACATTCAGGGGATCGTCGCTCTTTGCGCAGGGGGTGTGACCATGTTTCTTGATAGCTTCGGACTGGGTCCTCTCCAAAGCGGGACCTCTCCTAGTGCGACGGGGAGAAGGGCTTCGAGAATCGTCTCGTCTGTGTCTCCGCAGGGGAGATCGGGAGAGGTCCTCGTTCTGTTGGGGAGGAGGATTTTGAGAGTCAGGTCTTCCGTGCTTTCTGGGGGCCCGACGTGTCTACTCTAGCATCATCAGTCGCTCACCCTGTGAGAAGATCATGTAGTTAGTCTGGTAGATTGTCTTGAACAAGGCTCTAGTCGCAACGTCAGCACCTAGGAACGGGGATCTCCTTATACACATTGGGGTCATAATTCTGTGGAGAATGGTAGTCGTCGCATGGTTGCGAACGGGTGGGTGAAGAGGCGTTTTGTCCGTCCCTGTGGATTTTATTTGGGGTGGCCGAATTGTTATTGTTGCCCGCGTTATTGTCCCCAATTTTATTGTTATTGGCGTCGACGAAATGGACGTTTTGGTTATCGTTGACAGCTTGGTCGACCATGACAATCAGAATGTTGATAAAGATTTGCTTTGGTTTTGAGTGAAAGACGAGGAAGCTAGTTCCCATAGACGGTGCTACTGATTGTACCTGATCAGAAGGGGTTGTCAAGGTCCACGAGCTTCAAGTCGAGCAGTGGTTGAATGTGAAGTGGGGGTACCTGCAAGACACTCTGATGTCAAAGTAAGGTTCAGAGTACGTGCAAGTAAGTGTGAGAGTATGAGTGAATGAATGAATACTTGACCCTCTCAAGTGAGAGGGTATTTATATCCCTCAGTGCTGGGCCAAGGTCCCCATTGTTGGGCTGATCAAGCATGCCCAAAATGGAGACTGTCAGGTCCTATGTGTGTAGTGGAGGCCAACACGTGGTCCTCAACCTGAATGGACTCCTCTGAAGTATCAAAAGGACGTGGATGCAGTCTTTTCGGGGTCAAGAGAACTCCGTGACATTAAGTGGCGTTTGGTACCTTTCTTACGAGGAGGGTGCTCGCGAGGACCTCCTGAGTGTCGTTGGTCCTCCTCGTCAGTCATGAGGTTTTCCTCGAAGGACATATTATGATCGACGAAAGGAGTGAAAGCACTTTCTTACATTGTCAAGGGAAGACTCTTTCCTGCTGATTTTCTCCTGCAACATAGTTGAATTGAGCCTTATATAATATTTGGGCCAAATATAGACCCAATCCAAAACAGATATTAATTTGTAAAAGTTAACCAATACAATACCTCTTAGGTATTCTCCAAAATAACGTGAAGCATAATAAAGATATATCCACTCTTAAAAGAATTCTACAAAAAAAATCATAGATATACGTTTACAAATAAAATGAAATTAAAGTAACAAATTAGTTTACAGAAATGCCATAGAATAATGAAAACATAAATGAAAATCACTTTTTAGAGGGAAACAAAAATAAAATACATAAAAAGATAAACAAATGAGATAAGAAAAAAAAATATTTATCAATATGATAATAAATAAATAAATAAAATATAGATCCATCCATTTTATTCATAATTTGCAAATAAAAATTATTTCTTATTTATTGATTGACTAAATTTCATTTTAAAAAGTGAAAAATTTAATACAAATAAACAATTACTGACACACTATATATAATTAAAAAATTATTTAATTGAAGAAAATAAAGAGATTGTCTTAAAGTATTTGAATAAATGATATATTTAAATCTGATTTAAACTAGATATATCATTTATTTGATATTAAAAATTATCTTATTTACTTATAATAAAGAATATATAGACTATTTATGCAAGGATATCTGAATCCAAATGCACATGCAAAAGTTTGAACTTGCGACATAAAAAATGGATAGATTAGGTGACAATAACAATATGTCATATCTAAAAATTAAAATTTTAGATGTATAAATAATTTCGTCTATATATTAACATTTTATTCATATATTCATAGTCTGTGTAAGACTAAGAAATCGTGTATCCTCTGTATGCAATTGCAGTGCAGTTACAAAGATTAATCTATCGAGTCGGATAGAATTATAATGGATAGCAACGCTCTCCCTTAATAAGAAATTATATGTCACATCTAAAATTAAAATTTTAGATGCATAAATAATTTATTTTATATATTAACATTTTATTAATATATTCAGAGTCTATGTAAGACTAAGAAAACGGGTATCATCTGCAAGCAATTGTAGAACAGTTGCAGAGCTTATTCCCTTAAGTCAGATAGAATCATAATGGCTGGCAAAATTCTCCCTCAAAAAAATATAATACTACTGTGTGTCTAGAACTCAGTTCAAATCTAGGACTTTTGGTAAAATTGAAATAGATCACTTAGCATCTCATCCAAGTACTCTTGACTATTAAGTACTCATATTTGTTAATTATAAGCCTCACATATACTTTAATAAATTAAATAATCCAGGCTTATTTTCCTACTAAGTCAAACCAAATTTTAATACTTATAATTGACAAGTTTGGATGAGTGCCTGAAGCAACAATAAACTAACACTCCAAAATGAGAAAAATGTCATATTTTCTCACAAAATTTAAATCATGTTCCTTATACAATCACATTTTAATTATTCACAATCAACAATCAAGGAAAAAACAATCAATCATTCAAAGCAAAACATCAATTGCTAATATCTTATATAAGTAACTTTGTAAAAACACATCAAATCCAAGCAATATTAAATATTAAACAGACAAAATGCATAGTTTCAAGCCAAATACAACTTGCCTGTAAAATAAATATTGTTCTTTTGATCCAAATAAACTAACATAACAATATCATAATGATACCAAATAATTTTAAACTAGGATATCAATATTCCTGCCGGTGAAAGAATCGCGGATGGGGGCTTTCTTGGGCCTTCTGTAGGAGGCTCATTTGAGTCAGACAATACTACTTCTTGACCCTCAGAAAAAAGCTCCCTAGTATTATCTACAAAATCAACATCATCATTTTGTAACATTATCTTAAAAGTGTAGTATAGGAAAAGTATTCAAAATTCAGATGGTATATACAAATTGTATAAATTCAAATAGTGTGTACCTGAACTGGAGAGGCAGCAATCAGAACACCGTCAATTTTACCACCAAATGAACGACCATTTGATAATGAAGCAAATGACCCCTTTACTCCATCATATCTTTTTTGTTCACTTTTATTTATGCTAACAGACACAAAACCTTTCAGTGATAGGGTCTCAAATAGTCCCTAACAAAATAAAAAATCAGCCACACACAAACATGTTAGTATTATTAAGTCATGTTATATAGATACCTAAAATCGACACAATGTATGTAACACCATATCAATATATGACATAGGTGTGTGTTTTGATGTTCAAATAACTTTTCTAAATATCTTTTCTAGAGTAAACATAAAAAGCTTCATAAACAACATAACAATACATACAACATATTTACAGTAAGTGTAAATTATTAAATTATATTTTAGAGATCCATGTAATTTATAATTGTAGAACTAACCTCATAGGTCACAGTTTCATTAGATGATGGAGATTGAGAAAACCTTATCTTAGAAACGGTCCCATTTGATGATATAATGGTTACATTTTTTGAGAGACTATGAGAAAAGGCTATAATCTTCTCTAAAACATTCTGAATATCAAAATATATACATTTACAAGAAAAATTAATAGCTGGAAAACAATAATAAATATATTCCTAGAAAACTAATATTAATATAAAATATTATTTTCAATATAAATGTTTTGGTTAAGCCTGAATCTTAAACAAATTAGTATGATGTTGCTATGAAGCGTGACATGAAAAGTATTAATGGGACTCCAGTGTAAATCATGAGATGTTGTACTTATGATTTTTAAATTGTGTTTACAATTGTATGTTTTGCGGTTAAGGTAAATGTGATTGTTGTAATATTTATTGTGGTTGTTGCGACATAAACTTTTATTGTGAGGTATTTGAAATACATTCTTTAAAAATTATTATTGTAATAATTTTTTCATTACATCATAAATAAATTGAAATTTAAGGATTCTGAAATGTTGAGGTTTAATGAAAATATATGAAGAAAATTTAGTAAAATTGTTTGATGTTGTTTCTAATGAGGCTGGATGATGATTTAAAATTATTGTACAATTGCGGTTTGATACAATTGTAAATAATATAAGATCAAAACAGATCAGATTGAAAAATCACATATCCTTTCATAGATAAATATCTCTAATCTTTAGCAAATATGGTCTAACTAATAAAGACAAACTCTTGAAACTAAAACTAAAGTTTTTTTTTTTTGTTATAAGTCATGATATGGAAAATAGAGGTACATATAAAAATATAAACAAAAAATTAAAGATTGAAAAACACGTAGTTATTTATAAGCTAATCACTATATATTATGCAAATCACTATATATTACTGATGAATTTTAAATAATACTGAAAAAATTAACCAATACAGTACCTCTTTGATATTCACGATGATCATGTGAGACTTAAGTGAAGATATATCCATTCCTTAAAATAATTAACACGAAAATATTATACATATATATTTGAAAATAAGATAAAATTGACATTAAGAAAATATCTATACTTCAGAGAAATGCAAGAGAATGATAAAAAAAAATAAAAAAATAATTACATTTTAGAGGAAAACAAAATAAAATACATAAAATAATGAAACAAATGAGATAGGAAAAGAATTATTTATAAATAAGATAATCAATAAAAAAAAAATAAAAAAAAACGTAGATTCATCCATTTAGTCATATTTTTCAAAGAGTTTATTTTTAAATTTTTTTTTATTGAATTCAATTTTTAAAGTAAAAACTTAATATAAATCAAATATTCCTTTTAAACTATATATAATTTTTAAAAAATCATCAAATGAGAGAAGAAAAGAATTACCATAAACGATATTCATACATGACTTTTTGTTGCGAGATCCGTAAGGTCGACCTCTACGCTTCTTAGAGGTGTTGGTTGAGGTGGAAGGCAAAGTAGCCGTTGAAAAAAATGGCACATCAGAATAGCTAATAATTCCAGGTAGATAATTTAAATGTCCAAAAGAAAGAGAAGAATGATTAAGAGGAAAGTTACTTTGTGAACCCAATAGGTGTGGTTGTGGTGGTGATTCATAAAGTTTGTCAAATCTGGGAGGGAACTCGTACTCATTCCCCAATCCAGATCTCGACATGATTTTAGTGGTTTTCATGTTACACTTTGGATACAAGTATGGTAGCAACAATTGATATTATCTTTTAGATTGCAGTTTTTTTTATTTTTTATGTAATAGGTACACTTTAGTATAAATATTAAAAGATATACCCTAACTTTTTAGCTATTGTAACCGTTACAATGAATAATACCCAAATTTATGAGTGTATTCTTGTTTAGGAGAAATTTAGTGTTATCTTATATTTTTTTATGAACCTTATTTGTTTTAATGGGCCTTCTAGAAAAAAATATGGATCGTGTTTTTTTATCCGATTTTTATTTTCTCATTTTTTTAACTCTTGTTTGTTTATTTATTGTATAAAAAAATTTAGATTACTCCTATTATATTTTTAATATTGTGTACTTCTCTTATATATATATATATATATATATATATATATATATATATATATATATATATATATATATATATATATATATATATATATATATATATATATATATATATATATATATTTTGCCAGGTCAATGATCCAAAAAGTCAAGACCTAATACATTCATCTTTATGATACTCATGATTCACTTTATAATCTCCATATTTTATTACATTCATCTTAAATTATGAATTAATTTGGACATTAGTACTAATCTTAAATGTCCATGTCGCTCTTTTAGAGATTAGTACCACCAATTTAGAATTTATCATTATAAATTTACACCTAATTCTGGCAATAGAATAGAGTATTAATACAGTTCTGTAAGAATAAATAAATAAAATAAAATGTAAATCCATCCAATTTAATCATATTTTATAAAAAGTAGTTTTAATTTTTTTTGTTTGACTAAATTTCATTTTTAAAGTTAAAAAATTAATACAAATAAAAAAATTACTTAGAAAATGTATATAATTTTAAAATTTATTTAATGAGAGAAAAACAAAAGATTATCATTAAATATATTAAATAAATAATGTATTCGAATAAAATATAGACTAGATACATTAATTATTCAATCAACTTAAAATTATTTTATTTGTTTACAATATAGAATATAGAGACTAATTATGCAGGGACACCCTATTGACCAGCCAAAATTTGAATTGGAGACATAAAAAAAGAAGGAGAAATTAGGTGACAATAACAATTGGCTCAATGGTATTACACTATTAGAAAAGATATGTCACAGACTAAGCATTTATATTCGAACTCAAGAATCATCAAGTGAATTATGAGCCTCACACATAATTTAATTAATCCATGTTTTTACCTATAAAATCAAACCAAACTTCAATATTTATAATTGATATGTTTAAATGAATGTATGGAGAAACAATAAAGTAACATTCTAAAACAGGGAAATGACATATTTTCTCAAAAAATATGAATCAGGTTTCTTATACATTCAAAGTTTACTCTTTCAGAATCAATAGTCAATGTGACAATAAACAATCATTCTACTACGCTAACAATAAGTTTTAGCAGCACATAAAAGAAAGCGCTTTTGGAAAAAAGCGCTGCTATAGGTTTTTTTAAAAAATCGCTTAAAAAAACGCTTTCAAAGGGTGCCTTAAGAAAGTGCTTTTCAAAAGCGCTTCTAAAGGTCACCCTTAGAAAGCGCTTTTTGGAAAGCGCTGCTAAAGCTGACCTTTCAGAGGGTACCTTAAGAAAGCGCTTTTCAAAAGCGTTGCTAAAGGTCAGCCTTAGAAAGCGCTTTTCTAAAGCGCTGCTAAAGCTGACCTTTAGAAAGCACTTTTAAAAGCGCTGCTATAGGATATGCTACGAAAGCGCTTTTTGATGTAAAATAGATGACCTTTAGAAAGCGCTTTTAAAAGCGCTTTCGTAGGTAGTTTTATAATAAATATCAAAACACAATTCGTATCACTTTTCTATTCTCAGTCAGATTTTCTTCACGAAAAAACCCTAAACCAGAGCCTTTACGGCGGTCAACGGCGCTCCACTTCTCTGGCCAACTGCAATTCTTATCAGGTTTCATTTTTTTCCTCATCTCGTATGTGTTTGTCTGGTTTTCGTGTGCTTTTGTTTGCTCCTTCGTAATTCAGGTATTTTTTGCATGTGTCGTGGTTGATTGATGTACATGTAGCTGGTCCTTTGATGAATTATATCGCCTCCATCTAATAAGTGCTTTCATGATTTCTACCTCAAGATCAACGGCTTCTAGATTCATTCATGTTGCAGATCTCAATTTTGTGTGTGTATATATATGTATATGTGTGTACTTATGGCCGTGAGGGGTGGGGAGTTTAATGGATATAGGTTGTTTCAGGATTACATATCTCGAATCTATGAGTATTTATGGCATTATATTTTCAAAAATCAAGTCATGGAACCTGGAAAATCATCTACAACAACAAACACGTTGAAACCGAAACATACAATCTTGAAAAACAAAGAAACAAACCAATGTTTCTCCCGGCAGCAGAAGGCCACTCACTTGCCATTTTGTCTACTTATCTATTGAACTGGTTGAGATCAGGCACAGTAAACAAATACATTAGCAACACCAATGTGTTTGAGCATTCAGGGAAGTTTTACTCAATTGCTGAAAGTCACATGCCACAAGAGATTGATATATTTTCCTTGAAAACTTTGAACAATTAGGAACTCAGTGAAGCTTGGAATCGACCTTTTACAAGTCATCCAAAGGTTTTTGTTTAACTTTTACTATATTTGTAAATCAACACTTTTAACACTCTTTCATTGTTTGTTCAGTCACAAATTCTTTTTCATGTATCATCACAGAAAGCTCCAACTACATAAGAGCTAGTTATATTTGGTTTTGCGCCAACTAAACCTTATGTTGTGGTTGGAATTATTTCTGGTATGCTCTTGTTCTTTGTAAATGAAAAAAGTTAAAAAAATAAGTTTATTTAATGCTAATTATTTACTTTCAGCATTGAACAATAACTATGACTACGAGAGTTTGACATATTTCTTTTTCTCTCTTATTTTTCAGCTGATGGAAAGAAGTTGGTTCATAAAGTTGATATCAAACTAAACAGGTGTAGTCTTTGCCATGACATAGGTGTTACGCAAAGGTAGCAAGCATTATAGACTATTAAGCTTTCTTGAAAAACAAGAAATCAAAATTGCATTGTAGAATATGTTTTCATGTGATTTTGTTTTTGCAGGTACAATGTGATCATGGATTTTCCACTAACCATTGATCTTATCAAACTTCTAAGAGGAGGACCGTGAGTACATATGAATTGAATGGATTCAATTTAAGATATTGAAAAGTGAAGCTACTAAGATTCACTTGTTTCAATGTAGATTGATGAAGTATGATAAGAATGAATACGCAAGGATTGGTGTAATGCCTCGCTATGGTAATGCCGAGTCTATCAAATGGTTTGAAGCGGAACCTAATTGCACCTTTCATATTATCAATTCTTTTGAGGATGGAGATGAGGCAAGTTGTTATCATATAAGTGCTTATGTATAAGTTGTTTTTATAATAAAAGATAAAATAAAGTTAAGTTGATTGCAAAGTGATAGAGCTTATAGAAATAAGCTGAAAATTGAAGGAATGTCTAATTTTATGGATCAACAGGTTGTAGTGAGGGGATGCAGATCGCTTGACTCTTTAGTTCCTAAGCCTGACCCGTGTTCGAAAGAATTTGACTGTTTATCTCGTTCTTATGAATGGAGGTTGAACATGCGAACCAGAGAGGTCAAGGAGAAAGATCTTTGTGGTAACCAAGTTGTTTATATGGATTTTCCAATGATCAATGAAAACTTTGTAGGTATTAAGCATAAATATGCTTACACACAAATAGTTGATCACATTGCAAGCTCTACCACTCAAGGTAACAATATAACTTATAAGATCATGTTTGGTTATGCTATTTCTTAACATGATTATGCTTTTGTGTTATTTAGACGTGCAAAAGTATAGAGGTTTCACAAAGCTATATTTTGAAGAAGCAAAGGTAATTTTTTTTTGATATAACAAACTCTTTAGTAACATTAATTATGAATGTGATAACTTAGATTATTTTGTGAAGCAGATAGAAAAAGATGAAGGTATAAAGATGGAATATCATATGTTTGAGAAGAATACATATTGCAATGGAGCAGCCTTTGTGGCTAGAGATGGAGGTGTTGAAGAAGATGATGGTTGGATCATTGCTTTTGTTCACAATGAAGATACTAACAAATCTCAAGTAGGTTTAGTAGTTTGTAATCTTGCAAATTGCAATTATTACTAATTAAAACATTTATCAACACATTTACTAATTTTCTTCTATTCAATTTTTTTAGGTTCATATAATTGATACAAAGAATTTCTGTGGTCAGACAGTTGCCAAAATTGAATTGCCTTGTAGAATCTTAGGTAACCTATGAAAGCGCTTTTTCACAAAAAGCGCTGTCTAAGGTAAACATATGACAACGCTTTTCCAGGCAAAAGCGCTGCTAAAAGACCACCTATGAAAGCGCTTTTCCAGAAAAAAGCGTTGCTAAAAGCCTACCTAAGACAACGCTTTTCCAGAAAAAAGCGCTGCTAAAAGAAAACTTATGAGAGCGCTTTTCTAGAAAAAAGCGTTGCCTTAGGTAGACCTATGAAAGCGCTTCTTCATAAAAAAGTGCTGCCAAAAGCCTACTTAAGAGAGCGCTTTTTAGAAAAAGTGTTGTATTAGGTAGACTTACGAAAGCGCTTTTCATTAAACAAAAAGCGCTGCTAAAACCTATAGCAGTGCCACCTTAGAAAGCGCTTTTAAGCGCTTTTAAAGGTAAAAAAAAGCGCTTTCGTAAGTCTTTTTTAGCGTAGTGTTCAATGTAAAATATCAATTTCTATAGTAGCCTAGATAAGTAACTTCATAAAACACATTAAATTCAAAAAATATTAAATATTAAGCAGACCAAATGCACATTTTCAAGCCAAATACAACAACTATGTAAAAAAATAATGCACTTTTGATAAAAAATGATTAACATAACAACAAGAGAATGATACGAGATAGATTTTAACTAAGACAATATTACGTCGATGACGGGACTGAACCACTGATAAAGGGTTGCTCGAGCCTTTTTATATGAGATCATTTGGACCGGACAATACTACTTCTCGATGCCCCAAAAATAAAACTCCCTAACATTATGTGCTAAATCAACATCATCATTCAGTGACATTATCTTAAGGGTGTAGTATAAGAAAAATATTCAAAATTCAGATAGTATATACAAATTGTATAAAATAAAGTAGTGTGTACATGAATCAGAGTAGCAACAATCCAAACTAATTACATGAACATTTGATAATGAAACAAATGACTCTTTTATTCCACCAACTCTTTTCAATTCACTTTTATTTACGTAACAAACACATAATTTTCAGTGATAAGATCTCAAATTATCCCTAACAAAATAAAAAATTGACCACACACAAACCTATTAATATTATTGAGTCAGATTATATAGACACCTAAATTTGACACCATATATTTATTAGAGACTTAGATATTGACAATGTATGAATATATGGTGTGCCGGTGTTTTTTTTATGTTCAAATAATTTTTTTGAATATTTTATCCGGAGTAAATATAAGAAACTATCAAAATATATTTTACACTAATAAAATTATTAAATTATATTTTAAGATACACATATTTTAGAATTATAGAACAATCCTCGTCTGTCAAAATTTCAGTAAATTATAGAGATTGAGAAAATCAAACTTTAGAAACTATCACAATTGGGAAAATTATGGGAAAATGTTGTAATCTTCTCCAACTCATCTCAGTATCAAAATATATTCATTTACAAAAAAAATTAATAGTTGGAAAACAATAATAAACATATTGCTAAAAGACTAGTAATATTAAAAACATTATTATTTTTCATCTATTTCAATAGATACATTGTTAAGACCAAGATTTTGGTTTAGATGTTAAATAAATTATAATAAATTTTTGGTTTAGCAATCTTAAACAAATCTATATAGATTAGGTTATAGATTAGGTTATAGACTATTTGAGAGGTCCATTTAGAAAGAGAAAAAGATATTAAGTAATTTGGTGATTAAATAATTAAGTATAGAATAAAAATATTAGACTTCTTAGATCTTGGTTTTGAGATGCTTCGTAGAAAGAGATTTAGAGAGAATTGAAGATGGAACTGAATTTCTAATTAATTTTAATTGAAATGAATTTTTCTAGTTAATTTACCAAAGATATGAAGCGTGATAGGCAAAGCATTAATGGGACCCATGTGTAAATCAAGAGATGTTGCACTTTAAGATGTTGAAAATGTGCTTGACACCAGTGAAAATCAAGATGCTAAGATTTAAAACTTGAAATGACAAAATAAATTAATTATGGGTGGTAATATTTAACTTAAGAAAAAAATTTATTTAATGTGTGAATTCATGTACTCAACTATTATAACAGACACCAACATGCTATTTTTTAGAAGTGTTAGTATTATGTAGATTTTTAACAGTAGTAATCAATTTTAAAAACTTCATGTTTAAATAGGAGAGTCGTCACTTACTATTTGTCTAGGCAAAGTGAATGTATTATTGACATAGTGACACTGATTATAATTAAAAAAATAAATAAATTAAAGATAATCTCAAGTGTTAGTGCCCGACACGGACACAAACATGCTATTTTTTAGAAGTGTCAGTGCTATATAGATTTCTAACTGTAGTAATCGATTTTAAAAAATTTACGTTTAAACATGAGAGTCGTCACCCACTACTTGTTTTACCCTATAAACAGGAGAGTATATATCCTGATAAATGGATCAATTAGGCAAATGGAAGGTGTTAGGCATCCTTTATCTTTATCAGGATTATTGCATTATTGCCACATATTATCATATATTATGCTAAAGGGAAACACACAAAGAATTTATAAGCAAATAAAATCACAAGGAAAACAAAGTTTTAATTTCAGTGAAAAATAAAATTGAAAATAAAGGTTGGCCACATATCAAATATTTTATCATCGGCCGAAAAGAAAGATAAAACCAAAGGGTTTGAAATGAAGGGCTATTAAAAATCAAAGGGACACCTCATATGTTAATCATTGGCCAAAAAGCATAGTAAGTTTGAAAAGTTTAAAAAAAGTTTGAAAAAAAGTGTGTGTGAGAATAAAAAGTTGTGAGAGATTATGTGTGAAATTATAGAATTTGTAGGTTTATTGTAGATCATTGTCTGTTAAAGACAACAACAGAGTTTCTGTTCAAGACAAAAACCCTGGATTAAACCAAAAGAAAAAAATGCGTAAAAGAAGTTTGTAAGAATTGTGTGTAATAGAGAAATTATGAGTGAGTGTGGATTTTCGTGGATGAAAAATTAGGGCAGACAAGAGTCATATTTATAGAGTTAGAAATTAGGTTAAAACAACAAAAAGAGAAAGTTATCCAAAATAATGAAAAGCTCGAAGTTTTTATCTTGGTCAGCAAATTTAAGAATCTGATCCTATTTCTGACTCTCCACAAGATACAATTTGAAAAATATTTAAACTAAAAAAGATTTTATTTATTTTTAGATTTTTGACTATTTTTTAAATAAAATAATAATTTTAATAAAAAAATATTTTGAAAATATAATAAATAAATAAAAACGAAAATAGTAAATAAATAATAAAAAATATGATTTTTGCGATTTTGAAAATGAAAATAAAATTAGTAACAAGAAAAAATAGGACCAATAAGACTTGAACTCGTGACATATTACTTGTAAGCTTTAGTCCCTTACCAATTGTGTTATGTCATTCTATTCGAGATAAAAAGACACATGAAAGCATATGAAAGGTTATGTGATATTTGTTATTTAAAAATACAAATAATTTTTAGTAAACTATTTTATATTTTTAAATAAGAAAAATAGATTAATATTCAAACCAAATGTTAATAAAACCCAAAATAAATCAAATAAATTTATAAAACTCAATTTTGAAATCATTTGAATTTTTTTGAAATAAAGCGGGCAAATTTGGGATATGACAGTTGTCCCTGTTTAATTATTCTTCGATTGAAGGGTGAAAGATGACGCAATTCTTACACGTTTGAATCAGAGGATAATTAAATAATGGAAGATCCAAAACTTAACCAATAAATCGCAGCTTGCTGTGAAAAATCATGACGCAGTTAACCCATCGATGTTTGGAGTGGGATTCGACATATCGATCTTTGTTAAGAGATTGATCCAATATATATGCGAAAAGTGTTTAACATAGACTTTGCATTCCTACCACCTTCTAGAGGGTAAGTGAATGCAGATGTTGATTCTATTTTTTTCCAAGAAACTAATCCAATAGAGTTGAAAACTTTTGAAAATTAACTTGTTAAAGCTTTGCGACTGTTAGAGCAGGTTGTAATCGCAGATTTTGCTTATCGATCACTTCCTAGGGAATAGACAATGTGAGGCCGATCTTATCTTTGCCAAGGGACTAATCTGATAAGATTGATGAGTTGGATAATCATTGCTCAAGGACTAACGTGAACGGTTATGACAGATTTGTATATCTACTACAACATAGGGAGTAGACGGTGCAGAGATCAACTTTGTTTATGCCAATGAACTAATTAAACAAAGTCGAGAAAATTTGGGAAACAACTGCTAATTCTTGGAGACTAACATAGAAGACTATACATTTATCGCTACCTAGAGGATAAATGATACTAGTTTGAAATTTGATTTAGGAACTGCAATTTTGATAATTGAGACTTGGTAACTGAAAGTTAAAATTTGGTAACCGGGACTTCATAAGTGTGCCTGTAGGCTTGTGTAATAGGAAAAGAAATCAAGCGCGAATAGCCAATCAATCGCTGCCAGAGGACTACTGCGGTTGAAGGCAACTTAATGTTGCTAATGTAACAAGAAAAGACATACATTAACATATTTAACACTGCTAGGGGACTAATGTGATAAATGAGGACCAAACTGATCACTACCAATGGACTAATGTGATAAACGAGGAAAAACATGGATAGCCAATCAATCACTGCCAAGGGACTAATGTGATTGAAGGTAACTTCTTACTGCTCAGGGACAAACGTAAAAAGGAAATATGTAGATTAACCCATTTAACACTGCCAGGGGACTCATGTGATAAATGAGGACCAATCGATCACTACCAGGTAACTAATATGATAAGAAGGAAGCTTGTTACTGCTCGGGGACTAATGTAACAAGCTGAAAGTTGAATTTGATAATTGAAAGTGTGACTTTTGGAAATGTTTGAATCGAAACCGTTTGAATTTGAAAATTGAAAGTGTAACACCCGGAGGCTGGGAAAGTTTGAGAATAACTTATTACCGCTCGGGGACTAACATAACAAGTTATATCGCAGATTTCACATATTTACCACAATCTAGGGGGTAAATAACACATATTTGAAAATAATTAACCTATTGCTTCTAGGAGACTGATGCAATAGGTTGTAACGTAGATTTTACATATTTATCACTGCCAAGGGACTAAACGGATAAATAGTGCAGCACCATGTGGTGTAGCTTTTGGTATAGAATTATGGCCTAAGGAGTAGGGATCATTATGACCTTGAACACGTGGCGGAGGAGAGATGAATAGTTAATAAGATGTTCAACGTGACGCTTCATCTTCCGCGCCAACCTTATAAATAGCGCCTAAGGGATCATTTGTAGCGTTTCCAAGTTCTTGCTCTCTACTTTCTCCCTAATTCCCTCAGTTTTCTACCATCCTCAATTTCCTTCTCTAACCGTAAGTTCCGTTGTAGCTTCCGCCGCAGAATCTCTACCAACATTAATCAAGTAAGTGCTTTTTAGTGATTACTCTTATTTATAGCTGGGTTTTTGACAAATTTCATGGGTTTCCTGATGATTTCACTACCTGGGGGATTTTTACTCGGGATACTCATACCTCTCTTCGTGATACTTGTTGTACCCCAAAATTTTCTCTCCCATTATCTAAGACATTCTCCTAGGGTTCTCAATTGCTCAAGGTTACTCAAGAATTGATCAGACAAATTCTCCTCCTAAATAATGGACCTACAACTAGGTTTTTTCTTTTCTCAAGGAAATTTGAGCTTATAATATCTCAAGTGCATTTCATGGTTCCTCATATGTCTCAAAGAATGCTCATGCCAAATTTTAAGTCTTGCATCACAAGTTTGCTCAGTCAAATGCTCAAAATTAATTATATTGGACAAAAAGTCAATTATGGTCAACATACAGTCAAACCTCAAGGTTTTTGGTCAACATCAAGATTTTGAAGTCACATTCATCATTTGATCAAGGTTTGATCATGATTCATCAAGAAAACTCAAGATTCATCAAAAGTCAAAAGTTACCAAATTAGGGTTTTCTTAAGGAGAAGTCAACTAAACTTTGACCAAGCATAACTTTCACATGCTTCATCAGATTTTTCTCAACTAAAGCTCATTTTGAAGGAAATTCAATTCTCTACAACTTTGTCTCTCTAAGATCAAGTTCAAAAAATACTTCATTTAAGAGATATGGACCAAAACATTATAGGTCATTTCAAAAGTCAACAAAAAGACACTTTATGTCAAGGAAACTTACATCAATATAAATCTTCAAATGCAAAAATAATCAACATAGAGATTGTAGAGGACATCTTGATATTTCCAAAAATTCCAAGATCACCTTCATATGATAAAAATTGAAAGATTTATGATTGATGCAAGTTGGACAATTTTGAGAAAATGCATGAAATCAAAAGTGATCAAAATTGAGTTTTTGGGCTAATGGGCTGATGTTTCAAGGTCCAAAGTGCATAAGGCCTCGATATGAACCTCAGAACTTATCAATGCACCCCTTGGGTTTTTATTCTATTTATTTTTATTTTTATTTATTTAAAGTCAAAATAAATTAGATAAAAGTCAAGGCTTTCTTACAAATGTCCAAGCCCAACCTTTTAACATAATTTCAAGCTATATATATTCTCATTATTCATACATAACAAGATACAAAACCCTTGCAAGAAACACCTTTCAAAAAATTCTCAAAACTAGGGAAAATCAAGAACTCTAGTTGCAGCCACTTTCAAAGAAAACCAGCCTTTCCAAACGACCTCTAAAGTGTTGTAGGGTAAGATTGGAATGATTGTAATGATCCAAAGGGCATGAAACACATGAACATGGATCATCGTTTTTCAATTCTTGCATGAATTTTAATTTTAATTTTCTTTTCGTTTTAATGCATACTAACGATACTAACTTGTTTCTGAAGTATAATAATGCAGGTTAGACCCATCGTGTTAGCCCCATGACGATCGAACCATGAACTACCATGTTTACTCTGTTTCATGATATTTTTGCTATATCTCACAATATCACGTGAATCAACCCAAACTAAGGCCACCAATGGATTCACAAGAGTCAATTTATGGGGGAAGGGTCTTTTTTGTGCATTAACGTGCATTATTTTGCAAGTTCAAAAAAAACAACTCGTCGGAGAAGACGACCGGAGCTAGGGCCCCGACGCCTCTCTGGTTCATCCATTTTTATTTATAATATATTTGTTTGTTTCTATTATACAACCGGATGAAACAGCCACCCCAGTGACAAGCGCGCGCATGATAAGGTTCTGTGTATCAAGGCGTGGGTTCGATCCTGCCTTTTGGAATTTTGTTTTTCATAATTTTCTAATTCTTGCAGGATTACTACATAGCGCGCAAATTCTATTCCCCTAACACAGGCGCGCTCATGGTGCAGTGGTAAGGCAAGTAGTGGTAAAGGCTAAGGGGGTGGGTTTAACACCCACCCCTGGCATTTTTACTTGATTTTTCTTTTAGCTTGTTTTCTTTTTATTTCTCCCTTAAACCCCAATTCTTTTGGCAAACTTAACCCTATTTTCACTTAACCATAAAACAAAACTTTTTTTAAACCCTAATTAAATTAGGTTTTAGGTTTGAATCAACTTTTAAATTAATCTTTTTTTACTAACTAAAATTAATTAATTTGTAGGTTTTTTTGTTAACCCTTTAATTTAGTAAATTAACCTTTTTTTTTGCGATTTTAAAATCAATTAGAATTTTTAGGTTTAATTACTTTCATTATAAATCTATTTTTCCATAAAAAATCATCAAAAACATTTTTTCCTCTTTTCTTATTCTCACATCTTCTTAGACATACTGTATAGGTTTCACAATTGTAATAGCGTAGCTTATTTTTTCCACATTTTATTATCATGTAACTGCTTCTAGTATATAATAGCTTAGGATCTCTTTTTCGCTTTTACTATTTTATATATGCCCCAAAGTGTTGTAATAGTCTAGGTTTATATTTTATATCTTTTATTTCCTGCTATTATATTTTGTATGCTTCTGCTTAGTAACTAGGATTTGTATGAAAAGATAAAAATGAATCGTTATAAAACCCTAAAATCTCAAGATAAATAATTGAAAATAACATATTCGCACACTTGCACATCTAGTGTAACCTCTCTTGTTACCTTCGGAACAAAAATGATCATGACCCTCTAAAGTGGGGACGCGTTAGCAAAGACCCTCGAATCAAAAACCATAGTCCCTCGATGACCCTTTCGACGTTGCCTTTCAATAAATGATCTAGTCCCTTACGAAATTGCTAAAGCATCCTTACTAGTTGCCTTCGATGAACCTACACATGTCCCTTCACATCCAATGATAGGGCTTCTTACTAACTAATGGTATGGATAGAACTATCTAGAGGAGAGGGAAAAGTACAGAATGACCTTGAGTGGGTAGAACTTTTAATCCCTTGCTCACATAAAACAAAACATTTTAGACAAACACTTTCAAAGATATTTTCAAAACACTTTGTACGCATTCTTGAGGTCCGATACAAGAATCATTACAAAGTTCAAAGTTCAAAATATTTTCAAACTCACACAAAAAGAAAATTTTCCAAGTGATATAAGCGATTAAGAGCCCGTAGATAACTACGAATGAAAAGGGTGCTGACACCTTCCCTTTTCATAACCTACCCCCCGAACTAAAAATATTAAAAGGTATTTCCTGTTCTTTTCACCCTTTCCTTATTGGATAAAAGAAAAGTCGGTGGCGACTCTTTCTATTTTCAACATTTGCAATAACACGTAAAACAAGCCAGTTCTTCCACCGTATTACATGATTGACGACTCTACTGGGGAGTACTTAAAAAGAGGGTTTACCTTAGAGTCTAGATCACTTTATTTGTTTTATTTGTTTGCATTTCTTGCTTTATCTTTAAGGGTTGCTTGGGTTTAATTTCTTACAAAGATCCTACACCCGGATCTAGGGTACCCTAGGTAAGTAGCAATAGATCATAAGAATTGTACAGTATAGACAGATATAGTTGAAGTGATGGCTACGTTAGTGTGACACTTTGGTTTGTACTGATGTTCCTTGAGTCATTCGAGGATAACATTGGGCTGTAGCGTGGTGTCATAAGCACTAATTGACTTTTAGAACCTTAATTGACCCATTTTGGCCATTAGAAGATAGTGAGATAGTCGGCTTTGGTGCAGTCCGGAGTTGGCTGATACTCGATGCTACATTTATTGAGATTCGACTCGTGGGATGTTTTGGTGGCAAATCAGTTGTTGTACTAAAATAAAACCTTCGAGAAAAATCCGTGATATGAGATCCCTAGAACCCAGTTACTATTTTTAGGATAGGTTAAGCCAACTTAACTTTTATAGAAAGGGTACTTACCTACGAATCTCATGCAAGATTTTAAACCTAAGGCTCTTGTATGCTTTGTTTGTGTTTGCTATTTGTTCAAACAATGACACCATGACATCATAACATCATATTTTCACTAACCATTTCAAGGATCTCAGGGACTTGTGATGCATGTTTATCATGAACCAGATTGTTAGCAAGGGGCAAGGGGATTTATTTTCCTCTAACCGAATGCCATAAAAGACCGAAGTATGTTCCCTTGAGTCAAAGACTAGGATCCACTCGACATGGTGAGCTTGATTCTCATAGAAGTACATTCAAAGACGCAAAGTTCTTCACTCAAAGCTGCAGCCGGAATCAACTTCTAACATTTCACTTTTGTATATCCTGTGAGATCCTTGAAAACATTGCATATGCATCCATATACCATACATATCATCACATAGCAGGTTTTCCCAAGGCAAATTTTTTCATCTTCTTGCTGTTTATTTTAGTAAAAGATGGCTCTCAAATAAACCGCCAAAGAACTTCAAGCTCAAAATGCTCAATTTCAACAAATGTTCCTGGACTTGGCCAAGAGGAAAAATATCTGAAGACCCTCATCACCAAAGAGAGGAAGAAAAATACTAAGAAAGCAGTTGTCATCCTTAATATCGATAGAAGATTCAAAGGTCCGTTCACGAGCTCTCTAGATTTTGAGGTCCCATCAAATGAAGATGATAACCAAGAGGAAGATAATAACAGTGTGAAAGTTGAGGAGAATAACAATCAGGGTTCTAATGAAGCAAACTATTCAGATGAACAGTATCCTCCGACTGATGATAAATATAAATAGCTGGAAGATCGTCTCAATACTATGGAGATCCAGAGAGTTCCAGGGTTGGATTTTGAAGAGTTGGGCTTAGTTTCAGGGGTGTTTATTCCTCATAAATTAAAGGTCCCTACTTTTGCGAATTATGTTGGTGTTTCATGTCCAAAGCTTCATTTAAGGTCGTAGGTTCAGAAGATTCAACCCCATACTACTGGCAGGGAGTTATGGGTTCACTTAGTTCAAGGAAGCTTGTCGGGAACACAATTGGAGTGATTCTATCAGCTGGAAGGGGCCAATATTTGTACTTGAGAATACTTGGCTGCTGCTTTTTACAAATAATACCAGTACAATGCTGATAATGCACCAACTCATGTGCAATTACAGAGTATGACTATGGGCTCAAACGAAGGCTTCAAAGAGTATGCCCATAAATAGAGGGATCTAGCTGGAAGAGTTCAACCTCCTTTATCTAATAGGGATTTGGTTGATATGTTTATGGAACTTTGACAGGTCCTTTCTTCAATCATTTGATCGGAAGCTCTTCAGTCGGATTCATCGAGCTGATATTAACAGGGGAACGGGTTTAAGGTGGAATCAGAAGTTGAAAAATTCAGGTGGCTGCGTCTTCAAGTACTATGAAGAAGATGTTCAATGGTAAAAAAGAAACTAATGTTGCATATGGCTAGAAAGGTCGTCTAGAAATGACCACAACCAGTTTGTGGGAGCTGTGCTAATATCTAATTCTATGCCAGTGCAACAACACCAACAAGGCAATTATCATAGGCCAGACGCACCTAGGAGGCAATTTACTAAGATCAACATGGAATTGTCTCAGGCATTACGACATCTATTGAATGCATAGTTAATAACATTAAGGGATCCGCCTTAGAATCTCAACACTTCCTCCCCCAAGCACAATTCTAATGTAAGATGTGCCTATCATTCCAATAGTCTCGAACATGACACAAATAGTTGTTGGGCTTTGAAAAACAAAAATCAATATATGATTTATGTTGTACCACAAAATTTTCCCTCATGTTTCCCAAGGTTTTTTCTCTTATATGGGTGGTTACAAACACTTGCCTAAAGAAAATGAAATTTTTGAATGTTAGCAAAATGTCTTTCGATTGGCAGTTCAACAATGTATTTCGATTGGCATCTGAGTAATGTCCTTAGATTGGCACATCAGAGCAAAGGGTCCTTCAATTGGCATAATAGCAAGCTTCGATCGGGCTCCTAAAACCCTTCGACCAAGCATTGGCCCACAAGCTTCGATTTGGAAATGTCTCCTTCGATCAAGCTTACTTCACAAAGCTTCCGTTGGGTAAAAAGGCTCCTTTTCAGCTTGCCTTCAGCACACAAGACCAAGACTTCTTCATATTTTCCTTCAATCCACTAGGCAAAAAGCTTCCTTCGACCCACAAGGTAAATACCTCCTCCATGCTTGATTCAATTCACAAGGTTAAAGGCCTCTTCAAATCCCTTTTGATTCACCAGCAGTGGCCTCTACATGCAACCTTCGACTCACTAGGCAAAGGCCTCTTCATGCTTGCCTTGGATTCGCTAAGTCAAAAGCTTCCCCCAACTGTCCTTCGATCTACAAGGCAGAGGCTTTCCTCAGACTTGTCTGGAATTCACAAGGGCAAAGGTTTCTTCTATAATTGCCTTCAATGCACAAGGCAAAGATTTCCTCTGTGATGGCTTCCAATGCATAGGGCCAAGACCCCTCAATACAGTTTCTGCACTATGACACACAATATGACCCCTTCGAAAGAGCACTCCAAAGGTCCATTCGAAGGACACGCATTGAGCCATTCGAAAGACACGCTGTGATCGGTGGATCAAGAACTGACGACTCTGTTGGGGATACCGTTGTTATGAATTATGTTGAAGGAATTAATAGACTCCACTGGGGATAGGAAGGCTTCGTCGGGGACGATCCTTCCGTGGCAAATGGCTGAGGATAACCCAGTTATATCCTGGTGGGGAAATAACCTTCTGAATAAAAAGTTCGGGAGACGTGTTCGTGCTCTGCAGGTGACAAGCTTCCAGAATCTACTGGGGATAAGCTTCCTGCTGGGGAGTTTGATTCAACTCTCCTGGGGAATCCTTCAGACTGGACTCTCCTGGGGAAATTTTTGAACTATACTGGGGAAGTGGCTCCGCTGAATGTCTGGTATACCGCTGGGGAACAATCTTAGATCAAGACTGCCGGGGATGCTTGTTAAGAATGTTTGTATATTGCGCTGGGGAATGTTGAGATCTGTTGGGGATACCCAACTTCCTTAAGGCTGACAGTGGGCTAACTCTGCTTGGGGAGAGTATGTTGACTTGCTGGCTCACTCTCTGGGGAATTAAGATATCTTGGTTACATTCTTCAGCCGAATTTACCTTGGTACCTTGGTGGACAGAGCAATTAGATCGCTTAGACAACTCATTATTGCCCCTGTTTCTAATGTTACCTGTAATTAATCCTTTGTTTCGTATGCAAATATTTATGAGTTAGCAATTAATGTCAAATACATATATCAAAAATTTAACATTGGACGTTCTTCGCAAAACAAAACAGAAAAAGGAAAAACAATTGGCAATTGGTCTGAAAAGTGAACTTATATTGATTTTGAATTTGCCTGTAAATATGCGTTTATGTACAAGAGGCTGACGTCCTAGTAAGAGAACGCCGCCGAGCAATAGAGTTTATACAATTTTGTGAAAAAGGAAAACAAAACAGCTGTGTGAAAAGAATAATCCCACTGGGTTTCAACTCTGCTATCGCCTTTATATCTTCGAGCGTCTCATCATTTTGCTACTCGGTTGAAGATGAAGTTGATTGATCGATGTCGTCTGAACTTGATTAGTTGATACCGGATTCTGGATGCAAGGTGATTCAATGAGACATAGTATTACGCTTTAATCCCTAACTTTTGCCTGGACCGCCCTTTCGGGTTGTCAGTCCACCGGGATACCCATTTTTGCCCAAGCCGCCTTTTCAGGTTTTCGACTTGCCGGGTGTACAGATTTTTTCGTTTCATCCCTCATTTTGCCCGAACCCTTTTGGTTCGCCGGGAAGCCCTAATTTTTGCCTAGGTATGTCAACCTAGCGGGTCTTTTATCATGCTTAGTATCTTTTTACTATGTCTGCATTAGCGGGGTGAGGAAGGTCGTCACTGTGATACGGTGGGAGAACTGACTAGGGTTTTGCGTTTGTTTTCGCAAATGTTTCGGTTGAGCAAGAGTCGCCACCGACTTTTTATTTTATCCTAAGGAAAGGTTTAAAAAGCACAGCAAAAACCTTTGAGATTTTTCTTGGGTTCGGGGAGTAGATTATAGAAAGGGAAGGTATTAGCACCCTTTCTATCCATGGTTATCCATGGGCTCTTAGGTACTTGCTTAGATCAACTTGCCTTAGTTTTCAATTGTTTGAAATGGTGCTTGATGTGTGGTTTTGAAAATGTTTTGAAAAGATGCCTTGTATAGGCTACCCTTATAACAATTCTTTACTCGAATGTTTTACAAAAGGTGTTTTGTCTTTTAAAAAGATGTTTCAAGGTTTTTTGAAAGTTGGTTTTGAAAGTGTTTGTGAAGTGGGTTTTGAAAATAGGCAAGTGTTTTCTTTGCAAATTGACAAGTACTTAAGAGTTTATCTACCCTAAAGTTTTCTCAAAGATTTTTGTTATGTTTTAAACCTTTTGACAATTTTGTTCCACCATTGCATTTGGTGGACAATCTTGTCTTAGGAGTTTGAAGGGACGGGCACGGGTCATCGTTTAGACCATAATTGCAATAGTGTTAAATGTCTTTGGGCAATTTTTCTTTAAAAAGGGACTTGATCATTCATTTAGGAAACATTTTGAGGGACTATGATCGTTTGATTGTTTGTTTTACCCAAAGAAATTCAACATGCAATATGGCCCAATTATCTGAAGGCAACAAAGTGGAATACCCTAGGGGTGCAAGTGTGAAATGTGTTGTCCATTTTCATGCTTATTTATCTTGAAGTTAGGTCCAACTATTTTGTTCGTTTTATTCGCATTCAAACCCTAATTCTAGCATGGTATGTTTAGAAAGCGTTAATGTGCGAAATTTAAATTCCTACACTATTACAACACAATAATATGGGGAGGGGGGTACAATGTTTCAAACGGGGTAAATTTAGACAAGAATTTAAACCTAACTATTACATCATTTTCTTTGAATATTTACAAGACAAATAATTGTATAATTAAATGGAAATTGAAATAAATATGCAAAATGTAAAAAAGGGAATTTTTATATGTATGGGAAAAAGATATTATTTATGTGAAATAAAAAGAGAAATAAAAAGGTATTATTTTTGGAGTATTTTCAAATTTAGGGCAAAACCCTAATTTTAATCAAAAGGGGATTAATTATTTAATATATATATATAATATTTATTTATTTACATACAAAAATAAAATAAAATGTAGTATATTTATAAAAAATGTATTTTTTAGTATTAAATATTAAAAATAAAATATGTACATTTTTTTGGTATTTATATCCTAAGTGTATTAATATATACCTATTTATTTATATTATTTACAAAATATGTATTATATATATTAATTAATAGTATTTAATATTAGAATAAAAAAGTATTTTTTTTCTATAAAATATTTTCAGGAAGTAACAATAAGATAAAAATGTGTAAAAATATATTTGTGTTATTTTAGTATTTCAAACAAAGAGTATATATTTATTTATTTATGCACAAACTAAAAGAAAAATCAAATGAATACCTAATAAATTAAAAAATGATGAGAAAAAATATTTTTATATTTTTAATATGCTGAGAAAAAATAAATGAGTTAATTAAAAAAAGAAAAAGTCAAAAAAACATTAAAAATGAAGCAAATGGGCTCAGGGGTGTAAAACCAAAAAAAGTGGTGTGAATAAGAAAATAGCTCAGGCCCAGCCCAAGAAGACATTGTCTTCAACCTTCAGACAAAACCAGTTCAAAACGCGCACCCTTCTTCTCAATCTTCTAACTCCTGATTCCTGGCTTATTAATGAAAACTTATAACACAAAAAATGTTCAGCATCAAGAGACGAATCCAACCATATGCAGAACTTGATCTAACTCTCTAAGATGAGGGAGAATTTCTTCTCCCCCAAATCCTAACCTAGATTTTCTGCCATTTTCAAACCTCAAATTCTCACAGCTCAAGCAAAAGAAATGAAAAGTAAAAACATGTACATGTTCAATGGCATGAGTAGAACATTGTTTATTCACAAACTTAGAGCTAATGATGCTTAATAAGAGAGATAGAAGTTCACCAAAATACCTGTTCAGCTGAAGTTCTATCTGGCAATGAGGAAGCTTTCAGTGCAAGGTGATGATTGGAAAAGCTTCCTTGAGGTCCAGGGATGCTATTCCAATGTTTACTTTGTCTTGAAAGCTTTTGAATCGTGCTAGAGCACTTCACCTGCAAAACAAGAAACTGAAAATGGTGGAACTGGTTAGAGGGATTACAGGTCGTGTTTCAAGTCATGGTTAGCTTGCATAGATGATAGGGAATGTATGTGAACTGGTTTGGGCAAGAGAGCTTGAGGGAAATGGAATATGGCACTCAAACTGCAGGTCTGGCCCTGTTTTTGCAGTTTGAAGATGATTCTGAGATTGGGAGTGTATGAGAGGTGTTAGGGTCGTGCAATAGCTTGGTTGAGATGTCTTGAGTATGTTTCACAAGTTCACTTAAATCTTTTCAAACTGATATGAGAGTTGGTATATGTTATGATGTGTTTCTTACACTTTAAGCAAGCAATGGTTACTTTGTGCCTCTAGCCTGTACAGGCCCTCATACTATGCTGCATAATCCCTCCTTGATCAGTGTGATTAACTCATAAACTTGTGCCAATTAGATATGGATTGTACTTCTTGGATTTGTAATTGGACATAAAGCTACCTTTTGCAAAAATGGAAGAAATGCTTTATCTATTTTGGGATTAATCCTTTATGCAATGCTAGAACACAAAGAACATGGCCTTGGCACAAAGAATATGCATTAAATTTATGAGTGTTGGATGGTTTAAGGACCTGTAATCAAGATATGCAAGCTGAGATTGAAATGCATAGTGTTATGAACATGTACATGGCCAAGAACAAAAGTGACTTTTTCCCATTTTGCAAAATTCGATTCTCCCTAACCATGAGGTTGTTTGAGAAGTTCTTGGACATTTTGGAAAGCTTGGAATGTGTACTACAATCCATCTTTGAAATGCAAATTGAAATTCTAAGTGGAAGTGTATGGAAAATGGCCTTGAAGTTGGGTAGAAAACCTTGTCAAAATAGGTTAAAATTTCACTAAGTTAAGAATGGTTTAGTGCCCTTATTCAAAAATTTGTAACTTGAGATACAAGCCTCAAATGGGAAAACTTTGTGAATCAAAGTTGTAGATTATGCAACAAGCTACAACTTTCATGTTTTGACTTTTGTTTGAATCCAAATGGATCTTGGTAAAAAAGTGGGGCAAAGTTGGGAAAAAATTAGGGTTTTTTATAACTTAGAAAAATTCTAAGTTATGAAAAATTCTAATTTCTAACCCTAATTTGCATTTTGTGATTCCTTGGTGAACAAGTTTCATGATTTGGCATGTTTTGATAAAAAATGAATCTTGACTCTTGATTTTGACCAAAAAGTCAAAGTTTGACTTTTCAGTATACAGTCAAAATTGATCAATTGATTGGGAAATTCAACTGTCAATCTTGTGTACTTGGGATCTTTTGAGTTTGTTGAGCATGTCAAGATAATTCCATGGGGTCCTTGAGTCCATATATGAGCTTGGTTTTCCATTGGCTAGGTCAAACAGTCAAAAATTGCCTTTGTGCAGTCAAAACCCTAAAAATGACCATTTTGCCCTTTTGGTGATCTGATCAAATTTCTTATGGAATTGTGATCCAAACTTGATCAAATGGTCCATATGAGTTCATAATGTTGATGCGGGTCAATTTTCATGAGGTTTGACTGTCAAATGGCCACAGTTGACTTTTTTCCCCAATACAGCTAATTTCTAGGTCAACTGTCCAATTGACTGAGCAAAACTTGGAATCAAAGCTTGAAACTTGGTATGGATAAACTTGGGAGTCCAATATGAAGCATGAAAGTCATCTTAGGCACTTTATGTCAAAACATCTTGGTGCAAACACAAACCCTAATTTGGGTCATCAGTGCAAGGAGAAGTCTTGAGCAGATGAAACCCTAACTGGATCTTGGGCTTCAAAGGTTTTGTGATGAGAAATCATTGAGAAATGGGAGGGCAAATTTTGGGGTACAACAGTTGCCCCTGTTCAATCTTCTTGAATCCGAAGAGTTAGATTGGCAAGTTTGCCTTTCGTGACTTGAGGGTAAAAGGAGATTGGACACTAGAGTACCCGGAAATTTGCACTTGTCAAAGCAATGAATGCGGGAATGGGCTTAGAAATTCCATTTGGAGATGGGCTTAGAGATGCCATCTGGAAGGGAATATCAGGAAGGTGTCCAAGCTTTGGACCATCTCTGAACTGGGGGTCTGAACAAACAATAGATTGACATCCGTTGTTGGGAGGAATCCGTAAGCTGTTTTCAGAAGATTGCATCCGAACAAGTTGATAGATTAACATCCGTTGTTGGGAAGAATCCATGAACTGTTTTCAGGAGGTTGTGTCTGAACAAGTGATAGATTAACATCCGTTGTTGGGAAGAATCCATAGACTGTTTTCAGAAGTCTGGAGAAGAAACTGAACAAGCGATAGGTTAACATCCGTTACTTGGAGAACCCGTAAACTGTTTTCAGAAGTCTTGAAGTTTGAATAAGCAATAGAGCAGCATCCGTTGTTGGGAAGCGTCCGTAAGTTGTTTTCAAAAGTTGCGTCTGAACAAGTGATAGATTAACATCCGTTGTTGGGAAGAATCCATAAACTGTTTTCAGAAGTCTGGAGAAGAATCTGAACAAGTGATAGGTTAACATCCGTTACTTGGAGAACCCGTAAACTGTTTTCAGAAATCTTGAAGTTGAATAAGCAATGGAGCAGCATCCGTTGTTGGAAAGCGCCTGTAAGCTGTTCTCAACGGTTGAGAAGAGTCTGAACAAGTGATAGATTAACATCCATCGTTGGGAAGAATCCATAAATTGTTTTCAGAAATTTTGAAGTTTGAGGAGGAACCGGTGTAGGGTTTCCTGATGATGAGCTCGTGTAAAACTGTATCTGAAACCGTTAAGGATAACTTTTTATTCTTATCCTGAAAAGGACAAAATGTCAGATGAACACAAAATTATGTTGTATGCAATGTATGATGCAGTATATGATGCAATATATGTTATATCAATATTTATGATATGAATGTAATGAATGCGCATGTAAGCTGATGAACTGTCTTGCTAGGGATAGATGAATCCTGGATGGCTGAAGATAAAAGCATCCTGAGTGCTGTCGGGAAGAATAATTCCTTGCCTGTGACTGGGGAATAAGGAGCTTGGGTTGTATACCAAACCTCTGGGGAATTCCTGATGACTTCTACTGGGGAGCACCAATCTAGCAGACTTATGCTGGGGACACAAGACCGGGGATCTTCAGTTCGGTGGGAAGTGTCTCTGGCGACTTCACTGGGGAACTCAAGATTTATTCTCCTAAAACTCTGTGGGGAGAAGGTTCATTAGCCTGGCTCCACTGGGGATACTGAAACTTAAACTCTGAGGGGAATTGAATTCCGGAGGATTCTCTGGCTGGGGATTTGCAAAGATAAGTTACTGCTGAGGAATTTTGATGAACTCTGCTGGGGATAGGAAGAATTTTGGCGAGTGCGATCTTCCGTGGTTGTTAGCTGAGGATAACCCAGTTATAAGGCCTTGTGAGGAATAACTTTGAATAAAACTCGAGAGAGACGTCCGTACTCTGCAGGGAATAAGCTTCCAGAATCTACTGGGGGTGAGTTTTAAGATTTGCTAGGGATATGGATTCCAAATCCCCCGGGGGTTTCCTTTGAAGGGTATCAAGATATCCAATCGTACCTTTGACCTATCAGTAATCCTTTTTCCCGACTCATAAGAGAATGATTATGTTTCAAATGCATATGCCTATTTAACAAAACATTGGACGTTTCTCAAAATAAAACAAATAGTGCAAGAGAAAAGAAAAGGAAATGACACCAATTTCTGGGAAAAGTATTTGTATTGATTTTCTATGAGTATATTTGTACAAAGGAGACAATTATCCTAGTAAGAGGATTTTGTCGTAAATATTTGAAAGATTTATACAAAATAAAGATGGCTATGTGAAATAATTCCATGGGATTCTATTCCGCTATAGCTTTCACAATCCTGAGTATCTGTCCATTCAATGCTTCGTTTGACGATGACTGGATTGATCAGAAGCCTGGAACCGGTTGATGAAGATATTGTCTTTGAAGTGATCCGATGAGACATGGTCATACGCTTTAATTCCCTAACTTTTGCCTGAATCGCCCTTTCGGGTTTTCGATCCACCGGGAAACCCCTTTTTGCCCAAGCCGCCCTTTCGGGTTTTCAACTTGCCGGGTGTACAGATTTTTTTTGTCTTTATCCCTAAATTTTGCCTGAATCGCCCTTTCGGGTTTTCGATCCACCGGGATGCCCATTTTTGCCCAAGCCGCCCTTTCGGGTTTTCGACTTGTCGGGTTATTTTATGCGTAGTATCTTTTGACTATGTCTGCGTTCGCAGGGTGCGGAAAATCGTCGTCGTCCATGGTGGTCAGTATCATTGCACCACCAGAAAATATGCTCTTGATCACAAATGGTCCTTCATATGTAGGAGTCCATTTGCCCCTGGGATCACTTTGCGGTAAGATAATCCGCTTGATTACGAGATCTCCGACTTGATACACTTGACGTCTGACTTTCTTATTGAAGGCCTTGATCATCCGCTTTTGATACGTCTGACCATGGCATATAGCAGCAAGTCGCTTCTCGTCGATCAGATTGAGTTGATAAAGTCGGGTCTGCATCCAATCATCTTCATTCAAACCTGCATCCTTCATAATCCTTAGAGAAGGGATCTGGACTTCCATAGGCAAAACAGCTTCCATGCCATAAACCAAAGAAAATGGGGTTGCCCCAGTTGAAGTACGTGTCGTCGTACGGTATCCATGCAGAGCAAACGGTAACATCTCATGCCAGTCTTTGTAAGTGACTGTCATTTTCTGAATGATCTTCTTAATGTTTTTGTTCGCAGCTTCAACAGCACCGTTCATCTTTGGCCGATAAGGAGATGAATTGTGATGATAAATCTTGAACTGTTCGCACAATGCAGTGATCATCGTGTTATTCAGATTTGTACCATTGTCTGTGATGATCCTGTCTGGAACACCATACCGACATATGAGATTTTGCTTGATAAAGCGGGCAACCACATTTTTAGTGACAGAGGCGAAGGAAGCTGCTTCGACCCATTTAGTGAAGTAGTCAATGGCAACCAGGATGAAGCGATGTCCGTTGGAAGCCGTGGGCTTGATCTCTCCAATCATATCAATGCCCCACATTGCAAAGGGCCACGGAGCAGTCAGGACGTTGAGAGGAACCGGAGGGATATGAACTTTGTCAGCATAGACTTGACACTTGTGGCAAGTACGGGAATGTTGATGGCAGTCAGCTTCCATGGTAGACCAGTAATAGCCTGCCCTCAGGATCTTCTTAGCCATTGTATGCCTGCTCAAGTGAGTGCCAAATGTGCCGCTGTGTATATCAGTCATGATCAACTGTGCTTCGGCTTTATCTACGCATCGGAGTAATACACAATCATGGCTTCGTTTGTAAAGGATGTCGTTGCTCAGGAAGAACTTAGCAGCAAATTTCCTTAAGAACTTCTTGTCATTCACGGAAGCTCCTTCAGGATAATCTCGGGTCTCGAGATACCTTTTGATTTCATGGAACCAAGGTTGTTCCACTACTTCTTCGGTATTAATCTCGTGGCAATGTTCCGGTTCATCCATTTGCTCGATGGTTATTTGGGGAGCCTCGTTATCCCAGTTGAGTTTAAACATGGAGGACATTGTGGCCAGAGCATCTGCTAGCTGATTCTCTTCTCGCGGGAAATGCTCGAAGGTAATTTGCTCGAAATGAGGCAACAATGTCAAGACATGTTCTTTGTATGGGATAAGATTAGGATGCTTGGTATCCCACTCTCCTTTGATTTGACTGATGACCAAAGCCGAGTCCCCAAATACGATCAAAGATTTGATCCCCAAGTCTATAGCAGCCTTGAGACCAAAGATGCAGGCTTCATACTCAGCCATGTTGTTTGTGCAGCTGAAGCAAAGTCGGGCCGTGAAAGGTGTGTGACAACCTTCCGGAGAAATGAGCACTGCGCCAATACCGTTTCCAAGCGCATTCGAAGCACCATCGAAGTACAGGGTCCATCGGGATCCCTTTTCAGGTCCATCATACGGTCCGTCACCTTCAATGTTGTCCAAATTCATGATGTCCTCGTCTGGGAAGTCAAATCTCATGGGTTGATAGTCTTCAATAGCCTGATGAGCCAGATGGTCAGTTAATACACTCCCTTTTATAGCTTTTTGGGTGGTGTACTGGATGTCATACTCAGTTAAGATCATTTTCCATCTAGCTATCCTTCCAGATAAAGCGGGCTTTTCGAAGATATACTTGATAGGATCCATTTTGGAAATCAACAAGGTAGTATGAGTCAACATATATTGTCTTAGTCGGCGAGCAGCCCATACCAAAGCGCAGCAAGTTTTCTCGAGCAGCGAGTAGCGAGTCTCACAGTCGGTAAACATTTTGCTAAGGTAATAAATAGCATGCTCTTTTCGACCAGACTCGTCATGCTGGCCCAAAACACACCCCATTGAGTTATCCAAGACGGTTAAGTACATGATCAATGGTCTTCCTTCGACGGGTGGCATCAGAATAGGAGGTTCTAGCAAATACTCCTTGATTCTATCAAAAGCAGCTTGGCAATCGTCGTTCCACTCGACTACCTGATCTTTCTTCAAGAGTTTGAAAATTGGTTCACAGGTAGAAGTCAGATGTGAGATGAATCTGGCGATATAGTTTAAGCGCCCCAAGAACCCTCTAACCTCCTTTTCAATACGGGGAGCAGGCATTTCTTGTATTGCTTTTACTTTTGCCGGATCGACTTCAATGCCTTTGTTGCTTACAATGAATCCCAGGAGCTTACCAGACCTAACTCCAAAAATGCATTTACTTGGATTCAGCCTGAGCTTGTATTCTTTTAACCTGGCAAACAGCTTCTCCAAATGTTCAAGGTGCTCTTCCTCTGTTTGTGACCGAGCTATCATATCGTCTACGTAAACTTCAATCTCATGATGTATAATATCATGAAATAAAGCTACCATGGCGCGTTGATAAGTTGCCCCTGCGTTCTTCAACCCGAACGACATCACCTTGTAGCAGAAAGTGCCCCATTGTGTGACAAAAGTAGTTTTCTCCATATCCTCGGGGGCCATTTTGATTTGATTGTAGCCCGAGAATCCATCCATGAAGGAAAACACTTTATGCTGAGCTGTATTGTCGATCAATATGTCAATATGAGGTAGCGGGAAATCATCCTTAGGGCTGGCCCTGTTCAGATCCCTGTAATCCACACACATCCTGACTTTGCCATCTTTCTTAGGTACTGGCTCGAATTGTTTCATTACTTCTGCTTTGATCTTTTCAGACATGTCAGGCCTCATTCGGCGAACTATTTGCTTGATCGGTGGACAGTCTTCTCTTGTGGGGAGACGGTGAACTACGATGTCTGTATCTAAACCCGACATGTCTTCATAGGACCAAGCGAAGATTTCAACATACTCATTCAACAACTGTACCAGGCGTTCCTTGACACTCGGTTTCAGATTGGCACCCACTTGCACCTCCTTCCGGTCTTCCTCGGTTCCCAAGTTAACAGTTTCCAATGGCTCTTCATGCGGTAAGACGGCCCTTTCCTCTTGTTGCAGAAGTCTGGCTAGTTCCCCGGGTACTTCACAACCTTCGTCATCTTCAAACTCGGCTAGATTGAACAGATCTTCAGAGTTGTTGGAAGATGTAGCAGAATAGTCACCCATAGAATCCGGAGCGGATGGGTACCTGCATTGGTGAGTGTGGGTGTGTGTAAGGGATAGCCATCCTTAAACAAAAAATGCAAAAGGAAAGAAAATGAACATAAGCAGTTTATCAAATGAAAAACGTCCAATGAATCATTAAACATGGCATATGAATATGAAAAATAATCAAAACCCTTACAAGTGGACCTACATGCCCCGGGCAAGGCAGGAGGTGAAAAGATAGTGTACGGATTGTTTGAAAGTAAATATTACAGACCAAATAAGAAATGTTTAACAGATAAATTACTGATGAATAAAAGTGATGGGGACAAAGTCCTTAGCCTCCCAATTGCTCAATCCTCCTTTGACAGTTGGATAGATCCACTCTTCGATGTTTCTCTCCTTGTCTTCATCTTCCAGGGCGTTGATTCCGTAGGGAGAAATTTTGACTGGTGCCCTTTCAATCTTCGCACGGCGCATGGCTTTCTGGCCGGCGGCTGTGAACCCTAACCCAAATTTGTCAGTCTTATGCGGAAAGTCGGGTAACTGCCCCCATGCTGAATTCTTCCCTTCTTTTATTGCGGCTCTTGCATCCTCCAGAGATGCCATCCTGGCCATCTGTCTCGGTGTCTCGGCTGCCAACTTTGCTACTGCTATTTCAGGAAGGACTTCTTCGAAATGTTGAAACGGTGTCTCAATGAACTCTCCTTCAACCTCCACATACCGGAAAGAATTTAAGTGGCTAATCATGTACTCTTCTTCGCCATGGACAGTGATGATCTTTCCCTTGACGGGATACTTCAACATCTGATGTAAGGAGGAGGTGACTGCCCCAGCATGGTGTATCCAAGGTCTACCCAGCAGGCAAGAATATGATGGACGGATGTCCATCACATAGAAAGTGGATTTAAACACCTCGGCGCCTATCTTGATGGGAATTTCAACCTCTCCATGGACCATTCTCTTCGAACCATCGAAAGCTCTGACAACAATATCACTCGGCTTCAATTCCAACCCTTCACAATCTAGTCGGTCCAAGGCCTTCTTAGGCAAAACATTCAGCGACGAACCGGTATCAACCAAAACATGTGCAAGAGTGGTTCCGCGACACTCGATTGAAATATGTAAAGCATCATTGTGGTTTCTGCCTTTAGGGGTTAGGTCGGCATCAGAAAAACCTAATCCGTTGTCCGCAGTCAGGCTAGCCACGCAATTTTGAAATTGATCCGCAGAGGTTTCCTGGGGCACATGAGCTGCCTTCAGGAATTTTATCAGGGCTTTAGCGTGCGCTTCTGAGCAAAGTAGTAGTGCCAACATGGAAATCTTGGAGGGGGTTTGCCCCAACTGTTCCACCACATCGTAATCACTTCTCTTGATTATCCTCAAAATCTCATCCATTTCCTTCTTGGAGGTTTCCGGGATTACTAAGGGTTGAGCCCTCGTCCTGACGGGCTCATCTTGGATTCTCTTACCTTTGTCAGCAGCGGTAGGAGAGACAGCACTAGGAACAACGATATCTTCAATCAGAGGAGTTCTAGCAGAGAGCTTTATTGGTGCAGGGACGACCTTTTCGGCAGACGAGGGTCCAAAGATTTCTCTTGGAGGGGCAATCTCTGGAGAAAATATTCTCCCGCTCCTGGTGATTTTGCTGGTGCCCACAATGTTACTAATGCTGGCTTCTTCATCATCCGAACTTTCTTCAATTACCTCGATTTGCTTGATACCATGGTAGTAGATGTCACCGCCATAGTTCCAAGGTATCGACTTCTCAGAAACATAGGGAACCGGCCCTGGCATTGTTATCTTCAAAGGAACAGATTTTGCAGCTGGTGTAATCTTAACAGGCTTTTTGACGGCCTTGGAAAGATTGGCGTGAATGGTTATGATTGAGACATCTTCAGTATGAACTGGAACAACAGAAACTTTTTCGAACAAAATTTGTCGACTATCCATAAGGCCTTGGATGCCTTTCTTCAGTAGCGGACAATCAAATGGCAGAGAGTAACAACAGTAGCAGTCTTCTTTACATCCCGGGAAGATCCCGACCCTCAACAGATTCAACTTAATGGTTAGCAGTGGAGTAGTCAGATCACTGACATCAGCAACATACAAATCTTCTTCAATGGCGTTGACATTTCGGCCGTGCTTCGGCATGGGTGAAGATATCACATTAGGCTTCTCTGGAGCGTCAAACTCTACCTCCTTAGCCTCTATCAGGTCTTGGATTTTATGCTTGAGTGCCCAACAATCATTGGTGTCGTGGCCGACACTGTCTGAATGGTAGGCGCATTTAGCGTTGGCATGATAATGCGGAGAGGACGTATTCACATTCTTTGGTGCCTCTTTGATGGTGGCGAGATTCAACTTCAACAGATGGGGAAGCACTTGCGCTGGAGTCATATTAATGCGGGTGAACTGCCGTTGTGGCCGTTCCACCCGTTGTTGATTTGGTCTGGACTGGTTATAGCGAGGCTGTTCGCTCGAAGTGTTTTGAATCATTACGGCCCCCACAGTTGGCCGACGCTCCATCTTCCCTGCTCTTCTCTGAGAATATACCATAGTTGTTTCCTTCTTAAAAGGCTTTTTCTCAACACTTGCAGCAACACCCTTCTGAATCTTTCCTGACTTGATGCCAGCTTCTATTCTTTCGCCTGTTAAGATCAAATCGGTAAACCCCGCGGAAGAGTTACCAATTAGATGATTGAAAAATGGCCCAGATAAGGTCCCAAGAAACATATCAACGAGTTCACGGTCGGTTAAAGGAGGCTGCACCCTGCCAGCCAAATCCCTCCATTTTTGTGCATATTCTTTGAATCCCTCGCTTGTCCCTAGTGACATACCCTGAAGTTGGGTACGAGTAGGAGCAAGATCAGAATTATACTGGTATTGTTTGTAGAAAGCGGTGGCCAAATCTTCCCAATTTCTGACACTGGTTCCTTCTAGCTGATAAAACCACTCCAACTGAGCTCCCGAAAGGCTGTCTTGAAAGAAATGAATCCAGAGATTTTTATCGGCCGTATAGGGTTGAATCTTTCTCACGTAGGACCTGAGATGCATTTTGGGGCAGGACAATCCATCATACCTCACAAACACTGGCACTTTGAATTTTGGGGGAATCACAATCCCGGCAACCAAACCCAAGTCTTCAAAGTCCAAACCCGGTACTCTTTGTAATTCCATGGCGGCCAATCTGTCTTCTAACCCTTTGTATTTATCATCAGCTGGAGGGTATTGCTGGTCAGAATAATCTTCATCCTCTTCAACCTCTTCTTCCTCCGCATCAGACTCGGAAGGCACCACAACTCCATCTCTTTTACTAGTCCCTTCATCAGAAGTAGGAGGAAATTCAAGCACTCTCCGAGCTTCTCCGTCAAATCTTCTCCCCAAAGTAGCCACTCCAATCCTCTTTTTCTTCTTTTTTACCGGGTCCTTATTCCCCAACTGAGTCTTGATATCCTCCTGACCCTTAGCCAAGGTCATCAGGAGTTGCTGGAACTGTGCATTCTGAGCTTGTAGGTCTTTGACTGTTTGCTCGAGATCCATCCTACTGTAATAAACAACAGACAGATAAGGAAACCTGGAGTGAGACTTGCTTATGCACATGATGAATGGTATGCTTATGTATGCAATGCATTCAAGGATTTAGAACATTCAAAATTGTTTCAGACAAAGAAGAACGCACGTCATATTAATAAGAAGAAATTTGTTAGTACATAAATGCCCCATGGGCCAAATATTACAAAATAAACTTCTTAAGGCAGAAAGACATTGCGCATCCTCTTTGGTGCGATGTAGGTGTTGAGGGCCTCCTGCTCGTGGAGTCGGCGGGTAAGCTCTAGAACCTTCTTTTCACTGGCGTAGAAGCTAGCTTCAAAAGTATTCCGTTCTTCCTTGAGCTGAATCCAACTTTTCTGCATTTCCTCCCACGATGTAGGCATGTCTGGATGTAGGATAGTATAGGGGACCTCTCCTTCATTGACAGGCTCTTTAATCACTGGGAGTACATGAGGATAAGGTGTAACACCCCAGTTTCAATTATTTGATTTATTTAAATTTGGGAAATTATTTTATTAGAATTAATAAAATAAAAAGGGATTATTTATTTTGAAATATGGAGGAAAATAAAAGAAATAAGAAATGCTGAGTTTTTAAGTATTGGGCTTGGATGTTGTTAGTAAAGAGTGGGGGTGAAAAAGAAGTAAAGTTATGTTTTGGAACTCAAGTTACTTTTCTCATTTTTCACGATAAACAGAAGTTGGGAATTTGGGGAAATAGAGCTCTGAAGGTACGAAGAACGAAGAACATCGCTCAAGAATTCAAAGCTGCTAATTGATAAGGTAAGGGGGGCTATTACTCGATTTACCTTTGTTTATGGGTTTATGTACGGTTGATTTGGGTAATCGTAGGGAAAAACCCCAATTGTTAGATGTTAGTAGGAATCGATACCCTTAGGATTGAACCTTGTTAGAAAATGGTTAGGTTCCCAATTTTTATGAATCGATTAGGAATTTTAGGTTCCAAATGGTGGATTGGGAGTATATCTGCATGATCGTGAATTTACCTTAGAGGTTTAGGGATAACCTTAATGTTGTCAGAAATTCCCTAAAAAGGACGATTAATCCCGGTTACGGTTACTATAATGATTGTTGAAATTTAGGAAATTGAGGTGTTGTTTTGAATTATACAAACTCGATGTTGTTAGGTACCGAAATGCGCGTTTAGCCGGCATTTTCCCGCGTTTGGCTGCTGTTCTGAGCTGCTGCAGGTTCAGGAAAATCCTGTACGCGCTCAGCAACACGGGCCGTGTTGCACAACACGGGCACCCGTGTTGCTCTTCTGTGTTGGGAGATGGTGTGCTTCTGGTTGCACAACACGGGCCGTGTTGCACAACACGGGTACCCGTGTTAGGTCCCCTGTAATGAGAAAAAGAAAATGTGTGTTTTCTGGACGTGCTCTGCAACACGGGCCGTGTTGCACAACACGGGCACCCGTGTTGCTCTGCTGTGTTGATTTTTCTGAATTTTGTTTTTGTGCGTTATTGTGGATTTTATTGTCGTGCTTTTGGATAATGTTATCGAGCATGAATTATGATATGACTTGATATGATTGATGTTTAAATAGTATGCTGAGTGATTACATGCTATCCATATCTTGTTATGATTTGATGTTGTTGATGTTGCATGATATGTTGATTGATGTTCATAGTATGCTGAGTGTTACATACTTACATATCATGTTGCATTTGTTAATTCCCATTGTGTGGAATTAACATGGTGGCCAATATACGTGTCCGCGATTTAATGGAACGTTGAGGTGGTAGCCGTGTCCGCGATATAATGGAACGGTGAGTTATCCGTGACCCGAGATTTAATGGGGCGGTAAAGTGGTACCACATGCATGGGTGTGTTGCATTACCTTGAATATAACATGAATGGATGATTTTTCCAATGTTGTATTTGATTGTTGTATGCACGTATGGTTGCTAAATGGTTGACGATGTTTGATGTTAATTGCAAATATGAAAAGCAATATATTATGGTTGTATGAATTGCAAAGGTTTTGTAAACTATGAAATATGCTAATTATTGGGTGATGCTTATGATTTCCTGAATTGATTGTTATGAACGTATAATCAAATGTATAATTGAGATGCTCACCCTTACTGTTGAATATTTCAGATTGAGGAGCTTCGTTCAGGTGCTTGGCGAAGGCGTGTCGTTCTAGTTTATTTTCGCTTTAGTATTGTCCGGGTCATGCTCTGATAGTTGTAACTCCGGGAACGTTTGTTTGTCGAGCTGCTTTAGTCAGACTCGTTCATTTCCTTAGTATTTGGTTATAATATGATGTTGATATATTCCAGGTGTTAATCCCTGATGATTGAAAATATTATAACATTGGTTTTATTAAATAAATTATTCCGCTGTGTAAACATGTATGAGTTACTACTAAGATTATGCATGACAGGAATTTGTTTTTATTAAAAGAGAATTGTGACATCCTCGTTAATACATGTACTCTGAAAATATGATTTTAATTAATTGCGAAATTTATTCGGGGTTTTAGAGGGTGTTACAATAGTGGTATCAAAGCATAGTCGGTCGTTGTGACCAGAGTCTTGAGTCAGTCATCCCTTTTGTATGCGATTAGTGTAAGGCAACACTGTCGATACTGTATTCTGATGTGGAGTATGTTTTAATTCTCAGGAATATGGCTGGAGGTAACGGACGAAATGATGCTGCACTCGCTGAGGCTTTGGGGATGTTAGCTGGTGTACTTGCTGGAAACCCAACTGGAGGCGTGATTGGTGCTGATAGGCAATTGGGAAATTTCCAAAGGAACAATCCTCCGTTGTTCAAAGGTACACATGACCCTGAAGGTGCTCAGAAGTGGCTGAAGGAAATCGAAAGGATTTTCCGTGTGATCGATTATGCTGAAGATCTGAAAGTCAGATATGGTACGCATATGTTGGCAGAAGAGGCCGACGACTGGTGGGTTGCCACAAGGACTGAAATGGTTCAGGATGGAGAGGCACTGACTTGGGCTAACTTCAGAAGGGCTTTTCTGAGGAGGTACTTTCCTGAAGATGTTCGGGGAAGAAAGGAAATTGAGTTTTTGGAGCTTAAGCAGGGCAATCTGACTGTTAGTGAGTATGCTACTAAGTTCACTGAGCTGGAAAAGTATTATGCACACTACAACAATGATGAGGCTGGAGAATTCTCTAAGTGTATCAAATTTGAGAATGGTCTCCGAGATGAGATTAAGCAGGGAATCAGGTACCAGCGTATTCGTAGATTTTCTGATCTGGTGGATTGTAGCAGGATCTTGGAAGAAGATATTACCAAGAATAGGTCGTCTCACTCTCGTGGGGCTGTTGACAAAAGAGGAAAGCAACATATGGACCGTGGCAAGCCATATGGTAGAGATAACCCGAGATCAGGTGGATGGAAAAGGCCTAGTGGGGGAGATTCTAAGGCTCCTATCAGATGCTACAGGTGTGGTGAGTCTGGTCATCACATTCGAGATTGCAAGAGTGATGAGAAGAAGTGCTATAAATGTGGAAAGGCTGGTCATTTGTCTATTGATTGCAAAGGGAAGTCTGTTACTTGTTACAATTGTGGCGAAGAAGGTCACATTCGTCCGCAGTGTCCTAAGCCTAGGAAGGATCAGTCAGGTGGAAAAGTGTTTGCTTTGTCTGGATCTGAGACTACTCCAGAGGATCGATTGATTAAAGGTACGTGTGTTATTCATGGCACACCTTTAGTTGCAATTATTGATACTGGTGCAACTCATTCTTTCATTTCTTTGGATTGTGCTGAGAGGTTGAAACTGGACATATCTGGTATGCGAGGTAGCATGGTTGTTGATACTCCTGCATCGGGTTCAGTGACAACTTCACTTGTATGTAGGAATTGTCCTATTGAGATTTTTGGTAGAGGCTTCGGTATGGATTTAGTGTGCCTACCGCTTGAACAAATTGATATTATCCTTGGGATGAACTGGTTGGAATTCAACCGGGTTCATCTGAACTGCTTTGCTAAGACGGTGATTTTTCCAGAAGCAGTTGGTGTCGAGAACTTGACTATGACTGCTAGGCAGGTACAAGAAGCAATGGAAGACGGTGCTAATGTGTTTATGTTACTTGCTTCGTTAGATGCAACAGGAAAGGCCAGGAGTGGCGAATTGCCAGTGGTGTGTGATTTTCCAGAAGTCTTCCCGGATGATGTTGGTGAGTTACCTCCTGAGAGAGAAGTGGAATTTTCTATAGATTTGATTCCTGGTACGAGACCGGTGTCGATGGCGCCATATCGTATGTCTGCGTCTGAGTTGGCTGAGTTGAAGAGTCAGTTGGAAGATTTACTGGAGAAGAAGTTTATTCGTCCAAGTGTTTCGCCTTGGGGTGCTCCGGTATTGTTGGTTAAGAAGAAAGAAGGTTCTATGAGACTGTGTGTTGATTACAGGCAATTGAACAAAGTAACCATTAAGAATCGGTATCCATTACCGAGGATTGATGATTTAATGGACCAGCTAATTGGAGCCAGTGTATTCAGTAAGATTGACTTGAGATCTGGATATCATCAGATTCGTGTGAAAGCGGAAGATATTCAAAAGACTGCTTTTCAAACGAGGTATGGGCATTATGAATATTCTGTTATGCCGTTCGGAGTTACTAATGCACCTGGTGTTTTCATGGAATATATGAACAGGATTTTTCATCCGTATCTGGATAAGTTTGTTGTGGTTTTTATTGATGACATTCTGATTTATTCCAAGAACGACAAAGAGCATGCGGAACATCTCAGAATTATGTTAGAATTGTTGAAAGATAGGAAGTTGTATGCTAAGTTGTCCAAATGTGAGTTCTGGCTGAATGAAGTTAGTTTTCTTGGACATGTGATTTCTAAGAATGGTATTGCAGTGGATCCTACAAAAGTAGAAGCAGTATCTCAGTGGGAAGCACCGAAGACTGTTTCTGAAATCAGAAGTTTTCTTGGTCTTGCAGGTTATTACAGAAAGTTTATCGAAGGATTCTCAAAGTTAGCATTGCCGTTGACGAAATTGACTCGTAAAGGACAAGCGTTTATTTGGGATTCTGATTGTGAGAAAGGTTTCCAAGAATTGAAGCGGAGATTGACTAGTGCTCCTATTCTGATTTTGCCAAATCCGGTGGAATCTTTTGTGGTTTATTGTGATGCATCTCTGTTGGGTCTAGGTGGTGTTTTAATGCAGAATCAACAGGTAGTTGCGTATGCTTCGAGGCAGTTGAAGGTTCATGAAAGGAACTATCCTACTCATGACTTGGAGTTGGCAGCAGTTGTGTTTGTCTTGAAATTGTGGAGACATTATCTGTATGGTTCGAGATTTGAAGTGTATAGTGATCATAAGAGTTTGAAGTATCTTTTCGATCAGAAAGAGCTCAATATGAGGCAAAGAAGGTGGTTGGAATTTCTCAAAGATTATGATTTTGGTTTGAATTACCATCCTGGTAAGGCAAATGTGGTTGCAGATGCTTTGAGCAGGAAATCCTTGCATATGTCTATGATGATGGTTCATGAATTGGATTTAATTGAACAATTCCGAGATTTGAGTTTAGTTTGTGAAAGTACTCCGAAGTGTGTTCGTTTGGGTATGTTGAAACTTACTAGTGGTATTCTAGAAGAGATCAGGATCGGGCAAAAATCTGATGTTAATTTAGTTGATAAATTGACATTGATCAACCAAGGTCAAGGTGGCGAGTTTAGAATTGATGAAAATGATGTTATGAGATTTGGCGATAGAGTTTGTGTTCCTGATATTGCAGAAATCAAGAAGAGTATATTAGAGGAAGGACATCGCAGTGGGATGAGTATTCATCCGGGTGCCACGAAAATGTATCATGATTTGAAGAAATTGTTTTGGTGGCCGGGAATGAAAAAGGAAATAGCTGAATTTGTGTATGCATGTTTAATCTGTCAGAAATCGAAGATTGAGCATCAGAAGCCGTCTGGATTTATGCAACCAATGTTTATTCCAGAATGGAAGTGGGATAGTATTTCTATGGATTTTGTGTCTGGGTTGCCGAGGACTCCTATGAATTGTGAAGCAATATGGGTCGTTGTGGATAGGTTGACTAAGTCTGCTCATTTTATACCGGTGCGAATGGATTACTCAATGGAGAGATTGGCACAGTTATATATTGAGAAAATAGTGAGTTTGCATGGAGTTCCTTCTAGTATTGTGTCAGATAGAGATCCGAGATTCACTTCGAAATTTTGGGAAGGATTGCAGAAGGCTTTGGGTACTAAATTGAGGTTGAGTTCAGCTTACCATCCTCAGACTGATGGACAGACGGAGAGGACGATTCAATCGTTGGAAGATTTATTGCGTGCTTGTGTTTTAGAGAAGGGTGGAGCTTGGGATAGCTATTTGCCATTGATTGAATTTACTTATAACAATAGTTACCATTCGAGTATTGGTATGGCTCCGTTTGAGGCATTGTATGGTAGACGGTGTAGAACGCCTTTGTGTTGGTATGAATCTGGAGAGAGTTCGGTAGTTGGGCCAGAGATTGTTCAGCAGACTACGGAAAAGATCAAATTAATTCAAGAGAAGATGAGAGCTTCTCAGAGTCGTCAGAAAAGTTATCATGATAAGAGGAGAAAGAATTTAGAATTCAGTGCTGGAGATCATGTGTTTATGAGGGTTACTCCGATGACGGGTATTGGTCGAGCGTTGAAATCTAGGAAGTTGACTCCGCGTTTTATTGGTCCGTTTCAGATTACGGAAAGAGTTGGAGAAGTTGCTTATCGTATTGCTTTACCTCCGAGACTTGCGAATTTGCATGATGTTTTTCATGTTTCTCAGTTGAGGAGATACATTCCAGACCCATCTCATGTAATCCAAGTAGATGATGTACAGGTGAGAGATAACCTGACAGTAGAAACATTGCCTATGAGTATAGAAGATCGGGAAGTGAAACAGTTAAGAGGTAAAGAGATAGCATTAGTGAAGGTTGCTTGGGGAGGTCCAGCAGATGGAAATATCACTTGGGAGCTGGAGAGCCAGATGAAAGAGGCTTATCCGGAACTGTTCGTCTAAGGTATGTTTCCGAGGACGAAAACTCTTTTAGTGGGGGAGAGTTGTAACACCCCAGTTTCAATTATTTGATTTATTTAAATTTGGGAAATTATTTTATTAGAATTAATAAAATAAAAAGGGATTATTTATTTTGAAATATGGAGGAAAATAAAAGAAATAAGAAATGCTGAGTTTTTAAGTATTGGGCTTGGATGTTGTTAGTAAAGAGTGGGGGTGAAAAAGAAGTAAAGTTATGTTTTGGAACTCAAGTTACTTTTCTCATTTTTCACGATAAACAGAAGTTGGGAATTTGGGGAAATAGAGCTCTGAAGGTACGAAGAACGAAGAACATCGCTCAAGAATTCAAAGCTGCTAATTGATAAGGTAAGGGGGGCTATTACTCGATTTACCTTTGTTTATGGGTTTATGTACGGTTGATTTGGGTAATCGTAGGGAAAAACCCCAATTGTTAGATGTTAGTAGGAATCGATACCCTTAGGATTGAACCTTGTTAGAAAATGGTTAGGTTCCCAATTTTTATGAATCGATTAGGAATTTTAGGTTCCAAATGGTGGATTGGGAGTATATCTGCATGATCGTGAATTTACCTTAGAGGTTTAGGGATAACCTTAATGTTGTCAGAAATTCCCTAAAAAGGACGATTAATCCCGGTTACGGTTACTATAATGATTGTTGAAATTTAGGAAATTGAGGTGTTGTTTTGAATTATACAAACTCGATGTTGTTAGGTACCGAAATGCGCGTTTAGCCGGCATTTTCCCGCGTTTGGCTGCTGTTCTGAGCTGCTGCAGGTTCAGGAAAATCCTGTACGCGCTCAGCAACACGGACCGTGTTGCACAACACGGGCACCCGTGTTGCTCTTCTGTGTTGGGAGATGGTGTGCTTCTGGTTGCACAACACGGGCCGTGTTGCACAACACGGGTACCCGTGTTAGGTCCCCTGTAATGAGAAAAAGAAAATGTGTGTTTTCTGGACGTGCTCTGCAACACGGGCCGTGTTGCACAACACGGGCACCCGTGTTGCTCTGCTGTGTTGATTTTTCTGAATTTTGTTTTTGTGCGTTATTGTGGATTTTATTGTCGTGCTTTTGGATAATGTTATCGAGCATGAATTATGATATGACTTGATATGATTGATGTTTAAATAGTATGCTGAGTGATTACATGCTATCCATATCTTGTTATGATTTGATGTTGTTGATGTTGCATGATATGTTGATTGATGTTCATAGTATGCTGAGTGTTACATACTTACATATCATGTTGCATTTGTTAATTCCCATTGTGTGGAATTAACATGGTGGCCAATATACATGTCCGCGATTTAATGGAACGTTGAGGTGGTAGCCGTGTCCGCGATATAATGGAACGGTGAGTTATCCGTGACCCGAGATTTAATGGGGCGGTAAAGTGGTACCACATGCATGGGTGTGTTGCATTACCTTGAATATAACATGAATGGATGATTTTTCCAATGTTGTATTTGATTGTTGTATGCACGTATGGTTGCTAAATGGTTGACGATGTTTGATGTTAATTGCAAATATGAAAAGCAATATATTATGGTTGTATGAATTGCAAAGGTTTTGTAAACTATGAAATATGCTAATTATTGGGTGATGCTTATGATTTCCTGAATTGATTGTTATGAACGTATAATCAAATGTATAATTGAGATGCTCACCCTTACTGTTGAATATTTCAGATTGAGGAGCTTCGTTCAGGTGCTTGGCGAAGGCGTGTCGTTCTAGTTTATTTTCGCTTTAGTATTGTCCGGGTCATGCTCTGATAGTTGTAACTCCGGGAACGTTTGTTTGTCGAGCTGCTTTAGTCAGACTCGTTCATTTCCTTAGTATTTGGTTATAATATGATGTTGATATATTCCAGGTGTTAATCCCTGATGATTGAAAATATTATAACATTGGTTTTATTAAATAAATTATTCCGCTGTGTAAACATGTATGAGTTACTACTAAGATTATGCATGACAGGAATTTGTTTTTATTAAAAGAGAATTGTGACATCCTCGTTAATACATGTACTCTGAAAATATGATTTTAATTAATTGCGAAATTTATTCGGGGTTTTAGAGGGTGTTACATAAGGCATCATTAGACTTTGGGCTCGAGCTCGTACCCACTTGAGATAAGGCTCAAGAGGGATGGAGTTCTTGTGTCCCAGAGTCTTGCTATCAACCTTGTTGAGTTTTCCCCAAGCTCTGATGAATCTTTGGCGAAGTCCTTGCGCATCGTTGTCGAAGTCAAAAACTAGGTTAGGAATCAACATGTCATGAGGGCCATCCCTCCGTGCATATCCAAATTTCCTCAAAGCTAGGCAAGGGTTGTAGGTGATACCTCCCCTGATTCCAAGTAAAGGAACATTAGGAAATTCTCCACAACGATCGACAATTGTGATCGGTGGATCTGGAACTGACTGTTTAACGCTGGTTCGCGAAATGTCGCGGAAGCAAGAGTCGCCACCGTCTTTTATTTTCTCCAATATGGAAAGGACAAAAGCACAGAAAAATTCCTTAAAGAGATTTCTCTCGGTTCGGGAGGTAGATTATAGAAAGGGAAGGTGTTAGCACCCTTTCTATCCATGGTTATCCATGGGCTCTTAGATACTTGCTCATTGTGTTTTCAAAAATGGTTTGTTTGCTTTTCAACTGTGGGTTTTAAAAGTTTCTTTGAAAATTCCAGTTCGACTCTTGTATCGGTCCTCAAGAGTGTTTGAAAAATTGCTTTCGAAAGCTTTTTGAAAAGGTGTCGGTGTGAAAAGTATTTTTGATTTGTTTTGAAATTTAGAGCAAGTATCTAGAGTCGTCTACCTACCCTAAGGAATTCGTCTGTGTAAATGTCCTTTAAAGTAGTGTCATCCCACCATTGAGAGGTAGGTAGCACCACCGTTGGAGGTGTTCGGGTCAATTCGAGGTTCGGGACATGGTGATCATCGGAGCAATAGGAAGACACCTTAGAAGCTACCCTCATGCCAGGTTCCCGGATCATGAGGACTTACTAAGACATCCTCTACTCGACGATCACCTTTCGAAGGGCAAGGCAACAGTGAGGCGTACCCTAGGGGTGGTGTGTGATTTGTGTGTCATGTTCATTTATTTTTGTCTTGTCATGTTATGGGTGATCTACGCTTTTGTTTTTATTTAGACATTCATTCTTTCATGCAATTATAATTTAAAAGTGCAGAAATTTAAATGCGGAAAGATAAATCCTACGCTATTACAAGGCGCGGGTCTATACATCGCCAAATTACAAAGACCCGTTTTTAATAAAATGCGGAAAGTAAAACCTAGTTACTATTACATGGCTTGAACAGTTACATAATATTTACAAGAAAAATAAGAATAAATGCGCAAAAAGAATAGAAAATAGAACGTTCGAGGGCGTTGGACCCTTTTGGAATTAAATTGAATGAAAAGTTAATTAATTATTAAATTAAAGAAAATAAATGTTTTTTTGATGGTTTTTGTATTTATGAAATAAAGAAAATTAAAATTCAAGAGAAACCTCAATTCTAAGTTGTTTTTAATTATTAAAGAAAAATATTAAAGTTTAACCTAATTTACTAAATATTTAATGTACATGTTTATTTACAAAATAAATTAGTAATTAATAATAATGATAATAAGAAAAAATTATTTATTAAGAAAAGTGATAAAAAGTTAAAAAACCTAATTTCTACATATTTTAATTTATTGAGAAAAAGATTAAAGTTCTAAAACCTAATTTACTAAACTAATTATTAAAGTTTATTTACAAAATAAATTAATAGTGAAATAATAATAATTAAATATATTTTAGTTTCTGATTTTTTATCTTATGAAAATTAATTTATGAAATTAAAGAAAACAATTGAAAACAATTAAAAGAATAAAAAGGAAAATAAAAAAAAAATACAAACCATTGGGGGTATTCAGACCCAAAGGGAGGTTTTTTGTGAGAAATCTGGCCCATTAGACAAAAAGCCTTGTTTGACTTTCTGGCATCACGTGCGTGTTCATTGACTCCTGAGTACCGTGGTCTGCATTCTTTGGCCATTGGATTGGGTTTCATGGCCATTTGTGTTCTGGCTGTTGGCCATTTATGTTCTGGCCTCAACGTTTCTTAATTTTCTAGGATGTCTGTCTCGCCATGTATTGGTGTCATGCATAAGTTTTTCTAATTTGGCCATTTGGCTTTTGGCTTTTGGCTTTTGGCCTTTTGGCTTTTGGCCTCAACGTTCCTTAATGAACCTGCATGGGATCCTGTCTAAATCTGCAGTGTTGAATCTCACGAACACATTAAATAAAATCATAAAATGCAAATAAAGCCAATATATGAAGAAATTTAATGTTTAGGCACAATATGGCATGTATGAATGATTATACCCTTTTGATCATGGAGATCAAATCAATCTTACCCTTACTGGAAAATTAGTGACCTGAATGCTTTTATGCCTTACTGGAAAATTAGGATCATGGAGATCAAGCCAGCCTTATCTTTACTGAAGAAGTAGTGAGGTGTTGGTTTGTAACTGTGATGGCTTGTTTGTAGTGAGAGAGGGATTTGTAATAAGGATTTCAAGGTTTTATGGTTCTTGAAAGAGTTTGATATTCTAACATTGTTGTGGCAAGGTTTTTTTTTCTCTCTTCTTTTCTCCTCTCTTTTTTTTTTCTCTCTGGTTTGTGTGAAAAGAAGGTGATTATATAATGAAAATTAGGGTAAAGCAAATGGGCTTTGAATGTGCAATTGGGCCTCCAATATTCACTTGAATTCGTCACTTTCCAAGCTAAATCGCAGGGACTTAAGTGCATTTTTTGAAGTTGAAATGTGAAAACAAAATGTAGTCGACATCGATAGCTAACTCCTGTCCGAAAATCGGCTCAATCGGATAAATGGTGAATTAGTTATGAATTTTTGAAGTTTCAGATCAGACAAACTTATTTTGGGCTCCAGTGTCGACTCTGACACGTTCTTCAATAAAAAACTGGTATTGATCGGAGCATAATCTGGTCTCGACTTTTGAAGCAAAGTTGTAGATCTACAAGTCAGGGACCTTGTGTAAAAATATAAGCTCAATCCGATAAAAATTGACCGAGTTATGAATTTTCGAAGTTTCGACCCAGATGAAATAGTATTCAGTATTCAGGATTTTCGGTGTGTCATGCACTCTGAGCAAAAAACGAAGGCCTTTTGAATACCGTTTGAACTCAATACCTTCTGTGAAAATGTAGCCAACTCAATTTGTGAAATTTTGGCGCCGGAACCAGCTCGATACGATGAAAATCGACCAAGTTATGATTTTCTAAACATGACGCAAATAAACTTCTGTCACAAATTTTCTGTATGAAAATACTTGATAAATCCACATTTTTGAAGACCTTCTGATCGAAATTGGCTTCCAGCCGTGAGAGATGAAAACTTAGATAATGTCAAGACGGAATTTTGGCCACCGAAACGGGTTCAAAACGAGCCACGATCTTCAAGTTATGAATTTTTTAGCGCGTAAAAACTGCACTTTCAGCACACTTTTTCACCATATTTTTTCAAGAAAACTCGCACATTCGGATACCTTCTTTAAAGAATTGACTCTTGAGCCGAACCTGAATTTGAGAATATGTTATCAGAGATATCTTGGTGAAAGAATACCTGAATATGACGCGCCGGGTTGGACTTGTGAATTTTTCTTGAAATATTTTGAGAAATATGGGAGGGCAAATTTTGGGGTACAACAGTTGCCCCTGTTCAATCTTCTTAAACCTGAGGATGTAGATTGGCTTGCGTGCCTTTCGTGATCCGAAGGTGGAAGATGATTGGACACTAGAGTGCCCAGAAATTTGCGCTCACATAGTAGTGTGATGGTGGGAATGGGCTTATAGATGCCATTTGGAGATTGATGGATAGGATGATGGGCTTATAGATGCCATGCTGAGAGGTGATGGATAGGTGGATGGGCTTATAGATGCCATCTGGATGTTGATCGCATAAGAGATTCCTTAGCGAGAACTTGCATACCTGCAAAGAAGAAAATGAGTACCTGACCTGTTACAGGAGCTGGTCTTCAAACTCTTTGTATGAATGTGTACCCTGACTGGTTACAGGAGCTGAATCTGGATCTTCAAAAGGTGATGAATGAACCAGGGGCGGTTACTACCTCAACGGGATGGTGAGAGAACCTTGGATGACTTCTACCTCAACAGGAACGCTGAGAGAATCTGGGGGTGATTACTACCTCCGCAGTAACGGGGAGAGAACCATAGGCGACTTCAACCTCAACAATAATCATTGAGAGAATCTTGGGCGACTTCAACCTCAACAGTAATCATTGAGAGAATCTTGGGCGACTTCAACCTCAACAGTAATCATTGAGAGAATCTTGGGCGACTTCAACCTCAACAGTAATCATTGAGAGAATCTTGGGCGACTTCAACCTCAACAGTAATCATTGAGAGAATCTTGGGCGACTTCAACCTCAACAGTAATCATTGAGAGAATCTTGGGCGACTTCAACCTCAACAGTAATCATTGAGAGAATCTTGGGCGACTTCAACCTCAACAGTAATCATTGAGAGAATCTTGGGCAAATTCAACCTCAACAGTAATCATTGAGAGAATCTTGGGCGACTTCAACCTCAACAGTAATCATTGAGAGAATCTTGGGCGACTTCAACCTCAACAGTAATCATTGAGAGAATCTTGGGCGACTTCAACCTCAACAATAATCATTGAGAGAATCTTGGGCGACTTCAACCTCAACAGTAATCATTGAGAGAATCTTGGGCGACTTCAACCTCAACAGTAATCATTGAGAGAATCTTGGGCGACTTCAACCTCAACAGTAATCATTGAGAGAATCTTGGATATCTTCTACTGAGTCTTTATCAGGAAAATCTGTTAGGGGTCGATTTAGCTGGACTAGAGAAGGCCTTGGACTGGATAAGAAATAGGAAAATCTTAGGGTCGATTTAACTGAACCGGTCTAGGTCTTGAATCTTCAACTAGATAAGAAACAGGGAGATCTTAGGGTCGATCTGACTGAACCAGAGAAGGCCTTTGACTGGATAAGAAACAGAAAAATCTTAGGGTCGATTTAACTGAACCGGTCTAGGTCTTGAAATGTCTTCAACTGGATAAGAAACAGGGATATCTTAGGGTCGATCTGACTGAACCAGAGAAGGCCTGGGACTGGATAAGAAACAGAAAAATCTTAGGGTCGATTTAACTGAACCGGTCTAGGTCTTGAATATAGCTGAGAACTTAACTGAATTCTTCCTGAAAGGTAAAGGTCAGTCATATGCAATGCATGATATGGATCAAGCAATGATGTTCTCAACATAAATGAGATTTGTAAGATATGATGCGTATATGCATGCTATAATGTATGGAAGTGCGATGTTTATGAATGTATGTTTGTCGTCTAGGAAAGTAAATCCTTGACGGGCGCCGGGAAGTCATATCCTGGGCTGATGTTGAAGAATAGATTTCGCTTCCGCTGGGGATGATAATTGCAAGAATACCGGTAGGAGAAGATAACTCCGTTGGGGAATAAGCTTGGCGAATGGATTACTCAGCGGGGAGAAAAGTACTCTAATGATCTTGCTGGGAAGCAATACTCTGTGGGGAGAGAGATACTTTGCTGGAGTGTTGATGGTAACTTCGCTGGGGATACCATTGTTGCGTTAGAAGTGTTAATAGACTTCGCTGGGAATAAGAAGACTTCGCCGAGGACGATCTTTCCGTGGCTTTCGGCTGAGGATAACCCAGTTATATCCTAGTAGGGAAATAACTTCTTTGAATAAAGCCGGGAGACGCGTTCGTGCTCTGCGAGGATAAGCTTCCAGAATCTACTGGGGATAAGCTTACTGCTGGGGAGATGATTCAACTTTCCCGGGGAAACTAGATTGGACTCTCTTGGGGAAGTTTTGAATTGTATTGGAAGGGACTCCACTGAATATTTGATATGCCGCCGGGGAACAATCTTTAGACCAAGACTGCCAGGGATGCTCGTTAAGAATATCCGTATACTGTGCTGGGGAATGTTGAGATCTGCGGGGGATACCCAATTTCCTTAAGGTTTGATAATATAGCTTGGGGAGAGTGCACTGACTTGCTGGCTCACTCTCTGGGGAATTAGGATGTGCTGGTTATGTTCTTTAGCTGAACCTACCTTGGTACCTTGGAGGACAGAATAATTAGATTGCTTGGACAACTCTTTATTGCCCCTGTTTCAGTGGTGGGAGAGGAAGACCTGTGAGGTGCTGATAGTTGTTGATGGATAGACCTTCTTCCGGTAGGCAGGTGACAAGATGACGGGACATAGTCGTACGCTTTGATCCCTAATTTTTGCCTGGACCGCCCTTTCGGTTTTTCAGTCCACCGGGATACCCATTTTTGCCCAAGCCGCCTTTTCAGGTTTTCGACTTGCCGGGTGTACAGATTTTTTTTTTATTTCATCCCTCATTTTGCTCGAACCCTTTTGGTTCGCCGGGAAGCCCTTATTTTTGCCTAGGTGTGTCAACCTAGCGGGTCTTTGATTATGCGCAGTATTTTTCGACTATGTCCGTGCTTTCAGAATGTAGGGAGTTACCCCTTGTTAGAAGTGTTTTGTCATGCCGCCAGAAGATGTTTGATTAGGCAGGATTCGTCGTTGGAATCCATGTCCCATGCCCTAAGTGACTTAGACGGAGATTTGCCCAGGCTGTTTGGCCTTTGAAAGATTCTCCGAATCTTGATTGGACTTCCCCAGATGATGGACAATGATTAGGCCATGCCCCTTGATTGGAGGTGCTTTGTTCACTAGGCTTTCATCGTGCAAATTTCCCTGCTGTTCAAACAAATAGTCATATGCAAACAATGTTATATCAATAATGCAAAGCTTATGTCTGTCTTGAGGATTTTGAAAATGCATTCTTTTTCATAAAACAAATGAATGTTTGTAAAACGTGATGTCAATTCCGTATTTACCGTAGGCCTTCAGGAGTCAGGATACCTTTTGTAACAGTATGCTTTCGAACTAACCCATGCTTCAGCTAGGACTTTTAAGGGTTATAACGTGGCTTGGTTCACGGTTTAAGAAACAAAGGATAAAGGCTCAAATTATTTGTACCCACCCGCTCTTCGTGATGTTCTCCAAACCTAAACTCAGTTGATCATACGTTAGACCTCGTTTGAGTCTTTGTCCTGATATTCCAATGATGGTTCGGATTTTGGCAATTTATTTGAATAGGCAGTCATTTCCCCCTTTTTTGTTGTTGAGGGTTTGTAGGACCTCTTTTTTTTTATTTTATTATCCCTAAATTTTGCCTGAATTGTTTCTTTCGTGATTACAGTCAGCGGGATGCCCCAGTTTTGTAAGTCTCCTTCATAGGTTTTGACTTATTGGGTTTTCATTTTTGAGATATAATGACTGCCTTTCTTTATTGATTATTCGGAACCATCACTGTCTTTATTTGTTTTGTAAGGACCTCCTTGGTGCCATTTGTCATGCACCTGGATCAACTGAGAGAACTACCCTGCCCCAGGTTATGATAAATGGTATTATTTTTGGAAAAGAAAAACTCCTACTTCTTTGGCTCAGAGGGGTTGACGAGGGATTATCATCCTTATAACTCCAGTGTTTAGGAATTGAAACAGTGCCTGTACCTCATCAGCGGGGTCTGTTCAAAAGCATACTGTAAAGATCGTGGTATCGTTTTCGTCATCCTCCCTCAAGAGGCTTAGAATTATTAATTGAGAGTTGATCATCAGAAAAAATATGAAAATAATTTGCATATAGTGAATACAAATATATTGCTTCAAAACAGACATATGTGATGCATTAATGAAATAACAACGTTTAACATGAGTAATGTTTGAACATAAAGAAAATTGCAACTTGAAAATCCTAATGAACAAAAGTCTTTTCATCTCAAGGTTTGTCACTTCGAATGGTGAGCCTTGGAAGGATGGTAGAAAAATTCAGCCTGACCATCTTGCGTGAACTCCAATGCCCCTTCATCGATCAAGTCCTGGATTTTGTTCTTCAGAGCCCAACATTCATTGGTATCATGTCCTGGACTGGCAGAGTGGTAGGCACACCTTTTATTGGGATCATAGACAGGAGATGCTGTGTTGGGGTTCCAGGGATGAGCCCTTAATGTGATCAGATTCAACCTCAACAGGCGTTGTAAAGCTTGAAACAGCGACATGTTGAGTTGGGTGAATTGCCTCCTGGGCTTGTCTGGCTGAAGCTGGTGAAGTTGCTGCTGAGTTTGTGACCTAGAAGCCATTTGAGGAGCTCTCCCCTTATCTCCTTGTCTCAAAGATGGTTGAATGATAACTGGCCCTTCAACCTTAGATGTTTGCCCCAGTTGGTTACCCCGAAGAAGTTGGTTGACGAGAACCCCGAGCTCATCTTGTCTTTGAGCTAAGTCTTGGATGATAGTCACCTGCCCCAGCATCTGGGCTCTCATTGTATCCACCTCAGCTTGCAGATGTTTCAGCCGTTCGTCTTTAGCGCTGTTCCTGACCAAAGTCTCCATGAGAAGTGTCCTTAGCTCCTACTGCCCCTTTGATAGATTCAGGAGGATTTCCCCGAACCGAGTCTCTTGAGCAAGAAAGTCCTGGTTATCTTGTTGGGAAGCCATTGCTGAAATAAACAGCGAGAAGGTAAGTGACCTGCAACAAGGATACCTGTTATGCAATGATGTGTATGACATGCATGTAATGTTTTCAAGGACCTTGCGGGATAAACAAGAAAATTGTTAGCATTGGAAGCTGGTGACTTGATTGAAGGCACTTCATATTGTTGAGAGTCCTTCTTCAAGAGTCAAAGGCTCACCATATCTAGTGGGTCATAGCCCCTGACAACTTTGGCTAGAGGAAAATAAATCCTCTTTGCCCCTTGCTAGATGTTTGATTTATCATGACCTGCAACACAAGCCCTTGAGATCCTTGAAATGGGTTAGTATGTATGCAATGGTATGATGTTATGGTATGCATGGGGTGATGTACGTAACCCTGTTTTGAGTCCCCACTAAGGACTATAGGTAAAACCTGCAAGAAACTCAGTACACCCTGTTATAAGTCCCAATTAAGGACCACAAACAAAACCTGCAAGAATTTAGTAACCCTGTTATGAGTCCCAATTAAGGACTATAAACAAAACCTGCAAGGAAACTCAAGTGTCAGATAACAAGCATGCAAGTAGTCAAGTTGGAAGGCACACAAGTCACACAAGAGAAACCCTTAGAGTTTAGGCCAGCATGGGGTCTGGGTATTACCCTCTTGAAGTTGGTGGATTCAACCTGTCCTACTAGAAGTAACCGGGTTCTAAGGGTCCCAATATCACGGGATTGCTTTCATTGTTCATTGTTTCGATTTAGCCATTGAACTGGCGACCGAAATATTCCAGGAAAGCAATCCTCCATTGAGTGTAGTATCGAGTATCAACCAACCTCGGACTGCACCAAAGTCAGTTATCTCACTACCCTAAAGAGGCCAAGATAGTTCAATTAAGGTTCCTAAGGTCTGTTGATGCTTCACGACACCACGCGGAGGCCCCGTACTCTCCTTGACTGAACTCAAGGGTTACCGGTACACACCAAAGTGCCACATCAACATAGCAGACTGTTTCAACCATGTCGGTATACCCCGCACAGTTCCCTCACAGCCTTGTTGCTACTTTCTAAGAAGGTATCCCCCAGATCCGGGTTAGGATCTATAGAACTCCCAAGACAGTCCCACAATAATAAAGCAAGCAAGTCAATACAATTGAAAACACAGTTATGAACTACCCTAAGGTACACCTCACTTTAAGTTTGGTCCCCAGCAGAGTCGCCAGTTCTGTGATCGGTGGATCTGGAACTGACTGTTTAACGCTGGTTCGCGAAATGTCGCGGAAGCAAGAGTCGCCACCGTCTTTTATTTTCTCCAATATGGAAAGGACAAAAGCACAGAAAAATTCCTTAAAGAGATTGCTCTCGGTTCGGGAGGTAGATTATAGAAAGGGAAGGTGTTAGCACCCTTTCTATCCATGGTTATCCATGGGCTCTTAGATACTTGCTCATTGTGTTTTCAAAAATGGTTTGTTTGCTTTTCAACTGTGGGTTTTAAAAGTTTCTTTGAAAATTCCAGTTCGACTCTTGTATCGGTCCTCAAGAGTGTTTGAAAAATTGCTTTCGAAAGCTTTTTGAAAAGGTGTCGGTGTGAAAAGTATTTTTGATTTGTTTTGAAATTTAGAGCAAGTATCTAGAGTCGTCTACCTACCCTAAGGAATTCGTTTGTGTAAATGTCCTTTAAAGTAGTGCCATCCCACCATTGAGAGGTAGGTAGCACCACCGTTGGAGGTGTTCGGGTCAATTCGAGGTTCGGGACATGGTGATCACCGGAGCAATAGGAAGACACCTTAGAAGCTACCCTCATGCCAGGTTCCCGGATCATGAGGACTTACTAAGACATCCTCTACTCGACGATCACCTTTCGAAGGGCAAGGCAACAGTGAGGCGTACCCTAGGGGTGGTGTGTGATTTGTGTGTCATGTTCATTTATTTTTGTCTTGTCATGTTATGGGTGATCTACGCTTTTGTTTTTATTTAGACATTCATTCTTTCATGCAATTATAATTTAAAAGTGCGGAAATTTAAATGCGGAAAGATAAATCCTACGCTATTACAAGGCGCGGGTCTATACATCGCCAAATTACAAAGACCCGTTTTTAATAAAATGCGGAAAGTAAAACCTAGTTACTATTACATGGCTTGAACAGTTACATAATATTTACAAGAAAAATAAGAATAAATGCGCAAAAAGAATAGAAAATAGAACGTTCGAGGGCGTTGGACCCTTTTGCAATTAAATTGAATGAAAAGTTAATTAATTATTAAATTAAAGAAAATAAATGTTTTTTTGATGGTTTTTGTATTTATGAAATAAAGAAAATTAAAATTCAAGAGAAACCTCAATTCTAAGTTGTTTTTAATTATTAAAGAAAAATATTAAAGTTTAACCTAATTTACTAAATATTTAATGTACATGTTTATTTACAAAATAAATTAGTAATTAATAATAATGATAATAAGAAAAAATTATTTATTAAGAAAAGTGATAAAAAGTTAAAAAACCTAATTTCTACATATTTTAATTTATTGAGAAAAAGATTAAAGTTCTAAAACCTAATTTACTAAACTAATTATTAAAGTTTATTTACAAAATAAATTAATAGTGAAATAATAATAATTAAATATATTTTAGTTTCTGATTTTTTATCTTATGAAAATTAATTTATGAAATTAAAGAAAACAATTGAAAACAATTAAAAGAATAAAAAGGAAAATAAAAAAAAATGCAAACCATTGGGGGTATTCAGACCCAAAGGGAGGTTTTTTGTGAGAAATCTGGCCCATTAGACAAAAAACCTTGTTTGACTTTCTGGCATCACGTGCGTGTTCATTGACTCCTGAGTACCGTGGTCTGCATTCTTTGGCCATTGGATTGGGTTTCATGGCCATTTGTGTTCTGGCTGTTGGCCATTTATGTTCTGACCTCAACGTTTCTTAATTTTCTAGGATGTCTGTCTCGCCATGTATTGGTGTCATGCATAAGTTTTTCTACTTTGGCCATTTGGCTTTTGGCTTTTGGCTTTTGGCCTTTTGGCTTTTGGCCTCAACGTTCCTTAATGAACCTGCATGGGATCCTGTCTAAATCTGCAGTGTTGAATCTCACGAACACATTAAATAAAATCATAAAATGCAAATAAAGCCAATATATGAAGAAATTTAATGTTTAGGCACAATATGGCATGTATGAATGATTATACCCTTTTGATCATGGAGATCAAATCAATCTTACCCTTACTGGAAAATTAGTGACCTGAATGCTTTTATGCCTTACTGGAAAATTAGGATCATGGAGATCAAGCCATCCTTATCTTTACTGAAGAAGTAGTGAGGTGTTGGTTTGTAACTGTGATGGCTTGTTTGTAGTGAGAGAGGGATTTGTAATAAGGATTTCAAGGTTTTATGGTTCTTGAAAGAGTTTGATATTCTAACAGTGTTGTGGCAAGGTTTTTTTTTCTCTCTTCTTTTCTCCTCTCTTTTTTTTTTCTCTCTGGTTTGTGTGAAAAGAAGGTGATTATATAATGAAAATTAGGGTAAAGCAAATGGGCTTTGAATGTGCAATTGGGCCTCCAATATTCACTTGAATTCGTCACTTTCCAGGCTAAATCGCAGGGACTTAAGTGCATTTTTTGAAGTTGAAATGTGAAAACAAAATGTAGTCGACATCGATAGCTAACTCCTGTCCGAAAATCGGCTCAATCGGATAAATGGTGAATTAGTTATGAATTTTTGAAGTTTCAGATCAGACAAACTTATTTTGGGCTCCAGTGTCGACTCTGACACGTTCTTCAATAAAAAACTGGTATTGATCGGAGCATAATCTGGTCTCGACTTTTGAAGCAAAGTTGTAGATCTACAAGTCAGGGACCTTGTGTAAAAATATAAGCTCAATCCGATAAAAATTGACCGAGTTATGAATTTTCGAAGTTTCGGCCCAGATGAAATAATATTCAGCATTCAGGATTTTCGGTGTGTCATGCACTCTGAGCAAAAAACGAAGGCCTTTTGAATACCGTTTGAACTCAATACCTTCTGTGAAAATGTAGCCAACTCAATTTGTGAAATTTTGGCGCCGGAACCAGCTCGATACGATGAAAATCGACCAAGTTATGATTTTCTAAACATGACGCAAATAAACTTCTGTCACAAATTTTCTGTATGAAAATACTTGATAAATCCACATTTTTGAAGACCTTCTGATCGAAATTGGCTTCCAGCCGTGAGAGATGAAAACTTAGATAATGTCAAGACGGAATTTTGGCCACTGGAACGGGTTCAAAACGAGCCACGATCTTCAAGTTATGAATTTTTTAGCGCGTAAAAACTGCACTTTCAGCACACTTTTTCACCATATTTTTTCAAGAAAACTCGCACATTCGGATACCTTCTTTAAAGAATTGACTCTTGAGCCGAACCTGAATTTGAGAATATGTTATCAGAGATATCTTGGTGAAAGAATACCTGAATATGACGCGCCGGGTTGGACTTGTGAATTTTTCTTGAAATATTTTGAGAAATATGGGAGGGCAAATTTTGGGGTACAACAGTTGCCCCTGTTCAATCTTCTTAAACCTGAGGATGTAGATTGGCTTGCGTGCCTTTCGTGATCCGAAGGTGGAAGATGATTGGACACTAGAGTGCCCATAAATTTGCGCTCACATAGTAGTGTGATGGTGGGAATGGGCTTATAGATGCCATTTGGAGATTAATGGATAGGATGATGGGCTTATAGATGCCATGCTGAGAGGTGATGGATAGGTGGATGGGCTTATAGATGCCATCTGGATGTTGATCGCATAAGAGATTCCTTAGCGAGAACTTGCATACCTGCAAAGAAGAAAATGAGTACCTGACCTGTTACAGGAGCTGGTCTTCAAACTCTTTGTATGAATGTGTACCCTGACTGGTTACAGGAGCTGAATCTGGATCTTCAAAAGGTGATGAATGAACCAGGGGCGGTTACTACCTCAATGGGATGGTGAGAGAACCTTGGATGACTTCTACCTCAACAGGAACGCTGAGAGAATCTGGGGGTGATTACTACCTCCGCAGTAACGGGGAGAGAACCATAGGCGACTTCAACCTCAACAATAATCATTGAGAGAATCTTGGGCGACTTCAACCTCGACAGTAATCATTGAGAGAATCTTGGGCGACTTCAACCTCAACAGTAATCATTGAGAGAATCTTGGGCGACTTCAACCTCAACAGTAATCATTGAGAGAATCTTGGGCGACTTCAACCTCAACAGTAATCATTGAGAGAATCTTGGGCGACTTCAACCTCAACAGTAATCATTGAGAGAATCTTGGGCGACTTCAACCTCAACAGTAATCATTGAGAGAATCTTGGGCGACTTCAACCTCAACAGTAATCATTGAGAGAATCTTGGGCGAATTCAACCTCAACAGTAATCATTGAGAGAATCTTGGGCAACTTCAACCTCAACAGTAATCATTGAGAGAATCTTGGGCGACTTTAACCTCAACAGTAATCATTGAGAGAATCTTGGGCGACTTCAACCTCAACAGTAATCATTGAGAGAATCTTGGGCGACTTCAACCTCAACAATAATCATTGAGAGAATCTTGGGCGACTTCAACCTCAACAGTAATCATTGAGAGAATCTTGGGCGACTTCAACCTCAATAGTAATCATTGAGAGAATCTTGGGCGACTTCAACCTCAACAGTAATCATTGAGAGAATCTTGGATATCTTCTACTGAGTCTTTAACAGGAAAATCTGTTAGGGGTCGATTTAGCTGGACTAGAGAAGGCCTTGGACTGGATAAGAAATAGGAAAATCTTAGGGTCGATTTAACTGAACCGGTCTAGGTCTTGAATCTTCAACTGGATAAGAAACAGGGAGATCTTAGGGTCGATCTGACTGAACCAGAGAAGGCCTTTGACTGGATAAGAAACAGAAAAATCTTAGGGTCGATTTAACTGAACCGGTCTAGGTCTTGAAATGTCTTCAACTGGATAAGAAACAGGGATATCTTAGGGTCGATCTGACTGAACCAGAGAAGGCCTGGGACTGGATAAGAAACAGAAAAATCTTAGGGTCGATTTAACTGAACCGGTCTAGGTCTTGAATATAGCTGAGAACTTAACTGAATTCTTCCTGAAAGGTAAAGGTCAGTCATATGCAATGCATGATATGGATCAAGCAATGATGTTCTCAACATAAATGAGATTTGTAAGATATGATGCGTATATGCATGCTATAATGTATGGAAGTGCGATGTTTATGAATGTATGTTTGTCGTCTAGGAAAGTAAATCCTTGACGGGTGCCGGGAAGTCATATCCTGGGCTGATGTTGAAGAATAGATTTCGCTTCCGCTGGGGATGATAATTGCAAGAATACCGGTAGGAGAAGATAACTCCGTTGGGGAATAAGCTTGGCGAATGGATTACTCAGCGGGGAGAAAAGTACTCTAATGATCTTGCTGGGAAGCAATACTCTGTGGGGAGAGAGATACTTTGCTGGAGTGTTGATGGTAACTTCGCTGGGGATACCATTGTTGCGTTGGAAGTGTTAATAGACTTCGCTGGGAATAAGAAGACTTCGCCGAGGACGATCTTTCCGTGGCTTTCGGCTGAGGATAACCCAGTTATATCCTAGTAGGGAAATAACTTCTTTGAATAAAGCCGGGAGACGCGTTCGTGCTCTGCGAGGATAAGCTTCCAGAATCTACTGGGGATAAGCTTACTGCTGGGGAGATGATTCAACTTTCTTGGGGAAACTAGATTGGACTCTCTTGGGGAAGTTTTGAATTGTATTGGAAGGGACTCCACTGAATATTTGATATGCCGCCGGGGAACAATCTTTAGACCAAGACTGCCAGGGATGCTCGTTAAGAATATCCGTATACTGTGCTGGGGAATGTTGAGATCTGCGGGGGATACCCAATTTCCTTAAGGTTTGATAATATAGCTTGGGGAGAGTGCACTGACTTGCTGGCTCACTCTCTAGGGAATTAGGATGTGCTGGTTATGTTCTTTAGCTGAACCTACCTTGGTACCTTGGAGGACAGAATAATTAGATTGCTTAGACAACTCTTTATTGCCCCTGTTTCAGTGGTGGGAGAGGAAGACCTGTGAGGTGCTGATAGTTGTTGATGGATAGACCTTCTTCCGGTAGGCAGGTGACAAGATGACGGGACATAGTCGTACGCTTTGATCCCTAATTTTTGCCTGGACCGCCCTTTCGGTTTTTCAGTCCACCGGGATACCCATTTTTGCCCAAGCCGCCTTTTCAGGTTTTCGACTTGCCGGGTGTACAGATTTTTTTTTTATTTCATCCCTCATTTTGCTCGAACCCTTTTGGTTCGCCGGGAAGCCCTTATTTTTGCCTAGGTGTGTCAACCTAGCGGGTCTTTGATTATGCGCAGTATTTTTCGACTATGTCCGTGCTTTCAGAATGTAGGGAGTTGCCCCTTGTTAGAAGTGTTTTGTCATGCCGCCAGAAGATGTTTGATTAGGCAGGATTCGTCGTTGGAATCCATGTCCCATGCCCTAAGTGACTTAGACGGAGATTTGCCCAGGCTGTTTGGCCTTTGAAAGATTCTCCGAATCTTGATTGGACTTCCCCAGATGATGGACAATGATTAGGCCATGCCCCTTGATTGGAGGTGCTTTGTTCACTAGGCTTTCATCGTGCAAATTTCCCTGCTGTTCAAACAAATAGTCATATGCAAACAATGTTATATCAATAATGCAAAGCTTATGTCTGTCTTGAGGATTTTGAAAATGCATTCTTTTTCATAAAACAAATGAATGTTTGTAAAACGTGATGTCAATTCCGTATTTACCGTAGGCCTTCAGGAGTCAGGATACCTTTTGTAACAGTATGCTTTCGAAATAACCCATGCTTCAGCTAGGACTTTTAAGGGTTATAACGTGGCTTGGTTCACGGTTTAAGAAACAAAGGATAAAGGCTCAAATTATTTGTACCCACCCGCTCTTCGTGATGTTCTCCAAACCTAAACTCAGTTGATCATACGTTAGACCTCGTTTGAGTCTTTGTCCTGATATTCCAATGATGGTTCGGATTTTGGCAATTTATTTGAATAGGCAGTCATTTCCCCCTTTTTTGTTGTTGAGGGTTTGTAGGACCTCTTTTTTTTGATTTTATTATCCCTAAATTTTGCCTGAATTGTTTCTTTCGTGATTACAGTCAGCGGGATGCCCCAGTTTTGTAAGTCTCCTTCATAGGTTTTGACTTATTGGGTTTTCATTTTTGAGATATAATGACTGCCTTTCTTTATTGATTATTCGGAACCATCACTGTCTTTATTTGTTTTGTAAGGACCTCCTTGGTGCCATTTGTCATGCACCTGGATCAACTGAGAGAACTACCCTGCCCCAGGTTATGATAAAGGGTATTATTTTTGGAAAAGAAAAACTCCTACTTCTTTGGCTCAGAGGGGTTGACGAGGGATTATCATCCTTATAACTCCAGTGTTTAGGAATTGAAACAGTGCCTGTACCTCATCAGCGGGGTCTGTTCAAAAGCATACTGTAAAGATCGTGGTATCGTTTTCGTCATCCTCCCTCAAGAGGCTTAGAATTATTAATTGAGAGTTGATCATCAGAAAAAATATGAAAATAATTTGCATATAGTGAATACGAATATATTGCTTCAAAACAGACATATGTGATGCATTAATGAAATAACAACGTTTAACATGAGTAATGTTTGAACATAAAGAAAATTGCAACTTGAAAATCCTAATGAACAAAAGTCTTTTCATCTCAAGGTTTGTCACTTCGAATGGTGAGCCTTGGAAGGATGGTAGAAAAATTCAGCCGGACCATCTTGCGTGAACTCCAATGCCCCTTCATCGATCAAGTCCTGGATTTTGTTCTTCAGAGCCCAACATTCATTGGTATCATGTCCTGGACTGGCAGAGTGGTAGGCACACCTTTTATTGGGATCATAGACAGGAGATGCTGTGTTGGGGTTCCGGGGATGAGCCCTTAATGTGATCAGATTCAACCTCAACAGGCGTTGTAAAGCTTGAAACAGCGACATGTTGAGTTGGGTGAATTGCCTCCTGGGCTTGTCTGGCTGAAGCTGGTGAAGTTGCTGCTGAGTTTGTGACCTAGAAGCCATTTGAGGAGCTCTCCCCTTATCTCCTTGTCTCAAAGATGGTTGAATGATAACTGGCCCTTCAACCTTAGATGTTTGCCCCAGTTGGTTACCCCGAAGAAGTTGGTTGACGAGAACCCCGAGCTCATCTTGTCTTTGAGCTAAGTCTTGGATGATAGTCACCTGCCCCAGCATCTGGGCTCTCATTGTATCCACCTCAGCTTGCAGATGTTTCAGCCGTTCGTCTTTAGCGCTGTTCCTGACCAAAGTCTCCATGAGAAGTGTCCTTAGCTCCTACTGCCCCTTTGATAGATTCAGGAGGATTTCCCCGAACCGAGTCTCTTGAGCAAGAAAGTCCTGGTTATCTTGTTGGGAAGCCATTGCTGAAATAAACAGCGAGAAGGTAAGTGACCTGCAACAAGGATACCTGTTATGCAATGATGTGTATGACATGCATGTAATGTTTTCAAGGACCTTGCGGGATAAACAAGAAAATTGTTAGCATTGGAAGCTGGTGACTTGATTGAAGGCACTTCATATTGTTGAGAGTCCTTCTTCAAGAGTCAAAGGCTCACCATATCTAGTGGGTCATAGCCCCTGACAACTTTGGCTAGAGGAAAATAAATCCTCTTTGCCCCTTGCTAGATGTTTGATTTATCATGACCTGCAACACAAGCCCTTGAGATCCTTGAAATGGGTTAGTATGTATGCAATGGTATGATGTTATGGTATGCATGGGGTGATGTACGTAACCCTGTTTTGAGTCCCCACTAAGGACTATAGGTAAAACCTGCAAGAAACTCAGTACACCCTGTTATAAGTCCCAATTAAGGACCACAAACAAAACCTGCAAGAATTTAGTAACCCTGTTATGAGTCCCAATTAAGGACTATAAACAAAACCTGCAAGGAAACTCAAGTGTCAGATAACAAGCATGCAAGTAGTCAAGTTGGAAGGCACACAAGTCACACAAGAGAAACCCTTAGAGTTTAGGCCAGCATGGGGTCTGGGTATTACCCTCTTGAAGTTGGTGGATTCAACCTGTCCTACTAGAAGTAACCGGGTTCTAAGGGTCCCAATATCACGGGATTGCTTTCATTGTTCATTGTTTCGATTTAGCCACTGAACTGGCGACCGAAATATTCCAGGAAAGCAATCCTCCATTGAGTGTAGTATCGAGTATCAACCAACCTCGGACTGCACCAAAGTCAGTTATCTCACTACCCTAAAGAGGCCAAGATAGTTCAATTAAGGTTCCTAAGGTCTGTTGATGCTTCACGACACCACGCGGAGGCCCCGTACTCTCCTTGACTGAACTCAAGGGTTACCGGTACACACCAAAGTGCCACATCAACATAGCAGACTGTTTCAACCATGTCGGTATACCCCGCACAGTTCCCTCACAGCCTTGTTGCTACTTTCTAAGAAGGTATCCCCCAGATCCGGGTTAGGATCTATAGAACTCCCAAGACAGTCCCACAATAATAAAGCAAGCAAGTCAATACAATTGAAAACACAGTTATGAACTACCCTAAGGTACACCTCACTTTAAGTTTGGTCCCCAGCAGAGTCGCCAGTTCTGTGATCGGTGGATCTGGAACTGACTGTTTAACGCTGGTTCGCGAAATGTCGCAGAAGCAAGAGTCGCCACCGTCTTTTATTTTCTCCAATATGGAAAGGACAAAAGCACAGAAAAATTCCTTAAAGAGATTGCTCTCGGTTCGGGAGGTAGATTATAGAAATGGAAGGTGTTAGCACCCTTTCTATCCATGGTTATCCATGGGCTCTTAGATACTTGCTCATTGTGTTTTCAAAAATGGTTTGTTTGCTTTTCAACTGTGGGTTTTAAAAGTTTCTTTGAAAATTCCAGTTCGACTCTTGTATCGGTCCTCAAGAGTGTTTGAAAAATTGCTTTCGAAAGCTTTTTGAAAAGGTGTCGGTGTGAAAAGTATTTTTGATTTGTTTTGAAATTTAGAGCAAGTATCTAGAGTCGTCTACCTACCCTAAGGAATTCGTCTGTGTAAATGTCCTTTAAAGTAGTGCCATCCCACCATTGAGAGGTAGGTAGCACCACCGTTGGAGGTGTTCGGGTCAATTCAAGGTTCGGGACATGGTGATCACCGGAGCAATAGGAAGACACCTTAGAAGCTACCCTCATGTCAGGTTCCCGGATCATGAGGACTTACTAAGACATCCTCTACTCGACGATCACCTTTCGAAGGGCAAGGCAACAGTGAGGCGTACCCTAGGGGTGGTGTGTGATTTGTGTGTCATGTTCATTTATTTTTGTCTTGTCATGTTATGGGTGATCTACGCTTTTGTTTTTATTTAGACATTCATTCTTTCATGCAATTATAATTTAAAAGTGCGGAAATTTAAATGCGGAAAGATAAATCCTACGCTATTACAAGGCGCGGGTCTATACATCGCCAAATTACAAAGACCCGTTTTTAATAAAATGCGGAAAGTAAAACCTAGTTACTATTACATGGCTTGAACAGTTACATAATATTTACAAGAAAAATAAGAATAAATGCGCAAAAAGAATAGAAAATAGAACGTTCGAGGGCGTTGGACCCTTTTGGAATTAAATTGAATGAAAAGTTAATTAATTATTAAATTAAAGAAAATAAATGTTTTTTTGATGGTTTTTGTATTTATGAAATAAAGAAAATTAAAATTCAAGAGAAACCTCAATTCTAAGTTGTTTTTAATTATTAAAGAAAAATATTAAAGTTTAACCTAATTTACTAAATATTTAATGTACATGTTTATTTACAAAATAAATTAGTAATTAATAATAATGATAATAAGAAAAAATTATTTATTAAGAAAAGTGATAAAAAGTTAAAAAACCTAATTTCTACATATTTTAATTTATTGAGAAAAAGATTAAAGTTCTAAAACCTAATTTACTAAACTAATTATTAAAGTTTATTTACAAAATAAATTAATAGTGAAATAATAATAATTAAATATATTTTAGTTTCTGATTTTTTATCTTATGAAAATTAATTTATGAAATTAAAGAAAACAATTGAAAACAATTAAAAGAATAAAAAGGGAAAAAAAAGTGCAAACCATGGGGGGTATTCAGACCCAAAGGGAGGTTTTTTGTGAGAAATCTGGCCCATTAGACAAAAAGTCTTGTTTGACTTTCTGGCATCACTTGCGTGTTCATTCACTCCTGAGTACCGCGGTCTGCATTCTTTGGCCATTAGATTGGGTTTCATGGCCATTTATGTTCTGGCTGTTGGCCATTTGTGTTCTGGCCTCAACGTTTCTTAATCTTCTAGGATGTCTGTCTCGCCATGTATTGATGTCATGCATAAGTTTTTCTACTTTGGCCATTTGGCTTTTGGCTTTTGGCTTTTGGCTTTTGGCCTTTTGGCTTTTGGCCATTTGGCTTTTGGCCTCAACGTTCCTTAATGAACCTGCATGGGATCCTGTCTAAATCTGCAGTGTTGAATCTCACGAACACATTAAATAAAATCATAAAATGCAAATAAAGCCAATATATGAAGAAATTTAATGTTTAGGCACAATATGGCATGTATGAATGATTATACTCTTTTGATCATGGAGATCAAATCAATCTTACCCGTACTGGAAAATTAGTGACCTGAATGCTTTTATGCCTTACTGGAAAATTAGGATCATGGAGATCAAGCCAGCCTTATCCTTACTGAAGAAGTAGCGAGGTGTTGGTTTGTAACTGTGATGGCTTGTTTGTAGTGAGAGAGAGATTTGTAATAAGGATTTCAAGGTTTTAGGGTTCTTGAAAGAGTTTGATATTCTAACAGTGTTGTGGCAAGGTTTTTTTTTCTCTCTTCTTTTCTCCTCTCTTTTTTTTTCTCTCTGGTTTGTGTGAAAAGAAGGAGATTATATAATGGAAATTAGGGTAAAGCAAATGGGCTTTGAATGTGCAATTGGGCCTCCAATATTCACTTGAATTCGTCACTTTCCAGGCTAAATCGCAGGGACTTAAGTGCATTTTTTGAAGTTGAAATGTGAAAAAAAAATGTAGCCGACATCGATAGCTAACTCCTGTCTGAAAATCGGCTCAATCAGATAAACGGTGAATTAGTTATGAATTTTTGAAGTTTCAGATCAGACAAACTTATTTTGGGCTCCAGTGTCGACTCTGACACGTTCTTCAATAAAAAACTGGTATTGATCGGAGCATAATCCGGTCTCGAATTTTGAAGCAAAGTTGTAGATCTACAAGTCAGGGACCTTGTGTAAAAATATAAGCCCAATCCGATAAAAATTGACCGAGTTATAAATTTTCGAAGTTTCGGCCCAGATGAAATAATATTCAGCATTCAGGATTTTCGGTGTGTCACGCACTCTGAGCAAAAAACGAAGGCCTTTTGAATACCGTTTGAACTCAATACCTTCTGTGAAAATGTAGCCAACTCAATTTTTGAAATTTTGGCGCCGGAACCAGCTCGATACGATGAAAATCGACCAAGTTATAATTTTCTAAACATGACGCAAATAAACTTCTGTCACAAATTTTCTGTATGAAAATACTTGATAAATCCACATTTTTGAAGACCTTCTGATCGAAATTGGCTTCCAGCCGTGAGAGATGAAAACGTAGATAATGTCAAGACGGAATTTTGGCCACCGGAACGGGTTCAAAACGAGCCACGATCTTCAAGTTATGAATTTTTTAGCGCGTAAAAACTGCACTTTCAGCATACTTTTTCACCATATTTCTTCAAGAAAACTCGCACATTCGGATACCTTCTTTAAAGAATTGACTCTTGAGCCGAACCTGAATTTGAGAATATGTTATCAGAGATATCTTGGTGAAAGAATACCTGAATATGACGCGCCGGGTTGGACTTGTGAATTTTTCTTGAAATATTTTGAGAAATATGGGAGGGCAAATTTTGGGGTACAACAACAATGATGACATTTTCTCTGGACCGAGAACACCAATGCACATCAGAATGGGTAAGAGTCATCAACCGTTGGGACCACCTTGTACCTTGGTCATTCTTCAAGACAGATTGCGGAAGATGCGAAATAAACCACCTTGCAAGGATAGGAGTACAGCACATGAGAACACCTCTCTTTCTCATTGTTCGTGTGTAAAATGAGTGAAGGATGTCCCCAAGCAATGTTGGTATTGGATTTCTGGACAAGAAGATTTTGACGGCGTTGACATCTACCAATTGGTCAGGATTTGGGAACAAGACCAACCCGTAGATAAGGAGTGCCACAATCTCTTCAAAGGCTTGTAGGTCCAATGAGTTCCAACATTCTTGTGCCTTCTCAAACAAGAACTTTGCTAAGAATCCTTTGACGCCACTTCTGGTTTCCCAATGTCCCTTGATGTCGGATGGTTGTAGATGTAATGCTCGAGCAACATCCTCCGGCTTTGGTTCCTTTTCCGTACCGTTGAAGGGTAGTTGATTAAGGATAGGGATTCTTAGGAGTTGAGAAAACTCCTCCAAAGTGGGTACCAACTGATAATCAGGGAAAGTGAAGCAGTGGTGAAGAGGGTCAAAGAACTGGAATAGCACTTTCATCATGTCTTCTTCAATGTTGGTGTTGACTAGGCTGAGCAGTCTACCATGTCTTTCACTGAAGGATGAATTTTCCGGAATTCTTGAGGTGAGCTCCTTGAGTTGAGGAGATATTCTCACAAGGTAGACTTGAATGGTATTTCTGCGAGGAATTTCCATGACCTACAAAACAAGAACAAAGATGAAGATCCAAACCCTAGAAATGGTTAGTGAATGCATATGATGCTTCATGATGTTTATGATGTATGCACAAAACATATGCACAAGCAAATCACACAAAACCCTAGTTTCAGGCTTGCATGGGGTTTCATAGGTAAGTACCCTCTTGAGTGTAGTTGGCTTAAAAACCTGTCCTATAAATAGTAACCGGGTTCTAAGGAGCTCAATATCACTAGATTGTTTTCATTGTTCATTGTTTTGGTTTAGCCACTTAACTAACGACCAAAATATTCCAAGAAAACAACCCTCAATGAGTGTAGTATCGAGTATCTACCAACTTCGGACTGCACCAAAGCCGGTCATCTCACTACCCCTAATAAAAGGCCAAGATGGTCAAGTAAGGTTCTAGGTCATTAGTGCTTAGTGACATCACTCAGCGGCCTCGTACTCTCCTTGATTGAACTCAAGGGTTACCGGTACTCACAAATATGTCGCACTAATATAGCTATTGCTTCGACCGTGTCGGTATACCCCGCACAGTTTCCACAACGTATTGCTATCTATGAAATGTTTCCCAAAATCCGGGTGTAGGATTGCAAACCCAAACAATAGAGCCAAAGTATAAAGCAAACAAATCAATCAATTAGTCATGCAAGAGGGTGATCTAAGCCCTAAGGTTACTCCACTTATATAATTGTCCCCAGCAGAGTCGCCAGTTCTGTGATACGGTGGGAGAACTGACTAGGGTTTTGCGTTTGTTTTCGCAAATGTTTCGGTTAAGCAAGAGTCACCACCGACTTTTTATTTTATCCTAAGGAAAGGTTTAAAAAGCACAGCAAAAACCTTGGAGATTTTTCTTGGGTTCGGGGAGTAGATTATAGAAAGGGAAGGTATTAGCACCCTTTCTATCCATGGTTATCCATGGGCTCTTAGGTACTTGCTTAGATCAACTTTCCTTAGTTTTCAATTGTTTGAAATGGTGCTTGATGTGTGGTTTTGAAAATGTTTTGAAAAGATGCCTTGTATAGGCTACCCTTATAACAATTCTTTACTCGAATGTTTTACAAAAGGTGTTTTGTCTTTTAAAAAGATGTTTCAAGGTTTTTTGAAAGTTGGTTTTGAAAGTGTTTGTGAAGTGGGTTTTGAAAATAGGCAAGTGTTTTCTTTGCAAATTGACAAGTACTTAAGAGTTTATCTACCCTAAAGTTTTCTCAAAGATTTTTGTTATGTTTTAAGCCTTTTGACAATTTCGTTCCACCATTGCATTTGGTGGACAATCTTGTCTTAGGAGTTTGAAGGGACGGGCACAGGTCATCGTTTAGACCATAATTGCAATAGTGTTAAATGTCTTTGGGCAATTTTTCTTTAAAAAGGGACTTGATCATTCATTTAGGCAACATTTTGAGGGACTATGATCGTTTGATTGTTTGTTTTACCCAAAGAAATTCAACATGCAATATGGCCCAATTATTTGAAGGCAACAAAGTGGAATACCCTAGAGGTGCAAGTGTGAAATGTGTTGTCCATTTTCATGCTTATTTATCTTGAAGTTAGGTCCAACTATTTTGTTCGTTTTATTCGCATTCAAACCCTAATTCTAGCATGGTATGTTTAGAAAGTGTTAAAGTGCGAAATTTAAATTCCTACACTATTACAACACAATAATATGGGGAGGGGGGTACAATGTTTCAAATGGGGTATATTTAGACAAGAATTTAAACCTAACTATTACATCATTTTCTTTGAATATTTACAAGACAAATAATTGTATAATTAAATGGAAATTGAAATAAATATGCAAAATGTTAAAAAGGGAATTTTTATATGTATGGGAAAAAGATATTATTTATGTGAAATAAAAAGAGAAATAAAAAGGTATTATTTTTGGAGTATTTTCAAATTTAGGGCAAAATCCTAATTTTAATCAAAAGGGGATTAATTATTTAATATATATATATATATATATATATATATATATATATATATATATATATATATATATATATATATATATATATATATATATATATATATATATATATATATATATATATATATATATATATATATATATATATATAATATTTATTTATTTACATACAAAAATAAAATAAAATGTAGTATATTTATAAAAAATGTATTTTTTAGTATTAAATATTAAAAATAAAATATGTACATTTTTTTGGTATTTATATCCTAAGTGTATTAATATATACCTATTTATTTATATTATTTACAAAATATGTATTATATATATTAATTAATAGTATTTAATATTAGAATAAAAAAGTATTTTTTTTCTATAAAATATTTTCAGGAAGTAACAATAAGATAAAAATGTGTAAAAATATATTTGTGCTATTTTAGTATTTCAAACAAAGAGTATATATTTATTTATTTATGCACAAACTAAAAGAAAAATCAAATAAATACCTAATAAATTAAAAAATGATGAGAAAAAATATTTTTATATTTTTAATATGCTGAGAAAAAATAAATGAGTTAATTAAAAAAAGAAAAAGTCAAAAAAACATTAAAAATGAAGCAAATGGGCTCAGGGGTGTAAAACCAAAAAAAGTGGTGTGAATAAGAAAATAGCTCAGGCCCAGCCCAAGAAGACATTGTCTTCAACCTTCAGACAAAACCAGTTCAAAACGCGCGCCCTTCTTCTAAATCTTCTAACTCCTGATTCCTGGCTTATTAATGAAAACTTATAACACAAAAAATGTTCAGCATCAAGAGACGAATCCAACCATATGCAGAACTTAATCTAACTCTCTAAGATGAGGGAGAATTTCTTCTCCCCCAAATCCTAACCTAGATTTTCTGCCATTTTCAAACCTCAAATTCTCACAGCTCAAGCAAAAGAAATGAAAAGTAAAAACATGTACATGTTCAGTGGCATGAGTAGAACATTGTTTATTCACAAACTTAGAGCTAATGATGCTTAATAAGAGAGATAGAAGTTCACCAAAATACCTGTTCAGCTGAAGTTCTATCTGGCAATGAGGAAGCTTTCAGTGCAAGGTGATGATTGGAAAAGCTTCCTTGAGGTCCAGGGATGGTATTCCAATGTTTACTTTGTCTTGAAAGCTTTTGAATCGTGCTAGAGCACTTCACCTGCAAAACAAGAAACTGAAAATGGTGGAACTGGTTAGAGGGATTACAGGTCGTGTTTCAAGTCATGGTTAGCTTGCATAGATGCTAGGGAATGTATGTGAACTGGTTTGGGCAAGAGAGCTTGAGGGAAATGGAAGATGGCACTCAAACTGCAGGCCTGACCCTGTTTTTGCAGTTTGAAGATGATTCTGAGATTGGGAGTGTATGAGAGGTGTTAGGGTCGTGCAATAGCTTGGTTGAGATGTCTTGAGTGTGTTTCACAAGTTCACTTAAATCTTTTCAAGCTGATATGAGAGTTGGTATATGTTATGATGTGTTTCTTACACTTTAAGCAAGCAATGGTTACTTTGTGCCTCTAGCCTGTACAGGCCCTCATACTATGCTGCATAATCCCTCCTTGATCAGTGTGATTAACTCATAAACTTGTGCCAATTAGATATGGACTGTACTTCTTGGATTTGTAATTGGACATAAAGCTACCTTTTGCAAAAATGGAAGAAATGCTTTATCTATTTTGGGATTAATCCTTTATGCAATGCTAGAACACAAAGAACATGGCCTTGGCACAAAGAATATGCATTAAATTTATGAGTGTTGGATGGTTTAAGGACCTGTAATCAAGATATGCAAGCTGAGATTGAAATGCATAGTGTTATGAACATGTACATGGCCAAGAACAAAAGTGACTTTTTCCCATTTTGCAAAATTCGATTCTCCCTAACCATGAGGTTGTTTGAGAAGTTCTTGGACATTTTGGAAAGTTTGGAATGTGTACTACAATCCATCTTTGAAATGCAAATTGAAATTCTAAGTGGAAGTGTATGGAAAATGGCCTTGAAGTTGGGTAGAAAACCTTGTCAAAATAGGTTAAAATTTCACTAAGTTAAGAATGGTTTAGTGCCCTTATTCAAAAATTTGTAACTTGTGATACAAGCCTCAAATGGGAAAACTTTGTGTATCAAAGTTGTAGATTATGCAACAAGCTACAACTTTCATGTTTTGACTTTTGTTTGAATCCAAATGGATCTTGGTGAAAAAGTGGGGCAAAGTTGAGAAAAAATTAGGGTTTTTTATAACTTAGAAAAATTCTAAGTTATGAAAAATTCTAATTTCTAACCCTAATTTGCATTTTGTGATTCCTTGGTGAACAAGTTTCATGATTTGGCATGTTTTGATAAAAAATGAATCTTGACTCTTGATTTTGACCAAAAAGTCAAAGTTTGACTTTTCAGTATACAGTCAAAATTGATCAATTGACTGGGAAATTCAACTGTCAATCTTGTGTACTTGGGATCTTTTGAGTTTGTTGAGCATGTCAAGATAATTCCATGGGGTCCTTGAGTCCATATATGAGCTTGGTTTGCCATTGGCTAGGTCAAACAGTCAAAAATTGCCTTTGTGCAGTCAAAACCCTAAAAATGACCATTTTGCCCTTTTGGTGATCTGATCAAATTTCTTATGGAATTATGATCCAAACTTGATAAAATGGTCCATATGAGTTCATAATGTTGATGTGGGTCAATTTTCATGAGGTTTGACTGTCAAATGGCCACAGTTGACTTTTTTCCCCAATACAGCTGATTTCTAGGTCAACTGTCCAATTGACTGAGCAAAACTTGGAATCAAAGCTTGAAACTTGGTATGGATAAACTTGGGAGTCCAATATGAAGCATGAAAGTCATCTTAGGCACTTTAGGTCAAAACATCTTGGTGCAAACACAAACCCTAATTTGGGTCATCAGTGCAAGGAGAAGTCTTGAGCAGATGAAACCCTAACTGGATCTTGGGCTTCAAAGGTTTTGTGATGAGAAATCATTGAGAAATGGGAGGGCAAATTTTGGGGTACAACAGTCACCATCCATGGTGGTTAGGATCATGGCTCCTCCTGAGAACACATGTTTAACCACGAATGGCCCTTCGTACGTGGGGGTCCATTTTCCCCTGGGATCACTTTGAGGAAGGATGATGCGCTTGATTACCAGGTCCCCAACTTGATACTCTTGTGGTCTGACTTTCTTGTTAAATGCCCTGATCATCCGTTTTTGGTACGTCTGACCATGACAAATAGCAGCGAGTCTCTTTTCGTTAATTAGATTTAACTGATCAAGTCGAGTTTGGATCCAATCATCTTCGCTCAGATCTGCATCCTTCATTATCCGGAGAGAGGGTATCTGGACTTCAATCGGTAAGACTGCCTCCATGCCGTAGACCAAGGAAAAAGGAGTTGCCCCGGTTGACGTCCTTGCTGAGGTACGGTACCCATGAAGAGCAAACGGTAACATCTCGTGCCAATCTTTGTAGGTCACTGTCATCTTCTGCACAATCCTTTTGATATTCTTATTAGCTGCCTCTACAGCCCCATTCATCTTCGGCCGTTAGGGAGAAGAGTTGTGGTTCTGTATCTTGAATTGCTCGCAGAGATCAGTGATCATCTTGTTATTAAGATTGGTACCATTGTCCGTAATGATCCTTTCCGGGATGCCGTATCAACAGATCAGATTATGCCGAATGAACTGTGCCACGACGTTCTTGGTTACAGTAGCATAGGAAGCTTCCTCAACCCACTTTGTGAAGTAATCAATCGCTACCAGGATGAAGCGATGTCCGTTGGATGCTGTAGGTTTAATCTCGCCGATCATATCAATGCCCCACATTGCAAAAGGCCAAGGTGCAGTCAAGACATTCAGAGGGACTGGAGGAACGTGCACCTTATCTGCATAAATCTGGCACTTATGACATGTACGAGAATGTTGGTAACAATCAGCTTCCATTGTGGACCAGAAATATCCTACCCGAAGGATTTTCTTTGCCATGGTGTGTCCACTGGAATGCGTTCCGAAGGTACCTTCATGCAGCTCTGCCATGATCCTTTCTGCTTCAGTCTTATCCACACAACGCAATAAGGTCGAATCATGGTTTCGCTTGTACAGAATGCCATTGCTGAGGAAGAACTTTGCTGCGAACCTTCTCAAGAACTTCTTGTCGTTGACAGATGCACCTTCAGGGTATTCTTGAGCTTTCAAGCATCTTTTCACCTCATGATACCAGGGTTTCTCAGTTACTGTCTCAGCCTCAAGATCACAACAGTATGCAGGTTCGTCCAGTTTCCAGATAATGATCCGGGGAGCCTTATTGTCCCACTTGACTTTGAACATGGAAGACATCGTAGCTAACGCGTCCGCCAACTGATTCTCCTCTCTTGGGAAGTGTTCAAAAGTTATCTCCGTAAAATGGGGGATCAATGTCAACACACATTCTTTATAAGGAATAAGATTCAGATGTTTCATATCCCACTCGCCTTTGATCTGATTGATCACGAGAGCGGAATCTCCGAAGACACTCAGAAACTTGATCCTTAAGTCAATCGCAGCTTGAAGACCCATGATGCATGCCTCATACTCCGCCATATTGTTGGTGCAGTTGAAACATAGTCGGGCAGTAAGTGGAGTATGAGTGCCTTGAGGGGATATGATCACAGCGCCAATGCCGTTACCCAAGGCGTTCGAGGCTCCGTCAAAGTGCATAGACCATCGGGATCCTTTCTCAGGTCCTTCATCCGGTCCAGGTACTTCACAATCAGTCACTATCATGATGCTCTCGTCGGGAAATTCAAAGTTCATTGACTGGTAGTCATCTACTGCCTGATGTGCCAAATGGTCTGCCAATACACTTCCTTTGATAGCTTTCTGAGTCGTGCACTGGATGTCGTATTCTTTCAAGATCATTTTCCATCTTGCTATTCTCCCAGACAGAGCAGGCTTTTCGAATATGTACTTTATCAGATCCATATTTGAAATCAACAGAGTAGTGTGAGTCAGCATATACTGTCTCAGCCGGAGAGCAGCCCATACCAAAGCGCAGCAAGTTTTCTCGAGCAGTGAGTATCGGGTCTCACAGTCGGTAAACTTTTTGCTAAGGTAATAAATGGCATGCTCTTTTCGGCCAGACTCGTCATGCTGCCCCAGCACACACCCCATTGAGCTGTCAAGTACTGTCATGTATAGTATTAGAGGTCTCCCTTCAACCGGTGGCATAAGAATGGGTGGTTCTTGGAGATACTCTTTGATTCTATCAAAAGCGGCCTGACATTCATCATTCCAACGTACTACCTGATCTTTCTTCAGCAGCTTGAAGATTGGTTCACAAGTAGCAGTTAGGTGCGAGATGAACCGGGCAATGTAATTCAGTCGTCCTAGAAAACCTCTGACTTCTTTCTCTGTCTTAGGAACTGGCATCTCTTGAATGGCTTTAACCTTGGCAGGGTCCACTTGAATACCCTTGTCGCTTACGACGAAGCCTAACAACTTTCCAGATCTTACCCCGAAGGTGCACTTGTTTGGGTTCAACCTCAGCTTGTACAGTTTCAGGCGGTCAAACAATTTCTGCAGATGATCAAGGTGTTCCTCCTCAGTTTGAGACCTTGCGATCATATCATCGACATACACTTCAATCTCATGGTGGATCATGTAGTGGAATAAAGCAACCATGGAACGTTGGTAGGTTGCCCCAGCATTTTTCAACCCAAAAGGCATGACCTTGTAGCAGAAGGTGCCCCATTGAGTAACAAAGGTAGTATTTTCCATGTCTTCAGGAGCCATCTTGATCTGATTGTAACCTGAAAAGCCGTCCACGAAGGAGAACACCTTGTGCTGAGCCGTGTTGTCAACCAGAATGTCGATGTGAGGTAGGGGGAAGTCATCCTTGGGGATGGCCCTGTTCAGATCCCTGTAATCAACACACATTCTGACCTTACCATCTTTCTTTGGTACCGGCACCACATTGGCAACCCACTGAGGGTAAGAAGTCACTGCTAGAAAACCGGCATCAAATTGCTTCATAACCTCAGCTTTGATCTTCTCGGACATCTCTGGACGCATACGGCGGACCTTTTGCTTAACCGGAGGGCAGTCTTCCTTGGTAGGCAGGTGATGAACCACAATGTCGGTATCCAACCCAGGCATGTCTTCGTAGGACCAGGCAAAGATCTCCACATAATCATATAACATCTAAACCAACCGTTGTTTCACGCTGAGCTCTAGATTGGCACCAATCTTAACTTCTTTTCTATCTGTCTCAGTACCCAGATTTACCGTTTCCACTGGCTCTTCACGTGGTTGAATGGCCCTCTCTTCCTGGAGTAACAGTCTTGCAAGCTCACCAGACACTTCGCAATCATCTTCACCTTCGTCTTCGGCTAAGTTGATCGAATTTTCGAAGTCATAACTGGCAGTAGCAGAGTCGTTACCAGTGAGATCCAGAGTGGATTGGAACCTGTATGAGTGAGTGTGTGTAAATACAGTTGTTTTGCAATATAAAGAAAGGAAAGAAAGAAAGGGAGCACAAGATTTGAAATGCGAAAATACGTCCAATGTCTTTATTCATGATATATGGAAATGACAAATAATAAGCCCTCACAAATGAAGCCACGATGCCCCGGGTAAGACACCGGGCCATAAAGTTTCAATTTATTGTTCATTACAAAATAAAAACAAAGGAATTCATTACTGCATAACAAAAGTAACAGGTATGTGGTCTTTTATGGTCCAATTGTTCAGTCCACCATCGGTCGTCGGGTAGATCCAGCTATCGAACTCTGATTCCTCCACATTGCTTTCTATAGCATTCACTCCCGGGTTGGTGATGAACACGGGAGGTCTTCCGGTCCTTGCTTTGTGCACAGCCCTCTGAGCCTCTGCAATAAAACCCAGCCCAAACTTGTCAGTCTTTGGTGTAAAATCAGGGAGCCTGCCCCAGTTAGCACATTCACCTTTCTCAATTACAGCCCGGGCGTCCTTTAAGGAGGCCATCTTCAAAGGAAAGTCTTCTTCAACCACTGTCTCAGCCGACACCAATGTTGGAGGTACCTCTTCAAAATGTTGAAAGGAGGTTTCAATAAACTCCCCGTCCATCTCAATATACCGGAAGGAGTTCAAATGACTAACCATGTACTCTTCCTCCCCCTGCACAGTAACAATCTTCCCTCTGACGGGGTACTTGAGCTTCTGGTGTAGAGTGGAGGTCACCGCCCCAGCTTTGGGAATCCAAGGTCGACCCAGCAAACAGGAATAAGATGGACGGATGTCCATCACATAGAAAGTTGAATCAAAGACTTGGGACCCAACACGAATCAGAATATCTACCTCTCCATGAACCATCCTCTTCGATCCATCAAAGGCTCGGACGATGATGTTGCTAGGCTTCAACTCCAGGCCCTCACAATCCAACCGGTCTAAGGCCTTCTTAGGCAATACATTCAGGGAAGAACCGGTGTCCACCAACACGTGTGCGAGAGTAGTGCCCCTGCATTCAATGGAGACATGCAGGGCATCATTGTGGTTTTTTCCCTTAGCGGTAAGATCAGCATCCGAGAAACCCAAACCATTGTCAACTGTCAAATTGGCCACACAGTCAGTGAATTGATCTGCAGATGTCTCTTGTGGCACATAGGCCGTCTTTAGAAATGAAATCAGGTCCTTGGCGTGGGCCTCTGAGCACAGCAGCAATGATAGCATAGAGATCTTGGAGGGGGTATGTCCCAGCTGTTCAACGACGTTGAAGTCGCTCTTCTTGATTATCTTAAGAATTTCCTCGATCTCTTGCTGGGAGGCTTCAACATTCACAGTCTTCGGTGCCTCCATCCGGGCAGGCTCATCATCAATCCCTTTGCCCCGAGCATCAGAGGACTCGGCAGCAGGGCTAGGAACTGGCTCAGAAGTGGAAACAGGCGCACTTGCAGGTGTTATTATAAGAGGTCTTCGGATAACTGGTGGCGCAATGTCAGGCGAGAAGAGCCTGCCACTGCGAGTAACTTTGGCGGGACCAGTGATGTTACTGATACTGGTACCGGTGTTGAACTCCTGCTTCACTCCAAGCACATACACATCTGCCCCATAGTGCCATGGGACAGCCTTATCAGACTTGTAGGGGATTGGCCCCGGAACAGTAATGGTTATAGGTGCAACAGACAAGATTTTGACTGGCTTCCTCGGGGGAGCCTTGGCATGATTGTTGAAAATTGTGACGACGGATACTTCTTCAGCGGGAACAAAAGGAACAACGGTCTTTTTGAATAAAATCTCCTTGCTATCCATCAGGCTTTGGATGCCTGACTTTAGCAACGGATAACCAGTAGGGGAAACAGCGCATATAAGGCAACCCTTGCTACAACCCGGAAATAAACCGGCCAGCAGCAGGTTCCTCTTAACAGTCAACAGAGGGGTAGCAACATCCTCCACAGAAACGGCATACAAGTCTTCCTCAATGGCATTTACTCCATGCTGGGGCATAGGAGCGGTCACAACGTTTGGCCTTTCAGGTGCCTCAAATTGTATTTCTTTCGCATCAATAAGGTCTTGAACCTTATTTCTCAGGGCCCAACCATCATCAGTAGAATGCCCCGGGCTATCAGAGTGATAAGCACAGCGGGCATTGGGATTATACTTGGGGGAGTTTATGTTCACCACCTTCGGAGCTTCTCTGACGGTTACCAAGTTGGTCGATAGCAATTGTGGAAAGATTTCTGACAAGGTCATGCTCAGCCGAGTGTATTCTCTTCTGGGTCTCTCACCCCTTGGTTGGTTAGGTTGCCAAGGAGCGGCAGCAGGCTTAGCAATTACCACCGCGTTGACAGCTTGGCGGCGTTCTGGTTTATTCTGCCTTCTAGGCCCATACACAGCACTGGCTTCCTTCTTAAAAGGCTTTTTCTCAGAACTTGAGGATGCACCTTTCTAAATCTTCCCTGATTTCAGGCCAGCTTCTATCCTTTCCCCAGTCAGAATGAGATCTGTAAACCCTGCAGACGAATTGCCAATGAGATGATTAAAGAACGGCCCGGAGAGGGTCCCCAAGAACATGTCTACAAGCTCACGGTCGGTTAATGGTGGCTGCACCCTGCCAGCCAGGTCCCTCCACTTTTGCGCATACTCTTTAAAACCTTCTCCCGATCCTAGCGACATACCCTGGAGTTGGGTACGTGTAGGAGCGAGGTCGGCATTATATTGATACTGCTTGTAAAAAGCAGTAGCCAAATCCTCCCAGTTACGAACCTTGGTTCCATCCAGCTGATAGAACCATTCGAGATGAGTCCCTGAAAGACTCTCCTGGAAGAAATGGATCCACAAGTTCTTGTCCATAGTGTATGGTTGGATCTTCCGCACATAAGATCTGAGATGTAGCTTAGGGCAGGACGCCCCGTCATACTTAGCGAAAGATGGTGCTTTGAACTTGTGTGGGATGACCACACCAGAAGATAAACCCAAGTCTCCGAAATCCAAACCAGGCACTTGTTGAATTTCCATGGCATTCAGACGGTCTTCCAACTGTTTGTACTTGTCTTCATCTGGAGGATACTGCTCCTCCTTAAAGTCAGTCTCGTTGTCAGAGACTACCGGGCTAGGAACCCTTCCCCCCTGGGGACTGCCTTTTCCCACAGAAGAACCAGCTTGATCAACCTCATTCTGCAGCGTGTTACCAAACCTCCGGCCCGTGTTGAATAGTACAGTTCTCTTCTTCTTTTTCTTCTTAACCAGCAGGGCCTTCAACTCCTCCTGACCTTGGGCCAAACTCATGATCAACTCTTGTAATTGGGCGTTCTGAGCCTGAAGGGCCTTGATGGACTGCTCGGTAGATGATTCAGGGTTCATGATGCTGAAATAAACAGCGAAGAAAATTAAGCAACCTGAAAGGAAGAGTACCTGCTATGCACATGATGCATGATATGCGTTTATGCAATGCATTCAAGGGTTCGAAAGTTCAAATTTGTTGTAGACAAAAAAGGAACACACGTTATCATTAAGAAATAATTGTTCAGTACATCAAGGCCTCGTGGGCAAAATATTACAAAGTAAATCAATCCCAGAAGACACTACGCATCCTCTTTGGAGCAATGTAAGTGTTGAGAGTCTTTTCCTCGTGCAGTAGGCGGGTGAGCTCCAAGACCTTCTTTTCACTAGCATGTAGACTGGACTCAAGAGAATTTTGTTCTTCCTTAAGCTGAATCCAGCTCTTCTGCATTTCTTCCCAGGATGTAGGCATATCAGGATGTTGAATGGTGTAGGACACCTCACCTTCCACAACTGGCTCTTTGATCACAGGGAGAACATGAGGATATGGCATCACCAACTTCTAGGAGCGGGCTCGTACCCACTTGAGATAAGGCTCCAACGTGATGGAGTTTTTGTGCCCTAGTGTCTTGCTGTCTATCTTGTTGGGCATCCTCTAAGCTCTGATAAATCTCTGGCGAAGTCCTTGGGCATCATTGTCAAAGTCAAAAACTATGTCAGGAATTAACATGTCATGAGGGCCGTCCCTCCGAGCATAACCAAACTGTCTCCAAGACAGACATGGGTTGTAAGTAATACCTCCTCTGATTCCAAGTAAAGGAACATTAGGGTACTCCCCGCAACGATCAATGATAGTGACATCCTCTCTGGACCGAGAGCACCAATGTATATCTGCATGTGTAAGAGTCATCAATCGTTGTGACCATCTCAAACCCCGTTCATTCTTCAAAACTGATTGTGGAAGGTGCGAAATAAACCACCTTCCCAGGAGAGGAGTGCAACACATAAGAACACCTCTTTTTCTCATGGTTCGAGTGTAACATGAGTGAAGGATGTCCCCAAGCAACGTAGGTATATGATTCTTGGACATGAAGATCTTGACGACACTGATATCTATAAGCTGATCTGGATTCGGGAACAACACCAATCCATAGACAAGGAGGGCCACAACTTCTTCAAAGGCTTGTAGGTCAAGGGAGTTCCAACATTCTTGGGCCTTCTCAAACAGAAACCTGGCTAAGAACCCCTTGATACCACTTCTAACTTCCCAATGTCCCTTGATGTCAGAGGGTTGTAGGTGTAAGGCTTTAGCAATCTCTTCAAGTTTGGGTTCCTTTTCCGTACCGTTGTAGGGTAGTTGACTAAGGATAGGGATCTTCAGAAGCCGGGAGAACTCTTCCAATGTAGGCACCAGTTGATAATCCAGGAAAGTAAAACAGTGGTGTAGAGGGTCAAAGAACTGGAAGAGGACCTTTATCATATCTTCCTCAATGTTGGTGTTGACCAAGATGATGAGTCTTCCATGCCTCTCACTAAAAGAAGAGCTCTCGGGAATCCTGGATATAAGTTCCTTAAGCTGAGGAGGGATCCTTACAAGGCTGATCTGAATTGTCTTTCTGTGGATAGTTTCCATGTCCTACAAAACAAGAACAAAGATGAAGAATCGAACCCCTGAAATGGTTAGTGAATGCATATGATGCGGCATGATGTTATGATGCAGCATGATGTTATGATGCTATGATAAAAACACACCACAAGTATTCACAAAAGCAAACATGGTAAAGCACACAAGTCACACCACAACCCTTAGAGTTTAGGCCTGCATGGGGTCTGGGTATTACCCTCTTGAAGTTGGTGGGCTCAAAAGCTGTCCTATCAGAAGTAACCGGGTTCTAAGGGTCCCAATATCATTGGATCGCTTTCATTGTTCATCGTTTCGATTTAGCCACTGAACCGGCGACCGAAATATTCCAAGAAAACAACCCTCAATTGAGTGTAGTATCGAGTATCAACCAACCTCGGACTGCACCAAAGTCAGTTATCTCACTACCCTAAAGAGGCCAAGATGGTTCAATTAAGGTTCCTAAGGTCAGTTGATGCTTCACGACACCACGCGGTGGCCCCGTACTCTCCTTGACTGGACTCAAGGGTTACCGGTACACACCAAAGTGCCACATCAACGTAGCAGACTGCTTCAACCATGTCGGTATACCCCGCACAGTTCCCTCACAGCCTTGTTGCTACTTTCTAAGAAGGTATCCCCCAAATCCGGGTTAGGATCTATAGAACTCCCAAGACAGTACCCACAATTTAAAGCAAACAATTCAAAGCAATTGAAAACACAAGTGATCTTAGTCCAAAGGTACACCTCACTTTAAAGATATCCCCAGCAGAGTCGCCAGTTCTGTGATCGGTGGATCTGGAACTGACTGTTTAACGCTGGTTCACGAAATGTCGCGGAAGCAAGAGTCGCCACCGTCTTTTATTTTCTCCAACATGGACAGGACAAAAGCACAGCAAAATTCCTTATGTGATAGTTTCTCGGTTCGGGAGGTAGATTTATAGAAAGGGAAGGTGTTATCACCCTTTCTATCCATGGTTATCCACGGGCTCTTAGGTACTTGCTCATTTGTGTTTTCAAAAGTGTTTGCTTTTCAATCGTGAGTGGGTTTGAAAAAGTTTCTTTGAAAGTTTTGGAATAACTCTTGTATCAGTCCTCAAGTGTGTTTGAAAAATTGTTTTGAAAGCTTTTCGAAAAGTGTCGGTGTGAAAAGAGTTTTTCAATTTGTTTTTGAATAGAGCAAGTATCTATGAGTCATCTACCTACCCTAAGGAATTAGGCTGTGTAAATGTCCTTAAGGTAGTGCCATCCCACCATTGAGAGGTAGGTAGCACCACCATTGGAGGTGTTCGGGTCAATTCGATTGTTAGGGACAGTGTGGTCACCAGAGCAACAGTAGGACACCTTAGAAGCTACCCTTATGCCATTGATCATGGACATAAGGACTTACTAAAACGTCATATACTCGACGACCACATTTCGAAGGCAACAAGTGAGGCGTACCCTAAGAGTGGTGTGTGAATTTGTGTGTTGTTTTCAGTTTAGCATTTATCTTGTACATGTATCATGGTGATCTACGCTTGTTTTTAATTTAGGCCATACATTCTTTCAGGCAAAGTTTAGAATTTAAAAGTGCGGAAATTAAATGCGGAAAGTAAAATCCTACGCTATTACAAGGCGCGGATCTATACATCGCCAAATTAACAAAGACCCGTTTGGAAATAAAAATGCGGAAAGTAAAACCTAGTTACTATTACATGGCTTGAGCAATTACATAATATTCACAATAAAATAAGAATAAATGCGCGAAAGAATTAAAGTTGAACGTTCGTGGGCGTTGGACCCTTTTGAAATTAAATTGAAATTAAATTGAAACTAAAGTTATTTAATTAAAAGAAAAGAAATGTTTTTTATGTTTTCGGTATTTAATGAAAATAAAGAAAAGGATTAAAATTATAGTTTAACGAAACCCTAATTCTAAATTATTTTTAATTATTAATGAAAAAGTTAAAGTTTAAAACCTAATTTACACTAATTAATTATTTTACATATTTATTTACAAAAGTAGTAATTAATAATAATAATGAGAGAAAATTATTTATTTAAAAAAATGAAAAGGTAAAAAACCCTAATTCTACTTATTTTATTTATTAAGAAAAATGTTAAAATTGAAACTTAAATTAACTAAATTAATGGTTAAAGTTTATTTACAAAATAAATTAATAGTGAATTAAATATTAGTTAAACATATTTTTGGATTTTTGATTTTTGGTTTTATTATGAAAAGAAAATTATTTGAAGTGAATTAAATAAAAATGATTAAAAGAACTAGAAAAAGAAAAGAAAAGAAAATTAAAAATATACAAACATTGGGGGGTGTCTGGCCCATTTAGGAGGTTTGTTTGAAGCATTCTTGGCCCATCACAACAAAGGCCTGCTTGACTTTCTGTGCTTGCGTGTGGACCCATTGACTGAGGTACATGGTAGACATCCTTCGGCAGCCTTCAGATTGACCATCCTGCTTATGTGGCAAGCTAGCATGTGAATGCGTATGATGGACCTTTGGCTAGAAACTGCATAGAAACATGTTAAGGGAAAAAATATGAAATATGTGGGGGGACCTGGGAATCGAACCTAGGTCCCAGCGTTTACCAAGCAAATGCCTTGCCAGTTGAGCTGTTTGCGCGCTTTGAATATAGAATGGAAAACAAATAATATAATACAAAACAAGAATTAATGATACACAACCAAAAGAACGCGCCAGATTTTTGAATTGTCCAACCATAAGATGACACACATGCGTCTTCTTCGTTTTGTACCTGAAAATATAATCAAATAGCGGGGGTTTTAAACCCCCACTAAACACAACCAGAAAAAATAGCGATTAGCAGATGGACAAATATAAAAAGGGCGCGAGGTATGGGTTTGTTTCGTCTTCATGTCACGAATTCAATGGTACCAGTTTGAAGGTCTAATTTTTCCATATGAAGAAACCCCTAATTTAGAGCTCCTGAAACCCTAATATCCATCAATGGCAGATCTTGGTTCAAGCATTGTTATTTCAATTGAATGGTACCATTCGCTTCAGAACATCAATATTAGTAAGAATCAACATTTAAAACGTATGAATAATGCATGAGAATTAAAAAACGATAATGGACATGTTCATGAAAAGTGCAATTCGGTTCTACCAATTCTTGGAGTCTATGGACCTGTTCTTGATTGCAAATGCTTCCTGGATGTCTTGGCAATGTATTGGAACGCTTTTCAAGCCTTGAATCATCCTGTAACTATGAATTCAGTTTTCAAATTTTAGGTGAAAATTTACAATTTGGTTATGCAATTCTGAGCAGCTTTTCGTGTCCAATGGAATAGGGTTATGTTATGCCTTTGTAGGTGAACGAAATTAGGTTAAAAAACCAAGCCCAATGTCCATGAATTTATGATTCTAATATTTGATTTTTTCACATCTTTTTTCAATCTTTTTTCATGCCAATCCTTGCCAATTGTGGAAGATATTGCCTAGTTAATTGATGCACGAAATATTTAGCTCATAATGAGTGAATTTGCTGCACAAAAAGATTTGATAAGTGTTATTTGATATTTTTTCATATTTAAAACTAATTAAATGAATTAATAATAATAATAATTCAAATAATTAATCAAAAATAAGAAAATAAATCCCTTTGAGGTCAATGGGTCGTGCATAGCCTTTGGGTAATGATTCATGGAAGAAATTGAGGCCCATTAGCATTTTTGAAGCCTTTTGTGCAAAGTTGACTTTCCAAAATTCCCAAAATTTCCCAACTTCTCCAAGACATATCTTGCTCAATTTTTAAGCTTTGATCATGTTCTTGGACATTTTGGAAAGGTCTTGAAGTCCTCTAACCAATGCTTTTTGTCCCATATCATTTTGATTTACCAATCTCAAATTATGGTCTTTGACTTAAAGTGCCTTTTTGTTGACTTTTGAAAATGACCTATAATGTTGAAATTGATAACTTTTTGTGAGATAATTTCTTGGACTTGAAGTGTGAAGATGAGTTGTAGGAAATGTCATTCTCTTCAAAATGAGCTTTGGATGGGATTTTTCTGATAAACCATGAAGAAGTTATTCCCTGGTCAATTTGCAGTTGACTTTTTCAACTGTCCAAAAATAGAAACTTTTGCATCTTGAGACTTTTTAAGCCATGCTTTGAGAATCATGATCAAGAATTGATCAAATGATGTTTGTGGCTTCAAAATAAGATGTTGACCAAAAATTTTGACTTTTGACTATCAAATGACCATTTTACCCCTGCAGTTGACTGTGGAGCATTTAGGGTTTTTGACTGTGCAATTTGATGCTGTGAGTCTTGAAACTTGGCATATGAATGCTTGACAATGTATATAGGCATGTGGGACTTGTTTGGACCCTTGAAAACTTCAATTTATTTGCAAGAACCAAAACCCTAATTTTGACTGTGTTAGGAGGCAATTGTACTGTGCAACCCTTGAGAGATTTTGAAGCTTACTCTTGGCAAATCTTGAAGAATATGGGAGGGAAAATTTTGGGGTACAACACACGCATTGAGCCATTCGAAGGAGACATATAGTTACTGAATACAAGCTTGTATTATGATGTTTCTTGGTCCTACATGTGCCCAGGCCTTTTATGCATTAGCATTCGAAGGTGGTGACAAAAGAGGTTTTCGATTGGCCAGATTGAAGTTTTTGTTTGAGTTGTTTGAATCAAGCAGCTAGGGCAAGTAGACTCAATCGAAGAAGCCCTGATGAAGGAAACTCTGAACTGAATCAGAGCCATTCGAAGGAGGAAATCAAAGCCATTTAAAGGAGCTGAATCAGAGCTATTCGAAGGAGGCAATTAGAGTCATTCGAAGGAGGGCATTCGAAAATTAAATGTGTCCAGGTTCATAGAAAATTCAAAAAGGGGACAAGAAGCCATGTCTTTGGAAAAGTATTCATAGTGATATTTATGGCCTTAAAACACCAACTTAATGGGTGTTTATTCCTTTGTCCTCCTGTCCCCTCCATCCCCTCTATATAAGGATACCACATACGTACGCACACAAAAGGGGAGACATAACCCTAGGGGAACCATACACACATATTATTTTACACGTATACACAGCCTAAGAGAAGCACACCAAAAAATCTCAAAACTCAACAAGATCACACCACACTTGTTCTCTCCCCTTTCGAATCCAAGAGCATCCAGAAACTCTAGTCCCCCACACAAGTTTCAGTTTTAAGCAAGGTAAGTCCCCTTGACCATGCATCTTTCGTTTCAGCATGACATGTAAATAGCCCTGTACTTACTTTTCGTTTCAGTATAATATGTAGATAGCCTGTTAGTTGTGTTTTTGGTTCCTTCCCTCTTGGTTTGTTTGCTTTTCTTATTGGAACTAACATGTACAGATTCAAACAAAAGACAAAAAGAGTGTGAATGAAGGATATGCACTCATGATGCTGCGCAGGTCCATGTTACTTCATATTCTAAATCGAAAGAAGCAGAGGAGTTTGCAGTCGAAGGTTGCTCATGCCCACTCCCTGGCTCAATCGAAAGAAATAGAGAAGGTGCAAATCGAAGGTTTCCCATACCATTCCCAAACTCAGTCGAAGGAGGCAGGAAAAGGTGCAAATCGAAGCTTGCTCACGTCAATTCTCAAGCCCAATAGAAATAAGGCAAAAGAAGGGTGAATCGAAGGAGTCCATGGCCTGGATCGAAGAATTCATTTCTCTTATTTATTTTTATTCTTTGTTTTTATATTTTTCTTGTCTTTCGATTTGGCTATAATAACGTAGGACCCTTACTTTCTGCATTTTTACTACTTTTCATATTAACTGCTAGATGTATGACTAATAGGATTGTATGGAAAGACTAATAACAAAATGCTAACAAACCTAACAAGAAAGAAAAAAATAACTAAACATAACACACATTAGACATATACACTTATAGGGTACCCCACTTTGGTTGCCTTCAGAAATAAAACAGTTATGTCCCTCGAGACAGGGACGCTTTAGTAAAGACCCATAAATTAAAATACCATAGTCCCTCGATGACCCTACAGTTGCCTTTTGATAAGTGATCTAGTCCGTAAATAATATTGCTAAAGCGTCTCCACATGTTGCCTTTATGACTGTACATCCCTTCGAATGTCCCTCATACATCCAACGATGGAGCTTCTTATCAATCAATGGTAAGATAGAAACATCTAAAGGAGGAGGAAAAGAACAAAGACCTTTTGAGTAGGTAGAACACTCATAGTTACTTGCTTTCTCATAACAAAAAAACCATTTACAGACCAACACTTTCAATTGAAACATTTTCAAAAGTCAAAGCCCTTTGTACGCATTCTTATAGAGACAAGAATCGTTACAAAGGCACTTTTCAAAATCACTTTCAAAAACATCTTCCACAAACAAACACTTATTTAAACTATTTTCAAAACCAACACTTTGTACACATTCTTGTAGAGACGAGAATCATTACAAAGACGTTTTCAAAATATTTTCAAACCCACACCACAAGCACATTTTCAAACAAAAGCAAGTGATCTAGGAAGCAACTAAGAGCCCGTAGAAAACTACGGATGGAAAGGGTGCTAACACCTTCCATTTCCATAATCTACCCCCTTACTCATAAAATTCTTGAAAAGGTCTTTTTTCTGTTCTTTTCACCCTTTCCTTAATTTGGATAAAAGAAAATTCGGTGGCGACTCTTGCTTACCGCAACATTTGCATACACAAATGCAAAACTAGTATTAGCAGTCGGTTCTGCCACCGTATCACAATTTATAATAAAGAGATTGAATTTGATCCTCCCGAGACCCCCAAAGTGATTACCACTCTTATGCCTAAGCACAACAAAGGCATTAGTGGTATTGATGATGTTTTGTATGTTTCAACTGTAAGTGACTTGACTACTCCCCTCTTGATTATTAAGAATAATCTGTTGCAAGCCTTTTTATTTCCGGGTTGAATTGAAATATGTTATTGCTGCAAAGCCCAACCCAATGGTTGTAAACTGCTGAAAGAAGGTATTCATCGTCTGATGGATAACCATATAATTCTAATTGAGAATACTCCTTCTATTGAGAATTCGTTTCAAGACTTGGAGCTTAACGAGGTATCTATAATTTATGTGAAGATTAAGGCCCTGTAAGGATCATTGCAAAAGGCCCTGTAAAGATCAAGGCTGAACCTAGAGTTGCTCCTCTAATAATCACTGCACCCGGACTAATCCCATACTCCTCAGCCAAGGTTGTCCCTTGGAATTATGGGGCTGACGTCTACTACCATGACGTCAAGCAAGAACCATTGACTTTTGAAGGTGATAGTACTGAAGTTATTGATCCCAATGTTGAAAATATTGTCGGGACCAGTAAGGTTACTAGAAGCGAAAGGGTTTTCTCTCCAGAAATCTCTCTGGAGACTGTTGCTACACCAGTTTGTGTTACAGCTACTGAGCCAACTCCCAAGACTCGAGGCAAAGGATAAATGAATGAGCCTGCCTAGACGGAGGCACCAAAGAGGTTACTGCTAAAGATACCTCTAAGAGAGAAGTGGAGGAGGTACTGAAAATCATCTGAAAAAGTTACTACAAAATTGTTGAACAGCTGAGACAGACTCCCTCTAGGATATCCATGTTATCTCTATTATTGTACTCAGAAGCCCATGTGTGATCGGTGGATCTGGAACTGACTGTTTAACGCTGGTTCGCGAAATGTCGCGGAAGCAAGAGTCGCCACCGTCTTTTATTTTCTCCAAATGGAAAGGACAAAAGCACAGAAAAATTCCTTATAGAGATTGCTCTCGGTTCGGGAGGTAGGTTATAGAAAGGGAAGGTGTTAGCATCCTTTCTATCCATGGTTATCCATGGGCTCTTAGATACTTGCTCATTTGTGTTTTCAAAATGTTTGTTTGCTTTTCAACTGTGGGTTTTAAAAAGTTTCTTTGAAAATTCCAGTTCGACTCTTGTATCGGTCCTCAAGAGTGTTTGAAAAATTGCTTTCGAAAGCTTTTGAAAAGGTGTCGGTGTGAAAAGTATTTTTGATTTATTTTGAAATTAGAGCAAGTATCTAGAGTTGTCTACCTACCCTAAGGAATTCGTCTGTGTAAATGTCCTTTAAAGTAGTGCCATCCCACCATTAAGAGGTAGGTAGCACCACCGTTGGAGGTGTTCGGGTCAATTCGAGGTTCGGGACATGGTGATCACCAGAGCAATAGGAAGACACCTTAGAAGCTACCCTCATGCCAGGTTCCCGGATCATGAGGACTTACTAATACATCCTCTACTCGACGATCACCTTTCGAGGCAAGGCAACAGTGAGGCGTACCCTAGGGGTGGTGTGTGCGATTCGTGTGTTGTTTTCATTTGCATTTATCTTGTCATGTTATTGGTGTTCTAACGCTTGTTTTTATTTTGTCCATACATTCTTTCATGCTTTTGATTAACAGTTAAAAATATTGCGGGAATGTAAAAATCTAAAGCTATTACAAATGGCGCGGGTCCACATCGCCAAAATTAACCAGGACCCGATTTAACAGAAGAAATAAAGAACAAAAGAATTAAAAGAATTAAAAGTGCGAGAAGTAATTAAATACATGGCTTCGGGAGAGATACATGAATATTTAAACGGAATAAAATAATATGCGAATTAATAATTAAATCGAAACGAGGGCGTTGGACCCTTTTTGCAAAATTAAACTAATGAGGAATTAATTAAAATTAAAAGAAAGAAAGAACTTGTTTTTTTTTGGTATTTTAGTATTTTAGGATTTACATGAAAAAAGAGAATTAATTAAAATTAATACTAACCCTAATTCTAATGGATTTTAATTTATTAAGAAAATATTGAATTTTAACCTAAATTAACCCTAATTTTTTATATACAAATTTAATTATAAAAATAAATAAATAAATAATGTTAAATATTTGAAAGAAAAATAAAAAGGATGAAAAATTATTAATTAACCCTATTCTATGTTTTTTTTAGATTTTTTTTATTAAAAGAATTAAAATTGCAAACCTAATTTAAAACTAAATAATTATATACAATTTATTTATGAAAATACTTAAAATAAAATATTTATTGTTTCTCTCTTTTTTCTGATTTTTATGAGTTTTTTATATTTTGTGAAAATAATAAATTAACTAAAAGAATAATAATTAAAAGAAGATAAAAATAATGAAAAGATAAAAAATAACAAAATTTTGCAAACCTTGGGGGTATCAGTCCCCAGATGGGAGGTATAGCCCAAATAACGCTGGCCCATTAGCATGGTCCGTTTGACTTTTGCTGGACGCGTGTGATGCGTTGACTAGGACTTAGTGTGTTCACCAATTCTCAGCCTTTGGATTGACCCTGATATGCAAGTGGACGGTTTGATCTGGATGGCGTATGGTACGCTTTGATATTGAACCTGTACGTGAATTCTTATTGAAAAATAATATGGACGTAATGTAGACCTGGGGCTTGAACCCAGGTCTTGGATGTTAATACACACATGCCTTTCCAGTTGTTCTAGACGCGCTTTCTGTAATTTAAACAACAAACAAATAATATAAAAAGAACAATTGCGTTAGTGATTCAAAACGCGCGAATTTCAAACCAGCCTATCACATCTTGCCACGAATTCATCTTCTTCGCGTAGTTTTATTTTCCTGAAACAAAAGAAACATGGGCAACGGTTTTCACGCGTTGCCTAAGATAGTATATCAGAAAATAGCGATTAGCCCTAGGGGCTCTATAAATTAGGCGCGAGGGTTCCATTGTCTTCGTCCAAATGCGCTGATCACAACCATGGCACTGTGGTGTTCTAATTTTGCTGTATCTTAAAACCCCTAATTCAAAACTCTGCAAACCCTAAAACTTGGCAATGGTGAAATCGTCTACAATGCATAATAATCCAATCAAACGCATGGGTTAGCTTCAGAATAGTATAAAGAATGTAAATCACATATTAAAACTTGTAAAAAACGCATGAATTGATATGCACGATCATGAATTTTATTTGAAACAGTTGGACTCCACTGTACCAATTCCGGGCGTTTTGATGAATGTTCTTGATTGGGATACGTCCTATAATGCTTGAGGAAGCTAATGAGATAGGTTTTGAGGCTTGAATCGATCTCTAAGTGAGTTTTCAGAATTGAGTTTTTTCACAAAAATTTCAAGTTTGATTGTTAGGTTTTTCAGCAGCTGCGTGTGTTAGATGATTAGGTTTGTGTTTAGGCTTTTGTATTGAGTCCATTAGGTCAAGAAAAACCAAACAAATCAATTGCATTCATGGTTTTTGGAAATTTGATTTTCAATATCTCTTTCAATCTTTTCCATGTGCTTTTTGATACAAATCAGCTCCAATCTCTCCAAATCTTTCCATATTGGGATATGCACGAATTATTGAGAATAAAACATGTACAAAAAGATTGGAAAACTTAGGTTAACATTTTTCATATATTTTATTTGATTTAAATGAATTATTATAAATAAAAATTCAAATAAATAAATAAAAAATGAATAAAGACTTCCCTTTGGGCCAAGTGGTCGTGCACATGCCATGGATGATGAATTATGGAAGAAAAATGGGCCCATTAGCAATTTTAGGTCATTTGAAGTAATGTTGACTTTTCAAAATATCCAAAAATGTCCCAACTTCCACAAGGCATAACTTGCTCAATTTCTAAGCTTTGCTCATGTTCTTGGACATTTTGGAAAGGTATTTGAGTCCTCTAACCAATGCCTTTGATCCCATGTCATTTTGATTTACCAATCTCAAGTTATGGCCTTTGACTTAAAGTCCCTTTTTGTTGACTTTTGAAAATGACCTATAATGTTGAAATTGATAACTTTTTGTGAGAGCATTTCTTGGACTTGAAGTATGAAGATGAGTTGTAGGAAATGTCTTTATCTTCAAAATGAGCTTTGGATGGAATTTTTCTGATGATCCATGTGAAAGTTATGCCCTGGTCAACTTACAGTTGACTTTTTCAGCTGTCCAAATAAGGAAACTTTTGCATTTTGATGATTTTTGAGCCAAGCTTTGAGAATCATGATCAAGCATTGATCAAATGATGTTTGTGGCTCCAAAATGATATGTTGCCCAAAATTTTGAACTTTTGACTGCCAAATGACCATTTTGCCCCTATAGTTGACTGTAGTGCAATTTAGGGTTTTGACTGTGCAATTTTGTGCTGAATGTCTTGAAACTTGATATGAGGATGCTTGAGCATATTTGTAGGCATGTGAGACTTGATTGGACCTTTGGAAACTTCATTTTCTTGATCAGAACACAAACCCTAATCTTGACTGTTCATGAGGCCCTTACACTGTGCAACCCTTGGGGAATTTTGAAGCTTGACTTGGCAATTTCTTTAAGAATATGGGAGGGCAAATTTTGGGGTACAACAGTTGCCCCTGTTCAATCTTCTTAGACCTGAGGATGCAGATTGGCTGACGTGCCTTTCGTAATCCGAGGGTAGAAGATGATTGAACACTAGAGTGCCCAGAAATTTGCGCTCACATAGTAGCAGTGATGATGGGAATGGGCTTACAGATGCCATTTGGAGATTGATGAATAGGATGATGGGCTTATAGATGCCATCTGGGTGTTGATTGCGTAAGAGATTCCTTAGCGGGAACCTGCATACCTGCAAAAGAAAAATGAGTACCTGACATGTTGCAGGAGCTAGTTTTCAGATGCTTTTGTGTAGATATGTCCTGACTGGTTACAGGAATCAGATCTTCGAATTCTTCAGACGTGCCCTAGCGAGATACAGGAATCGAGTCTGGTAATGTTAGTCTTCAACGGATACACCCTGGCAAGATTCAGGCATCGGATCCTCGAACTCTTCAGACACACCCTGGCAAGGTACATGAATCGGATCTGGTAATGTTAGTCTTCAACGGATACACCCTGGCAAGATTCAGGCATCGGATCCTCGAACTCTTCAGACACACCCTGGCAAGATACAGGAATCGGATCTGGTAATGTTAGTCTTCAACGGATACACCCTGGCAAGATTCAGGTATCGGATCCTCGAACTCTTCAGACACACCCTGGCAAGATACAGGAATCGGATCTGGTAATGTTAGTCTTCAACGGATACACCCTGGCAAGATTCAGGCATCAGATCCTCGAACTCTTCAGACACACCCTGGCAAGATACAGGAATCGGATCTGGTAATGTTAGTCTTCAACGGATACACCCTGGCAAGATTCAGGCATCGGATCCTCGAACTCTTCAGACACACCCTGGCAAGATACAGGAATCAGATCTGGTAATGTTAGTCTTCAACGGATACACCCTGGCAAGATTCAGGCATCGGATCCTCGAACTCTTCAGACACACCCTGGCAAGATACAAGAATCGGATCTGGTATTGTTAGTCTTCAACGGATACACCCTGGCAAGATCCAGGCATCAGATCCTCGAACTCTTCAGACACACCCTGGCAAGATACAGGAATCGGATCTGGTAATGTTAGTCTTCAACGGATACACCCTGGCAAGATTCAGGTATCGGATCCTCGAACTCTTCAGACACACCCTGGCAGGATACAGGAATCGGATCTGGTAATGTTAGTCTTCAACGGATACACCCTGGCAAGATTCAGGCATCGGATCCTCGAACTCTTCAGACACACCCTGGCAAGATACAGGAATCAGATCTGGTATTGGTCATCAACAAATACACCCTGGCAAGATACAGGTATCGGATCTTTAGTTGCGACCATTGATGGTGATCATTTTTGTACTTTTGTCCTGAAAAGACAAGCATTAGTTGTATGCGATGTCATGTGGTATGACATGCGAGATGCTCTCTGAATATGTGATATTGTATGTTCATGATGCGTATATGCATGCTATAATGATGTATGTGATGTTTACGAATGTATGCTTTCGTCTAGGAAATTAAATCCTTGACGGGTGTCGGGAAGTCACTCCTGGGCTGATGTTGGAGAATAAGCTTTCGCTTCCGCTGGGGATGATAACTGCAAGAATACCGGTAGGAGAAGATGACTCCGTTGAGGAATGAACTTGGCAAATGGAAGATTCTGCGGGGAGAAAAATACTCTAGCGACCATGCTGGGGAGTGATATTCTGTGGGGAGAGGGGTATTTTGCTGAATTGTTGATAATAACTTGCTGGGGATACCTTTGTTGTATTGGAAGTGTGAATAGACTTTGCTGGGGATAAGAAGACTGTGTCGACGACGATCTTTCTGTGGCTTTTCGCTGAGGATAATCCAGTTATATCCTGGTAAGGAAATAACTCTTTGAATAAAGCCGGGAGACGCGTTCATGCTCTGCGAGGATAAGCTTCCAGAATCTACTGGGGATGAGCTTGCTGCTTGGGGAGATGGATTCCAACTTTCTTGGGGAAACTGGATTGGACTCTCTTGGGGAAGTATTGAACTGTATTGGTTATGTTCTTCAACGGAACCTACCTTGATACCTTGGAGGACAGAACAATCAGATTGTTTAGACCACCCATTATTGCCCCTGTTTCTGAGGTGGGAGAGGAAGACCTATGAGGTGCTGATAGTTGTTTACGAGCAAACCTTCTTCTGGTAGGCAAGTGACAAGATGCTGGGACATAGTCGTACGCTTTGATCCCTAACTTTTGCCTGGACCGCCCTTTCGGGTTTTCAGTCCACCGGGATACCCATTTTTGCCCAAGCCGCCTTTTCAGGTTTTCGACTTGCCGGGTGTACAGATTTTTTTCATTTCATCCCTTCATTTTGCCCGAACCCTTTTGGTTCGCCGGGAAGCCCTTATTTTTGCCTAGGTATGTCAACCTAGCGAATCTTTGATTTTGCGTAGTATCTTTTCGACTATGTCCGTGCTTTTAGAATGTAGGGAGTTGCCCCTGTTAGAAGTGTTTTGTCATGCCACCAGAAGATTTCTGACCAGGCAAGATTTATTGTTGAAATGCCCCAGGTGACTCATGCGGAGATTTGCCCCAGGCTATTTGGCCTTTTAGAGATTCTCCGAATCTTGATTGGATTGCCCCAGATGATGGCTAATTGTCATGCCATGCCCCTTGATTGGAAATGTTTTCGTTCACTAGGTATTCATCGTGCGAATTTCCCTGCTGTTCAAACAAATTGTCATATGCAAATAATGTTATATCAAAAATGCAAAGCTTATGTCTGTCTTGAAGATTTTGAAAATGCATTCTTTTTCATAAAACAAATGAATGTTTGTAAAATATGATGTCAACTCCGTATTTACCGTAGGCCTTAAGGAGTCAGGATACCTTTCGTAACAGTATGCTTTCGAACTAACCCATGCTTCAGCTAGGACTTTTAAGGGTTATAACGTGGCCTGGTTCACGGTTTAAGAAACAAAGGATAAAGGCTCAAATTTTATTTGTACCCACCCGCTCTTCGTGATGTTCTCCAAACCTAAACTCAGTTGATCATACGTTAGACCTTGTTTGAGTCTTTGCTCTGATTTTCCGGTGATGATTCGGATATTGATGATTTATTCTGAATAGGCAGTCATTTCCTTTTGTCGTTGAGGGTTGGTAAGTCCTCTTTCTTGTCTGATTTTTTTTTGTTATCCCTTTCTTTTTGCCTGAACTGTTTCCTTTTTTGGAATTACAGTCAGCGGGATGCCCCAGTTTTGTAAGTCTCCTTCATGGGTTTTGACTTAATGGGTTTTTTATTTTATTTTGAAAGATAATGACTGCCTTTCTTTATTGATCATTCGGAACCATCACTGTCTTTCTTTGTTTTGTAAGGATCTTTTTGGTGCCATTCGTTATACACTTGGATCAACTGAGAGACTACCCTGCCCCAGGTTATGATTAAGGGTTTTAAATTTCGAAAAGAAAAACTCCTACTTCTTTGGCTCAGAGGGGTTGACGAGGGATTATCATCCTTATAACTCCAGTGTTTAGGGATTGAAACAATTCTTGTACCTCATCAGCTAGGTCTGCTCAAAAGCATACTGTACATTGTGGTATCGTTTTCGTCATCCTCCCTCAAGAGGCTTAGAATTATTATTTAAGAGTTGATCATCATAAAAAATATGAAAATAATTTGCATTTAGTGAATACGAATATATTGTTTCAGAACAGACCTATGCGATGCATTAATGAAATAACAATGTTTAACATGAGTAAATGTTTGAACAAAAGAAAATTGCAACTTGAACATTCGAATGAACAAAAATTTCTCAATCCTAGCCATGATTTGGCAAGGGAGCAGTGATTATGTTCAGAGTCTCAGGTACTTCAAACTGAATCTCTCCAGCGTCGATCATGTCTTGAATCTTGTTTTTGAGAGGCCAGCAGTTGTCCGTAGTATGCCTCGGGCTATCAGAATGGTATGCGCACCTATCGTTGGGATGATAGTTAGGAGCAGAAGTGTTTGGATTCCGGAGAGGAGCCCTTAAGGTGATCAGCCCTGCCTCCAACATTTGTTGTAGTGCTTGATCCAGCGACATATTGATCTTGGTGAACTGCCTTTTAGGCTTGTCTGGTTTGCTCTGATCAGCCCGCTGTTCTGGGCGAGGTCGTTGTTGGACCTGTGAAGTAGTAACAGCTTGGAGAGGCCCAAACCTTTGACTTCTTGGAAGTTGATTAATGACTGGGTCCCTGACTTGGGCTGGTTGCTTCATGTCTTGATGAAGCTGACTGATCATGGCCCTCAGCTCTCCTTGCTCCTGAGCTAAACCTTGAATGAGGGCCCTTTGCCCCAGCATCTGGGTTTTCAATGTGTCTACCTCAGCTTGTAGACGTTGCAGCTGTTCGTCCTTGTCATCTTCAGGACTCTTTCTGATCAGATTCCCCATGAGGAGTGTCCTCACCTCTTCCTGCCCCTTGGATAGGCTTAGGAAGATCTCTTTGAACTGAGTCTCTTGAGTGTGAAGGTCCTGGTTATCTGGTTGGTGAGTCATTGCTGAAATAAACAGCGAACAAGGGTAAGTGACCTGCAATCAAGGGTACCTGTTATGCAATGATGTGTATGACATGCATGTAATGTTTTCAAGGACCTCGCGGGGTAAACAAGAAAATTTGTTAGCATTTGGATCCGGTAGCTTGATTGAAAGAAAACTTCATATTTGTTGAGAGTTTTTCTTCCAAGGGTCAAAGGCTCACCATATCAAGTGGGTCATAGCCCCTGACTCAAGTCATCAACCTTATTTTGCTTTCCAAACAACCTTGGCTAGGGGAACCTTCTTCAGGAGTCAAAGCTCACCATATCAAGTGGGTCATAGCCTCTGACAACTTTGGCTAGAGGAAAATAAATCCTCTTTGCCCCTTGCTAGATGTTTGATTCATCATGACCTGCATCACAAGCCCTTGAGATCCTTGAAATGGGTTAGGATGTATGCAATGGTATGATGTCATGATGCATGGGGTAATGTAGGTAACCCTGTTATGAGTCTCAATTAAGGACTGCAAACCAAAACCTGCAAGAAACTCGGTAAAACCTGTCATGAGTCCCAATTAAGGACTAAAACAAACCCTGCAAGAAACTTGGTAAACCTTGTTATGAGTCCTGGTTAAGGACTAAAACAAAAAACTGCAAGAAACTTAGTAAGCCTTGTTATGAGTCCTAGTTAAGGACTATGAACAAAACCTGCAGGAAATTCAGTAAACCCTGTTATGAGTCCTAGTTAAGGACTATAAACAAAACCTGCAAGAAGTTCAGATGTCAGATAACAAGCATGCAAGTAATCCAAGTTTGAAGGCACACAAGTCACACAAAAGAGCCCTTAGAGTTTAGGCCAGCATGAAGTTTAGGTACTACCCTCTTTCAGTTTGTTGGTTCATACCTGTCCTATCAAAGTAACCGGGTTCTTAGAGGATCCCAATATCATTGACTACCCTCAATCGGTCATAACTCCAGCATCACAATCTTTTCTTGCGGCCAGAACCATCACGAGAGTTTAGCCTCAATGGGCGTAGCATACTGCTACTGTTCTAATGGCCAAGTTGGGTCATTTAAGGTTCTAAGGTCTGTTAGTGCTTGATGACTCCTTGGAAGACCCAGATTCTCCCCGTTTCAACACGAGGGATATCGGTACAGACCAAGGCGCCACACCAACGTAGCCACTGCTTCACCCATGTCGGTATACGCCGGACAGGTCCCTCACAGCTTATGCTACCTAAACAGGGTATCCCCAGATCCGGGTTAGGACCTATGTAACTCCCATGCAACCCACAATAATAAAGCAAGCAATTCAGACAATTGAAAACACAAGTGATCTTAGTCCTAAGGTACACCTCACTTTAAAAGAGTCCCCAGCAGAGTCGCCAGTTCTGTGATCGGTGGATCTGGAACTGACTGTTTAACGCTGGTTCGTGAAATGTCGCGGAAGCAAGAGTCGCCACCGTCTTTTATTTTCTCAAAATGGAAAGGACAAAAGCACAGAAAAATTCCTTATAGAGATTGCTCTCGGTTCGGGAGGTAGGTTATAGAAAGGGAAGGTGTTAGCACCCTTTCTATCCATGGTTATCCATGGGCTCTTAGATACTTGCTCATTTGTGTTTTCAAAATGTTTGTTTGCTTTTCAACTGTGGGTTTTAAAAAGTTTCTTTGAAAATTCCAGTTCGACTCTTGTATCGGTCCTCAAGAGTGTTTGAAAAATTGCTTTTGAAAGCTTTTGAAAAGGTGTCGGTGTGAAAAGTATTTTTGATTTATTTTGAAATTAGAGCAAGTATCTAGAGTTGTCTACCTACCCTAAGGAATTCGTCTGTGTAAATGTCCTTTAAAGTAGTGCCATCCCACCATTGAGAGGTAGGTAGCACCACCGTTGGAGGTGTTCGGGTCAATTCGAGGTTCGGGACATGGTGATCACCAGAGCAATAGGAAGACACCTTAGAAGCTACCCTCATGCCAGGTTCCCGGATCATGAGGACTTACTAAGACATCCTCTACTCGACGATCACCTTTCGAGGCAAGGCAACAGTGAGGCGTACCCTAGGGGTGGTGTGTGCGATTCGTGTGTTGTTTTCATTTGCATTTATCTTGTCATGTTATTGGTGTTCTAACGCTTGTTTTTATTTTGTCCATACATTCTTTCATGCTTTTGATTAACAGTTAAAAATATTGCGGGAATGTAAAAATCTAAAGCTATTACAAATGGCGCGGGTCCACATCGCCAAAATTAACCAGGACCCGATTTAACAGAAGAAATAAAGAACAAAAGAATTAAAAGAATTAAAAGTGCGAGAAGTAATTAAATACATGGCTTCGGGAGAGATACATGAATATTTAAACGGAATAAAATAATATGCGAATTAATAATTAAATCGAAACGAGGGCGTTGGACCCTTTTTGCAAAATTAAACTAATGAGGAATTAATTAAAATTAAAAGAAAGAAAGAACTTGTTTTTTTTTGGTATTTTAGTATTTTAGGATTTACATGAAAAAAGAGAATTAATTAAAATTAATACTAACCCTAATTCTAATGGATTTTAATTTATTAAGAAAATATTGAATTTTAACCTAAATTAACCCTAATTTTTTATATACAAATTTAATTATAAAAATAAATAAATAAATAATGTTAAATATTTGAAAGAAAAATAAAAAGGATGAAAAATTATTAATTAACCCTATTCTATGTTTTTTTTAGATTTTTTTTATTAAAAGAATTAAAATTGCAAACCTAATTTAAAACTAAATAATTATATACAATTTATTTATGAAAATACTTAAAATAAAATATTTATTGTTTCTCTCTTTTTTCTGATTTTTATGGGTTTTTTATATTTTGTGAAAATAATAAATTAACTAAAAGAATAATAATTAAAAGAAGATAAAAATAATGAAAAGATAAAAAATAACAAAATTTTGCAAACCTTGGGGGTATCAGTCCCCAGATGGGAGGTATAGCCCAAATAACGCAGGCCCATTAGCATGGTCCGTTTGACTTTTGTTGGACGCGTGTGATGCGTTGACTAGGACTTAGTGTGTTCACCAATTCTCAGCCTTTGGATTGACCCTGATATGCAAGTGGACGGTTTGATCTGGAGGGCGTATGGTACGCTTTGATATTGAACCTGTACGTGAATTCTTATTGAAAAATAATATGGACGTAATGTAGACCTGGGGCTCGAACCCAGGTCTTGGATGTTAATACGCACATGCCTTGCCAGTTGTTCTAGACGCGCTTTCTGTAATTTAAACAACAAACAAATAATATAAAAAGAACAATTGCGTTAGTGATTCAAAACGCGCGAATTTCAAACCAGCCTATCACATCTTGCCACGAATTCATCTTCTTCGCGTAGTTTTATTTTCCTGAAACAAAAGAAACATGGGCAACGGTTTTCACGCGTTGCCTAAGATAGTATATCAGAAAATAGCGATTAGCCCTAGGGGCTCTATAAATTAGGCGCGAGGGTTCCATTGTCTTCGTCCAAATGCGCTGATCACAACCATGGCACCGTGGTGTTCTAATTTTGCTGTATCTTAAAACCCCTAATTCAAAACTCTGCAAACCCTAAAACTTGGCAATGGTGAAATCGTCTACAATGCATAATAATCCAATCAAACGCATGGGTTAGCTTCAGAATAGTATAAAGAATGTAAATCACATATTAAAACTTGTAAAAAACGCATGAATTGATATGCACGATCATGAATTTTATTTGAAACAGTTGGACTCCACTGTACCAATTCCGGGCGTTTTGATGAATGTTCTTGATTGGGATACGTCCTATAATGCTTGAGGAAGCTAATGAGATAGGTTTTGAGGCTTGAATCGATCTCTAAGTGAGTTTTCAGAATTGAGTTTTTTCACAAAAATTTCAAGTTTGATTGTTAGGTTTTTCAGCAGCTGCGTGTGTTAGATGATTAGGTTTGTGTTTAGGCTTTTGTATTGAGTCCATTAGGTCAAGAAAAACCAAACAAATCAATTGCATTCATGGTTTTTGGAAATTTGATTTTCAATATCTCTTTCAATCTTTTCCATGTGCTTTTTGATACAAATCAGCTCCAATCTCTCCAAATCTTTCCATATTTGGATATGCACGAATTATTGAGAATAAAACATGTACAAAAAGATTGGAAAACTTAGGTTAACATTTTTCATATATTTTATTTGATTTAAATGAATTATTATAAATAAAAATTCAAATAAATAAATAAAAAATGAATAAAGACTTCCCTTTGGGCCAAGTGGTCGTGCACATGCCATGGATGATGAATTATGGAAGAAAAATGGGCCCATTAGCAATTTTAGGTCATTTGAAGTAATGTTGACTTTTCAAAATATCCAAAAATTTCCCAACTTCCACAAGGCATACCTTGCTCAATTTTTAAGCTTTGCTCATGTTCTTGGACATTTTGGAAAGGCATTTGAGTCCTCTAACCAATGCCTTTGTTCCCATGGCATTTTGATTTACCAATCTCAAGTTATGGCCTTTGACTTAAAGTCCCTTTTTGTTGACTTTTGAAAATGACCTATAATGTTGAAATTGATAACTTTTTGTGAGAGCATTTCTTGGACTTGAAGTATGAAGATGAGTTGTAGGAAATGTCTTTCTCTTAAAAATGAGCTTTGGATGGAATTTTTCTGATGATCCATGTGAAAGTTATGCCCTGGTCAACTTACAGTTGACTTTTTCAACTGTCCAAATAAGGAAACTTTTGCATTTTGATGATTTTTGAGCCAAGCTTTGAGAATCATGATCAAGCATTGATCAAATGATGTTTGTGGCTTAAAAATGATATGTTGCCCAAAATTTTGAACTTTTGACTGCCAAATGACCATTTTGCCCCTACAGTTGACTGTAGTGCAATTTAGGGTTTTGACTGTGCAATTTTGTGCTGAATGTCTTGAAACTTGATATGAGGATGCTTGACCATATTTGTAGGCATGTGAGACTTGATTGGACCTTTGGAAACTTCATTTTCTTGATCAGAACACAAACTCTAATCTTGACTGTTCATGAGGCCCTTACACTGTGCAACCCTTGGGGAATTTTGAAGCTTGACTTGGCAATTTCTTTAAGAATATGGGAGGGAAAATTTTGGGGTACAACACCATGCTCAGGATTTAGTGAAGTTTTTGAAATCTGCGTATGTACTACAAGAAATCTCTGCTGATCAATTTGAAATTTATGTTGCTAGCCTTACCACTAATAATGGGCTAGGCTTTTCTGATGCTGACTTAACTCCCGAAGGAAGGAACCATAACAAGGACTTGTATGTCTCTATTGAATGCAGGGGAACTACTTTAGCTCATGTGTTGGTTGATACGGGTTCCTCATTAAATTTTATTCCGAAGGGTTCTCTAGACAGGCTTGATTGTGTAGGGGTTGTGCTGAAACCCAACGATATTATGGTCAGAGCCTTTGATGATTCAAAAAGGATGGTGCATGAAGAGGTGGATCTTCCGATCAGAGTAGGTTCATAGGAATTCGATTCTACCTTCTATGTAATGGATATTTAACCATCCTATTCTTGTTTACTTGGACGCCCTTGGATTCATGAGGCAGGCGCTATTACCTCCACTCTACATCAAAAGCTGAAATATCCCATGAAAGGAAAGATTGTCACGGTTTATGGTGAAGAAGAGTACATGGTAATTCACTTGAACTCATTCAAGTATGTTGAGATGGACGAAAAATTCATCGAGACTCCCTACCAGACTTTTGAAGTTATCCCTCAGACAACTACCACTACTAAAGACGTTTCTGCTATTCCTAAGGTTACCAGGGTTCCGCCCAAAATGGCTTCTTTAAAAGACGCTAGAGCTGTGATAGAAGAAGGTAGTTGCACTACTTGGGTTCAAATTCCAATTTTTTTTTTACAAATATGATAAATTTGGTTTAGGGTTCACTGCAAAAGCTTAGAGGGTTGTTCGCCATGCTCGTGCTAGAAGACCATCATTCCGCATCAGCAATAATAAAGTCAATGCGGTAGAAGATACTGGTAGTGACTATGACCTAGACAGTTGGATCTTTCCTACCATTGGCAATGAACACAACAATTGGAAGACTGCAGACGTTATACCAATCTCCTTTAGTCAGAAGTAAATGCTATTTTTATTTTATTTTTTTGCTTTCAAAGTTATGGCTATGTAATATTTTAAAACAATAACTTTAAACCTTGTGCCTTACCCAGGGCACAACGATCCATTTGTTAGGGTTGTCATTTCATTCTCATATTTTCATTCAATAAAACATTGGATGTTTGCATTCAAATTTTGTGCTCTATGTCTTTATTGTACTTTATTACTTTCAAAATAGTTATGTGTTCTTACACACACCCACACAACAAATTGCAGATCCACATCCATTTTGGATCCAGTCGATAACAATTCTGCTATTGCCAATTATGACTTCAAAAATCCGATCTACAAAGCCGAGGATGAAAGTGAGGAAGATTGTGAAGTACCTGGAGAACTTGCTAGGTTGTTAATGTAGGAAAAAAGAGCCATACAACCTCATGAAGAACCATTCAAGGTTGTGAACTTGGATACTGAAGAGGACAAGAAAGAAGTCAAGATAGGTGCCAACCTAGAAGACAGTGTCAAGAATAGATTAATCCAGATGTTACGTTACTATAATACGGTGGGAGAACTGACTTTACTAGTTTTGCATTTTATCACAAATGTTGCGCTTAGCAAGATTCGCCACCAACTTTTCTTTTATCCAACAAAGGAAAAGGTGAAAAAATAGGAAAGACCTTTTTAAAGATTTTGAGTTCGGGGGATAGATTATGGAAAGGGAAGGTGTTAGCACCCTTTCCATCTGTAGTTATCTACGGGCTCTTAGTTGCTAGCTCACTTTGAAAATGCTTCTTTTTTGTGTAAGTTTATTTTGAAAATATTTTGAAAAAGATGCCTTAGTGCGGCAAACTTTGTAATGTTTCTCGTATCGTTGAGAACATATACAAAGTCTTTTGTCTTTGAAAATATTTGAAAGAAGAGATTATGTCTGTGAAAAATTGTTTGTTTATTTTTGTGAGAAAGCAACTATAAGAGGTATACATACTCAAATGGTCTTTATTCTTTTCCTCTTTTCCTTTAGATAGTGCTATCCCACCATTTGTTGGTGGGTAGCCCTATCCTTGGATGTTTGAGGAACATGTGCAGGTCATCGTACAGTCACAAAGGCAACTCGTGAGACACTTTAGAAATTTATCGTAAGGGACTAGATCATTTACCGAAAGGCAACATCAAAGGGTCATCGAGGGACTGTGATCTTTATATCGAGGGACTTTTCTAAGGTGTCCCACGTTCGAGGGACATGGTTGTTTTATTTCGAAGGCAACAAGTGGAGGTACCTTAGAGGTGCGCGTGTGCAAGTGTGTCGTGTTTCGATTATTTTTAACTTGAGTGTTAGGTTTTCTAGCATTTGCTTTTAGTCTTATCATATAAGTGTATTAATATACATCTAGCAGTTAATTGTATATAAGTACGGAAAATAAAGTGCCAAAAATTGAATCTACACTATTACAAAGTTTCGGGATGGGGGAACTTACAAACCAAAAAAGGGGAAATAAAAGAGTAAATGGTCTTAGTTTAAACTATTATAACCCTTTGTACAATTACATAATTATGAAAATAATGCGAATAACATAAATAAACGCGCGAAAGAGAAAAGAAAGAAAGGTGTAAAGAACCCTAAAAGTCTAAGTGGAAGAAAATGTTTTTGTTGTTTTTGTTTAAGAAAAATAATAATTAAATTAATGGAAACCTAATTCTAATTAGTTTAAAAATGATTAAATAATTAATTAAAATTAAAAAAGTATGAATTAAATGGTCCATGATTTTCTTGTGATTTTATTCAACTTATTTGATTTTAAATTAAATAAAATCAAGATAAATATGAATAAAAATCAAAGCCATTTATAAATGGACTTAGAGGTCCTCTAAGATGATATGGACATGTTTGAAGTCCAAAAAGTAGGCTCGTTGGTTCAAAATTGCAATTTTGCTCAATTTGCACTTTATGAATTTCTTCAAAATTCCCCAACTTGTGAAACTCATAACTTTCTAAATTTTCAAATTTTGAAAATTATCTTGGACTTTTTAGAAATCTCAATATGTCCTCTACAATCTCTATGTTGATCATTTTTTATTTTGAAGATATGATCTTTATGTAATTTTCCTTGACAAAAAGTGTCTTTTGTTGACTTTAGAAAATGACCTATAATGTATGAGTTCATATTCTCCAAATGAAGCATTTTTTGGATTTGAGAATAAAATAAAAGTTGTAGAGAATTAAATTTTATTAAAAGTGGGCTTGGGATGGGGAAAAGTTGATGAAGCATGTGAAAGTTATGTCTGGTCAAAGTTCAGTTGACTTCTCCTAAGGAAACCATAATTTGACAAATCTTGACTTTTGATAATTTGAGAGCTTTCCTTGGGGAATTATGATCAAACCTTGATTAAATGATGAATATCACTTCAAAATGTTTATGTTGACCAAAAATCTTGAAGTTTGACTGTATATTGACCACAGTTAACTATTTGACCAATATAGTTGATTTTCAATCATCTGAGCCATTGATTGAGCAAACTTTTGATGTAGGGCTTGAAACTTGACATGGACCTTGTTGAGGACCTATGAAGAACCATGGAAACCACTTGCGACCTTTGTAAATAAAATTTCCTTGAGAAACTCGAAATCCTAGTTGTGGGCTTTTGGCTTAGGAGGTGCATCTTGACTAGTCAACCCTTAAGTGTCTTGGGTATTTGAGAAGCCTTGAAAGAAAGTCTTGAGAAGAAAAGGAAAGGGAAAATTTTGGGGTACAACAATGACTATGTTGAGATCTTTTATTGGTCGTATGAAGACATGCCAGGGCTCGACATTGATATTGTGGTTCATCGTCTACCGATGAAATAAGGTTGTTCTCCAATAAAGTAGAAAGTTTGTCGTATGCATCTCGAGATGTCTGAAAAGATCAAAGCTGAGGTTATGAAGCAGTTGAAAGCATGTTTGTTAGCTGTCACGTCCTATCCTCAATGGGTTGAAAATTTGGTTCCAGTATCAAAGGAAGATGGCAAGTTGCGTATGTGTGTAAACTACATGGATCTGAATAGGGCAAGCCCTAAAGATAACTTTCGGCTTCCACATATTGATGTTCTGGTTGATAACACCACTCATCACAAGGTATTCTCCTTCATGGATGGTTTCTATGTTTATAATCAGATCAATATGATACCTGAAGACATGGAGAAGACTACTTTTGTTACACAGTGGGGCACTTTCTGTTACAAGGTTATGCCTTTTGGGTTAAAGAACGTTGGTGCAACATATCAACGTGCTATGGTAGCTTTGTTCCATGACATGATACATTACGAGATAGAGGTTTACGTCAAAGACATGATATCTAGATCTCAAACTAAAGATGAACAACTCGACCACCTCCACAAACAATTTGAGAGATTGAAGAAGTACAAGCTAAGATTGAATCCAAACAAGTGCACCTTTGGGGTAAGATCCGGTAAACTCCTATGCTTTGTCATCAATGGTAAAGGTATTGGGGTTAATCCCGCCAAGGTCAAAGCCATTCAAGAAATGCCAACTCCCCGTGGTGAGAAGGAAGTCAGAGGTTTCCTGGGACGATTAAACTATATTGCCAGATTTATTTCTCATTTGACTGCTACTTGCGAGCCGATCTTCAAGTTGTTGAAGAAAGATCAAGTAGTAAAGTGGAACGAAGATTGTCAGATAGCTTTCGACAAAATCAAGGAGTATCTCCAAGAAACTCTAATTCTGATGCCACCAGTTGAAGGAACACATCTTATCATGTACCTAACAGTGTTAGAGAACTCAATGAGGTGTGTATTGGGGAAACATGACGAGTCTGGTCGAAAAGAGCATGCAATATACTACCTTAGCAAAAAGTTTGTCGATTGTGAAATAAGATACTCACTGCTCGAGTAAACTTGCTGCACTTGGCATGGGCTGCTTGCCGGATAAGATGGTATATGTTGACTCATACTACCTTGTTGATCTCTAAGATGGATCCCATAAAGTACATATTCGAGAAACCTGCTCTCTCCGAAAGGATAGCCAGATGGAGAATGGTCTTAACAGAATACTACATTCAGTACAACACTCGAAAGGCAATCAAAGGAAGTGTACTAGAAGATCATTTGGCTCATCAAGCCGTAGACGATTATCAATCTATGAGTTTCGAGTTCCCAGATGAGAATATTATGCTATTTACAGGCTATGAAAAACCAGGACCATATAAAAGACCTGAGTCGGGATCTCGATGGACTTTGGTTTTCACTGGAGCTTGTAATGCGCTGGGAAACAAAATCAGTGTTGTGATTATCTCTCTCAAGGGTTGACATACGCCCTTCAACGCCAGACTTTTCTTTGACTATGAGAATAAAGTTCTTGGACATGAGAATAAAGTTCTTGGACATGTACAAGTACTCGGCCCTAGTGATTTGTCAGGTTAAGGGAGAATGGGATATGAAGCACCCAAATATCATTCCTTATCGAGATCATGTGTTGGCATTAATTACGTACTTTGACGAAATCAGTTTTGAACATATTCCATGAGAAGAGAATCAGTTGGCAGCGTATTACCTACCATGTCATCTATGTTCAAAGTCAGATGGGATAATGAAGCTCCTAGAATCACTATTGAAAAGCTAGACGAACCAGCGTATTTCTATGAAGTTGATACTAATGGAGTAGAGGAAAAGCCTTGGTTTCACAAAGTAAAAAGATACCTCGAGGCTCAAGAGTACCCCGAGGGGGCATCTATCAATGACAAGAAATTTCTACGGAGGTTCTCTGCCATGTTCTTTCTGAGCAATGGAATTTTGTAAAAGTGTAATCATGATTTGAATCTGCTTTGATATGTAGACAAGAAGGAAGCTGAGAAGATTATGGAAGATATGCACAAAGGTATCTTTGTAACTCATTCCAATGGGCACACAATGGCTAAGTAGATTCTGAGAGCAGGTTATTATTGGTCAACCATGGAAACTGATTGCCATCATCGTTCCAAAACTTGTCACAAATGCCAGATTTATGCTAATAAAGTACATGTGCCTCAGGTTCCTTTGAATGTCTTGACTGCTCCTTGGCCGTTTGCAATATGGGGTATTGATATGATTGGAGAGATTAAGCCTACTGCATCTAATGGGCACCGTGTCATCTTGGTCGCTATTGATTACTTCACAAAGTGGGTCGAAGCAGCCTCATTTGCCTCTGTTACCAAGAATGTTATGGCCCGATTCATTAAGCATAACCTCATCTGTCAGAATGGAATCCTCAAAAGGATTATCACAGACGTTGGTACCAATCTTAACAACACTATGATCATGGAACTCTACATGCAGTTCAAGATTAAGCACCACAATTCTTCTTTGTATCAACCAAAGATGAATGGTGCAGTGGAAGCCGCCAACAAGAACATCTAGAAGATTTTGCAGAAGATGACGGTGACATACAAAGATTGGTATGAGATGTTACAATTTTCTCTTCATGGCTATCACACTTCAGTACGGACATCAACTGGGGCAACCCATTTCTCTCTAATCTACAGTATGGAAGCAGTGACCTCCTACAGGCAAGTTTGGATTGGACATTAGCTTTTCATGCAAACCTTATTTTGGGCAATGGCCTCTTGTATGCTTGCTTGGAGTCACAAAACAGTGACCTCCTACAGGCAAGTTTCGATTGGACAAGGAATACCTTATCACAAAGCCTCAATTGCACCATTTACATGTTTGCCTTTGATTCACAAAACCAGGACTTCCTTCATGCCAGCGGGCACAAGGAAATGGCCTCATGTGTAACGCTCGTAATTTAATTAATTATTTAATTAAATTATTTTTGGAATATTTGTGAAGATATGTTATTATTAAATTGGATTTATTTTATTAAGTTGAGAAATAATAATATTAGAGGTATAATATTATTATATGGTGAAATAATATTAGAAGTGTAATATTTTTAAGGTGGGCTTAATTTGAGATAGTAGATGTAATAAGGGGGTGTAGGTTTGGAGCCCAATAAGAATAATGTAATAATAGGGTTATATTATTATTTGTTGTTGGAATAGAAGAAAGGAGCAGTAGAAAAGAACAAGGATTTGGAAGAGAACGTGCAAGCTGCTAGTGAGGTGGAAAACGGCAAGCTCGAGAATCCAACCGGAAATTGTAGAGCGACCTTCAATCCAAGGTAAGGGTGGGGTTCTAACTCTATAACTGGGTTTATGATGATTGATATGTGGGGTTAGAGGTGATTGTTGTTTTGTTCTTGAATTGATATATATATATATATATATATATATATATATATATATATATATATATATATATATATATATATATATATATATATATATATATATATATATATATATATATATATATATATATATATATATATATATATATATATATATATATATATATATATATATATATATATATATATATATTGATGTATGATAAAGATTGGTGAATTTTGATGAATATCAATGTTTTGATGCCGTTGAAAGGATGTAGAATCATAGGGTAATGATGGGAGATGAATTTTCTTGATTAGATTGAGTTTTGGGGTTTTAGTCATGGAACCGTAGTGAGATACTGTGACGGAAAACGTGGAATCTAGCAATAGTGAAAACGCTGAATTTTAGTAATTGGAAATAGGCGTTGCTGCATTAAAATAATGAATTGATTGGAGAATAGAATTTGTTAGTGTTGTTCTTGGTTAGATCGATAACAGGAATTAGAACAACAGAGCGAATAAGACAGTACACAGTTCTGATGTTAGACTTAGATGGTTAGGAGTTGCGTGGAAGTACTAGAAGATAGAAATTCTGAAGTTAGACGTAAACTGTTAGGAGATGCGTGGGATGGTGAAAGGTAGCAGTTCTGAGGTTAGAGGTTGCATGGTCAGAAGATGTATCTGGTCAGAGGATGTGGTGGTCAGAAGATGTATCTGGTCAGAAGATGTGGTGGTCAGAAGATGTATCTGGTCAGAAGATGGGGACTAGTCAGAGGTTGAGCGGTCAGAAGATGTATCTGGTCAGAAGATGGGATTAGTCAGAAGATGAGATGATCAGAAGTTGTATCTGGTCAGGAGTTATAGTAGTCAGAAGATTGTGTCGCCCAGGGGTTGAGTCATCAGAAGTTGGGTATTTAGAAATAACGTTGGTTAGAGGTTGCATGGTCAAAAGATGGATTGGTCTTTACGTTGTCTTATGCAGAACGACGACCGTTAGATGCTAGAAGCTGCTGTTTGAGTGGTAACAGTAGGAAAGTGATGGTCTTGACTTTAGAGTTGCAGAATGACAATGTTGATTTATTATGGAATTAAAATGATGTTGAGTTATAAATGAGAAGTTATTAATAAATAATGATGTTTGATGATTTATAAATAAATGACGTTTGATGAATTATTTTGATTATTTTGAGATGTTAATTTGAGTGTATTTTGAGATGTTTATAGATGATAATTTGAGATGTTCTGAGATGTTAAATTGAGATGATTTGTGATGTTGTTAATTTGGGTGTTATCATTATATTCATGGTTGTGTCGCATACATTACATTTTTGAGATGGAGCTTATGCTCGTTGAGATGGCCTAGATTGGCAAATTTTGAGATGAAGGCTATGCCTTGTTGATACCTCTATTAATTGGAAAAATTTTGAGATGGGAGTTCTGCTCCAATGGTACCACGTGCATTTGCATAGTATTGAGTCGCATTATATGATTTCATAAAGAAGTGTATTTTGCTGTTGATAAGTGTATGTTATTGTTGAGATTGATGTTGATTATGAGATGAGAAGCGGTGATGTTATTGATCTAATTTAATATATTAATTATCATGCACTTTATTATATTGTTAGATATCTCACCCCTTTTGTTTGAATGTTGCCCTTATGTTGGTAACGTGCAGGTAATCGAGAGTGAAGGGTGTATACCTTCAATAGTCTGAGTCGGTGTCATTGCTCTGATATGTAACACTCAGGGGGATGAACAATTGCTGATTTTTGATTGTTGATTTTTAGTTATTGAACCTTAAATTGATTATTAATAAATATGTGATGTTCCGAAGTTGCTGTTTTGAGTTGTTAAAGATGTTATTAAGAATTCTGCTGTGTAGATGTTGAATTATTCAATTAAAGATGTTATGATGGTTCATCCGATGTTTTGAAATATATATCCATGATGAATGCAATGAATTTTTGATAGAAGAATTTGTGACGTCCCGATTCATTTGCATGATTGAATCTTATAACTCTGATTTATTTTGCATAATTGCTTGGGGTAGAATTGGGGTGTTACATCATGCATCTCTCCTTCGATTCAGAAGCCAATGACCTCCTTCTGGTTTACCTTGATTCACTAAGTAGTGGTCCCTCTGCATGCAAGCTTCGACTGAATGTTGGCTGCTTCATGCCAGCAGGCACAAGGTGATAGCCCCCTGCAGTTTTCCTTTGATTCAGAAGGCATTGGCCTCCTGCTTGGTTTACTTTCAAATTCATAAGGCAGGAAATCCCCTCATGATTGCTTCGATTCCACCCTTGAAAACCTCCAACACACATAGTTAGTGGCCCCTTCGAAGGACATGTGCTGGTGGACTTGAAGGGCACACACAAGTGTCCCATTCGAAGGATATTCCTTACTATCCAATTCAAAGAACTGCATGTGATCCCTTTGAAGGACACACATAGTCTTATCAAAGTATATGCATTTGGCCCATTCGAAGGACGCACAAAGGGCCCATTTGAAGGACACATATTGTTGCCTGAACAGGGGTCTGGTCGAAGGATGGATCTAGTTGGTCAAAATGAAAGAGAAATATGCAAAGATGCTTGATGGCCTAAAATCCCACATACTACCATGCTCAAGCCTCCTGCACAAGCAAATTCATGCCAAAGGAAGCTTCGACTGGCCAGAAGGGAGCTTTCATTTGGGCTAGCTGAGTAAGGGCTCAATCGGAGAAGCCCCAATGATGAGAATTGGAGCCATTCGAAGGAGGTAACCCTGGGCCAATCGAAGAGCAAAGCTTGAGGGTATTCGAAGGAGCCAAATGTTTCCAGGTTCACCCCAAAGCCCAAAGGGGTAGGAACTCACCAAAAAAGGCAATCCCTTAATGTGTCTCATTTTGACTTCAAAGCCTAGTTAATGGTTGTCCCTTTCCATTTCTATTCTATGACCATCTCCCCATCTCCTATAAATACATAATGTTTCTACAAGCCAAAGGGTACAGACTGGATACATACGGCCAGGAACTACACACATATATTGACTTACACGCACACGCTGCCTCATAAGCCAAACCAAAGTTATCAAAAATCTCATAAGCGAACCAAATCGAAGGAATCTTCAACAACGCTCCACTCACTCCTTGAAGTTTGCAGGAGGCATTCCCAAGCACTTTGCAAGCCATCTCTATCCAAAACAAAGCATCCCATTGGTAACAAACCTTCGATCTTAAGTTAATTTTGATTGTTGCATGACATATTAATATTTATAGTTCGATTTGTATTCAGGACTAAGGACCTGGGTTCGACACCCAGGTTTGAATTTGTTTTCCTAACGCTTGTACTGCAGATCAAGCCTGAACAGACCAACGCGTACAGGATCGAAGGACCTGGGTTCGACACACAGGTCCTGTGTCTTTATTCTTTCTAATGCTTGTCTTGCAGATACAGATTGAAAAGCAACTTTCCCCCTGGATCGAAAGACAATCATCCTCCCTTGGATCGAAGGCCACCTTTCGTTGGATCGAAAGATACCTTCTCTTTGGATCGAAAACCTTTCCCCCTGCATTTTTATTTTTGTCACTTATTTCTTTTAATAGTTTCCCTTTTTAAATTAACAATCAAATAAAAAATCCAAAAAAAACACTAGGTTCGTATTTTTTGATTAAGTTAATTTAATTTAATTAATTAATTATTTTAACTTTTTTATTTAAATTAAAATTAAGTAGACTTAGGCTTTGCTTTCTTTTATAAATAAAAACAAACAAAAAGGTTTCCTTTTCCTTAGGATTTTTTAGACATTCTTTTCCATTTCGCGCGCGTTACATTCATATTATTGTATTTGTTCATAGTCTGTAATAGCTTAATTTAGGATCTTTCCTTACTGCTTTTTCCCCATGTTTTGGACATGTAAATATCTCCCTCCCCGAAGCTTTTTAATAGTGTAGGATTTATATTCCCGCATTTTATTTCCTATACATATTAACTGCTAGATGCATGATAATAGGATTGTATGGAAAGACTAATAATCAAACACTAGCAAACTTAACACAAAAGAAAAATAACTGAAATAAGCACACTTGCACATATACACCTCTAAGGTATTCCTATTTCGGTTGCCTTTGGAAATAGTCATAACTCTCGAAACGTGAGATATTTTAGTGGCTACCCTCTGGTTCAAAAGATCATAAGTCCCTTGATGACCTCCTCGACGTTGCCTCGGTAAAAATATGATCTTAGAACTCTAGGGTAGTTACTAAAACTTCTTGCCCAGTTGCCTTTGTGACTATAAAAACGTCCCTTCGAATGTCCCTCAAACATCCAACAATAGGGCTACCTACTCACTAATAGTAAGATAGCGCTGTCTAAAGGATAGGAGGAAAAGAACAAACCTTTCGAGTATAAGTAGATAGTTCTTAGATGCTTGCTCAAAACAAACTTTCACACTTACACAAAACATTTCAAAAAACATTTTCAAACGCTTTATCAACACTCTTGAGGACTGATACAAGAGTTATCATAAAGCAAATCTCCGCACTAAGGAAATTTTCAAAATACTTTTCGAAACACACAAAGCACAAAGTATTTTCAAAATGAGCTAAGCACCTAAGAGCCCGTAGAAAACTACGGATGGAAAGGGTGCCAACACCTTCCCTTTCCATAATCTACCCCCCTGAATCAAAATAATCTAGAAAGGTATTTTTCTGTTCTTTTCACCCTTTCCTTTGCTGGATAAAAGAAAAGTTGGTGGCGACTCTTGCTTACCGCAACATTTGCGAATACAAACGCAAAACCAGTATAACAGTCGGTTCTGCCGCTGTATCACAGTCATGGTCAGATATATCAAAAGAGTATGATTAAAGCCTTCAACAAGAAAGTCAAGCATCAGATATATCAGACTTGTGACTTGGTGATAAAGAGTATTATCCTACCATAAGGTGATCTCAGGGGAAAATGAAATCCCACATACGAAGGGCCATTTATGACTAAGAAGATATTTTCTAGCGGTGCTTACCACCATGGACGATGAAGATTTTCTGCACCATGTGAACACAGACATAGTAAAAAAATACTATACATAAAAGAGACTCGCAAGGTTGACTGGCCTAGGCAAAAATAAGGGCATCCCGGCGAACCAAAAGGGTTCAGGAAAAAATTAGGGATATATATAAAGATTGTACACCCAACAAGTCGAAAACCTAAAAAGGTAGCTTGGGCAAAAAAGGGTATCACGATGGACTAAAAACCCGAAAGAGAGGTCCAGGCAAAAGTTAGGGGTTAAAGCGTACGACTATGTCCCGTACGATCACTTGTTTACTAATAGCCAACATGATTACTAGCGTCAGGTTCAAATGGTACAGATCAATTCAGTCAACCTCTTCCGACATTAAGGTATGAGATGCTTGAAGACATAAGGGCAATAACAGAGTTGAAACCCATTGGGATTGCTTCCACATAGTTGTTTTTCATTATTTTTCTTTATACTTTCTTTATTTTTACGATTATTTCCTCTTATTAGGATCTCTGTCTTCTTCTACAAAACTGCTTGTTTATTGACAAACTCTCAATACGAATATATTTCAGAATTCAAATTTGTTTCATTTTCTCTGTTTTGTTTGCAAAGACGTCCAATGATTATATTAAATGAACATGTGCATTTGAATATGATTACTGTTTACAAATATTTGCATGAAAACAGGTTTAGCATTTAGTAAAGGCTCTAGGAGTCGGGATAACGTTCAAGTCATCTAAAAATCTCCCCAGAGAAATCTCTGTAGAGCTACCTTTACAAACTCATCCTCGACAAAGATATATTCCCCAGCGAGTCTAATATACCTTCAGACAAAAATTTAGGCATCTTACAACAGTTCACATGATCATCTCCCCCAGTAGGTCCCCTAGCGGATAAGGAAGTTTGATCATTTCCCCAGCATGCGATGGAAACTTTCTTCGTACAACCTATGAAATTCGAGTTCCCATCAGAAATAATTCCCTCAGAATAGTTTACAGGAATTCAATTCTCCAACGGAGTTTATTTCTCCAACACTAAAATCCTCAGCAGAATCCTCTTGTCCAACAGATCTTTGAGTTTCATCTTCGCTGAATTCACCGAGATGTCAGTGAGTCCCCCGCCAGATATGACCATGGCGGAGGGGAACTTCTCCCATATGTTGTAGGTGAACAAAGGCTCGTCATCTTCGATACTATCGGGGATGTGGAAGTCATCGGGCCTTGAGACATAAAAGGCTACCTGGAGGGGACAAGATTCTTTCGATGGTCAAGTATCCTCCTCAATTTCTTTAAACTCGTAGGTATGCAGTGAGGGGCATCGTCCCGCTTGTACTTCCTGAATCTCCCTGCCTTAATGAGAGTCTCAATGGCATCCTTCTGGTGGACGAAGTCTTCAGTCAGGTGACTACGGCTCCGGTGGTATTGATAGTATTTTGTTCTGTTGGCCCCGGGCTTTGTAGGGGCAGGTCGAGGATGCCTGACCCCGTCGTCCTTGAACTCAGAATTAGAGAACTCTACAAGGATACGCTCGCGGGAAGAGGTCAACATGGTGTACTCGATGAACCGACCGAGTGGTCCTCTGTGCTCGCGGGGGTCGCGAGGTTTCTCCTCCCTTCTCTTTTCCCCTGTTCGTCGAGAAGGGCTCGCGTCACTGTGTCGTTGGACGTTAGTTGGTCCGTGGTTCCTCGAATCATGGGCGTTGTTGGCGGCCTCTTTTTCCCCATAGTCCATATATGTCCGAGCTTTTTCGAGGAGTGCATCAAAATACCTTGGGGGCCCAATTCCAACGGCCTTTCTAAAATAAGTTTCTAGGAGGAGACCCCTCTCGAGCAAGTATCTCTTCATGTGATCGATGCAGGGGACCTGAATGGCCTCACGGTTGAACCGATCAATGTATTCTCTAAGGGTCTCATTTCTCCTCTGGACGATTGCCTCGAGGGCGGCCTCAGTCTTCGGGTGCCAATGAGATGAAATGAAGCTTCTAATTACTTGGTTCTTCAAATTCCTCCATGAGGTGATCGACTCAGGAGGTAGGTTCTTATACCAGTCCATGGTTGTTTTCCTCAGCGTCATGGGGAACAACGTGCACTTAATGGTCCCCCGACGTTGTGATAGTGAAGCATGGCTTCGAAGTCGTCGATGTGGTCGACGGGATCAGCAATGTCGTCGTATCTTTTTAGAAGGGGAGGCTTCTCCATCCCTTTAGGAGCAGGGGCCTCCATGATGGCCTGGGACAGTGGACCGCGGGGGTCGTCTTCGTCGCTTCTTTCCAGGGAGCGAGATGGGGACTGATAGTAGCAACGGTGTTTGTGTCGATTTTAGTCCCGGGCAGGGTTCCTTGGTTGGGACTTCTTCTCTTCCTCTTCCTTATTTCTTTTACATTCATGGGATCGTCTCTCTTTGCACAGGGGGTGTGACCATGTTTCTTGATAGCTTCGGACTGGGTCCTCTCCAAAGCGGGACCTCTCCTAGTGCGACGGGGAGAAGGGCTTCGAGAATCGTCTCGTCTGTGTCTCCACGGGGGAGACCAGGAGAGGTCCTCGTTCTGTTGGGGAGGAGGAGTTTGAGAGTCAGGTCTTCCGTGCTTTCTGGGGACCCGGTGTGTCTACTCTAGCATCATCAGTCGCTCACCCTGTGAGAAGATCATGTAGTTAGTCTGGTTGATTGTCTTGAATAAGGCTCTAGTCGTGACGTCAGCACCTAGGAACGGGGATCTCCTGATACACATTGGGGTCATAATTCTATGGAGAATGGTAGTCGTCGTCGTGTGGTTGCGAGCGGGTGGATGAAGATGCGTTTTGTCCGTCCCTGTGGTCTTTATTTGGGGTGGCCGCATTGTTATTTTTGCCCACATTATTGTCTCCAATGTTATTGCTATTGGCATCGACGAAATGGATTTTTGGTTATCGTTGACAGCTTGGTCGACCATGACAATCAGAATATTGATAAAGATTTGCTTTGGTTTTGAGTGAAAGATGAGGAAGCTGGTTCACACAGACGGTGCTACTGATCGTACCCGATCAGAAGGGGTTGTCAAGGTCCACGAGCTTCAAGTCGAGCAATGGTTGAATGTGAAGTGGGGGTACCTGCAAGACACTCTGATGCCAAAGTAAGGTTCAGAGTACGTGCAAGTAAGTGTGAGAGTATGAGTGAATGAATGAATACTTGACCCTCTAAAGTGAGAGGGTATTTATATTCCTCACTGCTGGGCCAAGGTCCCCATTGTTGGGCTGATCAAGCATGCCCAAAATGGAGACTGTCAGGTCCTACGTGTGTAGTGGAGGCCAGCATGTGATCCTCAACCTGAATGGACTCCTCTGAAGTATCAAAAGGACGTGGATGCAGTCTTTTTGGGGTCAAGAGAACTCCTTGACATTAAGGGGCGTTTGGTGCCTTTCCTACGATGAGGGTGCTCGCGAGGACCTCCTGAGTATCGTTGGTCCTCCTCGCCAGTCATGAGGTTTTCCTCGAAGGACATATTATGATCGATGAAAGGAGGGAAAGCACTTTCTTACATTGTCAAGGGAAGACTCTTTCCTACTGATTTTCTCCTGCAACATAGTTGAATTGGACCTTATATAATATTTGGGCCAAATATAGACTCAATCCAAAACAGATATTAATTTGTAAAAGTTAACCAATACAATACCTCTTAGGTATTCTTCAAAATAACGTGAAGCATAAGTAAAAATATATCCACTCTTAAAAGAATTCTAAAAAAAAAAATCATAGATATACGTTTACAAATAAAATGAAATTAAAGTAACAAATTAGTTTACAGAAATGCAATAGAATAATGAAAACATAAATGAAAATCACTTTTTAGAGGGAAACAAAAATAACAAAAATAAAATACATAAAAAGATAAACAAATGAGATAAGAAAAAAAGGTTATTTATCAATATGATAATAAATAAATAAATAAAATATAGATTCATCCATTTTATTCATAATTTGCAAATAAAAATTATTTCTTATTTATTGATTGACTAAATTTCATTTTAAAAAGTGAAAAATTTAATACAAATAAACAATTACTTACATATTATATATAATTAAAAAATTATTTAATTGAAGAAAATAAAGAGATTGTCTTAAAGTATTTGAATAAATGATATATTTAAATCTGATTTAAACTAGATATATCATTTATTTGATATTAAAAATTATTTTATTTACTTATAATAAAGAATATATAGACTATTTATGCAAGGATATCTGAATCCAAATGTACATGCAGGAGTTTGAACTTGCGACATAAAAAATGGATAGATTAGGTGACAATAACAATATGTCATATCTAAAAATTAAAATTTTAGATGTATAAATAATTTCGTCTATATATTAACATTTTATTCTTATATTCATAGTCTGTGTAAGACTAAGAAATCGGGTATCCTTTGTATGCAATTGCAGAGCAGTTACAGAGATTAATCTATCGAGTCAGATAGAATTATAATGGATAGCAACACTCTCCCTTAATAAGAAATTATATGTCACATCTAAAATTAAAATTTTAGATGTATAAATAATTTATTTTATATATTAATATTTTATTAATATATTCAGAGTCCATGTAAGACTAAGAAAACGGATATCATCTGCAAGAAATTGTAGAACAGTTGCAGAGCTTATTCCTTTAAGTCAGATAGAATCATAATGGATGGCAAAGTTCTCCCTCAAAAAAATATAATACTACTTTGTGTCTAGATCTCAGTTCAAATCTAGAACTTCTAGTAAAATTGAAATAGATCACTTAGCATCTTATCCAAGTACTCTCGACTATTAAGTACTCATATTTGAAGTCAAAAATCTTTATCTGAATTATAAGCCTCACATATATTTTAATAAATTAAATAATCCAGGCTTATTTTCCTACTAAGTCAAACCAAATTTTAATACTTATAATTGACAAGTTTGGATGAGTGCCTGAAGCAACAATAAACTAACATTCCAAAATGAGAAAAATGTCATATTTTCTCATAAAATTTAAATCATGTTCCTTATACAATCACATTTTAATTATTTACAATCAACAATCAATCATTCAAAGCAAAACATCAATTGCTAATATCTTATCTAAGTAACTTAGTAAAAACACATCAAATCCAAGCAATGTCAAATATTAAACAGACAAAATGCATAGTTTCAAGCCAAATACAACTTGCCTGTAAAATAAATATTGTTCTTTTGATCCAAATAAACTAACATAACAATATCATAATGATACCAAATAATTTTAAACTAGGATATCAATATTCCTGCCGGTGAAAGAATCGTAGATGGGGGTTTGTTTGGGCCTTCTGTAGGAGGCTCATTTGAGTCGGACAGTACTACTTCTTGACCCTCCGAAAAAAAGCTCCCTAGTATTATCTATAAAATCAACATCATTATTTTGTAACATTATCTTAAAAGTGTAGTATAGGAAAAGTATTCAAAATTCAGATGGTATATACAAATTGTATAAATTCAAATAGTGTGTACCTGAACTGGAGAGGCAGCAATCAGAACACCGTCAATTTTACCACCAAATGAACGACCATTTGATAATGAAGCAAAGGACCCCTTTACTCCATCATATCTTTTTTGTTCATTTTTATTTGTGCTAACAAACACATGACCTTTCAGTGATAGGATCTCAAATAGTCCCTAACAAAATAAAAAATCAGCCACATACAAACTTGTTAGTATTATTAAGTCATGTTATATAGACACCTAAAATCGACACAATGTATGTAACACCATATCAATATATGACATAGGTGTATGTTTTGATGTTCAAATAACTTTTCTAAATATCTTTTCTAAAGTAAACATAAAAAGCTTCATAAATAACATAATAATACATGCAACATATTTACACTAACAAAATTATTAAATTATATTTTAGAGATCCATGTAATTTATAATTGTAGAACTAACCTCATAGGCCACAGTTTCATTAGATGATGGAGATTGAGAAAACCTTATCTTAGAAACGGTCCCATTCGATGATATAATGGTTACATTTTTTGAGAGACTATGAGAAAAAGCTATAATCTTCTCCAAAATATTCTGAATATCAAAATATATACATTTACAAGAAAAATTAATAGCGGGAAAACAATAATAAATATATTCATAGAAGACTAATATTAATATAAAATATAATTTTCAATAGATATAATGTTAAGAGTAAGATTTTTTAGATGTGCAATAAATGTTCATAAATGTTTTGGTTTAGCCTGAATCTTAAACAAATTAGTATGATGTTGTTATGAAGCGTGACATGAAAAGTATTAATGGGACTCCAGTGTAAATCAAGAGATATTGTACTTATGATTTTTAAATTGTGTTTACAATTGTAAGTTTTGCGGTTAAGGTAAATGTGATTGTTGCAATATTTATTGTGGTTGTTGCGACATAAATTTTTATTGTGAGGTTTTGAAATACATTCTTTAAAAATTATTATTGTAATAATTTTTTCATTACATCATAAATAAATTGAAATTTAAGGATTCTGAAATGTTGAGGTTTAATGAAAATATATGAAGAAAATTTAGTAAAATTGTTTGATGTTGTTTCTAATGAGGCTGGATGATGATTTAAAATTATTGTACAATTGCAGTTTGATACAATTGTAAATAATATAAGATCAAAAATATCAGATCAGATTGAAAAATCACATATCCTTTCATAGATATCTCTAAACTTTAGGAAATATGGTCTAACTAATAAAGACAAACTCTTCAAACTAAAACTAAAGTTTTTTTTGTTATAAGTCATGATATGGAAAATAGAGGTACATATAAAAATATAAACAAAAAATTAAAGATTGAAAAACACATAGTTATTTATAAGCAAACCACTATATATTACTGATGAATTTTAAATAATACTGAAAAAATTAACCAATACAGTACTTCTTCGATATTCACGATGATCATGTGAGACTTAAGTAAAGATATATCCATTCCTTAAAATAATTAACACGAAAATATTATACATATATATTTGAAAATAAAATGAAATTGACATTAAGAAAATATCTATACTTCAGAGAAATGCAAGAGAATGATAAAAAAAATTACATTTTAGAGGAAAACAAAATAAAATACATAAAATAATGGAACAAATGAGATAGGAAAAGAATTATTTATAAATAAGACAATCAATAAAATAAAATAAAATAAAAGTAGATTCATCCATTTAGTCATATTTTTCAAAGAGTTTATTTTTAAATTTTTTTTATTGAATTCAATTTTTAAAGTAAAAACTTAATATAAATCAAATATTCCTTTTAAACTATATATATTTAAAAAAAAATCATCAAATGTGAGAAGAAAAGGATTACCATAAACGATATTCATACATGACTTTTTATTGCGAGATCCGTAAGGTCGACCTCTACGCTTCTTAGAGGCGTTGGTTGAGGTGGAAGGCAAAGTAGCTGTTGAAAAAAATGGCACATCAAAATAGCTAATAGTTTCAGGTAGATAATTTAAATGTCTAGAAGAAAAAGAAGAATGATTAAGAGGAAAGTTACTTTGTGAATCCAATAGGTGTGTTTGTGGTGGTGATTCATAAAGTTTGTCAAATCCGGGAGGGAACTCGTACTCATTCCCCAATCCAGATCTCGACATGATTTTAGTGGTTTTCATGTTACACTTTGGATACAAGTATGGTAGCAACAATTGATACTATATCTTTTAGATTGCAGTTTTTTTTTTTAATAGGTACACTTTAGTATAAATATTAAAAGATATACCCTAACTTTTTAGCTATTGTAACCGTTACAATGAATAATACCCAAATTTATGAGTGTATTCTTGTTTAGGAGAAATTTAGTGTTATCTTATATTTTTTTATGGACCTTATTTGTTTTAATGGGTCTTCTAGAAAAAATATGGATCGTGCTTTTTTATCTGATTTTTATTTTCTCATTTTTTAACTCTTGTTTATTTATTTATTGTATAAAAAAATTTAGATTACTCCTATTATATTTTTAATATTGTGTACTTCTCTTATTTATATATATATATATATATATATATATATATATATATATATATATATATATATATATATATATATATATATATATATATATATATATATATATATATATATATATATATATATATATATATATATATATATATATATATATATATATATATATATATATATATATATATATATATATATATATATATATATTAGCAGGCCAATGGTCCAAAAAGTCAGGACCTAATACATTCATTTTTATGATACTCATGATTCACTTTATAATCTCCATATTTTATTACATTCATCTTAAATTATAAATTAATTTGGATATTAGAGTACTAATATTAAATGTCCATGTCGCTCTTTTAGAGATTAATACCACCAATTTAGAATTTATCATTATAAATTTACACCTAATTTTGGCAATAGAATAGAGTATTAATGCAGTTCTGTAAGAATAAATAAATAAAATAAAATATAAATCCATTCAATTTAATCATATTTTACAAAAAGTAGTTTTAATTTTTTTTGTTTGACTTAATTTCATTTTTAAAGTTAAAAACTTAATACAAATAAAAAAATTACTTAGAAAATGTATATAATTTTAAAATTTATTTAATAAGAGAAAAACAAAAGATTACCATCAAATATATTGAATAAATAATATATTCGAATAGAATATAGACTAGATACATTAATTATTCAACCAATTTAAAATTATTTTATTTGTATACAATATAGAATATAGAGACTAATTATGTAGGGACGCCCTATTGGAGACATTAAAAAAAAGGAGAAATTAGGTGACAATAACAATATTGGCTGAATGGTATTAGACTATTAGAAAAGATATGTCACAGACTAAGTATTTTATTCGAACTCAAGAATCGGCAACTGAATTATGAGCCTCACACAATTTAATTAATTCATCAATCCATGTTTTTACCTATAAAATCAAACCAAACTTTAATATTTATAATTGATATGTTTAAATGAGTGCATGGAGAAACAATAAAGTAACATTCTAAAACAGGGAAATGACATATTTTCTCATAAAATATGAATTAGGTTTCTTATACATTCAAAGTTTACTCTTTCAGAATCAATAGTCAATGTGACAATAAAACAATCATTCAATGTAAAATATCAATTTCTAGTAGTCTAGATAAGTAACTTCATAAAACACATTAAATTCAAAAAATATTAAATATTAAGCAGACCAAATGCACAGTTTCAGGCCAAATACAACAATTACGTAAAAAAAAATAATGCAATTTTGATAAAAAATGATTAACATAACAACAAGAGAATGATACGAGATAGATTTTAACTAAGACAATATTACGTCGATGACTGGACTGAACCACTGATAAAGGGTAGGGTTGCTCGAGCCTTTTTATATGAGATCATTTGGACCGAGCAATACTACTTCTCGATGCCCCAAAAATAAAACTCCCTAACATTATGTGCTAAATCAACATCATCATTCAGTGACATTATCTTAAGGGTGTAGTATAAGAAAAATATTCAAAATTCAAATAGTATATACAAATTGTATAAAATAAAGTAGTGTGTACATGAATCAGAGTAGCAACAATCCAAACTAATTACATAAACATTTGATAATGAAACAAATGACTCTTTTATTCCACCAACTCTTTTCAATTCACTTTCATTTACGTAACAAACACATAATTTTCAGTGATAAGATCTCAAATTATCCCTAACAAAATAAAAAATTGACCACACACAAACATATTAATATTATTGAGTTAGACTATATAGACACCATATATTTATAGGAGAATTAGATATTGACAATGTATGAATATATGGTGTACCTGTGTTTTTTTTATGTTCAAATAATTTTTTTGAATATTTTATACAGAGTAAATATAAGAAACCTCATAGACAACATAACAATACATGAAATATATTTACACTAATAAAATTATTAAATTATATTTTAAGATACACATATTTTAGAATTATAGAACAATCCTCGTCTGTCAAAATTTCAGAAAATGATAGAGATTGAGAAAATCAAACTTTAAAAACTATCACAATTGAGAAAATTATGGAAAAATGTTGTAATCTTCACCAACTCATCTCAATATCAAAATATATTCATTTACAAAAAAAAATTAATAGTTGGAAAACAACAATAAACATACTGCTAAAAGACTAGTAATATTAAAAACATTATTATTTTCATCTATTTCAATAGATACATTGTTAAGACCAAGATTTTGGTTTAGATGTTAAATAAATTTTAATAAATTTTTGGTTTAGCAATCTTAAACAAATTAGGTTATAGATTATTTGAGAGGTCCATTTAGAAAGAGAAAAAGAGATTAAGTAATTTGGTTTTGAGATGCTTCGTAGAAAGAGATTTAGAGAGAATTGAAGATGGAACTGAATTTCTAATTGGTTTTAATTGAAATGAATTTTTCTAGTTAATTTACCAAAGATGTTGATATGAAGCATGATAGGCAAAACATTAATGGGACCCATGTGTAAATCAAGAGATGTTGCACTTTAAGATGTTGAAAATGTGCTTGACAACTTGCGTGAAAATCAAGATGCTAAGATTTAAAACTTGAAATAACAAAATAAATTAATTATGGGTGGTAATATTTAACTTCAGAAAAAAAAATTATTTAATGTGTGAATTCATGTACTCATCTATTATAAGAGACACTAACATGCTATTTTTTAGAAGTGTCAAGATTATATAGATTTTTAACTATAGTAATCAATTTAAAAAAAATTATGTTTAAACAGGAGAGTCGCCACTCACTACTTGTTTAGGCAAAGAGAATGTGTTATTGGCACAGTGACACTGATTATAATTAAAAAAAATGAATAAATTAAAGGTAATCTCAAGTGTCAGTGTCCGACACGGACACGAACATGCTATTTTTTAGAAGTGTCAGTGCTATATAGATTTTTAACTGTAGCAATCGACTTTAAAAAATTTACATTTAAACATGAGAGTCGTCACTCACTACTTGTTTTACCCTATAAACAAGAGAGTAGATATCTGGATAAGTGGGTCAATTAGGCAAATGAAAGGTGTTAGGCACCTTTTACCTTCATCAGAATTATTACATTATTGCCACATATTATCATATATTATGCTAAAGGGGAAACACAGAAAGAATATATAAGCAAATAAAATCACAAGGAAAACAAAGTTTTAATTTTAGTGAAAAATAAAATTGATAATAAAGGTTGGCCTCGTATCAAATATTTTATCATCGGCCGAAGGATTTGAAATGAAGGGCTATCGAAAACCAAAGGGACACCTCATATGTTGATCATTAGCCAAAAAGCATAGTAAGTTTGAAAAGTTTAAAAAAAGGTTTGAAAAAAACTGTGTGTGAGAATTGAAAGTTGTGAGAGATTATGTGTGAAATTATAGAATTTGTAGGTTTATCGTAGATCATTGTCTGCTAAAGACAACAACAAAGTTTTTGTTCAAGACAACCTGGATTAAACCAAAAGAAAAAAATGCGTAAAAAAAAAGTTTGTAAGAATTGTGTGTAATAGAGAAATTATGAGTGAGTGTGGATTTTCGTGGATGAAAAATTCGGACAAACAAAAGTCATATTTATAGAGTTAGAAATTAGGTTAAAACACCAAAAAGGGAAAGTTATCCAAAATAATGAAAAGCTCAAAGTTTTTATCTTGGTCAGCAAATTTAAGAATCTGATCCTATTTGTGACTCTGCACAAGATACAATTTGAAAAATATTTAAACTAAAAAAGATTTTATTTATTTTTAGATTTTTGACTATTTTTTAAATAAAATAATAATTTTAATAAAAAAATATTTTTAAAATATAATAAATAAATAAAAACGAAAATAGTAAATAAAAAATAAAAAATATGATTTTTGTGATTTTGAAAATGAAAATAAAATTATTAACAAGAAAAAATAGGACCAATAAGACTTGAACTCGTGACGTATTACTTGTAAGTTTTAGTCTCTTATCAATTATGTTATGTCATTCTATTCAAAATAAATAGACACATGGAAGCATATGAAATGTTATGTGATATTTGTTATTTATAAATATAAATAATTTTAAGTAAAATATTTTATATTTTTGAATAAGCAAAACAAATTAATATTCAAACCAAATCTTAATAAAACTCAAAATAAATCAAATAAATTTATAAAACTCAATTTTGAAATCATTTGAATTTTATTGAAATAAATCGGGCAAATTTGGGATATGACAGTTGTCCCTGTTTAATTATTCTTCGATTGAAGGGTGCAAGATGACGCAATTCTCGCACGTTTGAATCAGAGGATAATTAAATAATGGAAGACCCAAAATTTAACCAATAAATCGCAGCTTGCTGTGAAAAATCATGACACAGTTAACCCATCGATGTCTAGAGTGAGATTCAACATATCGATCTTTGTTAAGAGACTGATCTAATATATATGCGAAAAGTGTTTAACATAGACTTTGCATTCCTACCACGATCTAGAGGGTAAGTGAATGCAGATGTTGATTCTATTTTTTCGAAGAAACTAATCCAATAGAGTTGAGAACTTTTGAAAATTAACTTGTTAAAGCTTTGCGACTGTCAGAGCAGGTTGTAATCGCAGATTTTGCTTATCTATCACTTCCTAGGGAATAGACAATGCGAGGTCGGTCTTATCTTTGCCAAGGGACTAATCTGATAAGATTGATGAATTGGATAATCATTGCTCAAGGACTAACGTCAACCGTTATGACAGATTTGTATATCTACTACAACCTAGGGAGTAGACGGTGCGGAGATCAACTTTTTTTATGCCAATGGACTAATTAAACAAAGTCGAGGAAATTTGGGAAATAACTACTAATGCTTGGAGACTAACATAGATGACTATACATTTATCGCTACCTAGAGGACAAATGATACTGGTTTAAAATTTGATTTTGGAACTGCAATTTTGATAATTGAGACTTGGTAACTGAAAGTTGAACTTTGGTAATCGGAACTTCATAAGTGTGCCCGTAGGCTTGTGTAATAGGAAAAGAAATCAAGTGTGAATAGACAATCAATCACTTCCAGCGGACTAATGTGATACAAAGGAAAAAAATGCAGATATCCAATCAATCGTTTCCAGGGGACTAATACGGTTGAAGGCAACTTGATGTTGCTAATGTAACAAGAAAAGACATACATTAACATATTTAACACTCCCATGGGACTAATGTGATAAATGAGGAATAAACCGATCACTTCCAATGGACTAATGGGATAAACGAGGAAAAACATGGATATACAATCAATCACTGCCAAGGGACTAATGTGATTGAAGGTAACTTCTTACTGCTTGGGGACTAACGTAAAAAGGAAATATGTAGATTAACTCATTTAACACTGTCAGGGGACTCATGTGATAAATGAGGACCAACCGACACTACCAGGTGACTAATATGATAATAAGGAAGCTTGTTACTGCTCGGATACTAATGTAACAAGCTGAAAGTTGAATTTGATAATTGAAAGTATGACTTTTAGAAATGTTTGAATTGAAACCGTTTGAATTTGAAAATTGAAAGTGTAACGCCCGGAGGCTGGGAAAGTTTGAGAATAACTTATTACTGCCCGGGGAATAACATAATAAGTTATATCACATATTTCACATATTTACCACAACCTAGGGGGTAAATAACAAATATTTGAAAATAATAACCTATTGCTGCTAGGAGAGTGATGCAATAGGTTGTAACGTAGATTTTGCATATTTATCACTGCCAAGGGACTAAATGGATAAATAGTGCAGTACCATGTGGTGTAGCTTTTGGTATAGAAATATGGCCTAGGGAGTAGGGGTCATTATGACCTTGAACACGTGGGCGGCGGAGAGACGAATAGTTGATAAGATGTTCGACGTGACGCTTCATCTTCTGCGCCAGCCTTATAAATAGTGCCTAAGGAATCATTTGTAGCGTTTCCAAGTTCTCTCTCTCTACTTTCTCCCTAATTTCCTCAGTTTTCTACCGCTCTCAATTTCCTTCACTAACCGTAAGTGCCGCTGTAGCTTCCGTCGCAGAATCTCTACCAACATTAATTAAGTAAGTGTTTTTCAATGATTACTCTTGTTTATAGTTGGGTTTTTGATGAATTTCATGGGTTTCCTGATAAATTTACCTACCCGGGGGATTTTTACTCGGGATATGCATACTTCTCTTCGTGATACTTATTGTACCCCAAAATTTTCCCTCCCATTATCCAAGACATTCTCCTAGGGTTCTCAATTGCTCAAGGTTGCTCAAGAATTGATCAGACAAATTCTCCTTCTAAGCAATGGACCTACATCTAGGGTTTTGCTTTTATCAAGGAAATTTGAGCTTATAATACATCAAGTGCATTTCATGGTTCCTTATATTCCTCAAAGAATGCTCATGCCAAATTTCAAGTCTTGCATCACAAGTTTGCTCAGTCAAATGCTCAAAATTAACTGTATGGACAAAAGGTCAATTATGGTCAACATACAGTCAAAACTCAAGGTTTTTGGTCAAAATCAAGATTTTGAAGTCACATTCATCATTTGATCAAGGGTTGATCATGATTCATCAAGAAAACTCAAGATTAATCAAAAGTCAAAAGTTACCAAATTAGGGTTTTCTTAAGGAGAAGTCAACTAAACTTTGACCAAGCATAACTTTCACATGCTTCATCATATTTTTCTCAACCAAAGCTCATTTTAAAGGAAATTCAATTCTCTACAACTTTGTCTCTCTAAGATCAAGTCTAAAAAAATACTTCATTTGAGAGATATAGACCAAAACATTATAGGTCATTTCAAAAGTCAACAAAAAGACACTTTATGTCAAGGAAACTTACACCAATATAAATCTTCAAATGCAAAAATGATCAACATAGAGATTGCAGAGGATATCTTGATCTTTTCAAAAAGTCCAAAATCACCTTCATATGATAAAAATTGAGAGATGTATGATTGATGCAAGTTGGGCAATTTTGAGAAAATGCATGAAACCAAAAGTGATCAAAATTGAGTTTTTAGGCTAGTGGGCTGATGTTTCAAGGTCCAAAAGTGCATAAGGCCTCAATATGAACCTCATAACTTATCAATTCACCCCTTGGGTTTTTATTATATTTATTTTGATTTTTATTTATTTAAAGTCAAAATAAATTAGATAAAAGTCAAGGCTTTCTTACAAAGGTCCAAGCCCAACCTTTTAACATAATTTTAAGCTATATATATTCTTATTGTTCATACATAACAAGACACAAAACCCTTGCAAGAAACACCTTTCAAAAAATTCTCAAAACTAGGGCAAATTAAGAACCCTAGTTGCAGCCACTTTCAAAGAAAACCAGCCTTTCCAAACGACCTCTGAAGTGTTGTAGGGTAAGATTGGATTGGTTGTATTGATCCAAAGGGCCTGAAACGCATGAACATGTATCACCGTTTTTCAATTCTTGCATGAATTTGAATTTTCATTTTCTTTACGTTTTAATGCATACTGTTGTACCCCAAAATTTGCCCTCTCATTTATCAAGGTTTTTCTCACAAGGTTTCTTTGACTCAAGATTGGATTAGGGTTTGGTCAGCTCAAGGCATATCATCTTGCACTGATGACCCAAAATTAGGGTTTGAGTTTGCACAATGATTTTTAGACTATCAATGCTTCATGTGACTTTCAAACATCATTATGGACCCCTAAGATCACTCATGACAAGTTTCAAGCCTTGAACCACATTTTTTATAAATCAATTGGACAATTGACCTAAAATTCAACTGTATTGGGGAAAAAGTCAACCATGGCCAATTTTCAGTCAAACTTCATAAGTTTTGATCCACATCAACATTTTAAACTTATATGTATCATTTGGTCAAGTTTGGATCATAATTCCTCAAGAAATTTGATCAAATCACCAAAAGGGCAAAATGGTCAAAATTAGGGTTTTGACTAAGGAAGGGCAATTTCTGATTTTTAACCTAGCAAATGACCAATTGAGTTAAAGCATGATTTCAAGGATTCAATTTCATTATCTTGACCTTATTACATGGCTCAAAATATTGCAATTTCATTGGATTGACAGATGAAATTTGCAGTCAACTGATCAAAAGTCAACTGTACACTGAAAAGTCAAACTTTGACTTTTTGGTCAAAATCAAGTTCCAAGGGTCATAATTCATCAAAACATGTCAAAATGTGAAACTTGTTCATCAAGAAATCCAAATTTGAAGATTAGGGTTTAAATTTGAAAATTTTCCTAACTTAGAAATTTTCTAAGTATATAAAATTTTCTTATTTTTTCTCATCTTTAGGCCACTTTTTCACCATGATGCATAATGATTCAAGGAAAGTTCCCAACATGAAAGTTGTAGACTTACATGAAATATACAACTTTTCTTCACACACGTTTCCCTAAAGATGCTTGGATCTCAAGATATAAATTTATGAATACATGGCCATGAACTAAATAACTTAGTGAAATTTTGCCCTAATTTAGGCAGGTTTTGGACCCAACTTCATGGAAACTTTTCACCTAGTTCCAAGAGGTATCTCAAAATGAATTTTAAAGATGAGTTATAGAGAACATTTCAATCTTTTCAAAATGTCCAAGAACTCCTCAAGATCATTTTTGAGTAGGGAGAATCGAAGAGATGAAGTTGGCATTTTCTCACTTTTTGTCCAAGCCATTTCATGAAGAACAAAGTTGCAATCAGTACCTATGCTTCCTAATCCATGCTTTACAGGTACCAAACTTGTTCCACACTCCTTAATTAAATGCTTACTCAGTTGACAAAGCTTTGATCCATGCATTAGAATCATTATCCAACTTGCAATTCCATTTATGGCAAAAAGTGACCATTGCCATTTTGAAAAAGATCAACTTTTGCCACTTTGAAAATCTTGAGCATTGAACATGTCCCCTTGGCACATACAAGTCTCACAAGTCTAAGGAAATTGTACAAGCTGATACCAACCATAAGGGAGCAAGTACAAGCATGGCAAGCATTGTCCCTTCACTTTACTTCAAATGCAAGAAAAGTTGCAAAAAGGCTAGAACAGACACAGCTGTTAGAGGGTTGACATCAAACCAATTCCATACTAATATACAACACAAGACAGGATTAGCAAAGGCCTGAAACACTCCCAACCAGAAAAACACCAAAAATCTGTCCAAACTTGCAGTTTTTTCATAAGCATACCCATCTTCCATTTGGCTCGTGCGTTTTAAGTTTTGATCATTCAAACATCTTACATTCTTGATATCAAACCAATCCAGACCTTCATCCCTGTTCTGTAATCACTTTTCCATCATCTTCCATTATTGATTTCAGAGCTTGCAGTTTGACTTGGCCAAGGAGTTTCAGATACTTTCACAACAAGGGAAGGGTTGGAATACATTCAAGGAAGCTCAAGGAAGCTCAAGCAAGCATCAGGCCTCCATCAAACTCACTCCAGTTCCATCCATGATTCCAACTGAAGGAGGTAAAATCTCAAACTCTATCTCCTTGTATAGGCAACCATAGGCCACGATTTGTGAATAAAAAGTGTAGTCCTCATCATAACGAAATTGTACATATCTTTATCTTGCATTGATTTTACTTGAGTTGAGAGAATTTGGAACTTGAAATTTCTTAAAATATTAGGTTAAAATTTAGGACTGTTAAAATTCTCTTTTATCTTTGATTGATAGTTCACATGACTTATACGGTTTGAATCGTGAGTTCAAGTATTACAAATTTCATGTTATGAGTTTTCATTTTCATGGAAGTATGAGAGAGTCACAGGATGTCTGGCCAAGCTTGAGGAAGAAGATGAAGTACAGGGCAAAGACTTGTTTTGGGTTATATTATTTTTGTTTTCCTTAAGACAATGGATGTATAGCCACCCCAGTGGCAAAGTAGCGCGCTGGTGAGACCCATGTCCTGGGTTCGAACCTGGGCGCTACTTTTGTGTTTTTTTTTCACATTTTTCCCTTTTCCATTTTGCCATTTTTGCAGGTTGGGCTTAGTCTTTTGGGCTAGGATTTTTTGCTAACATTACTACCAATCTGCTACATCACCTCCTTGCCAGCTTTTTATATTTAATGCATAAAAATCCCAAAAAATGTAAATTTCATAATATTGCATTTTATTTTATTTTAGTTTATTTTTTCACATAAAAATATATTTTATTTTAATAGATATCATATATTTTCTTAATAAATTTGTAAAATATAGTTAAAACATATTTAGTTTAATTTATTTTTCATTTCATACTTATAAATATTTATTTTTGCATATATAAAATTTTTATATTTTCATACAACATTATTTATTATTTTAATACAAAAAATACTTTAAAAAATAATACATATGAACTTCATTTTCTTTTAAAATAAAAATTAGGGTTAGGACTCCCTTCTAAAAATTATTTTATTTTCCCTACATTTTTAAGCTTAGATTTAAATTTTCTTTTACATAAAAACAAGACAAAAAAAAAATCTTTTCTTACATGTACATTGTATTGCATTTTTAAATATTGTATTATATTTATTCTAATTCGTACATATTAGATTTTGGTTGTAATAATTTATTTAGGTTTATATTTTTGCAAATTCCCATTCAAATTTGTATTCCCCCTCCCATAAATTGTTGTAATAGCTTAGAAATATTTACATTACGCAATTTATCGCTTTATATGCCATAATTAGTAATTAGGGTTTGTATGACAAGATCAAAACAAAGCAAAATAGAAAATCCTAAATACAAGGCAAAACCAAAGCATGAAAATGATACACTTGCACACAAGCATCCTTAGGGTTTCTCCACCTGGTTTCCTAAAACAAAAATGACAATATTACGCATGCGAAGTATCTTGGCAAAACAAAACAAATATAAGATCATAGTCCATCGATGACGCTACTCAAAAGTTGCCTTACAAAATGATCTTGGTCCCTCAAAATGCTAAGATACTTTGCAAACATTTCTAATCATGGTTATACGATGACCCACGCCCATCCCGTTTACATCCAAAGATAGGGTTGCTTACCAAATCAATGGTAAGACAACAATGTCAAAGGAATAGAAAATGCACAAGAAAGACATTTGAGTAGGTAGATAGCTTCTAGTTACTTGCTCTATTTCAAATAATCATCCTTGCTATTTTCAAAACAAACACACACATTTCAAAACATTTTACAATCATTGAAAACATTTTCAAAAAGACAAACATCTTTGTATACATTCTTACGAACGAGAATCATTACAAAGATTGGCTAAACGAATGGCCTCTTTTACAAAATACTTTCAAAAACCACACCAAACACAATTTCAAACAAACAAAAGCAAGTGATCTAAGCGAGTAACTAAGAGCCAATGGAAAACCATGGATGAAAAGGGTGTTAATACCTTCCATTTTCATAATCTACCCTCCGAACTCAAGAAAACATCTCAAAGGTCTTTCCTATGCTTTTTCACCTTTACTTTTGGATAAAAGAAAAGTCGGCGGTGACTCTTGCTAACCGCAACATTTGCAAACACAAACGCAAAACCCTCAAGTCAGTTCTTCCACCGTATCACAGAACTGGCGACTCTGCTGGAGAATTTTATAAAAGTGGGGTTACCTTAGGGCTAGATCACATTTATTTTGCTTACATTTGTTTGAATTGTTTGCTTTACATTATGGTTCTTTGTTTGGGTTTGAATCCTCTACCCGGATTTGGGAAACATTATAGGTAAATAGCAATACATTGTGGAAACTATGCGGGGTATACCGACATGGTCTAAGTAATAGCTATGTTAGTGTGATATATTTGTGGGTACCGGTAGCCTTTGAGTCAATCAAAGAGAATACAAGGCCGTTGAGTGATGTCATGAAGCACTAATGAACTTCTAGAACCCTTTACTTGACCAACTTGGCCTTTAGGATGTAGTGAGATGATCGGCTTTGGTGCAGTCTGAAGTTGGTAGATACTCGATACTACACTCATTAAGGGTTGGTTTCTTGGGATATTTCGGTTGCCATTAAAGAGGCTTGAGCTGAAACAATGACCAAGGAAACAGTCCAATGATATTGAGCTCCTTAGAACCCGGTTACTATTATTAGGACAGGTTGAGCCAACTAAACTTCAAGAGGGTACTTACCTATAAAACCCCATACAAGCCTAAACTAAGAACTTGTTTGATTTACTTGTATATACATATTTGTACATAACATCATGGACATCATGAGCATCATATGCATCCACTAACCATTTCAAGGATTTTTGAGATTCATCTTTGTTCCTTTTTTGTAGGATATGGATTCACTCCGCAGGAAAACTATCCAAATCAACCTTGTAAGAATTCATCCACAACTCAAGGAGATAACTTCAAGGATCCCTGAGAACTCTCTATTGACCGAGAGGCATGGTCGTCTACTCAACTTGGTCACCTCCAACACAGAGGAGGATATGATGAAAGTGCTTTTCCAGTTCTTTGATCCTTTGCATCATTGCTTCACATTTCCTGACTATCAACTTGTGCCTAACTTGGAAGAATTATCTCAAATCTTAAGGATTCCTATTCTCAATCAACTACCTTTCAACGGTACCGAAAGAGATCCAAAGCCAGAAGAGATTACTCAAGCTCTACACTTGCACTCATCTGATGTCACAACTCATTGGGAAACTAGATGTGGTGTCAAAGGCTTCTTAGCAAAGTTTCTGTTTGAGAAGGCTCAAAGTTGTTGGAATTCCTTAGACTAGCAAGCATTTGAGGAAATTGTAGCTCTTCTTATCTATGGGATGGTCTTGTTTCCCAATCCTGACCAACTCATAGATGTGAATGCCGTCAAAATCTTCATATCACGCAATCCGGTGCCTACATTGCTAGGGGATATCCTACACTCTTTTCACACTCGTACAATGAGGAAAAGAGGTGTCCTTATGTGTTGCACTCCTCTCCTGGAAAGATGGTTTATTTCTCATCTTCCCCAATCAGTCTTAAAGAATGAGCAAGGTTTGAGGTGGTCACAAAGGTTAATGACGCTCAAACATTCAGACATTCATTGGTGCTCCCGATCTAAAGAGAATGTTATCATTGTTGACCGTTATGGGGAATTCCCTAATGTCCCTCTACTTGGTATTAGGGGAGGCATCACCTACTACCCATGCTTAGCTCCAAGACAGTTTGGTTATGTCCGAAGGGATGGCCCACATGATATGCTGATTTAAGGCTTGGTATTCGACTATGACAACGACGATCAAGGACTTCGCCAGAGATTCATCCGAGCTTGGAGGATGCTAAACAAGGTGGATAGCAAGACTTTGGTACACAAGAATTCCATCCCTCTTGAGCCTTACCTCAAGTGGGTACGAACCCGCGCTCAAAGTCTTATGATGCCTTATCCTTCCATTCTCCCGGTGATTATTGAGCCTGTTAAGGAAGGAGAAGTTCCATACACTATCCTACATCCTGACATGCCCACATCTCTTGAAGATCTACAAAGGGATTGGATACAACTCAAAGGAGAGAAAGATACTTTCGAAGCCTAATTATATGCAAGCGAGAAGAAGGTTTTGGAACTCACTAGGCTACTTCATGAGGAGCAGACTCTAAATGCCTACATATCACCAAAGAGGATGCGCACTACTTTTTTTATCTTAGAGTGTTGTATTATTTTGTCCAAGGGGCATTGATGTACTCAAACTCTATCTTATTAATATAACGTGTGTTTCTTTTTGTTTAAAACAAACTTGAATCTTTTAAAATCCTTGAAAACATTACATATGCGCATACCATTCATCATAACATAAACAGGTCTTTTGCAATAAGTTTCCTCATCTCTCTACTGTTTATTTCAGTAAGATGGATCTCGAACAGACTGTCAAAGATCTCCAAACTCAAAACATGCATTTTCAACAGTTACTCACAACCCTGGCCAAAGGGCAAGAGGAGCTGAAGACTCTGTTGGAAATAGAGAAAAAGAAGAAAGAGAAGAAACCAACTGGTGTTGTAATCTTGGGGAGAAGGTTTCAAGGGCAGACTAGAAGAACCTTGAATTTTGCTGCGACATCTGATGAGAGGGAAGGGAAAGGAAAAGAAACAGCAATTCCGTCAGACTCTGAAGAGGAGGAGGAAGAGGAAGACTACTCTGAGGAACAGTACCCTCCGGCTGATGATAAGTACCAACATCTTGAAGAGCATTTAAACGCTATGGAAATACAAATGGTACCAGGTCTAGACTTTGAAGAATTAGGGCTAGTGTCGGGAATTGTGATCCCACCAAAGTTCAAAGTGCCGTTGTTTGCAAAATATGATGGGGTGTCATGTCCTAAAATGAACCTCCGATCATACGTGAGAAAGATTCAGCCGCACTCTGCCGATAAGGACTTGTGGGTCCATTTTTTCCAAGATAGTTTATCCGGAATGCAACTTGATTGGTTTTACCAATTAGAAAGGGCCAACGTCCACAACTGGGAAGACCTTGCCGCAACATTCTATAAACAGTACTAGTATAATGCAGATTTGGCGCCTACCCGTAATCAACTTCAGAGTATGGCTATGGCTTCAAATGAGGGTTTCAAAGATTACGCACAGAAATGGAGAGATCTAGCTGGGAGAGTGCAACCCCCTCTGTCTGAAAGGGAGTTAGTGGATATGTTCCTAGGCACTCTATCGGGCCCTTTCTTCAACCATTTGATTGGGAGCTCGTCTGCTGGATTTACTGAGTTAATATTAACTGGAGAGAGGGCGGAAGCTGGTATAAGAAGTGGAAAGATTCAGAAAGATTCGTCTGCCTCTACAGCTGTGAAAAAACCCTTCACTGGGAAGAAGGAGGTATCTGCTGTTTATCCACAAAGGAACCAAGGGAGAGCTGAACGCCGACCAATGGTAGGGGCCGTTGTTGTACCCCAAAATTTGCCCTCCCATAATCTTCAAAGTTTTGCCAAGCATCACCTCAAATGGTTCAAAGTCTACTCAAAGGCTACACAGTCAACCACTCTCCTAAAGCCAGTCAAACTAGGGTTTTGGTTCTTGCAAGGAAGTTGAGGTTTTCAAGGGCTCAATCAAGTCCCATATGCTCATACACATTGTCAAGCACCTGTCAAGTTTCAAGGCTCACAAGGTCAAGTTGCACAGCCAAAAACCCTAATTGCTCTACAGTCAACTGTAGGGGCAAAATGGTCATTTGGCAGTCAAAAGTCAAAATTTTTGGTCAACATCTTATTTTGAAGCCACAAACATCATTTGATCAATGCTTGATCATGATTCTCAAAGTATGGCTCAAAAAAGTCTCAAGATGCAAAAGTTTCTATTTTTGGACAACTGAAAAGTCAACTGTAACTTGACCAAGGCATAACTTTTTCATGGTTCATCAGAAAAATCCCATCCAATGCTCATCTTGAAGGGGAGGACATTTACTACAACTCATCTTCACATTCCAAGTCCAAGAAATGCTCTCACAAAAAGTTATCAATTTCAACATTATAGGTCATTTTTAAAAGTCAACAAAAAGGGACTTTAAGTCAAAGACCATAACTTGAGATTGGTGAATCAAAATGACATGGGACCAAAGACATTGGTTAGAGGACTTCAATACCTTTCCAAAATGTCCAAGAACATGTTCATAACTTCAAAATTGAGCAAGATATGCATTGGAGAAGTTGGGAAATGTTTGTGAAATGGCCAAAATCATTTATCCTTGAAATTTCATTTTTGACAAAAGGGGCCCACTTTTTCCACTTGAATTAGCTTGGCCATGCTTCCCACGTGTCCCACATTTTATTTCAAAATTTAAAATTAATTTTTTCATTTTTATTTGATTTTATTGGATTTAATTCATTTTAAATCCTTTAAAATCAAATAAAAATCAAAAGGGTTAATTAAGGGACATATTTGGTTTTGATTAGCTTTGAATCATCATTATACAACATCCCAAATTCGTACCAAGGCCTAATCAAGCAAGAATTCAAAATTTGTACAAAGATGGAAAGTTTGTTAATGGAGGTTTTTGGAAAATCTTATGTATGAATGCAAGGCTTCAAGGACCTTAATTCCAATTGAAACTCATTACATAATGCATATACAAGTGATCAGAAACAAGAACAAGACCTAAGCTGTGCAAAAACTCAGAAACCAACTTTGCATTTTCTCTCAAAAATTTCAAAACTGAAAACATACATAGAGCTTGTGTCAAGTCCTCATTCCTATCCAAACACCTTGCTGATATCCCAAGGAAGCTATTCCAATCAGAATCAACTCTCCACGCGCAAGGAATTGGTATATTGATGTCAAACTTTCTCAAACTTTTCTCATAATCGTGTTTTGATTTCTGTACATTTTTCATGCATTTAAACTATTGATTTATACTAACCATGACCTTCTGAAGCGTTTGGTATTATTTGATTGAGCAATGGCATCCCATATCAAAAGTTGCCATTGATGGACATTAGGGTTCCAGAGGTTTGGAATTAGGCGTTTGCACATACTGTAAAATCAGGACATCCAATTACCATGGTTGGAATCAGGACCTCCAGACGAAGCTAACCCACTATTCGCGCCCTATTTATGTTTCCATATGAGCTATTCGCTATTATCCATAAGCCTGCGTTTTGGGGGGGTTTAAAACCCCCGCTATCCTTTTAGTTACAGGAACAAATGAAGAAGAAGACTGCGTGGCAAGATGTGACTGGAGGGTTTGAATTCCAGCGCCTTTTTTTATTTTCATAACATTGATTTTGATTTTGTTTTATATTATTTATTTTTCATTCCATATACAAAGCGCACCAACAGCACAATTGGCAAAACGTTAACATGGCAAACGCAGGGACCTGGGTTCGATTCCCAGGTCCCCCACTTTATTCCATAATTTTTCTTGCAATATATTCCTGTGCAGCTTCCATCCTAATGACCACCATGAAGCCCAACGCCTTGGCACGCCACATGTCCTTGAAGATTAATCCAGTGACCATGACCAGCAATCCACCATACGCATCAGTCAAACGTTCCTCACATGATTCAAAAAGTCAACAAAGGGCCTCCTCCTGTTAGGCCAAAATTCCTCAAACCACCTCCTCAATTGGGGTCAACACCCCCCATGGTTTGCATATTGTTTTCTTTCTTTTCATTTTTTTATTTGTTTTATTTATTTTAATTAATTCATCAAAAACAATTTTCATAAAACCAAAAAAATCAGAAATCATAAAATAAAAATATATTTATTTAATTTTTAATTCACTAATTATTTTGTACATAAATTCCAATAATTAATTAGTTTAATTTTAGGTTTAACCTTAACATTTTTCTTAAATAAACTAAAAAACATAAAAATTAGGTTTTAGCATTTTTTATTCTTTTTCTTAATAAATAATCTTTTTTTTTTTATTTTTTATCATTAATTAATTATTAATTAATTTTGTAAATAAACTTGTCATTAAATAATTAGGTTAAATTAGGTCAAAACTTAAACATTTTTTTTATAATTAAAAACAAACTAGAATTAGGGTTTTATTTAAATTTCTAATTTCAATTAATCTTCCATTTTTTTTTATAAATACAAAAACATCAAAAATAAGTTCTTTTCTTTATTTAATTTAATTAAATTTAATAATTTCAATTTAATTCCTTAAAGGGTCCAACGCCCTCGCATTCTCGATTCTTATTTCTTTTCGCATTTATTTTTATTTCTTTTGTGGATATAATATAATTGCCCCAAAGCTTTGTAATAATAATTAGGATATTTACTTTCCGTACTTTTATTCAAATCGGGTCTTGGTTTAATTTGGCGATGTAGACCCACGCCTTGTAATAACGTAGGACTTTTATCTTTCCGTATTTTTATTTCTGCACCCTTTAACTGCTAATAATCACATGAAAGAATGTATGCCCGAAATAAAATCAAAGCGTAGATCACCAATGTATGACAAGACAAGATAAATAATAACTTAAAATGACACACGATTCACACACCACTCCTAGGGTACGCCTCACTGTTGCCTTGCCCCTCGAAACGTGGTCGTCGAGTATAGGACGTCTTAGTAAGTCCTTATGTCCATGAGCATGGCATAGGCGTAGCTTCTAAGGTGTCCTACTGTTGCTCTGGTGATCACATTGTTGCCTTGCCCCTCGAAACGTGGTCGTCGAGTATAGGATGTCTTAGTGAGTCCTTATGTTCCATTGATCTAGTTGCCTCGAAACAAGTTGCCTCGAAACAGTTGCCTCCGAATAAAAAGATCAATGGCATAAGGGTAGCTTCTAAGGTATCTTACTATTGCTCGGTGACCACACTGTCCCTAACCCTCGAATTGACCCGAACACCTCCAACGGTGGTGCTACCTACCTCTCAATGGTGGGATGGCACTACCTCAAGGACATTTACACAGACTAATTCCTTAGGGTAGGTAGATGACTCGTAGATACTTGCTCTAATTCAAAACAAATCAAAAACTTCTTTTCACACCGACACTTTGCAAAAAGCTTTCAAAAACAACTTTTCAAACACTCTTGAGGACTGATACAAGAGTCGAACTGAAATTTTAAACGGAACTTTTTCAAACCCACTCACCTTGAAAAGCAAACAAACATTTTGAAAACACAAATGAGCAAGTATCTAAGAGCCCATGGATAACCATGGATAGAAAGGGTGCTAACACCTTCCCTTTCTATAAATCTACCTCCCAAACCGAGAACTAATCTCAATAAGGAATTTTTCTGTACTTTTGTCCTTTCCATGTTGGAGAAAATAAAAGACGGTGGCGACTCTTTCTTACCGCGACATTTCGCGAAACCAGCTAAAAAACAGTCAGTTCTCATTTCCACCGATCACAGAACTGGCGACTCTGCTGGGGATATTTTAAAGTGAGGTGTACCTTAGGACTAAGATCACAGTGTTTTCAATTGCTTTGACTTGTTTGCTTTAAATTGTGGGAATGTCTTGGGAGTTCTAATAGATCCTAACCCGGATCTGGGGATACCTTCTTAGAAAGTAGCAACAAGGTTGTGAGGGAACTGCGCGGGGTATACCGACATGGTTGAAACAGCCTGCTACGTTGATGTGGCACTTTGGTGTGTACCGGTAACCCTTGAGTTCAGTCAAGGAGAGTACGGGGCCTCCATGTGGTGTCGTGAAGCATCAACTGACCTTAGGAACCTTAATTGAACTATCTTGGCCTCTTTAGGGTAGTGAGATAACTAACTTTGGTGCAGTCCGAGGTTGGTTGATACTCGATACTACACTCAATTGAGGGTTGCTTTCCTGGAATATTTCGGTCGCCAGTTCAGTGGCTAAATCGAAACGATGAACAATGAAAGCAATCCAGTGATATTGGGACCCTTAGAACCCGGTTACTTCTAATAGGACAGGTTGAGCCCACCAACTTCAAGAGGGTAATACCCAGACCCCATGCTGGCCTAAACTCTAAGGGCTCTTTTGTGTGACTTGCGTGCCTTCCAACTTGACTACTTGCAGGCTTGTTATCTGACACTTGAGTTTCTTGCAGGTTTTGTTTATAGTCCTTAATTGGGGCTCATAACAGGGTTTACTGAGTTTCTTGCAGGTTTTGTTTACAGTCCTTAATTGGGACTCATAACAGGGTTTACCTACGTTACCCCATACATAGCATAACATCATACCATTGCATACATCCCGCATAAGGACTAATCCGTTTCAAGGATCTCAAGGGCTTGTGATGCAGGTCATGATGAATCAACTATCCCAGCAAGGGGCAAAGAGGATTTATTTTCCTCTAGACAAGGTTGTCAGGGGCTATGACCCACTGGATATGGTGAGCCTTTGACCCTTGAAGAAGGACTCTCAACAACATGAAGCTCCTTCAATCAAGCTACAGAATGCAAACTCTAAAATTTTTCTTGTTTACCCCGCGAGATGCTTGAAAACATTGCATATATATACATACATATCATTGCATAACAGGTACCCTTTTGACAGGTCACTTACCATCTCCGCTGTTTATTTCAGCAATGGCTTTCCAACAAGATAACCAGGATCTTCAGGTTCAAGAGATTCAGTTCAGAGAGATCTTCCTAAGCCTATCCAAGGGGCAGGAAGAGTTGAGGACACTCCTTATGGGGAATTTGGCCAAGCAAAGTCCCGAAGATGACAAGGACGAGCAGCTGAAACGTCTTCAAGCTGCGGTAGATACGATGAAAACCCAGATGCTGGGACAAAGGGCTCTCATCCAAGGTTTAGCTCGGGAGCAAGGAGAGCTGAGGGCCATGATCAGTCAGCTTCATCAAGACATGAAGCAACCAGCCCAAGTCAGGGACCAGGTCATTGAACAGCTTCCAAGAGGACAAAGGTCTGGTCCAATGAATAGACCTCTCCAAGTTGCTACCACTTCATAGGTCCAACAACGACCTCGCCAAGAACAACGGGCTGATCAGATCAAGCCAGACAAGCCTAAAAGGCAGTTCACCAAGCTCAACGTGCCACCGTCTCAAGCTTTACAGCAATTGTTGAGATTGAATCTGGTGACGTTAAGGGACCCTCCTAAGAATCTCAACACAACCTCCCTAAAGTACAATCCTGAGGAAAGATGTGCGTACCACTCTGACAGTCCAGGGCATGACACCGACGACTGCTGGGCTCTGAAGAATAAGATCCAAGATCTGATTAATGAAAGAGCTGTGGATTTCACCCAGATGGGCCAGGCTGAATGTTCCTGCCATCCCTACAAGATGCACCAGACGAAGTAACAAGTCCTGAGATTAGAAGACTTTTGTTCATTAGAATTTTTCAAGTTGTAATTTTCTTTTGTTCAAACATTTACTCATGTTAAACGTTGTTATTTCATTAATGCATCGCATATGTCTGTTTTGAAGCAATATATTCGTATTCACTATATGCAAATTATTTTCATATTTTTTCTGATGATCAACGCTCGATTAATAATTCTAAGCCTCTTGAGGGAGGATGACAAAAACGATACCACAATCTACAGTATGCTTTTGAACAGACCCCGCTGATGAGGTACAGGCATTGTTTCAATTCCTAAACACTGGAGTTATAAGGATGATAATCCCTCGTCAACCCCTTTGAGCCAAAGAAGTAGGAGTTTTTCTTTTCACAAAAAATTAAAACCCTTTATCATAACCTAGGGCAGGGTAGTTCTCTCAGTTGATCCAAGTGCATAACAAATGGCACCAAAGAGGTCCTTACAAAAAAAAAGAAGACAGTGATGGTTCCAAATAATCATAAAGACAGGCAGTCATTATCTCCCAAAATAAAAGCCCAATAAGTAAAAACCTATAAAGGAGACTTATAAAACTGGGGCATCCCGCTAACTGTAAAAGAAACAGTTCAGGCAAAAAACAGGGATAATAAAAAATCAAAAACAAAGAGGTCCTACAGACTCTCAACAAAAAAAGAAATGACTGCCCATTCAAAATAAACTGTCAATATCCGAACCATCACCGGAATATCAAAGCAAAGACTCAAACTAGGTCTAACGCACGATCAACTGAGTTTAGGTTTGAAGAACGTCACGAAGAGCGGGTGGGTAAAAATATAAATTTGAGCCTTTATCCTTTGTTTCTTAAACCGTGAACCAGGCCACGCTACAACCCTGAAAAGTCCTAGCTGAAGCATGGGTTAGTTCGAAAGCATACTGTTACGAAAGGTATCCTGACTCCTTAAGGCTTGCTATAAAATATTGAGTTAACATCACATTTTACAAAAGTTGTTGGTTTTACTGAAAAATGCATTTTTCAAAAAAAAAATTCAAGGCAGGCATAAGCTTTGCATTTTTGATATAACTCTGTTTGCATACGACTTTTTGTTTGAGCAGCAGGGAAATTCGCACGATGAATACCTAGTGAACAAAAGCACTTCCAATCAAGGGGCAGACATGACCATGGTCTATTATCTGGGGCAGTCCAATCAAGAATCAGAGAATCTCTCAAAGGTCAAAAAGCCTGGGGAAAATCTCCGCCCGAGTCACTTGGGGCACTCCAGCAACGAATCTGGCCTGATGAAACATCTTCTGGGGCATGACAAAACACTACTGACAGGGGCATCTCCCTACATTCTGAGAGCGCGGACATAGTCGAAAAAATACTACGCATAATCAAAGACCCGCTAGGTTGACACACCTAGGCAAAAATAAGGGCTTCCCGGCGAACCAAAAGGGTTCGAGCAAAATAAGGGATGAAATGAAAAAGATCTGTACACCCGGCAAGTCGAAAACCTGAAAAGGCGGCTTGGGCAAAAATGGGTATCCCGATGGACTGAAAACCCGAAAGGGCGGTCTAGGAAAAAGTTAGGGATCAAAAGCGTACGACTATGTCCCGACACCTCGACACTTGCCTATCAGAAGATTTGTCAGTCGGCAGCCGTCAAGCACCTCCACAGGTATCTTCTCCCACAGAAACAGGGGCAATGATGAGTTGTCCAAACAATCTAATCGCTCTGTCCGTCAAGGTACCAAGATAGGTTCGGCTGAAGGACGCAACCAAGATCTCTAGACTCCCCAGAGAGTGAGCCAGCAAGTCAATACACTCTCCCCAAGCAGAGTTATCTTGTCAGCCTTAAGGAAGTTGGATTACCCCCAGAAGATCTCAACATTCCTCAGCGGAGTCTACAAACATCCTCAACAAGCATCCCCGGCAGTCTTGATCTAAGATTGTTCTCCGGCGGAATCTAGACATCCAGCAGAGCCCCTCCCCAGTACAGTCCAAAGTCTCCCCAGGAGAGTTGAATCAATCTCCCCAGTAGGAAGCTTATCCCCAGTAGATTCTGGAAGCTTATCCTTTGCAGAGAATATCTCTCCCCGTCTTTATTCAGAAGGTTATTCTTCGCCAGAGCTTATAACTGGGTTATCCTCAGCTAATTGCCACGGAATGGTCTTCCTCGGCGAAGTCTTCCTATCCCCAGCGGAGTTCCTCAAATCGCCAAAGCGTAACTCAACAATGGTATCCCCGGCGGAGTTCTCATACAACATCTCAGCGAAGTACCTATCTTCCCACAGAGTATTTTCCCCAGCAAGATCGCTAATGTAATTTTCCCCGCAGAGTAATCTCTCCAAGCTTATTCCCCAACGGGGTCATCTCCTCCTACCGGTTTATCCTTGCAATCATTTTCCCCAGCAGAAACGAAGAATTCTCTACTCTTCAAACATCAGCCCAGGATTAGCTCCCGACATTCGTCAAGGATTTATTTTCCTAGACAAAAAATACATTCGCAAACATCACATTTTCATACATGATATAAACATCACATTCTACAATCCCATTGGTTATAAACGTCATGACACCGCGCATTCCATGCACCATGACATTGCATATAACTAATGTTTTGCCTTTTTTCAGGAAAGGTCAATACAAAGATGATTACTATCAACTATCGCAATCCCAGATTCGATTCCTGTATCTAGCCAGGGCATGTCCGTGAGCGATTGATTATGGATTCAATACCTATATCTGGTCAGGCATGTCTACGTTAAAAAGATTAAAGAGATAGCTTGGAAACGCCCCAGATATGGATGCTGTTCTTTTGCTTATTCAAAATTCCTTTCTAGATATGGTTCAGATGTGACCCAGGCATGGCGACATTCTGATACTTATTCCAGATTTCTTCTCAGATATAACTTAGAGATGCTCCGGACACGGAGGCTGTTCTATTGTTTATTCAGAGATCTCCTTCTAGATATGGTTCAGATGTGACCCAGGCATGGCGACGTTCTGATACTCATTCCAGATTTCCTTTCAGAGATAGCTTGGAAATGCTCCAGATATGGATGTTGTTCTTTTGCTTATTCAAGACTCCTTCTAGATATGGTTCAGATGTGACCCAGGCATGGCGACGTTCTGATACTCATTCCAGATTTCCTTTCAGAGATAGCTTGGAAATGCTCCAGATATGGATGCTGTTCTTTTGCTTATTCAAGACTCCTTCTAGATATGGTTCAGATGTGACCCAGGCATGGCGACGTTCTGATACTCATTCCATATTTACTTTCAGAGATAGCTTGGAAATGCTCCAGATATGGATGCTGTTCTTTTGCTTATTCAAAATTCCTTCCTAGATATGGTTCAGATGTGACCCAGGCATGGCGACGTTCGGATACTTATTCCAAATTTCTTCTCAGATATAACTTAGAGATGCTCCGGACACGGAGGCTGTTCTATTGTTTATTCAGAGATCTCCTTCTAGATATGGTTCAGATGTGACCCAGGCATGGCGACGTTCTGATACTCATTCCAGATTTCCTTTCAGAGATAGCTTGGAAATGCTCCAGATATGGATGCTGTTCTTTTGCTTATTCAAGACTCCTTCTAGATATGGTTCAGATGTGACCCAGGCATGGCGACGTTCTGATACTCATTCCAGATTTCCTTTCAGAGATATCTTGGAAATGCTCCAGATATGGATGCTGTTCTTTTGCTTATTCAAGACTCCTTCTAGATATGGTTCAGATGTGACCCAGGCATGGCGACGTTCTGATACTCATTCCATATTTACTTTCAGAGATAGCTTGGAAATGCTCCAGATATGGATGCTGTTCTTTTGCTTATTCAAAATTCCTTCCTAGATATGGTTCAGATGTGACCCAGGCATGGCGACGTTCGGATACTTATTCCAAATTTCTTCTCAGATATAACTTAGAGATGCTCCGGACACGGAGGCTGTTCTATTGTTTATTCAGAGATCTCCTTCTAGATATGGTTCAGATGTGACCCAGGCATGGCGACGTTCTGATACTCATTCCAGATTTCCTTTCAGAGATAGCTTGGAAATGCTCCAGATATGGATGCTGTTCTCTTGCTTATTCAAGACTCCTTCTAGAGATAGTTCATATGTGACCCAAGCAGGGCGACGTTATGATACTCATTCCAGATTTCCTTTCAGAGATAGCTTGGAAATGCTCCAGATATGGATGCTGTTCTTTTGCTTATTCAAGACTCCTTCTAGAGATAGTTCAGATGTGACCCAGGCATGGCGACATTCTGATACTCATTCCAGATTTCCTTTCAGAGATAGCTTGGAAATGCTCCAGATATGGATGCTGTTCTTTCTCTTATTCAAGACTCCTTCTAGAGATAGTTCAGATGTGACCCAAGCATGGCGATATTCTGATACTCATTCCAGATTTCCTTTCAGAGATAGCTTGGAAATGCTCCAGATATGGATGCTGTTCTTTTGCTTATTCAAGACTCCTTCTAGATATGGTTCAGATGTGACCCAGGCATGGCGACGTTCAGATACTCATTCCAGATTTCCTTTCAGAGATAGCTTGGAAATGCTCCAGATATGGATGCTGTTCTTTTGCTTATTCAAGACTCCTTCTAGATATAGTTCAGATGTGACCCAGGCATGGCGACGTTCTGATACTCATTCCAGATTTCCTTTCAGAGATAGCTTGGAAATGCTCCAGATATGGATGCTGTTCTTTTGCTTATTCAAGACTCCTTCTAGATATAGTTCAGATGTGACCCAGGCATGGCGACATTCTGATACTTATTCAGATTCCCTTTCAGATATAGCCTAGATATGCTCCAGATCCGGACTCTGTTCTATTGCTTATTCAGATTCAAACTTCTAAAAGACAACTTAGAGATGCTCCATCCCGGATGCTCTTCTATTGTTCAGTCCAGTTACGATCCAGATTCGGATGACATTCTGTTACTCATGCAGTATGGATATACCCCAGACACGGCGGTCATTCTACCATTTATTCAGACGTCAGCAATTAGACACAGACTAGATATGCTCCAGACACGGAAACTATTCTATTTCTTATTCAGATTCACCTATCCACCATCTTTCCAAATGGCATCTATAAGCCCATTCCCGACAAGGTTCTGTCACACTTTCAGATGGCATCTTTAAGCCCATCCTCCTATCCATCATCTCTCCAAATGGCATCTGTAAGCCCATTCCCGTTATCACGCTGCTGATACTCTACTATGTGAGTGCAAATTTCTGGGCACTCTAGTGTTCAATAATCTTCCACCCTCGGATCACGAAAGGCACACAAGCCAATCTACATCCTCAGGTCTAAGAAGATTGAACATGGGCAACTGTTGTACCCCAAAATTTGCCCTCCCATAATCTTCAAAGTTTTGCCAAGCATCACCTCAAATGGTTCAAAGTCTACTCAAAGGCTACACAGTCAACCACTCTCCTAAAGCCAGTCAAACTAGGGTTTTGGTTCTTGCAAGGAAGTTGAGGTTTTCAAGGGCTCAATCAAGTCCCATATGCTCATACACATTGTCAAGCACCTACATGTCAAGTTTCAAGGCTCACAAGGTCAAGTTGCACAGCCAAAAACCCTAATTGCTCTACAGTCAACTGTAGGGGCAAAATGGTCATTTGGCAGTCAAAAGTCAAAAATTTTGGTCAACATCTTATTTTGAAGCCACAAACATCATTTGATCAATGCTTGATCATGATTCTCAAAGTATGGCTCAAAAAAGTCTCAAGATGCAAAAGTTTCTATTTTTGGACAGCTGAAAAGTCAACTGTAACTTGACCAAGGCATAACTTTTTCATGGTTCATCAGAAAAATCCCATCCAATGCTCATCTTGAAGGGGAGGAAATTTCCTACAACTCATCTTCACATTCCAAGTCCAAGAAATGCTCTCACAAAAAGTTATCAATTTCAACATTATAGGTCATTTTCAAAAGTCAACAAAAAGGGACTTTAAGTCAAAGACCATAACTTGAGATTGGTGAATCAAAATGACATGGGACCAAAGACATTGGTTAGAGGACTTCAAGACCTTTCCAAAATGTCCAAGAACATGTTCATAACTTAAAAATTGAGCAAGATATGCATTGGAGAAGTTGAGAAATTTTTGTGAAATGGCCAAAATCATTTATCCTTGAAATTTCATTTTTGACAAAAGGGGCCCACTTTTTCCACTTGAATTAGCTTGGCCATGCTTACCACGTGTCCCACATTTTATTTCAAAATTTAAAATTAATTTTTTCATTTTTATTTGATTTTATTGGATTTAATTCATTTTAAATCCTTTAAAATCAAATAAAAATCAAAAGGGTTAATTAAGGGACATATTTGGTTTTGATTAGCTTTGAATCATCATTATACGACATCCCAAATTCGTACCAAGGCCTAATCAAGCAAGAATTCAAAATTGGTACAAAGATGGAAAGTTTGTTAATGGAGGTTTATGGAAAATCTTATGTATGAATGCAAGGCTTCAAAGACCTTAATTCCAATTGAAACTCATTACATAATGCATATACAAGTGATCAGAAACAAGAACAAGACCTAAGCTGCGCAAAAACTCAGAAAACAACTTTGCATTTTCTCTCAAAAATTTCAAAACTGAAAACATACATAGAGCTTGTGTCAAGTCCTCATTCCTATCAAAACACCTTGCTGATATCCCAAGGAAGCTATTCCAATCAGAATCAACTCTCCACGCGCAAGGAATTGGTATATTGATGTCAAACTTTCTCAAACTTTTCTCATAATCGTGTTTTGATTTCTGTACATTTTTCATGCATTTAAACTATTGATTTATACTAACCATGACCTTCTGAAGCGTTTGGTATTATTTGATTGAGCAATGGCATCCCATATCAAAAGTTGCCATTGATGGAAATTAGGGTTCCAGAGGTTTGGAATTAGGCATTTGCACATACTGTAAAATCAGGACATCCAATTACCATGGTTGGAATCAGGACCTCCAGACGAAGCTAACCCACTATTCGCGCCCTATTTATGTTTCCATATGAGCTATTCGCTATTATCCATAAGCCTGCGTTTTGGGGGGGTTTAAAACCCCCGCTATCCTTTTTGTTACAGGAACAAATGAAGAAGAAGACTGCGTGGCAAGATGTGACTGGAGGGTTTGAATTCCAGCGCCTTTTTTTATTTTCATAACATTGATTTTGATTTTGTTTTATATTATTTATTTTTCATTCCATATACAAAGCGCACCAACAGCACAATTGGCAAAACGTTAACATGGCAAACGCAGGGACCTGGGTTCGATTCCCAGGTCCCCCACTTTATTCCATAATTTTTCTTGCAATATATTCCTGTGCAGCTTCCATCCTAATGACCACCATGAAGCCCAACGCCTTGGCATGCCACATGTCCTTGAAGATCAATCCAGTGACCATGACCAGCAATCCACCATACGCATCAGTCAAACGTTCCTCACATGATTCAAAAAGTCAACAAAGGGCCTCCTCCTGTTGGGCCAAAATTCCTCAAACCACCTCCTCAATTGGGGTCAACACCCCCATGGTTTGCATATTGTTTTCTTTCTTTTCATTTTTTTATTTGTTTTATTTATTTTAATTAATTCATCAAAAACAATTTTCATAAAACCAAAAAAATCAGAAATCATAAAATAAAAATATATTTATTTAATTTTTAATTCACTAATTATTTTGTACATAAATTCCAATAATTAATTAGTTTAATTTTAGGTTTAACCTTAACATTTTTCTTAAATAAACTAAAAAACATAAAAATTAGGTTTTAGCATTTTTTATTCTTTTTCTTAATAAATAATCTTTTATTTTTATTTTTTATCATTCATTAATTATTAATTAATTTTGTAAATAAACTTGTCATTAAATAATTAGGTTAAATTAGGTCAAAACTTAAACATTTTTTTCATAATTAAAAACAAACTAGAATTAGGGTTTTATTTAAATTTCTAATTTCAATTAATCTTCCCTTTTTTTTTATAAATACAAAAACATCAAAAATAAGTTCTTTTCTTTATTTAATTTAATTAAATTTAATAATTTCAATTCAATTCCTTAAAGGGTCCAACGCCCTCGCATTCTCGATTCTTATTTCTTTTCGCATTTATTTTTATTTCTTTTGTGGATATAATGTAATTGCCCCAAAGCTTTGTAATAATAATTAGGATATTTACTTTCCGTACTTTTATTCAAATCGGGTCTTGGTTTAATTTGGCGATGTAGACCCGCGCCTTGTAATAGCGTAGGACTTTTATCTTTCCGTATTTTTATTTCTGCACCCTTTAACTGCTAATAATCACATGAAAGAATGTATGCCCGAAATAAAATCAAAGCGTAGATCACCAATGTATGACAAGACAAGATAAATAATAACTGAAAATGACACACGATTCACACACCACTCCTAGGGTACGCCTCACTGTTGCCTTGCCCCTCGAAACGTGGTCGTCGAGTACAGGACGTCTTAGTAAGTCCTTATGTCCATGAGCATGGCATAGGGGTAGCTTCTAAGGTGTCCTACTGTTGCTCTGGTGATCACATTGTTGCCTTGCCCCTCGAAACGTGGTCGTCGAGTATAGGATGTCTTAGTGAGTCCTTATGTTCCATTGATCTAGTTGCCTCGAAACAAGTTGCCTCGAAACGGTTTCCTCGGAATAAAAAGATCAATGGCATAAGGGTAGCTTCTAAGGTATCTTACTATTGCTCGGTGACCACACTGTCCCTAACCCTCGAATTGACCCGAACACCTCCAACGGTGGTGCTACCTACCTCTCAATGGTGGGATGGCACTACCTCAAGGACATTTACACAGACTAATTCCTTAGGGTAGGTAGATGACTCGTAGATACTTGCTCTAATTCAAAACAAATCAAAAACTTCTTTTCACACCGACACTTTGCAAAAAGCTTTCAAAAACAACTTTTCAAACACTCTTGAGGACTGATACAAGAGTCGAACTGAAATTTTAAACGGAACTTTTTCAAACCCACTCACCTTGAAAAGCAAACAAACATTTTGAAAACACAAATGAGCAAGTATCTAAGAGCCCATGGATAACCATGGATAGAAAGGGTGCTAACACCTTCCCTTTCTATAAATCTACCTCCCGAACCGAGAACTAATCTCAATAAGGAATTTTTCTGTGCTTTTGTCCTTTCCATGTTGGAGAAAATAAAAGACGGTGGCGACTCTTTCTTACCGCGACATTTCGCGAAACCAGCTAAAAAACAGTCAGTTCTTATTTCCACCGATCACAGTCGTTATGATCCCAAAGCTTACATCTGATCAACCAAGGAGTAATCAACCGAGGGTGGAAAGGCCAGTCCGACAATTCACCAGAATTAATATGACTCTAGCCCATATTTTACCACATCTGCTTAAATCTAATCTAGCAACTTTAAATGAAGCTCCAAAGAATCCCAACACGGTGTCCCCTCATTATCATCCAAATGCCAGATGTGCATATCATTCCGAAAGCCCGGGTCATGACACTAATAACTGTTGGGAATTGAAGAATAAAATTCAAGACCTTATAGATGCAAAAGAGATTGAGTTTGAGGCACCTGAGAAACCAAACGTCATTTCCGCTCCTATGCCTAGGCATGGTCACAACACCAATGCTGTCGAGGAAAATTTGTTTGTTACCAGTGTATGAACTCTTGACTCCGCTCCCAACCATTAAAATAAACTTGTTGAAAGCTGGTGTATTCCCAGGTTGTAGTAAAGACTGCCATCTTTGCTTATCCTCACCAACTGTTTGCCCTCTGTTGAAGACAGACATTCAATGCTTGATAGACAACCAAGAGAATTTGTTTGAAAGTGCTCCTGTTTCACCTGTTCCAATTGAAGACGTTGAAATCATAACCATCTACGCCAATCCTTCCAGGGTCCCCAAAAGACCCGTTAGGGTTACATCAGTTCCAAAGACTACTCCTCTTATAATCACAATGCCCGGGCCAGTCCCGTATGAATCAGACAAAATAGTACCGTGGAATTACGGTGGAGAAATCTACTACCATGGTATCAAACAAGATGGGCTATCCGCTGAAGAAGTAAGCTCATAAGAAGAAGATTTCGACATTAGCAATATTGCCGGAACTAGTAAAATTACCCATAGCGGTAGAATCTTCTCTCCAGAGATTTCCCCTCCAAAGGCAGTTTTTTGACCTGTGGTTGTTCCGAAGATTACCTCTGTACCAATAATCATACCTGCAAGTACTCCTAATGATAAAGATGACACAACCCCTGCTGTTATCCCTACCAATACTTCTACTGCTGAAATTCGAGGAAAAGGTATTCAAGAAGATCCTGTCTGGACGAAGGCTCAACCACTGACTATCCCCGAAACCTCCAAGAAGGAAATGGAGGAGATCCTGAGAATAATAAAGAAGAGTGACTATGATGTGGTTGAACAGTTGGGGAAAAATCCCTCCAAGATCTCCATTCTAGCATTGTTGCTGTGCTCTGAGGCACATGCGAAAGCTTTGGTGAAGTTTCTGAAAACAGCCCATGTGCCACAAGAGACATCTGCTGACCAATTCCAAGATTATGTTGCCAGTTTGACAACTGATAACGGCCTAGGCTTCTTTGATGCTGATTTGACACCAAAAGGGAGAAAGCATAACGAGGCATTACATGTCTCTGTGGAGTGTAGAGGAACAACTCTGGCCTATGTCTTGGTGGACACGTGCTCATCTTTGAATGTTTTACCAAAGAAAGCTCTTGACAGATTGGATTGCGAAGGACTGACATTGAAACCCAGTAATATAGTTGTGAGAGCATTTGATGGCTCAAAGAGGATGGTCCACAGGGAGGTGGACATCCCCATAAAGGTAGGAACTCAGACTTTCAACTCAACTTTCTATGTAATGGACATCCTCCCCTCTTACTCCTGTCTTCTAGGACGACCCTGGATCCATAATGCTGGTGATGTCACCTCTACACTACACCAGATGCTGAAGTACCAGGTCCATGGAAAGATTATCATTGTCCACGGAGAGGAAGAGTACATGATTAGCCATCTAAATTCTTTCCGGTATGTGAAGTTGTATGGCGAGTTCATTGAAACTCCTTTTTAACATTTTGAAGAAGTCTCTCAAGAGGTAGCGATAACCAAGGCGGTATCCCGGATCCCCAAGATCACAAGACCTTCACTTCGGATGTCATCTCTAAAGGACGCCAAGGAAGTAATAGAGGAGGGTGGATGCACCATCTGGGGGTAGCTTCTAGACATTCCGTATAAATCTGACAAGTTTGGCTTGGGGTTTACTTCAAATGCTCAGAAGGCTATGCACCGTGCCCGTGCTGGAGGGCCACCTCTGAAGATTAGCAACCAAGAGGTCAACACAGTGGAAAATGGTGAAGAAGATGGCGGCTTGGAGGATTGGATATTTCCTACTGTCAATGGAGGACTTCGCAATTGGGAAGCCAGAGACTTTGTCCCAATAACATTCATCTCTCAATAATTTATCTTTTACATTTTTGTTGGACTTATAATATTCACAAACAATTCTCAGATTAAAAACCTTGTGTCTTACCCGAGGCACAATGATCCATTTGTAAGGGGTTTTATTTCATCTTTATATGACATTCAATGAATCATGGACGTTTTTCACATACAAACCTTTTGTGCTCATTGTCTTTCTTTTACATTTTATTGTTTAAAGATGGCTATACCCATACATAGACCCACACTCACAAATGCAGGTACCCCTCCATTCTGGATCCCATGGGTAACGATACTGCTATGGCCTTTAGCGATTCTGAAGATCTAATCTACCAAGCCGAATACGAAGGTGAGGAAGATTGTGAAGTACCAGGGGAATTGGCCAGACTACTACAACAAGAGGAAAGAGATATTCAGCCTCATGAGGAATCGTTGGATACAATCAACTTGGGTAACGAGGAAGATAAAAAGGAAATCAAGGTGGGTGTCGATCTAGAGTCGAGTGTCAAGGAGCGTCTAATTCAGCTATTGCATGATTATGTTGAGATCTTTTCCTGGTCATACGAAGACAAGCCAGGACTTGATACAGACATTGTGGTACACCGTCTACCCACAAGAGAAGACTGTCCACCAGTAAAACAAAAAGTCCGCCACATGAGATCTGACATATTGGAGAAGATCAAAGCGGAAGCCATGAAACAATTCAATGCTGGATTCTTGGCTGTCACTTCCTATCCTCAATGGGTTGCCAACATTGTTCCCGTGCCTAAAAAGGACGGAAAAGTATGAATGTGCGTGGATTATAGAGATTTAAACAGGGCCAACCCTAAAGATGATTTTCCACTTCCCCACATCGATATCCTGGTTGACTATACAGCCCAGCACAAATTATTTTCCTTCATGGACGGATTCTCAGGTTACAACCAAATAAAAATGGCACCTGAGGACATGGAGAAAACTACATTTGTCACACAGTGGGGCACATTCTGCTACAAAGTGAGGCCATTCAGACTGAAGAATGCTGGGGCCACCTATCAGCGCGCCATGGTATCTTTGTTTCATGATATGATACACCATGAAATAGAGGTCTACGTAGACGATATGATAGCCCGATCACAAACTGAAGAAGAGCACCTTGATCACTTGCAAAAGTTGTTTGTAAGATTGAAGGAGTACAAGTTAAGGTTGAATCCAAACAAGTGTAAATTCAGAGTCCGGTCCAGTAAACTCATAGGTTTTGTTGTCAGCAACAAAGGCATTAAGGTTGATCCTACCAAGGTTAAAGCAATACAAGAAATGCCTGCTCCTCGTACTGAGAAGGAAGTCAGAGGATTCTTGGGACGCCTGAACTATATCGCCCGATTCATTTCTCACCTAACAGCTACTTGTGAACCAATCTTCAAATTATTGAATAAATATTAAGTGGTCAGATGGAATGATGAATGCCAGACTGCTTTTGACAAGATGAAAGAATACCTACAAGAGCCTCCTGTTTTGATGCCACCAGTCGAGGGAAGACAACTGATCATGTATCTGACCGTTTTAGAGAACTCAATGGGGTGTGTATTGGGGCAGCATGACGAGTCTGGCCGAAAAGAGCACGCTATTTATTACCTGAGAAAAAAGTTTACCGACTGTGAAACCAGATATTCAGTGCTCGAGAAAACTTGTTGCGCTCTGGTATGGGCTGCTCGCCGACTAAGACAGTATATGTTGACTCATACTACTTTGTTGATATCTAAGATGGATCCAATAAAGTACATCTTCGAAAAGCCTGCTCTGTCTGGGAGGATAACTAGATGGCAGATGATCCTAACAAAATATGACATACAATACACTACCCAGAAAGCTATAAAGGGCAGTGTGCTAGCTGATCATCTTGCTCATCAAGTTGTAGAAGATTATCAGTCCATGAAGTTTGAATTCCCAGATGAAGACATCATGACATTAGACAACTGTGAAGAAATCAGACCATATGACGGACCTGAACAAGGATCCCGATAGACCCTGTTCTTTGATGGGGCATCTAATGCACTTGGTAATGGTATCAGCAATGTACTCATATCTCCGGAAGGGTGTCATACTCCCTTTACTGCCAGACTTTGCTTCAACTGTACGAACAACATGGCAGAATATGAAGCATGCATCTTTGGTCTCAAGGCTGCCATAGACTTGGGAATCAAATCTTTAGATGTGTTTGGAGATTCAGCTTTGGTTGTCAGTCAGATCAAAGGAGAATGGGACACTAAGCACCCAAACCTTATCCCTTACAAAGAACATGTTTTGACATTGTTACCACATTTTGAGCAGATTACCTTCGAGCATTTCCCGCGAGAAGAAAATCAGCTAGCAGATGCTTTATCCATAATGTCATCTATGTTTAAACTTAATTGGGATAACGAGGCTCCCCAGATCACCATCGAACAAATGGATGAACCAGCACATTGTCACGAGATTAATACTGAAGAGATAGTGGACCAGCCATGGTTTCATGAAATCAAGAGGTATCTCGAGACTCAAGAATATCCAGAAGGAGCTTCAATCAATGATAAAAAGTTCCTAAGGAGATTCTCTGCTAAATTCTTCCTGAGTAATGGCATCCTGTACAAACGCAATCATGACTCCATTCTGCTCCGATGTATGGATAAGATTGAGGCTGAAAAGATCATGGCTGAATTACATGAAGGTACTTTTGGCACTCACTCCAGTGGGTATACGATGGCGAAGAAAATCCTACGGGCAGGCTATTATTGGTCTACCATGGAAGCAGACTGCTATCAACACTCCCAGACCTGTCATAAGTGTCAAATTTATGCAGACAAGGTGTACGTACCTCCAGTTCCTCTGAATGTATTGACAGCTCCTTGGCCCTTTGCTATGTGGGAAATTGATATGATTGGGGAGATCAAGCCAACAACCTCCAATGGACACTGTTTCATCCTAGTGGCTATTGATTACTTTACAAAAAGGGTCGAAGTGGCTTTCTTCGCTTCCGTTACTAAGAATGTTGTTGCCCGCTTCATCAAGAAGAATCTCATTTATCGGTACGGTATCCCAGAAAGGATCATCACGAACAACGGTAAAAATCTTAACAATACTATGATCACCGCCCTGTGCAAGGAGTTCAAGATTCAGCATCACAATTCACCCCCTATAGGCCAAAGATGAATGGTGTCGTCGAAGTTGCAAATAAAAACATTAAAAAAGTCATACAGAAAATGACAGTCACCTACAAGGAATGGCATGCGATGCTACCATTTGCTCTCCACGGGTATCGTACCATGGCTCGCACGTCAACTGGGGCAACACCTTATTCTTTGGTTTATGGCATGGAGGTTGTCTTTCCTATTGAGGTTCAGATCCCCTCTTTGAGAATTATGAAGGACACAGATCTGAATGAGGACGATTGGATCCAGACCCGGCTTGATCAATTGAACTTAATTGATGAAAAGAGACTTACTGTTGTTTGCCATGGTCAGATGTATCAAAAACAGATGATCAAGGCTTTCAACAAGAAAGTCAGACACCAGGTATATCAAGTTGGAGATCTAGTGATCAAACGTATCATCTTTCCACAAAGTGATCCCAGGGGCAAATGGACTCCTACCTATGAAGGACCATTTGTAATCAAGAACATCTTCTTCGGTGGAGCAATGATCTTAACCACCATGGACGATGAAGACCTACCACACCCTGCGAATGCGGACATAGTTAAAAGATACTACGCATAAGAGACCCGCTAGGTTGACATACCTAGGCAAAAAAAGGGGCATCCCGACGAACCAAAAAGGTTCGGGCAAAAGTTATGGATAAAATTAAAAAAAATCTGTACACCCGGCAAGTTGAAAACCCGAAAGGGCGACTTGGGCAAAAAAGGGTTTCCCGGTGGACTGAAAACCCGAAAGGGTGGTCCAGGCAAAAGTTAGGGAATTAAAGCGTATGACTATGTCCCGTCGGATCACTTTGAGGACAATCTCTTCACTAACAAACTCATAGTTTCTGATCAATTCAATCAACTTCAGATGAAGCAACAAATAGATAAGATAATCGGAGATACGGAGGCTATAGCAGGATGGGAACCCCATGGGATTATCACACATAGCTATCTTTCTTTGTATAAATTTTTCTTACTTTTATGGCACCATCCTCTTACTAGGATGTTTGTCCCCTTTGTACCAAATACTTATTCAAAGTAAATACAAGGATATCTATTTAAAGTACATAAAAATATTTGTCCTTTTTCTTTACACTTGTGTTTTATTTGCAAAAACGTCCAATGATTCATTAATGAACATATGCATTTGAACATAACTACTGTTTACAAATAAACAAAATGAAAAAAGACAATTACTGACAGGTTGAAAGAATAGGAAAACGTCTTTATGCTATTCCATGAGCAATCCCCACAATACGTCATTTAAATCCCCAGCGGAACTGAAACTTCAAACTATTAATTCCCGGTAGAAATCGTCCAGTTTCTCCAAATTCCCCAGCAAGTTGTTTTGAAGCCTGAAGTCCAACCGGATAACAACTGATTTCTGATACTCCCCAACGGAACAAAGACTCCAATTTATTAATCCCTTATAGGAGTCATCAAAATTCTCTGGATTCCCCAAGCAGATTCCTCAAACAGTATATGGCATTGCTCTCACAATAGGATTTTGTCGATACTTCAATTTCAAGATATGAAGAATCCATATATCCTCAGCAGCAGTCAAGGATTTATTTTCCTCAACCATACAGCAATACAGCAAATCATCTTACATGCGCATACATTACATCCATATATCATAAACATTGATAAAACACATATGTTGCACCTTGCATTTCATACAACATAATTTTGTGTTTCAGCTAATATTTTACCCTTTTTAGGATGAGATTAACAGCTACTATTAACAATATGCAATCATGATACAGTCCAGATACGCTCCAGACAAGGATGCCATTCTGATACTTATTCAGATTTCAAATTCAGATACAGTACGGATACGCTCCAGATACGGATGCCATTCTGTTACCCATTCAGAGTCAGCTTTCAGATACAGTCCAGATACGCTCCAAACAAGAATGCCATTATGATGCTTATTCAGATTTCAAATTCAGATACAGTACTGATACACTCCAGATACGGATGCCATTCTATTACCCATTCAGATTCAGCTTTCAGATACAGTCCAAATACGCTCCAGACAAGGATGCCATTCTGATACTTATTCAGATTTCAAATTCAGATACAGTACGGATACGCTCCAGATACGGATGCCATTCTGTTACCCATTCAGATTCAGCTTTCAGATACAGTTCGGATATGCTCTAGACAAGGATGCCATTCTGATACTTATTCAGATTCAGACTTCAGAAACAGTTCAGATACGCTCCAGGCACGGATGCCATTCTGATACTCATTCTTTCATTTACAATTTACAATTCAACAAACATTCTTGGATGGCATCTACAAGCCCATCTCCAACAAGGATCTATTACTTCTCCAAATGGCATCTTTAATCTCATTCCCTTAACTACGCATTGTCGAGTGCAAATTTATGGGCACTCTAGTGTCCAATCATCCTTCACCTTCGAGTCACGAACGAAAAAACTCGCCAATCTAACTCTTCAGGTTCAAGAAGATTGAACAGGGGAAGTCGTTGTACCCCAAAATTTGCCCTCTCATTTATCAAGGTTTATTTGACTCAAGACTGGATTAGGGTTTGGTCAGCTCAAGGCATATCATCTTGCACTGATGACCCAAAATTAGGGTTTGAGTTTGCACAAGGATTTTTGGACTATCAATGCTTCATGTGACTTTCAAACATCATTATGGACCCCTAAGATCACTCATGACAAGTTTCAAGCCTTGAACCACATTTTTGATCAGTCAATTGGACAGTTGACCTAAAAATTAACTATATTGGGGAAAAAGTCAACCATGGCCAATTTTCAGTCAAACTTCATAATTTTTGATCCACATCAACATTTTAAACTTATATGTATCATTTGGTCAAGTTTGAATCACAATTCCTCAAGAAATTTGATCAAATCACCAAAAGGGCAAAATGGTCAAAATTAGGGTTTTGACCGAGGAAGGGCAATTTCTGATTTTTAACCTAGCAAATGACCAATTGAGTTAAAGCATGATTTCAAGGATTCAATTTCATTATCTTGACCTTATTACATGGCTCAAAATATTGCAATTTCATTGGATTGACAGATGAAATTTGCAGACAACTGATCAAAAGTCAATTGTACACTGAAAAGTCAAACTTTGACTTTTTAATCAAAATCAAGTGCCAAGGGTCATAATTCATCAAAAAATGTCAAAATGTTAAACTTGTTCATCAAGAAATCCAAATTTGAAGATTAGGGTTTAAATTTGAAAATTTTCCTAACTTAGAAATTTTCTAAGTATAGAAAATTTTCTTATTTTTTCTCAACTTTAGGCCACTTTTTCACCATGATGCATAATGATTCAAGGAAAGTTCCCAACGTGAAAGTTGTAGACTTATATGAAATATACAACTTTTATTCACACACTTTTCCCTAAAGATGCTTGTATCTCAAGATATAAATTTATGAATACATGGCCATGAACTAAATAACTTAGTGAAATTTTGCCCTAATTTAGACAGGTTTTGGACCCAACTTCATGGAAACTTTTCACCTAGTTCCAAGAGGTATCTAAAAATTAATTTCAATGATGAGTTATAGAGAACATTGCAAGCTTTACAAAATGTCCAAGAACACCTCAAGATCATTTTTGAGTAGGGAGAATCGAAGAGATGAAGTTGACATTTTCTCACTTTTTATCCAAGCCATTTCATGATGAACAAAGTTGCAATTAGTACCTATGCTTCCAAATCCATGATTTAAAGGTCCCAAACTTGTTCCACACTCCTTAATTAAATGCTTACTCAGTTGACAAAGCTTTTATCCATGCATCATAACCATTATCCAACTTGCGATTCCATTTATGGCAAAAAGTGACCATTGCCATTTTGAAAAAGATCAACTTTTGCCACTTTGCAAATCTTGAGCATTGAACCTGTCCCCTTGGCACATACAAGTCTCACAGGTCTAAGGCAAATTGTACAAGCTGATACCAACCCTAAGGGAGCAAGTACAAGCATGGCAAGCATTGTCCCTCCACTTTACTTCAAATGCAAGAAAAGTTGCAAAAAGGCTAGAACAGGCAGAGCTGTTAGAGGTTTGACATCAAACCAATTCCATACTAATATACAACACAAGATAAGATTAGTAAAGGCCTGAAACACTCCCAACCAGAAAAACACCAAAAATCTGTCCAAACTTGCAGTTTTTGCATAAGCATACCCATCTTCCGTTTGGCTCGTGCGTTTTAAGTTTTGATCATTCAAACATCTTACATACTTGATATCAAACCAATCCAGACCTTCATCCCTGTTCTGTAATCACTTTTCCATCATCTTCCATTGTTGATTTCAGAGCTTGCAGTTTGACTTGGACAAGGAGTTTCAGATACTTTCAGAGCAAGGCAAGGGTTGGAATACATTCAAGGAAGCTCAAGGAAGCTCAAGCAAGCATCAGGCCCCCATCAAACTCACTCCAGTTCCATCCACGATTCCAATTGAAGGAGGTAAAATCTCAAACTCTATCTCCTTGTACAAGCAACCATAGGCCACGATTTGTGAATAAAAGTGTAGTCCTCATCATAACGAAACTGTACATATCTTTATCTTGCATTGATTTTACTTGAGTTGAGAGAATTTGGAACTTGAAATTTATGAAAATATTAGGTTAAAATTTAGGACTGTTAAAATTCTCTTTGATCTTTGATTGATATTTCACATGACTTATATGGTTTGAATCGTGAGTTCAAGTACTACAACTTTCATGTTATGAGTTTTCATTTTCATGGAAGTATGAGAGAGTTACAGGATGTCTGGCCAAGCTTGAGGAAGAAGATGAAGTATAGGGCAAGGACTTGATTTGGGTTATATTATTTTTGTTTTCCTTAAGACAATGGATGTATAGCCACCCCAGTGGCAAAGTAGCGCGCTGGTGAGACCCATGTCTTGGGTTCGAACCTGGGCGCTACTTTTGTGTTTTTTTTCACATTTTTCCCTTTTCCATTTTGCCATTTTTGCAGGTTGGGCTTAGTCTTTTGGGCCAGGATTTTTTGCTAACATTACTACCAATCTGCTACATCACCTCCTTTCCAACTTTTTATATTTTTATTATTTTTATTTTATTTATCATATTTTCATTTTTATATATATATATATATATATATATATATATATATATATATATATATATATATATATATATATATATATATATATATATATATATATATATATATATATATATATATATATATATATATATATATATATATATATATATATATATATATATATATATATTTATATATATATATATATATATATATATATATATTAAATATTTCTTTAATGCATAAAAATCCCAAAAAATGTAAATTTCATAATATTGCATTTTATTTTATTTTAGTTTATTTTTTCACATAAAAATATATTTTATTTTAATAGATATCATATATTTTCTTAATAAATTTTTAAAATATAGTTAAAACATATTTAGTTTAATTTATTTTTCATTTCATACTTATAAATATTTATTTTTGCATATATAAATTTTTTATATTTTCATACAACATTATTTATTATTTTAATACAAAAAATACTTAAAAAAATAATACATATGAACTTCATTTTCTTTTAAAATAAAAATTAGGGTTAGGACTCCCTTCTTAAAATTATTTTCTTTTCCCTACATTTTTAGGCTTAGATTTAAATTTTCTTTTACATAAAAACAATACAAAAACAAAAAAAATCTTTTCTTACATGTACATATTACGCATGCGAAGTATCTTGGCAAAACAAAACAAATATAAGATCATAGTCCCTCGATGACGCTACTCAAAAGTTGCCTTACAAAATGATCTCGGTCCCTCAAAATGCTAAGATACTTTGCAAACATTGCTAATCATGGTTATAAGATGACCCACGCCCGTCCCGTTTACATCCAAAGATAGGGTTGCTTACCAAATCAATGGTAAGACAACAATGTCAAAGGAATAGAAAATGTACAAGAAAGACATTTGAGTAGGTAGATAGCTTCTAGTTACTTGCTCTATTTCAAACATCCATCCTTGCTATTTTCAAAACAAACACACACATTTCAAAACATTTTACAATCATTGAAAACATTTTCAAAAAGATAAACATCTTTGTATACATTCTTACGAACGAGAATCATTACAAAGATTGCCTAAACGAATGACCTCTTTTACAAAATACTTTCAAAAACCACACTAAACACAATTTCAAACAAAAAAAAGTAAGTGATCTAAGCGAGTAACTAAGAGCCCATGGAAAACCATGGATGAAATGGGTTCTAATACCTTCCCTTTTCATAATCTACCTCCCAAACTCAAGAAAACATCTCAAAGGTCTTTCCTGTGCTTTTTCACCTTTCCTTTTGGATAAAATAAAATTCGGTGGCGACTCTTGCTAACCGCAACATTTGCAAACACAAATGCAAAACCCTCAAGTCAGTTCTCCCACCGTATCACACATACTAATGATACTAACTTGTTTATGAAGTATAACAATGCAGGCTAGACCCATCGTGTTAGCCCCATGAAGATCGAACCATGAACTACCATGTTCATTCCATTTCATGATATTTTTGTTATATCTCACAATACCGCATGAATCATCCCAAACTAAGGCCACCAATGGATTCGCAAGGGTCAATTTAGGGGGGAAGGGTCTTTTTTGTGCATTAACATGCATTATTTTGCAAGTTTCAAAAAACAACTCGCCGGAGAAGACGATCGGAGCTAGGGCTCCGGCGCCTCTCTGGTTCATCCATTTTTGTTTATAATATATTTGTTTGTTTCTGTTATAAAACCGGATGAAACAGCCATCCCAGTGGCAAGCGCGCGCATGATAAGGTTTCGTGTATCAAGGCGTGGGTTCGATCCTACCTTTTGGCATTTTGTTTTTCATAATTTTCTAATTCTTGCAGGTTTACTATATAGCGCGCAGATTCTATTCCCCTAACACAGGCGCGCTCATGGCGCAGTGGCAAGGCAAGAAGTGGTAAAGGCTAAGGGAGTGAGTTTAACACCCACCCCTGACATTTTTACTTGATTTTTCTTTTAGCTTGTTTTCTTTTTATTTCTCCCTTAAACCCTAATTTTTTTGGCAAACTTAACCCTATTTTCACTTAACCATAAAACAAAACTTTTTTTAAACCCTAATTAAATTAGGTTTTAGGTTTTAATCAACTTTTAAATTAATCTTTTTTTACTAACTAAAATTAATTAATTTTTAGGTTTTTTTGTTAACCCTTTAATTTAGTAAATTAACCTCTCTTTTTTTGCGATTTTAAAATCAATTAGAATTTTTAGGTTTAATTACTTTCATTATAAATTTATTTTTCCATAAAAAATCATCAAAAACATTTTTTCCTCTTTTCTTATTCTCACATTTTCTTAGACATGCTGTATAGGTTTCGCAATTGTAATAGCGTAGCTTATTTTTTTCCGCATTTTATTATCATGTAATTGCTTCTAGTATGTAATAACTTAGGATCTCTTTTTCACTTTTACTATTTTGTATCTTCCCCAAAGCATTGTAATAGCCTAGGTTTATATTTTCTGTCTTTTATTTCCTGCTATTATATTTTCTACGCTTCTGCTTAGTAACTAAGGTTTGTATGAAAAGATAAAAATGAATCGTTAGAAAACCCTAAAATCTCAAGATAAATAATTGAAAACAACACACTCGCACACTCGCACATCTAAGGTAACCTCTCTTGTTACCTTCGGAACAAAAACGGTCATGTCCCTCGAAAGTGGGGACGCTTTAGCAAAGAGCCTCGAATCAAAGATCATAGTTCCTCGATGACCCTTTTGATGTTGCCTTTCAATAAATGATCTAGTCCCTTATGAAATTGCTAAAGCATCCTTCCTAGTTTCCTTCGATGACCCTACGCATGTCCCTTCACATCAAATGATAGGGCTTCTTACTAACTAATGGTATGGATAACACTATCTAGAGGAGAGGGAAAAGTACATAATGACCTTGAGTGGGTAGAACTTTTAATCGCTTTCTCACACAAAACAAAACATTTTAAACAAACACTTTCAAATATTTTTTAAAACACTTTGTACGCATTCTTGAGGACCGATACAAGAATCATTGCAAAGTTAAAAGTTCAAAATATTTTCAAACTTACACAAAAAGCAAATTTTCAAAGTGATCTAAGCGATTAAGAGCCCGTAGATAACTACAGATGAAAAGGGTGCTGACACCTTCCCTTTTCATAACCTACCCCCCGAACTCAAAATATTAAAAGGTCTTTCCTGTTCTTTTCACCCTTTCCTTATTGGATAAAAGAAAAGTCGGTGGCGAATCTTTCTATCCGCAAAATTTGCAATAACACGTAAAACAAGTCATTTCTTCCACCGTATTATAGAATTGGTGACTCTGCTGGGGAGTACTTAAAAAGAGGGGTTACCTTAGAGTCTAGATCACTTTATTTGTTTTATTTGTTTGCATTGCTTGCTTTATATTTAAGGTTTGCTTGGGTTTAATTTCTTGCAAAGATCCTACACCCGGATCTAGGGTACCCTAGGTAAGTAGCAATAGATCATAAAAATTGTACGGCATAGACATATATATATTTGAAGTGATGGCTATGTTAGTGTTACACTTTGGTTTATACTGATGTTCCTTGAGTCAGTCGAGGATAACATTGGGCTGCCGCGTGGTGTCATAAGCACTAACTGACTTTTAGAACCTTAATTAACCCATCTTGGCCATTAGAAGGTAGTGAGAGAGCCGACTTTGGTGTAGTCCAGAGTTGGTTGATACTCGATGTTACACTTATTGAGATTCGACTCGCATGATGTTTTGGTGCAAATCAGCTGTTGTACTAAAATAAAACCTTCGAGAAAGATCTGTGATATGAGATCCCAATAACCCAGTTACTATTTTTAGGATAGGTTAAGCCAACTTAACTTCTATAGAAAGGGTACTTACCTACGAATCTCATGCAAGAATTTAAACCTAAGGCTCTTGTGTGCTTTGTTTGTGTTTTCTATTTGTTCAAACAATGACATCATGACATCATAACATCATATTTTCACTAACCATTTCAAGGATCTCAGGGACCTGTGATGTCGGTTTATCATGAACCAGATTGTTAGCAAGGGGAAAGGGGATTTATTTTCCTCTAACCGAATTCCATCAAAGACCGAAGTATGTTCCCTTGAGTCAAAGGATAGGATCCACTCGACATGGTGTGCTTGATTCTTATAGAAGTACGTTCAAACACGCAAATTTCTTCACTCAAAGCTGCAGTCAGACTCAACTTCTAACATTTCACTTTTGTCTATCCTGCGAGATCCCTGAAAACATTGCATATGCATCCACATACCATACATATCATCACATAGCAGGTTTTCCCAAGGCAACTTTTCTCATCTTCTTGCTATTTATTTCAGTAAAAGATGGCTCTTAAATAAACCGTCAAAGAACTTTAAGCTCAAAATGCTCAATTTCAACAAATGTTCCTGGACTTGGCCAAGGGGAAAAAATAGATGAAGACCCTCAACACTAAAGAGAGGAAGAAAAATACTAAGAAAACAATCGTCATACTTAATATCGGTAGAACATTCAAAGGTCCGTTCAGGAGGGCTCTAGATTTTGAGGTCCCATCAAATGAAGATGATAACCAAGAGGGAGATGATAAGAATGTGAAAGCTGAGAAGAATAACAACCAGGGTTCTAATGAAGCAGACTATTCAGGGGAACAGTATCCTCCAGCTGATGATAAATACAAAACAACTGGAAGATCGTCTCAATGCTATGGAGATCCAGAGAGTGCCAGGGTTAGATTTTAAAGAGTTGGGCTTAGTTTCAGGAGTGGTTATTCCTCACAAATTAAAGGTCCCTACTTTTGTGAAGTATGATGGTGTTTCATGTCCAAAGCTTCATTTAAGGTCGTATTTTCAGAAGATTCAACCCATACTGCTGACAGGGAGTTATGGGTGCACTTATTTCAAGGAAGCTTGTTGGGAACATAATTGGAGTTATTCTATCAGTTGGAAGGGACCAATATTCATATTTAGGAATACTTGGCTGCTACTTTTTACAAACAATACCAGTACAATGCTGATAATGCACCAACTCATGTGCAATTACAGAGTATGACTATGGGCTCGAACGAAGGCTTCAAAGAGTATGCCCAGAAATAGAGGGATCTATATGGAAGAGTTCAACCTCCTTTATCTAATAGGGAGCTGGTTGATATGTTTATGGAACTTTGAAAGGTCCTTTCTTCAATCATCTGATCAGAAACTCTTCAGTCGAATTCACTGAGCTGATATTAACAAGGGAAAAGATTGAAGGTGGAATCAGGAGTGGAAAAGTTTAGGTGGATGCATCTTCAAGTACTGTGAAGAAGATGTTCAATGGTAAAAAAGAAACTAATGTTGTGTATGGCCAGAAGGGTCGTCTAGAAATGACTGCAACCAGTCTGTGGGAGTTGTGCTAATATCTAATTCTATGCCAGTGCAACAACACCAACAAGGAAATTAGCGTAGGTCAGACGCACCTAGGAGACAATTTACTAAGATCAACATGGCATTCTCTCAGGCATTACGACATCTATTGAAGGCATAGTTTATAGCATTAAGGGATCCACCTTAGAATCTCAACACTTCCTCCCCCAAGTACAATCATAATGTAAGATGCGCCTATCATTCTAATAGTCTCGAACATGACACAAATAGTTATTGGGCTTTGAAAAACAAAAATCAAGATATGATTTATGTTGTACCCCAAAATTTTCCCTCTCATGTTTCCCAAGGTTTTTTCTCTTATATGGGTGGTTACAAACACTTGCCTAAAGAAAATGAAAATTTTGAATGTTAGCAAAATGCCTTTCGATTGGCAGTTCAACAATGTCTTTCGATTGTCATCTAAGTAATGTCCTTCGATTGGCACATCAGAGCAAAGGGTCCTTCAATTGGCATAATATCAAGCTTCAACCGAGCTCCTAAAACCCTTCGACCAAGCATTGGCCCACAAGCTTCGATTGGGCGCTGTCTCCTTCGATCAAGCTTAGTTCACAAAGCTTCCTCTAGGCAAAAAGGCTCATTTTCAGCTTGCCTTCAGCATACAAGGCCAAGACTTCTTCAGATTTTCCTTCAATCCACTAGGCAAAAAGCTTCCTTCGATCCACAGGGAAAATACTTCCTCCATGCCTGATTCGATTCACAAGACTAAAGGCCTCTTCAAGTCCCTTTCGATTCACCAGCAGTGGCCTCTACGTGCAACCTTCGACTCACTAGGCAAAGGCCTCTTCATGCTTTCCATGGATTCGCTAAGTCAAAAGCTTCCCCCAACTGGCCTTCGATCCATAAGGCAAAGGCTTTCCTCATATTTGTCTGGAATTCACAAGGGCAAAGGTTTCTTCTATAATTACCTTCAATGCACAAGGCAAAGACTTCATATGTGCTTACTTTCAATGCATAGAGCCAACACCCCTCAACACAGTTTCCGCACTATGAAACACAATATAACCCCTTCGAAAGAGCACCCCTAAAACTACCGGCAGAAAACACAGATCCGCCACCGAAATTTATTTATCCCGAAGGAAGGGGAAATATCGATAAAACCACAAGGGAATGGATAAGATGGTCTTGCGTCCAAGAGAAAGGGTAAGGGAGTCGGTTATGCGAGGAGAAGGTATTATCACCCCTCACATATGTTGTACTCAACATGATCCGTTTTGTTTGTTTGTCTTTAAAGGGTGTATTTATCTATAACTATACTCGCTTAAGGGGAAATAATTGACATACAGTTCAACGTCACCAAATGGCATCTTTAAGCCCATTCCCAGATGGCATCTATAAGCCCATCCTCCTACCAGCAGTCACCAAATGGCATCTTTAAGCCCATTTCCAGATGGCATCTCTAAGCCCATCCCCTGACAAGATTCTATCGCATCAGATGGCATCTTTAAGCCCATCACCAAATGGCATCTGTAAGCCCATTCACCTCTACCATCACATCGCCGAGCGCAAATTTTCTGGGTACTTTAGTGTCCAATCTTCTTTTACCTTCAAGTCGCAAAAGGCAAACTTACCAATCTAACTCTTCATGTCCAAGAAGATTGAACAGGGGCAACTGTTGTACCCCAAAATTTGCCCTCGCATTTTTCTCAAGAAATCACAGCTTCAGGCGTTTCCTGATTTTTCAGATTGGCTCAAGAATCGGTCAAACGGACTTTTCTCGTCAGTCAGACGCAATTAGGGTTTTACTGATTTTCAGGGCTCTAGAATGTTTCAAACAGTTGGCTTAGGGTTTTGGTTGATTTTGGCTCGACTTCGATCAGGAGAACGCTTCTGTGGCATTTAATCAGGAATTAGGGTTGTTCATGCGCTTTTCCTCAAAAAGATTTAATTCTATGATGCTTTGCAAGTTATTCCGAGATTTGGACTGAATTCGCATTGTTTAACTTAATCATTAAAAGAATGCGTTTGGATTGAATTCACGATTGTTTGACTGAATCAGTAAAGGGTTGCATGGGGGTTGAATTTGCGATGTTTGATTAAAGTCATAAAAGGGAAAAGCGTCCGGACAATTGCTGTGATTGACTGTTGTTTTGCTCTGGATGTTTGAAACGCCAGGTTTAACTGATCAAACGCTGAAGCATTATTTATTTAATTATTTATTATTCTAAGATTAAAAGATTGGAATTTATTTTCAATTTATTATAATTCAAATAATTTTAAATAATAAATAAACAATAAAGGATAAAAAAGAATTAATTGGATAAAAACTTTTTATTTACTTTTAAATTATTCGTACAATTATTGTTTACAATTTATTTACAACAATAATTTTACAGTAATTTAAACTTAAATAAAAACTATCCTAAATATTTTTCTAATCTTCAATTCTTCATCTGCTATCCTTTGCTCCCCTCCATTCAATTTTTGTCTGCAAATAAGAGATGAAAAGTCAATTGCAGATAAATAGAGACAGATATAAAGTTCATCATTAAGGGCAACTGCTTGGGATCAGTTAGCCCTCTTTACAAATCACGGGATTTCTCCCGGTTCACAAAGAGGGATGGATATTTGCAAGTCAAAAATGAATGCACAAAAGTCAAAATTGCACAATTCAAAAATTGTCAAACTGCATAGTTCAATACAAACAGAAAGTCCAAACTGAATCACAACTTTCAAACCATCCAAAAACTGTCAAAGTACAAGTTACTATCCAAAAGGGTACCCAAGCTGTCAATAAAGAAGATTTGGAAGGATATCAAAAGATACAAAGTACAAAAGAAGGGACAAATATGCAGAGAAAGCATGATATGCAAGCAACATACTCATTTTCATCATTTCCCAAGTTGCCCTTTCAGAAAGTACAGAGCATAAACATATTTTAAATATATTGACTGTACTGGAGAGAAGAGAAGAGAACAAAGAAAGCAGGTTACAAGGCTTTAGGCAGGAAGAAAAATATAAAAAGAACTGAACACAGTACAGTAAAAGAGGTGGATATCACAAACAAAAGCAACAACTCAAAAATTGCCTCCACCTGCTGAAGCCTACAAACAGCAGAAACCTCACAAACCTGAACCTGTAAAGTTCAAACCTGCAAGGCCATAACTAATGCAAGGATCAAGCCTTCAAGCCTCACCAAACCAACAATCTGAAAACACATAACCTGTAAGCTCTCAAACCATAACAACCCAACAAGCATAAAAAACCTGCAAAGCCATATCAAACTGCAACATAAAGCCAGAACTGATAAACAAAAACCCTCAGATGCCTTAAAGCCAAAACAAAACTTGTAAGCTCTAAAAACATCATCAAGCCTTACCTGCCTAAACACAAACAACAAAAAAACAGTTCACCACAACCCAACCTGCCTGAAAGCCTAAAGAACCAAAGAAGCTCAAACTTGTACCAGATACCAAGACCATAACCAGCGTAGGCCAAACCCTGTCAAACTGATCCAAAGATATAACCAACAAACATAAACTCAATGCTCACAAGTCATCAAAGGCCATAACCAAGCCTAAAGAATCAGAGGCAACATCAAACACAAAAGCCCACACAAAGCCTCAGAGGAACCCTCATCATAGGCCAATATACACGAAAAGGTAGCATTAACAAGCCAAAGAAGCATCAAGGCCACACAAGTGTACAGAAGGCAACTCCAAGCAAGGAAAAGAGAGAAGCGTATCAATACGAGAAGCCCTCAGAAAGCTCATCACTGGGCTAAGCAAACCAAACAAGGCATCAATCTCAGCATATTCAAGCATATAAAAGGCAAAGGTATCTCAAGGCAACATAAGCAGAAGCATGCAGTAAAAGAGAAGAAGAAAGAAGATATAAGGGTTTTCAGAGTAAACATCACAAAACCTAACACAAACCAGTTTTCCCAAGCTAGCTTCCAGCATCATCAAACCTTCGCTCTCAGCCGTCCAACGCGCCTCCGGGTCAAACTCCTCCTCCATCTCCAAAAAGTTTCCGTCTCCAAAAAGGTAAAACTCTTCCTTTTCCTTAAAACATCTCACAAAACATAAACAAAATTAGAAACTGTCAAAAACTATTAGCTGACATGCGCGAAGTAAAACAAAGAATGTAAAACGAGAGGTTATCACCTTTGGTTGTCATTGTCGTGCTCGACTATGGAGGGTGGAGGAGCAGACGGTGGCGCTTGACAACCACGCATGGAGCTGTGTTCAGAAGCCATGGGCAAGAGGAACTCAGGCGAAGGTGGAAGAGGACGAACGAAGTGACACAAACGGCGCACAAACCCTAACGCGTTTCAAAAGAAAACAATAATCAAACCCTAAAACATTTGGTGTCAACCTGGGCCTCATCCCATTCTCAGCGCATAAGCCCATTAAATTCCAAAACACCCTTTTTTTTTTATTCATTCTGTTTGATTAGTATGGGCCTAATGCCCTTTTGGCCCATTCAAATCTCCAAACTTTTTCAGCATATCAAACCTTTTTCTTTTGTTAAATAAATTAACATAACAATTTTTTTTACATTAATAATACTTTTTTCACATGTATATTATAATTAAATTTTATATAGAAACTAATATTTTTTCCTTACTATTAAACTTACATTTTCTTTTTGAATATTAATTTTTTTCTTAAGATAATACTTTTCTTTTATTTCTAAAAATACTTTTTTGTACATAATCAAGACAAAATATTTTTTTTAATATATACATAATTTAATTAAGATTAAAACATTTTTCTTTTCTTTTAGTAAATAAATATTTGTACATATCAAAGAATATACAAGACTACAAAAGATTAATTAAATAAATATCTAATTCTTTTCTTTAAGTTAAAACAATACTTAACAATACATTAATTTCACATCTCTAACCTGTAAATAATCATGTACACATATACACGTACACTTACACAATATACTTACATTTGAGACATTATACATTTGTTTATTTTGTCTATTCGTTACATTTACATTTGATCGATTCGATTTGGTTGTAATTTATTGGACACTACATTCCTAAGTCTCATCCCCATTCGTAAATTTGTACCCCCACTCCCGGATATTTATTTTGTAATAGCGTAGACTTTAAATTCTTGCAATTTACCGCTTTCAAATTATACCATGGTTAGACCTAGGGTTTGCATGTGCATAAAATCAAACGCTAGATAACCTAATACAAGACAAAATGCATGAAATCAATACACAATCACACTTGCACCCCCTAGGGTAATCCCACATGTTGCCTTCCAAAATGGGCCATGCTTGCACGTCGAGTTTCTTTGGAAAAACAAATTCAAATGATCATAAGTCCCTCGATGACGCTTTCGAAAGTTGCCTAAAATGGAATGATCATAGTCCCTTCAAAACAAATTGCCAAAGACACTTGGCATCATTGCATTCATGGTCCATACGATGACCCGCGCCCGTCCCGTTAAAACATCCTAAACGCAAGATTGTCCACCAAATTCAATGGTGGAACAAAATTGTTAAAAAGGGTTGAAAACATAGAGAAAACCTTTGAGTACAATAGGGGTAGACAAAACTCTTAGTTACTTGAGATCAACTTGCAAAAACACTTGTCTTCTTTTCAAAAACCACACTCCACAAACACTTTCAAAACAAACTCTCAAAACATTTTTGAAACATCTTTTTGAAAAGATACACACCTTTGTAAAACATTCGAGTAAAGAATTGTTACAAGGGTAGCCTAAGACAAGGCATCTTCTTCCAAAACATTTTCAAAAACGCACACACACACACACCATTTTCAAGCAATCGAAAATCAAGGCAAGTGATCTAAAAAACCAAGTAACTAAGAGCCCATGGATAACCATGGATGAAAAGGGTGCTAATACCTTCCCTTTTCATAATCTACCCCCCGAACCCACGAAATATCTCAAAAGGTTTTTGCTGTGCTTTTTTAACCTTTCCTTTAGGATAAAATAAAAAGTCGATGGCGACTCTTGCTCAACCGAACAAGTGCGAATACAAACGCAAAACTTATAGTCAGTTCTCCCACCGTATCACAATGAGTCGCTGGGAAAGAAGTGCCTTTGTATTTGTCAAAATCTGGGACTTTGAACTTGGGAGGAATAACTACCCCAGGCACGAGGCACACTGTAGTAGTATTGAATCTAGAAGCCTTGATACCGTCAATGGCTCTAAGACGCTCTTCAAGAGCATGATACATTTTCCCAGTTTCGGCAACTCCGACAGCCAGGTTCACTTGGGGTTCATCAAGATTAATAACATCATGATGATCGTCGACATCATTCCTAGGGGCGCCGGTAGGAGTCTCAACATTTGCATTGTCATTCCTCCCATTAGAAGAAGTGGAGGGAGCAGCAGTAGTAAGCTTGGCAACACTTTGATGTAGTTCTTCTTGACCCTTGATCACGGCATGAAGGGTTTCTATAAGCTGATCCATGCGAGTACCCATGGTGTTCATATCTCGGCGGAGTGCATTCTGGTTCTCTTCAAAAAGATCCATTAGCCTTTGCTGGGTTCCTCTGGTACGGTAAGGATGTGGAGAATTCGTCTTTGTTGTTTACTGAAGTCTATCGGAAAAGGGACCCCCAATGAGTTTTTGTTGTGAAAAACGAATGCGTGGTAGTATGGATGAATGCTTTATCTTCATTTCTGAGGAGACCCAAAGACTCGTCTATCTTTTAAAATTTTCCCTTTTTGAAAAGCTACATCAACGAGACTTGTCTTTGAATTTCCCTAGGTATGAGATATATATATATATATATATATATATATATATATATATATATATATATATATATATATATATATATATATATATATATATATATATATATATATATATATATATATATATATATATATATATATATATATATATATATATATATATATATATATATATATATATATACATGATGATATGATGTCATGGTATGCTATGGCATGAAGTCTCACCTCCACATATTCTGGATAACCATTGTGTAGTCTGTTGCACAGGATGAAAGTAACAGGATTAAAAGTCCGACGTCATAGACATGGAGTCAAAGTAACCATCCATGAGGTATGTACTAGGGGTTTATCACCTTCCGAACAAGGTTCTAAAGAGTTCTCGAAGTCTACGCTCTTCCTTTGGATATTACCGACGTCCCAATTACTTGGTAATCAGTAATATTCGCAGGAAAAACTCGTCCGAGTGCAATATCGCGTGACAACTACTTCCGGATTACCCCGTTATAGTCTCTGCACTGCACCTCAAAGACCTGGATGGGTTAATGGTTCTATGACCCTCAGCTTCTCGAGTTCCCAGGTCGAAAGCAACGATGTCTTCCCGATTACTCGGTAAACGTCACTACTTTCAAGGGTACCTCCACTGAGTGGGGGATTTTCATGCCTCCTTCTTCGGGATTTCTCCCTCAAAGTTAAAATGACTATACTGCTCGTCCTAATCCTATGTGTAACCTAAGTCCGGGTATAGGACTTATCAAAACTAATCACCAAACCCAACATCATAATGTATCCAGAATATGTGAGTAGCAACAATATATGCAATATATAAAAATAAAGCAATAATAAAGTAGTAAAACAAAATAAAGCGAATAAATAAACACCCAAAAATACAAATAAACAAAACTAGGAGAGACTCGCAAAAAAAAGTCCCCAGCAGAGTCGTCAGCTGAAACTACCGGCAGAAAACACAGAGCCGCCACCAAAATTTATTTATCCCGAAGGAAGGGGAAATATCGATAAAACCACAAGGGAATGGATAAGATGGTCTTGCAACCAAGAGAAAGGGTAAGGGAGTCGGTTATGCGAGGGGAAGGTATTAGCACCCCTCACATCCGTTGTACTCAACGGGATCCGTTTTGTTTGTTTGTCTTTAAAGGGTGTATTTATCTACAACTATACTCGCTTAAGGGGAAATAATGGTTTTTATTATTGCGTTCGTAAGGGTTTCGCGGCCCTTTGCCTACGTATCCAATGAAGGAGTCATAACGCTGTAGTTCCTCTAGAAAATGGTTGGTTTGTCGGTGTTTTTTAGTAGGAAACGTTAACGCACGTATTCTAGCAATAGGCACGACCGGTATCGCAGTAGAACGGAGATAACATGCCCCTTGGGGGGAGTTTTAATTTGTTACGTGTTTTACGAGTTTTAAAATAAATTCAAGTAATGATTAAAGAGTGTTTTTGGATTTTTGATTTGTGAAAGTTAAATTTTAATTACAAAAGAAGAAAAAGATTATGAGGGGGACTAAGAAAACCTAATTGTCATGTACAGTGGCGAGCTAAAAGCTATTTTGACATAAAGCGATCGAAATGGGATTTAATCGCCTCATGGAGTTACCTAAGGGAGTATTGTATCAAGATTTGAATCAGCAAACGAGTAAAGAAAAATTAAATTTTGAATGTTTTTTATGGTTTTTTTATTAAATTAAATAAAAAAATAAAAAAATAAAGAGTAAGTTAAATTTTGTTTACCAAAAGTATTCTAGTATATAAAGAAAATTAAAATTAGTTCTAAATATATTTGATTTTTTTTATCTAAACTGATATACACATTTTTTTAACAAGATAATTTTGGTATTTATATAAAATGTATTTTAAACGAATAATAAAATGTAAAATAAAATGTATTTTGAACAAACCATAAAATAAAATATATTTTAAACAAATAATAAAGTAGAACGTATTTTAAACAAATGATAAAATAAAATGTGTTTTAATAAGATAAAATATGTTTTAATAAAATAAAAGTATTTTAAACAAATAATAAAATAAAATAAAAACTAATTACTAATCAACCTAAAAATAACACACACACACACATATATATATATATATATATGTGTGTGTGTGTGTGTGTGTGTGTGTGTGTGTGTGTGTGTGTGTGTGTGTGTGTGTGTGTGTGTGTGTGTGTGTGTGTGTGTGTGTGTGTGTGTGTGTGTGTGTTATTTGTAATTACGTTGTTCTAGTATAAAGAAGAAAAAAAAGGGAAAATTAAGTTGTTGGGCCAGGGAGAAAGTTTGAATCTGGATTGGGTTAAAGCCCAAGGCATGAGAAAAAAAACCAAACAAACTAAATATAAAAAGAAAAGTATTGGGCCAGACCTGGTTAGGCCTGGACCCGGTTGGGAAAGAGGTGAGGATAAGTTATAACCCTAGCAAAGGAAACGTGCCGCTTGCTGTTGAAACCCTTTGCCCCAATCCCTCTCTCTTTGATAGAATCGAAGGGTGAATCCTCAACCTTCTTCTTTCTGTGTCTCAGCCTTAAACATCATCACCATCGCCTCACATCTCTGACAGCCACCGCACCATCCCTCGTCTCCTCCTCCGCCTCATCTCTTTCGCTGATCCAAACCTCTCAAACTCATCTCTTCCGTATCAAATCATCGCTAGTTTCCATCTACTTGGTTTTGGTTCAAAATAATACAACAAACAAACAACAACCATGGCAGTAACAACATTGCAAGTAAGAAGCAGGATTACCTACGGCGAGGAGGTTCTCACTGAATATTTGATGAGGTATGGTGCTCTTTCTTGATGCTGTGTTATTGTGAAACTGCTTAGTTGCGATCTTGGTGTTTATCAAATTGATGGAAGCTGCTTTGCATCAGTGTCGTGGTAGCAGAAACTGCAAGTTTGATTTTGTTATTGTTCTATGGTAAGTTATAATTTACTACTTTGTGTGTATGAGTTAAGGATTCGCAAGTATGTTTAGTTTATGTTTGTGAGGAGTGAGGATGGACTAAGGTGTTAATGGCAAGTGAATTTATGTCTGTTGGTTTCTGCAGATTTGAAGTGAGGTTCATGTGAGGGTTATAAGGGTGATTTTCTGATTGGGGATATGGATAAAGGTGGCTGGTTTGCAGGGTTTTTACCCTTCCTGTTTCTGTGTGTGTTTATCCTTCTGTTTTGTGTTGAGTTACAAGTTGAGGTATTTGAAGTGATGCGGGTGTAAGGTTAAGGGTGGGTAGTGTTTATGCAGAAGAATGGATGGAGTGATCATAGAGAAGAGTTTTGGACAAGGTTTAGATAGCTTTCTCTCTCGGTTTCGCTCGCTTTTTGTGTTCTCACCTTTTTTCTTATGCTGGTTTTTGTGTGTTTACTTGGTAAAATCTTTTCTGGTTTTTTGGTTTAGTGTAGGTAGCTGGTATTTTCTGTTTTTTGCTGGGTTTTTGGCCTCTTTGTTCTGCTGGTTATGTATTCTTTCGTTGGTTTTCTGGTTGATTGTGCTATCTGTGTGTTGGTTGTGTAAAAAAATATTCTCGTTTTCTCGTTGGTTGGCCCTCTTATAATAAAACAAGGGTGAAAAATTGGAGGGAAGATTAATAAAATTTGAACATTGTTGGAAAGTTGACTTGTGGCCTTTTGAGTAGAGGTTTTTTGTCTTACTGATTTTTTGCAATGTTTAGACTGTATGATGCAGGTTTTTGGCTTGTCTTGTTTGGTGTTTGTATAGATGCTACTTTTGGACAGCTACAACAACATGGTTTTGGACTGTTATTGTTGGGTGACGTATTTATAAAACCTATCTCTCTTCTTATTTTATCTTTCAATGATGAAAGCCCTTTTGCTTTTTTTGAAAAATACTGAAGGGTTTGTATCTTTGGGACATGATGATGCACAGGGCATTGGGCCTGTTTGTTAGCCTGTTTTGTTTCTATAAACTGCTATTATTTGTTCTTGTTTGATGCTGCTGCCTGTTGTTTTGTTAGGCTGCTGATGTACTATTTTTGTCTTTATGGGTTGCTGTGCTATTTTGTTGCTTTAGTAGTTTGCTATTTTTTTGTTATGGCAGCTGTTTTTGGTTTTATGGCAGTTTGACTGTTTTTGTTGTTTTGGCAGTTTGTTGTTTCGTATTTACTACCTGTTTAGCAGTTCTACTACTTATTTGTTGGCAATTCTTCCTTTTCTACCTTTTTGTGAACCAAAGAGGACAACCTTTTTTTTTGTGATTTGCAATTGGGAGAAAATGGCCCATGATTAAAAATAAATCCCTTTTCGACTGATTCCAAATGTAAACCCTCATGATGAGCATTTTCACTTAACAAATAATTGTTTGGAAATTTTCATATGTTAATTGCTTGCTAATTTTTCCCTTCGTCTTGTTTCATGAACACGAGAATTGGACGACCAAAGCGAAGTTGAGAGATGAAAAGGGCATGGCTATCAAAGAGTGCGGACGAGTTTCTTGAAGAGGAAGCAACAAAAAATTGAAGAAGAAACATTTAATTCCTTTTTTTTGGTTTTGTAAACAACAATTGTAACTTGTGATTTCATATTTGTAACATGCCTTGTAACTTGTCTAAAAAATGTAATGAGCACAAACTTGAATGAATTTATTAATGATGAACTTTGTTGTAGGAATCAAATATCTCTTGAATCTTGTTTGAACTTTGAAATTCTCTCATGAATAACTTGAAAGCACACTTTGACTTTGTAACTTAAACTTCAAGAAATCACGAAAAAATGTTGTAACTTGTATTTCAAGAAATCATGCGCCTTATCTTCCAGACTCCAATCAAACTCTTGAACAAAATAAATGCTTAAGAATCCAATTCCCCTTGGTTAATTCGAACCCAAAACAATGGTCACTTAAAACTTAATCTTCATATCAAGCCTGAACCAAACTTGCACTCTTAAACAGAACTTTAACTTTGAGACTCACATCACAAGTAACTTGTAACTTAAGCAACCAAAACATGTCTTGACGGTCATGAACCCCCAAGCTTATTTCTTGTGCCCAAACTCCACAGTCGTCAACTTAAACTTCAAATTCTCGAATCAGTGACTTAGAGACTTTTAAGAAGAAAGCTTGAAATGAGAGGAGATGAACTCCTTGACCTAATGTACTGAACTTTGAGCCATCTTTGAGGCAGGCGAAAGAAACATCTTCGCAGAAACTAGGGGTCCAAAAACCCTAGCATCTTGACCAACAAATAGGGAAATAAACCATAATCCAGGATCTGATAAATTCGAGTGAGAATCAACCTTGTAACATGATGACAAAATTCATTCCACGATCCACTAATCGAGAACCAGAAGAATTTCCCTTTTACCTGATAAGAGAACTTCAAAACAAAATTAGACATAAAGAGGGCGCAACCCTAATACCTCAAACCAAAGCGCCTGATTCCATGAGATGCGGGATATGCAAATGACTGAGTAAAAAATGGTGCAAATGGGATGCAAAGTTCAAAGCCAGACAAAAGTAAAAGAGATAGGGAAAATTTGGGCTACGATAGCTCCAAAGGTCCATTTGAAGGACACGCATTGAGCCATTCGGAGGAGACATATAGTTACTGAATACAAGCTTGTCTTATGATGGGTCTTGGTCCTACATGAGGCAAGGCCCAGGCCTTTTGCGCATTAGCATTCGAAGGTGGTGACAAAAGAGGTTTTCGATTAGCCATATTAAAGTTTTCATTTGAGTTGTTTGAATCAAGCAGCTAGGGCAAGTAGACTCAATCAAAGAAGCCCTGATGAAGGAAACTATGAACGTAATGAGATCCATTCGAAGGAGAAAATCAGATCCATTTGAAGGAGTTGAATCAGAGCCATTCGAAGGAGGCAATCTGAGTCATTCGAAGGAGGGCATTAGAAAATCAAATGTGTCCAGGTTCATAGAAAATTCAAAAATGGGACAAGAAGCCATGTCTTTGGCAAAGTATTCAAAGTGATATTTATGGCCTTAAAACACCAACTTAATGGTTGTTTATTCCTTTGTCCTCTTGTCCCCTCCATCACCTCTATATAAGGAGACCACATGCGCACACACACAAAAGGGGAGACATAAGCCCAAGGGAACTATACACACATATTGTTTTACACGCATACACAGCCTAAGAGAAGCACACCAAAAACTCTCAAAACTAAACAAGATCACACCACACTTGTTCTCTCCCCTTTCGAATCCAAGAGCATCCATGTTACTTCATATTCTAAATAGAAAGAAGCAGAGGAGTTTGCAGTTGAAGGTTGCTCATGCCCAATCCCTAGTTCAATCGAAAGAAATAGAGAAGGTGCAAATTGAAGGTTTCCCATACCATTCCCAAACTCAGTCAAAGGAGGCAGGAAAAGGTGCAAATTGAAGCTTGCTCGCGTCAATTCTCAAGCCCAATTGAAAGAAGGAAAAAGAAGGGTGAATTGAAGGAGTGCATGGCATGGATCGAAGAATTCATTTCTCTTCTTTATTTTTGTTCTTTGTTTTTACATTTTTCTTGTCTTTCGATTTTGTTGTAATAGCGTAGGACCCTTACTTTCTGCATTTTTACTGCTTTTCATATTAACTGCTAGATGTATGACTAATAGGATTGTATGGAAAGACTAATAACAAAATGCTAGAAAACCTAACAAAAAAGACAAAAATAACTGAACATAACACACATTGCACATATACACCTCTAGGGTACCCTACTTTGGTTGCCTTCGGAAATAAAACAGTCATATCCCTCAAGACAGGGACGCTTTAGCAAAGACCCATAAATCAAAACATCATAGTCCCTCGATGACCCTACAGTTGCCTTTCGGTAAGTGATCTAGTCCCTAAACAAAATTGCTAAAGCGTCTCCACGTGTTTCCTTTATGACTGTACGTCCCTTCGAATGCCCCTCATACATCCAACGATGGAGCTTCTTATCAATCAATGGTAAGATAACAACATCTAAAGGAGGAGGAAAAGAACAAAGACCTTTTGAGTAGGTAGGATGCTCGTAGTTTCTTTCTTGCTCATAACAAAAAAATCATTTACACGCCAACACTTTCAATTGAAACATTTTCAAAAGTCAAAGCCCTTTGTACGCACTCTTATAGATACAAGAATCATTATAAAGGCACTTATCAAAATCAATTTCAAAAACATCTTCCATAAACAAAAACTTCTTTAAACTATTTTCAAAACCAACACTTTGGACGCATTCTTATAGAGACGAGAATCATTATAAAGACGTTTTCAAAATATTTTCAAACCCACACCACAAGCACATTTTCAAACAAAATCAAGTGATCTAGCAAGCAACTAAGAGCCCATAGAAAACTCTTGATAGAAACGGTGCTAACACCTTCCCTTTCCATAATCTACCCCCCTTACTGAGAAAATTCTCGAAAAAGTCTTTTTTTTTTCTTTTCACCCTTTCCTTAATTTGGATAAAAGAAAAGTCGGTGGAGACTCTTGCTTACCGCAACATTTGTGAACACAAATGAAAAACCAGTATTAACAGTCAGTTCTGCCACCATATCACAATTTACAATAAAGAGATTGAATTTGATCCTCCCGAGACCCCCAATGTAATTACCGCTCCTATGCCTAATGTGATACGGCGGGAGAACTGACTCGGGTCGTTTGCGTTTGATCGCAATTGTGCGGATAGCAAGAGTCGCCACCGGATTTTCTTTTATCCAAAAGGAAAGGTAAAAAAGCACAGGAAAGACCTTTCAAGATTATTTCTCAAGTTCGGGGGGTAGATTATGAAAAGGGAAAGTATTAGCACCCTTTTCATCCGTAGTTATCTACGGGCTCTTAGTCACTTGCTAGATCACTTGCTTTTGTTTGACAATGTGCTTGTGGTGTGGGCTTTGAAAGTATTTTGAAAAAATGTCTTTGTAATGGTTCTCATTTCTATAAGAACGCGTACAAAGTTTTGTTTCGAAAAATATTTCAAAGAAGTGTTTGTGTAGTGTGTTTTTGAAAGTGGTTTTGAAAATATGTTTTGCAATGGTTCTCGTCTCTATAAGAACGTATACAAAATGTTTTGTCTTTTGAAATTTTTTTTGAGATGAAAGTGTCTGTGTAAAAATGTTTTTGTCATGAGTAAGCGAGCAACTAGGAGCGAATCTACCTACTCGAAAGATCTTAAGTGTTCTTTTCTTCCTCCTTTAGATGTCGCTATCTTACCATTGATTTGGCAAGAAGCCCCATCGTTGTATGTGAAGGGACAGGCGCGAGACAATCGTACAGTCATCGAAAGCAACCTATGAGACCCTTTTATCAATTTTCGTAAGGGACTAGATCGTTTTATATAAGGCAACATCGAGGGGCATCGAGGGACTACAGTCTTTTTTTATCAAAGGGTCTTTGCTAAAGCGTCCCATATTCGAGGGACATGACTGTGTTTCCGAGGCAACGGGCGAGGTTACCCTAGAGGTGCGTGTGTGAAAAAGTGTGTTTAATTCAAGTTATTTTGTATTTGAAATTAGGTTATCTAGCGATTGATTTTGAATCTTGCCATACACTCCTAATTACTATACAGTATAAGGAAGACAATAAATTGCAGAAATGGAAATTCTACGCTATTATAGAGCTTTCGGGAATGAGGGTACAATTTTTTTACAAATGGGGATGAGTCGAACACGATTAAAAAGTCCAAATAGCAAACAATACAACCAAATCGAATTTTGAGCGATTAATTAAAGTTATAACAGTCTAGGAAATAAAAATTAATTAACAAAGTATGGAAGTAAGATTCTTGTTATTTGTTTGAAAAGTTTGGAAAGAAAGATTGAAAAATCTATTATATTAATTAGCTTAAGAGTTAAATCAAATGCATGTATTTTTTGTCTTTTAGGGTTTTTGTTATTTAGAAATTAAATGAACAAATTAAAGCTTAAGCACAAAATAATTAGTAAAATTATTTACAAAGTCCTAAACTAAATTAATTACGAAAATTAAATAATCTTGAAATTATATTTCTTTTATTTAATTGGATTTTTAAAATTTAAAACTAAATCTAAACTAATAGAGTTATTAAATTAATTATGGAACTAAACTAAAAAAATTCTAGTTAACTAAAACATAATTATTTAGTTAATTTTACTAACTAAGTTGATGAAAAATAAATAGATAAAAATTAAGAACCTTGATAAAGAGCTAAACATAATTTAAACAAGGGTGTAAAGCAGTATGTTGGGGTATGAAATAGAAATCAGATTGGGCTTAGAACTTTTGAAACAGCAAAGCCCAAAGAATAAAAAAAGATTGTATTATACAAAAAGTAAATATTGTTTTTTTATTTTAAAAAAAAGGTGGGTTGGGCTTGGACCGGGTCGGGCCAGACCCGGGTCCAACCCTTTTTCTTCAAAGTTGCATAAGGGTTTGTAAACCCTAAACAACAACGAGGCAGCGCCTCCTTCCCTGTCATCTTCCTCCCACTCGATCAATACCTCTGTGTTCTAATGGCGAATCAATCTCCCTCTCTATTATCTCTCTTGTATCTAATTACCCTCATCCCCAGCGAAACCCTAAAGCCCCAAATTGAAATGGTACGGTAATTGCAAAAGGGTAAGAACAAACGACGAGTTACCTTTTCTTTTCAGTTTATAAGGTATGGACCCAATCTTTTGCTTTGCTTCTTCTCCTGATTTGTGTATGATTCTTTGTGCGCTTTTAGATTTTTATGAGACGATTAGTTCATGAGACAGAGGGATTATGTATGCGTACGAATTTATGAATGAAAAGGTTGACTCCAGTTTTCCATCTTTCTGAATATTGATTGGATTGTTCAATTTTTTGATTTTTTTGCTCTTTTTTTTGTTTTTGCTGGCTTGTTGGTTTTGTATATTGTTGGTTGGTTTTTGATGGATTGTTGGTTTTGTTGGCTTATGATTTCCTGTTGGAGGCTAGCTATTTTGGGTTTAAGGTTTATGATGGAATCAGGTTGCTGGTTTTTTCCTTTTGGTTCATGCTAATGCTTCTCTTTAGAACAAATGGGATTTGCTTGTATTATATTTGAATAGGAATTGGAGATTTTGGTTTTTTCTGGTTTACTAATGTCTTTGCTGGTTTTTGCTGTCTCTTTGGGTATGCTGGCTTTGCTTTGCTCTTGGTTTCTTAGTATGCTGGCTTGGCTTTGCTCTTGGTTGGTTTTTTTTATTGTTTTGGCCACCTCCTGCTCTGTGAAATAGCAACTGGTATTATAATGAAAACAGGGTAAAAAGTGGGGGAAAATTTTAGGGTTTGAATATTTTCTGATATGCTGACTGTGGTCTTTTGAGGTGCAGGCCTTTAGTTGCCTCTTTTGTGCAACAGTTGGGCTGAGTTTTTTTGGTATATAGCAGGACTTTGGACTGTATTTCTAGGTGATATCTCTTTCATCTTTCCTCTTTCCTCTTTCAATGAAAAAAACAGTTTTGCTTATTTTTAAAATTCTGAAGGGTTTGCAGTATTAGGAAAATGATGACATGTTTTAGATATGAGCTAATGGTAGCTTGCATATTGTTTGTTTTTTTTTGTTTATTGCAGTTTTGTTTTGCTGTATCTTTTGTTTGGGCTGTTGTATTCGCTTGTTGGTTTGTGCATTTGTTTGCAGCAACTGCTTGTCTGCTGTTCTGCTGTTATTTTGTTGCTTTGTTACAGACCTGTTATTTTGTGTTGATGCTGCTGTGATTCTAGTTTGCTGTTTGTATAACAGGTTGGGCAGCTTGCTGTTTTGGTTGGCTTTGCAGGCTTTGGACAGCATGCTTGCTGCTATATGGCTTCCTTGCCTTGTTGACTTGCTTGCTGCAAATGCAATGCAGCCCTGTTTTGTTTGGACTGTTGTAGTAGCTTGTTTTTGTACTTGGCAGTTTATTGTTTCTCATTTGTTTTGCAGTTTTGAACTTGCCTTTGTAATGCTTGCAGATTTCTCTTTTCCCCTTTTTTATGAACCAAGAAGGGTAACTTTATTGTGATTTGCAATTGGGGGAAATGGATTGTGATAAAACAAACAAACATTCTGATTCCAAGCCACAAACCCTAATGATGAATTATTCTTTTCACATATTACTTCGCTTGAATTTTGCTAACTTTTCCTTTTCTTGTTTCATGAAAAGTAAGCGAGGCTTGGATGCAAACGAAGGTTGGATGGCTTTCTTGAAGATGAATATGAAGACTTGAAGAAGAAAATAAAAATTCTTTTTGTAAACAAGAGCTTTGAGATTATTTTGTAAACAAGACAAACAAATTGTAATTTCATTTGTAATGTAATAATATTAAGTATTTGAATAAAATTTGGCGTGATAGAATTTATTATACAAAACTTGCAATCCTCAATTGAATACTTTGGATTGAAAAATCTTGGTTTGGTAACTTGCATTTCAAGCAAACACAAAATGGTCAGATAAATCATGCACTTTGTATTCTTAAACAAAATAAATGTTTTAAGAGCTCAAATCTTTTTGACTAAGGGAATCCACAGTCATGGTTGCTTAAATGACAGCCTTAACCTTTACATCTCGTCCCAGTCAAGTTTACATTTAAAATGAACTTGCCTGCTATGCTCGATAAAAAATGGAATTTCATTGCCAAACAAGCATGCTTCGATAATATTTGTCAATCTTTAAATAAACTGTGATTAAGAACATTCAAACTCAACAAATGCCTTGCGACGATTTGATAATTTTAAAGTCTTCCAAACACAATTTTCCTTCGATTATTTGAAGATAAACCCGTGAGCGACATCACATATGACCATGAACAGAAATAATCGTCTCAAGGTCTTGTAATTTGAAGAAATCATAACTCTTAGAAATCCGACGACTGTTATTTGAAATTAGGTCAAAATTCATGATGTGACTTCCAACGCATTCGAATTTTGGTGATCTTCTATGCATAATCAGTTCTTGATTTGTGAAGAGAAATTGGAGATGGCATCAAGGAGAATCATACGCAAGAAAAACCGCTCCAAAATATTGAATAATGAAGAAGTTACGATCGTTTGAATTTGTTCTCACAAAAGGTCAATTTTTGGGTCGATGTAGTTGTTTTCAGTCATCTGAACCATTGATTGAGCAAACTTGAAATGTGAGGTTTGAAAACCGACTTAAACAAATCTTAAGGAGACATGAAGACCTATGAAGACCATTTGAAACCTTGAAGACTCAATTTTCTTTTGATAAATGCAAAACCCTAATTGCTGACTTACTGCCTAGGAAGAGAATCTGTCTGATCGACTTCTGAGCCAAATTCAATATTCGAGAAACCCTAGGATTGTATCTTGTATGAAAAATGGGAGGGGAAATTTTGGGGTACAACAGCTTCCTCTGTTCAATCTTCTTAAACTTGAAAAGTAAGATTGACATGTTCGTCGTTCGTAGCTTGAAAGTGGAAGATGATTGAACACTAGAGTGCCCAGAAATTTGCACTTGATGATGCGCTGGTTGATTGTGTAGGGAATGGGCTTAAAGATGCCATTTGGAGAAATGATCGAGAGTTATTAGAGATGGGCTTATAGATGCCATCCAAAGGTGATTGTTGATAGAAATGGACTAATTCTGAAGTTGACTTTAACCGGAAAAGAAAATCAGAATAAACCTTTGGTTGATTTAAACTGAAACTAGCAGAAGTATTGAATGTTGTTTGACTGGAAAGAATCAGAATAAATCTTGAAGAGATCTAAACTGAACCAAGAGATGTCTTGGATTAACCTTGACTGGGAAGCATCAGAATAAATCTTGGTGTAATTTATCTGAACCAAAGAAAATTGTCTACTCGTAAAAAATCAAATTAAATCGTTGAGAGATTTAAACCGAACCCAAAGGAGAAAATTTCTGCGGGAAAGAATCAAAATAAAACATTGAGATGTTTAAACTAACCCAGCAAGGATCTGGAGAAGAATCAGAACAAATTGTTGAGAGATTTATCTGAACCAACAAGAATCTGGAGAAGAATCAGAATAAATTGTTGAGAGATTTATCTGAACCAGAGAAGATAATTGCAGAAAAGAATTAGGATAAACCATTGAGAGATTTAAATTGAACCGACAAGGGTCTGGAGAAGAATCAGAACAAATCGTTGAGAGATTTATCTGAACCAGTAAAAATTTGGAGAAGAATCAGAATAAACCGTTGAGAGATTTAAACTGAACCGACAGGGGTCTGGAGAAGAATCAGAACAAATCATTGAGAGATTTATCTGAACAAGTAAAAATTTGAAGGAAATATTTGCTATGCAGATGGTCGACCAGTTTTTTCTCGGGAATTGATCTGTAATTGACTTGTTGAAAATATTTGTCTGTCAGAAATTTGTTGATGATAATTTCCTGTCTATTGATTCTTTCCTGAAAAGGTGAAGAGTTAATTGTATGCAATGCTATGATGTATGCAATGCATGGTATGATGTTATTTTTTTAAAATAAAGGAGATTGCACTGTATGTACTTGTGTTGTCAATGCTATAACATATGAATGCAAATGTATGGGCATAAAGATTGTTCATGTCGTAGTGTTGCTGGAGTCGGGGAAAATAAATCCATGAGTATTACTGAGAACGAGGAGTGTAAGTCTCTATACTTTGTTAAAGTCCAAGCGTTTGATGGATGAGTTTCCCTTTTGTTAGAGAAATAAACTCTGTTGTGGAAGGGGGACGTCGTGCATTGCTTGTGGACTTCGTGAAATCCTGCAGGGGAATCCTGAGAAGCCTGGCGACTTTCACTGGGGAACCTTTGGAGCGGTAGTTGGAGGTTTAGCGCTGTCAGGTATATGAGAGCCCTTGATACCACTAGGCTGCATACTGGGGATACGTTAGTGATCCAGTAGTAGGATGTACTTGTTTCCGCTCTTGCTGGGGAAAGTACCTGCGAGGATTTTATGGAATAGCCTAAAGATATTATCCTGTTTCTTAAAGCCATTAGTGATTGTCTTTCTATTTTCTGTTCATTTCTAAATAGTAATCACGTTTAAATGCATATGTTCAAAAATAAATCATTGGACGTTTTTGTAAATAAAACACAGAAATAAAGAAAAACAAATAGTTTTTCACTTTCAAAAGGGATATCTTTGTATTAACTTGAATAAGTCGAGATGAGCATTCTAGTAAGAGAATGTCGTCGTAGAAAATGAAAATTGATACAAAGAAAAGATAGCTATGTGAAATAATCCCATGGGGTTCGCATTCTTCTATAGTCTTCGTGTCTTTGAGTGTCTTATCTACTTGTCACCTTGGCGAAGCCGATTGGATTGATTAGAACCGTTTGAGCTGGTTGGTCGACACTGAAGATTGTCTGTAAGATGATCCAACGGGACATAGTCATGCGCTTTAATTCCATAAATCTTTCCTGGACCTCCCTTTCGGATTTTTGATCCACTGGGATACCCTTTTTGCCCAAGCCGCCCTTTCAGGTTTTCAGCTTGTCGGGTGTACAAATTTTTTCGTATTTTATCCCTAATTTTTTCCCGAACCTTTTGGTTCGTCGGGATGCCCTAATTTTTGCCTAGGTCAGTCGACCTAGCGGGTCCTTGTTCATGCGTAGTATCTTTTAACTATGTCCGCGTTTACAGAGTGTGGAAGGTCGTCACCATCCATAGTGGTCAAGATCATTGCTCCACCAGAGAATATGTTTTTGATCATAAATGGTCCTTCGTATGTAGGAGTCCATTTTCCCCTGGGATCACCTTGCGGCAGTATGATGCTCTTGATCACCAGATCCCCGACTTGATATACTTGGAGTCTGACCTTTTTGTTGAAAGCCTTGATCATTCGTTTCTGATACATTTGACCATGGAAGACATCAGTAAGCCTTTTCTCATCAATTAAGTTTAGTTGATCAAGTCGAGTCTGGATCTAATCTTCTTCGTTCAGCTCAGCATCCTTCATAATCCTTAGAGAGGGGATCTGGACCTCAATAGGTAAGACAACCTCCATGTCGTATACCAGAGAATAGGGTGTTGCCCCGGTTGATGTGCGAGTTGTGGTATGATACCCGTGGAGAGCGAACGGTAGCATCTCATGCCAGTCTTTATATGTGACTATCATTTTCTATATGATCTTCTTAATGTTTTTGTTAGCGGCTTCTACAATGCCATTCATCTTTGGCCGGTAAGGGGAAGAATTGTGACGCTGAATCTTGAATTGCTTGCACAAGGCGGTGATCATAGTGTTATTTAGATTCGTACCATTGTCAGTGAGGATTCTCTCTAGGATACCGTACCGACAGATGAGATTCTGCTTGATGAACCAGGCGACAACATTCTTGGTAATGGAAGCGAAAGAGGCCGCTTCCACCTATTTTGTAAAATAGTCAATGGCCACTAAGATGAAGCAGTGTCCATTGGAGGCTGTTGGCTTGATTTCCCCAGTCATATCAACTCCCCACATAACAAAGGGCCAAGGAGCCGTCAAGACATTCAGAGGAACCGGAGGTACGTGCACTTTATTAGCATAAATCTGACACTTATGGAAAGTCCGAGAGTGTTGATGGCAATCTACTTCCATGGTAGACCAATAATAGCTTACCCGTAGGATTTTCTTTGCCATCATATGTCCACTGGAATGGGTACCAAAAGTTCCTTCGTGCAATTCAACCATGATCCTTTCAGCTTCAACTTTGTCTACGCATCGAAGTAATACAGAGTCATGATTGCGTTTGTACAAAATGTCGTTACTAAGGAAGAACTTAGCCGAGAATCTTCTTAAGAATTTCTTGTCATTAACTGAAGCTCCTTCCGGATATTCTTGAGACTCAAGATACCTCTTGACTTCGTGAAACCAGGGTTGGTCCACTACTTCTTCAGTATTAATTTCGTGACAGTGTGCTGGTTCATCCATTTGTCTGATGGTGATCCAAGGAGCCTCGTTATCCCAATTAATTTTAAACATAGATGACATTGTATCTAGTGCATCTACTAGATAATTTTCTTCTCGCGGGAAATATCGAAGGTAATCTTCTCAAAATGTGGCAGCAATGTCAAAACATGTTCTTTGTAAGGGATAAGGTTAGGGTGTTTGGTGTCCCATTCCCCTTTGATCTGACTGATGACCAAAGCTGAATCTCCGAACACACTCAAATATTTGATCCCCAAATTTATGGCAACTCTGAGACCAAAGATGCACGCTTCATATTATGCAATGTTGTTTGTACAATTGAAGCAGAGTCTTGCGGTAAAGGGAGTATGACACCCTTCAGGAGATACGAGTACAACACCAATATCATTTCCAAGTGCGTTGGATTCCCCATCGAAAAACAGGATCCATCGGGATCCTTGTTCAGGTCCGTCATATGGTCTGATCTCTTCACAATTGTTTACTGTCATGATGTCCTCATTTGGGAATTCAAACTCCATGGATTGGTAGTCTTCCACAGCTTGGTGAGCAAGGTGATCAGCCAGTACACTGCCCTTTATTGCTTTTTGGGTAGTATATTGTATGTCATATTCCGCCAGGATCATCTGCCATCTTGCTATTCTCCCAGAGAGAGCAGGCTTCTCAAAGATGTATTTTATTGGATCCTTTTTAGATATCAACAAGGTAGTATGGGTCATCATATACTGTCTTAGCCGGCAAGCAGCCCATGCCAGAGCGCATCAAGTTTTCTCGAGCAGTGAATATCTTGTTTCATAGTCGGTAAACTTTTTGCTCAGTTAATAAATATCATGCTCTTTTCGGCCAGACTCGTCATGCTTCCCCAGCACACACCCCATTGAGTTTTCTAAAATAGTCAAATACAAGATCAAGGGCCTTCCCTCGACGGGTGGCAACAACACAGGAGGCTCTTTTAAGTATTCTTTGATTTTGTCAAAAGCAACTTGGCATTCGTCATTCCATTTGACTACTTGATCTTTCTTCAACAATTTGAAGATCGGTTCACAAGTAGCTGTCAGGTGAGAACTGAATCTGGCGATGTAATTCAAAAGTCCCAAAAATCCTCTGACTTCCTTCTCAGTACGAGGAGAAGGCATCTCTTGTATCTCTTTAACCTTGGCAGGATCAACCTCGATACCTTTGTTGCTGACGACAAAGCCTACGAGTTTACCAGACCGCACTCTGAACGTGCATTTATTTGGGTTCAACCTCAGCTTGTATTTCTTCAGCCTCTCAAACAGTTTCTACAAATGATCGAGATGCTCTTCTTCCATTTGAGATCTGGCTATCATATCGTCCACGTAGACCTCTATTTCGTGATGTATTATGTCGTGAAATAGATCTACCATGGAACGCTGATAGGTTACCCCAGCATTCTTCAGTCTGAATGGCATGACCTTATAGTAGAATGTGCCCCACTGTGTAACAAAGGTTGTTTTCTCCATATCCTCAGGGGTCATTTTGATTTGGTTGTAGTATGAGAAACCGTCCATGAAGGAAAACACTTTGTGTTGTGCCGTATTGTCAACTAGAATATCGATGTGTGGGAGCGGGAAGTCATCCTTGGGGCTTTCCCTATTCAAATCTCTATAGTCCACACACATTCATACTTTGCCGTCTTTCTTGGGCACGAGAACAACATTGGCAACCCATTGGGGATAAGAGGCGACATCCAAGAATCCAGCGTTGAATTGCTTCATGACTTCTGCTTTAATCCTTTCTGACATATCATGCCTCATACGGCGAACCTTTTGCTTTACTAGAGGACAATCTTCTCTTGTAGGCAGACGATGTACCACAATGTCTGTATCGAGTCCCGGCATGTCTTCATACGACCAGGAAAAGACTTCAACATAATCGTGTAACAACTAAATTAGACGCTCCTTGACACTGGGTTCCATATTGGCACCCACCTTGACCTCCTTTTTGTCTTCTTTGGTACCTAGGTTGATTGTATCCACGGGTTCCTCGTAAGGTTGAATGGTCCTTTCTTCCTGTTACAATAACCTGGCCAATTCCCCTGGTACCTCACAATCTTCCTCACCTTCATCTTCGGCTTGGTAGATCGGATTTTCAAAGTCACAATAGGCTATAGCAGAACCGTTACCCATGGGATCCTGAGTAGATGTAGATCTGCATTTTAATATGTGAGTGTGTGTAAGAGCATAGCTATCTCTGAAAGAAATAAAATGTAAGAAAAAGGAAAGATAAAGAGCATAAAATTTGCATGCAAAAACGTCCATGATTCATTGATGATATATGAGAATGAAGTAACAACCCTAACAAATGGACCATTGTGCCTCAGGTAAGACACAAGGTTTTAAAGTTTAAATTGTTTAAATATTACAAGCCTGAAAACATTAAAAGACAAATACTCTTGAATAAAAGTAATAGGAATGAAATCTCTGGCCTCCCAATTGTTGAGTCCTCCGTCAATGGTTGGAAAAATCCACTCGTCCATATCACAACTGCCATCACTTTCTTCTAGCGCATTAACTCCCTGATTGTTGATACGCAAAGGTGGTCCCCCGGCACGAGAACATCGAACAACTCTTTAGGCCTCTATAGTGACTCCCAAACCAAATTTGTCGGACTTGTAGGGAATATCCGGAAGTTGACCCCAGATGGTATACCCGCCTTCTTCCACTACTGCTCTAGCATCTTTCAAATAGGCCATCTTCAGTGAAGGTCTGGTAATCTTCGGAGCTTTGGGAGTAGACTTGGTTGCCGCAAATGTTTGTGGAACCTCCTCAAAGTTCTGACACAGAGTCTCAATGAATTCACCATCCATTTCAACATACCTGAAAGAGTTCAGGTGGCTAACCATGTACTCCTCCTCCCCGTGAACTGTGACAATCTTTCCTTTGATGCAGGGTAGAAGTGACGGCACCAGCACCATGGATCCAGAGTCGACCCAATAGACAAGGGTATGAAGGGCGAATATCCATCACATAGAAAGTTGAATCAAAAGTCTGAGTTCCAAATTTTATGGGGATATTAACTTCTCCGTGCACTATCCTCTTAGAACCACCAAACGCCCTCACTATGATGTTGCTAGGTTTAAAGTGAGTCCCTCGCAGTCCAATCGGTCGAGAGTGTTTTTAGACAAGACATTCAATGATGAGCCGGTATCCACCAGAACGTGGGCAAGTGTGGTGCCTCTGCATTCAATGGAAACATGCAAGGCATCGCCGTGCTTCCTTCCATTGGAAGTTAAATCAGCGTCCGGAAAGCCCAATCCATTATCAGCAGTTAGACTGGCCACACAATTCTCAAATTGGTCGATGGAGGTATCTTGGGGAACGTGGGCAGTCTTGAGAAACTTTACCAAGGCTTTGGCATGAGACTCAAAACATAAAAGTAAGGACAACAATGATATCTTCGAGGGGGTCTGCCCCAACTGTTCTACAATGTTGTAGTCACTTTTCTTGATTATCTTCAGTATTTCTTCTATCTCCTTTCTAGAAGCTTCAAGGATGATCTTGGGATGCTCTCTCGTTTGAACATGCTCATTCAAAACCTCTTTTCCCCTTGTCTCAGTAGCAGGGATAACAGTAGGAGTATCATTGGGAGTGTTGGTAGGAGCGGCAGTGGGAATGATCACATGAGTAGCAACGGTATTTGGAGAAATCTTGGGTGAGAAGACTCTTCCACTTCTTGTTATCTTACTGGTCCCAATGATATTACCGATGTCAGGATCAATATCTCTCGCAACTTCGTCTTTAAAAGCCAACTGATCTTGCTTGACGCCATAGTAATAAACATCAGCCCCATAGTTCTATGGAATGGCTCTATCCGAAGAGTATGATATTGGTCTTGGCATAGTGATGATTAGAAGTGCATACCTTGGAACAGATGTAATCCTGACAGGTTTTTTGGTAGAGACCCCGGGAGGATTGTTGGAAATGGTGATTATTGAGACATCTTGATAAGAAGTTCTGGTAAGAGGAATCTTTTCAAATAATATTTCTTTTCTAGTCATCAGGCGCTGAACGCCTATCTTCAGTAACAAACAACCATTTGGTAGAGACTTGCATTAGTGACAATTCTTATCACAACCCGGGAGTAGACCGGCTTGCAACAGATTCTGTTTAATGGTCAACAGAGGAGTAGTTAAGTCATTAACGGAGGAGACAAAACGATCATCATCAATGGCGTTGACACCTTGACCATGTCTGAGCATTGGCGCCGTTATTACATTAGGCATTTCTGAGGGATCAAACTCAATCTCTTTCGCATCGATAAGGTCTTGTACCTTATTTTTCAAGGCCCAACAGTCGTTTGTATCATGCCCCGAGCTTTCAGAATGATAAGCACATCGAGCGTTCGGGTTATAACAAGGAGAAGCAATGTTGGGGTTCTTGGGAGCTTCTTTTAAAGTTTCCAGATTGGTCTTCAAAAGGTGTGGCAAAACTTGAGACATGGTCATGTTGATCCAGGTAAACCGTATCATTGGCGCTTCTGGCTTGCGCTGATAATTTTGTTGTTGATTTGGCACAGGATTAGAAATCATAACAGCCCCTACCTCCAGACGATGTTCAGTTTTATTTTGATTCCTATGGTCATATGCAGCACTGACCTCCTTCTTTCCAACAAAGGGTTTCTTCATCATGCTCGAGGATGCATCCCTTTGAATTTTGCCACTTTTTATAGCAGCTTCGACCCGCTCACTAGTCATGATTAGTTCAGTAAATCCAGCTGAGGAACTTCCAATCATGTGGTTGAAGAATGAACCTGACAAGGTGCCTAGGAACATATCCACTAATTCTCTGCCAGATAGAGGGGGCTGGACTCTGCCTGCGAGATCCCTCCATTTTTGAGCATAGGTTTTGAAACCTTTACCTGCACCCATAGACATGCCTTGCAATTGCATCCGAGTTGGAGCTAAGTCAGTATTATACTGGTATTTTTTGTAGAAGGTGGCAACCAACTCTTCCCAATTGCAAATATTGGTCCCTTCCAACTGATAGAACCAATCCAACTGCGTCCCTAACAAGCTCTCTTGGAAAAATGCACCAATAGATTCTTATCTGCCGTATGGGGTTGAATCTTTCTGACGTATGACCTTAAATGCAGCTCCGGGCAAGAGACACCGTCATATTTAGCAAAAGTGGGGACCTTGAATTTCTTCGGGATGACAACCCCTGAGACAAGTCCTAACTCTTCAAAATCCAATTCGGGTACCCTCTGGACCTCCATAGCATTCAAACGATCCTCTAGCTCTTTGTATTTATTATCCGCAGGAGGATACTGTTCCTCAGAGTAGTCAGGTTCTTCCTCTTCTTCAGATGCTGGGTTGTTGTTCACTTCCTTGGTCCTGTCTTCTTGATTATCTCTTTCACCCGATGATGTTGCGAAGTCTAAAGTCCACCTAGCTTGCCCTTTAAACCTTCTTCCCATGATCACAATACCAGGTGGTTTCTCCGCTCTCTTCTTCTTTTCTTTGGCCAGTAGAATCTTCAACTCCTCTTGTCCTTTTGTCAGAGTCAAGAGCATTTGTTGAAACTAGACGTTCTGTGCCTGAAGATCTTTCACTGTCTGTTCAATATCCATCTCACTGAAATAAACAGTAGAAGGATAAGGAGACCTGTTGTAAGAAACCTGTATGATGTTATGATGAATGAAGATGCAATATGTAAATGGTTTCAAGGAAATTAGATATTTAAATTTTTTCAAACCAAAAAAGAAGACACGTTATATTAATAAATCCAAGTTTGAGTACATCATACCTCTTTAGGCTTACAATGAAAGAAACAAAATACGACAAAAATTCCTAAGACAAAAAGGTTGAACGCATACTCTTTGGCGCGATGTAGGCGTTCAGATTCCGCTCTTCATGAAGCTGCTTGGTGAGTTCCAGAACCTTCTTCTCACTGGCGTAAAATTGGGCTTCAAAGGTGTCTCGCTCTTCCTTCAACTGAACCCAAGATTTCTGCAAGTCTTCGAGAGAGGTAGGCATGTCAGGATGAAGGACAATATATGGGACGTCTCCTTCAACAACAGGCTTTATGATAATAGGAAGGATGGAAGGGTAAGGCATCACGAGACTCTGAGCATGATCCCGTACCCACCTAAGGTAAGGCTCGAGAGGGATAGAGTTTTTGTGTCCTTAAGTCCTACTGTCCACCTTGTTCACCATTCTCCAAGCTCGTGTAAACCTCTGGCGGTAACCTTGGTCTTCTTTGTCGTAGTCGAACCCCAGACCTTTAATGAGCATCTCATGAGGGTCGTCTCTTCGGGCATACCCAAACCGTCGAAGATCTAAGTAGGGTGTGATACGGTGGCAGAACTGACTGTTATATTGGTTTGCGTTTTTTGTTTGCAAATTTCGCGGTAAGCAAGAGTCGCCACCGACTATTATTTCATCCAATCATGGAAAAGGAAAAAGAACAGAAAAACCTTTTTTCGAGATATTCTGAGTACGGGGGGTAGATTATAGAAAGGGAAGGTGTTAGCACCATTTCTATCCGTATTTATCTACAGGCTCTTAGGTACTTGCTCATTTTTCAAATTGCTTGTGTGTGTGTGTGTCTTGAAAATGTTTTACTTCGTGATAACCCTTGTATCAGTCCTCAAGGATGTGACAAAGTTTGTTTTGAAAGGTGTTTGTGTGAAAAGTTTTTTATTGAGCAAGTACTTAAGGACCTACCTACTCGAAAAAAGATTGTTTGTTCTCGTTTCCTTTAGACAGCGCTATCCTACTATTAAGGAGTAGGTAGCACCATCGTTGGAGTTGTAAGGGACATTCGAAAGGGACAAGTACAATCACTAAAGCAACAGTTAGAAAACTTTAGTAGTTACCATAGAGTCTTAAGATCTTTCTGAGGCAACATTTCCGAGGCAACATTCGAATGGGACAATTTGATCTTTTTAGACTGGAGGGCAACCACTAAAATCTCCTATGTTTAATGATTGTTTTCCAAAGGCAACCGAAGTGAGGCGAACCCTAGGATTGAATATGTGCATATGAATTGTTTCAGTTATTTAATCTTTGCACATTAGGTGATCTACCATTTTAATTTCAGATATTCTGGCCATACAATCCTATTAGCATACATCTAGACAATTAAATATTTGTAGGAATTTAAAGTGAAAGAAATAAACCTAGCTATTACAAGGCTTTGACAGTTACATAATTGTCACGACTGAAAATAAAAAGGATGAAACTTAAAACCCTAATTAAAACTATTACAAGCTCGAAACAATTACAATAATAATAAAACAAATTAAATGCGTGCGAAAAATTAAATGCGAGGAGAAATTAAAAACCCTAAAATCTAATTGAAAGATAATTAAGTTATTTTTGAGAAAATAATTAATTAAATTATGTACAACAAAACCCTAATTCTAATTATTTTTAATTACAAACAGAAGTTGAAATTAACCTAATCTAGCTAAATTAAATAATTTCAAGAAAATAAAATATTTTGTAAAAAAAAGATTTTATGTATTTTTGTGGTTTTTTTATTTGAGAAAAAAAAACAATTTAATTGCAAATTAGTTAAACCCTAATTTCTATTTAATTTTAAATGAAACAAAAATTAAATTTACCTAACTTACTAATTATATTAAATAAATATTTAAAAAAATCTTTTTTATGATTTGTTGATTTTATGAAAAAAACAATAATTTTTGTGTTAATTAATTAAAACAATTATAGAAAATAATTAAAGAAATTAAAAAAAGAAAATAGAAAGAAAATGCAAACTGGGTCTGTGTTGAATAACAATTCTGGAGGGGTGCCAATCTGAGTTTTCTAAGGCCCAAAACGCTCCAAGCCCAGTCAATATGGATTCCTTACAGCATTGACCTGATGGTGCATCATGGTCTCTCATTGTCTGAGGCATTGGATCTGATTGATCCTGGATCCACTAGTTGGACATTGCTAGCGCATGGTGGACGTTTGAGGGAATAAAGTACCTGATTTGTAAAGGAAAAATAGAACAAAGAAAATTGTTGGGACCTGGGGATCGAACCCAGGTCCTCACTCTCACCACTAACGCGCCCAACCACTAGGCTATAATTTTTAGTTGTAATGAAAACACAATATAATATATGAAATAAAGTGGTTAGTGGGAAAAAACAAAAAACGCGCGTACTGGTTTGGATGGGCGAATGGTTGGCTGACACCTAACCTTCTTATTCCTTTCTCTGTCTCCTTAGGTTCCAGTACTTTTACCTATGAACGAAGGTCTGTAGCTACAAACCTGTGAAACTAAAAAAATCCATAACACGCAAGATAAATGGAATCTAATTATATAGCTCAACTCGTTTTGATCTTGTGAACATCATGATACCCTTCTTTTTGCCCAATTTCACCTGTAGAACAAACCCCTAAACTGAACATACAAATCCTAATAATGGAAAATGTTCATACAAGCATTAAAACTTCAATGAAATGGTCCAAACATGATGCAAACATAACGACAAGCACAAATATACCATTAAAACACGTTCATGATGCAAGAATCATAACAATGAAATCTGAAAAAGAATGCAAACCGCGTGACTTCTAGAGGGCGATTCTGGACATGTAGAGGCGTGCAACCGATTGGGTTAGCTTCTGGGAAGGTCTAGGAATTGTTTGGCAATGCTAGAAGGGCTTGAATTAGCCTCCAAGCTTGAAACTGAGTCACAACTTTTTGTCCAAATTTTGAAGTTTTGTTCTTCTTGTTCACACCTGCTAACCTCCTTTTTTTGCTTTGTTCTTGTCCAATATATAACTAGGGATGAATTAGGGTTACAAACTTGGATTGAATCTTGAAGTTTGATGAGATTTGATTTGATTCTTTAGCCATATGCAAACTTGCTATTTTGAGCCAAATCCTCCCTTTCTTGTACCAACTATTCTTGATTCGTTTTGGCCTTAATAATTCAGCATATTCTAATTGTCAACCTGTCGAAAAACCAAATCAAATCATATCTTTGCTATTATTCATCAATTATTTGATTTAATTCAATTTTTAATTAATAAAAAATCAAAATAAATTGAAAAATGAAGCAAATAATGGGTGGATGAATATTTGAGTCGTGGACCACATTATAAGTGAGGCGCAAGCATAAAAAGTTAGGCCCATTTAGCAAAAAATGCATTTTTGAGCACATTTGACTTTTGGCAATTTTGTAAAAAAGGTCAACTTTGATAAGGCATATATCCTCCAATTCTAACCCTAGAGGGGTGTTCTTGGAATTTTTAGAAATCTTAGGATGTCCCCTAAGCAACCCTTTTGGTCTCATCTCAATTGATTCTTCCATGTTCATGTAAGGAGCTTTGACCCAAAAGGTGTTTTTGTTGACTTTTCAAAAGGACCCATAATGTAGAAGTTCATATATTTTTATGAGTGCACATTTTGAACTTGTGAGCTGACTATGAATTGTATGGAATTGCATCCTCTTCAAAATGATCCTTGGATGGAAAATTTTTGACAAAGTATGTTGAAGTTATGCTTGGTCAAAGTTGGGTTGACTTTTACTGAGAAACCCTAATTTAACAACTTTTGGGTTTTGATGAATTTGGAGCATTCCTTGAGGAATCATGACCAAACCTTGATCAAATGATGAAAGTCACTTCAAAATGTTAATTTTGACCAAAAATATTGAAGTTTGACTGTATGTGGGCCACAGGTTACATTTGACCTAATATAGTCGATTCTCAAGCATTTGAGCAATTGACTGAGCAAACTTTTTGTGCAAGGCATGAAACTTGACATGTAGGGTCTTGGGTACATATTAAGACCATGGAGAGTATACGAGGCCTTTGTGGTTCACCCAAAATGGAAACCCTAATTTGAGGTATACTGGCTTAGGAGAGAGTTTGTCTGGTCCACTTTTGGGCAACCTTAAGCAAATTGAAGATCTCAATGGGCATGCATTGAGTAAAATGAGAGGGAAAATTTTGGGGTACAACAACTGCCCCTGTTCAATCTTTTTAAACTTGAGGACATAGATTGGCTCGTCCGCCTTTCGTGATCTGAAGGTGGAAGATGATTGAACACTAAAGTGCCCAGAAATTTGCACTCGCATGAAGTGATACTTGATTTGGTGATATCGGGAATGGGCTTATAGATGCCATTCAGAAACTTCCAGCGGATGGTCAGAGATGGGCTTAAAGATGACATCTGAGATGTGGCGGAATACCTTCGAAGATGGGCTTAGAGATGCCATCTAGAGGATGTTGATTTCCTGAGACATTCCCTCGATGAGAGTTCCTGTTACTGTTGTTGAAGAATCTGCTGAGGAACGTTGGCATTTGTCTTGGGAGAAATAGAATTTTAGGAGCTTCAGTTTTCCGTTATTCTACTGGGGAAATAACTCCGACTTGAGGCAGCGGAAGTGAACTACATATCTGGTCAGGGTATATGCTGCACCGCGACTTACTGAGGAAGTGCAAAACTAATCGTGTTTGATCAGGTCCCGGTCTTACAATGTTGTAAACTGTTGTCTGGAGGTAAGAGAGAAGGAACCTGGATAGTAAGGTTACTTCGATATGAAAGCCTGGATAGTAGGGTTGTGAGAAGGAACCTGGATAGTAGGGTTACTTCGATATGAAAGCCTGGATAGTAGGGCTTATAAGAAGGAACCTGGATAGTAGGGTTACTTTGATATGAAAGCCTGGATAATGGCACTATGAGAAGGAACCTGGATAGTAGGGTTACTTCGATATGAAAGCCTGGATGGTAGGGCTGTGAGAAGGAACTTGAATAGTAGGGTTACTTCGATATGAAAGCCTGGATAGTAGGGATATGAGAAGGAACCTGGATAGTAGGGTTACTTCGATATGAAAGCCTGGATAGTAGGGCTTATGAGAAGGAATTTGGATAGTAGGGTTACATTGATATGAAAGCCTGGATAGTAGGGCTATGAGAAGGAACCTGGATAGTAGGGTTGCTTCGATATGAAAGCCTGGATAGTAGGGTTGTGAGAAGGAACCTGGATAGTAGGGTTACGTCGATATGAAAGCCTCGATAATAGGGCTGTGAAAAGGAACCTGGATAGTAGGGTTACTTCGATATGAAAGCCTGGATAGTAGGGATGTGAGAAGGAACCTGAATAGTAGGGTTACTTCAATATGAAAGCCTAGATAGTAGGGTTATGAGAAGGAACCTAGATAGTAGGGTTACTTTGATATGAAAGCCTGGATAGTATGGTTGTGAGAAGGAACTTGGATAGTAGGGTTACTTCGATATGAAATCCTGGATAGTAGGGTTGTGAGAAGGAACCTAGATAGTAGGGTTACTTCGGTATGAAAGCCTGGATAGTATGGCTATGAGAAGGAACCTGGATAGTAGGGTTACTTCGATATGAAAGCCTAGATAGTAGGGCTGTGAGAAGGAACCTGGATATTAGGGTTACTTCGATATGAAAGCCTGGATAGTAGGGTTGTTAGAAGGAACCTGGATAGTAGGGTTACTTCGATATGAAAGCCTGGATATTAGGGCTTATGAGAAGGAACCTGGATAGTAGGATTACTTTGATATGAAAGCCTGGATAGTAGGGCTATGAGAAGGAACCTGGATGGTAGGGTTACTTCGAAGTGATAGTATAGATTAAGTGACCCATTTGATTCCGGGAATTGAGTTTCCATTAGTCGTCTGTAGATGTGATCTGTATAATTGATGAATTTGTTGAAGCTAATCCTCTTTTCCTAAAAAGATATCAGGGTTAGTTATATGCGATGCATGAAATGCAGGGTGAGATGATGTTCTAAAAATAAATGAGATTATGCTGTATGTGATATGCATGTGTATGTCATGATGTATGTTCGTGAAATGCTATCGGGGTATGCTCGTGTCTGGGAAAATAAATCCCTGACGGTTGCTGGAGATTTGTAAATATTCTGTCGGGAAGAGATGCTGGAGAATAACTCTGCGGGGACCAGACTTAAGGGGAGGAGATACTCTGTTGGTAGACCTGCTTATCTGGAGGAATAAAATTAGTTGGGGATGAAATTTCGTTGCTGGAGATGATGAGCTCTGTTGGAGATTGAGCTTCTATATCCGTAGAAATAAACTCTGCTTGGGGGGCTGAAATTTACTGACTCGCCCGCGATTATGAACCTCGGTTGGGTATAGTTATGTCCTGTTTTGGGAAAGATGACTTCAATGTCTTTGGATACTTTTACTCTGTGGGGAGTGTATGTACCAATAATTATGTTCCCAAGCTGGCTTTATCCCGATACCTGCTGGGCAGAGTAACTGTAGGGTTTGTCACTTCTTGTTTTTTCCCTGTTTCTAGAATTACGAGTAATTGTCTTTTGTTTCTTACGTAAATATTTATGAGAAGCAATCATTTTCAAATTCATATATCAAAAATAAATCATTGGACGTTCTTGCAAAACAAAACAGAAAAAAGAAAAATAAATTGAAGTGAAAATAATTTTGTATTGATTTTTGAAGTCGGCCTGTAATAGGCGTTTTGTACAAAGAGGTTGACGCTCTAGTAAGAGAACATCGCCGAAAGACAGAAATTATACAATTTGTGTAAAAGAAAGAAAATCAGCTATGTGAAACGACACCATTGGGTTCCAACTCTGCTATTTCCTTTATATCTTTAAGCAACTCATCACTTTGCTACTTGGCCGAAGGTTGATCATATTGGTTGGCGCCGTCCGAGCTTGATAGTCGATACCGAAGTATGGTCGTAAGAAGATCCAATGAGACATAGGATACACTTCAATCCCTAACTTTTTCCTGGACCTCCCTTTCGGGTTTTCAATCCACCAGGATACCATTTTTTTCCCAAGCCTCCCTTTCGGGTTTTCGACTTGCCGGGTGTACATATTTTTTCATTTTCATCCCTTACTTTTTCCTAAACCCTTTTGGTTTGCCGAGAAGCCCTTATTTTTGCCTAGGCTAGTCAACCTAGCAGGTCTTTGATTATGCGTAGTATCTTTTCACTATGTCTGCATTGACAGGGTGAGGAAGGTCGTCACCGTCCATGGTGGTTAGAATCATAGCTCCTCCAGAGAAAATGTTCTTAACCACAAATGACCCTTCGTACGTGGGAGTCCATTTGCCCCTGGGATCACCTTGCGGCAGTATGATGCGTTTGATCACTAGATCCCCGACTTGATATTCTTGGCGCATGACTTTCTTTTTGAAAGCCTTGATCATTCACTTTTGATACGTCTGGCCATGGCAGATAGCAGTAAGTCTCTTTTCATCGATTAGATTTAGCTGATCAAGTCGGGTTTGGATCCAATCGTCTTTGTTCAAACCCACATCCTTCATAATCCTGAGAGAGGGTATCTGGACTTTGATGGGTAGGACTGCCTCCATGCCATATACCAGAGAGTAGGGTGTTGCCCCTGTCGACGTCCGTGCTGAGGTACGGTACCCATGAAGAGCGAATGGTAACATCTCATGCCAGTATTTATATGTCACCGTCATCTTCTGTACAATCTTCTTGATGTTCTTGTTAGCTACTTCAACAACCCTGTTGTACCCCAAAATTTTCTCTCTCATTTTACTCAACACATACTCCTTGAGATCCTCAATTTGCTCAAGTTTGCCCAAGAGTTGACCAGACAAACTCTCTCCTAAGGCAGGGTGTCTCAAATTAGGGTTTCCATTTTCATCAAGATAGGTGGACTCCAAAGACCTCATATGATCTCCTTGGTCCTAATATGTTCTCAAGACCCTACATGTCAAGTTTCATGCCTTGCACAAGAAGTTTGCTCAGTCAACTGCTCAAATGCCTGAAAATCAACTATACTAGGTCAAAAGTCAACTGTGAGCCACATACAGTCAAACTTCAAGATTTTTGGTCAACATTAACATTTTGAAGTGATATCCATTATTTGATCAATGGTTGATCATGATTCCTCAAGGAATGCTCCTAATTCATCAAAACTCAAAAGTTGCTAAATTAGGTTTCTTATAGGAAAAGTCAACCAAACTTTGACCAGGCATAACTTTCTCATACTTTATCAGAAATTTCTCATCCAAGGCCCATTTTTAAGATAGTCCAATTACCTACAACTCATCTGCAGCCCTAAAGTTCAATAAATGTACTCATGAAAAGATATACATTCACACATTATAAGTCATTTTCAAAAGTCAACAAAAACACCTTTTGGGTCAAAGCTTTTTACATGAACATGGAAGATCCAATTGAGATGAAACCTTGCTTATGGGACATCCTAAGCTTTCTATAAAGTCCAAGAACACCCTCATAGGGTTAAAATTGAGAGAGATATGCATTGTCAAAGTTGGCCAATTTTTGAAAAAAATTCATGAAGCAAATATTGACCAAACTTGGATTTTTTCCAAATGGGCATATCTTTTCAAGTTTTAAACTCATTCCTAACATGGTCCACGACCTCTAAGCCCACCCATACATTTTTCTACTATTTATGCTATTTATTTTGATATTTTATTCATTAAAATTCAGAATTAAATAAATAAATAATAGAAATAATGTAAATTTTGATGTGAATCCATTTTGGGCAAGTTTTATGATGGTTTATGTCAATTGATTTCGTGCAATAACCCTTCAAATATGTCTAGGTTCATCCACATGTGAAAATGGTATAAAATCATCAAATATGACATTTTTTTCAAATTTTGATCATGGTCTTAAAACACAACATTATGAGAGAGATTATTTTCATGCTTTCTTTTCTCCTTATTCTCCTCTATAAATATAAAGCCATACAAGCTTGAAAGACACAAAATTCCTCTCTAAAAAGCTCTCAAAAAGCTCTTCAAAAAGCTCTCCAAAAGCTCTTCAAAAAGCTCTACAGAAATCAAAGAATTGGTGCAAGTCATATCTCAAGGTTATGGTCTCTCTCGATTGACATCAAGCCTCAAAACATCCTCTTGAAGTCCTCAAGAGTCTTACAAGGCCCAAGAGCAATCCATCACACGCCTAGTACGCCCCCATTTGACAACACCGGTTTGGTAAAATTTTAAACTTCGAATCTCTAATTTTAATCACATTTCATGACATGCTAACGTTTGTTTGAGTTTATATAGAACAATTATGGATGGTTGAATCAGAGGTTCCATGCAAGAATCCGAAAACACCATAGTTAGAGCATGAAGCTTTCGAAGATTCGGGCCTAGGGATTTCTGATGATTGCACCCCCTATTTACTTTTGCTACTAGGCCCATCTTTATTTCCTTGTTTTATTCATTTCATTTATTTCTTTTGATCCTTTTTTTTATTTTAATCAATAAACAAATATAAAAATCACATAAAAATAGATTTAGGATTTTTTCTTAATTAAATTTTAATTTTGGTAAATTAATTAACTAATCACTTTGTAGCAGTAGAAATGTTCAAGACTAAGCCATTGGATTGACTAGACTTTATACAAATCAAAATAAAAATCGCCACTGTGCTGATTGTTTCCAAAGGAATGGGAAAAGAGCGAATAACCCAAAAAAGGGGGAAAGATTCAAGGTAAGGAGGTTGGTTATGCACAGGGAAGGTATTAGCACCCTAAACATCTATGGTACTCCGCAAGAACCCCTTTGTAAAATCTGTATATTTTGACTATAAAAAAATATGTTGTATATAAAATGGATGGTGGAGGTGAGAAAAGAAATATTTTTTTATGATTTTTGCACCCTCCGCGGTGGCGAACCTTTAGTGCCTATGTACCACCTTTCGTGCAATAGAGGATCAGGGTACACATAGTTCCTCTTTTAAAAGTTTGAAATAAAAGTGTGTTGGTTGATTTTAAGAGATAAGACATCATTGTCATTGTCCGTGTGGAAAACATACTTACTACCCACAATCATGAGAAATGAGAATTTGCATCATCTCAAATTGGAGGATATGGATTGGATTTTAAAATCAACAATGCCTCACTCAACACCCAAGTGGAAAATATCTCACTTCACTACATATTGTAGAAGTATAGTTGTTTGCATCACTACAAGGATTGACAAGAGTCTAACCTTTTGAGAATAGTTTTAAAATAAAAGCCAAAGTGGCAAAATGGTTTGAAATGAGATTATTTGACTTTTAGTCTTCTCACAAAAATGTCAAGGTATTATTAAATTGATTAGATTTTATTTATGAAAATATTTTGAAAATGCATGGACCCAAGTCCAAGTTTATTATGAAAGTGGTTTAAGTTTCAAAACAAGAAGAGTTTTCAAAAGGAGGGAGAAGATTTTTGAAATTAAAGAAGATGGGAGGATAAGAAGAGATTATCCTAAAGCATAAGGTAAAATCTAAGGATAAGAACCATCTAACCAACAAGAAGGCAAAAACTTGACATTATGAGCCAAGATAAAATTCTCATTCTTTGGATTGAAACCAAGCAAGCAAAGATACTAGACCTCTTCAAATGCATTAAGTCTTCACAAAAATTGGCCAGAGTAACGACTGTATACGGGTGAATTCCATATTACAAACAAATGATGTAATCACAAAAATCTGCACACAAAAACAAACAAACAACCCAATGTCTTGAGGTAAACCTCAAGAGCTCCAGGAAAAATAATCAGATAAAGTCACAAAGTCTTCAAGATAGGCCAAGGTTTCTAATCCTAAGTTCAAGAAATAGTCCCATATTCCATAATGCCAAGGATAATAACAAAATAGTCCAAGTACCATTAAGAGTTTTTTAGGGTTTATGTTGATTATTAAGTATCTTGAGAAAAGAAAAGAAAAGCTCAAGTGAGCAAAGTAAAAAATGACAAGAAAATAAATGCTCAAATGAGCAAAGATAAAAATGGCATGAAATGAAAAATGCTAAAAAAATAAATAGTGCATAAAGCATAAAAGAATAAAAGCATAAAATAAAACAAGTTACTACTTAGTGGTTAGTTGAATGACCATCTTGAAACATGCATTTGGAACTCATTAGAGGATTGGTAGAATCAAAGCCTCCACACAACAAGTTGCATTTGCTTTTTGTCAAGTATATCATCCATTTGGAATTCTCATAAGTACCATTTAATGATCAACGATGTTTAAGTGATCCGGGTTGACCAAAGGTGTTGTAGATCCATTAGAGGATTGGTATAACCAAAGCCTCCACATAATGAATCTCAAGGTTATTGGATCAAAGAGATCAAATTAACATACTTGGGCTTGCAATCATAAGTTTGGGTCACGAATGATCATTTATTCGAACTGTGACAAAATTTAGGGCTATGTTAAGCAATCGTAAGTGGACTTATATAGAAGTCGCACCTATTTTGAGGCCGGTCAATAGCAATATATGCACCATTTGTTTTGAGACATGATATAGAGATCATGCTCCAACAACATTTAGTACAATGAGAAGGGATGAGATGAAGAGGAATTAGGGTAAAAAGAGAAACCACATTTAAATTAATATTTAATCAAACTATTATTAAAATCATTCATCCATTTTTTTTATGGAGTTAAACTCAACACCATGGATCCAATGTTGTTAATAAAGCCATGACCAAAAAATCAATCCAAGACAGCCAGCAAATATTCACAAAATAATAATATAATTAATATATACATTAAAGGGTTTAAAAATGTTTTAAAAAATAGAAACTAATGAATAAAAATGCCAATTATATTCAAATTAATCAAGAAATGAAAAATAAGACTATAGAAAAATCAGAAAAGAGGCGAAGTGATTTTACAAAAATTTTGGTAATTTTTAAAAGTCAGAAACTATTTTTAAAAATTAAAATAAATGGGTAAAATAAACAAAAATAGTAAAAAAATAGTATAGTCAGAAACAAAAATAAAATAAAGTCACCAATATTTGTCACAATATCATTGGACCATTCCATAATTTTTTCAGAATTAAAAAATGCATAAAAATATTTTTAAACATTTTTAAACAAATCAAATAAGTGTAAAATTTGTAAAAAATACCAAAACACAAACTTAAATTGTGAAAAAATAAAAATCAGAAAGAGAATAATCAAAATATTTTTCATAATTTTTTCAGATTTTTTGGACTAGAAATGAATTTTCTATGATTTTTTGAAATTTAAAACAATTAAAATATAAAAATCAGAAAAAGAAAATAAAATAAAAATATATGGACCATTGGATGAGAGTCAAAACGCGTTAGTAATCAAATCCAAGGGATCTGACGCGTTGTGCATATCATGGTCTTTAATGAATAATGTACATAATCATTAATAAAATCAGAATTTGAAAATAACAAATGTCACACTTTCATTGGTTAGAAGATGACACGTTAGCCATCTTCAACCTCCAGACCTCACGAATTGCAGGTCTCTCAAACTGTAAAATCAGAAGCTCAGACCTATGCCATTCGCTTCGTCTCTTCAAGACAAAAATAAACACACCCTCGCGCCGAATTTATATAAACTGTAGCTCAAGCAATTTGGAAAGAAAGTTTTGAAAATTCATGGTCAAAACGTGCTTCCAAATGAAAGTAAGTGTTGCGACTATAACCAGGGAAATGAGAGCAACACAATGATACCAAAGTTTTGAAGAATTGATAAAGGAATCTACCTATTGAAGTTGAGTTGCAGAGTTCTGAAACTGGACTTCTATGGAGCAATGTAGGGCACAATTCTTGAATGTAATTATATGGTTAGCTTCAGGGAAGATCAAGGAAGGTGAATTGATGGAAAAAATGGATTGAAAAAGGCTTGAGAATAGGATTCGAAGTAGCTTAATTTTGAGTTGTGAAGCAAGTTTGGCAGGGTGATTCTGGCTATCTAAGCTTGGGAAATTTAATGGGGGATGACCCTCTATTTATAGGGAATCAAATGGAATGTTCAAGCGTGTGATATGATGAAGTTTGGAGGGAAATTGTGTGAACCTGATGCACGAGCAAAGTGTGATCTGATTTGCATCAAAACTCATCTAATCCTTGTGTTTCAAGGCTCTAATCCACTTTAGCAACTTGGTTAAACATGTTTAGATCACAAACGCGTGCTAATTTGTTGTTTAAAGGCCAAAACATAAATTTCAAATTCTGACTTATGGAGAAACTTCAATTCCAAGTTACGAAGTTCAATTCAATGGCATTTCCACCTCAAGGGGTCTTAGGGAAAAATCATTGATGCTTTGCAAAGATGAGGTAACAAGCTTTGCAATGGAAAAAGAATGGAATCAAATGGATGCTTGAGCTGAAAGTTACATGGAGTCAAAGTTGAAGAAAAAGAGTTGACTTTCCATACTTAGAAATATTTCAAATTCTTCTTTAAAAATGACCTATAATCTCTTGCATCCAAACATGGCCTTCCACTTTGAATTTGCTCTTGACCAAAAAAGATGGAATGAAGTAGATCTCTTGAATGAAATTTTGCAATTTGTGTTAGAACATAGTTTGATTCTACAACCCTCTGTTAGAGTTTTGATGATAACAAAATACAAGATTAAATGAATTATGAGTTTTATATAAGACATATATGCTACTTAAAATTATGTTGTGCATTTACAGGAAACTCTGATGGAATCAGCATCAGAATACCAGTATCAACATCAGCATCAGAAGATTAGTACATGTGCTACGCTAAAGTCTGATGAACAGAATCTGCACTCAAACATACTCTGATTCTGATCTAGTTCCTAATCATGTCATCAGCACTCAGAAGCGCCAGAATAAGCTAAAGCCAAGAACGCTCTGATCTTCATTCCGCAGAACATTCTGAAGTATCAACGTTACTGCATTCAAGGCAAATTAATTACCAACGACTTTATTCCAAGACAAAGATCTTCTCAAAATGGAAAGAACATAATGAGCATTGAAATGGAATTATGGACTGCAACGTATCTATTCCAAGAAGTATTTAAACAAATCAGTGAGAAGTGAAATGGCTAATGCTCTACAATACTCTACACGTATATACACGCCTAAAGCCAATAATCATCTTCGTTCTCACTAAATCAGTTTTCTAAAGCTCTCAACTTCTTACTCTATAGTTCTAGCAATCTAGCTTCATATAAGCTTCATTTTGTGTATTATCACAGTTGTGATATATAGTTTTTCTAGAAACATCAAACACACATTTGTTCATTTATCTGTAAGATAACTTCCTTGAGAAACCAGTTTGTGGTTTAGACTCAAGAAGTCTTTAGCAGTTGTTAAAGAAGTTTTGTATTCAGTTGAATATAGTGGATTAAGACCTCGTTGGAGAGAGGCGAAATCACCTTGACGGGTGGACTGGAGTAGTTTGAGATCAAACGAACCAGGATAAAAATAACGTGTTGTCTGCATTTGATTTCAAGTTTTAACAATTCAACCCCCCTTCTTGTGTTTTTCACATCTTCAATTGGCATCAGAGCGCCTGGTTCTGAGTTCATAACACTTAACCGTGTCAGTACAAGATCCAGCGTTGAAAAACACTATGGCAGGAACACATCACAACATCAGCAATGACAACAATGAAGAAAGAGACAGATTCAGTGGCAAACCTCCAGTCTTTGATGGAGAGAACTTTGATTACTGGAAATACAAAATTGAAAGCTTCTTTCTAGCCCATGATGCTGATCTGTGGGATATGGTGACAGATGGATACACGCACCCAGTGAATGCAAGTGGTCAGAAGATTGACAGGAAAGTAATGTCTGGTCAACAAAAGCGTGATTTCAAAAATCATCACAAAGCCAGAACTATTCTTCTCAGCGCTATCTCTTACTCTGAATATGAAAAGATATCAAACAGAGACACTGCAAAGAATATGTTTGATTCTCTGAGAATGACGCATGAAGGCAACCTTCAAGTTAAAGAAACTAAATCTCTTGCGCTCATTCAGAAGCATGAGGCATTCAAGATGGAAGAAAGTGAATCTATTGAAATAATGTTCTCAAGATTTCAGATCTGGTTGCTGGTCTCAAAGTTCTGGACAAAGGGTATTCAACTGCTGATCATGTTAAGAAGATCATCAGAAGCTTGCCAAAACAGTGGAGGCCAATGGTCACAGCGCTGAAGCTAGCAAAAGATCTCAACAAAATCACTCTGGAAGAACTTGTCAGCTCCCTCAGAAGTCACGAGATAGAGCTAGAAGCTGATGAACCTCAAAAGCAAGGTAAGCCATTAGCTTTAAAATCTAATAGAAAATCTGACTCCAAGGTTTTGCAGGCTGTTGAAGAAACCTCTGATGGGTCCTCATCAGAAGAAGATGAACTGTCTCTCCTCTCCAGAAGGGTGAACCAACTGTGGAAGCAGAGGCAAAGAAAGTTCAGGAATCCCAGAAGATCTGAGAACCAGAACGAATCTTCCTCCAGATACAGAAGGTTAGAATCCTCCTCTGGACATAGAAGATCTGAAGGCTCTTCATGAAGCAGAAAGCCAAACAACAAAGACATCATCTGCTATGAATGTAACGAGCAAGGACACTACAAGAGTGATTGCCCAAAGCTTCAGAAGGAAAAGCCCAGAAGAAAGTTTGGCAAGGAAAAGAAGAAAAGTCTCATGGCCACATGGGATGATTCTGATACATCTGAAGCTGACTCAGAATCAGATGATGAAAGAGCAAACATAGCTCTCATGGCGAACATAGCAGAAGACAATGAAGCTTCTGAATCAGACTCTGAATCAGACACAGAAGAGGTATTTCCTGACTTTGCTATTAATTTTACTAAGGCTGAACTAGCAGAAAGCCTCAATGAGATTCTGGAACGATATCAGCAAATCAGACTCAAATTCAGAAACCTGAAAAGGGATCTTGCTTCTTACTCTGATAAAACTGAGAGTCTAAAATTGGAGAATTCTGAGTTGAAAAATAAACTTTCAAAATTAGAAAATCTATTACAAAACTCTCAGAAGGAAACAATTCTTGAAACTCCCAGTAGTGCTGATGAGATTATCAAGGAGTATGATCACAACTTCCAGAAGTTTCTAGCTAAAAGCATAGATAGAAGCAAGATGGCTTCAATGATCTATGGAGTTAGCAGAAACAACAGAAAGGGAATAGGATACCAAGGTAAGGTACCTACACCAAAGAATCCCATGGATTTAGTTATTAAACGAACTCCTCTTAATTCACACTTTGTATATGGGCACACACACGACATCAAATATACCAGTAGTAAATATTCTGTCAAACCAAAATTCAACCAGAGTTTCGGTAAAACTAACAAATCAGGACCCAAGAAAATATGGGTACCTAAGGATAAAATAATACATGTTGCAGATCTCTTTAGCAGCAAAGCAGAAACACCAGTCATGGTACCTGGACTCTGGCTGCTCGCGACACATGACGGGAAGAAGGCATATGTTCCAAAGCCTGGAACTTAAGCCTGGAGGCTACGTAGGCTTTGGAGGCAATCAGAGGGGAAAGATCATTGGATCTAGAACAGTAGGTAACAGAAATCTTCCCTCTATAAGTAATGTTTTATTAGTATATGGATTAATGCATAACCTGTTATCCATAAGTCAATTAAGTGATAACGGTTATGATATAATCTTTAATCAAAATTCATGTAAAGCTGTTAGTCAGAAAGATAGGACTATCCTGTTTAATGGAAAGAGGAGAAACAACATTTACAAAATCAAACTTTCTGAACTGAAAAGTCAGAATGTAAAGTGTCTTCTGTCTATTAACAACGAGCAATGGATCTGGCACAGAAGATTGGGGCATGTTAGTATGAGAAGAATATCTCAGATTAACAAACTCAATCTGGTCAGAGGACTTACTAACCTGAAGTTCAATTCAGATGCTCTGTGTGAAGCATGTCAGAAAGGCAAGTTTGCAAAACTTGCTTTTAAATCTAAAAACGTTGTTTCCACCTCTAAGCCATTATAACTTCTGCACATTGACTTATTTGGACCAGTTAAAACTGCTTCAGTCAGTGGCAAGAAGTATGGGTTAGTAATCGTAGATGACTATAGCAGATGGACATGGGAAAAGTTCTTAAGACACAAGGACAAGTCACACTCTGTGTTTGTTACCTTCTGTAACCAAGTTCAGAATGAAAAGGATCTTAGAATCGTCAAAGTCAGAAGTGATCATGGTGGAGAGTTTGAAAACAAAGATTTTGAATCATTTTTTAATGACAAAGGCATTCTGCATGATTTCTCTTGTCCTAGAACTTCCCAGCAAAATGGAGTTGTAGAACGAAAGAACAGAACATTGCAAGAGATGGCCAGAACCATAATCAACGAGACTAACATTGCTAAGATCTTCTTGGCAGAGGCAATAAACACGGCGTGCTACATTCAGAATAGAATCTCTATAAGACCTATTCTGGAAAAGACTCCATATGAATTGTGGAAGAACAGAAAGCCCAACATTTCATATTTTCATCCATTTGGATGTACTTGTTTTATTTTAAATACTAAGAATTATTTGAACAAGTTTGACTCTAAAGCACAGAAGTGTATCATGTTAGGATACTCTAAACGCTCAAGAGGGTACAGAGTATACAATACAGAAACACAAATTGTGGAAGAATCAATCAGTGTTCATTTTGATGATAAGCTTGACTCTCAAAAGTCAAAGCAGAATGAATTACTTGCAGGTATGGAAGTTGAATTCACAGGTACTGAAGACAAGTCATCAAAAGATCTTACCAGAGACACTCCCTCAACATCAGAAAGATGCACTGCAAGCAATCCAGCATCTTCTGTTGATCCACCTCAGAAAAGACCATCCAGAAGCAGCATGGACCACCCTGAAGAAACTATCTTAGGAAGAAAGGAAGATCCAATCAGAACAAGAGCCAGCTTCAGAAACTCTGAAGAATCCCTCATGGGACTTTTTTCTCTGATTGAACCATCCTCAATTGATGAAGCACTTCTGGACAATGACTGGATTCTAGCAATGCAAGAGGAGCTGAATCAATTCACAAGGAATGACGTATGAGATTTAGTTCCTAAGCCAAAAGGATTCAACGTCATTGGAACAAAATGGGTGTTCAGAAACAAGTTGAATGAACAAGGTAAAGTCATCAGAAACAAAGCACGATCGGTAGCACAAGGTTATAGTCAGCAAGAGGGGATATACTATACAGAAACCTTTGCTCCAGTCGCCAGGTTAGAATCTATCAGACTTTTAATTTCTTTTGCTGTTAATAAAGGCATCACTCTGTATCAGATGGATGTCAAGAGTGCATTCTTAAATGGATATATAGAAGAAGAGGTATATGTGCACCAACCCCCTGGTTTTGAAAGTTCAAAAAATCCAGAATATGTTTTCAAACTGAAGAAGTCACTGTATGGTCTGAAACAAGCTCCCAAAGCTTGGTATGAAAGACTAAGTAACTTCCTGTTAGAAAAGGAATTCACCAGAGGGAAGGTGGACACAACCTTATTCTGTAAGACAATTAAGAATGACATTTTAGTCTGTCAGATTTATGTTGATGATATTATATTTGGATCTACTAAACCTTCTCTGGGAAGAGAATTTGCTAAGTGTATGCAGGCAGAATTTGAGATGAGCCTGATGGGGGAACTGAAATTCTTTCTGGGCATCCAGATCAATCAAACCCCAGAAGGAACTTACATTCATCAGAGCAACTATGTCAGAGAACTTCTGAAGAAATTTGATCTCTCAGAATGTAAGCCATCAAAGATTCCAATGCATCCCACGTGAATTCTGGAAAGAGAAGAGGTAAGCAAAAATGTAGAACAGAAGGTCTACAGAGGTATGATTGGTTCTCTTCTTTATCTTACAGCTTCAAGGCCTGGTATTTTATTCAGTGTATGCATTTGTGCAAGATTCCAATCAGATCCTAGAGAATCTCACTTAACAGTTGTTAAGCGAATTTTCAAGTATCTGAAAAGTACTACTAATATGGGTTTGTTTTATAGAAAATCTGGTGATTACAGCTTAGTAGGTTACTGTGATGCTGACTTTGCTGGAGACATAGCTGAACATAAAAGTACTTCTGGAAGCTGCCAATTTCTGGGAGAAAATTTGATCTCTTGGTCCAGCAAAAGACAATCCACCATTGCTCTATCAATAGCAGAAGCTGAATATATAGCAGCAGCTGGATGCAGCACACAAATGCTCTGGATGAAAAGTCAACTTGAGGACTTCCAGATATATGAGAGTAAGATTCCTATCCTCTGTGATAACACTTCTGGCATTTGCTTAAGTAGAAATCCAATTTTTCATTCTAGGGCTAAACACATAGAAATAAAACATCATTTTATTAGGGACTATATTCAGAAAGGCATTTTAAACTTAAAATTTATTGATACAGACCATCAATGGGCTGATATCTTTACAAAATCACTTTCTGAAGATAGGTTCAACTTCATTCTGAAACATCTCAGCATGAAGCTCTGTCCAGAATAAAACTGTTTTAATTTTATATATTAACCTTCAGAATTAATTTTAATTTTATGTGAACTTCTGATCAATCCTCTTTCAGAATTTTAAAAATGCAGATTGCATCAGAATCTATCCATGAAGATCTGAGCGCTTCAGTTCAAGGATAGATGTGCTGTTCACTCAAGCAAACAAGTGTCATCCAGTCATCAACTGTTTCCTGAGGCTGAGCATGCGTTCACGCTTCTGAAAAGGCAAAGCGCTGATTGGATGCATTGAGTCACATGTCACTGGTAACCGTTTAAGTATCTTTCTGAAATCCCCTAAAATCAGCTATCATTAAATGCTATTAATCATGATTTATTTATCTCTCTTAAGCGTTTATGTTTTCAAAAACTTTTTAGAAATCTATTTAAACACTCTTCACACCACTATCACACGTTTACCTTCACTTTCGTCTTCACTAAGCATTTCTGTTTTCTGTGAAAACTCTTCAATTTTATCTCTCTCAAGAACTCGTGTGAACATGGCTTCTAGAAGCAATCTTTCATCAGGTTCCCATAAAGACACATCAGCTGAGCAATATGAGGTTCCTCTCAGAACGCTACTCACTCCAGTCAAGAACCTTGAAGTTCTGTCAGAAATTATTGTGGATTTTAACAGTTTGAAGGGAAATGGTTTTGACTTATCAAAAGAGGTTCAAGCTCAAGGGTGGGAGAAATACTTTGACAGGTTGGTGGGTCCAACTTTCCCTATCTTGGTTAAGGAATTCTGGATTTACGCCTCTTCCTCAAATCACCAAGTCACCTCCTAAATAATGGGGAAGAAGATTGTGATAACTAATGATTTGATTGCTCGTCTGATTGGCTACAATGGAGGCGGTATACGCTGTATTGACATGGCAGAAAGATGTCAAGATGATGCCCTAATTGCAAGGGAGATTTTCACGCTGGGGCTTCCCTCCAGCAAGATAAGGGATCTGAAAGATAAGCACGAAATTTGGGCAAAGATTATTCTGGGCTATTTTAATCACAGGAAGCCTACAAGCTTTCCTGATTACATAAACATAGATCAGCAGTTTCTGATTTATTTTATCAATCAGAAGGTAAAGATTAATCTAGCTCATCTTCTGTTCAACCATCTGAGAACCAACGTCAAGGAGACAAGGGAAGAGGAACGCATTAAAAGGGATTGGATACCCTTGGGCAGATTGATATCAGATCTTCTGACTGAGAATAGGCTGATTGAACACTTGACAGAGGCACAAGAGATCAGCACCCTGGAACCTTCTGTTGGCAAGAAGCTGAATGCCAAGAATCTAAAGAAGATGAAGGTGATAGAGAACATTAAGAAGGAGCCCAGCATCATTCCTTTTGCTGAAATCTCCAGCAGGAGAATCCCTCTGGACGACTTTCCTATGTTCTCAGAGATTGACTCCAAGCCTCAGATCATTCTGAGATATTTGGATGCGTGCAAAGCTGATGGTACAGCACCCAATCTGAACATTCAAGATCTTCAGCAGAAGGCACCAGAGGTGGCTCTGAAGAAGACTAAGAAGAGAAAAGCTGCTCCAGAAGGACCATCACAACAGACTCCAAAGAAAAGAGGTAATCCTGTTTCTGTATCTGTTTTAAGTTCAAGTTCTGTTTCCTCATCTATTCCTACCCCCATTCCAACTCCAGCTGATATCCCAACACCCCAAACCTATGAAGATTTTGACATTGATTTTGACCCTTCTGAGTCTTTAACCCTCAGAAGATCCTGCTCCAAACCATAAAATCCAAACACTGCAACCTTACCAGAACCAGAACTTGCACAAGTACTGTCTAACATAGACAAACATACTTCCGCTCCTAAAACAAACAATCCAAATACACAACCATAAAATCCAAATCCAAACTCTGAAATTCCCATTTCTCCATAACCTGACATTCCGCTATCACCAATACCAGAAACTCCAATTCCAGAAACTCCACTCTCTCTAATACCATAACCAGAAAGTCCACAACCATCCTCTCCTCAACCAGATATTAATCCTCCATCTCCTCCACATGGACAATCACCACAGCCTGAGACTCAAAACTCTGAGGCTCAAACCTCTGAGTCCCCTGAACCACAACCCTTGGCCATTCAATTGCCCTGTGGTACAACTGTTAATATGTCTCAGCTACCATCCTCACCAGAAACAACTCCACCTAATACCCCATCCAGTCCAATCGTTATTTCTGATTCTCCCACTCCCTCACATAAGAAAAATTCAGAGAACCACATCAAGACAGTCATTGATCTAACAGTCTTTGAACGCCTTGCTGCAATAAACTAGAAAACTGCTATTCCCAAACCAAAACAACCAGATGTTGGTTCCTGCATTTCGAATTTTGAAACATATATGCAGAAGTGGATGACTTCTTTGAAACAAGCAAATCTGGAAGTGGTTGATCCTGCTGTATCAGACTTTCTCTAGACTCAGTTCAGAAGATGGGTCTGTGCTGAAACCTTCAAGCTGCAAGACCAGAGCTATGGGCAGGCTCAACAGAACTTCAGTAATCTGCTGAAGGAAATGGAAGGCCCGGTTCTGAGCAAGCTGCTGAAGGAAGAAGCTCTCCCTCTAGACATTGAGCCTTGGTCTGAAAAGCGTCCAGCATCTATAGTTCAAGCTGCAGAAGAATAGGTTATTCAAGCTGAAGATTTGGGTCAAGCAGAAGAAGCTACAGAAAGCTCTGAGAAGCAATCTGTATCTGAAGATCCTCAAGCTTCCTCTCTTGACAGGCAGGCTCTGGAGAATTTGAAGAGATCAGATATGCTGATGAATGAAAAGATGGACAAGCAGGATATCAAGATTGATTCTATAGCAAACATGGTATCTAAGCAACAGGAAACCAGCGAGCAAATCAAGAGCATGTTGGAAGCTCTGTTCACACGACTTCCTCCTTCTTCTTAGATTTTTTTTTGTGTTTTCCTTGTTTTCGTTACATGTTTGTCTATAATATTTCTACTTGTTCTAAACTCTCATTGCTTCTGTTTTAATACAAACGTGTTTTTACTCTGATCATTTTAAACTCCGATTATTTATGCTTTTTGATAACTGACAAAAAGGGGGAGAAAGAATGATATTTTTCAATAACGGTTTACTGAGAAAAAAGTCTCAAACATTCTAACATCATTATATACTTGCTGTTGTTCTGAAAAGCTTACAGGTACAAGAATATGATGAACTCTGATGAAGTCACACTCTGATGCTCAAAGAAAGTTCAAGTAAAGTTCTGATGCTCAAAGAAAGTTCAAGTAAAGTTCTGATGCTCAAGGTCTCAAGGAATCAAAAGGAATAATCAACTCAGGGGGAGTTTTTCTCATCATTACTCTGATACTTTTTATTCCTTACCCTCTTAGCTCTGATAACTTTTACTCATTTTCAGATTATATCTGATACCGTTTCCTCTCTATCCTTAAACTCTGATACTTTCATCATTCTATTTGAAATGAAAAAATCTAGTTTTTGTTATCATCAAAAAGGGGGAGATTGTTAGAACATAGTTTGATTCTACAATCCTCAGTTAGAGTTTTGATGATAACAAAATACAAGATTAAATAAATTATGAGTTTAATATAAGACATAGATGCTACTTAAAATTATGTTGTGCATTTACAGGAAACTCTGATGGAATCAGCATCAGAATATCAGTATCAACATCAGCATCAGAAGATCAGTACATGTGCTACGCTAAAGTCTGATGAACAAAATCTGCACTCAAACATACTCTGATTCTGATCTAGTTCCTAATCATGTCATCAGCACTCAGAAGCGCCAGAATAAGCTAAAGCCAAGAACACTTTGATATTTATTACGCAGAACATTCTGAAGTATCAATGCTACTGCATTCAAGGAAGATTAATTACCAACGACTTTATTCCAAGACAAAGATCTTCTCAAAATGGAAAGAACATAATGAGCATTGAAATGGAATTATGGACTGCAACGTATCTATTCCAAGAAGTATTTAAACAAATCAGTGAGAAGTGAAATGGCTAATGCTCTACAATACTCTACACGTATATACACGCCTAAAGCCAATAATCATCTTCGTTCTCACTAAATCAGTTTTCTAAAGCTCTCAACTTCTTACTCTATAGTTCTAGCAATCTAGTTTCATATAAGCTTCATTTTGTGTATTATCACAGTTGTGATATATAGTTTTTCTAGAAACATCAAACACACATTTGTTCACTTATCTGTAAGAGAATTTCCTTGAGAAACCGGTCTGTGGTTTAGACTCAAGAAGTCTTTAGCAGTTGTTAAAGCAGTTTTGTATTCAGTTGAATATAGTGGATTAAGACCTCGTTGGAGAGAGGCGAAATCACCTTGACGGGTGGATTGGAGTAGTTTGAGATCAAACGAACCAGGATAAAAATAACGTGTTGTCTGCATTTGATTTCAAGTTTTAACAGTTCATCCCCCCTTCTTGTGTTTTTCACATCTTCAATTTGAACCACTCAAAATCTCAAAAAATTGAGCAAGTTATGACTTGTTGAAGTTGGCCAAAAATCATAAAATGACCTATAATCTTTTTCATTCTTAAGGCAACTTCCATCCATTTTTCTACTTAGCACATAAAAGAAGGCATGAAGCACACAACTTTAAGATCATCATGAAAAAAGAATGGGCTCAAGGTGACAAAAATTGACCAAGTTATGACTATTTGAAATCACTTATGGAGAATTGGGGATTCATCTGGGTGACTTGTAATCTTTCCTCTTCACCAAGTTCCTTCCACATGAAAACTCCTTGGAACTTTTAAAGTGATTTGTTGGTAACTCATTGAAGAGAAGAATTTTTTTGGAATCACTCAAAAATACAAAAAGATGAGCAAGATATTCCCCTTTGAAGTCCATAACCCTAGCCTCTAGATCAAGAGAATGCTTGGTGGAACTTTGCCAAGTTTGAACAAACTCTTTGTGCCAATATTCTTCCTTTGTGAATAGAAATTCTTGAGGATGATGATGAGGACTCATGGCCACCAAAACCACTTCCATACCAACTTCAACACAAACTTCAATGGTGAGGTTTGAATTTCTCAAGCTATTGACTAGAGCATGGAAATAAACTCATGAACCCATGAAGCAACTTGCTCAAACTCATTGCCTTTACCTACATTATTAACAAGTAAGACAAACCAATATTGCATTTTGTTAATTAGAGAGAAAACCAAAGAAAAATATCCATGATCACAAAATAAGACAAGTTAAGGTGCTTGGTAATTCCTCATAAGAGAAGGGCTAAAGATAGGGAGAAGAACCAAAAGCCCTAATGTGATTTTGTTGTGATTGAACTAATATGGTATGATGAAGTAATCTTAGCGGAAAAAATTGGGGTACAATACACTTTAACTCTTTTTTAAAATTAAAATTAATAGAACTTAGGTTTAATTTCATTTAAATTCATTTTCCTTTTCGTAACAAAAATACCAAAAAAACATAGAATTAATTTCTTTTATTTAAATTTCATGTTTCTTTAATAATTAACTTTTTTTTTAGAATATAGATCTAGATCAATTATTTTTTAAATTAAACCATTTTTATAAATTAAAACAAAAAACAACAAAAATATTTTTTTATATCTTAGGATATTTAGACGTCTTTTCAAATTTGCGCGTTATTATTCTTTCGCACTTCATTTTATTATTGTAACTGTATATTGGGATGTAATAGATGATTAGTAGGACCTTTACCGCTTTTATTTATTTTTCCCCCCAGTTTTGGATATGTACATAATCCCCCTCCCCGAAGCCTTGTAATAGCTAGGTTTTATATTTCTGAACTTTTAAATTACTGCAATTATTTACTGCTAGATGTATGATTAATAGGATTGTATGGCAAGAATAATCAAACATTAGCAAACTTAACACAAGACTAAAATAACTGAACATAACACACCTTGCACATATGCACCCTTAGGGTATACCTCACTTGGTGGCCTCAGAAAATAATGGTCATGTCCCTCGAACCTAGGGATGTCTTAGAAAAGACCCTTAATTCTAAAGTCATCATAAAGATCATGGTCCCTAACGTCCCTCGAGTTGCCTACGAGAAATGATCTTGTCCCTCGATGTTGCCTATATGATGACAGTCCCTTCAAATGCTAAGATATCTTTACATGTTGCCTTCGATGACCATAGCGTCCATTTCGATAGTCCCTCAACATCTAATGATAGGGCTACCTACTGAATTATAGTAGGATAAAGTTGTCTAAAGGAAATGAGAAAATGAACAATCTTTTTCGAGTAGGTAGAAACTCTTAAGTACTTGCTCAAAACAATAAAAACTCTTTTTCACAAACACTTTCAAAACCGTTTTCAAAAACAACTTCGTCACACTCTTGAGGACAGATATAAGGGTTACCACTAAGTTAAACAAAAGCTATTCAAAACACACACACAAGCAATTTAAAAATGAGCAAGTACCTAAGAGTCCGTGGAAAAACACGGATAGAAAGGGTGCTAACACCTTCCCTTTCTATAATCTACCCCCGTACTCAGAAACATCTTGAAAAGGTTTTTTTCTGTTCTTTTTCCTTTTCCTTTGTTGGATGAAATAAAAGTCGGTGGCGACTCTTGCTTACCGCAACATTTGCGAACAAAAAACGCAAACCAATATAACAGTCGGTTCTGCCACCGTATCACAAAACTGACGACTCTGCTGGAGACTAAAATAAAGTGGGGTTTACCTTAGGATCTTGGTCATTTTTAAAATTGCTTTCTTGTTTGTTTTGCCTTCTTTATCTTTAAGGGTTTTTGCTTGGGTATTGTTGAAGATCCTACACCTGGATCTGGGGACACTCTTTAGGTAAACAATAATAGATCGTGGAGACTGTACGGCATAGACCGATATGGTTTAAGCGATGATTGTGTTGGTGTGACACTTTGGTTGGTACCGGTATCCTTCGCGTGGAAACGAGGAGAATACGGGTCCACCACATGGTATCGTGAAGCACTAACGGACCTTAGAACCTTAGTTGAACAAACTTGGCCATTAGAAAGTAGTGAGATAGCCGGCCTTGGTATAAAGCTGAGGATTGGTTGATACTCGATGCTACACTCATTGAGATCATACTTTCGGGATATTTTGGCCGCAAGAAAAGATTGCCTGAGTTGAAACAATGCTCGATAAAGGATGATCAGTGATATTGAGAATCCTTAGAACCCGATTACTTTTCTAAGATAGGTTTGAAACAAACTAAAATTCAAGAGGTTACTTACCTATGGAATTCATGCAAGCCTAAACCTAAGGCTGCTTGTGTGACTTGCTTTCTTTCTTTGCCTAACAATTTGAACTCATTCCAGGGCTTTGTTTGTGTTCCTTGCAGGACCTTGTTTGTGCAAATCTAATAAATTGGTTTCTTACCCTGCATTTTCACTTAACGCATAACATACACATCATAACATCATGCCACAACATTTCCTTAACCATTTCAAGGATCTCAAGGGTTTGCGATGCCGGTTATAATGAATTATATATCTAGCAAGGGGATTTATTTTTATCTAGCCAATGTCGTCAAAAGATCAAAACACGATAGAAGATGCTGGTAGTGACTATGACCTAGATAGTTGGGTCTTTCCTACCATCGGCAATGAACTCAACAATTGGAAGACTGGAGACGTTATACCAATCTCCTTTAGTCAGGAGTAAATGCTATTTTCTTTTTTTTTCTTTCAAATTTTTGGCTATGTAATTTTTTAAAACAATAACTTTAAACCTTGTGCCTTACCCAGGGCACAACGATCCATTTGTTAGGGTTGTCATTTCATTCGAATATTTTCATTCAATAAAACATTGGACGTTTGCATTCAAATTTTGCACTCTATGTCTTTATTTTACTTTATTACTTTTAAAATAGTTATGTGTTCTTACACATGCCCGCACAACAAATTGCAGATCCACATCCATTCTGGATCCCGTCGATAACAATTCTGCTATTGCCAATTATGACTTCAAAAATCCGATATACCAAGCAGAGGATGAAGGTGAGGAATATTGTAAAGTACTTGGAGAGCTTGCTAGGTTATTAATGCAGGACAAAAGATTCATACAACCTCATGAAGAACCAGTAAAGGTTGTGAACTTGGGTACTGAAGATGACAAGAAAGAAGTCAAGATAGGTGCCAACCTAGAAGACAGTGTCAATAATATATTAATCCAGATGTTGCATGACTATAATACGGTGGAAGAACTGACTTTACTAGTTTTTAATTTTATCACAAATGTTTCGGTTAGCAAGATTCGTAACCGACTTTTATTTTATCCAACAAAGGAAAGGGTGAAAAGAATAAGAAAGACTTTTTTAAAGATTTTGAGTTAGGGGGGTAGATTATGGAAAGGGGAGGTGTTAGCACCCTTTCCATCCGTAGTTATCTACGAGCTCTTAGTTGCTAGCTCACTTTGAAAATGCTTCTTTTTTGTGTAAGTGTATTTTGAAAATATTTTGAAAAAGATGCCTTAGTGCGGAAAACTTTGTAATGTTTCTCGTATCGTTGAGAACATATACAAAGTGTTTTGTCTTTGAAAATATTTTAAAGAAGAGTTTGTGTATGTGTGAAAAATTGTTTGTTTATTTTTGTGAGCAAGAAACTATAAGCGGTATACCTACTCGAATGGTCTTTGTTCTTTTCCTCTTTTCCTTTAGATAGTGCTATCCCACCATTAGTTGGTGAGTAGCCCTATCATTGGATGTTTGAGGGACATACGCGGGTCATCATACAGTCACGAAGGTAACTCGTGAGACACTTTAGCAATTTATCGTAAGGGACTAGATCATTTATCGAAAGGAAACATCAAAGGGTCATCAAGGGACTGTGATCTTTGTATCGAGGGACTTTTCTAAGGTGTCCCACGTTCGAGGGACATGATTGTTTTATTCTGAAGGAAACAAGTGGAGGTACCTTAGAGGTGCGTGGGTGCGAGTGTGTCGTTTTTCAGTTATTTTTAACTTGAGTGTTAGGTTTTCTAGAGTTTTCTTTTAGTCTTATCATATAATCCTATTAGCATACATCTAGAAGTTAGTTGTATATAAGTACGGAAAATAAAGTGCAAAAAATTGAATCTATGTTATTACAAAGCTTCAGGATGGGGGAATTTACAAACCAAAAAAGGGGAAATAAAAGAGTAAATGGTCCTAGTTTAAGCTATTACAACCCTTTTTACAATTATATAATTATGAAAATAATGTGAATAAAATAAATAAACGTTCAGAAGAGAAAAGAAAGAAAGGTGTAAAGAACCCTAAAAATCTAAGTGGAAGGAAATGTTTTTGTTGTTTTTGTTTAAGAAATATAATAATTAAATTAATGGAAACCTAATTCTAATTAGTTTAAAAAATGAATAAATAATTAATTAAAATTAAAAAAGTAGGAATTAAATGGTCCATGATTTTCTTGTGATTTTATTCAACTTATTTGATTTTAAATTAAATAAAATCAATATAAATATGAATAAAAATAAAATCCATGTATAAATGGACTTAGAGGTCCTCTAAGATGTTATGGACATGTTTGAAGTCCAAAAAGTAGGCGTGTTGGTTCAAAATTGCAGTTTTGCTCAATTTGTACTTTATGAATTTCTTCAAAATTCCCCAACTTGTGCAACTCATAACTTTCTCAATTTTCAACTTTTTAAAATTATCTTGGACTTTTTGGAAATCTCAAGATTTCCTATACAATATTTATGTTGATCATTTTTTATTTTGAACATATGATCTTTATATATTTTGCCTTGACAAAAAGTATCTTTTGTTGACTTTCGAAAATGACCTATATTGTATGAGTTCATATCCTCTAAATGAAGAATTTTTTGGACTTGAGAATAAAAGAAAAGTTGTAGAGAATTGAATTTTATTAAAAATTGGATTTGGTTGGGGAAAGGTTGATAAAGCATATGAAAGTTATGTCTGGTCAAAGTTCAGTTTACTTCTCCAAAGGAAACCCTAATTTGACAAATCTTGACTTTTGATGATTTGAGAGCTTTCCATGGGGAATTATGATCAAACCTTAATAAAATGATGAATATCACTTTAAAATGTTTATGTTGACCAAAAATCTTGAAGTTTGACAATATGTTGACCACAATTGACTATTTGACCAATATAGTTGATTTTCAATCATCTGAGCCATTGATTGAGCAAACTTTTGATGTAGGGCTTGAAACTTGAAATTGACCTTGTTGAAGACCTATGAATAACCATGTAAGCCACTTGATACCTTTGTAAATCAAATTTCCTTAAGAAACTCCAAACCCTAGTTGTGGGCTTTTGTCTTATGAGGTGCATCTTGACTAGTCAACCATTGAGTGTCTTAGGTATTTGAGAATCCTTGAAAGAAAGTCTTTAGAAGAAAAGGGCAGGGAAAATTTATGGGTACAACAGTGACTATGTTGAGATCTTTTATTGGTCGTACGAAGACATTCCAGGGCTCGACGCTAATATTGTGGTTCACCGTCTACCGATGAAAGAAGGTTGTTCTCCAATAAAGAAAAAAGTTCGTCGTATGTGTCTCGAGATGTCTGAAAAGATCAAAGTTGAGGTTATGAAGCAGTTGAATGTAGGTTTCTTAGCTGTCACGTCCTATCCTCAATGGGTTTCAAATTTGGTTCCAGTACTGAAGAAAGATGGCAAGGTGTGTATATGTGTAGACTACATGGATATGAATAGGGAAAGCCCTAAAGATAACTTTCGGCTTCCATATATTGATGTTCTGGTTGATAACACCGCTCAGCACAAGGTATTCTCCTTCATGGATGGTTTCTCTGGTTATAATCAAATCAAGATGGCACCTGAAGACATGGATAAGACTACTTTTGTTACACAGTGGGGCACTTTCTGTTATAAGGTTATGCCTTTTAGGTTAAAGAACGTTGGTGCGACATATCAACATGTTATGGTAGCTTTATTCCATGACATGATACATCACGAGATAGAGGTTTACGTCGATGACAAGATAGCCATATCTCAAACTAAAGATGAACAACTCGACCACCTCCACAAACTATTTGAGAGATTGAAGAAGTACAAGTTGAGATTGAATCCAAACAAGTTCACCTTTGGGGTAAGATCTGGTAAACTCCTAGGCTTTGTCGTCAATGGTAAAGGTATTGAGGTTGATCCCGCCAAGGTCAAAGCCATTCAAGAAATGCCAACTCCCCGTGCTGAGAAGGAAGTCATAAGTTTCCTGGGACGATTAAACTATATTGCTAGATTTATTTCTCATTTGACCACTACTTGCGAGCCGATCTTCAAGTTGCTGAAGAAAGATTAAGTAGTAAAGTGGAACAACGATTGTTAGATAGCTTTCGACAAAATCAAGGAGTATCTTCAAGAACCTCCAATTCTGATGCCACCATTTGAAGGAAGACCTCTTATCATGTACCTAACAATGTTAGAGAACTCAATGTGGTGTGTATTGGGGAAACATGACGAGTTTTGTCGAAAAGAGCATGCAATATACTACCTTACCAAAAAGTTTATGGACTGTGAAACAAGATACTCACTGCTCGAGAAAACTTGCTGCACTTGGCATGGGCTGCTCGCCGACTAAGATAGTACATGTTGACTCATACTACCTTGTTGATCTCTAAGATGGATCCCATAAAGTACATATTCAAGAAACCCGCTCTCTCCGGAAGGATAGCCAGATAGAGAATGGTTTTAACATAATACGACATTCAGTACAACACTCAAGGAAATCAAAGGAAGTGTACTGGCAGATTATTTGGCTCATCAAGTCGTAGACGATTATCAATCTATGAATTTCGAGTTCCCAGAGTAGAATATTATGCTAGTTACAGACTATGAAAAACCAGGACCATATGAAGGACCTGAGTCAGGATATCGATGGACTTTGGTTTTTGATGGAGCTTGTAATGCATTGGGAAACAGAATTGGTGTTGTGATTATCTCTCCCAAGAGTTGACATACGCCCTTCAACGCTAGACTTTTCTTTGACTGTACCAACAACATGGCTGAATATGAACCATGCATTATGGGTATTAAGGCTGCTATTGAAATGAGAATCAAGTTCTTGGACGTGTACAGGGACTCGGCCCTAGTGATTTGTCAGGTTAAGGGAGAATGGGATATGAAGACCCAAATCTCATTCATTATTGGGAGCATGTGTTGGCATTAATTACGTACTTCGATGAAATAGCTTTTAAACATATTCCACAAGAAGAGAATCAGTTGGCAGCGCATTATCTACCATGTTATCTATGTTCAAAGTCAGATGGGACAATGAATCTCCTCAAATCACTATTGAAAAGCTAGACGAACCAGCATATTTCTATGAAGTTGATACTGATGGAGTAGAAGAAAAGCCTTAGATTCACAAAGTAAAAAGATACCTCGAGGCTCAAGAGTACCTCTAGGGGGCATCTATCAATGACAAGAAATTTCTACGGAGGTTCTCTACCAAGTTCTTTCCGAGAAATGGAATTTTGTAAAAGCATAATCATGATTTGAATCTGCTTTGATGTGTATACAAGAAGGAAGCTGAGAAGATTATGGAAGATATGCACGAAGGTATCTTTGGAACTCATTCCAGTGGGCACACAATGGCTAAGAAGATTCTGAGAGCAGGTTATTATTGGTCGACCATGGAAAGTGATTGCCATCATCATTCCAAAACTTGTCACAATTGCCAGATTTATGTTCATAAAGTACATGTGCCTCACGTTCCTTTGAATGTCTTGACTGCTTCTTGGCCATTTGCAATATGGGGCATTGATATTATTGGAGAGATTAAGCCTAATGTATCTAATGGGCACTGTTTCATCTTGGTCGTTATTGATTACTTCACGAAGTGGGTCGAAGCATCCTCGTTTGCCTCCATTACCAAGAATTTTATGGCCCGATTCATTAAGCATAACCTCATCTGTCAGTATGGCATCCCCAAAAGGATTATCACAGATGCTGGTACCAATCTTAACAACACTATGATCATGGAACTCTGCATGCAGTTCAAGATTAAGTAGCACAATTCTTCTTCGTATTGACCAAAGATGAATGGTGCAGTGGAAGCCGCCAACAAGAACATCAAGAAGATTTTGCAGAAGATGATGGTGACATACAAAGATTGGAATGAGATGTTACAATTTTCTCTTCATGGCTATCACACTTCAGTACGGACATCAACTGGGGAAATCCCTTTATCTCTAATCTACAGTATGGAAGTAGTTTTACTGGTCGAAATCTAGATTCCTTCCCTGAGGATTATGAAAGACGTAGGTTATGACGAAGACAAGTGGATTTAGACTCGACTGGACCAAATAAACTTGATCGACGAGAAAAGGCTTGCGGTTGTTTTTCATTGTTGTATCCCAAAATTTACCCTCTAATTTCTGAAGATTTTTCTCAAAAAATTCATACTGGATCAAGATTGTACAAGTACAATTGGATCATATTGGATTTTTCAAGCACCAAGTCAAAGATGAAAATAATGAAAGAGAAAAACAGATAAATTTGATTTTTTGCTAAAATTGAAGAAAAACAAGCTTGTTTCGATTCATGCTTAGCTTCGATTAAACTCTCTCCTGCATGCCAGCTTCGACTGTGCTTTGTTTCCCTTTGAAATAACTTCCTTCAATTTAGAAGGTAGTGGCTTTATGTTAGCTTCCTTAGATTCAGAAGGTAATAACCTTTTGAAAGATTTCTTTCGATTCACAAAGCAGGGACCTCCTGCATGCCTCTTTCGTTTGGGCATGTGGCTTCTTCGAATGCAAGTTTGGTTTACATCTTTTAATTGGGCATGTGGCCCCCTTTTATGCATGCTGTGGGTTACATCCTTCGTTTGGCCGTGTGGCCTCTTGCAGGAAAGTTTAGATTGGACATTGGATTTTCATGCAAACCTTCATTTGGACAATGGCCTCTTGTATGCTTGCTTAGAGTCACAAAACAGTGACCTCCTGTAGGTAAGTTTCGATTGGACAAGGATTACGTTCTCACAAAGCTTCGATTACACCATTTACATGTTTACCTTTGATTCACAAAGCCAGGACTTCCTTCATGCCAGCAGGCACAAGGAAATGGCCTCGTGCATCTCTCCTTTGATTCAGAAGCCAATGGCCTCCTGCTGGTTTACCTTGATTCACTAAGTAGTGGCCCCTATGCACACAAGCTTCGACTGAATATTAGCTGCTTCATGCCATCAGGCACAAGGCGATAGCCCCCTGCAATTTTCCTTCGATTCAGAAGGCATTGGCCTCCTGCTTGGTTTACTTTCAAATTCATAAGACATGAACTCCCCTCATGATTGCTTCGATTCCACCCTTGAAAACCTCCAGCACACATAGTTGGTGGACCCTTGGAAGGGCATGTGCTGGTGGACTTGAAGGGGATACACAGGTGTCCCAATATAAGGATATGCCTTACTATCCCATTCAAAGAACTGCATGTGATCCCTTCAAATGGCATACATAGTTCGATCGAAGGATATGCATTTGGCCCCTTGGAAGGATGTACAAAGGGCCTATTCGAAGGACACATATTGTTGCCTGAAGATGGGTATGGTTGAAGGATGGATCTAGTTGGTCAAAACGAAAGAGAAATATGCAAAGATGCTTGCTGGCCCAAAATCCCACATACTGCCATGCTCAAGCCTCCTGCACAAGCACATTCATGCCAAAGGAAGCTTCGAATGGCTAGAAAAGAGCTTTGGTTTGGGCTAGCTGAGTAGGGGCTCAATCGAGGAGGCCCCAATGATGAGAATTGGAGCCATTCAAAGGAGGTAACCCTGGGCTAATTGAAGAGAAAAGCTTGAGGGCATTCGAATGAGCCAAATGTGTTCAGGTTCACCCCAAAGCCCAAAGGGGTAGGAACTCACCAAAAAAGGAAATCCCTTAATGTGTCTAATTTGGCCTTCAAAGCCTAGTTAATGTCTATCCCTTGCCATTTCTATGCTATAACACTCTCCCCGTCTCCTATAAATATATAATGTTTCAACAAGCCAAAGGTTACGGACTGGATACATACGCCCAAGAACTACACACATATATTGCCTTACATGCACACGCTGCCTCATAAGCCACACCAAAGTTATAAAAAATATCATAAGTGATCCAAATCGAAGGAATCTTCAAAAACGCTCCACTCACTCCTTGAAGTTTGCAGGAGGCGTTCCCAAGCACTTTGCAAGCCATCTCCATCCCAAACAAAGCATCCTATTGGTAACAAACCTTCGATCTTAAGTTAATTTTGATTGTTGCATGACATATTAACATTTATAGTTCGATTTGTATTCAGGACCAAGGACCTGGGTTTAACACCCAGGTTTGTATTTTTTTTCCCTAACGCTTGTACTGCAGATCAAGCCTGAACAGACTAACACGCACAGGATCGAAGGATCTGGGTTCGACACCCAGGTCCTGTATCTTTATTCTTTTTAATGCTTGTCTTGCAGATACAGATTAAAAATCAGCTTTCCCTCTAGATCGAAAGACAACCTTCCTCTATTGGATTGAAGGTTGTGATACGGTGGCAAAACCGACTGTTTATTACTGGTTTGTGTTTTGCGTTTTTTGTTCGCAAAATGTCGTGGTAAGAAAGAGTCACCATCGACTTTTATTTTATCCAATTATGGAAAAGGAAAAAGAACAGAAAAAACCTTTTTTGCGAGATATTTTGAGTACGGAGGTAGATTATAGAAAGGGAAGGTGCTAGCACCCTTTCTATCCGTAGTTTTCTACGGGCTCTTAGGTACTTACTCATCTTTCAAATTGCTTGTGTGTGTTTGTCTTGAAAAATGTTTTTCTTCGTGATAACCCTTGTATCAGTCCTCGAGGGTGTAACGTATTTGTTTTGAAAAAACTGTTTTGAAAAGTGTTTATGTGAAAATATTTGTATTGAGCAAGTACCTACTAGCATCTACCTACTCGAAAAAATATTGTTTTTGTTCTATTTCCTTTAGACAGCGCTATCCCACTATTAAGGAGTAGGTAGCACCGTCGTTGGACTTTGTAAGGGACATTCGAAAGGGACAAGTACAATCACTAAAGCAATAGTTAGAAAACTTTAGTAGTAACCCTAGAGTCTTAAGATCTTTTCGAGGCAACATTTTCGAGGCAACATTTTTGAGGAAACATTCGAATGAGACACTTTGATCTCTATATACTAGAGGGAAACCACTAAAATCTCCTATGCTTAATGATTGTTAACCGAAGGCAACTGAAGTAAGGTAAACCCTAGGAATGGATATGTGCACGTGATTTATTTCAGTTATTTAATCTTTGCACATTAGGGTTTTCTAATTGTTTTAATTTTTCATGCATTCTTGTCATACAATCCTATTAATACATCTAACAATTAATAATTTGCTGAAAGTAAAAGCGGAAATAAACCTAGCTATTATATGGCTTTGACAGTTACATAATTGCCTTGACGAAAAATAAAAGTATGGAATTTTAAAACCCTAATTAAAACTATTACAACCTTAAAACAGTTACAATAATAATGGCAAAAAATAATAACAAAGCGCGCGGCAAATTAAATGCGACAAAAATTAGAGTTTTGACCCTTGAATAAATGTAATTGCAATTGATTAAATAAAAATCATTTTTGTCATTTTTTGTTATTTGATAAAATAAGGAATAATTGAATAAAAAAGAACCTAATTACTAATTAACTTTAATTAAGAAAAATAATTAAGTTAACCTATTTTTGTGTTTTTGTTTGACAAAAAGAAAATAATTACATCAAGAATTTAAACCTAGTTTTCTAATTGATTTTAATTATAAAAATAAGTTAAAGTTACCCTAAATTATATTAAGCTAATTAATTAAATTAAAAATTTGAAGAAAAAAAACCTAATTCTAATTTTTATGACTTTTTGATTTTTATGATTTTATAACAAAACTGATTTTAAAAATAAAATAAATAAATAAACTGAAAAGAATAAATAAAAAAAAAAAGAGAAAGATTGAGAATTGGGCCTAATTGTGCTACTGAAGAGGGGTGCCGATCTGAATTTTGTAAGGCCCAATATGGCTGAGCCCATCTGTCTGCGCTAGTTCCAGTGTCATGGCTTTCTAGGGGTCTACTGTGTGGTTGCAGCTTGGAGGCGTTAGATCTGGTCAACGTGTAATCCAGTGGATAGGCATTGAGCATGTATGGAAGGCATGTGAGGAAGATTGCACTGGATTTTCCAGAACAACGCGCGAAATTTGAATGGACCAACCATGTCTTGCCACGCCATTGTCTTCTTCGCTGAGACTGTTGTTTTAGGTTCAAACTTTTACCTACGAACGCTTGTTCGTAGCTATAACCTTGTTCATCTCAAAAATCATGTACATGCAAGATAAATTAAATTGGTGACCATGAATCAACTGGGTGTGAAGCCCTGATCACCTTGGTACCCATTATCAAACCTAATTTTGCCTAGGTTAAGAAACCCCAAAACTAAGATCGAAACCCTAGCTATTGCATATTGTGATTCATGCGCTATAAATGCAATTAAATGGTACCAACAACTTGCAAACAAGATGATGAACAAGAATATATAATTAAAACAAGCTTATGATACGTAAAACATGGTAAACGATTTTGAGTTCTTAGTGCAAACCGTGGTGGATGGTGGGCATGATTCCGGGCGTTTTGAAGCTTGAGGATGGGTGGAATAGCTTCCTGGGATGTCCTAGAATAGATTGGAATCTTTAAATCTCCGTGAGGGTGGCTCTAGAGTGGATTTTGATCTCACACTTTTTGTCCAAAATTTCAATTTTGTTCTTCCTGGGTTTTCAAAAGAAGAAATATTGTTGTCTTATGATATATAAGAACCTCATAATAAAATGTCTATTCGAGCAGACAGAAGATCTTATGCAGAAGATCTTATAATTGATTCTATCAAAAGAGACTTTGTAGAAGTCAAGACATTATTGAGTAAAGAACGCTTATTGATTCATCTGAAGTATGATCAAAAGAACTAACTCTAAACAAGTTAGCTCAGCATTTCAAGAACAAGATTGTCAGTCAAAATCGTCAAAGTTTGATGATATTTGTAGTAGAACAAAATGTGCAATTTGCTCAAGAAATCAAACTTCAGAAGACGTTAGGCAATTAACCTTCTGTCGAGCACAAAGCCTCTTAGAAGTTCATGAAACATTGACCTTATGAATAATAAGTGTTGTACCCTAAAATTTCCCCTCCTATTTGTCAATATAATATGATCTAAAATACCTTCTCATACTCCTAAGGTTCTCAAGTACTCAAGACTACTTAAAGAATGATCAGATGAATCCTCCTCATAAGCAGTGGCCTATAACTAGGGTTTTGATTTCTCAAGAAAAATTGGACTTCTAATGCCTCAAGTGATCTTCACGGTTTCTCATTTATTCAAAGTATCCTCATGCCAAATTTCAATCCTTGCAGCACAAGTTTGCTCAGTCAAACAGCCAGATAATTGAAAATCAACTATATTGGGCAAAAAGTCAACTTTGACTAATTTACAATCAAACTTCAAGATTTTGGGTCAACATCAAGATTTTTAATTCAAATTAATAATTTGATCAAAGGTTGATCGTGATTAATCAGGAAACCTCAAGATTCATCTAAAGTCAAAAGTTACCAAATTAGGGTTTTCTTTAAGAGAAGTCAACTGAACTTTGACCAAGCATAACTTTCACATGCTTCGTCAAAAAATTCTCAACCAAAGATCATTTTGAAGAAAATTCAAATCTCTACAACTTTGGCTCTCTAAGCTCAAGGTCAAAAAATGCTTCATTTGAGAGATATGAGCCAAAATATTATAGGTCATTTTAAAAGTCAACAAAAAGACACTTTTGGTCAAATCAATTTACATCAAGGTAAAATATTAAAATGAAAAAATGACCAACATGAAAGTTGTAAGAGACATCCTGAGGTTTCCAAAAAGTCCTACATCACCCTCATATAATGGAAATTGAGTGAGATATGATTTATGTAACTTGGGTAATTTTGAGAAAATATATGAAATTCAATTTGAAGCAAACTTGACTGTTGGGCTAATGGACCTATCTTTTAAGACCTAAACATGTTCATAACACCTTAGAAGATCTCTAAGTCCCTTCATGCATTATTTTAATTTTTATTTCATTTATTTTGATTTTTTTCATTTAAATTCAAAATTAAAACAAATAAATATTAGATAAATGTGTAAGGCATATGAGGCTTTTGATTTGATTATTTTGGAGGCCTATGACCAAGCTACAAACCGTGTGCACTTATTTTTAAACCAAATCTCCATGGTTTTGTCACTTTTAAACCTATTTCCATAACAAATAAAAGACATGTTTTGTATAAAGTCCAAGCCCATCTTTTTAACCTAATCTCTTCATCATATATACCCTCCATATTCAGACCAAAAGATATACGAAAAAGAGGCTGCAAGAGGCAAGGGTTTGTGACCAAAAATTTGCAAGAAGACGATGGAACTCGAAACCCTATTATCAAGCATACTCAAGGAAAAACAACTATCAAAATCAATCCTTGAGGTATTATATAGTAAGTTTTGATCATTCTTGATGATCAAAAGTGCCTGGAACATGCATTCCTCGCATCGTCGTTTTTGCATATTTTATGAATTTCGTATTTTGATATTCATGATGTTTTGATTGGAAATAATTATTTTAACGTGTTCCTGAGATGAATTAATAAAAGTTTGACCCCATGCATGAGTCCCATAATGCCAGAATACTCCATTTCCATGATTGTGCCATTTTGCTTTATTTTAGTCGTTTCTCGTTATGCAGGTCAAATTAGCCAAAAATAATACCACCATTGGATTCAGGAAGGTCGATTTAGGGGTATAGGGTCCTTCTTGATCTCTAACACGCACTATTTTTACAAGATAAAAAATCATCTCGCCGGAGAAGACGACTGGAGCTAGGTCTTCGGCGCCTCTCAGGTCCACTAGTTTATATTATATTTAATGGTTTATATTGTATAACCGGATGAGAGCGTAGCACCACTGGTCAAGAAAAAGGCGTATAAATTTAAGGGTGTGGGTTTGATCCCTGTGTCTGCAATGTTTTTTGTTATTTTCCACCTAACGCGCAGGTTTTAAATATATCATTCCAATCCTATTCTCTAACACCAACAAGCACTTGGCCTAGTAACAAGCAGTGCAGTGTGAATCCAGGAGGGCGTGGGTTCAACACCCACCCCATGCAAATCCTTTTTCTTGTTTTTTAACCTAATTCCTTTTCTTTTTCTTTTCTAACCCTAATTGTTTTTTAATTATTCATTAAACTATATTAATTATAATCTAGGATTAGGGTTTTAGTTAGTTTTTTATTTATTTACTATATTAATTTATTAATCACCTTTTTCTTTTTTAACATTAAAATCAATTAGAATCTAGGTTTTATTAATTATTATCATTTAAATTATTTTCCACAAAAAATCATTAAAAAAACATTTTTACATTTTTTTTCTTCTATTTTTCTATTTTCTTATTTCTTATTTAATTTTCCTAGATCAAATGTATAGGTTGCATTCCCTATGTAATAGCGTAGATTTATTTTCCGCATTTTTTCCTATTATGTATCTGCTTCGAGGATGTAATAGTTATAGGTTTAATTTCTCACACTCTCCTATTAAGTAACTGCCCCAAAGCCATGTAATAGCGTAAGAATTTTACTTTCTGCACCTTTATTTTTTGTATACTTTATAACTTTTAGTGATTAGGATTTTATGACAAGAATAATAATTGAACATAGAAAAACCCTAATCTCAAGATAAATAACTGAAAACAAACACTCTTCACACTTGCACCTTTAGGGTACCCTCTCTCGTTGCCTTACGATTAATGGTCAACGAGAGAGGGTACCCTACGAAAGTGGGGATGCTTTAGAAAAAGACCCTTACGAATAAAGATCATAGTCCCTCAATGACTCTTTGAAGTTGCCTACAAAAATGATCTAGTCCCTCTAATACAAATTTCTAAAGTATCCTTAAATGTTGCCTTCGATGACCATTTGACAACCCTACACATGTCCCTTCACATCCAATAGACAGGGCTACCTATCAACTAATGGTGTGGATATAACTATATTTAAAGGAGAATGAAAAGAATAAGAACTACATTTAGTGGGTAAGGAAATCTTAATCGCTTGCTCACGACTTTTTCTAAAATAAACATTTTCCACATCACACTTTTCAAACAAAATATTTGCAAACACTTTGTACGCTTTCTTGAGGACTTATACAAGAATCATTACAAAGTTGGGCTTACTTTGGCTTTTCAAAATATTTTCAAACAAATCACACAAAACAAATTTTCAAAAGTGAGCTAGCGATTAACAGCCCGTAGATAACTACTGATGAAAAGGGTGCTAACACCTCCCCTTTTCATAACTTACCCCCCGAACTCAAAATCTATCAAAAGTCTTTCCTGTTCTTTTCACCTTTCTTAAGTATTGGATAAAAGAAAAGTCGGTGGTGACTCTTGCTATCCTTACATTTGGATAAAACCAAAAAAGTCAGTTCTCTCACCGTATTACAATAAGCTTCTGCTCAAAGAAAAGACTGACAAACAGATGATGATTCTGAAAATAAAAGATCAGAATATATTTTCTCTGAGGATTCTCTCAAAAAGGTCATACTAATAATTCTAAACAGAATAATCACAAGATCATCTGAAGAGAAGACTCTGATTTTAGTTCTCAAACTAGACATTAGATTTCAGAAGAAGACTACTCTTCTCAAATTAGATAACTGAGAATAAGAGGAATCAATATGAAGAAAAACCTCTGGAATTCTGCTCTAAAGAAAGCATAAGAAGAAAGAAGTAAATCAGAAGTTGTATTTAAGAGAAAAGTTTAAATTTAAGAAAAGGTTAAAGACAGATGGAAAATCTTCAAAGACATGACAAGCTGATCATAAGCTCTATCAAGGACAAGTTAAATTCAAAACCAAAATAGAGAGCACTCAGATAAAAGAATCATTATTAAGATTTCAGAATCTCAAAGTTATGTTTTCTTTTATATATAACTAATTAGAACTTCTGATAAAAATATTTCTACAAGTTAGAAGATGTTTTTAAAACAGAAGCATCCTAAATGATAATGCAACTCAATGTTGTGAAATTTTTGATTAAGTGAAAATTTTATGATATGGAACATTCTCTCCTCCAAGAAAAATATCCTTTAATCAATTTTCTAGATAATGTGAACTCATAAGTTCTCTTGAGAAGGATCCGAATATTTTACACATGATGTATGTGATGATAGCCTCTCTTTCAAGAAGCTATGTTCAATGTTATGTTATCTCTGATCTAGTACGTCATATCTAAATTCTAATTCACTCAAAGTCTTTATTTAGAACCTGTATGGTACTCCAACTTTATAAAGATGGATTCACTCCATTCCTCTTTCTTGAAATTATTCTCACGTGTCAGTGATCTATGTCATTCTTGCAGATTAGTACAACTTTAGTCACCCTCTTAAATATATATATATATATATATATATATATATATATATATATATATATATATATATATATATATATATATATATATATATATATATATATATATATATATATATATATATATATATATATATATATATATATATATATATATATATATATATATATATATATATATATATATATATATATATATATATATATATATATATATATATATCCCAAGAATAATTCATCATATTTATCTTATCATTTCATAAACTAATTCTTATCAAGATTCTTCCTCTCATCTGATTTATCATGCCACAACCAACCTTTCTTGGAAATGAAGATCTTCTTGAAATCACCATCGAAAAACAAATTGAAATTCCTATCTTGTAAGTAACATTTCTTCCATCATCTCAGATGTGTTCTATTTTTAGAAATGGACAAGATACTTTAGCATGCTGAAGAAACTTGTTTATGTTAATCTTGTTAAAGAATTCTAGAAGCATGCTTATCTTGACTATGAGAATGATTGCATTCACTCCTATATATTTTAAATTACCATCACCATTACTCTCTTCTCAATCATTCTTGCCACTGGATGTGAGAATGTAGGTGTCACAGTTGACTATGTCAAGTCTAGGTTTATGATGTCTGACAAATTTGATTCTCTTCATGACATGTCATCGGGATATGAACCTATCAATCCTGAAAATCTACTTCCCATTCCTAAAGCTTGGTTCAAGCTTGTATTGTCCAACTTTCTTCCCAGGGGGATAATCAAGACCTTCTGAAGTATGATGACTAAGCATGCATCTTTCTTTTGAAGAATAATAATCGTGTAAGCTTGCCACAATCAATCTTCATCTGTCTTTTGAAATCTATCTCTGAGTCTAGGAATCACATAAAGTTTTATATTCCTTATGGAGGAATTTTGTCTGAAATTATTTTCCAAGAGGGAATAGTGGATATGTTCAAAGAAATGATAACAGAAGTTGGTAAACAAAATTGTCCTGAAGATTGCTTGTTAAAATATAAGTGCGAGATTTTCATTAGCTAGGAAAATATGCCCTTTCTCTTTGAAAGTAGAATCATTTTTCATATCATCTGTTTAGTTTTTCAAATTTAAAAACCTTTATCTGTTGAAGTTTCTTAATTATGAAGTTCTTACTTTGCGTTAATTTGTTATTGTTAATTATGCACCATTATGATATGACATGTAACAAGAAAATATACACTCTTATACATATTTGAGAAATAGGTTTAAAAAATCTTTAGCGTGTGCCAGTTACCTTTCCCATAGATTTAAGGGTAACTGTCAAACTTCTCTTTGTTTTAAAATTCTCTTCATAAATAAGATTAGTTACTCGTTGTCCTTCCTAATATATCTAGGTTCTCTAGTTGTCACCTAGATAATCATAGCCTGTCTAATGGATGTCATACCTAGGCTCTATATCAATTTCTATAAATAGTTGAAGTCTCCTTTTTCACCTTTCATCACCCTCATTCCAAACAAAAAACCCTTTAATTTTTTTCCTTTGCCTGTTTTTACAATGTCTGCTATAAATTTTCATGGCAATGAGGAAACTCTTGAAATTATTCAAGAAAAACGACCCAATCTTCCCAGACTCAAACACCATGGTTTGGACCTAATAAGAAGCATGCAAATCCAATCTTGGACAAGCTACTTTACTCTGCTTAGAGGTTCCATATTCCCTGTCCTTATGAAGGAATTATGGAAGTATGCCAAAATTAGTGATGATGGTAACACTATTCTATCTGAAATCTTCAGACTTCCCATTATTATCACCATCTCTTCCATTGTAAGAGTCACTGGGTGTGTCTCATCTGTAGTCACCATCGATGAATGTCAATCTGACCTATGTTTTGTTGAAATATTTAGGGTTCTTCATGATAGTTCAGTACCATATTAACCAAAAAATCCTGGAACCCTTCTTCATTCAGCAAAAATTGGTTCAAGTTCTCCCTTTCCAACATCCTTCATCGAGCCACAACAAGAAGCACTATGTCTCATGATGACAAAATCTTTGTTTTCCTCTTGATCCATAATTCAAGATCAACCTTTCCAAAACCATATTTAATCATCTGAAACACTCCATTGAAATATCAAGAACTCATATTCAATCATATATTCCTTATGGAAGGATACTATCTGAAATAATAATCCAAGACAGGGTGTGGGAGTTGATAAAGAAAAATGGACTAGATAATGCATTGGTTGAAGAATATTGCGCTAGGATTGATATTGTTCAAAATTTTGATAATTGAAATCTTGTCTGTAATGGTTTAGAAAATCTAAAGTCTTCTTCTAATTTGTGTTTCTTTTCTCTTAATGTACTTTGAAGTTTTCATCTATCTGATATAATATATGAAATTATCTTTTTGATGATGTCAAAAAGGGGGAGAAGTATAATAATATTTTGATGAACTTAAAGAAATGCAAAAACTCATCATAATAATAGAATGATATAAGATGTGCATTTACCACTAATGTGTGCTTGTCTATTTAATAATTAACCAAGGAACTTTGAACAAGTTCACTAGGCATTCTAAGATAGGTCAAAATGAAAGAAATATGTTAAATTTCTTAAAGACTGATTGTTCATATAAACAAAGAAGTATACTTTGTGGACATATGTTCACAAATCAGATAGACCCAATATTGTTTAGAAGTTAAGAACTTTCTGAAAGTTAAAGTCATCTTGATCTTGGTATCACAATGTTCAGAAGAAAGAAACTATCTAAGAATATGAAACTCAGAGCATACGAAACAGAAGCAGATGCCTCCCAGAAGAACTGAGCAAATCAGAAGTAGAAGACTGTTTGAATAAATTGGATAGAAAGAGTCATAAGAAGAATCCATGACAAATAATAACTTTAAAAGAGTCAAGCTCAGTTGGAAGCTCACTTTGGAATCAGACTTTGCGTAAAGTTGACTTTAATGTTCAAAATTTGACATCTGAATAGGTGGCATCTGAATCAATATTTCTATTTGATTTGTTGCAACCAGGTGGAGTTCACCCAAAAGGCTCACACTTAGGATATCTGATCCTCACCCGGTCTGTGACTCAGGGGGAGTCTCATCTAAAGGATAAGTATTCCTTAAACCTTTTTATTTAACCTTCTGGTTATATTAAAAAATTGTGTCATTAAAATACATAGCTTTGTCATCATCAAAAAGGGGGAGATTGTAAGAACAAGATTTGATTCTGGAATATTATCTCTAAGTATGATTGATAATAAATGAGTATGTTTGTTTGAACAATTTTGATACTCTAATATTTGTTATTGTTTTGTACTTAACAAACAGGTTCTGCTTCTGATGGGTAGCGTGGCTAAGACATTAGAAGAGAATTAATTCCGCTTCTGTGCTACACAAGTTCTGTTGAACAGTAGCAAGAAACTCCAAATGGCTCTAAAGTGTAAGCTCTTATTTTTGTCTAAAGAAACCAGTCAGATGATCTGAAGACAGAAGTTTCTACTTACGTCCAGATGCTGAAGACTCATACTTTTAAAGACAATGTGTTCTAAAGAAACCAGTTAGAAGATCTGAAGACGGAAGTTGCTACTTATGTCCAAATGCTAAGGACTCAAGTTTCTAAAGATAATGTGTTTCAAAGAAACAAAGTTAGAAGATCTGAAGACAAAGTCTCTACTAATGTCTAGATGCTGAAAAAACTTAGTTTCTAAAAAGAAAACTTGTTTCAAGAAGACATAGTTAAAAGATCTGAAGACAAAGTTTCTACTGAATTCCAGATGCTGAAGACTCGTGTTTCTAATAACAAGGTTCTTAAATTGATTCTTAAAGACCAAGTATTAAAGATTCTAAAGACATGAGTTCTGAAGATTTCAAAGAATTGAAGTTCTAGAAGATCTAAGATTCTATATTGTGGCTTCTCAAGACCAAGTGCTGAAGACTCTAAAGACACTAATCTTGAGACTCTAAAGACTTGAAGTTCTTCTGATCCAAGGGTCTCTACAACAGGTTCTCACGGCCAAGTGTTAAAGACTCTGAAGATGCAGTTCTGAAGACTATGAAGACTTGAAGTTTTGATGACCTAATGTTATATTCCCGCTTCTAAACTCATGCTTGCAGAAGCCTCTAAAGTGCTGAAGGAAAGAAGATAACATTAAGACGGTACAATAGTTCACAGTACGAAAAAGCTTTATTCCACTACCTCGCCACCAACTTGAAGTATGGAAAATAAAAGGACGTAGTTGTATAATTTGTAACGACTCTTTTTAAAATAGCCAACGACTCTATTTTTCCTGGCTATATAAAGAAAAGGATAGTATGCTTAAGTTGTCAAGGTTGTTGGTGTTCTGTGTTAAAAGATAACATTCATTTGCTGGAACACAACCAAAGATATCAACCACTATAACAACAACAAGACAACTGTTGTTAAAATGATTCTCCAATCATTTTATTAATGATTACAATGAAATCATTGATTCACAATGTGCACAATTCTATATACTTCATAAAGCTTACTAAGCTGCAGAAGATAATGAAGATGATAATGAATGTTTAAGTTGCAAATCTACAACACAAATGTTATGCTCAAAAGTGATCATTGAAGAAGATAGAACAAGGGTTGTTATCTAGAATGTTCTAAGGTGAATCAATATGAAGAAGCTTTTCTCTATGCTACAATGATATCAACAAAGATTTCATAAGCTTTTGAAGAATATCAACCAATGTGCCCCTCGTTGTTAGAATATCAACCAATGAGGTTCGACTTTCTAGACGAAGATATCATGGTTATAGGTGACTACGAAATACCAAGACCCAACGAAGGACCTGAACGAGGGGCACATTGGACACTCATGTTTGACGGTTTTTCAAACTCACTACGGCATGGTATTGGGGTAGTGTTGACTTCTCCAAAGAATTTTCACAAACCTTATACTGCAAGGTTATGTTTTGACTGCACCAAAAATATCGCTAAATAAGAAGGTTGTATATTTGGTCTAAAAGTTGCTATCGATCTAAGAATTAAAGACCTCGAAGTATATGGAGAATCAAAATTAGTCATATACCATGTCAACGGTGAATGGGACACTAAACATCCCAAACTAATTCCATATTGGGATCATGTTTTGAAGCTAGCTACAAAATTGACTTAGATTACATTCAGTCATATTCCGCGAGAAGAAAATCAGATGGTAGACACCTTGGAAACTTTAACAGCCATGTTCAAAGTGACCTGGCCAAATCATGAACCGTGCATTACAATTAAACATTTTGAAGAACATGCACATTTCCTTGCCATTGAAGGAGGACCAGATGACAAGCCTTAGTTCTATGACATCAAAAGGTATCTCTAGAAGAAAGAATATCTAGAAAATGCCTCTGATTAACAAGCGAATTATGCGAAAGCTAGCTTCAAAGTTTTATCTAAATGGTGATGTGTTGTACAAAAGAAACTACGATATGGTGTTGCTCATGTGCATGGAGAAACATGAAGCGGATACACTTATGAGAGAAATCCATGAAGGCACTTTCGAAACTCATACAAATGGACACGCCATGGCTAGAAAGATCTTGCGAGTAGGTTATTATTGGTTGAAAATGGAAGTTGATTGCTACCATTATATAAAGACATGTCAAAAATTCCAAATCTACGCTGAAAAATGAATGTACCACCGAATGATAGGAATGATCAAACCGAAAGCCTCTAACAAATACCAATTCATACTAGTTTCCATTGATTACTTCACCAAATGGGTGGAAGTTGCGTCCTACACAAATGTGACAAGACAAGTGGTTACTCAGTTCATTAAACTAAATCTTATATGCAGATATAGGGTTCCTAGAAGAATCATTACAAACAATGGGTCCAATTTTAACAACAAAATGATATAGGAGTTATGCGATGACTTCAAGATCGAGCATCACAATTCCTCACCATACTGATCCAAGATAAATGGGGCCGTTGAAGATGTCAATAAGAATATCAAGAAAATCATTCTGAAAATGGTGAAGACTTATAGAGATTGGCACAAAATGCTCCCCTACGCTCTACACGGCTATCATACTTCCGTACATACGTCAACAGGTGAAACTATTTTCTCTCTAGTATACAGCATGGAGGAAGTACTCCCCGTTAAAGTAGAGATTCCATCCCTATGAGTTCTAATGGAAACAAAACTTGAAGATTCGGAATGGGTTCTGAAGCGACTTGATCAACTTAACCTCATTGAAGAAAAACGCTTGACAACTCTATGCCATGGTCAATTATACCAATAGGGATGAAGAAGGTATTTAAAAATAAGGTTCTTCCTCGAGTATTCAAAGAAGGAGATTTGGTGCTCAAGAAGATTCTACTACGTCTCCTTGATTCACATGGTAAATAGACACCCAACTACAAAGGTTCATATATGGTAAAAACAACATTCTCGAGTGGTGGTCTTATCCTCACAATAATGGATGGGGAAGAACTGCCACATCCGACAAACTTTGGAGCCACGACTACGAAGGAGAAGGATTAATCTAAATCATTTGACTTAGAAGAAAACGAGATTGGAGCTATCAAAGGACATTGGAGAAACGACAGTAGCAATTATCATTTTCATTGCCATTCTTCAGTTTTTGTTAAAACTTTCTATGATTACCTCTTTCTAGGAATTGCATCTTGTACTATCGCCTATTCAAGGGTATGTTTATCAATAAAACATTTACTTTTTCAATCTTTCAGTTGTGTTTTTTTTCTTCTTTTTTCTGACTTGTTTGCAAAATACTATGAATATTTCTTGTAAATACTACGTTGAAATCATTTTTGGGGATTTGACAAACAAATAGAAGCATTTGATAAAACATCAAAGATCATTTTTGTTAGAAAAACATCGAAAGAAAATATGCTCCTATGTCCATGCCTACGTCCATGTCTATGTCCACGCCTACACCTGCAAAACAATTATCAAAATCTTGCTGACACTTTTTCATATTCTTCAAATCAACTTGAAGATATCACGACAAAGCAACATACAACATTGGGGAGTCGGTGACACAAAAGAAAAATATATAATGGTTTAGAAGGAGAGAATGTCAAAAACATTTACAACAAACATTTGGGGCATATACAAACATTTGATGCATATACAAACATTTGGTGCATATACATATACATTTGGGTTTCATATCAATCTAGAGCATTATGCATATATATCATGCACAACATTTTTAAAATTCATTTTTGGTTAAACTACGAACTTTTCTTGGGGCCCATTGTTGAATTATCTTATCCGATCTTATATTTGGTTTAGTTATCTAAATATTTGATTATCAAAACACTATTCAAATATTTATCCTCTAGGTTGTGATAGATAGGCTAATTATCTGGATTACGTTTTTTATCCTCTAGGTCGTGATAAATATGTAAGCCTACCCTCTTGTCGTTTATCCTCTGGGTCATAATTAATGCACAACTTCATCCTCGTAGTATATATCCTCTAGGTTGTGGTAGGTATGTGAATTATCATGATTATGTTTTTCATCCTCTAGGTCGTGATGAGTATATAAACCTATCCTCGTGTCGTTTATCCTCTAGGTTGTGATAAATGCACAAGTTTTTCCTCGTATTATTTATCCTCTAGGTTGTGGTAGGTATGCGAATTATTAGGATTATGTTGTTCATCCTATAGGTCGTGATGAATACATAAGCATATCCTCGTGTCGTTTATCCTCTAGGTCGTGATAAATGCACAGGTTCATCCTCATATTGTTTACTCTCTAGTTTGTAGCAAATATATAAAATCTGTGATATAACTCCTTGCATTAGTCTCGAAGCAGCAATATGTCATATGTATTTCTGCTATATAATTCATGGTGTTTGTCTCTATGTGGAAATATATTATCAAGCTTTGTTTTATTCATCCCCTAGGCTATGATGGATAGAAAAAAATTGCGTTATAGTTTACTATGTTAGTCTCAAAGCATTAGTAAGTCATTTTTCAAGCTTGTGTTATTTACCTCCTAGGTTATGGTAAATATGCGAAAAATCTATGATCTCCTTTAGGCAATGACGTGTTATCTATGTCGTCATACCTAAGTCAAATCAAAACTTTTTCTTCATACTCTGGTAAGATGATACATCATCATTTGTGCCTACTTTCTCAATACTCTTGGGAACGCTGTACAATGTATACTTTTAATCTTTTGGTCAAATTTTGGAGTTTTCCATTATTTAAGAAACCTATGATTCTAATGTGTGAGACCTGCGTATTCTCGCACCCTAAATAAATGGGTAATTAAATAGGGGCAACTGTCATACCCCAAATTTACCCCATCTATTTGCAAATGGTCGTGTTATTTTAATCTTGGTATTATAATTTCAATTTGTAGTCCTTAATTGCTTATTTTGTTATTCTAATGGGGGTTTTAATTCATAAGAGGAGGGGAGGGGGGGGTATTGCTCCAAAATGGACAATCAAAATTTGATGGCCCATTAAGTTATAAAGCCCATTTGAAAGGTTAAAAGAATAGGTGCATTTTTATAAAGAAGTATGGTGTTGCAAATAGGACATCAAAATCTGATGGCCCATTAACTTTTTTCTCATATTTTACAACAAAGAATGGGTGTACGTTTTCAGAACTTTTTGTTTCATTTTTAAGGGCCCATTCAGCTGATGGCCCATATACTTTTGTTTTTGGATAATAAAAAAAGAGGGTACGTTTTTTGGTATAAGGGTCCAGGATATGTTTTTTCTATATGGCCCAGTAAGAGGGTTTTAGAGCCCATTTTTAATTGTTGACTAAGTCAACATTAGTTTTAAGTAATACTATTATCATTTTATTTTAATAATTATCTAATTATGATAAATCTTTTATTTATCAATTAATTAACACTATTATTAATATTATTATCAAAAACATTTTTATTATAATTAATTTTATTATTATTTTTAAGTTATTTTATGTTGACTAAAGTTAAAGGGGTCAGAAACCCTAATCTCGCATGCCAACGGTGCCACCAACATTTCTTCTTCATCTTCTACGCTAAGCAAACAAGCCCAAAAAAATGTAGTACATCAAATGGCCAGAAATCCAACGAAATTGTGACGCTATAAAAGCAACTTAACTATCTTGCTCTTGCATCGCATTCATTATAATTCATGCAATTGCATTACATGTTAGATAATGTTTTATGCTTTTTATCTATTATTATTTTTTTCATCATTACATATATATGGGGATATGTAATTGTATGCTCTTTTTTGCAAAAATGCCCATGTATGATATATTAATATTGGTATTGGAATATGATACTTCTCACGATTTTCCTTCTTTCTTTTTGATGTTTTCGAAGGGGGGGAAGAATATGAGAGATGAAGATGGGAAGCACAAAGTCCGGGGGAGCTTTCGATAACTACATCAAATGCATCGTAGCAAGTTTTGCCATCATCAAAAAGGGGGAGTTTCTTAGTGCAACTTCACTATTAGATGTTTTCCATGATGTCAAAACTCGTAAAGCTAGAATTTTAGTAGGGTGGACGGTATCCTTATGTCTTATGACACTCCTCTACATTATAGGTCTTAGGAATCATCAAAAAGTACTTTTAAATTGACCCAACATATTGAAAAATAGTTTCTGCATGTTTTTGCATTGCATGTGTCGACACATTCGATTTTTAGGTCGACACATGTAACTCAATTTTAAGCCTTTAAGATTCTGTAAGTCACAGGTCGACACATACAACCTTCAGGTCGACATGTACTGAAAGAATTTTGAAGTTGCAGAAATTCTTATTTTATGTGTTGACACATCCATATTTCAAGTCAACACATTTACTCACGTTTTAAAGCCTATAGCTTATGACTTGTTCAGGTCGACAGATAAAGTCCTTCAACTCGACACATGCATTATTTTTATAACATATGTGTCGACACATACAATATATAGGTCGACACATAAAGTCTGTTTTGGTCAAATTTTCAATTTCTTTTATTCTGAATTTATCCTTTTTGCCCTAAATGTTTCTACCTATAAATATATCATTCATGCATCATTCATACTCGATGATACCATAAAATTAGCCTACATTTCATCTTCTTTTTCAACCTTCCAGTATATGCATATACACCAACATTACTTTATGATGATGTTTCATCGGGGTGTCATCTCTACGAAGTATGGATTTCCAAGTGGTTTGAGTTGATATTAGTAGGGGTATTCATCCGGGAAAATCCACCGAGTTTGTCCTCTAAAATCATTTGTTGAATTGGGGATTTTCGTGCAAGATCTTGTAAGAAGGAATCATCCATGTAAAAATCACTTGGAGTGTTTGAAATCTTTTCAAGGAACCTTAGAGTGTTTAAAATCTTTTTAATGAAGTAGCAAGAATCGGATGATAGAATCAGTGATCTTGTGTTTATAGTGTGCAATTGGATTTACTCGAGTGAAAAATCTCTTGGAGTGTTTGAAATCTTTGCAAGGAACCTTGGAGTGTTTGAAGTCTTTTCAAGTAAGTGACTTAAGCGAAGAATTGGTTGCATCTATCGATCTTGGTCTTGTTAAAGATCAAAAGAAGATACAAGGTTGAATGAACATCAAACGGTTAGGGTTTGTAGGATCGTTCTTAAACACTTCTCTTGTAACCATAATTTTACAAAGTAAGAAATTATCATAATTCCAAATTTGGAATTGGGGGGAGATGTAACCATAGCGAGGACGGTTGGTGAACTTCCATAACAAATACTTGTGTCTCTTTTCTTTTATTGCTTTACTTGCTTTAATCTTCATACATTGATTTGTCAAATAACATTGAGTAATTTATCAACGCGTAGAAATTTTCCGAAACTGTTTTTTGTTTTGACTTGTGTGTTGAGTTGCTTATAATCACTTTTGATTATAAGTGCTTTTTCATATCAACACAACACAAAGGATAATCTTGAAACTTTGATTGCACGCCAAGTGTTTGACAAATTGTTTAATTTGTTTAATTCAAAGGAAAATTGTAATGTTTTATTTCTTACTTTTATTTACTCTCTATATGCAATATGTTGAATGTGTTGTTTAATCTATTGATTTGTATAGAATTTCTCTTTGATTATTAAAGTTTAAATTTCTTTGTTGATTACCTTATAATCACTTTGATTGTAAGTGTTTTTTCATATCAACAAATCTCAAAGAAAATTTTGAAAAATTGATTGCGCGTCACATGTTTGATAAATTGTCATATTATGTTTTTAATATGATTTTATTAGAAATAGGAAATTGTTGTTTTGATTATTAAACGGTCAATTGAGATATTGTTACGTTGATTGATTTTATCATTATGTTAATTCCATATGGTCCGTTCATATCCGAGTTTCCAATAACTAGGTTCGTTTAGACTAGTTCATTGATCTAGGCCAAAATCCTTCCACTCAACATTGATTTTTAAATAATTTTTAAATAATATTTTTGAAAGGTAAATTTTATTTGGGGATATATTCACCCCCCTCTAGATCCGGTGTCATAGTCTAACATTTTCCAGCTTAGGTATGGTAACACTATCAACAACATATTTCACCAGTGTTGCACCATTTTGAAGGGCTTCCCAAACACCTCTATCATATGAGTTAACATGAATTTTCATACAAGCTTTACAATAATTATAGTTTTCTCCCGTGAAAATTAGGTCTCTTTTATAATCCCCTTTAGGTTCGTAAGCCATTTTCTAAAAGTGTCAAAGACGGAATGAGCCGGGCTCTTGATGTCACTTGTTAGACGATGAAAACGTATCTAGAGGGGGGTAAATATATACCCTTTTGAAAATTTGTACAAAAATATGATTTTGAAAAGTTTTTTTATCAAAGAGTGACGCGAAAACTTTTTCAAAATGTCATCTATATGAACGTTATTGGAAACTCATATATGCAAACCGTAACAACAAATTCAATATGGAGTAAGAACAAAAAATTTAATTAATATACTCAAATTACCTAACAACTTATATAATTTTTATCACAAGTTACTAGTAAAGTTATTTCCAATGGCAATATTAAAAAGAACTAGTTTAATCAATTTATCAGACACTTGGTGTGAAAGTGAATTTTCAGAATTTTTCCTTTGGTTGTGTTGATACAAAAAATCACTTATAATCAAAAGTGATTATAAGTTATATCAACACTTAATTAACAATCTAAAATAGTTTGGAAAATTCTTACAATTCAATTGATAACGCAATTCTATTTGAAAAACCGATTAATGAATATCAAAGCAAGTAAAAGGAAAAATAAAAGAGACACAAGAAATTTGTCTTCACAATTTCCCACTATGTTCTCGCGTGTGGGTACGCGTGCGCTTAATTCCAATGGAATTAGGATAATTCTTACTAGGCAAATTTTTTGATACGAGAGAAGTGCTTAAGAGTAACTCCATAAACCCTAAGCTTGTTGTTGATTTAACCCCTTATCCTCTTTTGATCTTGAGAAAGACCAAGATAATAGATTCAAATTGACTATCTGGATCTTGCTACTCCTTTGCATTATTTATCTCTAAAGCTTTCACGAACCGTCAATTTCAACTATTACAACACAAGACTTCAATTGTAATATGTCGTTCTCACGCTACTTCTGTTGTGTTCTTTATCTCCAAAGGATCCCTTGCATTATTTATCTCCAAAGGAATTCACTTTGCCGCAATTACCTCTTGAACGTATTTCACAAAAACCCCCAAATCAACCAATTATCTTAGAGGATAAACCCGCAATTTTTCCTGGATGAAAACCTCTAGAAAGCTTAACCTAATACAACAATTGACACTATCAATCCTCCTCTAGATGGCACCCCAATGAAAAATCATTACAATATAATGTTAGTGTGTATGCATAGGTTGGAGGTTGAAGATGAAGAGAGAAGTAGGCTAATTTTATGGTTTCACCAAGTTATGAATGATGCATGATAGAATATTTATAGTTTTGGAACTTTTAGGGCAAAAAGGATAAATTCAGAATTAAAAAGATTTGAAAAAATTGACCAAACAAACAGGATGTGTCGACCTATATATCGTATGTGTTGACACATACGCAAGTTTTAAGTTGTATGTGTCAACCTGTATAAGGCTATGTGCCGACTGAAACAAGTTAGTGGCTACAGACTTTAAAACGATAGTAAATGTGTAAACCTAAAAAATGGATTTGTCGATACATAAAATAAGAATTTTTGCAATTTCAGAAATGCTTCAGTATGTGTTGACCTATACAATGCATGTGCCGACCAGAGTCTTCCATAGGCTACATGCTTCAAAAATGAATTGCATGTGTCGACCTGAAAAGCGGTTGTGTCGACACACACAATAAAAAAATCATGAAAAAAGTTGTTTTTAATGACTTGGATCAATTTCAAAATTATTTTTAATTATTCCTAAGACCTTTAATGCAGAGGAGTGCCATAAAACATAAGGATACCATCCAATGTATAGAAGTGATAACTTTTCCAATTTTGACATCATTCAAAACCTTTTAAGACATTGTTTAAGACACCTTTGAGTCCCTGACTTCACCATGATTTAATGATTTTTCATTCATTTTTTGAACCCTCCTAGCTATTTCTTTTGTGTGATACAATGCATGCCTAGTTACCTTGATACTTGTATGCGTAGTTGAGTGTTTAGAGGTGCACTTGTGCAACCATTTAGGAATTGTGCTTCCCTTTTATGCTTGCTTAAGGTACCATGTGGTTAGGCATTATCACCTCATTTTTATAGGTAATTCCATGTGTTTTGATTGTGTTCACAATTGATTGAAGCTTGCCATGCATGCTTGCCTATCTTTGGTGCCTTTCCTTGAGATTCTCATGCTATCTCTTCTTGATGTTTATGTTACTTGTGTAATTGATATTACATGTCATTTTATTCTGGCTTGTGTGTTTTGATACTTTCTTTTCATGATCCTTCTTCCCCTTTACTTAACATAATGTTAATGTACCATTAGGAGGATGCTTAGGGTTTTGTTTTGATCTCTTCTTGTCTAAATATTTGAGTAAGCTATGATGTAATTCTTTAATAATGTTCATATTTATTTCATGTGAAATGATAATATGTTTAAGCTTCTGACTTCACTTGTCTTGGTTCATAATTCTATTCTTAATAGTCTATTTTTCCTTGTTAGGGATAGTCCACCTTTTTTGTCAAGTTTGTTTGATGTTTGTATGCTTTGGTGCTTATACCTTGAATTCAATTATTATTTGAAATTTTTGAGCCTTTTATACTTATTCTAATTTAATACCATGTTAATACTTGTCTCTCCCTCTTCCCATATCCCTTCTCTTTCAACTTTTTTTGCTTGATAGCATTGCATGAGGACTAGTGTTCACTTAGGGTTATTTGTGATCCTTTCCTTGTGTGATTTTGTTGTGAATCTTACTCAAACATGTTTATATGATGATGATAAGTTATTTATGCCTTTTCTAATTACTATTAAACCTCTTAATATATTTCATTTCAATTCATCTTCTTATGCCATGTTTAGGTTAGGAAATTGACACATAAAGCTTCACATGCTAGCATGCTTAGGTGTTTGCCTTCTCTTGTATTCCTTAATGCCTATACCTCTTGTGCATGACCCTTAGGGTTATATAACATGTATTTATGGTCACATTGATGTAAATTTTATTCATCCTAATGTTTTATAACATTCTTCATGATTTAATCTTTCATTTGCAACTTATTTGAAACTTTATCCTTCTTTACCATGCTTAGATAAGTGTGAATGATAGTGATGTTTGGTAACATGATACCTTGTGTGATGTGACAAGATTGTTTTGAATAATTCTTAGACTTAGGTTTATACCTCTTGTCTCTTATTTTCTTGATTTCTTTGACATTGTTCGAAGTTGCAACTTCTAATTGCTTGCTTGCTCTTCTATTTGCCTAGTTAGGTGATTTCTTCTTCTTCTTGACTTATGGTTTTGTTTAGGGTAGAATTAGGTTGATAAGCATGATAGGACCAGTTTCTTCAAGATATTTTCTTGTGTTATCATTAAATGATCTCTTGGTTGGTTAACCATTGTTTGTGTGTCTTATTTCCTCACTTTGTTCAAGTAGGATAATGCTTAGGTTAAGAAATGTTCATCTCTTGTACGCTTCAACTCTTATCTTATGGATTGATGTGTGACATCTTCTCTTCTAATTTAATTTGATGACATGAATTCTAATTTTTCAAGTGTTCTATTTGTGTTATCTTTGATCATGATTCACTAATGCTTGGGTAGTCACCTAATTGCATGTGTGTGTTACTTTGATACTTGATTAGTTAAGTAGGTATGTGTTAGGCATTTTGTTAAGTGCTTAATAGATGAGTAGGTAGTTGCCTCTCGTGTGTGTTTGCTTGCTTTCAAAGATTATTTAAGTTTTTGATGATTTCTTTCCCTATCCTTTTTTCTTTATCTTGTAAGATAACATGCTCCCATAGGATGTTTGATTCAAACTTAGTTAGGATTTGAATCAAGTATGAAGGGTGAGAAAAACACAAGAAAGGGGGTTTTAATTGGTTTTTCTAACAAGCTTTAATACTTTGAAAATTATTTCACAAACTAACTAGAAAGAATAAGACTAAGGAAAGAATAAAATGACTCTTTTGGTTTATACAAGTTCCCCTTCAACAAGTCTACTCTTTTCCACCCGCCAAGGTGATTTTTTTCTTTAACAAGGACTTAATCCACTAATCTCAACATATTACAGATGCACGGGCTACCCGCCAGTGACTCATAATAACCATCTAAGAGTCTAAAAATACACCTTAGTCCTCTCAAGTCTGCAGACTAACAACCTAGTCACTTGAGGTAATAATCAATTCTAGATAGAATTACAATCAAATGTGTTTAAAATACTTACTTCTAAAAATAAGATTAACACAAAAGTGAAAAGCAAAGTCTCTAATACAAATAATGAGCAACAACTCTTTGTATTGAGAACTATAATATAAACAAAAATAATGAACAACAACTTTTTTTATTGAGAACTATAAGATAATCACAGATAATGAGCAACAACTCTTTGTGTTTAATCCCTAATATCTTAACACAATAATGGGCAACAACTCCGGTGTTCTTGATATTTCTCTAGAAGAATATTTGTGGATGAATATTTAAATAGTGATTCTTATTTTCTCTTGATGTTTTTCACTATTTTAGCAATTTGATTTAAGCTTGATAATGTTGAGTGATTTTTCATTCCTCAAATGCTACTGAGGTCTCTTTATAAAGACTTTAAAAATTAGACCGCGTGTAGTACAGAAACGTCATTTTCACTTGCCAGCTACAATAATGGTAGCATTTCATCATGGGAGAAAAAATAGTTTAATACATAAGCATGTAGTGAAATTTGAAGCGTATTGGCTGTACTATATTATTCGTGGCTAAGTTTCCTTGAAACTTATCTTCTGATGTTTTACTTCTGGCTTGAAGTAGTAAGCTTAGAAGATATCTCTTTCTGATGTTTATCCTTTTACTTTTTGCTGGATTAATTCTGATATGATGAATGATAGTAATTCAGAAGATGCTTCTTTGTTGTAGAGTCAAAGTCTTTCAAATATTTGAACATTGTCTTTAGATATACAAGAAATAGCTAATTTGAGGAACAACTTCTTTGCTTGTGAATGATATATTTTCTGATCCATTATGTCTTGATCTGATCTTGATTTCCGATAATCAGCTTTTCTGAGATACATGTCTAATGTCTTATTTCTGAAGCAGAAGCTTATGTCAGTTCATCTGATTTATGGTTCATACTTTTTGATCTGATCCTTGATTCTTGACTTCTGATCTTGGATTTTGATCTTCAATTCTTATCTTAGATTTTAGTTGGAAGCACAAAGTTTGTGTCAGCTACTTCTTTGTTTCTGATCTTGAATTATTTCGTTTCTGATCTCTTGAATTCTGATCTTTGGATTGAGCTATAAGCAACAGATTATGTCAGTTACATTTTTACTTCTAATCATGAATCCTTTCTTTATGATATCTGAGATCCTCGTTTCTGATATCTTGAGATCTTCAATCTAAGCTCTGATTTCTGATATCTTCATTCTTGATATTGAGTTGTAAGAAAAATCTTGTATCATCTACTTCTTTGATTTCTGATATCTTGACTCCATAGCTCTTGATTATGATGCTCTTATTTTCTTTGAAACTCATCGAGATTCTTTTCTTATCGAACATTCAGCATTCAATAGAACTACTGGTGTTCCATTAGAAACAAACTCAATGGTTTTCTTTCTGAGTGCTAAAGTAATTTTGATGATATCTCGATTAAGACTATCCAGAATTCTAATATATGCACACTCACTGAAACCATTAGAACTAAATTTTATGTGCATTGTTATCATCAAAACATTAAGATTCAAACACAGATCCAAATCTTGCTCTAACAATTTATCCCTTTTTTATGATGACAAAATCATGTATTTTTATGGAACAATTTTACAGGGTTAAATCATAAACAAATTATTATAAGAGTTTAGAAAACTCCCCCCTTAGTTGGAAACTCCTCCTAGGATAAAAAATCTCCCCCTGAATCATAAACCTATTATCTCTCAGAGTATCAAGGCATTGTTATCCTTTTTGAATATGATTATAAATTTTTGATTTAACCTTTCAGCTTATCATATTTTCAATTCATTCAGACATTTGAAGCATTAGAAGTTTTATACCAGAACTTGATTTGTCAGAGATGCTCATAATGTTCCTGAAAAGACATTTTAAACCGTTTGCATATATAATTTTGTCTTGTTAGAATGTAAGCAATGTAATTTCATAGATATAGGTATGTGTCAGAATCATCACTACTTTCTACCCCTTTTTGTCAAAATAAAAAAAATAAAACATAAGGAAAATATATATTATCAAGAAACATATTAAAAAAAAAACAAAATAGGTCCTAGAGTGCTTAAGAAGTAAAGGAGTTCTGATTCTTCTAAATAATTTTGTGAAGCATTTCCTTGATATAGTTATTGATATCTTTCTGATTGTGCAGTGTTTCCTTGATAAAAAACTGTTCCTTTTGCATTTCTTCAAGGATTTTTAGAAATCGAGGGAACACACTAGAACAATTTCGAGAAATTTCTTCTAACTTTGAACGTCCCTTTCTTGTATTTTCTCTAGCATCTTCTTCCACTTTCTTAGCAACTTCTCTAGCATCTTCTTTTGTTTTATTAGCAGCTTCTCACTCAGCATCCTTCTAAGCGTCTATAGCCAAAAATCTCTCTGCAACTTCTTTGACATATATTTCTCTAGTTTCACCCGAGATATTTTTAATTATGATGAATTCAACTGATATCCATCTTTTAAACCCATTCTAGGTGGTTGATAGATGGGGGGATCAGTCCTGATGTTGGATACTTCACGAATATTTTCTAATCTCCTGAATGCACTTTCCTTGAAATTTGCAATAAATTTCTCAAGACTCATAGATGATCGAACAAAGTTCTGATGGCCATAAGTGGTTTCTTCATCAAAGTTAACTTCATCAGTTTGAATGTGCTCGGAATTTGAATTGATGTTTGGCTAATTTAGATCAAAATTCAGGTTTGTTGAGGATGGATCTGAAGGTTCTGATGTAGTTGTCTAAAGAGGGAGGCTAGTACAAATATTCATGGGTTATGGAGTGAGAGCTTCATGAATAGAGTGAATTTCTAATGAGATAACTTCAGAAAAATTTAAGAAATGGAGACGGGTAAGGTGGTTGTAGTAGGGGTTGAAGTGGTTTCAACTAGGTTGGTTAAATTTGCTGCTGAAGAAAATGCAAATTCAAACAGTGACATGGTGGAAATGGTGGTAGTAATTAGAACAATGGTTTCTGATTGTAAAGTGGTTATAAGAGGTGTGGATGCTTGGTGTGCTTCAAATATGTTGTATTTTCTAGTGGGAACTAAAACAATAATAGTGGAAGGTCGAATGGTTATAGGAGTTGAGGGGAGTGGTGGTGTTAAAATACTCATTGTTGGAAATGAAACAATAGAGACACGAGACTTACTGAACGAATGGATTGTGAGGCTAATGCATCATCTTTTTATGGTATTGTAACTTCCTGTAGAACTTTAGGCTTTTTCTCTGGAGTTTTTTTCTTCTTCTCAAGAGAGTGAATCTTTATTTTGCATAATGTATGAGGTTTTTCTAGAAAAGAATCATAGGAAATAACAGAAGTATCAAATCCTTTCACCTAAAGAATTTTTACATAGGTTGCTAGAACTTATGGAGGATCATGCGTAGTGAAGTAAGGATAGTCATCAACTGGTGTTCTCTGCAACTTTGTTCCTTGTAGATCAACAATTGTTCTTGGTTTGATCACATTTTCAACAACTCCCATGCTTTTGAGATTGTTTCCATTAAATGGTTTTCCAATTTCTGCAGTAATATCTTCCATATTTTTTGCTTCAATAAAATAATCTATGACCCCACTTTCAGTTAGAAAGTCTGATATCAATCTCCCTAGTGGGATGTATCCTTTTTAGGCTTTCTGCATCCATCATTCCTTGTTTCAATAATAGTATCCCTCATATAATTAAAGAGTAGAGAAGGAAGATGTATCTGATCTTTCTTCATCAGATAGTAAAGGATATACTTCTAATCAACATTGATTGAGTCAGATGAACTGGTTGACGGTCTATGATGTATGCATCCTAAGATGATTTTGAACCACACACGAAGATTCTTGTTGAGTTCTAGTATCTTTGAGGATTTTTCTTTTGTAGTCCCTTGCTTGCCTTCTGTAAAGATAGTTGGTTCTATCATATTGTGTAAGAATTTTGATTTGAAATCTTCTCCATATACCAATTTTCCTCTTCCTTTATCCATCCTAACTAGGATGTCTATTGATTTAACTTTGATAATTACTTTTGCACCACAAACATGAGAGACGATGTGTTTTTCATCGGCAATGGAGAATTGTAAGTTTAAGAATGCGCCTAAGAGAGGGGGGGGGGGGGGTGAATTAGGTGGTGGTCGATATTTTTCTGCAAAGGTACCTAATGAATCAGTACAAACTAAACTAGAATGTTATGACATCAGTCATGACATTCACATATACACTTGGGTTTTACCAAAAATGCAAGCCAATACCTAAACACCTACAGATGTTATCTTTAATGACTTCTCATTTTGAACTTGTTTTGCATATCTCTTGAATGCCTTGAATGATTCATTTTTGTGCACTAAAAACAAAGTCCAAGTGAAGCGGGAAAAGTCATCTACAATAACTAAAGCATAAATGTTACCTCTGAAGCTTCTTGTTCTAGATGGACCAAAAAGATCCATGTGCAACAATTGAAGTGGTCTTGTTGTTGAAACCACATTCTTTGGTTTGAAAGTTGATTTGGTCTGTTTGCCCTTTTGGCATGCACTATATAATTTGTCTTTGATGAACTTCATCTTCGGTAGACCAATAATTAAGTCATGCTTAACCAATTTGTTCAATTGCTCCATGTGTATGTGAGCAATCCTCTTGTGCCATAACCAAGCGTCATTGTTGTTTACCATAAGACATTGTACCTTCATAGACAAATCATCTAGAGTAATCATAAAAATATTGTTAGATCTTATACCTTTGAGTTTTACCTCATTGGTTGCCTCATCCATAATAAGGCATTCTTCTTTGTTGAATTTGATCTTGAACCCTCTATCGCAAAGTTGACTTATGCTAAGAAGGTTGTGTTTTAATCCTTCAACATAGAGAACATCCTCAATTTGAATGGATGGAGGTGTGCCAACTATACCAACGCCAAGAATCTTTCCTTTGGTGTTGTCTCCATAGGTGACATACCCTTTGGCTTTATGTACTAGATATGAAAATTAGTGTACTTCTCCTGTCATATGCTTTGAACATCCACTGTCAAGATACCAACGATTTGGTGTGGATTTCAAGCATACCTACAAAAACAAATTATTTCTTGTTAGGTACCCAAGTTGCCTTGGGTCCTTCATAGTTAGTTCCCTTTTTCACCCATGCGTGTCCACTAGCCATACTGAAATTTCTAATATAGCATGCATTGGGTGTGTGTCCAATAATACCATAGTAAAAACAGTTTGGAACAAATTTGCTCTTGTATCTAGGAATTTGTTTTCTTTTAGATACATTATCCTTTTTCTTTTGATGATTATGAACAACTTTCTTCTTTTCTACTTTCTTGGGATTGAAACTATTACTAGCCTTTACAAAAACAGTGGGATTGTTACTTGGTTTCTTAGTATTCACATAACCAAGACCTCTTTTATCATTTGGATAACATTGTTGGCTTTGTAATCCTTCCAATCCTATTTGTCCTTTTTCATATCTTTCAATGACTCTTTTCAATTGAACAATTTGAAAGACATTTGATTCACACTTGGAGCATGCAAATTTTTCCTTTTCTTTTATAAAATTCTGTTTTTGAAGATCAAAATCTTTAGTCATGGTGTCAATTTTTTCTAGACAAATTAGAAGTTCTTTTTCTTGGTTTGACACCTTTTTGTATAAACTTTTACATTCTTTCAAGAGTTCATCAATTGCACCTTGAACATCATCATCAAAAAGATTAAATTCATTACTAACCTCTTCTTCTTCGTCGGAGTGATGTGATGCCATTAAGGCTAAATTTGCACATTCGTCGCTTTCCGATTCCGATGTACTGCTCATATCATTATCTTCCCATGCTATGTAGGATTTCTTTTGTTTTGAGTCCTTTCCTTTGAATCCGTTTTTCTTTGGGAGATTTGGACAGTTTGGCTTGATATGTCCTTGCTTTCCACATTCATAGCATGAAACATCTTGTGTTGATATGGAGGCTTCTCTTTTCTTGAAGTGCTTTCTCTTATGTGCATGAGATCCACCTTTGTCATTTCTGCCAAAAAACTTCCCAAGTCTTTTCACAAGAAGCATGAAATTTTCATCTTCTTCCGGATTGTCTTCTTTTACAACTTCCTTTGAATCAATTTTTAAAGCAATACTTTTGGACTTCTTTTCTAGATTCTCATGTTTTTCAAGTCTACCGAGTTCCATTTCGTACTCTTGAAGTTTGCCAAATAATGTAGCGGAAGTCATTGCGGAGAGACTCTTCTTTTTCGAGATTGTCGTTACCTTTGGTTGCCATTCCCTAGTCAATGATCTAAGGACTTTCAAGTTGAGTTCATCATTTGTCAAGGTTTTACCAAGAACACTTAAGTGATTTGTCAAGTGCACAAATCTCTTTTGTAGGTCAAGAATGGATTCTCCGGGCTGCATTCGAAGTAGTTCATATTCTTGACTTAAGGTATTTAGCCTTGATCTTTTTACTTCAGCCGTTCCTTCATGAGTTTGAACCAAAGTATCCCAAATTTCCTTTGTTGTTCTGCATGTCGAGACACAGAAAAATTCGTCCATACTGAGTGCACCTTGAAGAAGGTTTATTGCCTTTTTGTCATAGAGAACTTTCTTTTTATCATCGTCGTCCCATGCAGTTTTAGGCTTTGAAGAGCCAACGCCATTGATTACCGTTACCGGGATAAATGGACCATTTTCAACAACATCCCATACTTCCTCTCCTTGTGCTTCTAAATGCGCCTTCATGCGTATTTTCCAGAAGTCAAAATATTCACCACAGAATAGAGGAGGCTTGTTGTTACTACCACCATCTCTGAAAACGGGTTGATGATTTGCGGAAGCCATTCTGGATCTCTAGGAGCAGGTTACCTATAACCTGCTCTGATACCAATTGAAAGTTTAAGAATGCGCCTAAGAGGGGGGTGAATTAGGTGGTGGTCGATTTTTGACTTATTTTATACTTTTTGGTTTTGATTTAGTGCTTTGAAAGCTGTAAAGTGCATAAAGTAAAGAGACACGGAGATTTATCCTGGTTCCTTCCACACCCCGGAAGTACGTCCAGTCCCCTTGCAAACACGCAAGAGATTTCACTATTTTGTTAGAACTTTTACAAGACTCTTCCTAGTCTTATCAACTAAAGAACCTAACAAATACCAAGAACACCCTCTTGGATTTCCAATAAGTCTCTTGAGAAAAATCCTCTCAAAAGATACCTCTTGTTTCCAACAATGGACAACAAGGAACAAAAATAATCTAATACTTAATTCCAACAATCCTGGAAATAATTTACACTTTGTATAATTTTATGAAGTATATTTTCTTGAAAGATATTGATCACATAGAGTGACTTCTTTGAAGTTTCCTCTTTCTTCTCTTGTAAGAAATTCAAACTGTAACACAATGGTTAGATAATGCTCAAAGATTTATGTTCTTTATATGTGTGAAAGTGCAGAAAATCTTTGTTCTTAAAAGTTAAGAAATATGAAGTTTGAATATTTTACAAAGTTCAGAATTATTGCATAAGCGAAGAGTTGTTTATGATTTGAAAGATTTTGTATTTAAAGTAATCAAGATACCTTTCCAAATGGACACTTTTCTATTTGAAAAACTTGAGAGGATGCAATGTATGACCATGCATCTATTGGAGAAAAGGTGTGAAGGATATCTTGAAACCAGTTCAGATTTTTCAAAATTTACAATGTGTAAATCGATTAACATAAGATATAAATCGATTTCACGGGTTTGTAACATTCATGTTTTCAAAAAATTTGAAGTGTAAATCGATTAGCATGTTGTGTAAATCGATTTACAAGAGTTAAAAATTCACATTGTTCTGTGATCAATCGATTTACACTTCATGTAAATCGATTGCTGCCAGAGACAATGAGTTTTTGAAAAGGCATGTGTAAATCGATTTACACAAGATGTTAATCGATTTACAGCAGAGAAAAACTTAGAATTTGTTTTGAAATTTAAGTGAAGTGTTGTGGCAAGTGTGTATATCATTTTTGAGCATTTCTAATCAATGTAGTTCAAATGAGAATTGATATACTTGATTGATTGCCATGATCCTTGAAGCTTTGAGTGAATGATGCTTTAAGCTAATTTCCACTTCTTTTCCTTCTTGCCGTAGAACTTGTTTGTCTTTCATCAAACTAGCTTGTTTGTCTTTCATCAAAACTAAATTTGAGTTGAGGCTTGAGATTACATTCTCCCCCTTTTTGATGATGACAAACCATCTTTCTTTATGAGTTGTTCAGAATTGGAGCAAAAAGTGTTTTCTCCCCCTGAGAAGATTTCTCCCCCTATGGAGAAAAAGATTTGAAAGCTTGCCCTGTAAAGACAATGAAAACAAACAACCATAAAGTGCTATCACATCCTTCTCCCCCTTTGACATTATCAAAAAGAAGGGAAAGATGCAACAAGAAATGATAACAGAATGACACATATATGAACAAGAACTAAAAAGAAAATACAGAAAAATGCTTCAGCTTCTGTGGTAAATCGATTTTCCCCTTGGTTAAATCGATTTACACAGAAAATTTTGATGAAAAATAATTTTCGTTCAGTGGTAAATCGATTTACATATTGGGTAAATAGATTTACACAAATGATTTTATTAAAAAAAAATGTTTTGCTTCAGTGGTAAATCAATTTATACATTAAGTAAATCGATTTAGTTAAAGAAAAAAATTTTAAAAACAGTATTTTTAACATTTGAAACATTGTCTAAACCCATATATATGTACATTAAAGTATAGTTAAGGATAGAGTGCACCTTATATATCTTTTTCATCTAGGATTCCGAGTTCACGACGAATTTTGAAAAATGCATCTTTTACAAGTGGTTTTGTGAAGATGTCCGTGAGTTGATTTTGAGTGTCCACGAAAGTAATCTCGACATCTCCTTTGAGTACATGATCTTGGATGAAATGATGTCTGATGTCAATGTGTTTTGTCCGAGAATGCATAACAGGATTTTTCGTAATATTGATCGCGCTTGTGTTATCACATCGAAGTGGAATGCATCCAAGGTTTACTCCATAGTCAAGTAATTGTTGTTTTAGCCAAATAATTTGAGCGCATCCACTTCCAGCCGCAATGTATTCTGCTCCGGCAGTGCTGAGAGCGACGCTTGCTTGCTTTTTGCATGACCATGAAACCAAGGCATTTCCGAGAATGTGACATGTTCCATTTGTACTTTTGCGATCAGTCTTACAACCTGCATTGTCAACATCAGAATAACCAACTAGATTGCACATACTACCTTTTGGATACCATAATCCGATGTTGGTTGTTCCTTTGAGATATTTTATTATGCGCTTGACTGCTGCAAGGTGAGACTCTTTAGGATTGGCTTGATATCTTGCACATAGGCAGACACTGAACATGATGTCAGGTATACTTGCTGTTAAATAGAGGAGTGAGCCAATCATTCCACGATACTTAGTTATGTCAATAGAGTTCCCTGATTCATCTGGATCAAGATAGGTGCCGGATCCCATAGGAATTGCACTTTCTTTGCTGCTTTCCATCTCAAACTTCTTTATAAGGTCTTTGCAATATTTTGATTGGTTTATGAAGATACCGTGTTTGAGTTGCTTAATTTGAAGACCGAGAAAGAAATTCAATCTTCCCATCATAGACATCTCAAACTCTCCTTGCATCATAGATGAAAATTCCTTGCACATATTTTGGTTAGTTGAACCGAAAACAATATCATCTACATAGATTTGTACAAGTGGAGTATGATGATTAACATTTTTTTATGAAGAGAGTGGTATCAACTTTACCCTTTACAAACCCTTTTTCACATAGGAATGTGCTTAGTCAATCATACCAAGCCCTTGGTGCTTGCTTCAGCCCATAGAGAGCTTTCTTCAGTTTGAAGACATGATTAGGATGTTTGAAGTCTTCAAATCCGGGAGGTTGCTTTACATAGACTTCTTCATTTATGAATCCGTTGAGAAATGCGCTTTTTACATCCATTTGAAAAAGTTCAAAGTCCAATGAGCATGCATATGCAAGTAATAGTCTTATTGCTTCCAAACGTGCTACCGGAGCAAAAGTTTCTTCAAAATCAATTCCTTCATCTTGGTTGTATCCTTGAGCAACTAGTCTTGCCTTGTTTCGAGTGATTATACCATTTTCATCCATCTTGTTTTTGAAAACCCATTTGGTTCCAATGATACGTTTATTTCATGGATTAGGAACAAGTTCCCAAACTTCGTTCCGCTTGAATTGGTTTAACTCCTCTTGCATGTCAAGGATCCATTGATCATCTTCTAGTGCTTGAGCCACTTTGGTAGGTTCAACTTGAGATACAAACGCCATATTCAAGCATGCATCCTTAAGATTTAGCCATGTAGATACCCCTTTGCTAATATCTCCAATTATGTTGTCAATTGGATGATCACGATGAGTTCTCCATTCTTGAGGAAGATCATCATCATTTTCATTTTGATGTGAAAGTTCAAGTGTTTGTTCCGGATTGACAATTTTGCCATCTCCGCAAGAATTCTCATGAGGTAAATCTATAGAATCATCATCATCACAAATAACAACTTCCTCCTTGGAGGTGTTAGATTCATCAAAAGAAATATGCATTGATTCTTCTATAGTTAAAGTTCTTTTATTGTAAATTCTAAAGGCTTTGCTAGAAAGGGAGTAACCAAGAAAAATACCTTCATCCGATTTTTCATCGAACTTACCGAGATTGTCCTTGTCGTTGTTAAGGACAAAACATTTGCACCAGAAAATGTAGAAGTGAGAGATATTTGGTTTTCTTCCTTTGTAAATCTCATATGGAGTTTTCTTTAGTATAGGTCTTATGATCACGCGATTGCTTACGTAACATGCCGTGCTTACCGCATCTGCCCAAAAAAATTTAGGCAAACTTGAGTCACTTAGTATGGTTCTTGCAAGCTCCACCAAAGACCTATTTTTCCTTTCAACTACTCCATTTTGTTGTGGAGTTCTTGGTGCTGAAAAATTGTGGAAGATCCCATTTTCTTCACAAAATTCTTCAAATAGATTGTTTTGGAACTCGCCACCATGATCACTTCGGATTGATGTTATCTTTAATGACTTCTCATTTTGAACTTGTTTTGCATATCTCTTGAATGCCTTGAATGATTCATTTTTGTGCACTAAAAACAAAGTCCAAGTGAAGCGGGAAAAGTCATCTACAATAACTAAAGCATAAATGTTACCTCCGAAGCTTCTTGTTCTAGATGGACCAAAAAGATCCATGTGCAACAATTGAAGTGGTCTTGTTGTTGAAACCACATTCTTTGGTTTGAAAGTTGATTTGGTCTATTTGCCCTTTTGGCATGCACTATATAATTTGTCTTTGATGAACTTCATCTTTGGTAGACCAATAATTAAGTCATGCTTAACCAATTTGTTCAAGTGCTCCATGTGTATGTGAGCAATCCTCTTGTGCCATAACCAAGCGTCATTGTTGTTTACCATAAGACATTGTACCTTCATAGACAAATCATCTAGAGTAATCATAAAAATATTGTTAGATCTTATACCTTTGAGTTTTACCTCATTGGTTGCCTCATCCATAATAAGGCATTCTTCTTTGTTGAATTTGATCTTGAACCCTCTATCGCAAAGTTGACTTATGCTAAGAAGGTTGTGTTTTAATCCTTCAACATAGAGAACATCCTCAATTTGAATGGATGGAGGTGTGCCAACTATACCAACGCCAAGAATCTTTCCTTTGGTGTTGTCTCCATAGGTGACATACCCTTTGGCTTTATGTACTAGATATGAAAATTGGTGTACTTCTCCTGTCATATGCTTTGAACATCCACTGTCAAGATACCAACGATTTGGTGTGGATTTCAAGCATACCTACAAAAACAAATTATTTCTTGTTAGGTACCCAAGTTGCCTTGGGTCCTTCATAGTTAGTTCCCTTTTTCACCCATGCATAATGTCCACTAGCCATACTGAAATTTCTAATATAGCATGCATTGGGTGTGTGTCCAATAATACCATAGTAAAAACAGTTTGGAACAAATTTGCTCTTGTATCTAGGAATTTGTTTTCTTTTAGATACATTAGCCTTTTTCTTTTGATGATTATGAACAACTTTCTTCTTTTCTACTTTCTTGGGATTGAAACTATTACTAGCCTTTACAAAAACAGTGGGATTGTTACTTGGTTTCTTAGTATTCACATAACCAAGACCTCTTTTATCATTTGGATAACATTGTTGGCTTTGTAATCCTTCCAATCCTATTTGTCCTTTTTCATATCTTTCAATGACTCTTTTCAATTGAACAATTTGAAAGACATTTGATTCACACTTGGAGCAAGCAAAGTTTTCCTTTTCTTTTATAAAATTCTGTTTTTGAAGATCAAAATCTTTAGTCATGGTGTCAATTTTTTCTAGACAAATTAGAAGTTCTTTTTCTTGGTTTGACACCTTTTTGTATAAACTTTTACATTCTTTCAAGAGTTCATCAATTGCACCTTGAACATCATCATCAAAAAGATTAAATTCATTACTAACCTCTTCTTCTTCGTCGGAGTGATGTGATGCCATTAAGGCTAAATTTGCACATTCGTCGCTTTCCGATTCCGATGTACTGCTCATATCATTATCTTCCCATGCTATGTAGGCTTTCTTTTGTTTTGAGTCCTTTCCTTTGAATCCGTTTTTCTTTGGGAGATTTGGACAGTTTGGCTTGATATGTCCTTGCTTTCCACATTCATAGCATGAAACATCTTGTGTTGATATGGAGGCTTCTCTTTTCTTGAAGTGCTTTCTCTTATGTGCATGAGATCCACCTTTGTCATTTCTGCCAAAAAAATTCCCAAGTCTTTTCACAAGAAGCATGAAATTTTCATCTTCTTCCGGATTGTCTTCTTTTACAACTTCCTTTGAATCAATTTTTAAAGCAATGCTTTTGGACTTATTTTCTAGATTCTCATGTTTTTCAAGTCTACCGAGTTCCGTTTCGTACTCTTGAAGTTTTCCAAATAATGTAGCGGAAGTCATTGCGGAGAGACTCTTCTTTTTCGAGATTGTCGTTACCTTTGGTTGCCATTCCCTAGTCAATGATATAAGGACTTTCAAGTTGAGTTCATCATTTGTCAAGGTTTTACCAAGAACACTTAAGTGATTTGTCAAGTGCACAAATCTCTTTTGTAGGTCAAGAATGGATTCTCCGGGCTGCATTCGAAGTAGTTCATATTCTTGACTTAAGGTATTTAGCCTTGATCTTTTTACTTCAGTCGTTCCTTCATGAGTTTGAACCAAAGTATCCCAAATTTCCTTTGTTGTTCTGCATGTCGAGACACAGAAAAATTCGTCCATACTGAGTGCACCTTGAAGAAGGTTTATTACCTTTTTGTCATAGAGAACTTTCTTTTTATCATCGTCGTCCCATGCAGTTTTAGGCTTTGAAGAGCCAACTCCATTGATTACCGTTACCAGGATAAATGGACCATTTTCAACAACATCCCATACTTCCTCTCCTTGTGCTTCTAAATGCGCCTTCATGCGTATTTTCTAGAAGTCAAAATATTCACCACAGAATAGAGGAGGCTTGTTGTTACTACCACCATCTCTGAAAACGGGTTGATGATTTGCGGAAGCCATTCTGGATCTCTAGGAGCAGGTTACCTATAACCTGCTCTGATACCAATTGTAAGTTTAAGAATGCGCCTAAGAGGGGGGTGAATTAGGTGGTGGTCGATTTTTGACTTATTTTATACTTTATGGTTTTGATTTAGTGCTTTGAAAGCTGTAAAGTGCATAAAGTAAAGAGACACGGAGATTTATCCTGGTTCCTTCCACACCCCGGAAGTACGTCCAGTCCCCTTGCAAACACGCAAGAGATTTCACTATTTTGTTAGAACTTTTACAAGACTCTTCCTAGTCTTATCAACTAAAGAACCTAACAAATACCAAGAACACCCTCTTGGATTTCCAATAAGTCTCTTGAGAAAAATCCTCTCAAAAGATACCTCTTGTTTCCAACAATGGACAACAAGGAACAAAAATAATCTAATACTTAATTCCAACAATCCTGGAAATAAGTTACACTTTGTATAATTTTATGAAGTGTGTTTTATTGAAAGATATTGATCACATAGAGTGACTTCTTTGATGTTTCCTCTTTCTTCTCTTGTAAGAAATTCAAACTGTAACACAATGGTTAGATAATGCTCAAAGATTTCTGTTCTTTATATGTGGGAAAGTGCAGAAAATCTTTGTTCTTAAAAGTTAAGAAATATGAAGTTTGAATATTTTACAAAGTTCAGAATTATTGCATAAGCGAAGAGTTGTTTATGATTTGAAAGATTTTGTATTTAAAGTAATCAAGATACCTTTCCAAATGGACACTTTTCTATTTGAAAAACTTGAGAGGATGCAATGTATGACCATGCATCTATTGGAGAAAAGGTGTGAAGGATATCTTGAAACCAGTTCAGATTTTTCAAAATTTACAATGTGTAAATCGATTAACATAAGATATAAATCGATTTCACGGGTTTGTAACATTCATGTTTTCAAAAAATTTGAAGTGTAAATTGATTAGCATGTTGTGTAAATCGATTTACAAGAGTTAAAAATTCACATTGTTCTGTGATCAATCGATTTACACTTCATGTAAATCGATTGCTGCCAGAGACAATGAGTTTTTGAAAAGGCATGTGTAAATCGATTTACACAAGATGTTAATCGATTTACAGCAGAGAAAAACTTAGAATTTGTTTTGAAATTTAAGTGAAGTGTTGTGGCAAGTGTGTATATCATTTTTGAGCATTTCTAATCAATGTAGTTCAAATGAGAATTAATATACTTGATTGCTTGCCATGATCCTTGAAGCTTTGAGTGAATGATGCTTTAAGCTAATTTCCACTTATTTTCCTTCTTGCCATAGAGCTTGTTTGTCTTTCATCAAACTAGCTTGTTTGTCTTTCATCAAAACTAAATTTGAGTTGAGGCTTGAGATTACAAGAATATCCAGAGTTCTTCCACCAATGTTGTGTATACAGGGCCATGAAGATGATTAAAGTAATTACCTCATTATTGGAAGTTGAGTTCTTCAGTTAGATCCATGCCATTTTATTTTAAGTTCTTAAAAACCACAAGAAGTTCAGGAATGACTTCTAATTGATTAGCCGGAGTTGCCATATGAACATGCGCAGGTTGATCGAGAATTGAGATCTTTTGACATTCGTGATACATAGACGGTGATTGATGAAGTGTGAATGAATTTAAAGGAGAGCTGCTTGAGTTACTTTATTGAGATGCTTCTTGTCGTTCCAATTCTTGAGAGAATTTGTATAGTTCTAATTTTTGTGCATCCATGGATCAGCAGATTTGGGTGAAAAAGGGTTTCAGGGTTTTCAGACAAGAGATTTAAAATTGTGAGTAGTGAGGGGTAAAGTGTGTGAGGGTGAAGGAAGTGGGTATTTTATTAAAACTTTTAAAATTAATAAGTACTAGGAGATAGCAATAATGACTCTAACAACCTATTCTCAACTGTTCCACTGCTCAATAAGACACTCAATCATTTTGACGTGATAGGTATATTTCAACGAGTCATAGTCATACCTTTTGATGTGACAATAATTAATGATATTAAAAAACAAGAATATGTAAAGATTGGTGTTTAAAGTATTTCTGATATAGATAGCTTCTAACTAGTAGAAGTATCAAAAATAAAATAAAAGAATAGAAGAAATTTATTATATAAGAAGGCGTTAGTTAAGAGAAAGAGGAAAGAACCTTTTATGTCGATAAGTAATTTCTGACAGATTTACCATTTTTAAGTTTCTGGAGAATAATGAATGCTTTTAGATAGATGTGTTGTTTATTCGATCTTCATTACTTCTGATGACCTTCTTTTGCTGCAATCTATTCACTATTGAGAGATCTTCTTCTCAAGATACTAGTTATACTAGAGACACCAAATCTTAGAAGAATTTCTTCAATAAATCTTGTTCTGACAAATCTTTAAACTTTATACTCAATATGTAAGATATATTAACTAGACTAAGAATTGCTCATATAAATACATCAGTTTCTGTAGCAGTGTTTTCATCTCTTTATCTGACATAATTTCTTCAGAACCTTGTGCTTCATATTTCTGGACTCAGTTGTTGGATATTTACATTAATTTCTTCTGATACCCCTGAGACCCACAAGTTTGATTTCTTCAAGTTCCAGACTATGGGACATAAGATTTCTTCTCATTATGAGTTATCAACATCCAGAGTCCAGGTGAAACAACTGGAAAAATCATCGAAATAAACTCAATAAAGTAACCATCGAACATTTTTTATCCCGCCGAAAGGGAAAGGTAAATATCGAGTAAACCTGAAGGGTGAAGTCACGGTCTTGTGACCATATATATCGGGTAAGGAAGTGAGTTACACGAGGGGAATTTATTAGCACCCCACACGTCTGTGGTACTCCACAGGATCAACTCATGTTTGTTCTAAACTGAGGGTGTCTAAGAGTCTAAGTCTAAAGCATAAGAGCGAAAAATAAAGAGGGAATGCATGCAAAAAAGAAAACATAAGGAAAAAAATAATTACAAAGTTCACTCGACTGAGCCCCGTGACCAGATGCCTACGTATCCCTTTTAAGGAATCAGAGCGTCGTAGTTTAGCTCACATGTTTTGATTTGTTTTGTGTTTTTCAATGAACAATGCTGGAGAAACATGCCCTTTTGAAAAAGTTTTTAAAAGACAAAGAACCTGAAGACAAAAGAGTTTGCATTGGTTGGTGTTTTTGTTGCGGATAATAGTTAGTTGATCTCAAGAGAGAGATATTAGCCACTTCTCAACTTATCCATAAATGGATTCTTTAATACTTGAACCACATCCAAACCAAGATTGAAAGAACAATAAGATCGAGAAGAAACTCGTTTATCATTTCCCATACTTAACAAAGGTGTGATTATCATCATTAATTATTAAATGTTTTGAAGAGTTGAAAGAAAAAGAGGATTTTAGTCTTAATGAGATGCAAAAAAGAAAAAAAAGAATTTTCCTTCTGTATTTTATATCATCACTATTTCGCACTTCTCCATTCCCTTCTGTATTTTTTGAGTTTTCTGAGTTCAATCCTTTTTGGCATATTCCGTTAGAAGTTAGTTATGAAATTTGTTAGGAGGTTGCTAGAAAAGTGTGGAATTCTGTTTTGACAGTTATAGGTGAAATGGCAAGTAGATAGAAACTGTTAGTTAGTTTTTCTGTTAACTTTTCATTTTCATTTTCTGATTTTAAAGGCCTTATTTCCTCTTATTTTTATGTTAATATGGATAAAATGTAGGGCCGGTATAATTATACTGATAGCATGTTCATTGGCATTGAAACTGATTGGGATAAGGCTGCTTTAGTACGTAGTGACAATATTTTGTGACGAACTGTTTCATTGATGTTGTAGACTGTTTTGAACTGTTTCTTGGTTTAAATGATGGGTTGTTCTTTATGGTAGGGCTGAAGCAGGTTGGAACAATGTTGAGCTGATTAGCCACGAATTTGGATGAAGCATGAATATTGATTATGAAGAACATGCGCATGGGTATGAAGCAAAGCCGGATGAAGTCAAAGTGATGGAAAGATTATGAACATTGGCTAATGTTTAGGGACTTAACAACTTTTAGGAATTTATGATTGCGAACAAATTTGCAATGCGAAAGCATGACTGTGTGTAATGAAATGGAATTGTACTATATGGACATGTGATGAAATTTAAATTGTATTTTGGTGTTTGGAATGATGTTTTAGTAAGCTTGCAATTATGAAGCAATGACTTAGGCAAGGGTTGAAGAGTTGATGAAATTTAAGATTAGGACATGTTTAGAATTAAGAATTTGAATCTTAAACCTCTCATTATCATGTAATCTTCTCAACACAATGTAAATGAATTTGCTTGGAACTTGAATGAGTGAAAAGATTTAGATAGTAATGTGTTTGAACTTGTCACTATGATGAAAGGCAATGTTATACAATTTGTAATTCCTTGATAGTTTGCAAGTTGCAGCATCTTTGTAATGACCTTGTGGTGTCTTGTAAACTAAGACAAAATTCAAAATTGAAGTTTTCCTCTTAACTTTGCACTTTGTTTAAATTCTCTATTCTTTGTTTCCCTTTTATATTTCAATTGAATGAATATGATGAAAGTACCAAAAGGGACTAAGAGAGACCTTCATCAAAGTTCCCATTGAAAATATCTTCAATTTGGAATGCAATATGGTGAACTCGAATGAACAATTCTAAGCCAATCTTCAATGGGTTAATACCTATTTTCACCCCTGACATATGGGGTGTATTTGAAAAATGTGGCTTATATTTTTGTTATATTTTTATTATTATTTTAATGACATGATTAGTTGTCATTTTTAATTAATTTTTAATTTTTAATTCCATATGGCATTTATATTAATATTTTATTAATTGAGTGTTAATTCAAAGTTAAAATTTTTTTGTCCTTCAGCAGGAATCGAACCATGGACATACTGTTTGCAGTGAAAACTTCTTACCACTAGACCAATGCATTTCCCTTGTTACATATATGCATCAATAAATATTCATATCATTAACATATTAATTACAATTATCAATAAATTTTCTTAACTAGTTGGTTTAAATAATTTTTAAAAAAATACTTTACATATTTTATCTTTTTACTGTAACTTTTTTTAAATTTTAAATTTTCAAAAATCACTTAAATTTAAAAAAATCACTTAAATTTAAAAAAATCACTTAAATTTTCAAAAATCACTTAAATTTAAATCACTTAAATTTAAAATCACTTAAATTTTCAAAAATCACTTAAATTTTCAAAAATCACTTAAATTTAAAAAAATCACTTAAATTTTCAAAAATCACTTAAATTTAAATCACTTAAATTTTCAAAAATCACTTAAATTTTCAAAACTAAGTGATTTTCAAAACTAAGTGATTTTTAAGTGATTTTTGAAAATTTAAGTGATTTTAAATTTAAGTGATTTTTGAAAAGTTAAGAGATTTTTTAAAATTTAAGTGATTTTTGAAAATTTAAGTGATTTTTTTAAATTTAACTTATTTTTTTAAATTTAAGTGATTTTTGAAAATTTAAGTGATTCTTGAAAATTTAAGTGATTTTAAATTTAAGTGATTTAAATTTAAGTGATTTTTGAAAATTTAAGTGATTTTTTTAAATTTAAGTGATTTTTGAAAATTTAAGTGATTTTTTTAAATTTAACTTATTTTTTAAAATTTAAGTGATTTTTTTAAATTTAAGTGATTTTTTTAAATTTAAGTGATTTTTGAAAATTTAAGTGATTTTTTTAAATTTAAGTGATTTTTGAAAATTTAAAATTTAAAAAAAGTTACAGTAAAAAGATAAAATATGTAAAACATTTTTTTTAAAATTATTTAAACCAACTAGTTAAGAAAATTTATTGATAATTGTAATTAATATGTTAATGATATGAATATTTGTTGATGCATATATGTAATAAAGAAAATGCATTGGTCTAGTGGTAAGAAGTTTCATTGCAAATAATATGTCCATGGTTCAATTCCTGCTGAAGGACAATATTTTTTTAACTTTGAATTAACACTCAATTAATAAAATATTAATATAAATGCCATATGGAATTAAAAATTAAAAATTAATTAAAAATGACAACTAATCAAGCCATGTCATTAAAATAATAATAAAAATATAACAAAAATATAAGTCACATCAGCCTTTTAGGTGATGTGATATCCTCAAGGTAAAAACTGAAACTTTTAAAATTTGTCAAGGTAACAATTGAAACTTTTTTTTTGGCAGGGGGATTTTTCAAATACACCCCATATGTCAGGGGTGAAAATAGGTATTAACCCATCTTCAATTAACAAAATCATTCAATTGGTATCGTTCGCTTTTGAGCTATAAGTATAACAATGAACCCACAAAATTATCCTTTGAGTCATGATTCAATATTTCACAATTCAATCCATAAACCTTTGATTTGGTAACAATGACTTCACAAAGTACCGTGTCTTGAAGAAATCTTAATTTCAACTCTCACGTCCAAGCTAACTTGCAAAACAAGCAATCAAACAATTGAGAACAATAATACCCTTGATCACAACGAATTCACAGCACCCTCCTTTTATCATGTTTTTTCTATGCATAAAATATCCAGTTAAAATGTTGACAAACTTGAGTATGATAGGATATAAACCCTAGATTCATAGCTCTAAAGAGGAAAACCATGTGACCTGCAGGTCACAATCTTAAGGAGAAAGAAATATCAATGACCATAGATCACAATCTTAATGCCTCTATTTAATGCTTGAAGAAGGAGTCGTCCTTTATTAGATACAGATGCCTTAACCACTGTAAAACCCTAATTCTTTAAGATCTCTGATCCCATGCCAAATTATTGATTAATGATGCATGATGTGTTAGATGACCTAATGGGAGTATGTACATGATGATTAAGAGACGCATAAGCCAGATGATTTGTTGAAAAGGTAGGACAAATTTGAGGTATTACAGTTGCCCCTATTTAATCGTCTTAAACATGAAAGTACGATTGGCGTGCCTTTCGGATGTTCAAGGTAAAATATAATTAATTACCAAATGCCAAAAAAAAATTCTGAAAGAAAGTGTGAGTGTTTATTTATTTTTTTGATATCTACTGGGGAAATAATTTTCTGTTTTTCTTGGTGAGAAAGATTTATGGGTGAATTTTAGAAGGTGGTTGCTCGTAATGGGGTACCGCTTCGAATACGAGGTTATCAAAAGGGACACTTGTTATAAAGATGAAAATTTGCAAGATGGGTACGGAAATTCGACGAATGAGATCTAAGGATGAACCACGATCCTACGGTGAGACCTACGGGTGATCTATAAGAGGAAAGCTAGACCTACGGACGACCTATAATCCTAAAGCGAGACCTACAGGAGATCTATTAGGGGATACCTACGGGTGATCTATTAGGGGAGACCTACGGGAAATCTATAAGGGGAGAGCTAGATCTACGAACGACCTATAAGGAAATCTAGATCTACGGGCGATCTACTAGAGGAGACCTACGCGTGATCTACCAAAATTACTAAGCCTATGGGTGACCTACAAGAAAAACTAGATCTACGGTCGATCTAAGATCTTAAGGTAAGACCTACGGGTGATCTACCAAAAATTACTAGGCCTACAGGAGACCTACAAGGAAATCTAGATCTACAGTCGATCTAAGATCCTAAGGTAAGACCTATGGGCGATCTACAAAAAACTAGGCCTGCGGGAGACCTACAAGGAAATATATATCTAATAAGATCCTAAGGTATGACCTATGGGTGATCTACCAAAAATTACTAGGCCTATGGGCGACCTACAAGGAAATCTAGATCTACGGTCAATCTAAGACCCTAAGGTAAGACCTACGGGAGATCTACCAAAATCTAGGCCTATGGGCGACCTACAATTCTGAGAAGGTGAGAGTATTTACCACCACACGATGATTGGAGATGCTAGAATGACCAAGTGCATTGCATTTATTGGGTTTTGAAGGGCAGATAGACACGTATGAGCGTTTGGAATACTGAAACAAATGAGTCTTTAGAGAAACTGACGAGTGTTTAGAGAAACTGACATAAATGAGTGTTTGGAGCACTGAAAAGGACATGTGTTTAGGAAACTGACAAAGACGGCTATTTGGAAGACTGACAAAGACGATTGTTGGAAGACTGACACAAACGAGTGTTAGAATTTGAATTATTTGTCAGACGGGAACCGACTACCAGGCGAGAATTATGTAAAGAATTGGTTTTCAGACGAGAACCGACTACCAGATCAGAACTGGGTTTAGAATGACAAGGTGTGTTGATTTTGTCGGGATTTGAAGGGCACAAGGTACTGGCAGCGTTAGCTGGGCATTATGAAGATGAAGGTCTTTAGTTGGGGTTCTAGGAGTGATGCCCTCTTGTGGGGATGTATTGTTGCCTTTGAATGATTTAGGTCTTTCGTGTAAGGTACCTGATATGGATCATGCTTCGTACGCATGTTTGAATTTCTTTTGACGCAAAGATCCATTCTGATGGATCGGCTACGCGCTTTTGAAAATGAAATGTTATGTTGTGATAGCTATATGAAATGCAAAGAAATAGACTTCATGGGGATAAGCAAAGGCTCGTTGGGAACTATTGCTCGTCGCTGGGGATGCCAACATATATCGATGCTGGAAACATGCGGTACCAAGTATCACTAGGGATATAGATAAGAATTCGCACTGGGGAGCTCATCATACCAAATATTATATGTGACTCCACTGAGTATTGAATTGTCAATGAAGCAAGTTTTCAGGTACACCGCTGAATTCTGAATCATATTGTCGAGGAAGAGATAGTCTAGCCCGACTTCCCTATATCCTGAACTGTTGAGAGGATGGTAGAACTGAATATGCCGAGGAATGGGTACTAAAATCCACGTGGATATCTTCGAATATATGTCCTAAGTTTACGCCACACTGGGGAATTACCTCTTGAATCACTTAGGGATAAAAATATGGGCATGGACACCTGTGAATGCCCCAGTTTAGCTCTACAAATGCTCCGGTTTACTCCACTGGGGATGCCCCGGTCCAGCTCTGTGAATGCCCCGGTTTAGCTTTTGGGGTCGTGCACTTGCATAAGCCAAGTCAAACGACGACTCTGGGCTTTCTGAATTCACTTGGGGAACTGGGTTTGAAATTGTCTGTAGCAGAAGAAGGTGATTTTTCAGTTGCTAGGTCAGGGTGACCGTTATCAGTTGCTACCTGCAAAGAAAAACGACACTTGGAATGCATACGACACTCCCCAGTGGTTATACATCAACATAAAGTCAAGTTTTATCTTAGGTGGGAAATTTTTATTCCCTATGTTTCTAATGCAATGTTTAATAACGAATAAAACACATTTCACATACAAAAACATTTTATGATAGTAAAGGACAGCTTTTTGATTAAAACAAACTTTATTGATTGGCCTATGAACATGAATTTGTACAAGGATGCAACTCCTATATGAGGTAGTTGTGAAAAATAAATGGAAAGTACAACAGGTACAAATGGAAATGAGAGGTGCTCGAATTTCCATTAAAACCGGTATTGCTACAGTTCCCATATCTTTAGTAGTCTCAATGCCTTGCCTCTGAAGAGTAGCAATTGGACCGATCGATTAACTGCCAAGGTGCTATAGATGTGCTTGTGTTATTCTTGAAGAGAATTCAGACTACAACCTCTCGCTTATGATCCCTAAATTTTGCTTGGGCCACCTTTCGGGTTTTCGATCCAACGAGATACCCATTTTTTCCTAAATCACCCTTCCGAGTTTTCGACTTAGCGGGTCATTATCTTTTTTTTTATCCCTAATTTTTTCCTGGACTTATTATGTCCACCGAGATGCCCGTTTTTCCTAAGTCTCCCTTTCGGGTTTTCGACTTAGCGTGTCTTTTTATGCGTAGTATTTTTTGACTGAGTCTGAATTGATTGGGAGTGGAACATCTTCCCCATCCATGTCTCTCAGGATTAGAGCACCTCCAGAAAAGGCTCTCTTCATGATATATGGTCCCTCATAATCGGGAGTCCATTTTCCCCTTGGATCGAAATGGCTTTGCACGATAACCTTTCTCAAGACCAAATCACTAGGATAAAACTTCTGAGGACGAATATTTTTGTCGAATGCTCTCTTCATCCTCTGTTAGCACAACTAGCCATGACAGATGGATGCCATGCATTTCTCGTCAATTAAGTTGAGCTTATCAAGTCTTGTCTGAACCCACTCTGCCTCATCCTGCTTGGTCTTCATTAGAACCTTCAATGAAGGAATGTCCACTTCGACGGGAAGCACTGCGTTCGTACCATAGACAAGAGAAAATGGAGTTGCTCCTGTTGAAGTATGCACAAATGTTCTGTAACCATGCAGAGCAAAAGGAAGCATTTCATGCCAATATTTGTATGTTTTGACCATCTTTTGGACGATCTTCTTTATGTTCTTATTAGCAACTTCAACTTTACCGTTCATCTTTGGTCGATACGGCGATGAATTGTGATGTTCAATTTTGAACTCTTCACACAACTCCTTTATCATGTTATTATTAATATTATAACCATTATCAATGATGATACTGTGAGGAACTCCGTAACGACATATGATTTCCTTCCTAATGAAGTTGGTAATGACCTATTTGGTTACATTCTTGTAAGAAGCTGCTTCCACCCATTTGGTGAAATAGTCAATAGCCACTAGAATGAACCTGTGACCATTTGAAGCACTCAGTTCAATCCTTCCAATCATGTCAATGCCCCATATTGCAAATGACCATGGTGAAGTCATAACATTCAAAGGACTTGGAGGAACATGAATTCTGTTTTCATACACTTGGCATTTGTGGCATAGTTTTGCATATACACAACAATCACTCTCTATCGTCGATCATAAATACCCTGCGCGTAGGATTTTCTTCGCCATAGAATGCCCGCTCGAATGAGTCTCGAAATAACCCTCATGGATTTCCTTTATGATCGACTCTACTTCGTGTCTATCCACGCATCTGAGTAAAACCGGGTCATAATTTCTCTTATATAGGACGTCTCCTGATAAAAGAAACTTGGGTGCTAACCTTCTAAGCATACACTTATCTCAAATTGTAGCATTTTCGGGATACTCTTGCTTCTCAAGGTACCTTTTGATGTCGTAATACCATGACATTTCGTCAGACACATCTTTGGTCGAGAGATAATGAGCAGGAAAGACATGTGATGGTTCTTTGTAATGGAGGATACGTATATTAGGCGCCTGATTCGGAAAGCTCACCGAGAACATTGATGCTAAATAAGCTAAAACATTGACCAACTAGTATTCGTCCCAAGGAATATGTTCAAAGGCGATTTCATCAAAAGCAGGTATTGGCTGCAAGATATAGTCTCTATAGGAAATCATACTGGGGTGCTTCATTTCCCAATCGCCTCATACTTGGTGTATGACCAAAGTGGAGTCTCCAAAGACTTCAAGGATTTTGATTTTAAGGTCGATGGTTGCTTCAAGGCCCATCACGCAGGCTTAGTATTGTGCCACATTATTCATACAATCGTAACATAACCGGGCCGTAAACGGTGTATGAGTATTACGTGGAGAATTCAGTATTTCCCCAATGCCATGACATACATTGTTAGAGGCACCATCGAAAGTAAGAGTCCATCGCTATTTTGGATCGACCCTATCATAATCATCAAGCTTCATAACATCTTCATCGGGAAATTCAAATTTCATCGATTGGTACTATTCCAATGGCTGATGAACGAGATGATCCACAAGAATGCTACCCTTGATATCCTTTTGTGTAACATACTGAAAGTCATATTCAGATAAAAGCATCTGCCATCGGGAAAGTCTGCCTGTGAGTGCTGGTTTTTCAAAGATATACTTTATTGGGTCCATCTTTGATATCAGAAACATTGTGTATGTCAGCATATACTGCCTCAAACATCGAGTTTCCCAAGCAAGCCCACAATAAGTTTTTCAAGCAAAGAATACCTGGATTCACAATCGGTTAACTTTTTACTCAAGTAATAAATGACGTGCTCTTTACGTCCTATTTCGTCATGTTGTCCAAGCACACAACCCATAGATCCTTCCAGCACCGTCAAGTACATGATGAGTGGCCTTCCAGGCACTAGAGGAATAAGGATCGGTGGCTCTTGGAGATATTTTTTGATCTTTTCAAAGGCTTCCTGGCAATTATTATCCCATTGGACATCCTGATTCTTGTGTAGCAATTTAAAGACGGGTTCACAAGTAGCTGTGAGATGAGAGATGAACCTAGCTATGTAGTTAAATCTCCCAAGGAACCCTCTTACTTCTTTTTAATTTTTCGGTGCTAACATATTCTGTATTTCTTTTACTTTGTCAGGATCTACTTCAATTCCTTGCTGACTTACGATGAAACCAAGTAGTTTTCCAGATCTCACCCCGAAGGTACACTTGCTCGGATTAAGCCTTAGCCTAAACTTTTGTAGACGCGCGAACAACTTTTGTAGATGGGCTAAATGTTCCTCCTCAGTTTGTGATTTTTCAATCATATCATCAACATATACCTCAATCTCCTTATGAATCATATCATGAAAGAGCATGACCATAACACGTTGATATGTTGCACCAGTATTTTTAAGACCAAAAGGAATGACCTTGTAACAGTAAGTACCCGATGGAGTAGTGAATGTCGTCTTTGTCATGTCTTCCGGGGCCATCTTTATCTGATTGTACCCTGAAAAACCATCTATGAAGGAGAAAACTGAGGACTGAGCCGTATTATCAACCAATACATCAATGTGAGGTAACGGGAAGTCATCTTTTGGGCTTGCTTTATTTAGATCCGATAATCCACACACATGCGCACCTTCCCATCTTTCTTGGGAACGGGTACGATGCTAGCAATCCAATCAGAGTATTCACATACTAACAAGAAGCCCGCATTTAACTGCTTCTTAAGCTCTTCTTTGATCTTGAGAGACATATTTGGACGAGTTTTGTGTGACTTTTTCTTTACCGGAGGACATTCTTGAAGATGTGAAAAACACAAGAAGGGGGGGTTGAATTGTAAAACTTAGATTAAATAATAAACATCTTTAAGACACAGTATTTTTATCCTGGTTCGTTTGATCTCAAACTACTCCAGTCCACCCGTCAAGGTGATTTCGCCTCTCTCCAACGAGGTCTTAATCCACTATTTTCAAAGGATTACAACAGCTACTTTAACAACTGTTAAAGTCTTCTTGAGTACAACCACATACCATTTTATCTCAAGGAAATCTTTTACAAATAATTGAACAAGAATGTGTTAACGTTTTCTAGCAAAACAATATATCACAACTGTGATAATTACACAACTTAAGCTTAGAGTAAACTGAATTTGCTAAAGCGTTTGAATAAGCATGGTTTTGATAGCTTGGCAAGTTATGTGAGTGCATGCGTGTGTCTTTTCTCAAGCAGACTTGTTTATATAGGCAAGGCAAGGGTACGTTGTCCATAAAGTTAGTTTAATGACAATAACGCACTTTCCTTTTAAAGAAGATCTTGTCTGAAGAGAGCCGTTAGCATTAAATTTTGTCTTGAATAATTAATAACGCTTCAGAGTCTTCTTTGCTTTAACTTATGATAACGCTTCAGAGTGTTGATGACTTGGTAAAGATCTTTGATCAGAGTCAGAGTGTATTTGTTTATGCGCAGATTCTGGTCATCAAGCTTCAGCGTATAATCTGGTAGCTTCAGCGTGTAGCACATGTTACTGATCTTCTGATGCTGATTCCATCAGAACTTCTGTATATACAAAATATAATTTTAAGAAGAATATTTGTTTTATATATATATATATATATATATATATATATATATATATATATATATATATATATATATATATATATATATATATATATATATATATATATATATATATATATATATATATATATATATATCTTTGAATTTATTTATTCTTTGTATTTTGTTATCATCAAAACTCTAATCAAGGGTTGTAGAATCAAACTATGTTCTAACAATCTCCCCCTTTTTGATGATGACAAAAATCAGATTTTCCAATTAAAAATAAAGAATAAAAAGTATAGAATTAAGAAGAAAACTCCCCCTGAGTTGATTACTTCCCTTTAATTCCATGAGTCTTTGAGCATCAGAACCTTACTGTATCTTTCATCAGAGTTTTGTACCTGTTCAAGCTTTTCAGAAGAGAGAAATTTAAATAGATCAGAATGTTTGACACTTATGTCTCAGTAATCCGTTATTGAAAAATATCATTCTTTCTCCCCCTTTTTGTCAGGTATCAAAAATAACATATAATCAGAGCCAAAAAGTGTTTATATGAAAACCAGAAGCAACATTAAGTTCAGAATAGCAGCAATGTACGAATATTACAGATAAACATGTTTTAAAAACGAGGAAGTTCTACGAGGGAGGAGGAAGACGTGTGAACAAAGCTTCCAACATGCTCTTGATCTGGATGTTGGTTTCATGTTTCTTGGTTAACATGCTCGTGATTTCATCAATTTTGTTGTCCTGTTTATCCATTCTTTCCTTCATCAACATATTACATCTTTTCAGGTCTTCTAGAGTCTGCCTTTCATAGGAGGAAGCTTGAGGATCTTCAGAAACTGGATGCTTCTCAGAGAATTCTGCAATATCCTATTTTGACCCAGTTCTTCAGCAGGAATCATTTGCTCTGGAGTATCAGTTAGATTGAGATCTTCTAACTCTGGTTGAACTTTGTATGCTGGACGATGTTCAGACCAGGGAGCATTGTCCAGAGGGAGAACTTCTTCCTTGAGCAGCTGGCTCAGAACTTTATCTTCAAATACTTTCAGTAGATTACTGAAGTTCTGTTGAAATGGTCCGTAGCTCTGTTCTTGCATCTTATGAGTTTCAGAACATACCCATCTTCTGAACCTTGTCCAAAGGTAGTCTGATGCAGCAGGATCAATCAGCTCAAGACTAGCTTGCTTCAGAGAAGTGATCCACTTCTGTACTTCTGTTTCAAACATCAATAAGCTTGTACCAACATATGGAGAGGGTTCAGATGGTTTTGGTTTTTGGATAGCTGTTTTATGGGTTATGGCAGCAAGACGTTCAAAGACCGTTAAATCAATGACAGTCTTGATGTTGTCATCTGGATTGTTCTTTAGTGAGGGAGTGAGAGAGTCTGGAATTATTATTGGACTGGTTGGGGAGTTTGGTGGAGTTGATTCTAGTGAAGAGGGAATTTGGGGAATGTCCAGAATGGTTAGGGGCATACGGATTGCCAGAGGTTCAGTGATTCCAGGAATGGGAATGGTATCAGAATCAACAGTTTGGTTCGATTGATCGTTATGAGGTTCTGGTTCACAGGATTCAGAAGGTTGAGCCTCAGAAGTTTGAACTTCTGGTTAGAATAGTTCAGGTTGTGGAGAAGGTGGATGAATTTCTGGTTGAGGAGATGAAGGTAGTGGTATTTCTAGTTGCGGAGAGAGGGAAATTTCTGGTTGTGGTGCTTCTGTGGTGGTTTCAGGGTTTGGATTTTCTGGCATGGGAGCAGAAGTATGTTGGTCAAAGGTTTCTATATCTGATAGAACTTTTGCAAGTTCTTGTTGGGTTGCTTCAATATTTGGATTTGGAGGTTGGGAGCGAGATCTTCTAAGAGTTAAGGTTTCTGAGGGGTCGAATTCAATGTCAAAGTCATCAAATGTTTGTGGTGTGGGGTTTTCTGATTGAGTGGGAATTGGTATAGATGTTGATACAGAAATTGAGTTTAAAACAGTTACAGAAGAAGGATTACCTCTCTTTTTAGGAGTCCGCTGGGATGATCCTTCTGCTACAACTTTACTTTTCTTGGTTTTCTTCAGCACAACTTCTGGAGCCTTCTGCTGCAGATCTTGAATGCTCAAATATGGTGCTGTACCATCCGCCTTGCATGCATCCAGATATCTGACTATTATATTAGGTTTAGAATCAATCTCTGAGAACAATGGAAAGTTATCCAGAGGGATTCTTCTGCTGGAGATTGTTGCAAAAGAAGTGACACTGGGTTCCTTCTTGATGTTCTCAATTAACTTCATCTTTTTCAGATTCTTTGCATTCAGCTGTTTGCCAACAGTAGCTTATAAAGAGCTGATTTCCTGAGCTTCTGTTAGATGATCAATCAACTTATTCTCTGTTAGAATATCTGATATAAGCCTTCCTAGGGGTATCCAGTCCCTTTTTGTGCGCTCCTCTTCTCTGGTTTCCTTAACACTAGTCCTTAGATGGTAAAACAACAGATGAGCCAGATTCACCTTAACCTTCTGGGAGATGAAGTAGATCAGAAATTGCTGATCAATATTGATGTAGTCAGGAGAGCTGGTAGGCTTCCTGTGGTTTATACATCCCAGAATAATCTTGGCCCATATTCTGTGATGGTCTTTTAGATCCCTTATCTTGCTGGAGGGAAGACCCAGAGTGAAGATTTCTCTAGCAATTAGGGCGACATCAGCACATCTTTCAGCCATGTCAATGCATCGCACACCACCACCATTGTAGCCTATTAATCTTGCAATGAGGTCCTCAGTTATAACTATCTTCTTCCCCATTATGTATGAAGTAACTTGATGGTTGGAAGATGAAGCATGAATCCAAAATTCCTTCACAAGGATTGGGAATGTTGGACCCACCAGTCGGTCAAAATATATGTCCCAACCTTGAGCCTTTACTTCTTCAGAGAGATTAAACCCGTTCTCTTGAAGACTGTTGAAATCCACAATCAATTCAGAAAGAACTTCTAGATTTTTGATGGGTGTGAGAAGAGTTCTGTAGGGTTCTTCATATTGATCGGAGGAATCTAATTTTTGAGTACTGGAGGTAGGGTTGCTTGAGGAAGCCATGTTCACACGAAGGTTTTGTGAAGAAATTGAAAGGGTTTTGAGAAAGGATGCAAACTGAAAACAATAAGTTTGTAGAGAAAATGAAAGTGAAAGTAAAAGAGTGTAAATAGTGAGAAATGTGTTTAAATAGATTTCTAAAAATTTTTGAAAACATAAACGTCAAGAGAGAGAAATAAATTATAATGATTATGAGCATTTAATGATAGCTGATTTTGGGGGATTCAGAAAGATATTGGAACGGTTACCCATGACATGTGTCCCATTGCATCCAATCAGCGCTTTTGACCTCTCAGAAACGTGGACGCGTGTTCAGCCTCAGAAAGTAGCTGATGACTGGATTACACTTGTTTGCTTGAGTGAACTTCACATTTCTATCCTTGAAATGAAGCGCGCAGGTCTTCATGGATAGATTCTGATATAACTTGTACTTCTAAAGATCTGAAGAAAGATTGACCAGTAGTTCACGGAAAAATAAACAAAGTTCTGAAGGTTAAGATATGGAATCAAAACAGTTTTATTCTGGGCAGAGCTTCATGCTGAGATGTTTCAGAATGAAGTTGAACCTATCTTCAGAAAGAGGTTTTGTAAAGATATCAGCCCATTGATGGTCTGTGTTAATAAATTTTAAATTTAGAATCCCTTTATGAATATAGTCCCTAATAAAATGATGTTTTATTTCTATATGCTTAGCCCTAGAATGCAAAATAGGATTTTTACTAAGACAAATAGCAGAAGTATTGTCACAGAGGATATGGATGTTACTCTCAAATATCTTGAAGTCCTCAAGTTGACTTTTCATCCAGAGCATTTGTGTGCTGCATCGAGCTGCTGCTATGTATTCAGCTTCTGCTGTTGATAGAGCTATTGTGGATTGTCTTTTGCTGGACCATGAGATCAGATTTTCTCCCAGAAACTGGCAGCTTCCAGAAGTGCTTTTACGTTCTACTCTGTCTCCAGCGAAATCAGCATCACAGTATCCTATCAAGCTGTAATCACTTGATTTTCTATAAAACAAACCCAGATTAGTAGTACCTTTCAGATACTTGAAAATTTGCTTAACTGCTGTTAAGTGAGATTCTCTAGGATCTGATTGGAATCTAGCACAAATGCAAACACTGAATAGAATGTCAGGCCTTGAAGCCGTCAGATAGAGAAGAGAACCAATCATACCTCTGTAGACCTTCTGTTCTACCTTTTTACTTACCTCTTCTCTTTCCAGAATGCACGTGGGATGCATTGGAATCTTTGATGGCTTACATTCTGAGAGATCAAATTTCTTCAGAAGTTCTCTAACATATTTGCTCTGATGAATGTAAGTTCCTTATGGGGTTTGATTAATCTGAATGCCCAGAAAGAATTTTAGTTCCCCCATTAGGCTCATCTCAAATTCTGCCTGCATACATTTAGCAAACTTTCTATCCAGAGAGGGTTTAGTGGATCCAAATATGATGTCATCAACATAAATCTGACATACTAAAATGTCATTCTTAACTGTCTTACAGAACAAGGTTGTGTCCCCTTTCCCTCTGGTGAATTCCTTTTCTAGCAGGAAGTTACTTAGTCTTTCATACCAAGCTCTCGGAGCTTGTTTCAGACCATAGAGTGACTTCTTTAGTTTGAAAACATATTCTGGATTTTTGGAACTTTCAAAACCAGGGGGTTGGTGCACATATACCTCTTCTTCTATATAGCCATTTAAGAACGCACTCTTAACATCCATCTGATATAGAGTGATGCCTTTATTAACAGCAAATGAAATTAAGAGTCTGATAGATTCTAACCTGGCGACTGGAGCAAAGGTTTCTGTATAGTCTACCCCCTCTTGCTGATTATAAACTTGTGCTACCAGTCGTGCTTTGTTTCTGATGACTTCACCTTGTTCGTTCAGTTTGTTTCTGAACACCCATTTTGTACCAATGATGTTGAATCCTTTTGGTTTGGGAACTAGATCCAATACGTCATTTCTTGTGAATTGATTTAGCTCCTCTTGCATTGCTAGAATCCAGTCATTGTCTAGAAGCGCTTCATCAAATGTTGTTGGTTCAATTAGAGAAACCAGTCCCATGAGGGATTCTTCAGAGTTTCTGAAACTAGATCTTGTTCTGATTGGATCTTCCTTCCTTCCTAAGATTGTTTCTTCTGGGTGATCCATGCTGCTTCTAGATGGTCTTATCTGGAGTTGATCAACAGAAGGTGCTGAATTTCTTGCAGTTACTCTTTGTGATGTTGAGGGAGTGTCTCTGTTGAGAGCTTCTGATGACTTGTCTTCAGTACCTGTGAGTTCAACTTCCATACCTGCAAGGAATTCATTCTGCTTTGACTTTTGAGAGTCAAGCTTATCATCAAAACGAACACTGATTGACTCCTCCACAATCTGTGTTTCTGTATTGTATACTCTGTACCCTCTTGAGCGTTCAGAATAACCTAACATAATACACTTTTGTGCTTTAGAGTCAAACTTGTTCAAATAATTTTTTGTATTCAGGATAAAACATGTACATCCAAATGGGTGAAAATAGGAAATGTTGGGCTTTCTGTTCTTCCACAATTCATATGGAGTCTTTTCCATAATAGGTCTTATGGAGATTCTATTCTGAATGTAACACGCTGTGTTTATTGCCTCTGCCCAGAAGATCTTAGCAACGTTAGTCTCGTTGATCATGGTTCTGGCCATTTCTTGCAATGTTCTGTTCTTTCGTTCTACAACTCCATTTTGCTGGGGAGTTCTAGGACAAGAGAAATCATGCAGAATGCCTTTATCATTAAAGAATAACTCAAAATCTTTGTTTTCAAATTCTCCACCATGATCACTTCTGACTTTGACGATTCTAAGATCCTTTTCATTCTGGACTTGGTTGCAGAAGGTAAAAAACATAGAGTGTGACTCGTCCTTGTGCCTTAATAACTTTACCCATGTCCATCTGCTATAGTCATCTACGATTACTAACCCATACTTCTTTCCACTGACTGAAGCAGTTTTAACTGGTCCAAATAAGTCAATGTGTAGAAGTTCTAATGGCTTGAAGGTGGAAACAACGTTTTTGGATTTGAAAGCTGGTTTTGCAAACTTGCCTTTCTGACATGCTTCACACAGAGCATCTGAATTGAACTTCAGGTTAGGAAGTCCTCTGACCAGATTGAGTTTGTTAATCTGAGATATTCTTCTCATACTAACATGTCCCAATCTTCTGTGTCAGACCCATTGCTCGTTGTTAATAGATAGTAGACATTTTACATTCTGACTTTTTAGTTCAGAAAGTTTTATTTTATAAATGTTGTTTTTCCTCTTTCCATTAAATAGCATAGTCCCATCTTTCTGACTAACAGCTTTGCATGAATTTTGATTGAAGATTATATCATAACCGTTATCACTTAATTGACTTATGGATAACAGGTTATGCATTAATCCATTAACTAATAAAACATTACTTATAGAGGGAAGATTTCCATTACCTACTGTTCCAGAGCCAATGATCTTTCCTCTCTGATTGCCTCCAAATCCTACGTGGCCTCCAGGCTTAAGTTCCAGGCTTTGGAACATACGCCTTCTTCCCTTCATGTGTCGTGAGCAGCCATAGTCCAGGTACCATGATTGGTGTTTTTGCTTTGCTGCTAAAGATATCTGCCACATGTATTATTTTATCCTTAGGTACCCACATTTTCTTGGGTCTTGATTTGTTAGTTTTACCAAAACTCTGGTTGAATTTTGGTTTGACAGAGTAATCACTACTTGTATATTTTACGTCATGTGTGTGCCCATATATAAAGTGTGAATCAAGTGGAGTACGTTTTATAACTAAATCCATGGCATTTTTTGGTGTAGGTACCTTGCCTTGATATGCTATCCCTTTTCTGCCATTTCTGCTAACTCCATAGATCATTGAATCCATTTTGCTTCTGTCTATGTTTTTAGCTATAAATTTCTGAAAGCTGTGATCATACTCCTTGATGATCTCATCAGCATTGCTGGGAGTTTCAGGGATTGTTTCCTTCTGAGAGTTTTGTAATTGGTTTTCTAATTTTGAAATTTTATCTTTTAACTCAGAATTCTCCAATTTGAGACTCTCAGAGTTATCAGAGTCAGAAGCAAGATTCCTTTTCAGGTTTCTGAATTTGACTCTGATCTGCTGATATCTTTCCAGAATTTCATTAAGGCTTTTAGCTAGTTCAGCCTTAGTAAAGTTTATAGTAAAGTCAGGGAATACCTCTTCTGTATCTGATTCAGAGTCTGACTCAGAAGCTTCACTGTCTTCTGTTATGTTTGCCATGAGAGCTATGTTTGCTTTTTCATCATCTGATTCTGAGTCAGCTTCATATGTGTCAGAATCATCCCATGTAGCCATGAGACTTTTCTTCTTTTCCTTTCCAAACTTCTTTTTGGGCTTCTCCTTCTGAAGCTTTGGGCAATCACTTTTGTAGTGCCCTTGCTCGTTACATTCATAGCAGATGATGTCTTTGTTGTTTGGCTTTCTGTTTTCTGAAGAACCTTCAGATCTTCTGTGTCCAGAGGAGGATTCTGACCTTCTATATCTGGAGGAAGAATCATTCTGATTTTCCGATCTTCTGGGATTCCTGAACTTCCTTTGCCTCTGCTTCTACAATTGGTTCACCCTTCTGGAGAGGAGAGACAGTTCATCTTCTTCTGATGAGGACCCATCAGAGTTTTCTTCCACAGCCTGCAAAACTTTGGAGTCAGATTTTCTCTTAGATTTTAAAGCTAATGGCTTACCTTGCTTTTGAGGTTCATCTGCTTCTAGCTCTATCTCGTGACTTCTGAGGGAGCTGATAAGTTCCTCCAGAGAGATTTTGTTGAGATCCTTGGTTAGCTTAAGCGCTTTGACCATTGGCCTCCATTGCTTTGGCAAGCTTCTGATGATCTTCTTAACGTGATCAGCAGTGGAATACCCTTTGTCAAGAACTTTTAGACCAGCAACAAGAATTTGAAATCTTGAAAACATAGTTTCTATTGATTCACTCTATTCCATCTTGAATGCCTCATACTTCTGAATGAGTGCAAGGGCTTTGGTTTCTTTGACTTGAATGTTGCCTTCATGCATCATTCTCAGAGAGTCAAACATATTCTTTGCAGTGTCTCTGTTTGATATCTTCTCATATTCTGAATAAGAGATGGCGCTGAGAAGAATTGTTCTGGCCTTGTGATGATTTCTGAACTCACGCTTTTGCTGATCAGACATCATTTTCCTGTCAATCTTCTGACCACGTCCATCCACTGGGTGCGTGTATCCGTCAGTCACCATGTCCCACAGATCAGCATCATGGGCCAGAAAGAAACTCTCAATTCTGTCTTTCCAGTAGTCAAAGTTCTCTCCATCAAAGACTGAAGGTTTGCCACTGAATCTGTCTCTTTCTTTATTGTTGTCATTGCTGATGTTTTGACTTGGTCCTGCCATTGTGTTTTTCTGATGCTAGATCTTGTACTGACACGGTTAAGTGTTATAAGCTCAGAACCAGGCGCTCTGATACCAATTGAAGATGTTAAAAACACAAGAAGAGGGGGTTGAATTGTAAAACTTATATTAAATAATAAACATCTTTAAGACACAATATTTTTATCCTGGTTCGTTTGATCTCAAACTACTCCAGTCCACCCGTCAAGGTGATTTCGCCTCTCTCCAACGAGGTCTTAATCCACTATTTTCAAAGGATTACAACAGCTACTTTAACAACTGTTAAAGTCTTCTTGAGTACAACCACAAACCGGTTTATCTCAAGGAAATCTTTTACAAATAATTGAACAAGAATGTGTTAACGTTTTCTAGCAAAACAATATATCACAACTATGATAATTACACAACTTAAGCTTAGAGTAAACTGAATTTGCTAAAGCGTTTGAATAAGCGTGGTTTTGAATGCTTGGCAAATTATATGAGTGCATGCGTGTGTCTTTTCTCAAGCAGACTTGTTTATATAGGCAAGGCAAGGGTGCGTTGTCCATAAAGTCAGTTTAATGACAATAACGCACTTTCCTTTTAAAGAAGATCTTGTCTGAAGAGAGTCGTTAGCATTAAATTCTGTCTTGAATAATTAATAACACTTCAGAGTCTTCTTTGCTTTAACTTATGATAATGCTTCAGAGTGTTGATAACTTGGTAAAGATCTTTGATCAGAGTCAATGTGTATTTGTTTATGCGCAGATTCTGGTCATCAAGCTTCAGCGTATAATCTAGTAGCTTCAGCATGTAGCACATGTTACTGATCTTCTGATGCTGATTCCATCAGAACTTCTGTATATACAAAACATAGTTTTAAGAAACATATTTGTTTTATATATATATATCTTTGAATTTATTTATTCTTTGTATTTTGTTATCATCAAAACTCTAATCAAGGGTTGTAGAATCAAACTATGTTCTAACAATTCTAACTTGAGTGGCAAATGATGCATAACTATATCAGTATCCAAACCAGGCATGTCTTCATACGACCGGGCGAAGATGTACAAGTACTCTCTGAGAAGTTCAATCAACCCCTTCTTTACATCATTTTGCAAAGTGGCCCCTATCTTGACCTCTATTTTCACCGTGTCAGTACTGAGGTTGATGATCTCAATGGCTTCTTGATGAGGCAGGATCATTTTCTCTTCTTGTCTCAACAGTCTTTCCAATTCCTCTAGAATTTCACAATCTTCCCCACTATCTTCATCGGCTTGGTCATTCAGATTTCCAATGATATTGGTGCAAGGAACTATAACATCATCTTTTATAAAGGAATTCGAGGCAGACCTGCATGATTGATGAATCATACCTTATTTTAGAATATGAGTTCAAATTGGAAAATGGTTAAAGAGATAAAAGGAAAAGCATTGCCATTTTTATTTTAAGAAAATAAAAGAAAAGACAGAGAGCAAAAAATGGTATGCATAAAATGCGATTTTTATTCAATTTTAAACAAACATAGAAACATGAGGGGGCCCTTTTCACAAGCTGTTAACATGCCTCGGAAAAAGCATGTGACTTATTCAAAACAAGAATATTACATGTCAAAGAAAACCACTTTAGGAATATCAGTAGCAGTTTTATTATCAAGTTCTTGATCAGGCATAATCTGGTAAACATACTGAGATATATCTGCACCGTCTTCATCATCATCGTCCACTGCATGGATTTACCCTTGAACACTTGGACCAACAGTAACAAACACTTCTAAAAGCGGGGGTGTGATACAGTGGGAGAATTGACTTGGGTGTTTTGGGTTTTATCTCAAATGTTGCGGTTAGCAAGAGTCGCCACCAACTTTTCTTTTATCCAAAAGGAAAGGTGGAAATGAACAGGAAAGACCTTTGAGATTATTTCTTGAGTTTGGGGGGTAGATTATGAAAAGGGAAGATGTTAGCACCATTTTCATCCATAGTTATCTATGGGCTCTTAGTTCCTTGCTAGATCACTTGCTTTTGTTTGAAAATGTGTTTTGTTTGAAAATGTATATTGTGGTGGTTTTGAAAGTATTTTGAAAAGGCGCCTTCGTTTAGGCAAACTTTTTAATAGTTCTTGTTCGTAAGAACGTATACAAAGTGTTGGACTTTTGAAAATGTTTCAAGTTTTGAAAGTTTGTTTTTCGAAAGTGTTTGGTGTTTGTTTTGAAAATAAGCAAGGGTGTTTGTTTTGAAAGTGAGCAAGCAACTAGGAATAATCTACCTACTCAAAAGGATTTTGTTCATTTCTTCCTTTCATTTGATATTTCTATCTCACCATTGATTTGTTAAGAAGCCTTATCTTTGGATGTAAAGGGACGGGCGTGGGTCATCGTATAGTCATGATAGAAATGTTGTAAGATGTCTTAACATTTCTCTTTGAGGGACTAAGATCATTTTGAAAGGCAACATTTGTAGCGTCATCGAGGGACTATGATCTTGTATTTTGATTTGTTTTTTCTAAGACATCCCACATGCATAACATGACCATTTTTATAAGGCAACAAAGTGGAATTACCCTAAGGGTGTAAGTGTGCAAGTGTGTTTGATTTACATGCATTGTTTATCTTGAATTAGGGTTTACTAATTGTTGATTTTAGTCTTGCCATACAAACCCTAATTACTAGCATTTATATGAAAGCGATAAATTGTGGAAAATAAAATTACTACACTATTACATCATTAGAAGAGGGGGTATACAAATTTACAAATGGGGATTGCAATAAAATTAAACCTAATTATCTACTACAACCATATTGAATAATGTACAAGAATTGAAAATATAATGTACAAGAATGTAAATGGAAAAAGAAATGATTATTGTTTGGTTTTTGTGAAAGGGTTTAGTTTTGACCTAATTAAGAAAATCATTAATTAAAAATAAATAAAACTAAAATTAAACTAATTAAGAAAAGAAATTAAGTTAGAAAGCATTTTTAGGGTTTTTTTGTAAAAGGTTTTAAGTTAATAAAAATAATATAAAAATTAATTAATTAAAAGAAACTTAAATTCTAAATTAATTTTAAATAATAAAAAAAAGTAAATAATGAAACCAAAATCTAATTATTAATTTATTAAGAAAAGAATTAAATTTGTTAAGAAATTTTTTTTGTTCTTTTGTTTTTATAAAGAAAATAAAAAAGTAAGTGTGAAAATAATAAATAAAAATATTTTTGGATTTTTTATTAATAAAAAAAAAATAATAATAATAGTATTAAAATAGTAATAAAGAAAACTGAAATAAAATAAAATAAGAAAAGGAAAATAAATTAAATTAAAATAAAAAATGTTTGGGCCAGGTGTGTGAAAGTGAAGGCAGGGGGGTTAGGAGTCAACAAAAATGATAAGGCCCACCATTCGAGGCCCAACACGCTTGTTTGTGACAAAATAATAAGGAAAATATTGGAAAAATCAAAAAGTGGAAGCGTTGAGGCTTGAACCCACGCCCTAGACATGAAACACGCGCTGCCTTGCCACTGGGGTGACTGTACATCCGTTAACATAAGTGAAACAATAAATACATAACACAAGTCAAGTCCTGAAAATGACTTCATCTTCAACCTCCAGCCATGGTTCATGTAACTTGCTCATTTCTCAATGAAAATGAAAGATGCAAACATGAAAGTTGCTTCATTTTTCCATACGAATCCAACCATATAAATATCATAAGCTATAAATAAAAAAAGAATGAGAATTTCTAAAAGTACCAAATTCTGACCTAACTTTTTTCAGAGATTCAAACCTAAAATTAACTAAGCTCAATCAATATAAATGAAATCTATGGGCATGTACAATTTCAAGGCAATGATGTCTACATTTTATCTTCACAAATGCAAGCTTAACAATGCCTAAATGAAAAGATAGAAGTTCAGAAAAGATACCTCAAAACTGGAAATCGTGAAATGCAAATGAGCTTGATTTAAGGTGCTGCATTGATCAGGTTAGCTTCCTCAAGTTCCCGGGAAGCTAATGCAATAAATAGCTTGAGCAATGGATGGTCGGACTGGCCTGGAGAAGTCAACTTGCAGTGCTCCGTTTTTGGTTATGGAGGATGATGGAGATGGAGTTACAGTTATGAAACAGGGATAAGGATGGACTATGTTTGATGTATATGAGCTTTGTGATTGGTTAGGAAGGAAAACGCACGAGGGAATTGTGAGTTACAAGTTCAAAGTCAGAATATGCACATAAATGGAGTTTTGATGCAAGTTTTGGTTTGAGGGAGTTTGGGAGAGTTTCTGGGTGGTTAAGCTTATGTCTTAGCTCATAAATATGGCCTCTATTTATAAGCAACAAGTTTTGTGGCTTGTAATTGATAAGAATTCAAATTTACATGTTTAAGCTCAACATGTGATTTTCTTGAAAAATCAAGTTTCAATGCCTTTGTAATTGCTATGGTTGAGTGGTTATACTTTAAAAAAGTTTTCTTATTACTTTGTAGATGGAGTGTGATCATAGGGAACAAGTGAGAGGCTCAAGAATTGACTTTGTGCATAAATCTTGCTTTTCAAGAATGGCAATGTTAGCTTTCTTCCCAAAATGGAAAATGGACTTGGACAATGCTTAAACCACTTGGATTATAGATCAAACGTTTGTGTAATCCATTAATTATGGATAGATACACAAGTTAGAAGACCTACAAATCAAGATTATGCAGCCTAACATTGAGATTGGATTATGTGTTCATCAAGAAATGGCTTGTAATACAAGAATGAAACCCTAACTTCATGGCTTCGATTCTCTTAACTCAAGTATGATCCCTATGAGTTCTTGGAAATTTTGGAAAGCTTGTAACATCCTCAAAAACATCTATGTTTGACATTTTTTTAAAATTAAATTTGGAACTAGGTGAAAAGTTGCCATGAAGTTAGGTCCAAATCCTGCCTAAACTAGGACAAAATTTCACTAAGTTTTCAAGTTTCATAAGCACGTCTTCACAAAATCATAACTTGAAATCCAAGCATTTATAGAAAAGGTTCTATTCTACAATGTTTTATATATTATTGAGATCTACAACTTTCATGTTGGAAGTTTCCTTTGAATCATCCTGCATCATGGTGTAAATTTGGCATAAAGTTATGAAAAAAACATGAATTTTCAACACTTAGAAAAATTCTAAGTCTTGGAAATTTTGACTTTTCAAAATGAAATCTTGACTTTTTAATTTCTTGATGAACAATTTTCATATTTTGACATGTCTTGATGAATTGTAATCTTTGAAACTTGATTTTGATCAAAAAGTCAAAGTTTGACTTTTTAGTGTACATTTGACTTTTCATCAGTTGACTGAAATTTAACTATCAATCAATTGAACTTCAGAAATGTTTTGGGCCATGCCATTAGGTCAAAATGATGCATTTTAATCCTTGAACCAATAAGTCATTTGCTAAGTCAAAAATCATAAATTGCACCTTCTCAATCAAAACCCTAATTTTGACCATTTTGCCCTTTTGATGATCTGATCAAATGTTGTGAGGAATTGTGATCTAAACTTGTTCAAATGACATAAATGAGTTCATAATGTTGATATGGATAAAAAATTATAAAGTTTGACTGTAAATTGACCATAATTGACTTTTTCCCCAATTCAGTTGATTTTAGGTCATCTGATCAATTGACTGAGCAAAAATGTGATCCAAGACTTGAAACTTGACATAAGCAATATTAAGGGTCCAAAATGATCCATGAAAGTCCTATGGGGCATTAAAAGTCCAATTGTCCTTGTGCAAATTCAAACCCTAATTTTCAGTCATCAGTGCTAGAGGAGGTGTCTTATGTTGATCAAACCTTGTGCAGTCTTGAATCAATGGAGATGTTGTGAGAGATTACTTGAGAAATGAGAGGGAAAATTTTAGGGTACAACAGATTCCCTGTTCAATCTTCTTAAACCTGAAGAGTTAGATTGGCGGATCCGTCATTCGTGACTTGAAGGTGGAAGATGATTGAACACTAGAGTACCTAGAAATTTGCACTCGAAGATGTATTGGGAATGGGATTATAGATGCCGTGATGGTAAATACTGGAAGAAGTATCATCATAAATCTTTGGTTGATATATACTAAAACTTGATATTTTATCTGTGGAAAGAGGGTTAGTTAAATGCAGATGTATGCATGATGTTCACAAGATGAATGAAATTGTGCTAAATGTATTTTGTATGTATGAATGTGGGATGCATGTTCATCCGGGAAAATAAATCCCTGACTACTACTAAGGAATTCTGGGAAGCTGAATCCCAGATTTCTGTTGGGGATAAAGAATATACATATCTTCAAACTTTGTTGACAGAATGCTTCTGCTAGGGAATATCTCTTGAATGTTAGCTGTTATCTGGTCAGGTATAGGATTTACAACTTACTGAGGATGAGGAAGTCAACTGCTATCTGGTCGGATTCCAGACTTCACGGTAACTTACTAGGGAAGAATAAATTAACTATTATCTGGTCAGATTCCAGGCTTCGCAGAAAATTTCTTGAAATTGAACTGTTATCTGGTCGGATCCAGGCTTCGCAGATTTCTTAAAGTGGTAACTACTATCTGGTCGAGTCCAGGCTTCATAGTTTTTTAAAAGTTATACTATTATCTGGTCGGGTTCAGGCTTCATAGTGTCTTTCTGGGGATTGTAGCTAGTTGTTATCTGGTCGGGCTCCAGGCTTCATAATAACTTTCTTGAATAGACGAAGTTGAACTGATATCTGGTCGAATCCAAGCTTTACAGATTTTGAGGTGGATGAAGTTAATTGCTATCTGGTCGGGTCCAGGCTTCACAATAAACTTGTCTGAAGAGATAGAGCTGAACTGATATTTGGTCGGGTCCAGGCTTCAAAGTAACTTGTTGGGGTAGAGGAAAACTCTACCGGGTAAAAGAAGTTAAACCCTTGTCTGGTTGAGTCCATGTTTTTTTCTTCAAAATCTCAAAGAGTTAAACTATTATCTGGTCGGGTTCATGCTTTATAGTGTCTTGAGAAGTTAACTATTATCTGGTCAGGTACAGGTTTCATAGTAACTGAAAGTTGAGCTATTATCTGGTCGGAGCCAGGCTTCATAGTGTTTTGAGAAGTTACACTACTATCTGGTCGGGTCCAGGCTTCATAGTGACTGAAAGTTGTAGTATTATCTGTTCGGGTCCAGGCTTCATAGTAACTGAAAGTTATACTATTATCTGGTCGGGTCCAGGCTTCATAGTAACTGAAAGTTATACTATTATCTGGTTGGGTCCAGGCTTCATAGTAATTTTCTTGAAAGAATGAAGTTAACTGTTATCTGGTCGGATCCAGGCTTCACAACAACTAACTGGGGTTAAACTGTTATCTGGTTGGGTCAAGGCTTCACAGTAACTTTCGGAGATAGCAATGACTTTATTGGCGACTTCACTGGGGATCAGGGGTTGTGGTCCTTTGATTTATGATAGTCTGAGGGGAAAACTCAAGCCGGAGAGGATAAACTCAGCTGGGGGAGACAGACTCAGCTGGGGAAATAAACTCAACAGGGGAAATAAACCATGTTGAGGAATACTTGATGAACTGCTGACGAGGTGATTTCTTTTAGGAAGAGATCCACAAGGCTTCTTCTTTTAGGACCAACTCAGCTGGGGAGAAGGTTGTCCATAGATCGAGACTCTGGCTAGGGACCAACCTATGCAAAGGACTTTGTGCGGATAATGTTAATGAGATAAATTTGTGTGGATATCCCATATACATTTAAGAGATGCTTGTTATTGCTTGGCAGGACACATGTGCTAAATGGTTTTAATTATGTTCTCATGCATATGTTCGTTCAATTTTAGTCATTGGACATCTTTGCATTTAAAACGAAAAATAGAAAGTTTGCACTTCAAAGTATATTTGTATTAATATTTTGCCCATGAATAGGCGTTTTTGTACAAAGAGACGGAGATCCTAGTAAGAGGAAATCATCGAAAGGAAAACAAAATTGAAAACAAGAATAATAGCCACATGGAAGTGATCTCATTGCATTCCGCGCTAATAGGATGTGGGAAGTCTTCACCATCCATGGTAGTCAGCATCATGGCACCACCAGAGAAAACTCTCTTGACAACCAATGGCCCTTCGTAGGTGGGAGTCCATTTTCCCCTGGGGTCTCCTTGTGGAAGAATGATGCGCTTTATCACCAAGTCACTGGCTTGATATACTCGAGGTCTGATCTTTTTCTTGAAAACCTTGATCATACATTTTTGGTACATCTGACGATGACAAACAGCAGCTAGTCGCTTTTCAGGGATCAAGTTCAACTGATCCAATCTTGTCCGAATCCACTCGTCTTCTCCTAGGCATGCTTCATTCATAATCCTTAATGAGGGAATCTGAACTTCCACCGGCAGAACAACTTCCATGCCATAGACCAAAGAAAAGGGGGCTGCCCCAGTTGATGTCCGAGCTAAAGTACGGTAGCCATGAAGAGAAAACGGTAACATCTCATGCCAGTCTTTGTAGGTTACTACCATCTTCTACATAATATTCTTAATGTTTTTGTTGGTTGCTTCGATTGTGCCATTCATTTTAGGTCTATAGGGAGAATAAATGCGATGCTTGATATTGAACTGAGTGTAAATCTCAATAATCATAGTATTGTTGAGGTTAGTCCCATTATCGGTGATGATCCTTTCGGGGATACCATAGAGGAAGATAAGGTTATGTTTGATGAATCTGGCTACCACATTCTTGGTGACTGAAGAAAATGAAGCGGCTTCGACCCATTTGGTGAAATAATCAATAGCGACCAGAATAAAGTGATGTCCATTAGAAGCAGTGGGCTTTATTTCTCCAATCATGTCAATGCCCCACATTGCAAATGGCCATGGAGCGGTCATGACGTTCATAGGGATAGGAGGCACATAGACCTTGTCAGCATAGATTTGGCATTTATGGCAAGTTCTTGAGTGTTTATGGAAATCAGTCTCCATTGTTGACCAATAGTAGCCAGCTCTCAGGATTTTCCTGGCCATGGTATGTCCTCTAGAGTGAGTCCCAAAGAGATCATCATGCATGTCTTCCATAATTTCATCTACCTCCTTCTTGCCCACACATCGGAGTAGAGTAGAATCATGGTTGCGCTTGTACAATATTCCATTACTTAGGAAGAATTTAGCTGAAAATCTCCGTAAGAACTTTCTGTCATTGATGGATGCTCCTTCAGGATACTCTTGTGCTTCAAGGTACCTCTTCACCTCATGGTACCAAGGATTTTCTGCATTAGTGTTAAGCTCACAGCAGTGTGCAGCTTCATCGAATCTCTCAATGGTAATCATGGGAGCTTCGTTGTCCCATATATCCTTGAACATAGAAGACATGGTGGACAAAGCATCGGCTAACTGATTTTCTTCCCTAGGGAAGTGTTCAAAGGTGACCTCTTCGAAGTAAGGAATCCGAGATAGCACAATTTCCTTGTAAGGGATGAGATTAGGGTACTTAGAGTCCCAATCTCCTTTTACTTGGCTAATTAGAGCGGTATCCACAAACACATTAAAATGCTCCATCCTCAAATCAATGGTGGCCTTCAGACCCAAAATGAATGCTTCGTACTAAGCCATATTGTTCGTGAAATCGAAGCATAATCTGGCAGTGAAAGGAGTGTGGCAACCTTCAGGGGAGATGATCACAACACCAATTCCGTTACCCAAGGCGTTGGAAGCCCCATCGAAGACCATAGTCCATTGGGGTCCTTGTTTAGGTCCGTCATACGGTCCAGGTTTCGCATAGTCGGTTATTAGCATGATGTTCTCATTCGGGAAGTTGAAGTTCATAGACTGATAATCATCAACAACTTGATGGGCCAAATGATCTCCTAGTAAGCTTCCTTTGATGGCCTTTTGCATTGTGTACTGAATGTTGTACTCAGTCGAGATCATTTTCCACCTAGCTATCCGTCCGGAAAGAGCAGGTTTCTCGAAGATGTACTTGACTGGGTCCATCTAAGAAATCAACATAGTGGTATGAGTCAACATATATTATCTTAGCCGGCGAGCAGCCCATGCCAGAGTGCAGCAAGATTTCTCGAGCAATGAATATCTGGTTTCACAGTCGGTAAACTTTTTGCTCAGGTAATAAATAGCATGCTCTTTTCGGCCAGACTCGTCATTTGGCCCAAAACACACCCCATAGAGTTCTCTAGTACTGTCAAGTACATGATCGAGGGTCTTCCTTCAATTGGAGGCATGCCAATAGGAGGTTGTTGCAGATATTCTTTGATTTGTCGAAGGAATCTTGGCATTCATAATTCGATATGACTACTTGATCTTTCTTCAGGAGTTTGAAGATTGGCTCACAAGTAGCAGTCGGGTGAGATATGAAGCGGGCGATGTAATTGAGAAGACCCAAGAATCCTCTAACTTCCTTTTTAGAATGGGGGACTAGCATTTCTTGGATGGGCTTTACTTTGGCAGGATCAACTTTGATTCCTTTAATACTGACAACAAAATCTAGAAGCTTTCCAGATCGTACTCCGAATGTGCACTTGTTAGGGTTCAACCTCAACTTGTACTTTTTCAACTTCTCGAATAGCTTGTACAGGTGATCGAGATGTTCCTCCTCAGTCTGTGATCTGGAAATCATATCATCCACATATACCTCTATTTCATGATGGATTATATCATGAAACAAAGCTACCATAGCCCTTTGATATGTTGCCCCTGCATTCTTCAACCCGAACGACATGACCTTGTAGCAAAAGATGCCTCATTGCGTAACAAAAGTAGTCTTCTCCATGTCTTCGGGAGCCATCCTAATTTGATTATAGCCAGAGGAACCATTCATGAAAGAGAAGAATTTATGCTGAGTAGTGTTGTTGACAAAGACATCAATGTGAGGTAGAGGGAAATCATCCTTGGGGCTTGCCCTATTCAAATACCTATAGTCTACACACATGCAAACTTTTCCGTCTTTCTTTGGCACTGGCACCACATTTGCAACCCGTTTGGGATAAGATGTCACAGCTAGGAATCCTGCATCAAATTGTTTCATCAATTCAGCTTTTATCTTTTCAGACATATCAGGCCTCGTGTGACGAACTTTTTGTTTGACAGGAGGACAATCTTCCTTTGTCGGTAGACGATGAACTACAATGTCGGTATCCAACCCTAGCATATCTTCATGCGACCAAGCAACCACTTCCACATAGTCATGCAACATCAGAACCAATCTGCTCTTGACACTGCTTTCCAAGTTAGCATCGATCTTAACCTCTTTTTTGTCTGTCTTGGTACCCAGATTGATGACTTCAACTAACTCTTCATGCGGCTGAATAGATTTTTCCTCTTGTAACAGAAGTCTGGCTAGTTCTCCCGATATTTCACAATCTTCCCCGCCTTCGTCTTTGGCTTGGTTAATTGGACATTCAAAGTCATAGTCGGAAACAATAGAGTCATTGGCAATAATATCCAGAGTGGATGAGGACTTGCAAGTGTGTGTGTGTGTGTGTGTGTGTGTGTGTGTGTGTGTGTGTGTGCTTGTAAGATACATGTCTATTTTGAAAAATGTATTTGAATAAAAAGAAAGACAATGAGCACAAATATTTGAATACAAAAGATTCCAATGGTTTGTATTGAATGATCATATAATTAGATGAACATAAATAAAACCCTTGACAAATTGACCAAATTGCCCCGGGCCAGGCACATGGCTTAAAAGTCATTGTTAAATATTACAGACAAAATGTTCTTGAATTAATAAAAAGCAATAAACGAGTGATTACTCCTCAATGAAGGAGATGAGAACGAAGTCCTTTGCTTGCCAATTTTTGAGTTCCGTTGTAGTAGGATACACCCAATCTTCAAATGCACATTCATCATCAGAATCACCTACAACGTTGACTTCGTGGCTTCCAATAAGGAGAGGGGGCTTCCCTGCACGAGAGCGCCTCACTTCCTTCTAATCCTTAACGGCGAAACTTAAACCAAAATTTTCCTCTTTGAATGGGATCTTGAGGAGTTTCCCCTAAGACATGAAGATTTTGACAATATTTACATCTATAAGTTGGTCAGGGTTTGGAAAAAAACCATCCCATAGATGAGAAGGGCCAATATTTATTCAAAAGGTTGTAAGTCCAAGGAGTTCCAAAAGTCTTGAGCTTTCTCAACCAAGAACTTGGCTAAGAAACCTTTGACACCACTACTTGTTTCCCAATTAGTCGTGACATCAGATTGTTGCAAGTGTAGTGCTCGGGAAATCTCTTCAGGTTTTGGATCTCTTTCTGTACCATTGAAGGGTAGTTGATTGAGAATGGGAATCCTCAAGATTTGAGAGAATTCTTCTATATTAGGTACAAGCTGATAATTAGGGAAAGTAAAGCAATGGTGTAGAGGATCAAAGAACTGGAAAAGCACCTTCAGCATATTCTCATCAGTGCTTGAGGTAACCAAGTTTAGGAGGCGACCATGTCTTTTGGTGAATGAAGAGTTCTCAGGGATCCTTGATGCTAACTCTTTGAGTTGAGAAGGAATTCTTACGATATTGACTTGAATGGTTTTCCTGCGGATGGAAGTCATGTCCTACAAAATAGAACAAAGATAAATCCCAATAATCCTTGAAATGGTTAGTGAGAATGAGTACGGTGTCATGATGTTTATGATGTTATGTATAAATAAGCATATACAAACAAGGCAAAAAAGTACTTAGGTTTAGGCTTGCATGGAGTCTTATAGGTAAGTACCCTCTTGAAGTTTAGTTGGCTCAACCTGTCCTAGAAATAGTAACCGGGTTCTAAGGGATCTCAATATCACTGATCTTTCTTGTCGGGCATGGTTTCAGCGCAGGCCTCTTTCACGGTGACCAAAATATCCCAAGAAGTTCGATCTCAATAAGCATAGTATCGAGTATCAACCAACTTCAGACTGCACCAAAGCCGGCTATCTCACTACTTTCGAATGGCCAAGTTGGTCAAGTAAAGGTTCTAAAGTCAGTTAGTGCTTCATGACACCACACAGCGGCTTTGTATTCTCCTTGACTATTCAAGGGCTACCGGTACCCACAAATGTTTCACACTAACATAGATATTGCTTAGACCATGTCGGTAACCCCCACACAGTTTACACAATGTATTGCTACTTACCTAAAAGGTATCCCAAATTCGGGTAGAGGATTAGGACAAACCAAAACAAGGATCCAAAATGTAAAGCAAACAAATCAAACAATGAAAGCAATTAAAGGTGATGTAGCCCTAAGGTAACCCCATTTTTAAGTTTTCCCCAGCAGAGTCTCCAGTTCTGTGATATGGTGGGAGAACTGACTTGGGTGTTTTGCGTTTTATCGCAAATGTTGCGGTTAGAAACAGTCGCCTACGACTTTTCTTTTATCCAAAAGGAAAGGTGGAAAAGAACAGGAAAGACCTTTGAGATTATTTCTTGAGTTCGGAGGGTAGATTATGAAAAGGGAAGGTGGTAGCACCCTTTTCATCCATAGTTATCTATGAGCTCTTAGTTTCTTGCTAGATCACTTGCTTTTGTTTGAAAATGTCCTTTGTTTGGAAATGTGTATTGTGGTGTTTTTGAAAGTATTTTGAAAATGCGTCTTTGTTTAGGCAAACATTGTAACAGTTCTTGTTCGTAAGAACGTATACAAATTGTTGGACTTTGGAAAATGTTTCAAGTTTTGAAAGTTTGTTTTTTGAAAGTGTTTGGTGTTTATTTTGAAAATAAGCAAGGATGTTTGTTTTGAAAGTGAGCAAGCAACTAGGAATAATCTACCTACTCAAAAGTATTTTATTCATTTCATACTTTCCTTTGATATTTCTATCTCACCATTTATTAGGTAAGAAGTCTTATCTTTGGATGTAAAGGGACGAGCGTGGGTCATCGTATAGTCATGATAGCAATGTTGTAAGATGTCTTAGCATTTCTCTTTGAGGGACTAAGATCATTTTGAAAGGCAACATTTGTAGCGTCATCGAGGGACTATGATCTTTTATTTTGATTTGTTTTTACTAAGACATCGCACATGCATAACATGACCATTTTTATAAGGCAACAAAGTGGAATTACCCTAAGGGTGCAAGTGTGCAAGTGTGTTTGATTTACATGCATTGTTTATCTTGAATTAGGGTTTACTAATTGTTGATTTTAGTCTTGCCATACAAATCCTAATTACTAGCATTTATATGAAAGCGATGAATTGCAGAAAATAAAATTACTACGTTATTACATCATTAGGGGAGGGGTATATAAATTTACAAATGGGGATTGCAAGAAAATTAAACATAATTATCTATTACAACCATATTGAATAATGTACAAGAATTGAAAATATAATGTACAAGAATGTAAATGGAAAAAGAAATGATTTTTGTTTGGTTTTTGTGAAAGGGTTTATTTTTGACCTAATTAAGAAAATGATTAATTAAAAATAAATAAAACTAAACCTAAACTAATTAAGAAAAGAAATTAAGTTAGAAAGCATTTTTAGGGTTTTTTTGTAAAAGGTTTTAAGTTAATAAAAATAATATAAAAATTAATTAATTAAAAGAAACTTAAATTCTAAATTAATTTTAAATAATAAAAAAGGGAAATAATTAAACCTAAATCTAATTATTAATTTATTAAGAAAAGAATTAAAATTGTTAAGAAAATATTTTTGTTCTTTTATTTTTATAAAGAAAATAAAAAAATAAGTGTGAAAATAATAAATAAAAATATTTTTTTATTTTTATTATTATTATTAATAATAATAATAGTAATGAAAAAATAATAAAGAAAACTGAAATAAAATAAAATAAGAAAAGGAAAATAAATTAAATTAAAATAAAAAATGTTTGGGCCAGGTGTGTGAAAGTGAAGGCAGGGGGGTTAGGAGTCAGCAAAAATGATAAGGCCCACCATTGGAGGCCCAACGCGCTTGTTTGGGACAAAAAGGAAGAAATGCTGGAAAAATCAAAAAGTGGCAGCGCTGGGGCTTGAACCCACGCCCTAGACATGAAACGCGCGCTGCCTTGCCATTGGGGTGTTGTACATCCGTTAACATAAGTGAAACAATAAATACATAACACAATTCAAGTCCTGAAAATGACTTCATCTTCAACCTCCAACCATGGTTCCTGTAACTTGTTCATTTCTTAATGAAAATGAAAAGTGCAAACATGAAAGTTGCTCAATTTTTCCATAAAAATCCAACCAAATAAATATCATAAGCTATAAATCAAAGATGAATGAGAATTTCTAAAAGTACAAAATTCTGACCTAACTTTTTTCAGAGATTCAAACCTAAAATTCTCTAAGCTTAATCAATATAAATGAAATCTATGGACATGTACAGTTTCAGGGCAATGATGTCTACAATTTATTTTCACAAATGCAAGCTTAACAATGCCTAAATGAAAAGATAGAAGTTCAAAAAAGATACCTCAAAACTGGAAATCGTGAAATGAAAATGAGCTTGATTCAAGGTGCTGCAATGATCAGGTTAACTTGTTCAAGTACCCAGGAAGCTAATGCAATGATTAGCTTGAGCAATGGATGGCTGGAATGGCTTAGAGAAGTCAACTTGTAGTGCTCTGCTTTTTGGTTATGGAGGATGATGGAGATGGAGTTACAGTTATGAAACAGGTACGGGGATGGACTATATTTGATGTATAGGAGCTTTGTGATTTATTAGGAAGGAAAACACACGAGGGAATTGTGAGTTATAAGTTTAAAGTCAGAATGTGCACATAAATGGAGTTTTGATGCAAGTTCTAATTTGAGGGGGTTTGGGAGAGCTTTTGGGTGCTTAAGATCATGTCTTAGCTCACAAATAGGGCCTCTATTTATAAGGAACAAGTTTTGTGGCTTGTAATTGATCAGAATACAAATTCACATGTTTAAGCTCAACATGTGATTTTCATGAAAAATCAAGTTTCAATGCCTTTGTACTTGCTATGGTAGAGTGTTTATGTTTTAAAAAAGTTTTCTTCCGACTTTGTAGATGGAGTGTGATCAGAGGGAACCAGTGAGATGCTCAAGAATTGACTTTGTGCATAAAGCTTGCTTTTCAAGAATGGCAATGTTAGCTTTCTTCCCAAAATGGCAAATGGACATGGACAATGCTTAAACCACTTGGATTATAGCTCAAAAGTTTTTGTAATCCATTAATTATGGATAGATACACAAGTTAGAATACCTGAAAATCAAGATTATACAGCTTAACATTGAGATTGGATTATGTGTTCATCAAGAAATGGCTTGTAATACAAGAATGAAACCCTAACTTCATGGCTTCAATTCTCTTAGCTCAAGAATGATCTCAATGAGTTCTTGGAAATTTTAGAAATCTTGTAACATCCTATACAACCTCTATGTTGGACATTTTTTAAAATTAAATTTGGAACTAGGTGAAAATTTGCCATGAATTTAGGTCAAAATCCTGCCTAAACTAGGGTAAAATTTCACTAAGTTTTCAAGTTTCATGAGCATGTCTTCACAAAATCATAACTTGAAATCCAAGAATTTCTAGAAAAAGTTCTGTTATACAATGTTTTAGATCTCATTGAGATCTACAACTTTCATGCTGGAAGTTTACTTTGAGTCATCTTGCATCATGGTGTAAATTTGGCATAAAGTTATGAAAAAAACATGAATTTGCAACACTTAAAAAAATTCTAAGTCATGGAAATTTTGACTTTTCAAAATGAAATCTTGACTTTTTGATTTCTTGATGACAAGTTTCATATTTTGACATGTCTTGATAAATTTTAATCTTTGAAACTTGATTTTGATCAAAAAGTCAAAGTTTGACTTTTCAGTGTAAAGTTGACTTTTCATCAGTTGACTAAAATTCAACTATCAATCAATTGAACTTGAGAAATGTTTTGGGCCATGACATTAGGTAAAAGTGATGCATTTGAATCCTTGAGATCATGCCTTGAACCAATAAGTCATTTGCTAGGTCAAAAATCAGAAATTGCACCTTCTCAATCAAAACCCTAATTTTGACCATTTTGCCCTTTTGATGATCTGATCAAATTTCTTGAGGAATTGTGATCCAAACTTGATCAAATGATATATATGAGTTCATAATGTTTATATGGATCAAAAATTATGAATTTTGACTGTAAATTGACCACAGTTAACTTTTTCCCCAATATAGTTGATTTAAGGTCATGTGATCAATTGATTGAGCAAAAATGTGATCCAAGACTTGAAACTTGACATGAGAAATCTTGAGGGTCCAAAATGATCCATGAAAGTAATATGGGGCATTAAAAGTCCATTTGTCCTTGTGAAAACTCAAACCCTAATTTTCAATCGTTAGTGCTAGAGGAGGTCTCATGAGCTGATCAAACCTTGTGCAGTCTTGAATCAATGGAGATCTTATGAGAGGTTACTTGAGAAATGAGAGGGAAAATTTTGGGGTACAACAGGTGGGATTTGTTTCCCTTTGAACATGGTTGGACCAGTACCAACAGGATCTGGAAAAGAGGACTCGAACCCAAGTCCAGAATTATCCTGCTTTTTGTGCACTTCGATCACCTTACCCTAATATTCATTGGGAATTCGTGATTCCACAATGGCCTTGGAATCCCTCAAAGAATCCATTGGAACTCTGGATTTCTTTGTAGTTTCCAGTGCAGCGGGGACTCTATCAACATAAATGATCTCCAAGGCTTGGAAAGGGGTTTCATGTACTTCTCTGTCTACTTCAACATAATGGAAGGAAGGAACATTATTGATCACGACATCCTCCTCTCCTCCAATGATAATAACTTTATCTTGGATGATGAATTTCAAACATTGGTGCAAAGTTGAGGTTACAGCCCCTTCCATATGGATCCACGGGCGTCCCAGAAGGAAAGTATAAGATGGACGAATATCCATGACATATCTCCCTCCACAGATCTGCTTAACCCATCAAAAGCTTTGACTGTTAGCGTACTAGGTTTCCTCTTAAACCCATCCATGTTCAGCTTGAACAGGGTATGTTTAGGCATCACATTTAAAGAAGACTCGGTGTCTACCAGGACTCGATACTTCATCTAGAATTTAAGAGAAGGAACCTGGGTAGGGTTGCTTCAAGATGAGTCCGTGTGAAACTGCATTTGGAAATGAGAAGGAACCTGGGTAGAGTTACTTCATGATGAGTCTGTGTGAAACTTTATCTGGAATTTAAGAGAAGGAACCTGGGTAGGGTTACTTCATGATGAGTCCGTGTAAAACTGCACTTGGAAATGAGAAGGAACCTGGGTAGAGTTACTTCATGATGAGTCAGTGTGAAACTTCATCTGGAATTTAAGAGAAGGAACCTGGGTAGGGTTACTTTATGATGAGTCTGTGTAAAACTGCATCTGGAAAGGAGAAGCAACCTGGGTAGGTTTTCTTCATGATGAGTCCGAGTAAAACTGCATCAGGAAATGTCTGAGAAGGAACCTGGGTAGGGTTACTTCATGATGAGTCAGTGTAAAACTACAGCTGGAAATGAGAAGGAACCTGGGTAGGGTTGCTTCATGCTGAGTGTGTGTAAAACTGCATTTAGAAATAAGAAGGAACCTGGGTAGGTTTGCTTCATGATGAGTCCATGTAAAACTGCATCTGTAAATGTCTGAGAAGGAACTTGGGTAAGGTTACTTCCTGATAAGTCTGCATAAAAAGTTCATATGGAAAAAGGGAAGAAACCTGGGTAGGGTTGCTTTATGATGAGTCCGTGTAAAACTGCATCTAGAAATGAGAAGGAACCTGGGTAGGGTTGCTTCAGTTGTTCATGTAGATAGTTGCCCTGGCTTGTTTTAGGAATTAATCTCTGACCTTAGAAATAAAGATAGTTTTCCTGACTTGTTATAGGTATTAATCTTCAATCTGCTCATGTAGATAGCTTTTCTGACTTGTTACAGGTATTAATCTACAATCAGTTGTTCTCAGATAGTTTTCATGGCTTGTTACATGTATTAATCTGGAACTTGTTTTTTGTTGGTGATAATTATATGTTGATTGATCTTTCTTAAAAAGGTAAAGGATTATCTGCATGCAATATCATGATGCATGGCGTAATGATGTTCTCAAAATAAATGAGATTGTGCTATATGCGTTGCATATGCTATGAATGTTGTTGAAATGTATATTTGTCTTGGAAAATAAATCCTTTACAAATGTTGGGGAGCCTTAGGAAGTTAAATCTCGGACTGCTGTTGGAGATGAAGAGTATGTGTATTTTTGAAGAATGTTTCTGCTGGGGATTCCTGTTGTTTGAGGAGAAATCCGCTGGGGGACAATTATTTTGCTTGAGGGGAACTTTGTGGGGAGTGTTGATTCCTGCTTGGGGAAAAGAGTTCAGGAGTTTTAGCTATCCTTTACTCTACTGGGGAGCTATCTCTTGATGGATGAGGAAGTAAGTTAATAACTTGTTGGGGATAAAGAAGTTAAATGTTATTTGGTTGTCTCCCAGGTTTTGCAGCAACTCATTGGGAATTGTAGGAAAGTCTACTGTGGAAGAGGAATTATGGTCCCTTGATTCGTAGTAGTCGGAGAGGCAAACTCAAGCTGAGGGAATCTGTAGTTTGTTGGGGGAAGTAAACCATATTGCTAATCTGCTGGAGAGGTGTTTTCTTTTGGCAGATCTCCTCGAGGATTCTTGAGATAAACTCAGTTGGAGAGAGGTTTTCCGGAGATTTGAAACTCTGGCTGGGGATTGCATGGATCCAACTTTGTGGGGACTTGACTTGGGGTCATCCTATGAAAATGACTTTGTGGGAGATTTGTCACTGCCCCCTAGTAGTAGGTGTTGTAGTACTTCCAGGAAATGTTTGCTTGACCGTACGTAACCCTTTGCTGGAATTCACGTTTAATGCCCCAAGTGATTCAGATACAGACCTGCCCCTAGTATATTCAGCATTTCTTAAGAGATTTCTTGGAATCTTGACTTGACTGCCCCCAGACAAGTTAGACGGAAGCATGTTATGCCCCCTTTCTTATAGGAGATTTGTCATGGGAAGTGTCATTCCATTTGAATTGATTTTGTTCACTTAGAGAGTTTTGTTCGCTGGATATTCGTCGTGTGAATTTCTCCGCTGTCAAACAATTATCCATATGCAAATAACAATATTCAAATAATGCAAAGTTTATGCTTGTCTTGAAGTTTTGAAAATGTGTTTTAGCAAATAAAAGAATTTTTGTAAGAAAATTCAACTGAGGATTTAGAGTAAGCCTTGCAGGAGTCAGGATACCTTTTGTAACAATATGCTTTCGAACTAACCCATGCTTCAATTAGGACTTATGAAGGGTTTTAACATGGCTTGGTTCACGGTTTAAGAAAAAAAGTATAAGGCTCAAAGTGTATTTGTATCCGCCCATTTTTTCGTGATGTTCTTCAGTCCTAACTCAGTTAATTGTGCATTTTGAACTCCAATTGAGTCTGAATGACATTTTGGTGGTGGTTCAGATAAATGAAACTTATCGGAAGGCAGTCATTTTTGCAACATTTTTTTTATGTTGTCGATGATTTATAGTGTCCTCTTTTTGATTTACTATTCCTGATTTTTTGCATGACTGCTCTTGTTTTGAGATTACGGTCAGCGGGATGCCCCAATTATTTTTTCTTAAGTCTCCTTTGTAGGTTTTGACTTAGCGGGCTTTTATCTTGGGAGATAATGATTTCCTATTGGATGGGGAACCATCACCATTATTTTGAATTAAAAGGATGTTTTTGATGTTACCCGTTGTGTAGGAAGTGAAAGTTTGCAACTGAATGCGCATTTGAATTAACTGAGAGACTACCCTGCCCCAGGTTTTGATTAAAGGTTTCAATTTCTGTAAAAAAAGGAAACTCTTACTTCTTTGGCTCGAAGGGGTTGACTAGGGATTATCTTCCTTATAACTCTAGTGTTTTAGGAATTGAAAGAAACACATGTACATCGTCAGCAATGTCTATCTAAAATCATATTGTATGAGATTATGGCATTGTTTTCGTCATCCTCCCTCTAAAGGCTTGTAACTTTTAGCAAGAGTTAAATTTCATAAAGAGAGTAAAAAGAATAGCTTAAATATAGTGAAAACAAATGTATGAATTCAAGACCAACATATGTGATGCATTAATGAAACAGAGTTTAACATTAATAAATAAGTGTTTGAATAACAAAAGAAATTACAATTGAAAATTCAAAATGAACTGGAACCCTCAATGATTTGGCATGGGAGTGGTGATCACATTGGGAGTCTTTGGAGGGTCAAACTCGATCTCCTTGGCGTTAATCATGTTTTCAATCTTGTATTTCGACGCCAAAAAATCGTTAGTATCATGCCTAGTGTTGTACCCCAAAATTTGCCCTCCCATATTCTTCAAGATTTGCCAAGTCAAAGCCTCAAAATTCCCCAAAGGTTGCACAGTTCAAGGGCCTCCTAAATAGTCAAAACTAGGGTTTTGGTTCTGACAAAGAAAATGAAGTTTCCAAGGGTCCAATCAAGTCCCACATGCCTATAAACATGGTCAAGCATCCTCATACCAAGTTTCAAGACTTACAGCACAAAATTGCACAGTCAAAAACCCTAATTGCCCTACAGTAAACTGTAGGGGCAAAATGATCATTTGATAGTCAAAAGTTCAAATTTTTGGTCAACATCTCATTTTTAAGCCATAAACATCATTTGATCAATGCTTGATCATGATTCTCAAAGCTTGGCTCAAAAATCATCAAGATGCAAAAGTTTCCATATTTGGACAGTTTAAAAAGTCAACTGTAACTTGACCAAGGCATAACTTCCACATGGTTTATCAGAAAAATTCCATCCAAATCTCATTTTGAAGAGAAAGACATTTCCTACAACTCCTCTTCACACTTCAAGTCCAAGAAATGCTCTCACAAAAAGTTATCAATTTCAACATTATAGGTCATTTTCAAAAGTCAACAAAAAGGGACTTTAAGTCAAAGGCCATAACTTGAGATTGGTAAATCAAAATGACATGGGACCAAAGGCATTGGTTATAGGACTCAAAGACCTTACCAAAATGTCCAAGAATATGAGCAAAGCTTAAAAATTGAGCAAGTTATGCCTTGTGGAAGTTGGGAAATGTTTGGATATTTTAAAAAGTCAACATTGCTTCAAATGACCTAAAATTGCTAATGGGCCTCTTTTTCTTCCACAATTCATCATCCAAGGCATGTGCACGACCACTTGGCCCAAAGGGAAGTTTTTTATCATTTTTATTTATTTATTTGGATTTTTAATTATTAATAATTCATTTAATTAAAATAAATAGGTGAAAAATATTAAACCTAATGTTTTAAATCTTTTTGTGCAAGACAATGACTCATGATTCACTAAAGATGTCGTGCCTATCAAAAGTGGAAAGAATTGGTGCAAATTGTGATGGTTCTTCATGAAGAAATATTTGAAAAGATCCTTAAGAATCAAATCTTGAAAATCATGAATGCAAAGGTTTTTGTTTGGTTTCTTTGACCTAAATCATTCACACATAAATAAATAGTGCAACCCTAATGCATATGATCTCCCAGCTGCGCAGAAAAGCCATAACAAAAACTTGAATTTTCTCAAAAAAGTCCAATACTGAAAACTGTCTTCCAGGGTGATTCAAGCTAAGATAATCATCTCATCACCTTCCTGAGACATCAAGAAACGTTTTTGAATCACTTTCCACGTCCCTAACGCCCAGAATTGGTGAATAGGATTCAAACTTTTTCACATTTTTTTCATAATCGTGTTTTAGTATTCAAGCATATTCACTGCATTTTTTTCATGGATTCTTACTAATTGGATAATTACGAAACTAACCATATGCTTTGATTGAGTTTTCACGCGTTATATAAGGATTCACCATTAAAGATATCTAGGGTTTTTCAAGTTCTAATTTGGGCGTTTCCAAATACTGTAAAATTAGAGAATCTCAGTGCCATGTCTGGATTCAAGAAGCTTGGACGATCTGAACAAAACCCTCGCGCCTAATTTATGTGGCCATATGGCCTATTTGCTATTTCATGAAATTGCATGTTTTGGGGGGGGGGGGGGGGGTTCAAAACCCCCGCTAACCCTTTTGTATTTTCAGGAAAAACGCATTAAGGAAGAAGACGCTTAGGTGGCGAGGCATAAGTGGTTGATTTGAATTTCGCGCGAAAAAATACTATTAATCATTGTTTTGAATCATATTAATTGTTGTCTCTATTATATTCAAAACGCGCTAGGAGCTCCGTTGGCAAAGCAGTTGATTGGTAACCAACAGGACCTGGGTTCGATTCCAGGTCCCCCCCCCCTTTTCCTTATATTTTTCTCTTAAATATGTTCTTGTGTAGCTTCCATCCCAGGCGCCTATCATACGCTCCTCAATCCAACGCGCCACATGTCCCACTGCACTCAATCAAAGGCCATGATTCAGAGACTAGGATGTGCCTCAGTCAACACACATGCATGCCAGCGCAAAAGTCAAACAGGCCAAAGGCTTAATGGGCCTGATTACTGGACTTCATCTCCCATTTGGGGACAGACCCCCTAGGTTTGCAAGTTCTTTTATATTTTTTCATTTTTTATTTTGATTCAATTATTTCTTTTATTTATTAATTCCTTTAATTTAATATTTTTATAAAAAACATAAAAAACAATATAAAATCAGAAAAAAGACAAAAATAAATATTTTTATTTAATTTAATGTTTTGTAAATAAACATCATTAATTGATTTTAGTTTTTAATTTAGGTTTAAATCTTAATATTTTTTTCTAATAAACTTAGAATTGGTAGAATTAGGGTTTTAATTAATTTTTATCCTTTTTCTTTCCTTTTCACTAATAATTAAATATTATTTATTTTTATAAATCAAATTGCATAATTAATTTAATTTTAGGTTTAAATTTTAACGTGTTGTCTTAATAAATAAAAACTAGAATTAGGGTTAATATTCTTTTCATTTAATTATCATTAAAATCATAAATACCAAAATCTCAAAAAATAATTTCCTTTCATTTTAATTTTCATTAATTTAATCATTTAATTTAATTTCGTTAAAAGGGGTCCAACGCCCTCGTTTCCAATTTTAATTCAATTCGCTATTTATTTCTTTTTCTTTTAATTTTTTATGTACCTCTCCCAAAGCCGTGTAATATATTTCTCGCACTTTACTTTCTTTATTTTCTGTCAAATCGGGTCCTGGAAATTTTGGCGATGTGGACCCGCGCCTTTTGTAATAGTTTAGAACTTACCTTTCTCGCACTTTTTAACTGTTAAATAAATGCATGCAAGAATGAATGGCCTAAAATAAAAACAAACGCTTAGATCACTTTGACATGAACAAGACAAAAATAAACGAATCTAACACACAAATCACACACCACCCCTAGGGTACGCCTCACTGTTGCCTTGCCCTTCGAAAGGTGATCGTTGAGTAGAGGATGTCTTAGTAAGTCCTCATGATCCGGGAACCTGGCATGAGGGTAGCTTCTAAGGTGTCTTCCTATTGCTCCGGTGATCACCATGTCCCGAACCTCGAATTGACCCGAACACCTCCAACGGTGGTGCTACCTACCTCTCAATGGTGGGATGGCACTACTTGAAAGGACATTTACACAGACTAATTCCTTAGGATAGGTAGACAACTCTAGATACTTGCTTCAAAACAAAATTCAAAAATACTTTTCACACCAACACATTTTCAAAAAGCTTTCGAAAGCAATTTTTCAAACACTCTTGAGGACTGATACAAGAGTCGAACTGAAATTTTCAAAGAAACTTTTTTAAAACCCACAATTGAAAAGCAAACAAACAATTTTGAAAACACAATGAGCAAGTATCTAAGAGCCCATGGATAACCATGGATAGAAAGGGTGCTAACACCTTCCCTTTCTATAACCTACCTCCCGAACCGAGAGCAATCTCTATAAGGAATTTTTCTGTGCTTTTGTCCTTTCCATTTGGAGAAAATAAAAGACGGTGGCGACTCTTGCTTCTGCGACATTTCGCGAACCAGCGTTAAACAGTCAGTTCCAGATCCACCGATCGCCAGAACTGGCGACTCTGCTGGGGACTATTTTAAAGTGAGGTGTACCTTAGGGTTAGTTCATAACTGTGTTTTCAATTGTATTGACTTGTCTGCTTTAAATTTGTGGGTTGCATGGGAGTTACATTGATCCTAACCCGGATCTGGGGATACCTTGTTTAGGTAGCATAAGCTGTGAGGGACCTGTCCGGCGTAGACCGACACGGGTGAAACAGTGGCTACGTTGGTGTGGCACCTTGGTCTGTACCGATATCCCTTGTGTTGCAACGAGGAGAATATGGGTCTTCTGAGGAGTCATTAAGCACCAACAACCTTAGAACCTTAAATGACACAACTTGGCCATTAGAACAGTAGCAGTGTGCTACGCCCATTGAGGCTAAACTCTCGTGATGGTTCTGGCTGCAAGAAAAGATTGCGATGCTGGAGTTATGACCGATTGAGGGTAGTCAATGATATTGGGATCCTCTAAGAACCCGGTTACTTTGATAGGACAGGTATGAACCAACAAACTGAAAGAGGGTAGTACCTAGACCTCATGCTGGCCTAAACTTTAGGGGCTTGCCTTGTGTGACTTGTGTGCCTTACCATGTTTGCCTTTGTATCTATTTATGGTGTGCTTTATCATAACATCATAACATCATGAGCATTGCATGCATCCTGCATAAGGACTGACCATTTCAAAGACAAGAGGGTTTCACCTTTGCTCTGTTTTGTAGGACACCATGATGCCTGTGCGAAGGAATACTATCCGGTTCAACTTTGTTCATTCACCTGAGTTGCTTGAAGAGTTGGTTAGCAGAATTCCAAATACCACTTCCTTCATTCAGAGGCATGGTTCTCTTCTCAGTTTAGTCACTGCAAAGCGGGATCAACAGTTGATGAGTGTTCTGACCCAGTTCTATGACCCTCTGTACCAGTGCTTCACCTTTCAAGACTTCCAGCTGGTCCCTACCCTGGAAGAGTTCTCTGATTTGCTTGGTATCCCTATCTTGGATCAGACTCCCTTCACTGGTTGGGAAAAGACCCTCAGGCTTAAGGATGTTGCTGCAGCTCTTCCCTTGACACATCAAGAGGTAATGGACAACTGGGTAACTAGAAGCGGAGTCAAGGGTTTCTTGGCCAAGTTTCTGATTGGTAAAGCTAACAGTTTCTGGAATGACCTGGACTTTAGGTAATATGAAGACATCTTGGCTCTCCTAATCTATGGGTTAGTCTTGTTTCCTAATCCTGACAACTTCATCAATGTCACTGCCATAAGGATCTTTATGTCTCAGAATCCCGTGCCCACTCTCTTGGGTGACATCTTGCAACAACTTCATGCTCGTACTACCCGAAGACGAGGAACCCTATGGTGTTGTATCCCTTTGTTGTTAAGGTGGTTTATTTCGCACCTCCCTAAGTTCGTACTGAAGAACCAAGAAGGAAGAGGTTGGGCTCATAGGTTAATGTCTCTCACCGATAAAGACATCATTTGGACTTGCAGAGGTTTGGATGAGATAGCTATTATTGATCGATGCGGGGAATACCCTAATGTTCCTCTGATTGGTACCCAAGGAGGAATCTCTTACAATCCATGTCTAGCGCTCCGTCAGTTTGGAAGAGCCAGAAGAGCAGGCCCCCATGAGATGTTGGTGCCTCACATCAGTTTTGAGTTTCAAGTGGATAGTGACGAGCTGCGTCGTAGGTTCATCAAGGCTTGGGACAAAGTTCATAAAGCTGACCCACAAGAGTTGGGGCCAAAGACTTCTTTACCTATGGAAGCCTACTACAAATGGGTTCGCATCCGTGCTCAGAAGTTAGGTATGCCGTATGAAGCTGTCAGACCCGTCATTCTTGAGTGTCCTGACAAAGATGGTGTTCCTCCAACTGTCCTTCCTCCTCAGATACCTACTGATTATGAGACATTAAAGAGGTCTTGGTCGCAACTGCGAGAAGAACGGGATTCTTACCGGGAAAAGTTCAACGAGCAGGAATTGAAGATCCAAAAGCTGATGAAGCAGTTGGAGAATGAGCGAGCTCTGAATGACTACATTCGTACTGAGAAGAGGAGACCATGGGATCAATAAGGAGCTCTGGGTGTTCTTTCACAGTTTTACTTCCCTTTTCAGTATTTCCTTTCATGTAACGCCTAAGGGCAACCTGTTGAACAATTTAAGTTTCAAAATTGAATCTAATGAAGTGTGTTCCTTTTTTTGTTTACAAAGTTGATTCCTGATTGTCTTTGAAAACATAAATCATACGCATTCCATTCATCATGTGCATAGCAGGTTTTCTTCTTTTCAGGTTGCTTACCGTTCTTCGCTGTTTATTTCAGCATCATGAATCCTGACTCATCATCAACTGAGATGTCTATCAAGGCTCTTCAGGCGCAGAATGCGCAATTTCAGGAATTAATCATGGGTTTGGCTCAGGGCCAAGAAGAGCTGAAGGCTCTGCTCCTGAAGAAGGAAAAGAAGAAGAAGAGGAGGACTGCCCTTTTCAACTCGGGCCGAAGGTTTGGCAACACTCTACAGAATGAAGAGGCTGGTTCTTCCATAGGCAAGGGTACTCCTTAAGAGGGAAAAGGTCCAAGTCCGGTAGTCTCCGACAACGAGACTAATTTTGATGAAGAGCAATATCCTCCTGCAGAAGACAGATATAAGCAATTGGAGGACAGGTTGAATGCTATGGAAATCCAACAAGTGCCGGGGCTGGATTTCGGAGATTTGGGTTTGTCTACTGGTGTGATTATTCCTCATAAGTTCAAAGCACCATCTTTTACCAAATATGACGGGGCGTCTTGTCCCAAGCTACACCTCAAGTCGTATGTACGGAAGATTCAACCGTACTCAGTGGACAAGAACTTGTGGATCCACTTCTTCCAGGAGAGTCTTTCAGGGACTCATCTCGAATGGTTCTATCAGCTGGATGGGACCAAGGTTCGTAAATGGGAGGAGTTGGCTACTGCTTTCTATAAGAAGTATCAATATAATGCCGACCTTGCACCTACACGTACCCAACTCCAGGGTATGTCGTTAGGTTCAAGCAAAGGTTTTAAAGAGTACGCTCAGAAGTGGAGGGATCTGGCTGGCAGGGTGCAGCCTCCGTTGACTGATCAGGAGTTGGTAGACATGTTCTTGGGGACCCTATCTGGGCCGTTCTTCAACCATCTTATTGGTAACTCGTCTGCAGGGTTCACTGATCTTATTCTGACTGGAGAGAGAATTGAGGCTGGGTTGAAGTCTGGTAAGATTCCGAAGGGTACATCTACAAGTTCAGAGAAGAAACCCTTCAAGAAGGAGGCTAGTGCTGTACATGGCTCTAGAAGACAAGAGAAATCTGAGCGCCGCCAATCTGTCAGTGCGGTAATGATTGCCAAGCCTGCTGCCGCTCCTCGGCCAACCAATCCTCAAAGGGCTGAAAGACCCCAGAGAGAGTTTACCCGTTTGAGCATGACCTTATCGCAGATCTTGCCACAGTTGCTATCCACCAACCTAGTGACTGTCAGAGAGGCCCCAAAAGTTGTGAACACTGCTTCCCCCAAATACAACCCAAATGCCCGCTGTGCTTATCACTCCGATAGCCCGGGGCATTCCACTGATGACTGTTGGGCCTTAAGGAACAAGCTGCAGGATCTTATTGACGCCAAGGAGGTACAATTTGAGGCATCTGAGAAGCCTAATGTGGTGACAGCTCCCCTGCCTGCTCATGGAGTGAACGCTATTGGGGACGAGGATGAAGTGGACGAAACTGAGTTCGATAGCTGGATTTACCCGGCAACCGACAGTGGACCTAGCAATTGGAGTGCAAAGGACAATCTACCTGTTTCTCTTGTTACGCAGTAATAAACTTCTTTGTTTTGTTATTTGTAATAAACAATAAATAAAACTCTATGGCCCGGTGTCTTACCCGAGGCACCGTGGTTTCATTTGTGAGGGCATATAAATTGTCATTTCATATATCATAAATAAAAATCTTGGACGTTTTCTCGCATTTCAAATCTTATGCTCCTTTTCTGTCTTTCCTTCCTTTATATATATTTCAAAAATAGCTGTATTTACACACACTCACTCATATAGGTTTCAATCCACTCTGGATCTCACTGGTAACGACCTGCTACCGCCAGTTATGACTTTGAAAATCCGATCAACTTAGCCGAAGACGAAGGTGAAGATGATTGTGAAGTGCCTGGCGAGCTTGCAAGACTGTTACTTCAGGAAGAGAGGGCAATTCAACCACATGAAGAGCCAGTGGAAACAATAAACTTGGGTACTAAAGCAGACAGGAAAGAGGTAAAGATTGGTGCCAACCTAGAGCTCAGCGTGAAGCAACGGTTGACTAAGATGCTAAATGATTATATGGAGATCTTTGCCTGGTCCTACGAAGACATGCCCGGGTTGGATACCGATATTGTGGTCCATCACCTGCCTACTAAGGAAGACTGCCCTCCAGTTAAGCAAAAGGTCCGCCGTATGCATCCAGAGATGTCTAAGAAGATCAAAGCTGAGGTTATGAAACAGTTTGATGCCGGGTTCCTTGCAGTGACTTCTTACCCTCAGTGGGTTGCTAATGTGGTGCCGGTACCAAAGAAGGACGGAAAGGTCAGAATGTGTGTTGACTACAGGGATCTGAACAGGGCCAGCCCCAAGGATGACTTCCCTTTACCTCACATTGACGTCCTTGTTGACAATACAGCTCAGCATAAGGTCTTATCTTTCATGGATGGCTTTTCAGGTTACAATCAGATCAAGATGGCACCTGAAGACATGGAAAAGACTACCTTTGTTACTCAGTGGGGCACCTTCTGCTACAAGGTCATGCCTTTTGGACTAAAGAACGCTGGGGCAACCTACCAACGTGCCATGGTTGCTTTATTTCATGACATGATCCATCATGAGATAGAAGTGTATGTTGACAACATGATCGCAAGGTCCCAGACTGAGGAAGAGCACCTAGACCATCTGCAGAAGTTGTTTGACCGGTTGAAACTGTACAAGCTGAGGTTGAACCCGAACAAGTGCACCTTCGGGGTGAGATCTGGAAAGTTGCTAGGCTTCGTTGTAAGTGATAAGGGTATTCAAGTGGACCCTGCTAAGGTTAAAGCTATTCAAGAGATGCTAGTTCCTAGGACAGAGAAGGAAGTCAGAGGCTTTTTAGGACGCCTGAATTACATTGCTCGCTTCATCTCACACCTAACTGCCACCTGTGAGCCAATCTTCAAGCTGCTGAAGAAAGATCAGGTAGTGCGTTGGAATGATGAATGTCAGGCTGCTTTCGACAGAATCAAGGAGTATCTCCAAGAACCACCCATTCTTATGCCACCGGTTGAAGGGAGACCTCTGATACTATATCTGACAGTGCTTGACAACTCAATGGGGTGTGTGCTGGGGCAGCATGACGAGTCTGGCCGAAAAGAGCATGCCATTTATTACCTTAGCAAAAAGTTTACCGACTGTGAGACCCGATACTCACTGCTTGAGAAAACTTGCTGCGCTTTGGTATGGGCTGCTCGCCGGCTGAGACAGTATATGCTGACTCACACTACCTTGTTGATCTCAAAGATGGATCCTATAAAGTACATATTTGAAAAGCCCGCCCTGTCTGGGAGAATAGCAAGATGGCAAATGATCTTGACGGAATATGACATTCAGTATACGACCCAGAAAGCCATCAAGGGAAGTATATTGGAAGACCACTTGGCACATCAGGCAGTAGATGACTATCAATCAATGAACTTTGAGTTTCCGGACGAGAGCATCATGATAGTGACTGATTGTGAAGTACCTGGACCGGATGAAGGACCTGAGGAAGGATCCCGATGGTCCATGCACTTTGACGGAGCCTCCAATGCTTTGGGTAACGGTATCGGCGCTGTAATCATATCTCCTCAAGGCACTCATACTCCACTCACTGCCCGGCTATGTTTCAACTGTACAAACAACATGGCAGAGTATGAGGCATGCATCATGGGTCTTCAAGCTGCGATCGACTTAAGGATCAAGTTTCTGAGTGCCTTCGGAGATTCCGCTCTTGTGATCAATCAGATCAAAGGAGAGTGGGATACGAAACATCCGAATCTTATTCCTTACAGAGAATGTGTGTTGACATTGATCCCCCACTTCACAGAGATAACTTTTGAACATTTTCCGAGAGAGGAGAATCAGCTGGCGGACGCGTTATCTACCATGTCTTCTATGTTCAAGGTCAAATGGGATAATGAGGCTCCCCGGATCATCATCTGGAAACTGGACGAACCGGCATACTGTTGTGATCTCGAGACTGAATTGGTAACTGAGAAGCCTTGGTACCATGAGGTGAAGAGATATTTGGAAGCTCAGGAATACCCTGAAGGTGCGTCTGTCAACGACAAGAAGTTTCTGAGAAGGTTCGCAACAAAGTTCTTCCTTAGCAACGGCATCTTGTACAAGCGAAACCATGATTCGACCTTACTGCGTTGTGTGGATAAGACTGAAGCAGAAAGGATCATGGAAGAGCTACATGAAGGGACCTTTGGTACGCATTCCAGTGGACACACTATGGCGAAGAAGATCCTACGTGCAGGGTATTTCTGGTCCACCATGGAAGCTGACTGTTACCAACATTCTCGGACATGCCACAAATGCCAGATATACGCAGACAAGGTGCATGTTCCTCCAGTTCCTTTGAATGTTCTGACTGCGCCTTGGCCGTTTGCAATGTGGGGCATAGACATGATCGGTGAGATTAAACCTACGGCATCTAACGGGCATCGCTTCATCCTGGTAGCGATTGATTACTTCACGAAGTGGGTCGAAGCAGCATCCTATGCTACGGTAACCAAGACTGTTGTGGCACGGTTCATTCGGCATAACCTGATCTGTCGATACGGCGTCCCAGAAATAATTATTACAGACAACGGTACCAATCTCAATAACAAGATGATCACTGAGCTCTGCGAGCAGTTTAAGATACAGCACCACAACTCTTCTCCTTACAGACCGAAGATGAATGGGGCTGTAGAAGCAGCAAATAAAAATATCAAGAAAATCGTGCAGAAGATGACAGTGACTTACAAAGATTGGCACGAGATGTTACCGTTCGCTCTACATGGGTACCGTACCTCAGCCAGGACGTCAACCGGTGCAACTCCTTTCTCCTTGGTTTATGGTATGGAAGCAGTCTTACCGATCGAAGTGCAAATACCCTCTCTCCGAATAATGAAGGATGCAAATCTGAACGAAGATGATTGGATCTAGACACGACTTGATCAGCTAAACCTTATTGATGAAAAGAGACTCGCTGCTATCTGTCATGGTTAGATGTATCAGAAACGGATGATCAGGGCATTTAACAAAAAGGTCAGACCACAGGAATATCAAGTTGGGGATCTGGTAATCAAGCGAATCATCCTTCCTCAGAGTGATCCGAGGGGCAAATGGACCCCTACGTACGAAGGGCCATTTGTGGTTAAGCATGTGTTCTCAGGAGGAGCCATGATTCTAACCAACATGGATGGTGACGACCTTCCTCACCCCGCCAATGCAGACATAGTAAAAAGATACTACGCATGAAAAAAGACCCGCTAGGCTGACATGCCTAGGCAAAAATTAGGGCTTCCCGTCGAACCAAAAGGGTTCGGGCAAAATGAAGGGATGAAATGAAAAAAATCTGTACACCTGGCAAGTCGAAAACCTGAAAAGGCAGCTTGGGCAAAAATGGGTATCCCGGTGGACTGAAAACCCGAAAGGGCGGTCCAGGCAAAAGTTAGGGATAAAGCGTAATACTATGTCTTCATTGGATCACTTTGCATCCAGAATCCGGTATCTGCATCAAGTTCAGACGGCATCGATCAGTCAGCTTCATCTTCAACCAAGGTCATCAAGTGATGAGACGCTCGGAGTTATAAAGGCAATAGCAGAGTTGAAACCCAGTGGGATCATTCATTTCACACAGCTGTTTTAGTTTCTCTTGTACAAAATTTGTATAAACTCTTTTGTTCGGCGGCGTTCTCTTACTAGGACGTCAGCCTCTTGTATATAAACGCCTATTTACAGGCAATTCAAAATCAACATAAATACACTTTTCAGTTAAAATTGCCAATTATTTTTCCTTTTTCTATTTTGTTTTGCGAAGAACGTCCAAGGTTCAATTTGTGATATATGCATTGACAATAATTTGCTAACTCATGAATATTTGCATACGAAACAAAGGATTAATTACAGGTAACATTAGAAACAGGGGCAATAAAGAGTTGTTTAAGCCATCTAATTGTTCTGTCCCCCAAAGGTATCAAGGTAGGTTCAGCTGAAGAACATAACCAGTACATCCCAATTCCCCAGAGAGTGAGCCAACAAGTCAGTACACTCTCCCCGAGCAAAGTTACAATCAAACCTTAAGGAAGTTGGGTATCCTCCAACAGAGCTCAACATTCCCCAGTAGTACAGGTATTCTTAACAAGCATCCCCGACAATCTTGGTCTAAAGATTGTTCCCCGGAGGTATATCAAAGGTTCATTGGAGTCACTTCCCCGGTACAATTCAAAACTTCCCCAGGAGAGTCCAATCTAGTTTCCCCAGGAAAATTGGAATCCATCTCCCCAAGCAGTAAGCTTATCCCCAGTAGATTCTGGAAGCTTATTCTTGCAGAGCACGAACGCGTCTCCCGGCTTTATTCAAAGAGTTATTTCCTTACCAGGATATAACTGGGTTATCCTCAGCCAAAAGCCACGGAAAGATCGTCGTCGACATAGTCTTCTTATCCCCAGCGAAGTCTATTAACACTTCCAACACAACAATGGTATCCCCAGCAAGTTATTATCAACACTCAACAAAGTACCCCTCTCCCCACAGAGTATTGCTTCCCAGCAAGATCGCTAGAGTATCTTTTCTCCCCGCAGAGTAATCCATTCGCCAAGTTTATCCCCAACGGAGTCACCTTCTCCTACTGGTATTCTTGCAACTATCATCCACAGGGGAAGCAAAAATCTATTCTCCAACATCAGCCCAGGAGTGACTTCCCGGCACCCGTCAAGGATTTACGTTCCTAGACGAAAAAAATACATACATAAACATCGCACTTCCATACATCATAGCATGCATATACGCATCATATCTTACAAATCTCATTTATGTTGAGAACATCATTGCTTGATCCATATCACGCATTGCATATGACTGACCTTTACCTTTCAGGAAATATTCAGTTAAGTTCTCAATCATATTTCAAGACCTAGACCGGTTCAGTTAAATCGACTCCAAAGATTTCTCTGTTTCTTATCCAATCAAAGGCCTTCTCTAGTTCAGTCAGATCGACCCTAAGATCTCCCTGTTTCTTATCCAGTTGAAGACATTTCAAGACCTAGACCGGTTCAGTTAAGTCGACCCTAAGACTTCTCTGTTTCTTATCCAGTCCAAGGCCTTCTCTGGTTCAGTCAGATCGACCCTAAGATCTCCCTGTTTCTTATCCAGTTGAAGATTTCAAGACCTAGACCGGTTCAGTTAATCGACCCTAAGATTTTCTGTTTCTTATCCAGTCCAAGGCCTTCTCTAGTCCAGCTAAATCGACCCCAAACATATTTTCCTGATAAAGACTCAGCAGAAGTTATCCAAGATTCTCTCAATGATTACTGTTGAGGTTGTAGTCGCATGTGGTTCTCTCCCCGTTACTGCGGAGGTAGTAATCGCCCCAAGTTTCTCTCAGCGTTACTGTTGAAGAAGAAGTTATCCAAGATTCTCTCAATGATTACTGTTGAGGTTGTAGTCGTCTGTGGTTCTCTCCCTGATACTGCAGAGGTAGTAATCACCCCAAGATTCGCTCAGCGTTACTATTGAAGTGAAGTCGTCCAAGATTCTCTCAATGATTACTGTTGAGGTTGAAGTCGCCTATGGTTCTCTCCCCGTTACTGTGGAGGTAGCAATCGTCCCCATATTCTCTCAATGTTTGCTGTTGAGGTTGTAGTCGCCTATGGTTCTCTCCCCGATACTGCGGAGGTAGTAATCATCCCCAGATTCGCTCAGCGTTACTGTTGAAGTCGAAGTCATCCAAGATTCTCTCAATGATTACTGTTGAGGTTGAAGTCGCCCAAGATTCTCTCAGTGATACTGTTGAGGTAGTAATCGTCCAAGGTTCTCTCAGCGTTCCTGTTGAGTTAGTAACCACCCCCGGTTCATTCATCACCGTTTGAAGCTCCAGATTCAGCTCCTGTAACCAGTCAGGACACATCTATACAAAGAATTTGAAGACCAGCTCCCGTAACGGGTCAGGTAATTATCTTTCTTTTCTCAGGTACGCAAGTTCTCGCTAAGGAATCTCTTATGCGATCGACACCTAGATGGCATCTGTAAGCCCATCCACATACCAACAGCCTCCGAATGGCGTCTATAAGACCATTCCCGACAAGGTTCTGTCACACTTCCAGATGGCATCTATAAGCCCATCCTCCTATCCATCATCTTTCCAAATGGCATCTGTAAGCCCATTCCCGCCATCACGTTGCTGATACTCTACTATGTGAGCGCAAATTTCTGGGCACTCTAGTGTTCAATCATCTTCCACCCTCGGATTACGAAAGGCACGTCATCCAATCTGCATCCTCAGGTCTAAGAAGATTGAACAGGGCCAACTGTTGTACCCCAAAATTTTCCCTCCCACATTCTTCAAGATTTGCCAAGTCAAAGCCTCAAAATTCCCCAAAGGTTGCACAATTCAAGGGTCTCCTAAACAGTCAAAACTAGGGTTTTGGTTCTGACAAAGAAAATGAAGTTTCCAAGGGTCCAATCAAGTCTCACATGCCTATAAACATGGTCAAGCATCCTCATACCAAGTTTCAAGACTTACAACACAAAATTACACAGTCAAAAACCCTAATTGCCCTACAGTCAACTGTAGGGGCAAAATGGTCATTTGACAGTCAAAAGTTCAAATTTTTGGTCAACATCTCAGTTTGAAGCCATAAACATCATTTGATCAATTCTTGATTATGATTCTCAAAGCTTGGCTCAAAAATCATCAAGATGCAAAAGTTTCCATATTTGGACAGTTGAAAAAGTCAACTGTAACTTGACCAAGGCATAACTTCCACATGGTTTATCAGAAAAATTCCATCCAAAGCTCATTTTGAAGAGAAAGACATTTCCTACAACTCCTCTTCACACTTCAAGTCCAAGAAATGCTCTCACAAAAAGTTATCAATTTCAACATTATAGGTCATTTTCAAAAGTCAACAAAAAGGGACTTTAAGTCAAAGGCCATAACTTGAGATTGGTAAATCCAAATGACATGGTGTTTACCTAGGGTTTTTGGTAAACAACCGCTGATCCTCCAAATGGTTACTTATTTGGTTACTCGCAGGATCGATCAGATTGATCCTATGGACATAGGTTGATTTTGAAGTTTGATTAAGGTGGATAAGGCTTTAAGTAAATTGTTTAAAGTAAATTGCATAAAGGAAAGGCTTGGTAAAATAAACAAGGCTTTAAAGTAAAGGTTCGACAGGAATTTAAAGGAGAAAAGCATGTAAAATACTGGAAAAGTAAATGACTTTAATTGATAAAATTGGTGTTTCACACATACATTTCTCAACAATTCTTTCGCTCACACTGGGTACTTGAATCTAAATGAGTGACTATGTATTTATTGTGAACACACGCGAGAAACTACATGTCTACTCCTATTTATACAAAAACATTCCAAGTAACCGTCGGGCAGTTACATTGCTTCGAGATTAAGCCACTTGGCACGTTCTCCATGCTCGACGCTCCAGATCCTTACACGTTTGCACGTAGTAACTGCTTGGAAACCGTTTTCCCTCCAAAGCTTTGAATTTCAAACTGCTCCACTCTGGACCATCGAACACCTTCATCAAGAGACATCTTCGACGAAAACTCCTTCGACGTCGAAGGCAACCAGCCTTCTCCCTTGGAAGAAATCTTCTAAGTATTTTGCCATCTTTCGACGGGCACTTCGACAGGCTTAGCCAGTCGAAAGCATCTTTCAGCTTTTAATGGCTGCCATCAATCAAAACAAAGGTGTCGAATTTAGGAGCCAACAAATTGCCCCCCAAGAATGCCTTATTTCGACTCTGAAAGAAAAAGGCATTCTTTGAAAACACCATTCGACACCTGTTTTTCCACGCTTAGTCACAAGTTAACTTGTGCACTTTTTGTTGCTTTTTACCAACTATTGGCAATCCCAAGAAACCATCATTGATTTGATCCTAGGACGTCACTTTCAGTACGGCGTGCAGTACCAAACGTCACTTCAAAATTTGTCATTATGACAAATCCCAAAACCGAGGACGCACGCTGCGTCTCTCTGTTTCTGCGGAAACGGCCAAAACAACAGGATGCTGCCACGCGTCCCACTAACTCCTGCAGCATTAAATGACATTTAATGTCCTCGTTATTGGGAATTTCTCCCACTACTATAAATAGTAGTGAATATCCCATTATGAGATTTTTTACGCAAACTAGCCCTCAAACTCCCTTGCTTTCGTACAAATTTGCTCTCGTTGCAGAAAAACTCTTCCTTTTTCAACTTCATCTTCATCCTCAACAATGGCCTCTGCTTCTACTGCCCCCAAGACTAACGCACCAACTGAACAACTTGCTAAGCCCAAGGTCTTTGTTACTGCTCCGGTAGTGAACTATACAGGGAAACGAAGGGTTCCTGAACCTTCTGACATCTCCGTTCGCGATGCTTACTCGCGTCACTTGATGATCCCGGTTGGATACTCCAACCAGATCTTCGCAATGTCTGGCGCCATGAACCCAAGCATCTCTGAAGCTCTGAAGATCAAGAGCTATTTTCCCATCGTCGAGAAACTCAAGCCAATAGCATGCGCTAAGAAGGACGCAGAATACAACGAAGACCCTACACGCGAGAAAATCGACCTCCGTTTCTTCAACATAAGTGTGAGGGTCTTCAGGTCTTTCCCTAATCTGACCTCTGACTACGTCGCTTGGCTAGCAAAGTTGGAGAAACATCAAACTCCAGTATGGAAGGAGATGGGAATCTTTGACCTAGTAATGCTGTTGAAGACAGGCTTAAACTACTCCCCAGAGATGCTTATAGCCTCGCTGTTGTTTTGGGATTACTCTCACTTCACCTTTCACCTTCCATGTGGGATGTTAACCCCCACACTCTTCGACGTAGCGGCCATCACTGGCCTTCGACCAACCGGAGATTACTTCGACCTGGAGGAGATGTCGGAGGACCAAATTGGCTTCTCTGAGACGAAGCCAACATACACTACCTTTATCAACCATTATCACGACAGGTCGACGGATACAGTGTCGGATGTCGAACACATAGCGTTTCTAGCCTTATGGCTAACTCGCTTTGTGTTTTGCTCGAAGTCTCTACAAGTGACCAAAAAGATGGTCACTCTTGCCACCCAACTGCATCACCGCCAAAACATCTGTTTGGCAGAACTAATTCTGGCCAGTCTTTATGACTCAATCAGCAATGGGGTTACTCTCTTGAAACATATCGAAGATAGGGGCAGTTTGCTACTCGCTGGGCCTTTCTGGCTACTTCAACTGTGGCTCAACGCCACTTTCGAATCTTTCTTACCCAAGAAGAATCAGATAAATGAACAAGCCCCAGCGATAGCTAATAGACGCATCGAAGGAATTAGGCTGGCTCTACTGACACCTGTGGAAGATGGGCTGGAGTTTCAACAAACCTTCACTAACTTCGTTCTGATGTTCGCTCGAAGGAAGGAATTTGTTTCAACTATGGCTCCATTTGCTCAACGGAAGGTGGGGCCAGCATGGTTTACAAGGCCACATCCAAAGGAGTCGAGTGGTCCCAATGTCGATGAGCACACTGTACTTTGGGAGGCGTTCCTGACACCTAGGATCATGCCTCTTCGATTTAAGAGTTCTAAGACTCATTTGAGTCTGCTTGCCTATCAACCAAATCTGGTATCTCGCCAGTTTGGTATCATCCAAACCCTGCCTTCTCCCATTTTTCAAAGAGAGAAGTCAATGTTGTACTTCTGCAACGATTATACAGAAGAAGCTGCCACCAAGCATATCGGAAGATATGCTGGTCGAACAATCCTCTCGCTGTTTAACTACCATCTTAACTTCCTTTGCTCACCATCCTTTGAGGAGTGGTGGAGAAGCTATTATGCTGAGTACTTCTTCGACGAGAAGGACTTCATAGCAGAGTTGCAGAAGTCTTTTGTCCTTGTGTTGGACAAAGTAAAGAAATGTAAGTTCATGTTCTCACATTACTTTTTATCTTTCTCTTCGACTGTTAGCCTGTTTAACTTCCCTTTTCGCTTTCAGTTGTTCGAAAACCCCTAGCCAAGAAGGCTACAGAAGGCCCACAAGGAAGAGTCCCTTCGACAAAACCTCCACCGCCGGCGAAGACTATAGCGCCGGCGAAGACAACGGGCAACCAACAGGGGGAAGGCTCTTCGAGGAGGCCTCCTGCATCGGTAACCAGATTTTCTTCATTTTTCTTCTGGCTTTCGATTTTTTATTTTCGACGTAATTATTCAATCGAATTCCTATTGGTTTTCTAGGCCCCTTCGCCCAAGAAAAGGGCAGCATTGGTGGTCGAATCGGGGAGTGATGACGACAGTGATTCCCCTCCTACTCCCTTAAAGAGGCGAAAGTTAACGAAGGACGCTTCTGTTCCTGCTCCTGCTCCTGGAGGTCGAACCGTCAGAATAAAGGTCGCTGTGAGAAAGCCTAAGCCACCTGCAGTGATCATCGAGGAGCCAACTGAGGAGGAACTGAACGCTCTTCTTACCAAGCCTGTCGAAAGTGATAATTCCAGCCCTGGGGATGAAGTCAATCCACAGGTAATCTACTTTAGGCATATATACCAGTATTCGATTGTATCTCTTTCGACATCTGAAGATTTATCTTCTTTCTCCTTTTCAGGACACTACTGAAAGTTCTCCACCAAGGACTTCAGAAACTCTAGAATCTGCTGACCTTAGCAGGCCTCGGGAAAAAGATTTGGGCAATGACGAAGCCCACACTGAGAATGAGGCCAATGCTGAAACAGTGGAGAAGACAACAGAAGAAACCATGGTGGAGGCAACACAACCAGAAACGGTTCCTGTGGTGGACTTGTCATCAGAAGAGAATCCTGAAGGAAGAGATCAAGGCAATGGCGAAGAGAATCAAGATGCTGTTGACGAAGAGCACCAAGGTGGTACTGGCGAAGAACACCAGGGTGACGCTAGCGAAGAGCCACAAAATGACGCTGGCGAAGGACCCCAAGGTGATGTTAACAAAGAACCCCAAGTCGACGCTAGTACCGCCTCAGTCCAAGTCGAAAAGCAACCAAACGAGGCACTCAGCATTCAACAGCCTCAAGCCCAAGATAATACTGTGGCAAGGGTCACCTCCTCAAAGCACAGGTCGAAAGAGGACTTGGAAATCTTGAAACAAACTGACCCTGTCAGCTACCTTAATGCAATCATCGAGAGTAAGAGTTCTTCTGACACTAGTCAGGAAATTCCTACCCTGTCGGGAAAATCTACTGAAACTTCTCCTCTTGATGATGCGTTGGCGAAGGTTAAGGCCCAGTTCTTCAAGAGAGATTTAATGAAGGCTTTAGAGGGGGACCCCACTGCTCCATCATGCTTGAAAGAGGTTTTGAATGCTGTTGACTTCGAAGCTGTAGCCCCAGAAATCTCAGACTTAATCATGGAATTACATTCTATGATTGATCAAGTCTCAGCGGATTACAGGCGCCAACGAACTTTTAACAGTCAGCTCGAAGTGCTGCATGGCAAAAGCTCATCTGCGTGGACTGCTGTCTCAGATTCGACTTCTCGAATTGCCGAGTTGTCGAAACAGAAAGCGTCTGCACAGGAAAGGGTCGATGCTATTGAGCGAGAGAATGTCTCCTTCCGAGCACAAATTGCAGAGATAGAGGCGAAGATAAACGCCAACACTATGCTCCAGGAGGAAATTCTTTCGACCATCCCAGACACTGAGAGCCAGACTGAGATCAAGCAAGGCCTGGAATTCGCTGAGAGGGCTCAAAGCCTCGACGCTCAAATTGCCAAACTGGTGCAAGAAAAATCTTGGTGCAAAAAGAGGTTGGAGCTGCAGTATGCCAAGTATCTTCGACTCAAGAATTCTCTTTCCTTTTGATTGATTCTCTTTTGTAACCATCTTCTGTAATCGTTTTCGACAACAATTGCCATTTTGGCTGAAATTAATAAAATTTCCATTTTGGCATTTTTATGGTTATTTTAGTTTGTTCTTTTATTATTTTATTTTTATCTCTTGAAGTATAGGCTTATATTTTTTCAAATATTTACCATTTACTCTCAAGAGCCTTTTATCACCACTTATCTCTTCGACTTCATAGGCTCCACCAGAAAAAGTTTGGATAACTCTGAAGGGTCCTTCCCATTTGGGTGACCATTTCCCCATGCTTCGATCCCGTCGATCCATGGGAAGAATTACCTTCCAAACTAAATCTTCAGGCAAAAATACCTTAGGTTTTACCTTTCTATTATAAGAGTCTTCTACTCTTTTCTTCTGAAGCCTGAGTAAGTCGAGAGCGTGTAATCTCTCTTCGTCTAAATCCACCAATTCATCTAACATCATATTCCAATAAACCTCAGAAGGAATATCATAATGCCTCTGAACTCTTGCAGATTGAAGACAAATTTCTGCTGGCAATACTGCATCATGGCCAAAAGTTAGCCTATATGGCGTTGTGCCAGTGGCTTCTTTTGGGGACGTTCGACAAGCCCATAAAATCTGGTCTAACGTCTTATGCCAATTCTTTGGTTTCTTCCCAACATGTTTCTTTATCAAGCCAATCACCACTTTGTTAGCTGCTTCGACTTGACCATTCGCCTGTGCATAGTAAGGCGTGGATGTTAGGAGTTTGAAACCTGTTTCCTGAGCAAATTCCTGCATCTTTCGACCAGTGAAAACTGAACCTTGATCAGTTGTTATTGTCTCAGGGATTCCATACCTAAATATAATGTTCTTTTGAATGAATTCAATGACATTTTCTTGGTCTACATTGACTAAAGGGACAGCTTCGATCCACTTAGTAAAATAATCAATGCCTACCAATATGTATTTCTGACTCTTTGATGATGCTGGTCGAATCTCTCCAATGAGATCCAACGCCCATCCTCGAAAGGGCCAAGGCTTCACTATCGAGTGAAGTTCGCTTGCTGGTACATGCTGGATGCCTGTATGAACTTGACACTCTTGGCAACCTTTGGCGAACTCAACACAATCTTTCAGCATAGTGGGCCAATATAGTCCTTGTCGAAACAACAACCATTTCATCTTATGGCCTGCTTGGTGAGCCCCACATGCCCCAGCATGCATAGTCGAAAGGGCTATGTATGCTTCAGTTTCACTTAAACATTTCAGCAACACCCCTTCAGGCGTCTTCTTGAATAACTCATTACCCATGAGTACAAAACTCAACGCCCTGTATTTTGTTTTTCGTTCTGTCGGAGCTCCTGGATTTTGAAGATAGTCCACAATGGGTTTCCTCCAATCTTGCTCTGACAAATTATCAATGAACGAAATCTCGAAGTTTGAGTGATCAGCATAACCTAGCCTCGTCGATTCCAAGTCTGATGGTGATAGACAAGTTTCCTTTATCTTTTCTCGAACTTCGATTGCTCTTTGTAATCTCGTTTTTGAAATCTTATACCCTGATGCAATTTGTGCCAAGTCATTGGCTATTTGATTTTCGACTCTGGGTATGTGTCGAATATTGACACTTTCAAATTGTTTCAATAAACGATTTGCTATCACAAAGTACATAATGAGATTCTCTCTTATGCATTTATACTCCTTTGTGACTTGCTTGATGACTAACTCTAAGTCTCCCATTATCTCGACTCGAGTTGCCCCCAATTCCAACAATATTTCAAGGCCAGTAATTAGAGCTTCATACTCAGCCTCATTGTTCGAACAACAACCTTCTATTTGGTACTTGAATGTTGTTGGAATTTTATCTGGAGAAATAATCAAGACTCCTACTCCTGTTCCATTTTTATGGCTGGAACCATCGAAGTAGAATTTCCAAGGTTCTATCTCCACATAATTAATATCCTCGACTTGAATTGAGTGGTCGACTATGAAGTCTGCAACCACTTGTCCTTTTACTGCCTTAAGAGGCATAAAGGTCAAGGAGTATTCAGTCAATGCTAATGCCCACTTGCCAATTCGACTATGCAAGATAGGTTTCGACAACATATATTTGAAAACATCAAAATGAGACGAAACATAAACATCAACTGGTTTTATATATTGCTTGAGTTTTGTACAAGAGAAATACAGACATAGACACAATTTTTCAACCTCGCTATATCTAGTTTCTGCATCATTCAAAACTCGACTGAGATAATAAATGGGTCTTTCGACTCCATTCTCATCCTCTTGGGCTAACATACTTCCCAGAGTTTTGTCAGATGCAGCTATGTACAATCTCATACTCCTATTGCTACAAGGAGGCACCAAAATAGGTGGCTTAGTGAGGTACCCTTTGATTTTGTCGAAGGCTTCTTGCTGCTCTTGCCCCCATTCGAACCCCTCTTTATTCAGTCGAAGTAAGGGTGAAAAGGCCTGGGCTTTCCCACTTAGGTTAGATATAAACCTTCTCAAGAAATTTATCTTGCCTAAGAGAGATTGCAATTCCTTCTTATTCGATGGCGCTTTCGCTTTCAGAATTGCCTTCGTCTTGTTCTGGTTGATTTCGATTCCTTTTTTGTGGACAACGAAACCCAAGAAATCTCCAGCTTTCACACAGAACGCACACTTCAAAGGATTCATCTTCAGACCATGTTCTCTCATTCTTTCGAATGATTGTCGAAGGTGGTCAATATGACTCTTCCTGGAAACAGATTTTATAACAATATCATCAATATAAACTTGCATAAAAGTGTTAATAAAATCATGGAAGATAGTATTCATTGCTCGCTGGTACGTTGCCCCAGCGTTCTTTAGGCCAAAAGGCATCACTACCCATTCGTAAGTGCCTAAGGCCCCAGGGCATCGAAAAGCTGTTTTCGACACATCTTCTTCAGCAATGAATATTTGATTATATCCTGAATAACCATCGAGCATACTCAGGTATTCGTAGCCAGCGGCAGAATCAACTAGCATTTCCGCCACAGGCATAGGATATTCATCTTTGGGGGTGGCAGCATTCAAATCTCTGAAATCTATGCACACCCTTAACGTGCCATTTTTCTTAATTACCGGCACAATATTTGCAATCCATTCGACATACCTGGTAACACGAATGAATTTGCATTTCAGAAGTCTTTCGACCTCCGTTTTGATCTTCGACAATATTTCTGGAGCGAAGCGTCTTGGATTTTGCTTGATTGGCTTCTTTCCAGGTTTGATTGGCAACTGAAGTTCTACCAATCCTCTGTCGAGACCAGGCATTTCGTCATAATCCCATGCAAAACAGTCTTTAAACTCTTTCAGCAATTGGATTACTTCCAACCTAAGTTCTGGATCAATTTTGGCGCTGATGTAAGTTGGCCTATTCTCTGATCCTTCGCCTAAGTTGATTTCTTCTAAAGGGTCTTGTGCTAACATCTTAATGTTGTTCGCCAAGGGATCCTTTTCGAAGCCCAAAGGCTCATCGTCATAGATGGCGTCGAGCCTCTGTTCCTGCATTTCATCTGGCATGATATCAGGAGGTCTTGGATCGAAATCCTTTCCTGGGCCAACAGCAGATAATTGTTGATCATTGGCCTGTGTGGCCATGTACTTTACTTCGGCTTCGAGAGCCGTTATCATCTTGGTTTCGGCCACATAGGCCGAAATTCGCTTCAGAGATTGTGACTCAGTCATTATCACTGAATTCACTTCCCCAACCAGTTGGTTGGATATCAGTTAGCCCACTGAAGTCTATGTGGGACAAGTCTTCTTTGTCCCATTGGAAACCATGCTCAGGATGCAGGTATAGGGAACAAAAGGTGTTTGGCGCTGGCGCCATGTCGAAGTCAGGAGTTGGACATGGCCCTATGTGAGCCAAGTTTTTGTCGAAATCTGTTACACCCAAGTGATTCACTTCGCCAAGGTAGTAACTTTGGTCTGCCTCTATGTTTTCGACCATCCTATCTGGGCGCCATAGCAGCAGTCTTTGATGCATCGATGAAGGCACAACACCTACACCATGAATCCACTCACGGCCTAACAAAAGGTTGTAGTTAGGTTTGGCCGATATGACCATGAACATTGTTGGTCGAAGGATCGACCCAACTTTTATGTCTAGCTGGATCACTCCCATGGTGGTCCCAATGCCTCCCTCATAGTTGGACAGGACCATATTGTGAGGTTTAATTTCTTCATCCCTTTTGCCAATCTTCCTTAGCATAAAATGAGGGATAATATTGATAGTGGCCCCACAGTCGACCAATATTTTGTTCACAGTGGTCTCTTCGAGCTTAGCCCTTATGAACAAAGGTTTGAGGTGATTCTTCATCGCCTCTGTGGGTGGCTCGAAGAAGCCATTTTGTTCCTCTGTAGTGCCATTGTCCATGACAAAATAGCACACTGGCCTATGTTTGGCCATTTCTTGTTCCACCTCCCAGTCACTGGCTTCGACTTCTACCTGTCGATTGAATTCCCTAGGCAGTACTGAAACAATGTTCACCATTATATCCAGAGTATCGTCGGACTCAACATCATCTTCGTCTTCGACTTCACTTTGGTTAGGCCAAACTAGCCTGTTGGTAACTGGTTCTCTCTCAAGAGGCTTTCTTTGTTTCCTTTGAGGCACATTCGAACTAGTTTCTGCCTTAGGTTCGTTGGCAGCCTCTCTTTCAGCTTTTCGCCTTCTTTGATATCTCCTCCATTGGGATCTCGACATAGGATTTTTTCCCTTGTAGTTGCTGGACACTTGAGCAACCTTGGGTGCAGCAACTTGAGGCTCTTTCTTCTGAATTAAAGAGGAACCTCTTGGCACTTCGAAAGAATGCCATTTCTCTTCACTTGGCCTTTTCCGGCCAGAGGTTTTGTACCAAGTGTCTACTGGTACATTTGTTGGAGGCCTAAAAGTCAATGGCCTCTTGTCTTGATTAGAACCCCTTCTGGGATCGTGTCGAAGGTCAGCATTCTCTCTTCTCTTGTTCGCTGCTCTCACGCCTTGTATGTGCTCAGCAGCTTTTTTATCAAAGATAGAACTGCATCTTGGACACAGCATCACCTCTGATTTCTTCTTCTGGCATCTTTGTAAAAAATCTGCCAAGTTTTCGTTTTCCCTAGGGAAAGCCGTTTTATTTGCCTGCTCTTGCCTTATGGCTTCTTCTGAAGCTTTAGGGTCAGAAAGTTCAACCATGTTGATATTCATTGTATCCTTATTAGCAAGAGTTAGTTGCTTCATTTGTGTCTCCAGATTCTCCGTCTGGCCTTGTACAGTGGCCAAGTGGGAACCGGGCTTTGGTCCAGTTTTTTGTGTTTCAGCAGTCTTCGACTTCGGGTCTTCGACCGCTTTCTGGACAGCCTCAATTGTCTTCCTGGATAAATTTCCAGAAAAACTGCCAAAGATTGGCATGTTGATGTGGTCCTTTGAGACTTCGACCATGGTAATGCCTGGCTTCTTCGACTGGATCCTGGTTGCCTCTATCATGTTCACCTCAGAGGGTTCTGCATAGTGGGCTTCAGCCTTCAGTGGATTGGAGTCGACAGCCATGGGGGATTTGTCCGCAAACTTTAATCTCCCTTCCTCAATAGCGTCTTGCACAAGATTCCTGAAAAGAAAACACTGAGAAGTTTTATGGCCCAGAAAATTATGATATTTGCAAAAACCTCTCTTCTTTCTTTGATCAAGAGGAGGCACTTTTACCCCAGGGGGTACTATCATTTGGCCATCTTTAACTAGCAAGTCGAATATTTCATCACATTTTGTGATGTCAAAACTATAAGTCTTTTTTGGGAACCTATCGTTGGTCCTGTCTGGACCAATGGGATTTTTCCCATTTGAGGGGACTAACTGTTTACAAGAGTATGGTGGCCCTTGTTTTAGTTCTGCTAAATCGACTTCTCCTTCTTCGACAGTTAAAGTATCGTCGAAGGATTCTAGCTCTTCGTCATCCATCTCCACGTACGCTATTCTCTCTCTCTTGTGAGTTTTCGTTGCCTTAACTTTTTCAGCTTTGAGGCCTTCGACCTGTCGAACTCTATCGGCCAGTTGGGCCATGTCTCTTAGGTACTGGGTATCTAGCTTCTTCCTAATGGAATAATCTAAACCGCCTGCGGCCATTTCGACCAACTCATGTTCTGGCACTTGTGTAAAACATCTCGCCTTAAGCAACCTAAACCTATTCAGATATTCGTCTATAGGTTCAGTGAAACGTCTCTTCACACTCGCCAGTTCTTTCAGGCTTATCTTGGTTTGCCCCATATAGAATTGTTCATGGAACAATCTTTCCAACTGGGTCCAATGGTGGATCGAATTGGGGGGTAGAGTTGTGAACCAAGTAAAAGCATTCTTGGTTAAGGAACTTGGGAAGTATTTGATCCTTAGGTTTTCATTGTTTGAAATGTCTCCTGCTTCGATCAAATACCTCGCCACATGTTCGACAGTAGATTCTGTCGTGTCCCCAGAGAACTTAGTAAATTTGGGGACTTTGCTTCTAGGAGGTAAGTCAGTTTGTAACACATATTCTGACAATGGAGATGTAAAGTTGGGCCTTCGAAAGCCCATGTTCATTCCATTCTGAGTCATGATCCTTTCGATCATGGTTGCCAGATTGTTTTCCAAACCCATGTTTTGGTATTGGACATGCTGAACCACTTCGTCAGCATTTTGGTTTCTGTTAACTAACCTTACCTCTGGGGCTATTACCCTAGGTTCTTCGACAGGTTGTTCTACAGGCTGTTGAGCCTGATTAATGGTGGTTTCTTCCTCTACAAATATCCCCTGATTTCCTCTTATTTGCGCCCTTTGGGGCTGTCGAACAGGAGGGGGTACTCCAAAGAAGTCAGCCAAACGCGTCATTTGCGCTGTAACTTGCTGATTCGATTGAGTAGTGTTTTGTATTAGAGGATTTAGCACTGTACTCAAAGTTTGTGCCAACATTTGCACCATATCATGGTTGCTTTCGTCCATCTGTTGCCTCAAGACCGCTGTCGAGGCATTTGTAAGGCCATGGGCTACTTGGGACGTTCCTCCTAAGAGTTGGGTCCTATTTCTATTCGCCATGCCTACTCCAGAGCCTTGGAGTGGCGAAGAGGCACTCACGAAAGGGTCTGAATAAGTGGACGCAACATTCGTCAGGCTTGCCACTTCAGAAGTTGGCATACCATAGAATGGAATAAATCCTGGGGGAACCACTGGCCTTGTGCCAATATTTCCCCTTGGTGGGGGGGTTCCCAAAGGTATTCTGGGGCCTGTTAACGAAGTTATTGGCCCCGTGGCTGTGACTGACACTGCTGGTGTCGAACCAACATTCGTCGCTTCACTCACGGTCATATTAACCGTTGCTCCCACACTTGGTGGTGGAATTTCGTTGTTGTTTGGCGGATTCGCCATCTCTTCCCTTCTTCTGGCAGTATTGTTATCGTTGGTGTATATTCTACCACTCCTCAATAACATACAACTCGAAAAGATGAGATAATTTTCAACAATCAACACACAGTCCCACCAGGTGTGCCAATTTGTTTACCTAGGGTTTTTGGTAAACAACCGCTGATCCTCCAAATGGTTACTTATTTGGTTACTCGCAGGATCGATCAGATTGATCCTATGGACATAGGTTGATTTTGAAGTTTGATTAAGGTGGATAAGGCTTTAAGTAAATTGTTTAAAGTAAATTGCATAAAGGAAAGGCTTGGTAAAATAAACAAGGCTTTAAAGTAAAGGTTCGACAGGAATTTAAAGGAGAAAAGCAAGTAAAATACTGGAAAAGTAAATGACTTTAATTGATAAAATTGGTGTTTCACACATACATTTCTCAACAATTCTTTCGCTCACACTGGGTACTTGAATCTAAATGAGTGACTATGTATTTATTGTGAACACACGCGAGAAACTACATGTCTACTCCTATTTATACAAAAACATTCCAAGTAACCGTCGGGCAGTTACATTGCTTCGAGATTAAGCCACTTGGCACGTTCTCCATGCTCGACGCTCCAGATCCTTACACGTTTGCACGTAGTAACTGCTTGGAAACCGTTTTCCCTCCAAAGCTTTGAATTTCAAACTGCTCCACTCTGGACCATCGAACACCTTCATCAAGAGACATCTTCGACAAAAACTCCTTCGACGTTGAAGGCAACCAGCCTTCTCCCTTGGAAGAAATCTTCTAAGTATTTTGCCATCTTTCGACGGGCACTTCGACAGGCTTAGCCAGTCGAAAGCATCTTTCAGCTTTTAATGGCTGCCATCAATCAAAACAAAGGTGTCGAATTTAGGAGCCAACACATGGGACCAAAGGCATTGGTTAGAGGACTCAAAGACCTTTCCAAAATGTCCAAGAACATGAGCAAAGCTTAAAAATTGAGCAAGTTATGCCTTGTGGAAGTTGGGAAATTTTTGGATATTTTAAAAAGTCAACATTGCTTCAAATGACCTAAAATTGCTAATGGGCCTCTTTTTCTTCCACAATTCATCATCCAAGGCATGTGCACGACCACTTGGCCCAAAGGGAAGTTTTTTTATCATTTTTATTTATTTATTTGGATTTTTAATTATTAATAATTCATTTAATTAAAATAAATAGGTGAAAAATATTAAACCTAATGTTTTAAATCTTTTTGTGCAAGACAATGACTCATGATTCACTAAAGATTTCGTGCCTATCAAAAGTGGAAAGAATTGGTGCAAATTGTGATGGTTCTTCATGAAGAAATATTTGAAAAGATCCTTAAGAATCAAATCTTGAAAATCATGAATGCAAAGGTTTTTGTTTGGTTTATTTGACCTAAATCATTCACACATAAATACATAGTGCAACCCTAATGCATATGATCTCCCAGCTGTGCAGAAAAGCCATAACAAAAACTTGAATTTTCTCAAAAAAGTCCAATACTGAAAACTGTCTTCCAGGGCGATTCAAGCTGAGATAATCATCTCATCACCTTCCTGAGACATCAAGAAACGTTTTTAAATCACTTTCCACGTCCCTAACGCCCAGAATTGGTGAATAGGATTCAAACTTTTTCACATTTTTTTCATAATCGTGTTTTAGTATTCAAGCATATTCACTGCATTTTTTTCATGGATTCTTACTAATTGGATGATTCTGAAACTAACCATATATGCTTTGATTGAGTTTTCACGCGTTATATAAGGATTCACCATTAAAGATATCTAGGGTTTTTCAAGTTCTAATTTGGGCGTTTCCAAATACTGTAAAATTAGAGAATCTCAGTGCCATGTCTGGATTCAAGAAGCTTGGGCGATCTGAACAGAACCCTCGCGCCTAATTTATGTGGCCATATGGCCTATTCGCTATTTCATGAAATTGCATGTTTTGGGGGGGTTCAAAACCCCCGCTAACCCTTTTGTATTTTCAGGAAAAACGCATTAAGGAAGAAGACGCTTAGGTGGCGAGGCATAAGTGGTTGATTTGAATTTCGCGCGAAAAAATACTATTAATCATTGTTTTGAATCATATTAATTGTTGTCTCTATTATATTCAAAAAGCGCTAGGAGCTCCATTGGCAAAGCAGTTGATTGGTAACCAACAGGACCTGGGTTCGATCCCAGGTCCCCCCCCCCCCTTTTCCTTATATTTTTCTCTTAAATATGTTTTTGTGTAGCTTCCATCCCAGGCGCCTATCATACGCTCCTCAATCCAACGCGCCACATGTCCCACTGCACTCAATCAAATGCCATGATTCAGAGACTAGGATGTGCCTCAGTCAACACACATGCATGCCAGCGCAAAAGTCAAACAGGCCAAAGGCTTAATGGGCCTGATTACTGGACTTCATCTCCCATTTGGGGACAGACCCCCTAGGTTTGCAAGTTCTTTTATATTTTTTCATTTTTTATTTTGATTCAATTATTTCTTTTATTTATTAATTCCTTTAATTTAATATTTTTATAAAAAACATAAAAAACAATATAAAATCAGAAAAAAGACAAAAATAAATATTTTTATTTAATTTAATGTTTTGTAAATAAACATCATTAATTGATTTTAGTTTTTAATTTAGGTTTAAATCTTAATATTTTTTTCTAATAAACTTAAAATTGGTAGAATTAGGGTTTTAATTAATTTTTATCCTTTTTCTTTCCTTTTCACTAATAATTAAATATTATTTATTTTTATAAATCAAATTGCATAATTAATTTAATTTTAGGTTTAAATTTTAACATGTTGTCTTAATAAATAAAAACTAGAATTAGGGTTAATATTCTTTTCATTTAATTCTCATTAAAATCATAAATACCAAAATCTCAAAAAATAATTTCCTTTCATTTTAATTTTCATTAATTTAATCATTTAATTTAATTTCGTTAAAAGGGGTCCAACGCCCTCGTTTCCAATTTTAATTCAATTCGCGTATTTATTTATTTTTCTTTTAATTTTTTATGTACCTCTCCCAAAGCCGTGTAATATATTTCTCGCACTTTACTTTCTTTATTTTCTGTCAAATCGGGTCCTGGAAATTTTGGCGATGTGGACCCGCGCCTTTTGTAATAGTATAGAACTTTACCTTTCTCGCACTTTTTAACTGTTAAATAAATGCATGCAAGAATGAATGGCCTAAAATAAAAACAAACGCTTAGATCACTTTGACATGAACAAGACAAAAATAAACGAATCTGACACACAAATCACACACCACCCCTAGGGTACGCCTCACTGTTTCCTTGCCCTTCGAAAGGTGATCGTCGAGTAGAGGATGTCTTAGTAAGTCCTCATGATCCGGGAACCTGGCATGAGGGTAGCTTCTAAGGTGTCTTCCTATTGCTCTGGTGATCACCATGTCCCGAACCTCGAATTGACCCGAACACCTCCAACGGTGGTGCTACCTACCTCTCAATGGTGGGATGGCACTACTTGAAAGGACATTTACACAGACTAATTCCTTAGGATAGGTAGACAACTCTAGATACTTGCTTCAAAACAAAATTCAAAAATACTTTTCACACCAACACATTTTCAAAAAGCTTTTGAAAGAAATTTTTCAAACACTCTTGAGGACTGATACAAGAGTCGAACTGAAATTTTCAAAGAAACTTTTTTAAAACCCACAATTGAAAAGCAAACAAACAATTTTGAAAACACAATGAGCAAGTATCTAAGAGCCCATGGATAACCATGGATAGAAAGGGTGCTAACACCTTCCCTTTCTATAACCTACCTCCCGAACCGAGAGCAATCTCTATAAGGAATTTTTCTGTGCTTTTGTCCTTTCCATTTGGAGAAAATAAAAGACGGTGGCGACTCTTGCTTCCGCGACATTTCGCGAACCAGCGTTAAACAGTCAGTTCCAGATCAACCGATCACACCTAGGACTGTCGGAATGATATGCACATATTGCATCAGGATTGTAGTTAGGAGAAGAAGTTTTGGGGTTTGGATGAAGTTCTATCAATGTAATCAGATTCATCTTCAACAAGTGTTGCAATGCTTGAGACAATGTCATGTTGATGTTGGTAAATTGTCTTTTGGGCTCGTCTTGCCTTCATTTATTTCCCCGTTGTTGTTGTTACCGCGATGCAGGACCGGAGATCAGGGCTGCCCCCACATGTTGATCGTGTTTGTTCTTGTTACGACCCTTTTAGTCGTACACAACATTGGACTCTTTCTTCCCATTGTATGGATTTTTCTGAGTATCAGAGGATGTAACTCCTTGGATCTTTCCGCTTTTGATGCCAGCTTCGACTCTTTCTCCAGTCAGTATTAGCTCGGTGAACCCGACCGAGGAGCTTCCAATTAGGTGATTGAAAAAAGGTCCCGTCAAAGTTCCCATAAAGATGTTAATCAGCTCCCTGTCAGTTCAGGGTGGCTGCACCCTGTTAGTTAAGTGTGATTCTTTCTATATGAATACGTTAGTTAACAACTTATTGATCTTTATATCCAAGTTAGTAGTCCTTCCTTCATGATGTTGCAAGATCCATCTTCTCATACTTATTATGGTATTAGTTAATTTTTCTATCTAAAAGATGATGAAATATCTCTTCTTCTAAAATCAACCACCATAACCCATTTTGTTATTTTTACCATGAACTAAGAGGTTTTGATCCTTAATTGGTATGTAGGTATAAGACTATATCTTTCCAAACAAAATATAATAAAAATATTTCTTTTCCCATCTCCACACTCATTTAGAAAACAAACAATTTTAAACAAAAATACAGATATTATAAGTGGTTCCTATAGAGTACTATAGATACATAGGGTGATAATACCTTCCTGTTGCACCCCAAAATTTACCCTCTTGATTCAGGCTTATGTTTCATCATAAATATCATACTACATTGCATTCATTCTCTTATGATGGGATCAAGGTACTTTGGTTCTCAAGTTGTCTACAAGTTGTGCTGGTTGATAGTGTTGAAAATTGGTGTAAAAAGGGAGATCCTTATCTTAAACTTTAGATTCCTCAAGTCACAAGGGTTCCTCTTGTCTCAAGACCCTTTCATCCATTTCATTAATTCATCAAGGTTAAAGATTATGTTGGTTTGAAAGAGAATCACTTTTTTTATTCATCAGTCAAAATTAGGGCTTTTACAAGTTGAAGTAATTGGGGTTTAGATGAGCCAAATTATGAAGCACCACTTTCTTATCATCATTTGAATCAAATTTATTCAAGGAGTCTTTCAGGATTCCCAGTGGAATTAGGGTTTTAGGGCTTGACCAATTATCTCCTAACACAAAGTGCAAATTAGGGTTTTAGATTTAATCAAGTTTTCTATGACTTTTTCACTCAATCTTGTTTCCATGCTTCACTACATGATACTAATCATCTTTGGCATAAATATTGAGGCTCAATTTGGATTGGAAATGGTTCAATTGTTTAGAAGGGGCAAATTGGTCATTTTGGCCACAATCAGTCAAAGTCAATGGTTAACCAAATGAAGTTTTGGTAACCCATTCTTTAAAACATCTTCTTTTAATTTTTCAAAGCCATTTACATCACAAGGTCAAGAGGAAAGGAATTTGGGATGTAAGTTATTCATGAAGAAACTTGGAAAGTTACTAAAAATGGAAATTTTGCACCTAACTTCAAAAATTCATAATTTATTCATGCTTGATCCAAAAATTGAAAATCTTATATGATTAAAAAGATAAGAGAGATCTCTACAACTTTTCTTCTTTTACCAAAAGCAAAACATGCAAGGGTGGAGAGTTATTGAGTTTAGGACTCATGGTCGTGTGTGAAAATTATAGGTCATTTTCAAAATTTAGTGACTTTCATGCCAATTTTTGAAGGCTTTAATGGATCCGATTGAGAATATTGAAAACTAAAAAGTTGTAGGGTTCTACAATACCTTTCCAAATTGTATTCATTTGTGTCTAAATTCCAAAGGATGAGCAAGTTATGGTGTTTTTAATTTCATGCCATTTTATTGAATTTTAGCCAAGCAAGCAAAATGCAATTTCTTGCAAACTTCATTTCCAGCCATTCTCTTTGTTTCTAATGCAGCCCATGACCTATTTGTGACTTGATGAGGCCCATAATGCCAGCCATTTTGTGCCCCATGGGCCATGGTGCTTGCTTGCATTCAAAATGCTCAAAGTTGCCTAGAAGGGCCAATTCATCAATACTCATTCTCCTCAACAAGTCAGGACTTGTAGCTTTTAGGCTTTCTTCCTGATGGTATTTGGCACACAAAATACAAGAAATAGGGATCAATGCACAAGCAAAATGCAGAAGCCCATATTCACTCATTTTCTGGACATTTTTTCCAATCGGGCCATCCAAAAGTTTTGAGGACCAATTTCCTTTTCTAACTTTCTCTACTCACTCTATATAATGTACTGCAAGCCTCATTTCATGCTAGACGCGCTCCAATTATCAAAACTCTGGATCTAAACTTTTTCTGCTCTTGCTAAAGTTTTCTTCGATTCTCTCATCTCCTTCGCGCATTCATCAAATTTCCTGTGGATTCATCTTCCTTGAAGTGTGTAGATCAAGATTATGGAGCTTGTTTGCTTCTATAATTAAGGAATCAAGGTTTCCAGTTTCACATTGAGGTGATATTTTTGAATTTCGATTTTCTTTGTTTAGCATGATTTGATGAATCATTCAATGTTCATGATGTATTAGCTAGCTAGACTATAGGTCTGATGTACTTGGTTCACTTGATGGAGGCTTAAATCGTGTTATATTCATTTTCTGCAACTTCTGCATTTCATGTTTTCAAAAACTTCGCACGCGTATTTCTTTTAGATCTCTTATCCATTAAGAGTTTTATGATAATCATGAGATAATTGGTAACTTCAACTTTAATTTGCGCTTTGGTTCATCGATTTTGGTTGAGAAATGAGCATGTTTGATGGATCTGAATGAGGACTCGTGACCTATATCTGAATGCATTTTGATATGCTGGAGGTTGAAGACGAAGTGAGGTGGCTGGATCTGATTGGTCCATTTGAATCTTAATGCATTTTCATTTTATTCAACTTTATTTGATTTTCTCTGATTTTATTTCTATTATTTTTCACAATTTCTTTGTAATTTTTTAAAATTGTTTGATTTGTGAAAACATTCGTGCATTAATTAATTTTGTTTAATTGTCTTTTTTGCATATTATTTTTATTTCTGACTTTTCCTTTACACAAAAATTATACAAAAAATATTTTGAACACTTTGATTGGTCCATTTTAGGACTATGAATTTTATTTTAGAATTTTATTTCTTTTAGTTGATTAATTAATTAATAGGATTTAATTGATTCTTTTGTTTTCTTCAATTACTTTAACCATGCTCTTAATATAGGAAAATTCCAAAAAAATATGTCACACTGTGTTAATAGTACATTATCACTTTTTTTATTTTATTTTGTAATTTTTACATTTTATTATTTTCATTTTGAATTTATGAGAGTATATTGTTTTTCTTATTATAATATTCACATTTTTGCTCCATTTGCCACTTTTTCTTGGACATAAAAAATGTTAAAAATATTTTCAGGAATCCTTAGGCCTTGATGGTAATTGTGAAATTTTCTTTAGGATTTTATCATGCTCAAATCTCTGATTTTATAATTAGTGAAGTTTGTAAATCATTTTCTGATAGTTTGTTGCTTACATCACAAGTTTTGATTTTGTTTGCTAATCCTCAAGACTTGTAAAGGTAAAAAGATGCTTTATTAGGGTTCTTAAATGTGTTAGGTCTTTAGAAATTAATTTTTTTGAATTTATACCTTAAAACTCTATTTTATCCAAAATATTTGGTCAAGGGTGTCCATTTTTGAGTTTTACCTCAACTAGTGATAAAATTGACTTTTGTTTCACATTGTCCCTAGACATTCATAAAGCCAAATTGGTTGATTCTGACATTTATAAGTCTTGAGTGCTTTTAAAAAATTTTCTTTTGATTTTTAAGAATTTCTTCCCATTTTTGCTTAATTTTGGTTTGTAAGTAGATCTTTGAACCTTAGCCTCAATAATTGGACCCTCACTTGGTTTCTTTTGTGTATGTTGGAGATCCCTTATTTTGAAAGCTTGACCCTACTGATCTCTTTAGCTTTTATATGAGTTTTCATGATCTTCTAGTACTTATAACTATTTCTCCCTATTTGATCAAACTAGGGTTCCCTTTTTGGGCTCTTTTTTAGGGTTTCTACATTGTTTGATTTGATTTTCCACTTGAACTCCTTTATTCTTGCCTTAAGCTTATTGTTTCTGACTTCCTATTATCTTGTGGGACTTGATTTAATTTGGAATATTTTTTTGCAAAATGTGTTTCTATGTTTGGACCTTTAATCACTCAGACATGTTTATATGATCTTTTGCACTAGAGGTAAAGGGAATGCACTTGTGCAACCCATGAGAGATCAATATATTTTCTTTTTATCATCCTCTCCCTTGTTTTAAAGACTTGAGTTCATCATTGAACCATTCAAGTCCTCATCACTTTCCTATTTTGCCAATTTGATTTGATAATCATTTGTGATATGTTTAGAAAGATACTTTTGTGCTTCATCTTTTGAATTCATTTGGAGTTCATTTTTTTAGATTGAATTGCTTGTGATCCTGCCTTGTTAGATATTATTTGATGTCATGAAAAGCTCCTTTGATCCTTGATTAACATTCCATTGTTGATTCAACATGGTGACAAGAAAGGAGTAATAGTTCACTAGTTTTGACCTAATCGTTATATGTGCTTGCTTGAGAGTTCTTACATCTGTTTCCTTGATGTCTTGCCATAATATTTTTTCATTGCCTTGTTATATCATCATTCATCACTTGTTGATTCATCAATCCTTCTTGTAATTACTAATTTGTCTGTAAAATGTGCGAGGTACCTTGAGAAATATTTTCAACTTTGGCTTGATACTTCTGTGTTCTACTTTATTTGTGGGACACAGTTTATTATGCCTGTACCATTCGTGTGCCTTGTATATTTCTTATTCCTTTGCAGGACACATATATAATTGTGTCTGATTATACACCATATGTGAGACATGTTCATATTGGAAGCCTCAATGCTTATATTTGGTGACATGATTTCTGACTTGATTTGTTTACTGATGCTAGTTCGCTCGAAGTTCTCTGGGTTTCTTTGTTTGGCTTAGTTTCTATGGATAGTTATCTGTTTGGTATTACACTGCTTCCTTTTTATTGTTTCCTCCCTTTATTGCTTTCTATTGCATGATGGGACCTCCGTTGCTGATATATGTCAGGAGTTCCTCTGGTTTATTTAAAGACATGTTTAAGGAAATTCTGTCGGTGTGCTAATTGGTATTTTTTAAGATCCTACCTTCGGAGTAGGTATTATGCACATATGTTTATATTTGTGGCTGCATTATATTACAGGTTATAAGTCCTCAAAAGAGGCGAGCGAGAAAGGTTCCATAATCGACCCTCGCACATTCTAGTATGTGTCATCCTTAGCTCACATGGTACGTCGATGCTTCGGAGTCGTGCATATCATATCTATTGAGTCCGTCAAGTGGGGAAGGATTTTTCAATCAAACCCCCACACTTTGTCAGGAGGTCGCACTGGCAGATGCTAAAGCTCCTCGATCATTCATATTGTCTTATGTCGCCTACCTCGATCTTCCATATATCAGTTAGGTATTTAGACACTTTGGGCGTCACATTTTTCTTATTTCATCAGTCTCCCACTTGTTTTCTTCGGGTGATCCGCTCCCCTTAGCTAAAGCATTTTCTCTTCATACCCCCATCCCCTGAGTCAATATACCCTGATTGGGTGCTTTTGCTAAAGCACTTGTTTGGTATTTACCATGCTCCCTTAGGATCGCTCGTGTAGGGTTAGTCCTCGAGCTAGACCTTAGGATAGGAATCCATGTATGCTCACTAGGTTAGAAATTTCCCTTTTCATCCTCAACCTTAGGTTCAATCATTGTATGTTAACATTATGGGTAGTGCTAGGCCAATCTCCCTTAGTTATTTTTCCTTTCTTTGCATATTGCATCTTAAAACTAAAACTTCTTCTTGGCAAATCATAAAAACGTCTCTAATGAACTTAAGTCCTTCTTCAAAGTAAAAAATACAAATCAATCTTAATTGTTTGTGCGCCTTTTGGCTTTGTTTTAAACCTTGTCAAATTGATGTTTTTCCATCATTTCCATGATATTTTTTTATCTTCTCGCCGATGTTTCTCCATCGCACATGTGTTTGTTATCCTACTTTTATTCTCAATATCATCGTTAGGTGTGTTGTTTTATCATCTGAATTGTGATGTCTCGCCATCTTTGCCATGTTACCTTGCAATCTTTTAGACAAAGTTTCGCCATCGCATATGTTTGTTGCCGATGTTTCTCCATCGCATGTGTTTTTTATCCTACTTTGATTCTCAATATCATTGTTAGGTGTGATGTTTTATCATCTGAATTATGATGTCTCTCCATCTTTGCCATGTTTTATCTTGCCATCATTTAGTTGATGTTTCGCCACCGCGTATGTTTGTCATCCTACCTTGATTCTCAATATCATTGTTAAGTGTGATGTTTTATCATCTGGATTGTTGATGCCTCGCCATCTTTGCCATTCTATCTTGCTATATTTTTTTCCGACGTTTTGCCACCGCATGTGTTTGTTGTCAATGTTTCGCCATCGCGTATGTTTGTCATCCTACTTTGATTTTTGATATCATTGTTAGGTGTAATGTTTCATCATCTTGTCTGATATTTTGTTATCATGCTGAAGTTTTATCATCTTATCTGAGTTTTTGTTACCATGTGATGCCTTTTCATCCCTTTTCGTTGTTTTATCATCATTGTTGATATTTTTGTCGTTATATCTGATGTTTTGCCATCTTGATTGTTGCTTTAGTCTTCTTAACTAAAAAACACAAACTAACCAAAATATATGAGCCGAACTACAGCTGCTCTGATTCCTTAAAAGGGATGCGTATGTGGAGGTTTTTGTGGGGCATAATCGAGCATATCTTTGTAAATATTCCTTTCTTTTCCCCACACTTTCTTTTCCTGTTTCTTTGAATGCATTCCCTTCTCAACTTTAAGCCTAGATATAGATTCTTACACACCCTTAGATTAAACAACAAGAATGGATACCGTAGGATACTACGAGCGTATAGGGTGCTAATACCTTCCCCTCACGTAACAGACTCCCTTACCCAATCTCTCGGTCGTAAGATCATGATTTATCCCTCTTCAGGTTTTATCGATGTTTACCTTTCCCTTTCGGTGGGATAAAAGAAGTTCAGCGGCGACATCATTGATTTTATATCAGATGACAGTCCAGACCGTTGATTCAGCTGGAGACTTCACTGGGAATATGGAGGACGGCCTATTGTTGGTCTATCGCGGAGTCGATCCTAGCTCCAGTTTGTTTCCTTTTTGGGTGTTTATTTTACCGCTTTGCATATTTATCTGTTTGCATTGCATCCTATGTGTGCTTTATTTTCTGCATACTGGATTTTGCTGGACTGTTTGGATTCTGGTTTTCCTGGTGGGTGGGTTGTTCCATGAGGTAAAATGCCCCATGCCCAGGCTATGAGTGAATTATATAGGAACTAGGAATAGAGTGGCTATGTCGACTATGAGGCGTATGTCTTGTAGACCCGACAATGAGACCTATGACTTCAGAGCAAGTTCGGATAGGTGTTATCGTATGATAATACCAATAGATGAGCTCTTATACTCTGATTTGGCCTTTGAACTTACGGCGACCTAGTTTTCACTCATGAGTGGGGCGGGAAAACTTTTCTTACAGGTACAGGTACTATTAGTGACTTTGTGTTTCGTTGCTGACTTGTGCTCCCTTGGTAGTTCTGAAGCTATGTGGGATTGTTGATCTTGAGTTGTGTGATTCTATATAATGGTCCAGCCATTATCCAGTGTGGAAACTTTGATCCTGTCATGTCACATCATAGGATAGTTATTTCTTAAAAAATAATGTAAAAAAATAACTAGCATATGCATGTCATTTTCCAGGGGCATTCAAGGGTCTCATTTCCATCAGAAATTGCTGACCTCCCGTCAGATGAGTTTGATTCAGTTGCTATCAAAGGAACCACCAAGCATACATTCACTTATCAGACTCCGACTATTGATGTGTTTGAGTTGAACAGGTTGAGTTCTTATATTAAGGGTGATATTTTGAATAATTTCAATAGGGACTATGGCAATTTATTATTAATCCTCAATACTTCAATTGACCCAATGGCTTTGATCACTCTCTTCCAGTTTTATGACAAGGAATTATGGTGTTTTACTTTTCAAGATTATCAATTGGTTCCCACGCTAGAAGAATACTCACATATTCTTAATATAAAATTGGCCAATGAAGTTCCTTTTTCCCAAGTGCCCGAGAAGTTGAAGTTTGAAGTTATTGCTGAAACCCTTCATTTGAGTTGGAAAGATTTGAAAGAAAATCGGAAATCAAGTAAAGAGGCTACGGGGTTTTATTTGGATTTCTTAGTAAAGAAAGCTGAAGACTGGGCAAAGAAAGGAAATTGGAGTGACTTTATCCTTTTGTTTTCCCTCATGATATATTGTATTGTTCTCATTCATCATAAGAGAAACTTTGTGCATTTTGCGGCTATTTGTGTTTTTAAGAATAAGAACCAAGTACCGACACTTTTGGAAGATACTCTTTACACCATTCATTTCAGACATGGAAAAGGAGGTAATGTTAGCTTGTGTCATTCGATGTTGTATCAGTGGTTTAAGTTGAATTTACCAGTAAGTGGCCCTTTTGTGAAGACAAGGCATTCTCTCTAATGATCGTCAAGGTTTGTCAACCTCACTTCATTCGATATCCAATGGAATTATGTCATGGGAGAGGTGCGAAGTATCATCACTAGCTGCAGAGGTTTCCCTAATGTCCCCCTCATGGGAACTAAAGGGCGTATCAACTATAACCCTAAGCTTGTTTACCGTCATTTGGGATATGCAATGGATGGACCACCAAAAGATGAATAAGTGACTGAATCAGTGTGCTTTGTTAGAGGAGGTAATCCTGAAATGTTAAAGAGAAATGAAAAATGCTTGGAAGGGAGTTCACATGAAGGATATAGCTACTTTGAGCAAGAAGGTTCCTATAGCTAGGATTCCTTACATGGAATGAATTAAAGACAGGGTTAATACTCTAGAATTGCCATTTTTAAGATCAGCTCTTTTATATGAGCAACCTCCTGTTGTTTCGAATGACACTGTGCCTACTGAGATTTTCACCCAAGTTCATGTCGAGAACATTCAACTTCGTGCAAAAGATCGTAAGGCGGGAATGAAATTCTATTGGGTAGATTAAGAGAGGGTTGAATTAGCTCGCAAACTCAAAGAGGCTCAAGGAGAAACTTCTGACATAGCAAGGTTTGGGAAGAGGTATAATGCTGAAATGGAAGAAGAGTTGAGTAGGAAACAGAGAGAGTGCCAGAAACTCCAGGCATCTAAGAGTATCTACAAGAAGAAAATTCAAAGCTTGGAAAAACAACTTAAAGACAAGGATGCTCAGATTGAGAAGGAAGTAGCCCAGAGACGCGCCGTGGAGGATCAGTTCTGAGGAAGTAAAATACTTGCATCCCAACTATTGAAGGAAAAATCCAGACTCAAAGAATATCGTCAACACCTTGAATCATGCCTTGTTCCGGAGATTTAGTCTTACTGTTTATCTTTGATGCATTAGACACCCCCAGGATTGTTGGAGGGGACCATTTTTATTTTTGTGCTCAGTTTTGTTATATCCACTTTGAAACACGTGTTTTGTTGTCACACTCTTAATTACATGGAGTCACTTGAACATTGTATCTTGCTTATGAATGAATGAAGTAATGCTTTGTCGTTATTCCTTTTTCTTTGATTGTGAATTTATTTTAAATTTGGGTGCACGCCATGATTGATGGTTAATAAGACTTTTGAATACCTGGAAATGAAAGACATATCATGCGTGTCATGCACCTCATATATTATAGGTCATCTCAGGACGATATTCTTATCTTGATTATGCTTATCTTAACCAGAATTCAAGATGACTACTCATCGGTATTCCACCAGAAACATTTTTCCAAGACAGATGGAACATATCCAAGCTGAACTCACTAAAATGAGGGCTCGATGGAAACTCAAATGACCCAGTTCATGGAGGTCATCACTAACGTGAATCACCGACAGGAAGAATTGGCTGCCATTGTCAACAATCGACGTTGCTTTCCAGTGGATGGGGGGAATCAAGGGCTCTATCAGAACATTTTCTGTAGGACTGGGGGTGTGCAAGACCAGACCATCAGGAATTTTCACGAGCCACCGGGCAATCCTTTTCTGCGCAATGTTAAGATGGGACAGTTTCCCCCGTCTCCGGGACCTCGTCTTGTGGGGAATCGAAGGGATAATCAAGGTGGTGCAAGGAACTATCATGAGCCAGACTTTGATTTTGACCAGGATGAAGATCAACTTTCTGTGCGGCATTCTGAGCCGGAAGTTCAGATTGAGGATAAAAGGTATCGGTTATTGGAAGAACGATTGAAGGTTGTGGAAGGGCAAGGAGTCCTTGGCATGGATGATAATGATTTTGGACTAGTATCTGGGGTGAAGGTTCCCCCAAAGTTCAAATCGCTGGTATTTGAAAAGTACAACGGTTCATCATGTCCCATTACTCAAGCAACTGCTTATTTCTGAAAGATGTTAGTACATACCAAGGATCAGGGGCTTTTGATCCATTTCTTCCAGGATAGCCTATCTGGGGCATCCCTAGAGTGGTACATGAAGCTAGAAAAAACCCATATCTGATGCTGGAATGATCTTGCTCGAGCTTTTGTCAAACACTATCAGTACAATATGGATATGGCACCTAATCGCACTCAATTACATAATTTGTAACAGGGGCCAAAAAATCTTTTAAAGAATAAGCCCAAAATTGGCGTGAGCTGGCTGCGAGGGTTCAACCTCCACTCATGTAGCGAGAACTCGTTGATATGTTTATGAGTACCTTGCCAGGGTCTTTTTATGATCACATGATAGGAAGTGCTTCAGCAGGATTTGCGGATTTGGTTATGGTTGGTGAAAGACTTAAGGTGGGTTTGAAATTAGGGAAAATTCGAATTTGTGGTTCTAGTGGCTCATCAGGGGGTGGTAAGAAACCATTAAATGCTTACCCTAAGAAAAGGGAAGGCGATGCAAGTGCGGTTTACTCTCATAGAGGAAAAGGAGAGGATTGTCAGCACCAACAAGTCAATGTTGTCTCTATTCTTGTTGATGCTTCTCTATAGCAAAGACAGAATTCGGTGCCCCAACAACAAAGACAGCGAGATGCTCCCCATCAGTATAATAATTAACAACAAAGACAACCAAGAAAATCTGATCCCTTTCCAGTATCTCTTACCGAAGCACTCCACCATTTGCTCGATTTGAAGTTGATAAGTTTGAGAAATATGTCACCATTCACTGGGAGACTTCCTCCTAATTATGATGCTAACGCAAGATGTGAATACCATTCTGGCGGAGTTGGTCATTCTACTGAAAATTGTTTTACATTGAAGTGCAAGGTACAAGATTTGTTGGATGCCAAGTCAATTCAGTTTACTCTAGTGACTGGTCCGAATGTTATCCAAAACCCAATGTCTAGGCATGGAGGGGCTGTTATTAATATGATTGATGATAATGGAGAGATGCTGAATTTGGTTATAGATATGGAACAATTTACTACTTCGTTGTTGTATGTTAAAAGATATTTGCTCAACAATTCTATTTTTCCTGGCTGTATTGCTGACTGTGTCAAATGTGAAGAACATCCAGAGGGTTGTGGTGATTTGAAGGTTGGAATCTAGTTCATGATGAATGAAGGTTCCCTACAGTTTGATAGAAAACCAAAAGTCCGAACGATTGCCGAAGAAGATGTTGTTGTGATATCAATTCCTTACACCTCTGCGTGCATTCCTACCCCATCTAGGGCGCCTCCTTTGATGATTACGATACCTGGTCCCATGCTATATACTAGTTAGAAGGCCATACCATGGAATTATGGTGCTGATGTTTATTACCATGGGGTGAAGTAAGAGGTAAATCCTCGTCCCTCTGATGAATAATTTGCTAAAGAGTATGAAGGGGATGTTCATAATTTCTCTGGCGTGGGTTGAATGACTAGAAGCGGGAGAGTGTTTGGTCTATCCAATGTACAAGATGCGGCGGATGCCTCTGCAAGAGTAAAAGGCAAACAGCAGGTGATTATTGGTAATCTGAGAGTTACACTAGCCAATATGACTCAACCAAGTCCAGTGCCAAAAACATCCTCAGTTCCTGATGAAGTTGAGGAGTTAATGTGAATTATCAGGAAGATCGATTATAGTATAATTGACCAGTTAAGTCATACCCTGTTGTACCCCAAAATTTGCCCTCCCATATTCTTCAAGAAATTGCCAAGTCAAAGCTTCAAAACTCCCCAAGGGTTGCACAGTACAAAGGCCTCCTAAGCAGTCAAAATTAGGGTTTGTGTTCTGATCAAGAAAATGGAGTTTCCAAAGGTCCAATCAAGTCTCATATGCCTACAAATATGGTCAAGCATCCTCATATCAAGTTTCAAGACATTCAGCTCAAAATTGCACAGTCAAAAACCCTAATTGCACTACAGTCAACTGTAGGGGCAAAATGGTCATTTGGCAGTCAAAAGTTCAAAATTTTGGTCAACATATCATTTTGAAGCCACAAACATCATTTGATCAATGCTTGATCATGATTCTCAAAGTTTGGCTCAGAAATCATCAAGATGCAAAAGTTTCCTTATTTGGACAGCTGAAAAAGTCAACTGTAAATTGACCAGGGCATAACTTTCACATGGATTATCAGAAAAATTCCATCCAAAGCTCATTTTGAAGAGAAAGAAATTTCCTACAACTCATATTCATACTTAAAGTCCAAGAAATGCTCTCACAAAAAGTTATCAATTTCAACATTATAGGTCATTTTCAAAAGTCAACAAAAAGGGACTTTAAGTCAAAGGCCATAACTTGAGATTGGTAAATCAAAATGACATGGGACCAAAGGCATTGGTTAGAGGACTCAAAGACCTTTCCAAAATGTCCAAGAACATGAGAAAAGCTTAAAAATTGAGCAAGTTATGCCTTGTGGAAGTTGGGAAATTTTTGGATATTTTGAAAAGTCAACATTGATTCAAATGGTCTCAAATTGCTAATGGGCCCATTTTTCTTCCACAAATCATCATCCATGGCATGTGCACGCGTACTTGGCCCAAAGGGAAGTTTTTATTCATTTTTATTTATTTATTTGAATTTTTATTAATAATAATTCATTTAAATCAAATTAAATGCATAGAAAATACTTAACCTAAAGTTTTAAATCTTTTTGTGCATGTTTTATACTCAATAATTCGTGCCTAGCCAAATAAGGAAAGATTTGGATTGATTAAATCATAATTGATACAAAAATGCATGGAAAAGATTGAAAAAACAAAGCTTGAAAATCAAATCTTCAAAACCATCATTGCAAGGGATTTGATTTGTTTTTCTTAACCTAATTGATTCATACATAAGCCAGGAACATAACCCTAATGCAAAAACACACGCAGCTGCTCGGAAAAGCCATTATCAAACTTGAAAAATCTTGCAAAAAACTCAAATCTGAAAACACCCTTACAAGGCGATTCAAGTCTCAAAACCTATTCCATTAGCTTCTTGAAGGATTATAGGACATAACTGAATCATTCCCCAAGCCCCATACTCAAGGAAACGCAAGGTTACCATTGAAATTGGTAAAGGAAATTCCAAAACTGTTTTCCATTATCCATGCATCTTTAACATATTTTGTTGTCATGTTTATGTTTATGATGAAGTTTGCAAGCTAATCATATGATTTAATTGAAGTTTTACGCATTCTATGCCAAGATACCATGTTCGTTTTCTAGGGTTTACAGGATTGGAAATTAGGGGTTTTTGAATGAGGAAAAATTAGAACCCCTGAGTACCACCATTGACACGAGCAAGACTGGACGAAGAAGAAGCCACCATCGCGCCTAATTTATAGAGCCCCTGGGGCTATTCGCTATTTTTTTTGTATCATACCTGTGGCAACGCGTGAAAACCGTTGCCTATGTTTCTTTTGTTTCAGAAAAATAAAACACGAAGAAGAAGATGATATCGTGGCAAGACGCGATGGGCCAGTTTAAATTTCGTGCGCGGAGGCCCCACTAACCTTGTTTTATTTTATATTGTTTCTTTTGTATAATATAATCAGAATGCGTGAATTGGCTTAGTGGCATACGTGTTGGGTGGCAAAGCACATGACCTGGGTTCGAACCCCAGGTCTTCATTGTTTCAATATTATTTTTCCATTTACAATCACATGCAGATTCAATACCAAGGACCATCATGCACCTTCCAGATCCAATGTCCACGCGTCCAACCTCATCCATCCAAGGGCCAGGAATTAGGGAGCATGATAGGCTGCAGTCAACGTGCTACATGCTAGTGAAAAAGTCCAACAAGGCCACAGTCAAATGGGCCTGAATTGCTAGAGAGAGACCTCCATGTTGGGGACTACAACCCCCCTAGGTTTGCCATATTTTTATTTTTTTTATCTTCTTTTTAATTATTGTTTTATTCAATTGATTAATTATTTTCATAAATATAAAAAATACACATAAAAAATATAATAAATATTTTTATTTCTAATATTTTCATAAATAAATTTACATGTAATTATTTAGTTTTAATTTAAGTTGTAATTTTAATACTTTTAACAAAAAAAATCTAAAAAAATGTAGAAATAGGTTTAATTAATAATTTTTCATCCCTTTTTATTTTTCTTTCATAAATATATTAAATAATTAAATATTTTACTTTTTATAATTAAATTGCATGAAAATAAAAATTAGGTTTAATTTAGATTAAAAACTTCAATATTTCTTAATAAAGTAAAAAATGACTAGAATTAGGGTTTGCCTCTTATTTTAATTTTAATTAATTCTTTTTCTCATTAAATTCCTAAAACACTAAAAAATACCAAAAAAATAAATTCTTTCCTTCTTTTAATTTTAATTAATTCCTCATTAGTTTAATTTTGCAAAAGGGTCCAACGCCCTCGTTTCGATTTAATTAATTCGCATACTTATTTCTTTTCCGTTTAAATATTTATGTATATCTCCTGAAGCCATGTAAATTACTTCTCGCACTTTTAATTCTTTTAATTTATTTATTTTCTGTCAAATTGGGTCCTGGTTAATTTTGGCGATGTGGACCCGCGCCGGTTGTAATAGCTTAGATTTTTACATTCCCGCAATATTTTTAACTGTTAAATAAAAGCATGAAAGAATGTATGGACAAAATAAAAACAAGCGCAGATCACCAATAACATGACAAGATAAATGCAAATGAAAACGACACACGAATCGCACACACCACCCTTAGGGTACGCCTCACTGTTGCCTTGCCTCGAAAGGTGATCGTCGAGTAGAGGATGTCTTAGTAAGTCCTCATGATCCGGGAACCTGGCATGAGGGTAGCTTCTAAGGTGTCTTCCTATTGCTCCGGTGATCACCATGTCCCGAACCTCGAATTGACCCGAATACCTCCAACGGTGGTGCTACCTACCTCTCAATGGTGGGATGGCACTACTTTAAAGGGCATCTACACAGACGAATTCCTTAGGGTAGGTAGACAACTCTAGATACTTGCTCTAATTTCAAAACAAATCAAAAATACTTTTCACACCGACACCTTTTCAAAAAGCTTTCGAAAGCAACTTTTCAAACACTCTTGAGGACCGATACAAGAGTCGAACTGGAATTTTCAAAGAAAATTTTTAAAACCCACAGTTGAAAAGCAAACAAACCATTTTTGAAAACACAATGAGCAAGTATCTAAGAGCCCATGGATAACCATGGATAGAAAGGGTGCTAACACCTTCCCTTTTTATAATCTACCTCCCGAACCGAGAGCAATCTCTATAAGGAATTTTTCTGTGCTTTTGTCCTTTCCATTTGGAGAAAATAAAAGACGGTGGCGACTCTTGCTTCCGCGACATTTCGTGAACCAGCATTAAACAGTCAGTTCCAGATCCACCGATCACAGAACTGGCGACTCTGCTGGGGAATTAATATGTACTTAAAGTGAGGTGTACCTTAGGGTTAGTTCATAACTGTGTTTTCAATTGTATTGATTTGCTTGCTTTAAATTGTGGGTTGCATGGGAGTTACATAGATCCTAACCCGGATCTGGGGATACCCTATTTAGGTAGCATAAGCTGTGAGGGACCTGTCCGGCGTATACCGACATGGGTGAAGCAGTGGCTACGTTGGTGTGGCGCCTTGGTCTGTACCGATATCCCTCGTGTTGAAACGGGGAGAATATGGGTCTTCCAAGGAGTCATTAAGCACTAACAGACCTTAGAACCTTAAATGACCCAACTTGGCCATTAGAACAGTAGCAGTATGCTACGCCCATTGAGGCTAAACTCTCGTGATGGTTCTGGCCGCAAGAAAAGATTGCGATGCTGGAGGTATGACCGATTGAGGGTAGTCAATGATATTGGGATCCTCTAAGAACCCGGTTACTTTGATAGGACAGGTATGAACCAACCAACTGAAAGAGGGTAATACCTAGACCTCATGCTGGCCTAAACTCTAAGGGCTTCTCTTGTGTGACTTGTGTGCCTTCGTACTTGACTATCTGCATGCTTGTTACCTGACACTTGTTTCTTGCAGGTTTTGTCTATAGTCCTTAATTAGGACTCATAACAGGGTATCCTAAGTTTCTTGCAGGTTTTGGTTTGCAGTCCTTAATTGGGACTCATAACAGGGTTACGTACATTACCCCATGCATAGCATAACATCATACCATTGCATACATCCTAACCCATTTCAAGGATCTCAAGGGCTTGTGATGCAGGTCATGACAAATCAGACACCTAGCAAGAGGCAAAGAGGATTTATTTCCCTCTAGCCAAGGTTGTCAGGGGCTATGACCCACTGGATATGGTGAGCCTTTGACCCTTGAAGAAGGACTCTCAACAACATTCTAACAAATTTTCTTGTTTACCCCGCGAGGTCCTTGAAAACATTGCATGCATATCATCCATATCATTGCATAACAGGTACCCTTTCTCTGCAGGTTGCTTACCTTCTTCGCTGTTTATTTCAGCAGTCTCGTCATGAATCCTGAATCCTCAACCGAGCACACTATCAAGGCCCTCCAGGCTCAGAACGCCCAGTTCCAAGGGCTGATCATGAATTTGACCCAGGGGCAACAAGATCTGAAGGCTCTGCTCTTGAAGAAGGAAAAGAAGAAGAAGAGGACTGTTTTGTTCAGCCCTAGACGCAGATCTGGGAACACCCTGCAGGATCAAGCTGAGAGGACAACTCCATCTGTGGGGAAAGGCAGTCATCAAGAGGAAAGGGTTCCCAGTCCAGTGGTCTCCGACAATGAGACAGATTTCAACGACGAACAGTACCCTCCGACTGAGGATAGGTACAAACAGTTGGAAGACCGGCTAAGTGCTATGGAGATACAAAAGGTGCCTGGCCTGGACTTCGAGGATCTAGGTCTGTCTTCTGGGGTAGTGATCCCGCACAAATTCAAGGCACCTGCCTTTGCAAAGTACGACGGGGCATCCTGTCCAAAACTGCATCTCAGGTCATATATGAGGAGGATCCAGCCCTACACGGTCGATAGGAACTTATGGATCCACTTTTTCCAAGAGAGTCTTTTAGGGATTCAACTCGACTGGTTCTATCAACTGAATGGAGCCAACATCCATACCTGGGAAGACCTAGCCACTGCATTTTACAAGCAATACCAGTACAATACCGACCTTCCTCCTACGCGTACCCAACTCCAGGGTATGTCGCTGGGGTCAAGTGAAGGTTTCAAGGAATACGCGCAGAGATGGAGAGACCTTGCTGGAAGGGTGCAGCCTCCGTTAACTGACCGGGAACTCGTTGATATGTTCTTGGGGACCCTATCCAGGCCATTCTTCAACCATCTCATTGGTAATTCATCTGCAGGATTTACCGACCTCATCCTGACTGGCGAAAGAATTGAAGCTGGTATCAAGAGTGGGAAAATTCAAGAAGCCACACCTTCTGATACTCACAAAAAGCCTTACACGGGAAAGAAAGAATCTAATGCTGCATACAGCCAAAAGAGTCGTCGTGACCAACATGCAGGGGCAGTCATGATCTCTGGTTCTGCACCACGCCGCCAACCACAAAAGGGAAACCAGCGAAGGCCGGACGAGCCTAAAAGACAATTCACCAACATTAACATGCCATGGTCACAAGCATTGCAGCACATGTTGAAGATGAACCTGATTGCGGTGATTAATCCTCCTGCAAACCCCAAGACCTCCTCTCCAAGCTACAATCCAGAAGCAAGGTGTGCTTATCATTCTGATAGCCCGGGGCACGATACCGAGGATTGTTGGGCGCTGAAATACAAGATCCAGAATATGATCGATGCTAAAGAGATTGAATTCGAACCTGCCGAGACTCCCAATGTGATCACTGCTCCCTTGCCAAAACATGGCTATGATTGAGAGATTTTTGTTCATTTGAATTCAAGTTGTATTTTTCCTTTCTTGATAAACAATTGTCATGTTAAACTCTTTTATTTCATGAATGCATTACACGTGTCTGTCTTGAATTAATTATGTTTACGGTACTTAAAACTGCTTTCATACTTTTGTGATTAACTCTTGACTGAAAATTCTAAACCTCTTGAGGGAGGATGACGAAAACGATACCACGATCTTTACAGTATGCTTTTGAACAGACCCCGCTGATGAGGTACAGGCATTGTTTCAATTCCTAAACACTGGAGTAATAAGGATGATAATCCCTCGTCAACCCCTCTGAGCCAAAGAAGTAGGAGTTTTTATTTTCGAAATTTAAAACCCTTAATCATAACCTGGGGCGGGGTAGTTCTCTCAGTTGATCCAGGCGCACAACGAACGACATCAAAGAGGTCCTTACAAAACAAAAAAACGGTGATGGTTCCAAACAATCATACGGACAGGCAGTCATTAACTCTCAAAATCAAAAACCCATTAAGTCAAAACCCATGAAGGAGACTTACAAAACTGGGGCATCCCGCTGACTGTAATTCCAAAAAAGGAAACAGTTCAGGAAAAAAGAAAGGGATAACAAAATCAAGGAAGAAAAAGAGGTCATACAAACCCTCAACAAAAAAGGAAATAGCTGCCTATTCAGAATAAATCATCGGTATCCGAATCATCACTGGGATGCCAAAATAAAGACTCAAACAAGGTCTAACGCACGATCAGCTGAGTTTAGGTTTGAAGAACATCACGAAGAGCGGGTGGGTACAAATAATTTGAGCCTTTATTCTTTGTTTCCTAAACCATGAACCAGGCCACGTTATAACCCTTAAAAGTCCTAGCTAAAGCATGGGTTAGTTCAAAAGCATACTGTTATGAAAGGTATCCTGACTCCTTAAGGCCTACGGTAAATACGGAGTTGACATCACGTTTTACAAACATTCATTTGTTTATGAAAAGAATGCATTTTCAAAATCTTCAAGACAGACATAGGCTTTGCATTTTTGATATAACATTGTTTGCATATGACCTTTTGTTTGAACAGCAGGAAAATTCGCACGACGAATGCCTAATGAACAAAAACACTTCCAATCAAGGGGCATGGCATGAGCATGGTCCATCAGCTGGGGCAATCCAATCAAGATTCGGAGAATCTCTCAAAGGCCAAATAGCCTGGGGCAAATCTCCGCCTGAGTCACTTGGGGCACTCCAGCAACGAATCTTGCACGATCAGACATCTTCTGGTAATATGGCAACACAAGCAGCCAGGGGCACCTCCCTGCATTCTGAGAGCATGGACATAGTCGAAAAAATACTACGCAGAAACAAAGACCCGCTAGGTTGACATACCTAGGCAAAAATTAGGGCTTCCCGGCGAACCAAAAGGGTTCGGGCAAAATGAAGGGATGAAATGAAAAATCTGTACACCCGCCAAGTCGAAAACCTGAAAAGGCGGCTTGGGCAAAAATGGGTATCCCGGTGGACTGAAAACCCGAAAGGGCGGTCCAGGCAAAAGTTAGGGATCAAAGTGTACGACTATGTCCTGTCATCTTGTCACCTACCTACCAGAAGAAGGTTTGTCCATCAACCACTATCAGCGCCTCACAGGTCTTCCTCTCCCACCTCAGAAACAGGGGCAATAATGAGCTGTCCAAGCAAGCTAATTGTTCTGTCCTCCAAATGCATCAAGGTAGGTTCGACTGAAGAACATAACCAGTATACCTTGATTCCCCAGAGAGTGAGCCAGCAAGTCAACATACTCTCCTCAAGCAAAACTATTATCAAATCTTAAGGAAGTTGAGTATCCTACCAGCAGATCTCAACATTCCCCAGCAGCATATATACATATTCTTAACAAGCATCCCCGGCAGTCTTGGTCTAAAGATTGTTCCCCGGCGGCATATCAACATTCAAAGGAATCCCTTCCTCCGCAGTTCAAAACTTCCCCAGGAAAGTCCAATCTAGTTCCCCAGGAAAGTTGGAATCCATCTCCCCAAGCAGTAAGCTTATCCCCAGTAGATTCTGGAAGCTTATCCCTCGCAGAGCACGAACGTGTCGCCCGGCTTTATTCAAGAGTTATTTCCCTACCAGGATATAACTGGGTTATCCTCAGCCAAAAGCAACGGAAAGAGCGTCCTCGACGAAGTCTTCTTACCCCCAGCGAAGTCTATCAACACTTCCAACACAGCAAAGATATCCTCAGCAAGTTATTATCAACAACTCAGCAAAGTATCTCTCTCCCCACAGAGTATCGCTTCCCAGCAAGATCGTTAGAATACTTTCCTCCCCGCAGAGTTATTCCATTCGCCAAGTTTATTCCCCAACGGAGTTATCCTCTCCTACCGGTATTCTTGCAACTATCATATCCAGCGGAAGTAAAAGCTTATTCTTCAACGTCAGCCCAGGAGTGACTTCCCGACACCCGTCAAGGATTTACTTTCCTAGACGAAAAGATACATTCATAAAACATCACATACGTCATTATAGCATGCATAGACGCATTATATCATACAAAACTCATTTATGTCGAGAATATCATTGCTTGATCCATATCATGCATTGCATATGACTGACCTTTACTTTTCAGGAAAGATGCAGTTAAATTCTCAATCATATTTCAAGACCTAGACCGGTTCAGTTAATCGACTCCAAAGATTTCTTATCCAGTCCCAGGCCTTCTCTAGTCCAGCTAAATCGACTCCCAACAGATTTTTCTGATAAAGACTCAGTAGAAGTTATCCCAGGATATAATTTCCTATTGGTTCTCTCTCCGATGGTGCATGAGATTTCCATTGTAGGTTTTTCTTTCAGATTATGATTTCCTATTGGTTCTCTCTCCGACGGTGCATGAGATTTCCATTTTAGGTTTTTCTTTTAGATTACGATTTCCTATTGGTTATCTCTCCGACGGTGCATGAGATTTCCATTTTAGGTTTTTCTTTGAGATTATAATTTCCTTTTGGTTCTCTCTCTGACGGTGCATGAGATTTCCATTTTAGGTTTTTCTTTTAGATTATGATTTCCTATTGGTTCTCTCTCAGACGGTGCATGAGATTTCCATTTTAGGTTTTTTCTTTTAGATTATAATTTCCTTTTAGTTCTCTCTCCGACGGTGCATGAGATTTCCATTTTAGGTTTTTTCTTTGAGATTATAATTTCCTATTGGTTCTCTCTCCGACGGTGCATGAGATTTCCATTTTAGGTTTTTCTTTTAGATTATGATTTCCTATTGGTTCTCTCTCCGACGGTGCATGAGATTTCCATTTTAGGTTTTTTCTTTTAGATTATAATTTCCTTTTGGTTCTCTCTCCGACGGTGCATGAGATTTCCATTTTAGGTTTCTCTTTGAGATTATATTTTCCTATTGGTTCTCTCTCCGACGGTGCATGAGATTTCCATTTTAGGTTTTTCTTTGAGATTATATTTTCCTATTGGTTCTCTCTCCGACGGTGCATGAGATTTCCATTTTGGGTTTTTCTTTGAGATTATAATTTCCTATTGGTTCTCTCTCCGACGGTGCATGAGATTTCCATTTTAGGTTTTTCTTTTAGATTATAATTTCCTATGGTTCCCTCTCCGACGGTGTGTGAGGTGATAATTCCTTTTCAGATTATAATTTCCTATGGTTCCCTCTCCGACGGTGAGTGAGGTGATAATTCCTTTTCAGATTATAATTTCCTATGGTTCCCTCTCCGACGGTGAGTGAGGTGATAATTCCTTTTCAGATTATAATTTCCTATGGTTCCCTCTCCGACGGTGAGTGAGGTGATAATTCCTTTTCAGATTATAATTTCCTATGGTTCCCTCTCCGACGGTGAGTGAGGTGATAATTCCTTTTCAGATTATAATTTCCTATGGTTCCCTCTCCGACGGTGAGTGAGGTGATAATTCCTTTCAGATTATAATTTCTTATGGTTCCCTCTCCGACGGTGAGTGAGGTGATAATTCCTTTCAGATTATAATTTCCTATGGTTCCCTCTCCGACGGTGAGTGAGGTGATAATTCCTTTTCAGATTATAATTTCCTATGGTTCCCTCTCCGACGGTGAGTGAGGTGATAATTCCTTTCAGATTATAATTTCCTATGGTTCTCTCCCCGACGGTGTGTGAGATGTAATTCCCTTTCAGATTATAATTGCCTATGGTTCTCTTCCCGATCCTGCGAAGATGGTAATCCCCACCAAGATTTTCTCAACGAGCGTTGTTGAAGTTAAAATCACCCAAGGTTCTCTTACCATTCATGCTAAGGTAGTAACCATCCCTGGTTCATTCATCGCCGTTTGAAGCTCCAGACTCAGCTCCTGTAACCAGTCAGGACACATCTATACCAAGCATCTGAAAACCAGCTCCTGCAACGTGTCAGGTACTCATTTTTTCTATTTTGTAGGTATACAGGTTCTCGCTAAGGAATCTCTTACGCAATCAACACCCAGATGGCATCTATAAGCCCATAATCCTATTCATCAATCTCCAAATGGCATCTGTAAGCCCATTCCCATCATCACTGCTACTATGTGAGCGCAAATTTCTGGGCACTCTAGTGTTCAATCATCTTCTACCCTCGGATTACGAAAGGCACGTCAGCCAATCTGCATCCTCAGGTCTAAGAAGATTGAACAGGGGCAACTGTTGTACCCCAAAATTTTCCCTCCCATATTCTTCAAGAAATTGCCAAGTCAAAGCTTCAAAACTCCCCAAGGGTTGCACAGTACAAGGGCCTCCTAAGCAGTCAAAATTAGGGTTTGTGTTCTGATCAAGAAAATGGAGTTTCCAAAGGTCCAATCAAGTCTCATATGCCTACAAATATGGTCAAGCATCCTCATATCAAGTTTCAAGACATTCAGCTCAAAATTGCACAGTCAAAAACCCTAATTGCACTACAGTCAACTTTAGGGGCAAAATGGTCATTTGGCAGTCAAAAGTTCAAAATTTTGGTCAACATATCATTTTGAAGCCACAAACATCATTTGATCAATGCTTGATCATGATTCTCAAAGTTTGGCTCAGAAATCATCAAGATGCAAAAGTTTCCTTATTTGGACAGCTGAAAAAGTCAACTGTAAATTGACCAGGGCATAACTTTCACATGGATTATCAGAAAAATTCCATCCAAAGCTCATTGTGAAGATAAAGACATTTCCTACAACTCATCTTCATACTTCAAGTCCAAGAAATGCTCTCACAAAAAGTTATCAATTTCAACATTATAGGTCATTTTCAAAAGTCAACAAAAAGGGACTTTAAGTCAAAGGCCATAACTTGAGATTGGTAAATCAAAATGACATGGGACCAAAGGCATTGGTTAGAGGACTCAAAGACCTTTCCAAAATGTCCAAGAACATGAGAAAAGCTTAAACATTGAGCAAGTTATGCCTTGTGGAAGTTGGGAAAGTTTTGGATATTTTGAAAAGTCAACATTGATTCAAATGGTCTCAAATTGCTAATGGGCCCATTTTTCTTCCACAAATCATCATCCATGGCATGTGCACGACTACTTGGCCCAAAGGGAAGTTTTTATTCATTTTTATTTATTTATTTGAATTTTTATTAATAATAATTCATTTAAATCAAATTAAATGCATAGAAAATACTTAACCTAAAGTTTTAAATCTTTTTGTGCATGTTTTATACTCAATAATTCGTGCCTAGCCAAATAAGGAAAGATTTGGATTGATTAGATCATAATTGATACAAAAATGCATGGAAAAGATTGAAAAAACAAAGCTTGAAAATCAAATCTTCAAAACCATCATTGCAAGGGATTTGATTTGTTTTTCTTAACCTAATTGATTCATACATAAGCCAGGAACACAACCCTAATGCAAAAACACACGCAGCTGCTCGGAAAAGCCATTATCAAACTTGAAAAATCTTGCAAAAAACTCAAATCTGAAAACACCCTTACAAGGCGATTCAAGTCTCAAAACCTATTCCATTAGCTTCTTGAAGGATTATAGGACATAACTGAATCATTCCCCAAGCCCCATACTCAAGGAAACGCAAGGTTACCATTGAAATTGGTAAAGGAAATTCCAAAACTGTTTTCCATTATCCATGCATCTTTAACATATTTTGTTGTCATGTTTATGTTTATGATGAAGTTTGCAAGCTAATCATATGATTTAATTGAAGTTTTACGCATTCTATGCCAAGATACCATGTTCGTTTTCTAGGGGTTTACAGGATTGGAAATTAGGGGTTTTTGAATGAGGAAAAATTAGAACCCCTGAGTACCACCATTGACACGAGCAAGACTGGACGAAGAAGAAGCCACCATCGCGCCTAATTTATAGAGCCCCTGGGGCTATTCGCTATTTTTTTGTATCATACCTGTGGCAACGCGTGAAAACCGTTGCCTATGTTTCTTTTGTTTCAGAAAAATAAAACACGAAGAAGAATATGATATCGTGGCAAGACGCGATGGGCCAGTTTAAATTTCGCGCGCGGAGGCCCCACTAACCTTGTTTTATTTTATATTGTTTCTTTTGTATAATATAATCAGAATGCGTGAATTGGCTTAGTGGCATACGTGTTGGGTGGCAAAGCACATGACCTGGGTTCGAACCCCAGGTCTTCATTGTTTCAATATTATTTTTCCATTTACAATCACATGCAGATTCAATACCAAGGACCATCATGCACCTTCCAGATCCAATGTCCACGCGTCCAACCTCATCCATCCAAGGGCCAGGAATTAGGGAGCATGATAGGCTGCAGTCAACGTGCTACATGCTAGTGAAAAAGTCCAACAAGGCCACAGTCAAATGGGCCTGAATTGCTAGAGAGAGATCTCCATGTTGGGGACTACAACCCCCCTAGGTTTGCCATATTTTTATTTTTTTTATCTTCTTTTTAATTATTGTTTTATTCAATTGATTAATTATTTTCATAAATATAAAAAATACACATAAAAAATCAGAAAAGATAAAAAATATAATAAATATTTTTATTTCTAATATTTTCATAAATAAATTTACATGTAATTATTTAGTTTTAATTTAAGTTGTAATTTTAATACTTTTAACAAAAAAAATCTAAAAAAATGTAGAAATAGGTTTAATTAATAATTTTTCATCCCTTTTTATTTTTCTTTCATAAATATATTAAATAATTAAATATTTTACTTTTTATAATTAAATTGCATGAAAATAAAAATTAGGTTTAATTTAGATTAAAAACTTCAATATTTCTTAATAAAGTAAAAAATGACTAGAATTAGGGTTTGCCTCTTATTTTAATTTTAATTAATTCTTTTTCTCATTAAATTCCTAAAACACTAAAAAATACCAAAAAAATAAATTCTTTCCTTCTTTTAATTTTAATTAATTCCTCATTAGTTTAATTTTGCAAAAGGGTCCAACGCCCTCGTTTCGATTTAATTAATTCGCATACTTATTTCTTTTCCGTTTAAATATTTATGTATATCTCCCGAAGCCATGTAAATTACTTCTCGCACTTTTAATTCTTTTAATTTATTTATTTTCTGTCAAATCGGGTCCTGGTTAATTTTGGCGATGTGGACCCGCGCCGGTTGTAATAGCTTAGATTTTTACATTCCCGCAATATTTTTAACTGTTAAATAAAAGCATGAAAGAATGTATGGACAAAATAAAAACAAGCGTAGATCACCAATAACATGACAAGATAAATGCAAATGAAAACGACACACGAATCGCACACACCACCCTTAGGGTACGCCTCACTGTTGCCTTGCCTCGAAAGGTGATCGTCGAGTAGAGGATGTCTTAGTAAGTCCTCATGATCCGGGAACCTGGCATGAGGGTAGCTTCTAAGGTGTCTTCCTATTGCTCCGGTGATCACCATGTCCCGAACCTCGAATTGACCCGAATACCTCCAACGGTGGTGCTACCTACCTCTCAATGGTGGAATGGCACTACTTTAAAGGGCATCTACACAGACGAATTCCTTAGGGTAGGTAGACAACTCTAGATACTTGCTCTAATTTCAAAACAAATCAAAAATACTTTTCACACCGACACCTTTTCAAAAAGCTTTCGAAAGCAACTTTTCAAACACTCTTGAGGACCGATACAAGAGTCGAACTGGAATTTTCAAAGAAATTTTTTAAAACCCACAGTTGAAAAGCAAACAAACCATTTTTGAAAACACAATGAGCAAGTATCTAAGAGCCCATGGATAACCATGGATAGAAAGGGTGCTAACACCTTCCCTTTCTATAATCTACCTCCCGAACCGAGAGCAATCTCTATAAGGAATTTTTCTGTGCTTTTGTCCTTTCCATTTGGAGAAAATAAAAGACGGTGGCGACTCTTGCTTCCGCGACATTTCGTGAACCAACGTTAAACAGTCAGTTCCAGATCCACCGATCACATACCCCTTCTAAGATGTTTATATTGTCTTTCTTGATTTATTCAGAACCTCACATAAATGCTTTGATGAATTTGTTGAAGAATGCATTCGTGCCACATGAGATAACAGTCAATCAGTCCGAGAATGTTTGTGCTAATATATCTACTAGGAACAGTCTGGGCTTTACAGATTTTGATCTTCCTCCAGAGGGGCGAGACCATAACAAGGCATTACATATTTCTATGGAGTGCAGAGGAACTACTTTATCCTGGTTATTGGTGGACACATTGTCGTCTTTGAATGTATTTCCTAAATGAACGTTGATGAAAATTGATTATTCCAGACTTGAACTGTGCCCTAGTGACTTGATGGTGAAGGCATTCGATGGTTCCCGGAGATCAGTATTTAGGGAGGTGGAATTACCTATTAAGGATGGTCATCGCACCTTCACTTCTACCTTTTTTGTGATGGATATACAACCAGCATATTGTTGTTTGTTGGGGCGGTCATGGATTCATAAAGCAGGGGAAGTCACTTCTATTCTTCACCAGAAACTCAAATATCCTACGGATGGAAAAGTTGTAATTGTGTGCAGCGAATAAGAGTATATTGTGAGTCATTTGACATTATTCCTCTATTTTGAGGTTGAAGGCGAGATACAGGAGACTCCTTTCCAAGATTTTGAGACAGTTCATGCAATCAATTTTCCTCCTCCAATACAGAAAAGAAAGCCAGAAACTGTTATGTCTTCTCTCAGAGATGCTAGAGATGTGGTGGAGAACGGAAACCCTGAAGGTTGGGGTCAGGTGCTGGATGTTATCCCTAAATTCAACAAATTCGGTCTTCGTTTCAGTCTGGGTCAGCAGAGTGCAACTCCGAGAGCATCTTATTTATCTACTCTTGTGAATTTTTCCCGTCCTAGTTCTGCTCAAGAAGGATACACCAATGCAGTTGGTGACGATAAGGTTGATGGCTACAATATTGGAGATTGGATTCTTCCAAGTATTCCAGGCCAAGCACTCAATAATTGGACTTCTGTGGATGTTATCCAAGTTTCAAGCGTTGAGGAGTAATTTTCCTATTTTCTTTTATTATCATGACATAATTCCCGCGCTCTGCCTAAGGCGTAGTGAACCATTTGTGTAGGGCCACCATGTTTATTTTAAAAAATTTGTCATGAATAAAGGACGTTTTTGAATTAAAATTTTTTGTTCCATTTCTTTCTTTTTACTTTTCTTTAAATGGCAATGTTTCCCTTTTCACACACTGTCACTAAAACACCAAAATATCATTTATGCAAATGCACTTCCACCACAGATTATATTGATAATGAATCTGCTATCGCTCACAATGACTTTGATAATCCGATCTATCAAGCTGAATAGGAGGCATATGAGGATTGTGATCTTCCCGAGGAATTAGCAAGGTTGTTAAAACAAGAACAGAAGGTTATCCGTCCGAATCAAGAGTCAATTGAGATGGTGAATATTGGAACAAAAAAGGTAAGAAGAGAGGTCAAGATAGGGGAAGATCTCGAAGAAAGTATGAAGGCCAGATTGATTGAGCTGCTTCGTAAATATTCTGGTTTCTTCGCTTGGTCTTATGAAGATATGCCAGGGTTGGATACAAATATTGTGGTGCATCAATTACCGCTCAAGGAAGGTTGCTCTCCTGTCAAGCAAAAGCTCTGAAGAACTCATCCTGATATATCCAAGAAGATTAAAGAAGAAGTACATAAATAGTTGGATGTGAATTTCTTAAAAGTCATCAATTATCCTTCATGGATTGCAATGATTGTGCCTGTTCCTAAGAAGGATGGTAAGGTAAGAATGTGTGTGGATTATAGGGACTTGAACTGAACCAGCCCTAAGGATGATTTTCCTATCCCCCATATTGATGTGTTAGTCGATAATACTGCTCACTCTAAAGTGTTCTCCTTCATGGACGGTTTTTCGGGTTACAATCAAATTAAGATGGCTCTGGAGGATATGGAGAAGACAACGTTCATCACGACTTGGGGAAAATTTTGCTATAAGGTGATGTCGCTTGGTTTGAAAAATGTTGGGGCAACGTATCAGTGTGCCATGGTTACTCTCTTTCATGACATGATTCATAAGGAGATTGAGGTCTATATGGACGATATGATTGATAAGTCTGACACAGAAGAAGAGCATCTTGTTCATCTAAAGAAGTTGTTCGAGAGACAGAGGCAGTTCCTGTTGAGGCTGAATCCAAATAAGTGCACCTTAGGGGTGAGATCCAGCAAGTTGTTGGGTTTTATTGTAAGTGAAAAAGGTATTGAGGTTGACCCTGCTAAAGTGAAAGCGATACAAGAAATGCTCGAACCAAAAACAGAGAAGGAAGTTCGTGGTTTCTTGGGGAGGTTAAACTACATTTCTAGATTTATTTCTCATCTCACGGCCACATGTGAACCTTTGTTCAGATTATTAAAGAAAAATCAGACAATAAGGTGGAACGAGGATTGTCAAAAGGTGTTAGACAAAATAAAGGAGTATTTGCAGGAACCTCTGATACTCATGTTGTCGGTGGAAGGAAAGCCACTAATCATGTATTTAACTGTATTGGAGAACTCCATGGGTTGGGTCCTCGGTCAGCATGACGAGATGGGAAAGAAAGAATAAGCCATTTATTACCTGAGTAAAAAAGTTTACAGAGTGCGAGTCAAGGTACTTATTGCTGGAAAAACATGTTGTGCACTTTCTTGGGCTGTCAGATGCTTAAGACAATACATGTTGACCCACACCACCTACTTGATATCAAAAATGGATCCAATCAAGTACATTTTTGAGAAGCCGGCTCTCACAGGCAGGGTAGCCCGTTGGCAGATGATACTCACTGAATATGATATCCATTACACTATGCAAAAGGCAATCAAAGGTAGTATATTAGCCGATCATCTTGCCCATCAGCCCATGGACGATTATGAACTGATGAAGTTTGAATTTCCAGATGAGGAAATAATGTATATTCTAGATTGTAATATACTGAGCCCAAATGAAGGACCCGATCCAGAATCACATTGGGCGCTTGTGTTCGACGGTGCTTCCAATGCTATGGGCAACGGTGTTGGAGCTATTATCACCTCCCCTGAGGGATTCCGCATTCCTTTCACAACTCATATTTGTTTCGATTTTACTAACAATATGGCCGAATATGAAGGTTGCATTAATGGTATTGAAGCGGCGATCAACTTGAGAATCAAATGTTTAAAAGTTTACGGGGATTCCAATGTTGTTATTAGCCAGATTAGTGGAGATTAGGAGACTTGTCTTCAGAACTTGATTCCCTATCGTGAGCATGTTATGAAGTTGATTCTATACTTCGAAGAGATCACGTTTGAACATATTTCCAGAGAAGAGAACAATCTAACTGATGCACTGCAACTTTGTCCTCCATGTTCGAAGTTAAGTGGGCTAACGAGGCACCTTCCATTACCATCAGAAGGTTGGATGATCTAGCCTTTTGTTTTGAAGCCAATTTGGAATCAGACGATAACCCTTGGTTTTATGATATTAAAAGATATCTTGAAACACAAGAGTACCCTGAGGAGGAATCTGTCACAGACAAGAAGTTCTTGAGAAGATTTTCGGCCAAATTCTTTCTCAGTGGTGGTGTGTTGTATAAAATACATCATGATGGTTTACTACTCAGATGTGTTGATAAAAGAGAAGCAGCTAGAATCATTAAAGAGATACATGAGAGTAACTTCGGGACTCACTCCAGTGGGCATAACATAGCCAAGAAGATTCTACGAGCTTGTTATTATTGGTCCACCATGGAAACTGACTGCTATAATCATGCACGGATTTGCCACAAATGTCAAGTCTATGATGATAAAGTACACGTGCCTCCCGTACCACTGAATGTCTTGACTTCCTCTTAAAATGGATTCGTAAGAGGAGGCTTTTGTGGGGCCTAATCGAGCATATCTTTGTAAATATTCCTTTCTTTTCCCCACACTTTCTTTTCCTTTTTCTTTGAATGCATTCCTTCTCAGCTTTAATCCTAGATATAGATTCTTACACACCCTTAGATTAGACAACAAGAGTGAATACCGTAGAGTACTACGGGCGTGTGGCGTGATAATACCTTCCCCTCGTGTAACAAACTCCCTTACCCGGTCTCTCGGTCGTAATATCGTGATTTCTCCCTCTTCAGGTTTTCTCGATGTTTACCTTTCCCTTTTGGAGGGATAAAAGACGTTCGGGGGCGACTTCATTAATTTTATATCAGATGACGGTTCGGCCGGTTGTTTCACTTCCCTTTGTATAACCGACCCTCGTACTTTGAATCTCTACCCTATGCTTTTCTTTTAGTCCTTACTTTTTTCATTGCATGTTAAACAATATGGTTTCAATCTTTTCCCTTTTCCTTGGAAACAATAAAGTCCGGTGGTGACTTTTTTAATTTCGTGAGTCAAGTTTATCAATAGCTTGGTCTCCTCGATTTTTAACCTCGACATGTTATTGTGCCTTGTTTAGTTTGGCCTTAAGAGTATTAACATCTTTTTTTGAAATATAGCAAGTCTCACACTAAAAGTTGAATAGGTTGTCATCTTTTTCATTTTGACTTTTTGACTATCTACTATAAAATGCTTTGAAGCTTCCATTTTCTTTTTCGTTTCTGAAATTTTTGCTTCTAAGTATGAAAATATTATTTTATTTGAGGCCAACTTTTTGAAAGCTTAACATCTTATCTATGTAAATTTTCAAAAGCATCAAGGAACTCTAAATGAGGCAATCCTCCAATATATTTATTTTGAGAAAATTTACTGATCGCGACTTTAAGAATCTATCTGGTTATCTAACTGCAAGTGCACAGTCTGATCGCGTAGTTTTAAAATATATTGAATCCACATGGAATAATAATCAAACTAATGTTATCTATCATTAGTATGTAACTCTAAGGTGAATAATTATCTTATATTAATGGGAATTAAAACTAAACTAAAGTTGATAGGAAAATAAGATAATGCAGTGAGACCAAAATATGTATTATGCATGCCTCAGGGACTCTGTAACTTGTTGGTTTTTATTGATACTAAAGATACATTTAGTAGAAAATCTCAATTTAATGAAAATATCTCACACTATCATGGTTTTGAATAAAGTCATGTTCCTAAACCATGGGACTTTGCTCTCGCTCTCCCGTTCGAATCAAGGAACACATTTTGAAAACTAAACAAGTTCTAATCAATGCCTAAATCACCATCGCCCTCTTTAGGAATAGATGCCCCGTTCTTACTATCTGGTTCGACCTCACGCTCTTGCAGTGTCGGCTCGAACCTTGGTAAATTTCTCACTCTCATGACAAAATCATGTTAAATAACCTCTCACTCTCATGACAAAGCTATTTAAATTAAGTTTAAAAAATAAATACCGAAACTGAATTTCAAATTAAATTATTAAGTCAAATTGTTACCGAGTCCCGTCAGAAACAAAGATACTCACATACCAGACTCTAGATGCTTAGCCGTACATATTAATAATTAAGAATGCATTAAACATAACAATTAGGATAAAGGAAAACATGGTAATGAAATTAAGAAAACAATAATTATAATGCGATAAATAAAAACCTGAGAAAAATGGAAATAAAGGAAACTTGAATTGCTTCTACTAATGGTGGCAGGATTACAATTGTTTTGTTCAAAGTGTTGCATTTCAGTTCTGTAGAGCTTCGCATACAAAACTTCGACACTAAAAACAACTAACTAGAGCCTATATATAGAGTTATAAGCTTAAACATGGACAATCAGTTGAGAGAAACTAGGAAAGTGTCCAAGAAATAGTCCAAGTCTATTTTGCGTGTTTCCTTTTTCCTGGTGCATGGCGACTGCCATGGGGCTCATGGTGACCGCCATAAGTCACTCTTCATTAAATCGCGTGGCTGCAGGCCATGGCGAGCACAATGGTCTTGGTGGCAACTGCCACATCAGCAGAGCTGATATTTTTCATTCGTTTTCTTATCTTTCTTCCTCCTTTCCAATTCTGATGTGGTTTACTTCACGAATAGGAAAATGCCTGAAACACAATATAAATCAACATAAAACATGATAAGAACGATAAATGAAACTAAATAGAATACGAATCGAGTCAGAAAATATGATGAATTTTTAAGTTATCAAACTCCCCCACACTTAGACCATTGCTTGTCCCCTAGAAATCAACTAATGCAATAACGATTAAGACGCAGGTTTGAAACATACACATAACAAAAAATCTAATCATACGTGGTTGCTAGATTATTGTCAAATATATAGGTACTAAATGTTAATACCAATGATATCGTAATGACAGAAGTCGGAAACTCATATCTTATGCAAACCAATTTAAATCATGCTATTATAACTCGACCTATGTTTTTCGTCTCTTTTTACCCACTTTCATTCTAGCACAATCACATTAAGCCAGTTATCTGTATGCACTCATAGTAGGGGGTCGGTTAGTGACTATGATCTTTCTTAAGCACAGGGTTTTGGTACTAAGCGTTGCAGCCCCATTTTTCCAAATTACTGATTGGGGGATCGAACCGTAGTCTGCCCTACCAAGTCCAACACTAGTTACCTCTAGACCAACCAACAATGGATCATTATTATTATATCCATATAGGTGTAACAAACATTAGGATAAGTGATCGGATGAGGGTCACCTAACTTAGAAGGCTATCATTTTTTTAGTTAAAACATTTATTCATTATAAATGAGATCATTCACTTATGTTCATCGACTCTCCTACGTAGAGTATGCTTAAGATGGTGTTGACTGTTAATATAAACTACTTGGGGTTACTTTAAGGAATGGAAACCTTATTCGTACAACAACAACAATTGAAGAATATTCTTTGTGTTTAAAAGTCTGAATCTTTTAATTGTAATAAATTCTAGTATTGTTTCAATACTTGAGTTGTAATTTGTTAGTTGAGTTATAAATTATGGATGATTCATAAGCTTTTAAGTATTAAATGTTTGAGGTTTTTCAAACTAATTAATTATGTTGTTTTTCACTATTAGTGATTGAAGGTATCTGAGGAGGGCCTCATACCTAGGTGTGTCTTAGGTAGAAGTATAGCACGGGTAGTGATTAAGTGATTAGATTGTAAACTGGTTATTTACTGAGGGTCTATGAATTGATACAATTAGTGGACTTATCCCTGGCTTGGTAGCCCCCAAAGTAGGTTTTGTTGTACACCGAACTGGGTTAACAATCCCTTGTGTTTTTACTGCTTTTATATTGTTGCATTTTATATTTTCCTTAGATATTTGTTTCGTGACATCTCCTTCGACATCACATATCTGATACCAGAATTTCAATTGGTATCAGAGCAGACATCCTGCTCTGTATCTGGGTGAGATCTAGGGAAGATACTTTCTGATACTATGGACAAGGAAGGAGGATTTGTGGATAGACCACCCATTGTTGATGGAATAAATTATGACTATTGGAAACCACGTATGATAGCCTTTCTAAAATCTTTGGACAGAAGGGCTTGGAAAGCTGTCTTAAAAGGATGGAAACACCCTGTCAAACTGGGAGAAGATGGAGAACCTACTTCTGAGTTAAAGCCAGAAGAAGATTGGTCTAAAGAAAAGGATGAAATTTCACTTGGAAATTCTAAATCCTTGAATGATATATTCAATGGAATTTACAAGAACATTTTAAGATTAGTAAACACATGTGAAGTAGCTAAGAATGCCTGGGGGATTCTTCAATCTACCCATGAAGGCACATCCAAAGTTAAGATGTCAAGACTTCAGTTGCTCACCACCAGATTTGAAAATATGAGAATAAAGGATGATGAAAGTATTAATGACTTTCATATGAAGATTTTTGAGATTGCTAAAGCATCCAGTGCTTTAGGAGTAAAAACACCCGAAGATAAATTGGTGAGAAAGATGCTTAGGTCTCTCCCCAAGAGATTTGATATGAAAGTGACTTCCATAGAAGAAGCAAAAGACATTGACAAGATGAGAGTGGATGAACTTGTTGGATCCCTTCAGACATTTGAGTTAAGCATCAATGAAAGATCTGAAAAGAAGAAAAAACGCATAGCTTTTGTAACCAATACTGAAGATGAATAGGAGGATTGTGATATGGATACAGATGAAGGAATATCTAATGCTTTAGTTCTACTTGGAATACAGTTTAACAAAGTGATAAAGAAGATGGATAGGAACCCAAGATCAAACGTCAAGAACATGTCATCTAACATCCATAAGTCAAATGAGTTTGGAAGAAAAAAGGATGAAGAAAAATCCACTAAAGGGAAGGGAATACAATGTCATGGATGTGAAGGTTTTGGTTACATTAGAGTGAATTTCCTACATATCTTAAGAAACTGAAGAAGAAACTATTTGTTACTTGGTCTGAAGAGGACTCTGAGAGTGATCTGGAAGAGGAATCTGCCAAGTATGTTAAAGCATTGACAGACAAATATGTTTCTGATGAAGATTCTAGTGATGGTGAACTAACCTTTGATGATTTAGTTGCCTCGTACAGAGAACTGTGTCTTAGAAGTGAATAAGTTTGCCAAGAAGGGGAGAAACAGAAAGATCTCATAACTCAGTTGAAGGCAGAAAAGAAAGAGCATCTAAAAACTATCTCTATTCTGGAAAGTGGAGCGACTTCTCTGAATTTGAATCTTTACAGAATGCTTAAATCATTCAAGATGCTGAACAATGGGTATGACACATTAGATAAAATTATTCAAGTGGGAAGAGTGTCAGGAGACAAGAGTGGTCTAGGATTTAATGAGAAAAAGGAACCTTATTCAGAAGAACCTTCATCAGATTCCACTCATGCCAAGTCTAAACCAAAGATGTCGAATCAAGTGTCTCAACATCATGGAAAACATCATGGCAAGAAAAAATTTAATCATACCAGAGAGAAATTCCATCCCTGGAAGTGTCATCATTATCGAAGGTTTGGTCACATAATACCTTTCTGTTTCAAGTTGTATGGGTACTCTAAAACTACTCCTCTTCCCAAGACTGATCAGATCTCTCAAAATAGAAAAAAGAAGAAACAGCGGGTTCCCAAGACTATTGTTGCTAGTCTCAAAGCTCATACCTCTCTCAGAGTCTCAACCAAAGATGACTATTACTTTGACAGTGGTTGTTCTAGACACATGACGAGTGTTAAGAATATGATGGTAGATATTAAATCTCACTCAACTAGTTATGTGACTTTTGGTGATAGAGCCAAAGGTGAAATCAAAGTAGTTGGAAAGCTGGAATGTTCAGAAGTCCTAAAACTTGATAATGTGATACTTGTTAAAGGGTTAATAACTAACCTAATAAGTATAAGTCAACTGTGTGATCAAGGGTTCAAAGTAAAATTCACCAAGACAAAATGTCTCGTTTGCATTGAAAAGAATGAAGTTATTATGAAAGGAATCAGATATAAAGATAATTGTTATTTATGGGTTCCCCAAGAGTTCAACCTCTCCTCGACATGTTGTTTATCCAAAGAAAATAAAGTTAAATTGTGGCATCAAAAAATGGGACACTTGCATCTGAAAGGAATGAAAAGAATCATATTTATAAAAGCCGTGAGAGGGATTCCTAAGCTCAAGATATAAGAAGGGAGAGTATGTAGTGAATGCTAGATTGGAAAGAAAACCAATATGTCACATCAAAAGATCCAACATCTCACCACATTAAAAGTTTTGGAACTTCTTCACATGGACTTGATGGGACCTATGCAGGTTGAAAGTCTTGGTGGAAAGAAGTATGCCTATGTTGTTGTAGATGAATTCTCTAGGTACACATGGATAAGTTTTATCAGAGAAAAATTAGAAACTTTTGAATTCTTTAAAGATCTCTGTCAAAAACTTCAAAGAGAAAAGGATAGTCATGTCATCAGAATCAGAAGTGATCATGGAAAGGAATTTGAGAACAATAAATTTGCTAATTTTTATTCTTCTAAAGGAATCAGTCATGAATTTTCCTCTCCTATTACTCCTCAGCAAAATGGGATTATGGAACGTAAAAACAGAACTCTTCAGGAATATTCCAGAGATATGATTCATGCTAAGACGCTACCCTACCACTTTTGGGCTGAAGCTATTAATATTGCATGCTATATCTATAACAGAGTCACTCTAAGAAAAGGCACCTCAACCACCTTGTATAAAATATGGAAGGGAAGAAAACAAACTGGTAAATACTTTCATATTTTTGGAAGTAAATGTTATATCTTAGTTGATCGTGAATAGAGAAGGAAGATGGATCCCAAGAGTGATGAAGGAATATTCTTGGGTTACTCTACAAATAACAGAGCTTACATAGCCTTTAACTCCAGAACTAAGGTTATGTAGGAATCCATAAATTTTATTCTTGATGATAGAGGATGGAATGATAAAGAAGATGTCTTAGAAGATGTTAGAACATATTTGTCAGACATTCCAACAGAATCTAATGACAGAAGTACTGATCCTAATCCAACTCAAGAAGATCCTGAGCCCAGTCAACTCAATAAAGGGCCTTCAATCAGAACTCAGAGAGATCATCCTAAGGAACTTATTATAGGAGATATAAATAAAGGAGTTACTACTAGATCAATATAAGGGATGTCAAAATCTTTCTTTGTTTCAAAAGTCGAGCCTAAGAATGTCAAAGAAGCCTTAACTGATGAGTTATGGATTAATGCTATGCATGAAGAGCTAGAATAATTTAGAAGAAATGAAGTTTGGGATCTGGTTCCAAGACTTGAAGGGAAAAATATGATTGGAACTAAATGGGTGTACACGAATAAATCTGATGAAAAAGGGGTGGTTACTTGAAATACGGCAAGATTAATTGTACAAGGATACACTCAAGTTGAAGGAGTTGATTTTTATGAAACCTTTCCCCCTGTGGCCAGACTTGAATCAATCAGACTACTCTTAGAAGTTGCTTGCATTCTGAGATTTAAGTTGTTTCAAATGGATGTAAAGAGTGCCTTCTTAAATGGCTATCTGAATGAGGAAATTTATATGGAACAACCTAAGGGATTTGTTGATCCAATCTTTCCTAACCATGTGTACAAACTGAAGAAAGCTCTGTATGGATTAAAGCAGGAACCAAGAGCTTGGTATGAGAGATTGACATAATTTCTTGGTGAGAATGGATATAGGAAAGACGACATATACAAAACTATTTTTTTCAAGCACGAAGAAGGGAAGATCATGATTGCACAAACTTATGTTGATGATATTGTGTCTGGTAGGATGTCAAATGAGATGGTTCAACATTTTGTCAAGCAAATGCAGTTGGAATTTGAGATGAGCCTTATTGGTGAGTTAACCTACTTTCTTGGTCTGCAAGTTAAACAAATGGAAGATTCCATATTCTTATCTCAGAGAAAATATGCGAAGAATATACTAAAGAAATTTGGGATGGAAAATGCCAATTACAAGAGAACACCTGCTCCCATACATATGAAGTTGTCTAAAGATGAAAAAGGAGTAAGTGTGGATTAAAGTCTTTACAGAAGTATGATAGGCAGTCTTCTATATCTCACAGCTAGAAGACTTGGCATTACCTTTGTTGTAGCGGTGTGTGCTAGATATCAAGCTGGTCCTAAAGATATCCATGTGTTATCTCCTAAATTCGACACCCACATAAATTGGCCTTATTGGATAAAAATAGATTGAAAAAATCTAAAGTTGTCGACACTTCGACCAGAAGAGCCTATGAAAGGGGTTATGTCGAAGTCATCCTTGCTAAGAAGGAGAAAAAACTTAGAGAATTTTCTAAGTTAAAGTTGGTCTTCGACCAAGAGGTTTTTGTGGTCTTCGACCGAGAGGATCTTGTGGTCTTCGACTGAAAGGTCCTTGTATCAGCAAGCAAGTGAATTCGAATTCGAAGGAAGGAGGGAAAAGCGGTTCACTTGGCAGTTAGGAAAAGGGACATGTTATGAAGATAGTGATTGGAGAGCATGCAGAGGACACTTGTCCTCATCCTGGATCGAGGTAACCGTTTGACGGTTATTTACTACCAGTATAAATATAGGAAGTTTGTGTAAAATTCCGTATGTTCAACTTATTAGTACAAGTCACTCAAATATATTCAAGTACCCGATGTGTGAGAAAGAATTTTAAGAATGTACGTATGAATCACCACATTTTAATTAAAGTCAAGTATTTTCATTTTGTTATAATCTTTTCCATTTACGTTTCCTTGTAAACTTTATCATTACAGTCCTTTATCATTACTGCAAATTTACTTTCTCTTGCCTTCTACTTGCACTTTTATTAAATTCTTACCTTCATCCTCCCTTTACTCCTAATATCTTCTCAAACCTTTTAGTTTAAACTTACAAATAACTTAGCATATGTCCTAGGATCAATCTGATCGATCCTGCAAGTAACCAAAATAATCATTTTTTGAATATCAGGGGTTGTTTACCAATTTTCACACTAAACAAATTGGCACACCCAGTGTATTGAAGCAATTCCTTTAGTCAATGTGGACCAAGAAAGTGTCATTGAATTTATTCAAAAGAACATTATATATATATATATATATATATATATATATATATATATATATATATATATATATATATATATATATATATATATATATATATATATATATATATATATATATATATATATATAGGTTTGGAATCCCTGAGACAATAACAACTAATCAAGGATCAGTATTTACTGGTCGAAAAATGCAAGAATTCACTACAGAAATGGGATTCAAGCTGTTAACATCTACACCTTATCATGTGCAAGCCAATGGCCAAGTCGAAGCAGAAAATAAGGTAGTAATTGGCTTAATAAAAAAGCATGTAGGAAAAACTCCAAAGAATTGGCATAAGACGTTGGACCAAATCTTATAGGCATGCCGAACTTCTCCTAAGGAAGCTACCAATACGACACCATTTCGATTGACCTATGGTCATGAGACAGTGTTGCCAGTAGAAATATGTCTACAATCAACAAGAATTCAGAGACATCAAGAAATGTCTTCTGAATCTTATTGGAATATGATGCTAGATGAACTGGTTGATTTAGACGAAGAAAGACTGAGAGCTTTCTACCTCTTAAGGATACATAAGAAAAGAGTGGAAATTTTTATAATAAGAGAGTGAAACCCAAGATGTTCCTGCCTAAATATTTGGTGTGGAAAGTAATTCTCCCAGTGAATCAAAAGGATATGAACATGGGAAAATGGTCTCCTAAATGGGAAGGACCTTTCAAGATTATCCAGGTATTTTCTGGTGGTGCCTATGAGATCGAAGAGTTAAGTGAAGATAAAATACTCTTGAAAGTAAATGGTAAATATTTGAAAAAATATAGACCTACACTTCAAGAAGTTAAAATCATCAGCAATTGATCTCAGTCGAAGTATATAGCCAAAATGGATAATTCATTAAGTTATCCAAAATGGCTCCAAAACATTACATATACCCATTCTAAGGGATTCATATGTTCGTTACAAAAGAATGGTTTCATAAAAAAGAAGCCCAATCAAAATGGAAGAGAAGCTTTAATATGGAGACATTTGATCTTCGGAAGTACCAAGCGCCTCTCACACAAAGCTCTCAACTGATGGAGAGTTTCAATCCTTGCATCCAAGGCTTGGGCTTGTTCAACATACTTCAGCCCACTATTAAGCTCCTCTTGGCTCTCAAAATCATTGCTGGAAAGAAGCTTTTCTTTGTGTTTGTCATTCGCAGCAATCTTAGCCTCTAATTCTTTGATTTGAGCTTTCATGCTAGCAGTTTCCTGATCAATCTCTTCGACCTCCTTTTTCCTAGCTTCTTGTTCCTTAGATAGCTCATTTAGCCTTGAAACTAATTCGGCAGCAGTAACCCAAGTAGCAGAAACGTGACCATTTGCCTCTTCAATTTCGAGATTGAGAATCCTGCGGCGAATGTAGTCAGCTAAAGCTTGATCTATGATCGAAGTCAGGTCCAAGATGATGCTAGCTATTTCCGGGTAAACGGAAAGGATATCAACAGCTTTAAGAGTTATTTTTAGAAAAGAAGGGATAGTGGGTTCTCCCTCTAAGGTTAACATTAGATCCCTCTTGAAAATTTGAGCCTTAACCTTTTGAAGGGCTTCCTCAATGGGAGAAGTTGAAGTAGATTTACCTGATGATGTCGAAGAGCTTTAATATGGAGACATTTGATCTTCTGAAGTTTCTATACTTTCAAGAATAGAATTCAACTAACCAAGAGGGTTGTTTCTTTTGAGCAGTGCCAAATCTTCTTTGGTGCGAGACCCAGTCGAAGGAACGTTTGCAATAGTAGCATGAGCCACATTCCCAACATTGACACTTTCGACATTGGTGGGGTTCCCTTACTTTTCTATAAGATTCTCTATCTCAGAAGTTGCAGGATTGTCATCTTCTTCGTTTTGTGTGCCTTCCATTTCTGTTTTGACTTCATCGTCAGTAGCTTCTTCTTCTCCCTGATCATCATCATCAGCCGACGAAGTCCTCAGGTTAGCATGTTGCAAATCCAAATCCTCCTCATTAATAATCTCATTATTTTTCTCCTCAGTGACTTCAACCTTTGGGTCCGAAGTTTGGTTCACTTCACTGTTTGAGCTTAAGAAAGATCCCTTTGCTGGAGAAGGCTTGTGGGTTGGATTTCCTTTGTTGTTTATTGGGGTGGTCGAATCTTCTGCAGGTTTGGAAGCCTGTTTAGGAGTACCAGTAGTATCCTGAAAATTAAGAGTTTGTCATTAGAATTATGGCAAAATGATTCAAAAAAAATGGTCTTCGATGGTCGAAGGTATTACCTTAGGAGAAACTTCAGCACCAGGGCTCAAATTGTCACTCTCACTAGGATCATTCATCCTGGAAGCTATTTCCTGCTCAGTTGGTTCCTGGATAATGATGGGAGAAGGTGTAGATCTGCTAGCTGTAACCTTAATTTTGGTTTTTGGATGAGATTCAAGAATAGGAGCTGGTTTCTTCAACTTGTGTCTCTTAGGAAAGATAAGAGGTGCGTCTTCATCATCACTAGAAAGTTCAATTTCTTGAACTTTCCTCTTTGTTGGTGTATATTTTTAGTAGCCTAAAAGGAAGAAGTTGAAGACGTCAGCACTAGTGTTGATAGTTTAAGAAGAAAGTGATGATGAAAAGTATTTACCTGTGGTGGAGGTTTCATAGAAGGGTCTCCTCCCTTTGAGCTTTTAGTAACCTTCTTGGAAACTGGTTTGGGAATGGTTCTCTTGACAGCTAAAAAAAAAATGCAAGCCAGATATTGTAAGATTGGACTAAAACAAAATAAGGCATTTTCTTTGAGAAGAAAGAGTACCTTTCTTAATCTTGTCGGAAACCAACAGGAAAGCATCTTGAAGAAGGTTGGCGAAATCTTTGGCATCGAAGAACTCTTTATCGTAGTATTGCCTCCACCAGTCCCCGAAGATGATTGAGCACAGAAAATTGGGTTTGAAGTCGAACAAAGTCAAAAAAGTTCGACCAACGAATCTACTAATTTGTTTGGTGGTAGCGTTTTCAGAATAGTCTGCATTATAAAATAGCAAAGACTTTTCTCGTGCATATATGGGATTTAGAAGAGATTGAATAATGCCAAACTGGCGAGAAACAAGGTTCGGCTAATAAGAAATCAAGCTGAGTTGATTCTTGGAACTTTTGAGTCTCATTGGCATAATCCTTGGGCGCAAAAAGGACTCCAAAATAGCCACATATTCCTCGATAACATCGTCCTCAAAAGGATTTTCAGTTGAAGGATATGGTCGAGTGAACCATACTGGACCCACCTTTCGATCAACAAATGGAGCCATGGTCGAAACAAATTCGTTTCACTTTGCAAACATCATTACAAAACTGGTGAAAGCCTTTTTAAATTGTTGGCCTTCATCTGTTGGAGTCAATAAGACCAATCTGGTTCCTTAGATCTTCCTGTTAAGGATTTTTGGGGCCCTCTCATTAATTGTGTTCTTCTGAGGAAGAAACAGTTCGAAGGTGGCATTAAGCCAAAGTTGGAGAAGCCAGAAAGAAGCAAGCTTTCTTTGTCACCTATGACTTTGAGTTGAGTCACACCATTACTGATGGACTCATAAATATTGGCTAGAATTAATTCATCCAAGCAAAGGTTATAGCCATGATGTAGTTGAGTGGCTAGAGTGAGCATTTTCTTTATCACTTGGAGGAACTTGGTGCAGAAAACAAAGCGAGACAGCCACAAAGCTAAGAAATCTATGTGTTCCACCTCAGAGACAACATCAGTTGATTTGTCATGAAAATGATTGATGAAGGTGGTATAAGTGGGTTTCATGGCTGAAAACCCAAGGGTGTCTTCAGACATGTCCTCAGGGTCGAAGTAATCACCAGTTGGTCGAGGGAAAATGATAGCTGCGATATCAAAAAGAGTGGGTGTCACCATTCCACAAGGTAAATGGAAGGTGTAATGTGTGTTGTCCCAGAAATACAAAGAGGACACTGGCATAAGAGGGAAATAAGTTAACCCAGTCTTCGACAACATGACTAGGTCATAGATTCCCATATTTTTCCAGATTTAGGATTGAGATGTTTCCATCTTCGACAACCACTCTGAATATTCTGAGGTCAGTCTAGGGAAAGACCTAAATGTTCTATTCCCTTTATTCATGAAATGAAGGTTTATGTCATCCTTCGTCTAGGAATGTTGTTGATTTGCAGGTGTTGAATCTTCAGGTTCGTTCCTGGGTTTCTTTGCGCACCCTATGGGTTTTAGTCTAGGGTGAGTTGGGAAGAAAGCATTATTTTGTTGAGGGGTTTCAAGACACATAGACAACGGACCAAACATGGCATACATTTGTCTAGAATATCTAACAGGAATGAGTACCTGTGAGTTGTATGCATCACGTTCTTCTTTGGTCATAAGTTCAGGAACGAACCTTTGTTCCCCTGATGAAGCAGGAACAAAGTTAGTTGGGAAAGCTTCTATTTTTTGTCTTGAATCAGAGGCATCTTTCATCTTTGTATTGTTTGGAGCATTTGAGAGAAAAGCCATGGTTTTTGTTGTTAGAAAGTTTATGAAAAAGATGAAGTTTTTAAAGATGGCTTTTTGAATGCAAAGAGACGAGAAATATCAGATGGTTGGGAAAAATTCCAAAGGAGGTGTTTGTGGCTATTTATAGAGGCCAGGGAAGAGTGTTTTCCCTCAAAATCATTTAATGCTGCAGAGTGAGTGGGACATGTGGTGGTCTTTAGAGAAGCCGTGCAGACGAATGATGGGAACATTTGCCATGCTTTCCTAGGTTATAGGGATAATGGTCATCATGGCAGCATGTAATGCCTGACTGATAGTGACTCATTGAAAAAAAGTGTAATGATGACTCTGATGTCAGCAGTAGTTAATAGAAGACGAAAAGTTCAGTATGAACTTGTGTAACCAAAAGATGGACAAGTGTCGAATAAGAGTATCAAAGAATGGTTGTTTCTCCTTACGTCGAAACTGACATTATTGGGGACCAATTTGTTAGCTCTTAAATTTGACACCCACATAAGTGTAAATTATACACTAATCATATTTTTATTGAAAAAAAAAAACATAAATAACACTTAAGGAAATGCATCTAAATTTTTTCTATTTAAAAATTATAAAAATTAAAATAGTATTTAATATGAGTAATAATGAGAAGTTATAGGTAGTGGAGTTATTTTTCATGGAAAAGTTTGTTTCTCATCCTTTAAATATGGAAATAAATTGGACTTATTGGCTAAAAATAGATTGAAGAAATCTAAAGTTGTCGACACTTCGACCAGAAGAGCCTATGAAATGGGTTGTGTTGAAGTCATCCTTGCTTAGAAGGAGAAAACACTTAGAGAATTTTCTAAGTTAAAGTTGTTGTTCGACCAAGACGTTTTTGTGGTCTTCGACCGAGGGATCATGTGTACTTCGACTGAAAGGTCCTTGTATCAGCAAGAAAGTGAATTCGAATTCGAAGAAAGGAGGGAAAAGTAGTTCACTTGGAAGTTAGAAAAAGCGACGTGGTGTGAAGATAGCGATCGAAGAGCTTGCAGAGGAAACTTGTCCTCATCCTGGATCGAGGTAATCGTTCGACGGTTATTTACTACCAGTATAAGTATAGTAAGTTTGTGTAAAATTTCGTGTGTTTAACTTATTAGTACAAGTTACTCAAATATATTCAACTACCTGCTGTGTGAGAAAGAATTTTGAGAATGTACGTTTGAATCACCACATTTTAGTTAAAGTCAAGTCTTTACATTTCATTACAATCTTTTCCATTTACATTTCCTTGCAAACTTTATCATTACAGTCCTTTATCATTACTGCAAATTTACTTTCTCTTGCCCTCTACTTGCACTTTTATTAAATTCTTACCTTCATCCTCCCTTTACTCCTAATATATTCTCAAACCTTTTCATTTAAACTTACAAATAACTTAGCATATGTCCTAGGATCAATTTGATCGATCCTGCAAGTAACCAAAATAACCATTTTTGGAAGATCAGCGGTTGTTTACCACTTTTCACGGTAAATACCATGCCAACCATGTGAAGAGAATTCTTAAATATGTGAATGGGACAAGTGACTATGGTATGTTATATTCTCATGGATCTTGCTCTGCTTTAAGTGGTTATTGTGATGCTGATTGGGCAGGAAGTGTTGATGATAGAAAAAGTACATCAGGAAGATGTTTCTTTCTGGGAAATAATATCATATCTTGGTTCAGTAAGAAGCAAAATTGTGTGTCTTTGTCCACTACTGAGGCTGAGTATATTATTGTAGGAAGCAGTTGTTCTCAGTTGGTTTGGATGAAACAAATGTTGACAGAATATAATGTCAAACAAGATGTCATGACATTATTTCGTGACAATATAAGTGCCATAAATATATCATAAAATCCTATTCAACACAACAAGACCAAAGACATTGATATCCGTCATCACTTTATAAGAGAGCTTGTTGAAGAAAAGATTGTTGCCTTAGAACATGTAGCTACTGAATTACAACTGGCTGTCATTTTCACTAAGGCTTTGGATGCAAACCAGTTTGAGAACTTAAGAGGAAAACTAGGGATCTGCATATATGAGGTTTGTAGTAATTAAGGGCGTGCGGGAATATCATTAAAGTGATATTATATCATTTATTATGTTTCCAACAAATTAAGTATCTTAAGCAAACATTTCAAGATTATCTCAAGTACTCTCCCACACGCTACGACATTACTTCTTTCTATTTTCACAACCTTTTCGTTCTCCTTTACAAAAAAAGAACCCTTGTTATTTTTCATCTCATTGTTCAAAAATATTCAAAGATGTCGCAACATCATGCTTTGTCTCCCTCAAAGTGATCTTCTAATGAAGCCAAGGCTTCTAGGTCAAAGTCTGTCAACCATCCTGAGGATCTCTCCCTTTATAAAGTCCTGGTCGTCGCTCCTCTGAAAATTGTTCCACCTCTTGAGAAGAAGTTCATGAAACCCAGATCGTCCCATGCAAAGAAATCCAAAGACGAGTTTGACACTTCTAAAGGTAATGATCCTAATACTACTGATGTTAGGTCAGAAGAAGACATTGTTAATATTGATAGGAGTATTAGAAGGTTGGTAAATATGGTGTTAAATGAGGGTTTTTTTATGCCTGGGATTTCTACTCCTCTTTCCCGAATGCGTGCTCAGGCTGACAAAGGTACTGATCCTCAAAATGTTGTTGAATCATTTATCTTAAAGAATGACGTTGCTGAAAGTGAACTTGGAAAGTTTGTTACATCTGTCCTAGAAGAAGTGGAAGCTGATGTTGAACAATATGTTAAGACATCATCTGTTGAGAAGGACTCTTCTACTAAGGAAGATGTTGTTGGCTCCAAAACTGCAAAGAATCTAAATGCTGATAATATGGTGAATGTTGATGAGTTGTCTGACAATGACCTTATTCCCAATGTGGTGCCTGGAATTGTTAAAAGGCTTAAGACTAGAAAATTGAAGGTTGTGGATGTCACATCCCCTACCAAGAGTATCAAGAAGAAGGCTATGTATGGTCCCCCAAAGCCCTGGAGTAAAGTGGTTCCTCCCTCCAAAAAAAGAAAAGTTAGACCTAATAGCTCCTCAGATGATGATGAAGATGATGTTCAGGACATCTCTCTTATGAAGAAGTCTACAAGAAAGAAGCTTTCTGTCAGTGTTCCTGATGCTCCTCTTGACAACATTTCCTTCCATTCTGTTGGTAATGCTAAAAAATGGAAATATGTCTTCCAAAGAAGGATTTCTCTTGAAAGAGAGTTTGGAGCATGTGCACTGGAGTGCAAAGAAATTATGGAGCTGATTTCCTTTGTTGGCTTAATGAAGACTGTCGCCAGGTTTGCAAAATGTTATGAGACTCTTGTTAAGGAATTTATTGTTAATATTCCTATTGATTGTTCTGATCACAAAATTAAGGAATATAAGAAGGTGTTTGTTAGAGGTAGATGTGTTAAATTTTCCCCTGCTTTCATCAATAGATACCTGGGCAGGTCTGAAGATGATTACTATGAGTTAGAAGTGACTGATAATCAGGTGTGCAAAGCCATCAATGCAAACCAAGTGAGTGATTGGCCCATGAAGAATAAGATCCCCGTTAGTAAGTTAAGTGTGAAACATATTATCCTACATATAATTGGAGGTGCTAACTAGGTCACTACCAATTATACTTCAACCATTACAATTGGTTTAGGAAAATTTATCTATGTTGTTGGAAATAAGAAATTGTTTGATTATGGTGCTTACGTTTTTGAATAGACTGTAAAGCATGTAGGAACCTGTGCTATCAAGATGCTTATTGCCTTTCCATCTCTTATTTGTGGATTTATTCTAAATCAAAATCCTGGAATTCTGTGTGGAACTGATGTAGTTTGCAAAAGGGAGTCTGCCTTGTCCCTTCACTTCAAGTTGTTTTCAGGTAAACATGTACCAGACATTGTTTTGACATCTGCATCCTCTGAAAACAAGACCTTAAGCAAGGATGATATGATTACTAAGTTAATGGAAGCCTGCAAAGAACTTGATAAGGTAATCAGAGTTAGCTCAGCAAGAAAGCTAAAATTTGAAAAGATGATCAAGGAGCTGCAAAAGGATAACAGTCTTGATGATAGAGTGGGTACTGAAGGAGGAGATTCTAATAATTAAGGAAGTTCTGAAGTTGCCAAGTCTACTGGTCCTGAAGACAGTTAGACTCTATGCTGGTGCCTTTTTTTGTTTGTCTTTTGTGTTTTGATCCCTATGTTCTTTTTGGAACTTGTATGTGCTTGACACTTGGATATTATGACATGTACTTCTTTTTCTACTAATCTCTTGAATTCATGTTTATTTGGCATATTATGTCTAAAAAGGGGGAGAGAAACTGACTGACTGACTATCTACTGACGAGTAAGTTTGAGGGGGAGCTTCATGTCTCAGAAGATGTTCTTACATCTTCAACTGCTAACTGTTACCTGGGTTTCTTTTGCTTGTGATGCTGCTCTGATAATGTGCTCAAATAATGTTTTAGCCAAAATTTGCCAAAGGGGGAGTTTGTAAGTGTTTGTTGGCAGCAATTTTGGTAAAACACTGCTTTGGTAATGTTTTGCTTAATGTCTTGACATTTGAAGTAAATCATCTCAACTGATTTTGAATGATGTCAAAGCAGATGCCTTAACATCTGCATTCTGATCTGAACGTGTTTTTCAGATTTTCTATTTCTGTTTTTAAGCGCGCCTTATTCAGGTTTTGTGGTTTATAACTTGCGAAAAATATGGAGGAATATTTTTCTATCTGTCTTATCTTTATGGATCATATCTTGGCCTACTTTCATGGAGATATTCAAGGGATTCAATATATTGCAATATTTTTTTCCAGCCCAATCCCATAAAGAAGTTGTTGCGCCTTTATAAGGACTTGCAACCTTATCCGTACAACAACAACAATTGAAGAAAAATATATTCTTTGTGTTTAAAAGTATGAATTAATTGTAATACACTCTAGTATTGTTTCAATACTTGAGTTGTAATTTGTTAGTTGAGTTGTAAATTATGGATCATTCATAAGCTTTTAAGTATTGAACGATTGAGGTTTTTCAAACTTAATAATTCTGTTGTTTTTCACTGTTAGTGATTGAAGAGATTTGAGGAGGGTCTCATACCTAGGTGTGTCTTAGGTAGAAGTATAGCACGGGTAGTGATTAAGTGATTAGATCTTAAATTGGTTATTTACTGAGGGTCTATGAATTGATACTACTTAGTGGACTTATCCCTGGCTTGGTAGCCCCCAGAGTAGGTGTTGTTGTACACCGAACTGGATTAACAATCCCTTGTGTTTTTACTGCTTTTATATTGTTGCATTTTATATTATCCTGAGATATTTTTATCGTGACATCTCCTTCGACATCACATATCTGATTCCAGAATTTCAAGGCTTGACATGTTATTTTCATTTTTGGAAGCATAGTCGTGTTGGTCTTGGTAAATCTGTTGAATGTGTCCCATCATCTCAAGCTGTTGAGCTTGCATGTCATGAATCCTCTAGTTGTGTTGGGCATCCAATGTGCTACGCTGTGTAAGCTCAACAAGGATCACATAAAGGGTGGAATTTGTGCGATCATTCCTTCTTTGGGGCAGATGTCCAGAGGACGTACCTATAAAAGTATCAGAAGTACCATTGCATGATGTGTGGGCATGTATTAGTATCGGGAGCACCTTGCTCCATATCATCTAACTCAACATCAATGTCATACCCCTGATTAGCCTGAGTTGTTATGTCAACGCCAGGTTCTAGGGCATTTAAATCAAAGATTCAAATTTGCTCATTTCACACATCAATATTTTCGGGGTTAGGAAGAATAACGCATCTAACCACATTTCTCTTAACTGTCAAAGAATACTTACCATCTGGCCTATTTGTTATGATGCGCATGCTATGGTAAGCATCCTTATCCAGAAAAGTGGTGGGCAATGACACTAATGGGGCTAAACTATCATTAGTACCAATTGTAAGGGCTATAGATTTTATTATCCCTCCGATGCAAATTAGGCTCGGGCTCCTAGCGGCGATAGCTTGTATATGAGCGAGCATGAAAGTTGTGGGGTTAACTCGTGCATGTGTTAGCATGCAGTGCAAAAAGTAGAGCTCTTTAGAGTTAACTTTCCGCTTATTTTCTCGTCCAAAAAGTGTGTAAGCTATAATGTTTTGCATATACCTAATTATTGGGTTGTGAGTGGAGGAGGCCGCGAGACCTTCCTAAATGTGAATGGTCTTTCCAGTTGATATAAGCAAAAAGTTAAAGTCCTTGAAGGTCCATTGGATCTCAAGGGGTTCTTTTCAATCCAAACATTCCCCATGAGGGAAATGCAGCAAATCCACAATTTGATCTTGGTTCATCTCATAGTTAACATCAAACATCCTAAACCTAACCATGCCTTAGAATCGTGACCTACCATAGGGAGTGGCGTATTGAAACTAACTTATGAACTCGTAAGTAAGCCTAACATACGTAGGGCTGGTCATGGCACAAAATTTAGTCATCCCTAAGTTCCCTAACATCCATCTAACGCTACCGTACAACCCTAATTCGCGTAAAGCAGATTCATCGGCATACCTTGTTGTCATGATTTCGTTGTTGAATAGCTTGGTGTATCGTGTGCTCTATTTTTATCCTTCAATCCCCACCGCAAATGTTATTCCTATGATATCAAACTCTCGTCTAGGTCTCACTCTCTTGAAGTCATAATAGGAATTAAAAAATTAGGGGTTTTGTGGTGGAGAATGGAAGGGGTAAATGTAGAGATATGAGAAAATGATGGGATGAAATTGATGTCAGTATGAGTTTTAAGAAGATTGAATGAAATTAGAGGAAGTGCGAGGTTATGGATGTGGTGGAAGACAAAATGGGTGAGTGGACAGAGGTTTTGAGAAGAGAGAAGTTATAAAATTGTGGGAAGGGGTTTATAAACAACGCTTCTGTTTACTAATGCTATGGCGACAACCGTGAGAATGATGGTGAGCGCCATCACTTTAAAACATTATTCTTCTAGGAGTTGAAGCTATGGAGGGCGCCAAAGGACCAATGGCGGACGCCATGGGTATAAAAACTGCAGAATTCAGCAGAATTTTAGTTCCACTACTAAGGCACGACAAGTTAGGTACTCAAATGTTTATTCAGAGGCATTAAGACTTGTAAGATTTCATAAATCAATTAATTTTCCTTTAATCGAACCATTTGTATAACGAAAATTAAATGTAAGCATAAAAATTAAACAAAAGAAAGAATGAAAAATTGAAAATTTTGCATTACTAAATTATAAATTGTGGGTTACCTCTCACGCATCGCTAGTTTAATGTCGGAAGCTCAACGAAAAGTACATTGAAACAATAACAAAACTAACTAGAAAACTAGAAAATCCTAACTAGAAAGCAATGAAATCCTAATTAAAAAGAAATGAAGTCCTAATTAAACTTAATCCTCCCCTATACTTAAACGGGGCAATGCCCTCACTGTTCAAATGGTAGAGTAGGAAATGCGGTAATATCCTAAAGAATTAGCCACTATGGTGCCTGTTTGTAGGAGGTGCAAAAGAGTAAATATGCTGATAAATTCGATCGAACTGCTCAATCACTACGTCTATATAGTTGTGGAAGTCCATACACAAAGTGGTTAACTCTCCTATAAGGATAGCAACATCCGTATGTAGTGCATTGATAGCAGTTGTGTGTTCAATAGGCAAAGCATCAGGGGAACATAAAGCAGCATTAGAGAGATAGCCATCATAGTGGTCGTAGATCTGGGGTGTCTCTTGAGAAGAGGGTGGTTCATCTTGTTTTTCCAAATCAAAAAATCCAATTGTTTTTATCATGTACGCTAGTTCTATGATTTGGTAAGGTAGATAGGTGTACAACCTCATTGTTTATTAGAAATTTGAACTCATTCGGTCCCAAGTCTTTAATAATGCCAGAGTTAAAACAACATTGAAGGTGCATATGTATGATTCTGCCTAAAGGGTTACATCTAATAAGTAGTTGTCTCAGTCGAATGGAATTGGCAATCATGGTGACTAGGCCTCCTATAATTATTGGTCCATGGGTAGCTTATGCAATCTGATCTATGTTAATTATCATAAAGGTAGCAACATTAACGGGTATGGATTGTGAAGTGCAGTAAATAATGAAAAGCTCATATTTGGACACATAAGTGATGTTTTCTTATTTTCTGAATAGGGTATGGGCTAGGATCTTGTGAAGGTAACAAATCGCTGGTGTGATACGGTGGCCAGAACTGAGACTATTTTTGGAATGCTGGTTTGCGTTTTGTGTTTGTTTTCGCAAAATGTCGCGGTAAGCAAGAGTCACCACCGACTTTTATTTTATCCAACAAGGAAAGGAAAAAAGCACAGAAAAGTTCGTTTTTTTGAGATATTTCTGAGTACGGGGGGTAGATTATAGAAAGCGAAGGTATTAGCACCCTTTCTATCCGTAGTTATCTACGGGCTCTTAGGTACTTGCTAATTGTTTTCAAAATTGTTTTCTTTGTGTTTGTGGGTTTTGAAAAGTTTTTATTTTAACTTTGATTTAACTCTTGCTTCTGTCCTCAAGAGTGTAATGAAGTGTTTTTGAAAACTTGTTCGTAAAAGTGTAAGTGTGAGAAAGTTTTGTTTTGATTGAGCAAGTACTTAAGAACTAATCTACCTACTCGAAAAAAGGAATCATTCTGTGTTTGTTTCCTTTAGACAATGCAATCCTACTATTAGTGAGTAGGTAGCACCATCGTTGGAGTTTGAGGGTCAATTCGAAAGGGACATACAGTCACTAAAGCAACGTTAGGACGTCTTAGTGGTAACCTTAATGTCTTAGATCATTTATCCGAGGAAACAATATCCGAGGCAACCTCTCCGAGGCAACTATGATCTTTTAGACAAGAGGGAGACCTCTAAAACAACCTATACACAATGACCATTTACGAAAGCAACCAAGTGGGAGTGTACCCTAGGAGTGCGCATGTGGGAGTGTGTTGATTTAAGTTATTTATCTTTGCACATGTTTAGGGTGATATAACTGTTTTAAGATTAAACATTCATTCTTGTCATGCAAACCCTATTAACAAACATCTAACAGTTGAATATTTGCAGAAATTAAAGTGCGGAGTTTAAACTAACTATTACAAGGCGTCGGGAATTTACATCGCCAAAAACAAACCCTTTGAAATTTAAAAGCGGAAAAAATAAATAAATGTCCTAATTAAAATTATTACAAACCGGGAGCAGATACAATAATTTGGATAAAAATAAAACGCGCGGGAAAATTAAATCGAATGCGAAACCAGGGTTTTGACCCTCTTAATTAAAAAATGTTTTTTTTTGTTGTTTTTAATATTTTTTAAGAAAAGAAATTAAATCCTAAAATTAAATGCTAAATTAATTAGTTAATTAAATTAATAAATGAAAAATAATTAAATGACATATTTTTGTATTTTTTCGTTATTTTAGGAAAGAAATAAAATAATTAAGTTAGTGATAAAACCTAGTTATTCTAACTGATTTTTAATTATTTGCAAAATAAATGAAAGTTATCTAAAATTAACCTAATTAAATTAATTGATTTTTTTACTAAAAATAAATATCCTAATTTTAATTTAACATAAAATATTTTTTGTGATTTTTTTGATAAAAAGAAAATTGTTTTTGGTTAGTAAATAAATAAAAATAATTTAAATGAAATATAAACAAAATATAAAAGAGAGAGATGGGCCTGAAATTAGGGGGTGTGCATAGCAAGAATTCTGGGACCAAATGCTGATCCATATTAACTTTTGCCATCCTGTGCATTGCGTTTGACTGGGCTTATGATGTGCTTGCAATGGTGGCCTCCAGATCTGGCCATCTGGCGCTTTGATGAGGAAGGAGTATGGTGGACGTCAGGATCAAGCGTGCATTAGATCTCCTGAAAAAAACAAGAGAATGGAAAATGCTGGAGGCAGGGATCGAACCCCTGACCTTCAGTCTTTGAATCCTTATGCGCTGACGTGGTCACCAATGAGCTATTCTGATTTCATTGTACATATGCCAATAAACAAAGATAATATATAAAAAGGTCAGTGGATGATGTAACAAGAAAAAAAAAGCGTGCTATATTTGAATGGGCCTATGGGGGAGTGACACGCCTTCATCCCTGTGCTCGTGCAGTGGCTAAAAGTCCATTGGCCTATACCTACGGACAAAGTCCGTTGCTACAGGTCTGTGTGTTTCCAAAATCCTCTACAGGCCATAGAAATAAAATCTAAAGTCATGGTTGTGTCTGTCTCGTCTTCCTGATCACAACCATACCCCTTTGGAAAGCTAATTGTACCTGAAAGCAAAAACCCTAAAACCAAACTCAAAAACCTAACAATGGTGTATTTCGATTCAGTCCATATAAATGAAATTGAATAATGCCAAAAGCTTATAAATATTATGGTGATTAAGAATGTACAATTATTTTACACTATGGATGCAAGAACAAAGCTATTCGAATTCAAGAATATATTGATGCCATTGCGGTCTTACAGTGCGTGGGAGGGCTTTAAAACGCTTGGTTTTGATTGCTTTCGCTTGTGGAGACTGCCAGGAAGCGATTGGGACAGATACCAAGCCTTGAGGATGCCTCTAACCACCAATTCGATCTCACACTTTTTGCTTGTTTTGGAAAATTATGTTCTTGCTCTGTGCCTGATTTCCAACCTTTCTTTTGATTTGCCTCGCCTCCTTATGTATTAGTGAAGGGATTAGGGTTGCAAATTGCATCCAAATCTTCTTCTTTCAATGCTTTGGATATTAATTTGATTTGCTTTGAACAACTTTCCAAACATGGTTATTTTGAATATTTTTGTGCCCACAAGCCTTTACACGAACTTGAATTCCTTGCTAGCTGTAATTAGAGCCTGAAACAATCACCAAATCCCTTGTTATCAATGCTTTGGATTTTTATTTGATTTAATTTGATTTAAATTGAATTAATTCAAATAAAAACTAAAATAAATAATAAAAACAAGATATGGACAAGTGGCCAAGTCTAGATCACGTGGTCTATAATGCCAACTCAAAACAAGTGAAAAAGAATGGGCCCATTTGATAAAATTTGAAGTTTTGGAGATAATTGACTTTTGGCAATTTTGCAAAAAAGGTCAACTTCAACAATGCATAACTTCCTCAATTTTGACTCTTTGGAGGTGTTGTTTGACTTTTTAGGAAGCTTGAGATGTCCTCTAAACAAACCTTTTGGTCTCATCTCAATTTGATATTCCATGCTCATGTATGAAGCTTTGACAAAAAAAGGTGTTTTTGTTGACTTTTCAAAATGACCTATAATGTCCAAATTCATAACTTCTTGTGAGTTCATATTTTGAACTTGGGAGATGAATATGGATTGTAGGTAATTGCATCCTCTTCAAAGTGAGCTTTGGATGGGTCATTTATCATAAAGTATGAGAAAGTTATGCTTGGTCAAAGTTGGGTTGACTTTTCCTATAAAACCCAAATTTAGCAACTTTTGAGTCTTGATGAATTATGAGAAATACTTGATGAATCATGATCAACCCTTGATCAAATGATGAAATATACTTCAAAATGAGTATGTTGACCAAAAATATTGAAGTTTGACTGTATGTGGACCACAGTTGACTTTTGCCCTAGCACAATCGATTTTTGGACCTTTGAGCAATTGACTGAGCAAACTTCCTCTGCAAGGATTGAAACTTGACATGGATGATATTGAGAACATATTAGGGAATTGGTGAGAACTTGGGGTCACTTGGACTCAAGGATATTGATGCAACATGAAACCCTAATTTGAGGTAGACTGCCTTAGGAGAGAGCTTGTCTGGCCAACCTTTGGACTACCTTGAGCAATTTGGAGATCATTCTTGAAATGTTGAGAAATATGGGAGGGAAAATTTTGGGGTACAACAGCTTCCCCTGTTCAATCTTCTTAAACCTGAGGATGTTGATTAGCTCTCGTGCCTTTCGTGATCCGAAGGTGGAAGATGATTGAACACTAAAGTGCCCAGAAATTTGCACTCGCGTGAAGTGGTAATTGTCTTGTGATGTCGGGAATGGGCTTATAGATGCCATTTGGAAATTGCTGAGGAGGGGATGGGCTTCAAGACGCCATCTGAAGGAGTGTCGATCATATTAGAGATTCCTCAACGAGAGCTTGTATACCTGTTGTTGAGGAAAATTCCGCTGGGGAAGCCTGATCTCTGCTGAGAGAAGTAGAATTTTAGGAGCTTCGCTGTCCGTTATTCTGCTGGTGAGTCGTCTCTGTTGATATTTAGGAACTTCGATCGTCCATACTCAACCGAGGAATCATCTCTGCTAATATTTAGGAACTTCGATCGTCCGTACTTAACGGAGGAATTATCTCTCCTGATATTTAGGAACTTCGATCGTCTGTACTCAACTGAGGAAACATTTTTGTTGAGATTTAGGAACCCGCCCGTAATTCAACTAAGGAACAACTTTGCTGATATTTAGGAACTCTTCCGTAATTCAACTAAGGAACATCTTCGTCGAGGTTTAGGAACTCGTCGGTAATTCAACTAAGGAACAACTTTGCTGAGATTTAGGAACTCGTCCGTAATTCAACTGAGGTAACATCTCTACTGAGATTTAGGAACTCGTTCGTAATTCAAATGAGAAAACATCTCTGCTGAGATTTAGGAACTCGTCCGTAATTTAACTAAGGAACATCTTCGTCGAGATTTAGGAACTTGTCCGTAATTCAACTGGGTAAACATCTCTGCTGAGATTTAGGAACCCGTACATAATTCAACTGAGGAAACATCTCTGCCGAGATTTAGGAACTTGTCCGTAATTCAACTGAGAAAATATCTTTGTCGAGATTTAGGAGCTCGCCCGTAATTCAACTGAGGTAACATCTCTGCTGAGATTTAGGAACTCGTTCGTAATTCAAATGAGAAAACATCTCTGCTGAGATTTAGGAACTCGTCCGTAATTCAACTAAGGAACATCTTCGTCGAGATTTAGGAACTTGTCTGTAATTCAACTAGGGAAACATCTCTGCTGAGATTTAGGAACTAGTCCATAATTCAACTGAGGAAACATCTCTGCCGAGATTTAGGAACTTGTCCGTAATTCAACTGAGAAAATATCTTTGTCGAGATTTAGGAGCTCGTCCGTAATCAACTTGAGAAAATATCTTTGTCGAGATTTAGGAGCTCGTCTGTAATTCAACTTGAGAAAATATCTTTGTCGAGATTTAGGAACTCGTCTGTAATTCAACTTGAGAAAATATCTTTGTCGAGATTTAGGAACTCGTCCGTAATTCAAATGAGGTAAAAGCTTCATAGCTTGGATGTTGTGAGAATTTAACTGTATCCTTCCTGAAAGGTAAAGTTTAGTTGTATGTGATGCATGATATGTATCAAGCAATGATGTTCTCAAAATAAATGAGATTGTGTTGTATGATGCGTATATGCATGTGTCATGATGTATAGAAATGTGATGTTTTTAGCTGGGAAAATAAATCCCAGATTACTGCTGGAGAAAAGAATTGAATTCTTCATTTCTACCGGAGATAGTGGATGAAGATGATTGTGAGAATAAACTTGCAGGGGAGGATAACTCTGCTGGGGAATAAGCTGATGAGAGAACGACTATGTGGGGAAGAGATGCTCTGCTGAGGATTCTGCCGATAAATTCAGCTAGGGAATGAATTACCGTTGTTGGCGATAATGAATCCTGTTGAGGATAGAGTTTCAGTTTGTGGAAGGAATAAACTCCGTTGGGGATGATTTTCCAGTTGCGTCTTCACTGGGAATAATCTTTTAGGCTCTACTGGGGACAATCTTCTAGAGTCTACTGGGGATGATTCTCCAAACTCCACTGGGGAAGATTTTTTTATACTCCGCTGGGGATATTAAGACTCTTTAGTGCTGATGGTAGATAAACTCTGCTTGGGGAGAATATTGCCGACTCGTTTGCGGTCGTGAGTCTCAGCTGGGAAGAGTTAACATTATTGTCTCTTTCTCTTACTCTACGGGGATTGAACGTACCTTAGCCATATTTTTTAGCTAAATCTACCTTTGTACTTGGTGGATAGAGCAACTGCAAAGCTTGAACAATTCTTATTTTCCCCTGTTTCTGATATTACGAGTAATCGTCTTTTGTTTCGTATGTAAATATTCATGAGCAGCAATTAATGTCAGATGCATATATCAAAAATGAACATTGGACGTTCTTTGCCAAACAAAACAAAAAGGAAAAACAGTTTGAAATTTCTTTGAAAATGAATTGTATTGACTTTGAAGTTTGGCCTGTAAATAGGCGTTTTTGTACAAGAGGCTGACGTCCTAGTAAGAGAACACCGCCGAACAAATAGAATTTATACAATTTGTGAAAAACAAAAAAAATAGTTGTGTGAACAATCCCACTGGGTTCCAACTCTGCTATTGCCCTTATGTCCTCGAGTATCTAATCACTTTGCTACTTGGTTGAAGGTAGATCAGATTGATTAGTGCCGTCCGAGCTTGATAGTTGATATCGAAGTCTGGTTGCAAGGTGATCCAATGAGACATAGTGTTACGCCTTGATCCCTAATTTTTTCCTGGACCGCCCTTTCGGGTTTTTAGTCCACCGGGATACCCTTTTTTGCCCAAGCCGTCTTTTCAGGTTTTCGACTTGCCGGGTGTACATATTTTTTTTCATTTTCATCCCTTATTTTTGCCCGAACCCTTTTGGTTCGCCGGGAAGCCCTTATTTTTGCCTAGGCCAATCGACCTAGCGGGTCTTTGATTATGCGTAGTATTTTTTTACTATGTCTGCATTGACGGGGTGAGGGAGGTCGTCACCATCCATGGTGGTTAGAATCATAGCTCGTCCTGAGAAAATGTTCTTAACCACAAATGACCCTTCGTAAGTAGGGGTCCATTTGCCCCTGGGATCACCTTGTGGTAGGATAACTCGCTTGATTACCAGATCCCCAACTTGATACTCTTGTCGTCTAACTTTCTTGTTAAATGCCTTGATCATCCGTTTTTGGTACGTTTGACCATGACAAATAGCAGTAAGTCTCTTTTCGTCAATTAAGTTCAGATGATCAAGCCGGGTCTGAATCCAGTCATCTTCGCTCAAACCTGCATCCTTCATAATCCTAAGAGAGGGTATCTGAACTTCAATGGGCAATACGGCCTCCATACCATATACCAAGGAATAGAGGGTTTCCCCTGTTGACGTCCGCGCTGAGGTGCAATATCCGTGAAGAGCAAATGCTAACATCTCGTGCCAGTCTTTGTATGTCACTGTCATCTTCTGCACAATCTTCTTGATATTCTTATTAGCCGCTTCAACATTCCCGTTCATCTTCGGCCGGTAGGGAGAAGAGTTGTGATGTTGTATCTTGAACTGCTTGCAGAGCTCGGTGTTGTACCCCAAAATTTGCCCTCCCATATTCTTCAAGAAATTGCCAAGTCAAGCTGCAAAGTTCCCCAAGGGTTGCACAATGCAAGGGTCTCCTAAACAGTCAAGATTAGGGTTTTTATTCTGATCAAGAAAATGAAGTTTTCAAAGGTCCAATCAAGTCTCACATGCCTATAAATATGGTCAAGCATCCTCATATCAAGTTTCAAGACTTTCAGCACAAAATTGCACAGTCAAAAACCCTAATTGCACTACAGTCAACCGTAGGGGCAAAATGGTCATTTGACAGTCAAAAGCTCAAATTTTTGGTCAACATATCATTTTGAAGCCACAAACATCATTTTATCAATGCTTGATCATGATTCTCAAAACTTGGCTCAAAAATCATCAAGATGCAAAAGTTTCTATTTTTGGACAGGTGAAAAAAGTCAACTGAAATTGACCAGGGCATAACTTTCACATGGATTATCAGAAAAATTCCATCCAAAGATCATTTTGAAGATAAAGACATTTCCTACAACTCATCTTCATACTTCAAGTCCAAGAAATGCTCTCACAAAAAGTTATCAATTTCAACATTATAGGTCATTTTCAAAAGTCAACAAAAAGGGACTTTAAGTCAAAGGCCATAACTTGAGATTGGTAAATCAAAATGACATGGGACCAAAGACATTGGTTAAAGGACTTCAAGAACTTTCCAAAATGTCAAGGAAAATGATCAAAGCTTAAAAATAGAGCAAGTTATGCATTGGAGAAGTTGGGAAATTTTTGTGAAATGGCCAAAATCATTTATCCTTGAAATCTCATTTTTGACAAAAGGGGCCCACTTTTTCCACTTGAATTAACTTGGCCATGCCTCCCACGTGTCCCACCTTTTATTTCATATTTTTTAATTAATTTTTTTCATTTTTAATTGATTTTATTGGATTTAATTAAGTTTAAATCTTTTTAAAATCAAGAAAAAATTAAAAGGTTTGATTAAATGAAATATTTGGCCTTAACTAGCCTTGAAACATCATTAAGCCTATACCATTTTCGTGCTAAGGCTCAAATAAGGAAAGAATTCAAAAATAAGGCAAAAAATGGAAGATGTGATAATGGAGGTTTATGTGAAAATCCAAAACATCAATGCAAGGCATTATTTGCCATAACTCCCATCCAAACACATTGCTTAGGGTATATACAAGTGATCAGAAACCAAATAGAAGGCTAAGCTGCGCAGGAACCTTAAAAACAAACTCACACTTTTTACAAAAAATTTCAAATCTGAAAACCAAGTTAGAGGTGGTTTCAAGTCACGATTCTCATCTTATTAGCTTCCTCAAGGATCATAGGACATATTCCAATCAAAAACATTCCTCAAAGCTTAAAGAATTGGTAACACGAACAGGCCCTGTACCGAAAAATATTCATACTCTTGCATCTCCATTCATGCGCTTTTTGCACTTTTTGATATGTGATTTACCTTCTTTATGCAATTCTGATGCTACCTATATGGTTTCATTTTGTTTTCATGCCTTATACAAGGATTTGCCATTAGAGATGCTTAGGGTTTTCAGGTTCTCAAATTAGGCGTTTCCTATCCCTGCAAAATTAGGACACGCGACTAGCACCATTGCATCAGGCACACTCAGACGAAGAGGAACCATATGTCGCGGCTAATTTATGAGGCCTTGTGGCCTGTTCGCTATTTTTTCGTATCATACATGTAGCAACGCGTGAAAACCGTTGCCCATGTTTTACATGTTTCAGGAATAAAAGAAGCCAAGCGAAGGAGATGATTAGGTGGCAAGGAGCAATTGGCCTGTTTGAATTTTCGCGCGGAAAGCCAAGTATCCACGCGTTTTGTTTCATTATATTCTTTGTTTATGTTATTTACAAATAAGCAAAGTGGCACAACTGGCAAAGCATGTGCGTGTTAACGTCCAAGACCTGGGTTCGAGCCCCAGGTCTTCAGTATTCTCAATATATTTTTTCAATTGATCTTCCCATACAGGATCCATGATGAAGCATACGATACACACTCAAAATCAAACCATTCACAAAGTCAGGGTGATCAAATCAAAGGTCCAGATCCAAGGCACATGGTAGTCCAGGTCAACGCTCCAGCACCTTGCCTGGAAAAGTCAAACGAACCATGCTAATGGGCCAGAATTACTTGGGCTGCACCCCTCTAGTTTGCTTTCTTTTTAACCTTTTTTTATATATTCTTCTCTTTTTCTTTGTTTTGATTTATTTTTTTTAAATGCTTTAATTTAATATTTTCAAAATATAAAAACACAAAAAAAATCAGAAAAGATAAAAAATATAATAAATATTTTTATTTTAATATTTCTTGTAAATAAATGCATGTAAATTAATTAGTTTAAATTAGGGTTTTAATTTTAATTCCTTTCATAACAAAATCTAAAAAATATAGAACTAGGTTTAATAAATGTTTTATTCCTTTTAATTTTTCTTTTTCACAATAATATTATTTATTTTATTTATTTTCATAATTAAAATTGTATATAAAAATTAGGTTTAATTTAGGTTAAATTTTAACGTCTTCTTAATAAATTAAAATAAAATAGAATTAGGGTTAGCGTTTAATTGCATTTAATTTTTTCTATTAAATCCTAAAATATTAAAAATACCAAAAACATCTTTTTTTAATTAATTAACTTCATCATTAATTTGATTTTTGCAAAAAGGGTCCAACGCCCTCGTTTCGATTTAATTTCGCATATTTATTTTATGTTGCTTAAATAATTATGTACCTCTCCCGAAGCCATGTAAATTACTTCTCGCACTTTTCAATTCTTTATTTACTTTGTTTATTTATTTTCTGTCAAATCGGGTCCTGGTTAATTTTGGCGATGTGGACCCGCGCCATTTGTAATAGCTTAGAATTTAATTTTCCGCAAATATTTTAATTGTTAATCAAAAGCATGAAAGAATGTATGTCAAAATAAAATCAAGCGTAGAACACCAATAACATGACAAGATAAATGCAAATGAAAACGACACACGAATCGCACACACCACCCCTAGGGTACGCCTCACTGTTGCCTTGCCTCGAAAGGTGATCGTCGAGTAGAGGATGTCTTAGTAAGTCCTCATGATCCGGGAATCTGGCATGAGGGTAGCTTCTAAGGTGTCTTCCCATTGCTCTGGTGATCACCATGTCCCGAACCTCGAATTGACCCGAACACCTCCAACGATGGTGCTACCTACCTCTCAATGGTGGGATAGCACTATCTAAAGGACTCTTACACAGCTTAATTCCTTAGGGTAGGTAGATGACTCATGGATACTTGCTCTTTTCAAAAACAAATCAAAATACTTTTCACACCTTACACTTTCCAAAAGCTTTCAAAACAACTTTTCAAACACTCTTGAGGACTGACACAAGAGTCGATCTGAAATCTTTTAAAGAAACTTTTTTAAAACCCACATTGAAAAGCAAACAAAACAATTTTGAAAACACAAATGAGCAAGTATCTAAGAGCCCATGGATAACCATGGATAGAAAGGGTGCTAACACCTTCCCTTTCTATAACCTACCTCCCGAACCGAGAGCAATCTCTTTAAGGAATTTTTCTGTGCTTTTGTCCTTTCCATTTGGAGAAAATAAAAGACGGTGGCGACTCTTGCTTCCGCGACATTTCGCGAAACCAGCTTTAAACAGTCAGTTCCAGATCCACCGATCACAGAACTGGCGACTCTGCTGGGGACCTAACTTAAAGTGAGGTGTACCTTAGGGCTAGCTCATAACTATGTTTTCAATTGTCTTCCTTGTGTGCTTTAAATTGTGGGTTTGCTTGGGAGTTCTATAGATCCTAACCCGGATCTGGGGGATACCTTCTTAGAAAGTAGCAACAAGGCTGTGAGGGAACTGTGCGGGGTATACCGACATGGTTGAAACAGTCTGCTACGTTGATGTGGCACTTTGGTGTGTACCGGTAACCCTTGAGTTCAGTCAAGGAGAGTACGGGGCCTCCGCGTGGTGTCATGAAGCATCAACAAACCTTAGGAACCTTAATTGAACCATCTTGGCCTCTTTAGGGTAGTGATATAACTGACTTTGGTGCAGTCCGAGGTTGGTTGATACTCGATACTACACTCAATTGAGGGTTGCTTTCCTGGAATATTTCGGTCGCCAGTTCAGTGGCTAAATCGAAACGATGAACAATGAAAGCAATCCCGTGATATTGGGACCCTTAGAACCCGGTTACTTCTAATAGGACAGGTTGAACCCACCAACTTCAAGAGGGTAATACCCAGACCCCATGCTGGCCTAAACTCTAAGGGCTTCTCTTGTGTGACTTGTGTGCCTTCGTACTTGACTATTTGCATGCTTGTTATTTAACACCAGTTTCTTGCAGGTTTTTGTTTCAGTCCTTAACTAGGACTCATAACAAGGCTTATTAAGTTTCTTGCAGGTTTTTGTTTTAGTCCTTAACTAGGACTCATAACAAGGTTTACCGAGTTTCTTGTAGGGTTTGTTTTAGTCCTTAATTGGGACTCATAACAGGGTATCCTAAGTTTCTTGCAGGTTTTGGTTTGTAGTCCTTAGTTAGGGACTCATAACAGGGCTTACTCACATTACCCCATGCATACCATAACATCATACCATTGCATACATCCTAACCCATTTCAAGGATCTTAAGGGCATGTGATGCAGGTCATGATAAATCAAACCTCTAGCAAGGGGCAAAGAGGATTTATTTTCCTCTAGCCAAGGTTGTCAGGGGCTATGACCCACTTGATATGGTGAGCTCTGACTCTTGAAGAAGGTTCCCTTAACCAAGGTTGTTTGGAAATCAAAACCAGACATGATGACTAAAGTCAGGGGCTATGACCCACTGGATATGGTGAGCCTTTGACCTGTGAAGAAGGACTCTCAATAATATACAGTTCCTCCAATCAAGCTAACAAGTTCAAATGCTAACAAATTTTCTTGTTTACCCCGCGAGGTCCTTGAAAACATTGCATGCATATCATACATATCATTGCATAACAGGTACCCCTTTGACATGTCACTTACCATCTCCGCTGTTTATTTCAGCAATGGCTTCCCGACAAGATAACCAGGACCTTCTTGCTCAAGAGGCTCAGTTCAAGGAGATCTTTCTAAGCCTATCCAAGGGGCAGGAAGAGTTGAGGACACTCCTCATGGGGAATCTGATCAGAAAGAGTCCTGAAGATGACAAGGACGAACAGCTGAAACGTCTACAAGCTGAGGTAGACACATTGAAAACCCAGATGCTGGGGCAAAGGGCCCTCATTCAAGGTCTAGCTCAGGAGCAAGGAGAGCTGAGGGCCATGATCAGTCAGCTTCCTCAAGGCATGAAGCAACCAGCCCAAATCAGGGACCAGGTCATGGAACAGCTTCCAAGAGGGCAACGGTCGGGTCCAATGAATAGACCTCTCCGAGTTGCTACTACTTCACAGGTCCAACAACGACCTCACCAAAAATAGTGGGTTGATCAGAACAGGTCAGACGAGCCTAAGAGACAATTCACCAACATCAACATGCCATGGTCACGAGCTTTGCAGCACATGTTAAGGATGAACCTGATTGCGGTGATCAACCCTCCTGCAAATCCAAAGACTTCCTCTCCAAATTACAACCCAGAAGCAAGGTGCGCTTACCATTCTGGTAGCCCGGGGCACGATACTGAGGACTGTTGGGCACTGAAGTACAAGATTCAAAATATGATCGATGCTAAAGAGATCGAGTTCGAGCCCGCCGAGACTCCCAATGTGATCATTGCTCCCTTGCCAAAACATGGCTAGGATTGAGAAATTTTTGTTCATTAAAATCTTTCAAGTTGTAATTTTCTTTTGATTGTTCAAACATTCCATTCATATCAAACGTTGTTATTTCATTAATGCATCGCATATGTCTGTTTTGAAACAATATATTCGTATTCACTAAATGCAAATTATTTTCATATTCTTTCTGATGATCAACTCTTAATTGATAATTCTAAGCCTCTTGAGGGAGGATGACGAAAACGATACCATAATTTACAGTATGCTTTTGAACAGACCGCGCTGATGAAGTACAGGCATTGTTTCAAATCCCTAAACACTGGAGTTATAAGGATGATAATCCCTCGTCAACCCATCCGAGCCAAAGAAGTAGGAGTTTTTTCTTTTCGAAATTTAAAACCCTTAATCATAACCTGGGGCAGGGTAGTCTCTCAGTTGATCCAAGTGCATAACGAATGGCACCAAAGAAGTCTTTACAAAACGAAGAAAGACAGTGATGGTTCAGAACAATCATAAGGACAGGCAGTCATTATCAAAAAAAAATCATCATCAATGAATAGCCCAAGAAGTCAAAACCTGTAAAAGGGACTTATGAAACTGGGGCATCCCGCTGACTGTAATTCCAAAAAGGAAACAGTTCAGGCAAAAAGAAAGGGATAACAAAAATCAAAAAGAAAGAGGTCATACAAAAACAAAGATGACTGCCTATTTGAAATAAATTGTCAACATTTGAACCATCACTGGTATACCAAGAGCAAAGACTCAACAAGGTCTAACGTATGATCAACTGAGTTTAGGTTTGTAGAACATCACGAAGAGCGGGTGGGTACAAATAATTTGAGCCTTTATCCTTTGTTTCTTAAACCATGAACCAGGCCACGTTATAACCCTTAAAAGTCCTAGCTGAAGCATGGGTTAGTTCGAAAGCATACTGTGACGAAAGGTATCCTGACTCCTGAAGGCCTATAGTAAATACAGAGTTGACAGCATGTTTTACAAACATTCACATGTTTTATGAAAAAAAATATGCATTTTCAAAATCTTCAAGACAGACATGAGCTTTGCATTTTTGACATAACTTTGTTTGCATATGACTTTTTGTTTGAACAACATAGAAATTCGCGCAACGAATATCCTGTGAACAGAAGCATCTCCAATCAAGGGGCATGATCATGGTCTATCATCTGGGGCAGTTAAGTCAAGATTCGGAGAATCTCTCAAAGGTCAAATAGCCTGGGGCAAATCTCCGCCTGAGTCACTTGGAGTGTTCCAACAACGAATCTTGCCTGATTAAACATCTTCTGGGGCATGACAACACAATTCTAACAGGGGCAACTCCCTACATTCGGAGAGCATGGACATAGTCGAAAAAGATACGACGCGTAATCAAAGACCCGCTAGGTTGACATACCTAGGCAAAAATTAGGGCTTCCCGGCGAACCAAAAGGGTTCGGGCAAAATGAAGGGATAAAATGAAAAATCTGTGCACCCGGCAAGTCGAAAACCTGAAAAGGCGGCTTGGGCAAAAATGGGTATCCCGGTGGACTGAAAACCCGAAAGGGCGGTCCAGGCAAAAGTTAGGGATTAAAGCGTACGACTATGTCCTGTCATCTTGTCACCTGCCTACCAGAAGAAGGTTTGCCCATCAACGACTATCAGCACCTCACAGGTCTTCCTCTCCCACCTCAGAAACAGGGGCAATAAAGAGCTGTCTAAGCAATCTAATTGTTCTATCCTCCAAGGTACCAAGGTAGGTTCAGCTAAAGAGCATAACCAGACACCTTAATTCCCCAGAGAGTAAGTCAGCAGCCAGTACATTCTTCTCCAGGCAAAGTTATCAAATCTTAAGGAAGTTGAGTATCCTCCAGCAGATCTCAACATTCCCCAACAGCAATATACATATTCTCATAACAAGTAGCCCCGGCAGTCTTGGTCTAAAGATTGTTCCCCGGCGGCATGTCAACATTCAAAGGAATCACTTTCCCCAGCATATCAAAACTTCCCCAAGAGAGTCCAATCCAGTTTCCCCAGGAAAGTTGGAATTCATCTCCCCCAAGCAATAAGCTTATCCCCAGTAGATTCTGGAAGCTTATCCCTCGCATAGCACGAACGCGTCGTCCGGCTTTATTCAAAGAGTTATTTCCTTAACAGGATATAACTGGGTTATCCTCAGCCAAATGCCACGGAAAGATCGTCGTCGACAGAATCTTCTTACCCCAGCGAAGTCCACCAACACTTCCAACAACAAGGGTATCCCCAGCAAATTATTATCAACACTCAGCGAGGCATCCCTCTACCCACAGAGTATTGCTTCCCAGCATGGTCGTTAGAGTATCTTTTCTCCCCGCAGAATCTTCCATTTGCCAAGTTTATTCCGCAACAGAGTCATCTTCTCCTACCGGTATTCTTGCAGTTATCATCCCCAGCGGAAGCAAAATCTATTCTCCAACATCAGCCCAGGAATGACTTCCCGGCACCCGTCAAAGAGTTTACTTTCTTAGACGAAAAACACATTCATAAAACATCACATACATCATTATAGCATGCATAGACGCATTACATCATACAAATCTCATTTATGTTGAGAACATCATTGCTTGATCCATATCATACATTGCATATGACTGACCTTTACCTTTCAGGAAAGATGCAGTTGAAATTCTCAATCATATTTCAAGACCTAGACCGGTTCAGTTAATCGACTTCGAAGATTTCTTATCCAGTCCCAGGCCTTCTCTAGTCCAGGTAAATCAACTCCCAACAGATTTTTCTGATAAAGACTCAGCAGAAGTTATTCCAGATTATAATTTCCTATTGGTTCTCTCTCCGACGGTGCATGAGATTTCCATTTTAGGGTTTTCTTTAAGATTATAATTTTCAGATGGGTTCCCTCTCCGACGGTGAGTGAGGTGATAATTCCTTTTCAGATGGTTCCCTCTCCGACGGTGAGTGAGGTGATAATTTCAGATGGTTCCCTCTCCGACGGTGAGTGAGGTGATAATCTCCTATGGTTCCCTCTCCGACGGTGAGTGAGGTGATAATTCCTTTTCAGATGGTTCCCTCTCCGACGGTGAGTGAGGTGATAATCTCATATGGTTCCCTCTCCGACGGTGAGTGAGGTGATAATTCCTTTTCAAATGGTTCCCTCTCCGACGGTGAGTGAGGTGATAATTCCTTTTCAAATGGTTCCCTCTCCGACGGTGAGTGAGGTGATAATTCCTTTTCAGATGGTTCCCTCTCCGACGGTGAGTGAGGTGATAATCTCCTATGGTTCCCTCTCCGACGGTGAGTGAAGTGATAATTCCTTTTCAGATGGTTCCCTCTCCAACGGTGAGTGAGGTGATAATCTCCTATGGTTCCCTCTCCGACGGTGAGTGAGGTGATAATTCCTTTTCAGATGGTTCCCTCTCCGACGGTGAGTGAGGTGATAATTCCTTTTCCTATGGTTCCCTCTCCGACGGTGAGTGAGGTGATAATTCCTTTTCAGATGGTTCCCTCTCCGACGGTGAGTGAGGTGATAATCTCCTATGGTTCCCTCTCCGACGGTGAGTGAGGTGATAAGGCCTTTTCAGATGGTTCCCTCTCCGACGGTGAGTGAGGTGATAATCTCCTATGGTTCCCTCTCCGACGGTGAGTGAGGTGATAATTCCTTTTCAGATGGTTCCCTCTCCGACGGTGAGTGAGGTGATAATCTCCTATGGTTCCCTCTCCGATGGTGAGTGAGGTGATAATTCCTTTTCCTATGGTTCCCTCTCCGACGGTGAGTGAGGTGATAATTCCTTTTCAGATGGTTCCCTCTCCGACGGTGAGTGAGGTGACAATCTCCTATGGTTCCCTCTCCGACGGTGAGTGAGGTGATAATTCCTTTTCAGATGGTTCCCTCTCCGACGGTGAGTGAGGTGATAATCTCTGATGGTTCCCTCTCTGACGGTGAGTGAGGTGATAATTCCTTTTCAGATGGTTCCCTCTCCGACGGTGAGTGAGGTGATAATCTCCGATGGTTCCCTCTCCGACGGTGAGTGAGGTGATAATTCCTTTTCAGATGGTTCCCTCTCCGACGGTGAGTGAGGTGATAATCTCCGATGGTTCCCTCTCCGACGGTGAGTGAGGTGATAAGGCCTTTTCAGATGGTTCCCTCTCCGACGGTGAGTGAGGTGATAATCTCCTATGGTTCCCTCTCCGACGGTGAGTGAGGTGATAATTCCTTTCCTAATGGTTCCCTCTCCGACGGTGAGTGGGGTGATTCCCTTTCAGATTATAATTTCCTTTGGTTTTCTTCCCGATACTGCGAAGATGGTAATTCCCACCAAGATTTTCTCAACGAGCATTGTTGAAGTTAAAGTCACCCAAGGTTCTCTTACCATTCATGCTAAGGTAGTAACCATCCCTGTCTCATTCATCACCTTTTGAAGATCCAGACTCAGCTCCTGTAACCAGTCAGGACACATCTATACCAAACATCTGAAAATCAGCTCTTGCAACATGTCAGGTACTCATTTTTCTTTTGCAGGTATACAGGTTCTCGCTAAGGAATCTCTTATGCGATCAACGTCCGGATGGCATCTATAAGCCCATCATCCTACTCGTCAATCTCTAAATGGCATCTATAAGCCCATTCCCACCACATCACTGCTACTATGTGAGCGCAAATTTCTGGGCACTCTAGTGTTCAATCACCTTCTACCCTCGGATTACGAAAGGCACGGCAGCCAATCTGCATCCTCAGGTCTAAGAAGATTGAACAGGGGCAACTGTTGTACCCCAAAATTTGCCCTCCCATATTCTTCAAGAAATTGCCAAGTCAAGCTGCAAAGTTCCCCAAGGGTTGCACAGTGCAAGGGTCTCCTAAACAGTCAAGATTAGGGTTTTTATTCTGATCAAGAAAATGAAGTTTTCAAAGGTCCAATCAAGTCTCACATGCCTATAAATATGGTCAAGCATCCTCATATCAAGTTTCAAGACTTTCAGCACAAAATTGCACAGTCAAAAACCCTAATTGCACTACAGTCAACCGTAGGGGAAAAATGGTCATTTGACAGTCAAAAGCTCAAATTTTTGGTCAACATATCATTTTGAAGCCACAAACATCATTTGATCAATGCTTGATCATGATTCTCAAAACTTGGCTCAAAAATCATCAAGATGCAAAAGTTTCTATTTTTGGACAGTTGAAAAAAGTCAACTGAAATTGACCAGGGCATAACTTTCACATGGATTATCAGAAAAATTCCATCCAAAGCTCATTTTGAAGAGAAAGACATTTCCTACAACTCATCTTCATACTTCAAGTCCAAGAAATGCTCTCACAAAAAGTTATCAATTTCAACATTATAGGTCATTTTCAAAAGTCAACAAAATGGGACTTTAAGTCAAAGGCCATAACTTGAGATTGGTAAATCAAAATGACATGGGACCAAAGACATTGGTTAAAGGACTTCAAGAACCTTCCAAAATGTCCAAGAACATGATCAAAGCTTAAAAATTGAGCAAGTTATGCATTGGAGAAGTTGGGAAATTTTTGTGAAATGGCCAAAATCATTTATCCTTGAAATCTCATTTTTGACAAAAGGGGCCCACTTTTTCCACTTGAATTAACTTGGCCATGCCTCCCACGTGTCCCACCTTTTATTTCATATTTTTTAATTAAGTTTTTCATTTTTAATTGATTTTATTGGATTTAATTAAGTTTAAATCTTTTTAAAATCAAGAAAAAATTAAAAGGTTTGATTAAATGAAATATTTGGCCTTAACTAGCCTTGAAACATCATTAAGCCTATACCATTTTCGTGCTAAGGCTCAAATAAGGCAAGAATTCAAAAATAAGGCAAAAAATGGAAGGTGTGATAATGGAGGTTTATGTGAAAATCCAAAACATCAATGCAAGGCATTATTGGCCATAACTCCCATCCAAACACATTGCTTAGGGTATATACAAGTGATCAGAAACCAAATAGAAGGCTAAGCTGCGCAGGAACCTTAAAAACAAACTCACACTTTTTACAAAAAATTTCAAATCTGAAAACCAAGTTAGAGGTGGTTTCAAGTCATGATTCTCATCTTATTAGCTTCCTCAAGGATCACAGGACATATTCCAATCAAAAACATTCCTCAAAGCTTAAAGAATTGGTAACACGAACAGGCCCTGTACCGAAAAATATTCATACTCTTGCATCTCCATTCATGCGCTTTTTGCACTTTTTGATTTGTGATTTACCTTCTTTATGCAATTCTGATGCTACCTATATGGTTTAATTTTGTTTTCATGCCTTATACAAGGATTTGCCATTAGAGATGCTTAGGGTTTTCAGGTTCTCAAATTAGGCGTTTCCTATCCCTGCAAAATTAGGACATGCGACTAGCACCATTGCATCAGGCACACTCAGACGAAGAGGAACCATATGTCGCGCCTAATTTATGAGGCCTTGTGGCCTGTTCGCTATTTTTTCGTATCATACCTGTAGCAACGCGTGAAAACCGTTGCCCATGTTTTACATGTTTCAGGAATAAAAGAAGCCAAGCGAAGGAGATGATTAGGTGGCAAGGAGCAATTGGCCTGTTTGAATTTTCGCGCGGAAAGCCAAGTATCCACGCGTTTTGTTTCATTATATTCTTTGTTTATGTTATTTACAAATAAGCAAAGTGGCACAACTGGCAAAGCATGTGCGTGTTAACGTCCAAGACCTGGGTTCGAGCCCCAGGTCTTCAGTATTCTCAATATATTTTTTCAATTGATCTTCCCATACAGGATCCATGATGAAGCATACGATACACACTCAAAATCAAACCATTCACAAAGTCAGGGTGATCAAATCAAAGGTCCAGATCCAAGGCACATGGTAGTCCAGGTCAACGCTCCAGCACCTTGCCTGGAAAAGTCAAACGAACCATGCTAATGGGCCAGAATTACTTGGGCTGCACCCCTCTAGTTTGCTTTCTTTTTAACCTTTTTTTATATATTCTTCTCTTTTTCTTTGTTTTGATTTATTTTTTTTTTAAATGCTTTAATTTAATATTTTCAAAATATAAAAACACAAAAAAATCAGAAAAGATAAAAAATATAATAAATATTTTTATTTTAATATTTCTTGTAAATAAATGCATGTAAATTAATTAGTTTAAATTAGGGTTTTAATTTTAATTCCTTTCATAACAAAATCTAAAAAATATAGAACTAGGTTTAATAAATGTTTTATTCCTTTTAATTTTTCTTTTTCACAATAATATTATTTATTTTATTTATTTTCATAATTAAAATTGTATATAAAAATTAGGTTTAATTTAGGTTAAATTTTAACGTCTTCTTAATAAATTAAAATAAAATAGAATTAGGGTTAGCGTTTAATTGCAATTAATTTTTTCTATTAAATCCTAAAATATTAAAAATACCAAAAACATCTTTTTTTTAATTAATTAACTTCATCATTAATTTGATTTTTGCAAAAAGGGTCCAACGCCCTCGTTTCGATTTAATTTCGCATATTTATTTTATGTTGCTTAAATAATTATGTACCTCTCCCGAAGCCATGTAAATTACTTCTCGCACTTTTCAATTCTTTATTTACTTTGTTTATTTATTTTCTGTCAAATCGGGTCCTGGTTAATTTTGGCGATGTGGACCCGCGCCATTTGTAATAGCTTAGAATTTAATTTTCCGCAAATATTTTAATTGTTAATCAAAAGCATGAAAGAATGTATGTCAAAATAAAATCAAGCGTAGAACACGAATAACATGACAAGATAAATGCAAATGAAAACGACACACGAATCGCACACACCACCCCTAGGGTACGCCTCACTGTTGCCTTGCCTCGAAAGGTGATCGTCGAGTAGAGGATGTCTTAGTAAGTCCTCATGATCCGGGAATCTGGCATGAGGGTAGCTTCTAAGGTGTCTTCCCATTGCTCTGGTGATCACCATGTCCCGAACCTCGAATTGACCCGAACACCTCCAACGATGGTGCTACCTACCTCTCAATGGTGGGATAGCACTATCTAAAGGACTCTTACACAGCTTAATTCCTTAGGGTAGGTAGATGACTCATGGATACTTGCTCTTTTCAAAAACAAATCAAAATACTTTTCACACCTTACACTTTTCAAAAGCTTTCAAAACAACTTTTCAAACACTCTTGAGGACTGACACAAGAGTCGATCTGAAATCTTTTAAAGAAACTTTTTTAAAACCCACATTGAAAAGCAAACAAAACAATTTTGAAAACACAAATGAGAAAGTATCTAAGAGCCCATGGATAACCATGGATAGAAAGGGTGCTAACACCTTCCCTTTCTATAACCTACCTCCCGAACCGAGAGCAATCTCTTTAAGGAATTTTTCTGTGCTTTTGTCCTTTCCATTTGGAGAAAATAAAAGACGGTGGCGACTCTTGCTTCCGCGACATTTCGCGAAACCAGCTTTAAACAGTCAGTTCCAGATCCGCCGATCACACTCGGTAATCATTTTATTGTTGAGATTTGTACCGTTGTCCGTGATGATCCTCTCGGGTACACCGTATCGACAGATCAGATTATGCCGAATGAACCATGCCATGACGTTCTTGGTTACTATAGCAAAGGAAGTTGTTTCAACCCACTTCTTAAAGTAATCAATTGCTACCAGGATGAAACGATGCCCATTGGACGCAGTAGGTCTGATCTTGCCGATCATATCGATGCCCTACATTGCAAAAGGCCAAGGAGCTGTCAAGACGTTCAGAGGTACTGGAGGTATATGCACTTCATCATCATAGACTTGGAACTTGTGACAGGTCCGAGAATGCTGATAACAGTCGGCTTCCATTGTAGACCAATAATATCCTGCCCGTAGGATTTTTTTTGCCATGGTGTGTCCATTGGAATGAGTTCCAAAAGTACCTTCATGTAACTCTACCAGAATCCTTTCTGCCTCGTTCTTATCCACACATCGCAGTAAGGTCGAATCATGGTTACATTTGTAAAGGATGTCATTACTGATGAAGAACTTCGCCGCAAACCTCCTCAGAAACTTTCTATCATTAACGGATGCCCCCTCGAGGTATTCTTGAGCCTCAAGATACCTCTTTACCTCGTGAAACCAGGGTTTATCTTCTACCTCTTCAGTCTCAATGTCACAGCAATGTGCAGGTTCGTCCAACCTTTCAATGGTAATCTGGGGAGCCTCGTTGTCCCAATTGACTTTGAACATATAAGACATCGTAGCTAACGCGTCCGCTAACTGATTCTCCTCTCTAGGGAAGTGTTCAAAGGTTATCTCCTCGAAGTGGGGAAGCAATGTCAATACATACTCCTTGAAAGGAATAATATTTAGGTGTTTCGTATCCCACTCGCCTTTGATCTGACTGATCACGAGAGCGGAATCTCCGAATACACTCAAGAACTTAATCCTTAGGTCAATTGCTGCTCGAAGACCCATGATGCATGCTTCATACTCCGCCATGTTGTTGGTGCAGTTGAAACATAGTCGGGCGGTGAACGGAGTATGAGAGCCTTCAGGAGATATGATCACGGCGCCAATTCCATTACCCAAAGCGTTTGAAGCTCCATAAAAGTACATAGACCATCGGGATCCCTCCTCAGGTCCTTCATCCGGTCCAGGTTCTTCACAGTCAGTTACTATCATGATATTCTCATCCGAGAACTCAAAGTTCATAGACTGGTAATCATCCACTGCCTGATGTGCCAAATGATCTGCCAACATACTTCCCTTGATTGCATTTTGGGTCGTGTACTAGATGTCATACTCAGTCAAGATCATCTTCCATCTTGCTATTCTTCCAGACAAGGCAGGCTTCTCGAAGATATACTTGATTGGATCCATCTTTGATATTAATAGAGTAGTGTGAGTCAACATATACTGTCTCAGTCGGTGAGCAGCCCATGCCAAAGCGCAACAAGTTTTCTCGAGTAGTGAGTATCGGGTCTCACAGTCGGTAAACTTTTTGCTAAGGTAATAAATAGCATGCTCTTTTCTCCCAGACTCGTCATGCTGCCCCAACACGCACCCCATTGAGTTGTCGAGTACTGTCAAGTATAAGATTAAAGGTCTCCCTTCAACTGGAGGCATCAGAATAGGTGGCTCTTGGAGATATTCTTTGATCCTTTCGAAAGTGTCCTGACATTCATCATTCCATCTTACCACTTGATCTTTCTTCAGTAACTTGAAGATTGGCTCACAAGTAGCGGTCAAATGTGAAATGAATCAGGCAATGTAGTTCAGACGTCCCAAAAAGCCTCTGACTTCTTTTTCTGTTCAGGGAGCTGGCATTTCCTGTATAGCCTTCACCTTTGCAGGATCCACTTGAATACCTATATCACTTACGACGAATCTTAGCAGCCTAACAGACCTCACTCCGAAGGTGCACTTGTTCGGGTTTAACCTCAACTTGTACAACTTCAACCTGTCGAATAGCTTCTGAAGGTGGTCAAGATGTTCTTCTTCAGTCTGGGACCTCACAATCATGTCGTCAACGTATACCTCAATCTCATGATGGATCATGTCATGGAACAAAGCAACCATGGCGCACTGATACGTTGCCCCAACATTCTTCAACCCGAAGGGCATCACTTTGTAGCAAAAGGTACCCCACTGGGTGACAAACGTTGTCTTCTCCATGTCTTCGGGAGCCATTTTAATCTGATTGTAACCGGAGAAGCCGTCCATAAAGGAGAAGACCTTATGCTGTGCAGTGTTATCAACCAGAACGTTAATATGAGGCAGAGGGAAATCATCCTTGGGGCTCGCCCTGTTCAGATCCCTATAGTCAACACACATTCGAACCTTACCATCCTTCTTCAAAACTGGAACCACGTTGGCAACCCACTGTGGGTAAGAAGTAACTGCTAGAAAAATGGCATTAAACTACTTTATAACTTCAGCCTTGATTTTCTCAGACATCTCTGGGCGCATTCGGAGAACTTTTTGTGTCACTGGAGGACAGTCTTCCTTGGTAGGCAGGAGGTGAACCAAAATATCGGTATCCAACCCAGGCATATCTTTATAAGACCAGGAAAAGATCTCAACATAGTCATGCAGCATCTGTATCAACCATTGTTTAACGCTAGGCTCCAGATTCACACCGATCTTGACCTCTTTCTTGTCTTCCTCTGTACCCAGGTTCACTGTTTCCACTGGCTCTTCATGCGGCTGTATGGCCATGTCTTCCTAAAGTAAGAGTCTAGCAAGTTCCCCAGGCACTTCACAATCATCCTCACCTTCGTCTTTGGCTTGGTTGATCGGACTTTCGAAGTCATAACTGGAAGTAACAGAATCGTTATCAGTGGGATCCAGAGTGGATGTAGACCTGTATATGTGAGTGTGTGTAAGACAAATAGTTGTTTTGCAAGATAGAAAAGAAAGACAAGGAGCGCAAAATTTGTAATGCCAGAAAAACGTCCAATGCTTTTATTAATGATATATGGTAATGACACATATAAAGCCCTCAAACAAAGCCACGGTGTCTCGGGCAAGGCACCAGGCCGTAAAGTTTAAAATTGTCTGTTACAAACTCAAAACAAAAATCTCATTACTGGGTAATAAAATAAACGAGCATAGAATCCTTCGTCGTCCAATTGCTTAATCCACCGTCGGTAGTCAGGTAAATCCAGCTGTCAATATCAAACTCTTCTTCATCATCCCCAATAGCATTCACTCCCGCGTCATGTTTTGGCATAGGAGCCATTATGACATTAGGCTTCCCCGGAGCTTCAAATTTAATCTCCTTAGCATTAATCAGATCCTGCACTTTATTCTTTAAAGCCCAACAATTGTTGGTATCATGCCCCGGGCTATCAGAGTGATAAGCACAGTGGGCGTTCAGATTGTACAGCGGTGATGTGGTGTTAGGATTCTTCGAGGCTTCCCTCAGAGTCACCAAGTTGATCTTTAATAGATGCGGCCAAATTTGAGACAGGGTCATACTGAGCCGAGTAAATTGTCTTTGCATCCTCTCTGCTCTTGGCTGATTATTGCATTGTGGGGCAACAACAGGCCTTGATATAACCACCGCATTAACCGCTTGGTGGCGCTCAGGTCGATTCTGGTTTCTAGAGCTATAGACTGCACTAGACTCCTTCTTGAAAGACTTCTTTTCGGTACTTGACGAAGCACCTTTTTGTATCTTGCTGCTCTTGATACCGGCCTTAACTCTTTCCCCAGTCATTATCAGCTCAGTAAACCCGGATGATGAGATACCGATCAAGTGGTTAAAATATGGACCAGACAAGGTCCCAAGAAACATATCCACTAACTCCCTATCATCCAGATGGGGGTTGTACTCTTCCAGCAAGGTCCCTCCATTTCTGAGCGTAGTCCTTAAAACCTTCGCTTGCACCCATAGACATACCCTGAAGTTAACTACGCGTGGGAGCAAGGTCGGCATTGTACCAGTACTGCTTGTAGAAAGAAGAGGAAAGGTCCTCCCAGTTAGGGACGTTAGCTCCTTCCAGTTGGTAGAACCATTCAAGTTGATTCCCTGAAAGACTATCTTGAAAGAAATGAATCCAGAGGTTCTTATCGGCAGTGTATGGTTGAATCTTTCTAACATACGAGCGGAGGTGTAGCTTTGGGCAGGAGACCTCGTCCTATTTAGCAAAGACTGGTGCTTTAAACTTGTGGGGAATCACCACTCCAGATGCCAAACCTATATCTCCAAAGTCCAACCCAGGTACCTTCTGGACTTCCATTGCGCTTAACCCGTCTTCAAGTTGCTTATACCTGTCCTTAGCCGGAGGATACTGGTCTTCATCAAAGTCAGTCTCGTTGTCAGAAACCACAGGGCTAGGAGCCCTCCTTTCTTCTTGGTTCTCTCCCCCTCCAAATGAGTGAGATAAATCAACATCCTATCTTAATTTGTTCCCGAACCTGTGACCCATATTCAGGAGGACCGTCTTCTTCTTCTTCTTCTTCTTCTTATCCTTCAAGATAAGAGTCTTCAGATCTTGCTGACCCTTGGCCAAGTTCATGAACATTTCCTGGAACTGAGCGTTTTGAGCTTGCAGAGCCTTGATGGCTTGATCAGTTGATGTTTCAGAAGACATGATTGCTGAAATAAACAGCGAAGAAGATGAGAAACCTGTAAAGGTACCTGTAAGGAGGTGCATGGGAATGGAATGTGTATGATATGATTTCAAAGACTTTGGAGATTCAAATTCGTAAACCAAAAATGAAACACACTTTTATTAGATAAAAAACTTGAAATCAATGTTTAACAGATGCCTTTAAGGCGTTACAAAAGGAATACTGAAAAGCAAATCTAAGCTAAAAACAATAAAAGACATCAGCGCTCCCACTGTCGTTTTCCTTTGGTGTTGACATAGTCGTTGAGGACCTTCTCATTCTTCAGCTGTCTTGTAAGCCTCTGGATCTTTTTCTCCTTCTCATAATACTTTTCTCTGTAAGTATCCTGTTCTTCCCTTAGCTGGATCCAAGACCTCTTTAATGCCCCAATGTTGGTAGGCATGTGTGGATGGAGGCTGGTAGGAGGAACCCCTTCTTCATCAACATGTTCAACTATCACAGGCAAGACAGCTTCGTATGGCATCCCCAGTTTTTGAGCACGGGCTCGAACCCACCGGAGATATGGTTCCATCGGAAGAGAAGTCTTTATGCCTAGCTCATATGGATCAGACATGTTGACCCTATCCCAAGCTCGTATAAATCTGCGGCGATGTCCCTCAACATCTCCCGTGAAGTCAAAGACAATGCTTGGAAGCAGCAACTCATGAGGTCCGTCCCTCCTAGCTCGCCCAAACTGTCGTAAGGCCAAACAAGGATTATAGGTGATCCCTCCTCTGATTCCCAGCAATGGAACATTGGGGTATTCCCCACAGCGATCAATAACAGCTACTTCTTCCATGTCTTTAGTACTCCAGATGATGTCCGTGTGAGCAAGGGACATAATCCTGTAGGCCCAACCCATGCTTTCCTCTTTCTTAAAACAGATTTGGGGAGGTGAGAAATAAACCACCTCGCCAGCAATGGTACACAACACATAAGGGTTCCCCGTTTCCGATCAGTACGGGCATAGAGAGTATGCAGGATATCACCCAAGAGAGTGGGCACTGGATTACGGGACATGAAAATCTTCACTGCATTCACGTCGACAAAGGAATCTGAATTTGGGAACAAAACCAGGCCATAAATGAGAAGAGCTAGGATGTCTTCAAACGCTTGAAAGTCTAAATTGTCCCAAAACTGATTAGCCTGATCAACCAAGAACTTAGCCAAGAAGCCTTTTTTCCCACTCCGAGTTTCCCAATTAGACACCACATCAAACCTTATAAGATGGAGGGCTGAAGAAATATCTTCGGGCCTAGGAGCTGTCTTTAAACCTGTAAAAGGGGTCTGCTCTAGAATAGAGATACCGAGTAAATCCAAGAACTCTTCCAAAGTAGGGACCAACTGATAGCCCGGGAAGCTAAAGCAGTGGTATAATGGATCAAAGAACTAGAATAAGACACTCATCATCTGTTCATCCAGCTTGGAAGTGACTAGACTGAGGAGGTGACCATGTCTTCTGTCAAAAGAGGAAGTGTCAGGAACCTTGGAAACCAAATCTCTAAGCTGAATAGGAATCTGTACAAAGTTGATCCGAATAGTCTTTCTACGCATATATGCCATGATCTGCAAAATAGAACAAAGATGAATCCCATTGGTCTTTGAAATGGTTAGTCCAATGCAATATGCATGCAATGTTATGATGCATGATGTCGTGATAAACACACATCACAGGTATTCACAGGTAGTAAACATGGTAAGGGCAAACAAGTCACACAGTAGCCCTTAAATTTCAGGCTGGCATGGAGTTTAGGTACTACCCTCTTTCAGTTTAGTTGGTTCAACCTATCTTAGTAATAGTAACCGGGTTCTAGAGGATCTCAATATCACTGACCACCCTCGATCGGTCATAATTCCAGTTTAGCAACCTTTTCTTACGGTCGGAATCATCGCGAGAGTTTGGTCTCAATGAGTGTAGCATTCTGCTACTGTTCTATGGCCAAGTTGGTCAATTATAGGTTCTAAGGTCAGTTGGTGCTTAATGACCCCTTAGCAGCCTCATATTCTCCTTGTTCCGCCACAAGAGATATCGGTACAAACTAAAGTGTCACACCAACGTAGCTACTGCTTCAACCGTATCGGTTTATGCCGTACAGTTCCCTCACAGTCTATTGCTACTTACCTAAAAGGTATCCCTAGATCCGGGTTAAGATCTATAGTAACTCCGATACAAACCCACAAAGATAAAGCAAACTGATCAAACAATTGAAAACAATATGAACTAATCCTAAGGTACACCCACTTATTAACTCCCCAGCAGAGTCACCAGTTCTGTGATACGGTGACCAGAACCAGGACTGTTTTTGGAATGCTGGTTTGTGTTTTGCGTTTGTTTTTGCAAAATGTCGCGGTAAGCAAGAGTCGCCACTGACTTTTATTTTACCCAACAAGGAAAGGAAAAAAGCACATAAAAATTCCTTTTTTCGAGATATTTCTGAGTACGGGGGGTAGATTATAGAAAGAGAAGGTATTAGCACCCTTTCTATCCATAGTTATCTATGGGCTCTTAGGTACTTGCTCATTGTTTTCAAAATTGTTTTCTTTGTGTTTGTGGGTTTTGAAAAGTTTTTGTTTTAACTTTGATTTAACTCTTGCTTCTGTCCTCAAGAGTGTAGTGAAGTGTTTTTGAAAACTTGTTCGTAAAAGTGTAAGTGTGAGAAAGTTTTCTTTTGATTGAGCAAGTACTTAAGAACTAATCTACCTACTCGAAAAAAGGAATCGTTCTGTGTTTGTTTCCTTTAGACAATGCAATCCTACTATTAGTGAGTAGGTAGCACCGTCGTTGGAGTTTGAGGGTCAATTTGAAAGGGACATATAGTCACTAAAGCAACGTTAGGACGTCTTAGTGGTAACCCTAATGTCTTAGATCATTTATCCGAGGCAACAATATCCGAGGCAACCTTTCCGAGGCAACTATGATCTTTTAGATAAGAGGGCGACCTCTAAAACAACCTATACTCAATGACCGTTTACGAAGGCAACCAAGTGGGAGTGTACCCTAGGAGTGCGCATGTGGGAGTGTGTTGGTTTCAGCTATTTATCATTGCACATGTTTAGGATGATCTAACTGTTTTAAGATTAAACATTCATTCTTGTCATGCAAACCCTATTAACAAACATCTAACAATTGAATATTTGCAGAAATTAAAGTGTGGAATTTAAACTAACTATTACAAGGCGTAGGGTATTTACATCGTCAAAAACAAACCCTTTGAAATTTAAAAGAGGAAAAAATAAATAAATGTCCTAATTAAAATTATTACAAACCAGGAGCAGATACAATAATTTGGATAAAAATAAAACGCGCGAGAAAATTAAATCGAATGCGAAACTAGGGTTTTGACCCTCTTAATTAAAAAATGTTTTTTTTGTTGTTTTTAATATTTTTTAAGAAAATAAATTAAATCCTAAAATTAAATGCTAAATTAATTAGTTAGTTAATTTAATAAATGAAATAATTAAATGACATATTTTTGGATTTTTTCATTATTTTAGGAAAGAAATAAAATAATTAAGTTAGTGGTTATTCTAACTGATTTTTAATTATTTTCAAAATAAATGAAAGTTATCTAAAATTAACCTAATTAAATTAATTGATTTTTTTACTAAAAATAAATATCCTAAATTTAATTTAACATAAAATATTTTTTGTGATTTTTTTGATAAAAAAAAATTGTTTTTGGTTAGTAAATAAATAAAAATAATTTAAATGAAATAAAAACAAAATATAAAAGAGAGAGATGGGCCTGAAATTAGGGGGTGTGCATAGCAAGAATTCTGGGCCCAAATGCTGATCCATATTGACTTTTGCCATCCTGTGCATTGCGTTTGACTGGGCTTATGATGTGCTTGCAATGGTGGCCACCAAATCTGGCCATCTGGCGCTTTGATGAGGAAGGAGTATGGTGGACGTCAGGATCAAGCGTGCATTAGATCTCCTGAAAACAAACAAGAAAATGGCAAATGCTGGAGGCAAGGATCGAACCCCTGACCTCCAGTCTCTGAATCCTTATGCGCTGACGTGGTCACCACTGGGCTATTCTGATTTCATTATACATATGCCAATAAACAAAGATAATATATAAAAAAGGTCAGTGGATGATGTAACAAGAAAAAAAACGCGCCAGATTTGAATGGGCCTATGGGGGAGTGACACGCCTTCATCCCTGTGCTCGTGTCGTGGCTAAAAGTCCATTGGCATATACCTACGGACAAAGTTCGTTGCTACAGGTCTGTGTGTTTCCAAAATCCTCTACAGGCCATAGAAATAAAATCTAAAGCCATGGTTGTGTCCGTCTCATCTTCCTGATCACAACCATACCCCTTTCGAAAGCTAATTGTACCTGAAAGCAAAAACCCTAAAACCAAACTCGAAAACCTAACAATGGTGTATTTCGATGCAGTCCATATAAATGAAATTGAATAATGCCAAAAGCTTGTAAATGTTATGGTGATTAAAAATGTACAATTATTTTACACTATAGATGCAAGAACAAAGCTATTCGAATTCAAGAATATATTGATGTCGTTGCGGACTTACAGTGCGTGGGAGGGCTTGAAAACTCTTGGTTTTGATTGCTTTCGCTTGTGGAGACTGCCAGGAAGCGATTGGGACAGATACCAAGCCTTGAGGATGCCTCTAACCACCAATTCAATCTCACACTTTTTGCTTGTTTTTGCAAATTATGTTCTTGCTCTGTGCCTGATTTCCATCCTTTCTTTTGATCTGCCTCTCCTCCTTATGTATTAGTGAAGGGATTAGGGTTGCAAATTGCATCCAAATATTCTTCTTTCAATGCTTTGGATATTGATTTGATTTACTTTGAAAAACTTCCCAAACATGGCTTATTTTGAATCTTTTTGTGCCCACAACCCTTTACACGAACTTGAATGCCTTGCTAGCTGTAATTATAGCCTGAAACATTCACCAAATCCCTTGTTATCAATGCTTTGGATTTTTATTTGATTTAAATTGAATTAATTCAAATAAACCAAAATAAATAATAAAAATAAGATATGGACAAGTGGCCAAGGATAGAGTAAGTAGGCTGTAATGCCAACTCAAAACAAGTGATAAAGAATGGGCCCATTTGGCAAAATTTGAAGTTTTGGGGATAGTTGACTTTTGGCAATTTTGCAAAAAAGGTCAACTTCAACAATGCATAACTTCCTCAATTTTGACTCTTTGGAGGTGTTCTTGGACTTTTTAGGAAGCTTGAGATGTCCTCGAAACAACCCTTTTGGTATCATCTCAATTTGATATTCCATGCTCATGTATGAAGCATTGACAAAAAAGGTGTTTTTATTGACTTTTCAAAATCACCTATAATGTCCAAATTCATAACTTCTTGTGAGTACATATTTTGAACTTGGGAGATGAATATGGATTGTAGGGAATTGCATCCTATTCAAAATTAGCTTTGGATGGGTCATTTCTCATAAATTATGAGAAAGTTATGCTTGGTCAAAGTTGGGTTGACTTTTCCTGCAAAACCCTAATTTAGTAACTTTTGAGTCTTCATGAATTATGAGCAATCCTTCATGAATCATGATCAAACCTTGATAAAATGATGAAATATACTTCAAAATGAGGATGTTGGCCAAAAATATTGAAGTTTGACTGTATGTGGACCACAGTTGACTTTTGCCCTAGCACAATCGATTTTTGGACCTTTGAGCAATTGACTGAGCAAACTTCCTCTGCAAGGCTTGAAAATTGACATGGATGATCTTGAGAACATATTAGGGCATTGGTGAGAACTTGGGGTCACTTGGACTCAAGGATCTTGATGCAACATGAAACCCTAATTTGAGGTAGACTGCCTTATGAGAGAGCTTGTCTGGCCAACCTTTGGACTACCTTGAGCAATTTAGAGATCATTCTTGAAATGTTTTGAGAAATATGGGAGGGAAAATTTTGTGGTACAACAGCTGGATTATGGATGTTTTCAGAGTACATGTCATTTGGCTTTGAATGGTTGTTTCTAGTTATGCTACCCCAAAAGTAATTGAGTTTAAGGTTCATTAGGAGTTATTCTAGAGTAGTGGTAACGATGCTAGGTCCATTAGGGAAGTTTAAAAGTTTGGCCATTTCTTTGTGGGTATAGCGGTAATGAATACCAAACATCCTAAAATTGATGAGGCTTATGTTAAACCCCCAAACCATGATTAGGTATTGTAGTGGTAGAAATGTTGAGACTAAGTCATTGAATTGACTTGTGACACACAAATAAAATAAAAATCGCCACCGCGCTTTATTGTTTCTAAAGGAATGGGAAAAGAGCGAATAACCCAAAAAAAGAGGGGGGGAGAATCTAGGTAAGGGGTTGGTTATGCAAAGGGAAGTTCTTAGCACCCTAAACATCTACGGTACTCCGCAGGAACCTCTTTGAAAATTTATGTATTTTAGCTATAAGTGTTGTATACAAAAATAGATTGTGGGATGAGAAAATAAGTATTTTTTACAATTTTTCACCCACCGCGGTTGAGAACCTTTAGTTCCTACGTACCACCTTCCGTGTAATAGGGGATTAGGGTACTCGTAGTTCACCTTTAAAAATTTAAAACACAAGTGTGTTTCTTAATTTTAAGAGAAAAGACATCATCATCATATCCGAGTGGAGAACATACTTACTACCCATGATTATGAGAAAGGAGAATTCGCATCATCTCAAAGTGGAGGATATAGCTTGGATTTTAAAATCAACAAAGCCTCGCTCAACACCCAAGTGGAAAATATCTCACTTCACTACATATCGTAGAAGTATAGTAGCTCACATCACTAAAAAGATTGACAAGAGTCTAATCTTTTGAGAAAATTTTGAACTAAAAAGCCAAAGTGGCAAAATTATTTGAATGAGATTAATTGACTTTTAGTCTTCTCAAACAAATGTCAAAGTATGATTAAGTTGTTTAAAGTTTAATTAAGAAAATATTTTTGAAAATGCATGGACCTGAGTCCAAGTTTATTGTGAAAGCGGTTCAAGTTTAAAAAAAAAAGAAGTGTTTTGAAAAGGAGGGAGAAGATTTTTGAAATTAAAGAAGAGGGGAGGAGATGAAGGGACTATCCTAAAGCATAAGGTAAAAGCTAGGGAATAGAACCGTATAACCAACAAGAAGCCAACACTTGACACAATGAGTCAATGTAGGATTCCCATCATTTGGATTGAAACCAAACAATCAAAGATAATAAACCTCTTAAGAATACCAAACTTCAAATGCATTAAGTCTTCACAAAAATTGGGCAGAGTAACGGTTGTACACAGATGAATTCTCAATCACAGACAAAGCACATAATTAGAATAACCTGCACACAAAGAAAACAAACAACCCAATGTCTCGGGGTAAACCCCAAGAACTTCAGACAAAATAACAATAGAAATCACCAAGTCTCAAGGATAGTCAAGGCTTCTAATCTTAAGTCCAATAAGTCCATAACTCCAAAATGCCAAGGATAGTAACCAAATAGTCCAATTATCATTAAAACTTTTTTATTGTTCAAGTTGGTTATTAAGTATCTTCAAAAATAAAATGAAAATCTCAAGTGAGCAAAATAAAAATGACATAAAGATAATTGCTCAAGTGAGCAAAGATGAAAATAACATGAAATGTAAATGTTAAAATAAATGGTACGTAAAAATAAATGCATAAAGTAAAAGCATAAAAATAAAAGTCAATTGTTAATGAGTTAGAAATTAGAGGTTAGTTGAATGACCATCTTGAAACTTGTATTTGAAAACTCATTAGAAGATTGATAAAATCAAAGTCTCTCAACAACAAGTTTCATTTGCTTTTTGTCAAGTATATCATTTATTTCAAATTCTCGAGGCGACAATAAATGATCAACGATGTTTAAATGATTCACTTAGTCCAAAATTTATGAAAATTCATTAGAGGATTGATTAGACCAAAGCCTCCTAACAATGAACCTCAAGGTTATTGGATAAAATGTTTCAAATTAAACATACTTGGGCTTGAAAACATAGGTTTGGGCCACGAATGATCATTTCTCGAATCGGGACAAAATTTAGCGCTATGTTAAGCAATCGTAAGTGGAATTATATAGAAGTCGCACCTATTTTCAGGCTGGTCAATAAAAATCTATGTGCCATATGTTTGGAGAGATGATATGTAGATCATCCTCTAACAACATGTAGCACAAATGAGAAGGGGATAAGATGAAGAGGGAGGGGATGCATTATATGAAATTAGGGTTTCAAATATCATTAACATCATTCATCCATTTTGATGGATTTGGTTTCTCAACCTATCAACACCCAAGATCCAATGAGGTTGAAGAATTTGTCACCAAATAAAGTCCAAGTCATAACCAAAATAAAATAATAATAAAAATAACATTTAAATAAAACAATGTTTGAATGGTTAATAAAAGGAAAATGAATGGTAAAATATACAAAGCTTATTAAAACACCAAATAAAAATCCTAAAAAATAGTCAGAGGTCAAACATGATTTAATAAAGGTTGACAAATGTTTTCATAATTTTTTAAAGTCAGAAACTATTTTTTAAAATTGGAGAAAATAAGCAAAATAAACCAAATTTTTTGAAAAATAGTAAAATCAGAAATAAAAGTAAAATGAGGTCATCAATATCTGCCAAGAGCTCATTGGATCCTTCCATAATTTTTTTAGAATTTTAAAATTAAGAAAGATATTTTTAATCAATTAAAACAAGTTAATTAAAGTGAAAAATTATAAAAAATATCAAATCATATAGTAAAATTGTGAAAAAATAAAAATCAGAAAGAGGAAAATCCAAAATATTTTTAAGATTTTTTTTCCATATTTTTTTATTCAGAAATGAATTTTTTATGAATTTTTGAAGTTTAAATCAATTAAAATATAAAATTAGAAAATAAAAATAAAACCAAAAAGATATAGACCATTGGATCAATGTCAAAACGCGTTAGTAATCAAATCCAAGGGATCTGGCACGCTGTGCATATCATGGTCATTAGTGAATAAACCACCAGATCAAATATTAAATCAGATTTTTGAAGAAAAAAACAAGTGGAGCCTTGTCATTGGTTGAGAGATGTCACGTTGGTCATCTTCAACCTCCACTCATGCGAATTACAAGTCTCTCAAACTATAAAATTAGGAGCTCATACCAATTCCATTTGCTCTGTCTCATCAAGACGAAGACAACCGTATCCTCGCGAAAAATTTATTTAAAGTGTAGCTCAGTCGATTTGCAAAAAACCAGAAGGAAAAAGTTGAATAGGGATTTGAAAATTCATGGCCAAAACTCACTTCCAGTTGAAAACAAATGATGCGACTAGTATCAAAATGATGAGAGCTTCATTGTCGTAGCAAATTTTGAGAGAATTGATGAAGGAATCTACCTATTGAAGTTCAAATTCAGAGCTCTGAAAATTTACTTGCTAGCACAATTTATGATGTTTCAAGGCTTGGTTCTTCTTCTGTTAGCTTCAAGGAAGTTCAAGGATGAAGAATTTGCAAAGAAAATGGATTGAAGAAGGCTGTAAAACCAAATTCGAAGTTGCAGAAATGTAGGTTAGGGAGAGAGTTTGGCAGGGTGATTCTGGTTGTTCAAGCTTGAGAAAATGAATGCAATATGTCCCTCTATTTATAGAAGAGTGAATGGTGAAATAATTGGAAGCAATAGTGAGGTTTGGAGGCAAAACTAAGGAAGTCCGAAAGTGAGAAAAGTGTTACTTGAATTTGCTAAAAACTCAGCTAACTCTTGCATTTTGAACCTTAATTAAACTTTGGGAACTTGGTTAAACTTGTTTAAATCAAAAATGCGTGCTAATTTGGTGTTTAGAAGCTGGATTATGGATTTCAAATTTTGACTTGAAGTGAAACTTCAATTCCAAGGTACCCACTTTGAACCAATGGTACTCATAGCTCAAGTGGTATTAGGTCATAATTCTTGAAGCATTTGAAAGATAAGGTCACAATATTTACAATGTTCAAAGAGTGAGATCAATTGGATGCTTGAGCTAAGAGTTGTGATGAGTCAAAGTTGAGAAAAAGATGTTGACTTTTTGTACTTAGAAAAATTCTATGTTTTTCTTCAAAAGTCACCTATAATGTTTTGAGTTCAAACAAGGCTTTCCTCAAAAACTTAGCTTTTATAATTGATGCTAGCTTAAAGTGGACTTACCAAATAGAATTTTGAAACTTGGATCACTCAAAAACACCAAGTATTGAAAAAGTTATGGCCTAGTGAATTTGGTGAAAATCCATGAAGTGACCTATAATCTTTTGAGTCTTTGAGGCATCTTCAGCCATTTTCAAGTCTTTAACATAAAATAAGAGTTGAAGTTCACATGCTTAATATCAATATGGAAAAATAATGGGCTCAAGGAGATAAAAATTGACCAAGTTATGATCTTTTGAAGTCACATAAGGGAATATTATATCCTATCTAGAGGACTTGTAATCTTTCTCCATCATTAAGAATATTCCACACAAAATTTTCTTGAACCTTTTGAAGTAATTTTTTGATATCCCTTTAAAGAGAAGTATATCTTTTCAATCACTAAAAAATATCAAAATATGGACAAGATATAGCCCTTAGAAGTTCAAAACCCTAGCTCCTAAAGCACCAAAATGACTTGGAAAGCCCTTTCAAATTTGACAATATTTCTTGCACAATCACTTTTTCCATGTGAATAGAAGTTATTGTGGATGATAATAAGAAACCATAGAAATAATAACCACTTCCAAATATTAAGAATTGAAAGAGTTATACACTTGTGATCAAGGAATCAAAAACTTGTCCAATTAGGTCAAACTTCTTCAATCAACCCTGGTATCTTTTGACTTTCTTTGACAAATTGAGGAATGATGAATCATATTAAACCTTGTCATGACATTACTTTAAATAATCTTCAATGACGAAGCTTGAATCTCAATGAAGCTTTGTTGAAGAATACATGGAAACAAACTAATAAACCTATGAATCAACCTGATGAAGTGTGTTGTTCCCTCACCTATAGTATCATCATTTGGAGAAAACATTCATTGTATTTGTTAGTTAAAATTTAATCAATACAAAACATATATGATCACAATATACAATTCAAAGTGCTTAGTGATCCCTCATGAGCAAACCTAGATATAGGGAAAAGAACCAAACCCGAGTGTTATCTTGATATGATTGATTTAATATGAGATGATAGAGGAATCTTAGGGGGAAAATTAGGGTACAACAAGTATATAGGTAAGGGAGCTCATAAATTCAAGGGTCAGCCTATGATAGCTACTAAATCTTCTCCTAACAGCAAAATTATCCAAGCCTAGTTCGTTAAGGAAAAACATGACACTATCTCTGATTCCTAGCTTGGTCATGGTGAATTCATCAGGGTAAATAGTTAATGACATCTCTCCCTGAGCAAAAATGCAAAATGCCTCCTTTGGGCTCTGCCTCTGAAAATGATCCCCATAGTGTATACATGTTGCATCGTGAAAGTTAGTAAGATGTTAGCAAAGGTTATGTTAGCCTGAAAGTAAGTAGAGATAAACTAAGTTAGTAATGGTAAATTCAAAAGAACATACCGCGTAACATTATGAAAGAAAGAAAGTTAGAAAAAATGAAGTAAGATAAAATCTAAAATCCTAATAATTGAAAAATTCAAAACTAAAGTCTAAACTTGTGGGTTGCCTCCCACAAAGCGCTTCATTTAATGTCGGGAGCTCGACATTAATTCAAGGGCTAGTTTTACAAATGAGCGGGTAGCTCTTGTAATTTTTACTCGAAATTGTAATCCCGATTTTCTATACTATGATAGTGTTTCAGGTGTTGACCATTCACGATGCATGACTCTTTTGATCTACTTTTAATTTCTACAACTCCGCTCAGAAATACTTTCTTAACCTCAAAATGACCCGACAATCTAGAACAAAGTTTTCCCGGGAAAAGTTTAAGTCTATAGTTAAAAAGAAGTATTGCGCCCCCCTCATTAAACTCTTTTCTTGATATACGTTTATCAAGCCACTTTTTAGTTCTTTCTTTACAGATTCGGGCATTTTCGTAGGCGTCTAATCTACGTTCTTCCAGTTTATTGGTATCCAAAATTCCCTTTTCACCGATGGCAGTAAAATTCAAGTTAATGGTCTTGATGGTCCAATAAGCCTTATGTTGCAATTCTACCGGAAAATGACATGATTTTCCATAAACTAGCTTAAATGGTGTGGTTCCTATCAGGGTCTTGTAAGCTGTCATATATGCCCATAAAGCTTCATATAGCTTTGAAGAACAATCTTTCTTAGAGGTGGCAACTTCTTTCTCTAAGATTTACTTAATTTATCTATTTTAAACTTCTACTTGGCCACAAGTTTGTGGGTGATAAGGTGTTTCTATGCGGTGGCGGTTTCCATATTTCAACAAAAGTTTTTCAAAGACTTTTGAAATGAAATGGGATCCTCCATCGCTTATGACAAGTCTTGGCACACCAAATCTAGGAAATATTATATTCTTAAAGAGACTAATTACTACTCTTGCATCATTTTTAGGAGAGGCTACAACCTCGATTAATTTAGATACGTAATCGACAATGACGAGTATGTACTTATTACCAAAAGAATATGTGAAAGGCCCCATAAAATCAATTCCCCAAACATCAAAGAGTTATAATTCTAAGATACCTTTTAATGTCATCTCATCGCATCTAGAGATATTGTCGGTGCATTGGCACTAGTCGCAATTTATAATCACGATGTAGACGTCTTTCCATAGATTAGGAAAAAAGAGGCTAGCTTGTAAGATCTTAACACAAGTCTTAGAAGTCCTTGTATGTCCTCCATAAGGAGCGGAATGGCAATGCAATATTATGTTTTCTACTTCTTCTTTCTCGAGGATGCATCTATGGAAGATACCATCAATGCCTCTCTTGAAAATAATAGGCTCATCCCAGTAGTAATGTTTAAGATCATGGAAGGATTTCTTCTCTTGTTGGTAAGTTAAGTCTAGTGGAAGTACTCTTGCTGCTAAGTAATTGATAAAGTCAGCGTACCATGGCAGTGTAATTTTGGTGTAAATTTCTTCCGCAACTTCATTTGTTTCTGCATCTTTATAAGTCAAAGAGCATTCGACAGTGTTACTTTGTAACTGGGCTATGAGTCGTTCATATGGGAAATCATCATTGATAGGAACTCGTTCTGATTTCATGTCCTCAATTCTAGAGAGATGATCAGCTACTACATTTTCAGTACCTTTCTTATATTTGATTTCTAAATCGAATTTTTGAGAAGCAAAATCCATCTTAAAAGTATTGGCTTGGCGTCTTTTTTATTCAATAGGTACCTAATTGTTGCATGGTCGGTGTAAATGATTATTTTTACTCCTACTAAGTAGGAACGAAATTTATCTAATGCAAAAACAACGGCTAGGAGTTCCTTTTCTGTGGTGGCGTAGTTTATTTGCGCATGGTTTAAGTTTCTACTTGCGTAATAAATCGCATAAAGCTTTTTATCTTCTCTTTGTCCTAAGACATCCCCTACTGCATAATCACTAGCGTCACACATCATCACAAATGCTTTACTCCAATCAGGTGGTTGCATGATGGGTGCGGTGATAAGAGCATTTTTTAAATGTTTGAATGCTTCTAAACATTTTTTGTTAAAGATGAACTCAGGGACTTTCATTAATAATCCAGTTAGTGGTTTGGTTATTTTAGAGAAATCTTTAATGAATCGTCGGTAGAAATTGGCGTGTCCCAAGAAACTTCGTATTTCTCTAACGGTTTTCAAAGGTTTAAGGTTTTCGATAATTTCTATTTTCGCTCTATCAACTTCATCCCCTTATCGGACCATGAAATTGCATTTTTTTCCAATTTAACACGAGATTAACATTTACACATCTTTCAGGTACCATTTCGAGGTTCGATAGACATCCTTAAAAACTTTGCCCACAAACAGAGAAATCATCCATAAAAACTTCCATTATATTGTCTAAAAAATTAGCAAAGATTGACATCATACATCTTTGAAATGTTGCAAGAGCGTTACACAGTCCGAACGATATTCGTCGGTAGGCAAATGTACCATAAGGGCGTGTGAAGAAAGTCTTTTCTTTGTCATCGGGATGAGGATTTGGAAAAATCCTGAATAATCGTCTAAATAGTATAAATGGGAATTTTTAGCCAGTCGTTCAAGCATTTGATCAATAAAGGGTAAAGGAAAATGGTCCTTACGAGTGGCTTTGATTAGCTTTCTATAGTCGAGGTACATTCTCTATCCGGTTTGAGTACATTTTGTTTTTGATTTGCCCTTTTCATTACTAACTATTGTAACACCTCCCTTCTTTGGTACGACATGTATTGGGCTAACCCATTTACTGTCGAATATTGGGTATATGATTCCTACTTCTAATAACTTTTGTACTTCTCTCTTGACTACATCACTCAGAACGGGATTGATTCTTCTCTGATGTTCTCTAGAGGTCTTATAGTCTTCCTCAAGCATAATGTGATGCATACATATAGAGGTACTTATTCCTTTTAGGTATGAGATTTTATAGCCTAGAGCAATTGGATTCTTTCTTAGGACATGTAATAATTTTTTAGTTTCTATTTGTCCTAAATCTGCGTTGACTATAACTAGTCATTCAAGTTCTAGGTCTAGGAATTTATACCTTAGATTTTTGGGTAGTATTTTAAGTTCTACAACGGGTTTCTTTGGGCAAGTCATAGGGTCAGGAGTTAGTGCAAGAGATTCTCTCATATTATCTTCTACATATTGTTCACGCTAATTATCGTGTTCAAATATAGGAGGTGCTGGAATCTTTAGCACTTTAGTATACTTAGTTTGTTGCAACTTCATTTCTTTAACACATTCGTCAAGGACATCTAAGAAACAACATGAATCATCTATAGCAGGTTCCCTGAAGAATTGTGAGAAAATGAATTCAACCTTTTCTTCACCCACCTCAAAGGTCAACTTTGCTCTTTTCATATCTATGATGGCTCCAGCGGTGGCTAAGAATGATCTTCCTAATATATTAGGGATATTGGAATCCTCCTGAATGTCCATTGTTATCAAATCAGTAGGAATATAGAATTATCCTGTACTAACAGGAACGTTCTCCAACATACCTAAAGGAAATTTTATTGAACGGTCATCTAGTTGTACGGACATTTTCGTTGGTCTCAATTCTCCCATGTTGAGCCTTTCGAAAATTGATAAGGGCATTAGACTGATATTGGCTCTGAAGTCGCATAGAGCTTTGTCTATGGAAAACTTCCAGATTACACGTGGTATGGAAAAACTATATGGGTCTTTTAGCTTAAGAGGCATGTTGTTTTGGATTATAGAGCTACACCCTGCAGTATGTATAACAATTTCGTTATCCTCGAGATTTTTCTTATTGGATAGGATCTCTTTAAGGAACTTAACATAAGAGGGTATTTGTGTGATAACTTCTGTTAAGGTATAGTGATATTCAATTGTTTCAGAAGTTCAATGGATTTCTTAAATTTCCCTACACTTTTAGACTTAGCAAACACTATGCCAAACAAGCACATAGACAATGTTTTTTTCATAGACAGCACTTCAAAGTGCTGCCTAAACCAGCGCTGCTATAAGTAAATACATCACTTTAGATTAATGTAAAATCGCTGCTATATGTCCCCTTTAGGAAGAACTTCTACTTTAAAAGCGCTTTCTTATGTACCCCTTTAGCAGTGCTTTCTCTTTAGAGAGCACTTTGGTAAGTACCCCTTTAGCAGCGCTTTCTCTTTAGACAGCGCTTTTGGTTATCTTTTAGGCATCACTTTAGACAGCACTTTCATTTAAAAGTGTTGTCTGTTCCCCACTTTAGGCAGCGCTTTCCCATTTTAGGCAGCGCTTTTCCCCACTTTAGACAGCACTTTTTCCCCACTTTAGACAACGCTTTTCTCATTAAGCGTTGTCTAATGTTCACAAATTTTTTTAAAATATTAGACTTATTTTCACTTACAAAGCGTTGTCCAATATCTACAATAAATTTTCACCAGATTTTCACCATATTTTGCACCAGGTTTTCACCATATTTTACACCAGATTTGGTAGCTTCAATCCAAAAAATATGCACCAAATTTGCATATACAAATTCTAAAACTCTTAATTGATGTTTAATCTACATATTACTATCTTCGAGAATTTCTAAAAAACAACAACAATGAACTTGTTAGCTCTATCTTATACATTTGCACCTATAACCTGAAACAAAACCAAAAGATCAAAATTTATACCATGATAAAATAAAACTTTATTCGAATTTATACTCAAAACTCGAAAGTTATACTCAAAATTCTCATTAATGAAAGAAAGAGAATATACCTTATAAAATTCTCAACTCCATAATGAATGGACAACATTCCTCCATAAGTTCATCCAATTAATCTTTTGACTAATGAGCATAATTGAATTCGTCAAATTACTACATAGTAATATAACATAGTATGTGATTTAGTTAAAAGACTATGCCATTTTATGAGAAATATTAAAATAATTACTAAGTTAGAAATTCATATCGTGGATGGAATCTCTATTCGGTCCAAAAGAAGCGTTTCTTTCATAAACCTGAAGATGAAATAACCCTAATCTATACCATTACGTTGACGAGGACACTACACATGGAAAGAAAATATAGATATATATCAGGATATACCCCTTAACTTATTTTATCAAGTATCATCACTAATATAATCAAAATTATGAAAATATACCTGCACTTTGATCCACGTAATGTTGTTGGCTCTACTCTTTGGTACTTGAATACCTTTTTATGATCGAAAAGCTTGTAGAATGCTATAATAAAATATAAACGACTATTTAGAACAATCTCACATAGATAAATAAATACACACACGAATATTTAGAACAGTCTTACTTAGTATACAATTTCTCTTACAGAATTAATCGCAAGCAACAACCAATGTCCACTGTAAAATTAAACAAATGTTAGATGAAAAGTTTCTACACAACGTCAAAAAACAAAAATTTTAATAGATGAAGTTAGGATGAAAATCTAACCCGTTGAAAGTATTATATGGTAAAAAGAACAACTTTTCTATATCTTTGCTGGCCACAAATTAACCGAGTACATACGATATGACATCATCTGGTTTTGTTACCATTAACCCTACGTTGACAGTGTTGGGAGCTAAGAAAGCGAATCTTTCTTCCAATCCACGCGGGGGCATCACTTTGTCATATAGAAACATCAAATAAAAACATCATTAAAATTAGACTATATTCATTGAAATAAGTAAATAAATTTTTCATTCAATTAAACAAATTTGATCGGAGTATACCTGATGTATGTATCGATAACACCGAGGCCTAAAGTCAAATCTTGAAAAACTTGATCTATATCTTCTCTACCAATTGCTTCCATGTATTCATAACCAAAAATATTTGCCTTCATAGGTATAAGACGAGTACCACCAATTGGAATATATGTTATTCCTATAAATGTCCGAAGGCACGACCTATATTGAGAAGTAGGTTTTTTACTAGTCGCAGTCTTCTTACCCCTACTGACTTGTTCAATCTCTTTAACATGCATCTAAATATCATATAATTAGTTGGGTGACGTATAAGATCATTCTATGCATAAATATCATATAATTGTGTTATACCTCTTTTTTTGATGCAACTGACTCGGTTTTCTGCATAATCCCCTTATCTTTAAATTTGGGTTTTATAGAAGTCTAAGGTTACCATGTAAAAAAATGTACGTAAAGTGATCGTAAAAACTTTGAATACTCAAAGGTTCATAATGGTTTTAAGCATACCTCATCATCTACGCGAGTGAGGCATAACGACCATGCAACATACGCACCTACTGCCTCTCCCACCAATGTTACATCTGAAACATCGTCTGGTATTAGTAATAACGCACCCCCTCTAAATAAATATCAATTGATACCTTCAAATATCTAGCAGGGAGCGGTTTATGGTGAAGTACTTCTCCCAAAGTATTATGCACTTTTCCCTTGCCAACCATCCGATAAGTCGGTGACGATAAATAGAGTTGACAGGGTGAAAAGCCCTAAAACTAATAATAAATATGACATTGTTAATGTGTGTGTGTATATATATATATATATATATATATATATATATATATATATATATATATATATATATATATATATATATATATATATATATATATATATATATATATATATATATATATATATATATATATATATATATATATATATATATATATATATATATATATATATATATATATATATATATATATATATATATATATATATATATATGTCAATTAAATAAATTACACTAATTTAATTTCATAATGATATATATAATTACCTCGAGAATATTCAGTTGAACATTACAATTGACACTAGCTTTGTCACTAGTATCTTTAAAACCTGAAGCTTCCCTTTCTGATTGATCTCTTTCTTTTTCCTTTCTCAATTCACGAACTTCGGCTTCTAATGCTTGTAACTTTGCCTACAGTTCTTTCTTGCTAGGAGATTTTGTCTTTTGATTTTTCTTTTTCAAGGATGTTGGAGTGACCCCATGTCCCATACCCCTCACGAACATCTAATGCTCGACTAAGTATGCTCCTTCAATCATTGTAGTCATCTGGAGATATAGAATGAGACAGATTCTCCTGAAATTCATATGAATATCGAAGAAGCATGAATATTATATGTTAATAAACTTTTGATTTAATTAAACAATTAATGTTATACTTACACATTTCTCAAAAATTTGTTGAACCTCTTCTTTAACAAATCAATCCTTACCCACACGGGCAACCTTCCATAAAACATGTTCCGAAACAGATGTTTCAGAACTATTCTCCTCTTTTAACTACACATTAAGACAAAAAATAAGATCAATTATAACTCATGATGAACAAGTATATGATTACAATTTATAGATACTTACTTTTTTTTGTTGTAAGTGTGCATATCCCGTACGCCCTTTTCTATATGGATACGCGGGACCTGATGCTCGTTGGCAATTTACGACACTTGTATTCTAAAATTTTTCGGTTCTTCGTTTGTCTTTAAAAGTGTCCCATTCTTCCGGTGAAATCAAATCTGTATATTTACTTGGATGCTCAACATCAACAAAAAAAAATTGGCATCTCTTAGATGCTTGTTTGATAAATAAGATCTAAACCCTCTATGTCTTTTTTCGGCCAATTGAAGACAATAATCTCTTCTGGTATCATCAATGTTGAAAGACCTCTTCGAAAAACTTACACAGAGTGTGTTAGTATAAGTAATTTAAAGACATAATCATAATTAAAAACAAATAACATCACATATGGTACCTGTATCTCACTCTTGATTTTGTCTTTAGCAGTATCCAACAGCTCATTTCTCCAATTATCAGAAGTAATTGGAACTTCTTTCCTTACAAGTGAACCAATGTAACTTGTCAATTTAGAACTGTTAGGTTCAATTAGTTGCTCATTTGAATTCTAATGCACATCATATTGTATTCCTCTATTTCCATCATAAATGATTTTCTTCATAATAGTTATTCCTCTTCTAATTTCCCTTTCCTCTGCATTAACGGATTTATCTCCATCATTAATAGAATCATCATATGGGTGATCCTTGTTACTAGCCATCTAACCTGTAATAAAGAAAAACATAAGTATCTAATTCCAAATATCTAATTCCATAATCAATTGAGTATATAAAATGACAAATATATAAGTTTATTGAATGATGGAATATATAACATCTTACTATATTACCTCTTGAGAGATGGAGGTGAGTAGAAGAAAGAATCGTTTTTTCTATTTTATGGTTTAAGAGTTTTGTACACCAATGTTTCGCCAAGAATCATGTACAAAACTCAGAATCCAAGAATGTGATGTTATAGACAATAAGACGTAACAAAGAAACTTGAGCATTTCAAGAATATAATGATAACATGTAAAATAATTTCCTGTAAAGTAGATTGAAATCAATTATTAATCTATTGATATGCATTAGAGAAATTCAACATTGAAAGCTTTACAACTTCAAAAGTATATGATTAAAGAACCTACTAACAGCTATGTATTATAGTAATTTGAAATCAGTTCAAGATAGCTCCTTTCAATGGTAAGTTTCTCAGCATGTCATTTCATTGTGAACAAATTAACTGAGTGAATATAAAGTTTATTTTAATGCAGTAATAAATGAGTAAATTAAAAAGTCGAATTGAAATAATGAACCGATTCGAAAAATCAAAACAAAGAATCAAAACGACAAATCAAAACAAAGAATCAAAAATACAAATAGAGGGAGAGAAGAAACGAAGATTCGTCGAACCTAAAAATTGATTCTTCAGTCGAACCCTTAAAGTGATGAGAAGCATAGGCGATTTCTTGAACTCTTCGATGAGAAACGATGAAAAGAAATTTCTTGAAGTGATTTTAGGAAGTGATTTTTGGAAGAGATTTTGGGAAACGACGAGAAACGTTGAGTATGAGTGATTTCTGGAAGGTGAGAGCAAAACTCTTTGATTTCTGGAAGCAATTTCTGGAAACGATTGAGAGACCGTGTTGAGCAAGGCTGTATTGAGAAGGAACTATTGAGAACAAAACTCTTTCATTTGGTTTATTTTATTTTACTTTTTATCATTTGGTTATATTTTATTTTATAATTTTTTATAATATTATTTATCATTTAGTTTTAATGACGAAAGTGCTTTCTAATATATGCCCTATAGCAGCGCTTTCAGAACGCGCTTTCCTATCTATTCCCTATAGCAGTGCTTTCAAGAAAGTGCTTTCTTTTCTATGCCCTTTAGTAGCGCTTTTTATTAATTTAGTTTATAGTTTTAATTTTTTAACTTATAGCAGCGCTTCCTGAAATGAGCGTTGTCTATGGTGCACTGTTATTTTTTATTTTTAGAGTCCTTTCAGAAAGCGCTTTCTTATATGTACCCTATAGCAGTGCTTTTATAAAGCGCTTTCGTATATATACCCTATAGCAGTGCTTTCAAGAAAGCGCTTTCTTTTCTATGCATTTTTGCAGCACTTTTTATTAATTTTGTTTATAGTTTTAATTTTTTAACTTATAGCAGCGCTTACTGAAACGAGCGTTGTCTATGGTGCCCTGTTATTTTTATTTTTTGGCGTAGTGAAACCTTTAAGGATACGGTATACGTGGTTTGTATAGTGGCGGAGGCACATAAGGTTTATCTTTATCTTCAACCTCTTCGCTTTTATCTTCCTTCTCATTATCTTTTGGTTCGTCTTCCTTTTCAGTTTCGTTACCAGGATTTTGATACGTGGCTAGATTTTTTAGTCTTGGATCAGTTGGTCCATTTAATTCTGTCCTACTTCATAGTATGATGGCATTAGCATCACCTTTTAGATTTGGTTGTGGTTGTCTAGGAAACATGCTTGTAGGAGCAGTTGTAGCTGCTTGTTGTTGAGCCGCTTGAGAAATTTGTGTTTCTAGCACTTTATTGTGAGTGGCTAGGGTGTCAACCTTGTTTGATAATTGTTTAAGTTGTTCACTAGGGTGTATATTCTAATTCCGAAAATCCTTATTTTGTTGGGCTTGAGTGGCTACAAAATTTTCTATCATTATTTCAAGTTAGGATTTCCTAGGAACATTTGGAATAGTTGGAGCAGCTTTCTGATATCCTAGTGGTGTAGCAGGAGTTTGGCCAGGTGCATATAATGCATTATTGTTCTTGTACAAAATGTTTGGATGGTTCTTCCAACCTAGGTTATAGGTATTAGCATAAGGGTTACCTTGAGAGTAATTCACTTGATCAACGGGTACTCCTTTCAAAAGTGGACATGCAGGGGCAGCATACCCGTGAAGCCCGTATAAATCATAGCTTGGAGCTACTGCAGCCACGATGGTTGTGAGAGTCGTGGTCAAGTTTTCTATCTTTTGAGTGATATCTTCTACCTTGGCGTTGAATTGGTATAGGCTACTAACTTCGTACATAACGCCTTTCGTTTGAGGTTTCTCCACAACAGTTCTATCGATTCCCCATTGGTAGTGATTTTGAGCCATACTTTCGATTAGCTGATAAGTATCTTGGTAAGGTTTATCCATTAGTGCATTGCAACAACATCTTCTATTTTCAATCTTGTGTTGTATAAGTGACCATTGTAAAAGGTGTGAATAATTAGTCATTCTTCTATATTGTGATGTGGTCAAATTCTCATCATGTATTTGTATCTTTCCTATGCTTCGAAAAGAGATTCATTGTCCTTTTGTTTAAAACCATTGGTATTGGCTCTTAGCATAGCCTTCTTGCTTGGTGGGAAATATCATGCATAGAAAACATTCTCCAACTCATCCCAGGGGGTGACAGAGTTGGAAGGTAGAGACAGGAGTCAAGATCTAGCTCTATCTATTAAAGAGAAAGGTAAAAGATGTAGTCTTATTGCTTTTGGGATGACACCATTTTCTTTTACTGTGTTTACATATTGCACAAACACTGAAAAATGTAAGTTCAGATCACCTGTAGGACTACCTGAAAATTGATTTTGTTGGACAACTTGCAACAACAAAGGTTTTAACTCAAAATTGTTTCGGGCAATAGCGGGGGAAACAATGTTGTTGTGCGGTTCTTCCTCTGATGGGACAACATAATACTTGAGAGGATGGTTTTGTGGTCCTTCATCCATACTCGGTTCTGGTTCAGGAATTGGTTCGGGAATAGGAATATTAGGATTGGGAAGATTGTATTTAATACGGTATTCTTGGATTTGGTGTCTTAAGTTAATAAAATCTCAACTTCGTTGATTGGTTTCTCTAATTCCTCGCCTTGGGAACGAGGGTTTGACATGCAATTGACAAATTAAAAAATAAAATTGTTGCCTTAGTCTATACTGCATAACAACGGAATCACAATATTGACTAAATTAGTCCCCGACAATGGTGCCAAAAACTTGACCGTGACATTAAGAGTCTATCGGCTTAACTAATTGCAAGTGCACAGTCTAATCGCGTAGTTTTAAAAGATATCGCACCCACATGGACTAATAATAAAATTAATGTTATATATTGTTACTATGTAAATCTAAGGCGAATAATTATCTTGGATTAATGGGAATTAAAACTAAACTAAAGTTAATAGGAAAATATGATAATGCGAAGAGACCAGAATGTGTGTTCCACATGCCTCAGAGACTTTGTAACTTGTTGGTTTTTATTGATACTAAAGATATGTTTAGTAGAAAATCTCAATTCAAAAACAATATCTCACTCTTTTGGTTTTGAATAAAGTCACGTTCCTTAACAATGGGACTTTTCTCTCGCTCTCCCATTCGAATCAAGGAACGCATTTTGAAAACTAAACAAGTTCTAGTCGATGCCTAAAGCACTCTCACCATATTTAGGAATTGATACCCCATTCCTACTATCTGGTTAGACCCCCACGCTCTCGCAATGTCGTCTTGAACCTTAGTTAATTTCTCACTCTCGTGACAAAATCGTGTAAAAAAACTTCTCAATCTCGTGACAAATCTATTTAAGTTAAGTTTAAAAAACAAAGAACAAAATTTAATTTTCAAATTAAATTATTAAGCTAACTTGTTACTGTGTCCAGTAGAAAACGATGATACTCACATACCATACTCTAGATTCTTAGCCGGACATATTACTAATTAAGAACACATTAAACATACCAATTACGGTAAAGGAAAACATGGCAATTAAATTAAGAAAACAATAATTATAATGCGGTAAATAAAAACCTGAGAAAAATGGAAATAAATGAAACTTGAATTGCTTCTCTACTGATGGCGGCATGATTACAATTGTTTTTTCAAAGTATTGCTTTTCAGTTCAGCAGAGCTTCGCATACAAAACTTCGACACTAAAAACAGCTAACTAGACCCTATATAGAGAGTTACAAGCTAGGGAATGACTGCTGAAACATGCATAATCAGTTAAGAGAAACCAGGAAAGTGGCCAAGAAATAGTCCAAGTCTCTTTTGCATGTTTCATCTTTCCTGGTGCATGGAGACTGCCATGGGGCTCATGGCGACCGCCGTGAGTCACTCTTCATTAAATTATGTGGCTGTAGGCCATGGCGAGCGCATGGTTCTGGTGGCGACCGCCATATCAACAGAGATGATATTCCTCATTCTTTTTCTGCTCTTTCTTCCTCCTTTCCAATTCCGATGTGTTTTACTTCACGAAAAGGAAAATTCCTGAAACACAATATAAAGCAACATATAATAATTATAAAAACGAGAAATGAAACTAAATAGCATGTGAACCGATTCGTAAAATACAATGCATTTTCAAGTTATCATTCACCTTATTTTTATTACCTCCTTGATAATGACTAGAGATACAAGTCTCATCATGTCTTAATGATTTAAAGTCCTTCTTCTTTTCTTCATGATAATGACCGGAGAGGCACACCTCATCATACCTTGATGGTTTGTGTTCCTTTTTCTTTCTATTATTGAAGTGAGTTGAAAGACAAAATTTGGTTGATTCTTCATCATCACTAGAATCCTCATCACTTTATGATTCAATATCGCTTCCCCAAGCCGCATAGGCCTTCCTAGGTTTGCTATGATTTTTGCATTGATTCATCTTCTCATTTTTATCACTGAGATGACATTTTAGTCGATAATGGCCATATTTTCCACAATTATGGCATGAAGGTATTGAGTTTCTTCCTTTGGATTTGTCTTGCTTAGAAGATGTAGATTGTCCTTTAGGCTTAATGGAGTTTTTGTTAAGGTTCTTTTCACTTTTATTTTTCAAGTACTTATGGTACTTTTTGACAAACAAATCCATCTCTTCGTCATTTGAATCATAGTTTCCACTAACATCACTATCTCAAAGGTGCTCATCCTTTTTGGAATTTAAACTTGAAGCCCTAAGAGTTTTAGGCTTTGTTCCTTCCTCCTTATCGGTGTGTTTCTCCTTTTTCTTCTTTCTCTCAAGTTTCCTTACATATTTTTCCAAGCAAATGAGTTATTGCTCGTGTTCTTCCAACTTTACAAACAAAATGGTGAGATCAAATGTTGCAATATTATTGGCTTCCTTGATCGTTGTGACCTTTGGTTTCCAATTCCTAGTAAGACATCTCAAAACCTTGTTAGTAGAAATAGAATTGGAAATAGGATTACCTAGCAAGTTTAAACGATTAATAATATGTGAGAACTGCTTTTGCATTTAAGCAATAGTTTCACCTTGCTTCATGTGAAAGAGTTCAAACTCTTGATTGAGTGTATTAAATCTAGAGTTTTTAACCTCATTAGTTCCCTTATAGGTTACTTATAGAGTGTCCCATATAGCTTTGGTGGTTTCTCAATGAGAAATGCGATAAAACTCATCAACACCAAGAACGGATATGATAATTGTTTTGGCTTTCCAATCATGTCACCACTTATTATTATCTACCTCATTTCATAGTGCTTATGGATTAGGTATGACAACACCTTCAATAAGATATGTAACCGGTGTTGGACCATTTTGAATGGCCTTCCACGCATCTTTATCATATGACTTAACATGAATTTGCATACAAACTTTCCAATAACTATAGTTTTCTCCCGTAAAGACTTAGGCTCTTTTATAACCCCCTTTAGGTTTGTACGCCATTTTGTAATAAGAGTTTCGAAGCATGAAATTAACCAGAGCTCTTGATGCTACTTGTTAGACGATAACGACTTATCTAGAGGGGGATTAATAGATCACCAAGCCAAAATACCAATTAAAATTGAAGTTTAAAAATTATTTGAAAAGAGTGAAAGTAGAAGTTTTTGATATAGATCGATAAAAGTCGTTTATTCGAACCTAGTTTTTGGAACTCGGATATGAAAAGAGCCTTATGGAATAAACGAATCAATAAGGGGAATTTATACTCTTGAAACAAGAAACACTATATTATTCATTTATAGAAAATTTAGCAATCTATTTCCAATGAAATTTAGAAAAAATAATTAACAATACAATTTGTCAAACACTTGGTGTGCGAACGAATTTTCAGAATTTTTCTTTGATTTGTGTGGATATAAAAAGACACTTATAATAAAAGTGATTATAAGCTAATCAACAACCAATTCAAAACAAAAAAAGCCACAGAAAAATTCTTACGAGTTGATCAATCAAACAATGCTATTTAACAAATTGCTTAATGAAAAGTAAAGCAAGTAAAGAGATAAGAGAGAGCGGCACAAGGATTTGTTTATAAAGTTCACCATTCGTCCTTTCTAAGGCTACGTCTCCCCCCAACTGCATTTTGGAATTAGGATAATTGCTTACTCTGCAAAAAGTGATTACAAGAGAAGTGTTCCAAGAGCAACCCTATAAACCCTAACCGTTTGTTGTTGATTTAACCCTTTCTCTTCCTTTTATCTTGAGCAAGACCAAGACACAATAGCTACCAATTGATTATTGAATCTTACTACTCCTTTAGGTACCAAACTCCAAAGCTCTTTTGTGCATGATTAATTATAACTATTAAACACAAGAACTTTTAATTTGACTCGCCATTCTCTCGCTACTTCCTTGGGTACCAAACTCTGAAGGCTTTTCACTTGGTCGCAATCCTCTTTTGAAAGTATTGAAAACAAACTCCAAATCTACTAAAGATCTTGGAGGGAAAACCCTAGGTTTTTTCGGATGAAACCCCCCATAATTTTCAACCCAATATTCTCGGTTACACAAAAACCTAATTGGACGTTATCAAACCTCACCTAGATGGCACCCCGACAAAAGATGATTATGTTTGATTTATCAGCGTGAATGCATAGATTGGAGGTTGGAGGTGAAGAGAAATGGTGGTAAGTGTTTATAGTTTTATCAAGTTGTAAATATGCATGAATGATGTATTTATAGTGGTGTAAGTTAGATGGAAAAGATGAGATTTTAGGAATAAAAGAATTAAACAAAAATGATCCAAACAATCAGTATGTGTCGGCCTGAAACATAGATGTGCCAACACATAGACACAAAAGCAATAGTATATGCCAGCATATGAAGGAGTATCTTCCGGCCTAAGCAATTCAATGGATACAGTCTTTAATATGATAGTAAATGTGTCGACCTATACATGGCATGTGTTGGCCTATGAAACACAAACTCTACAAGCTTTAATATTGAGGTGCATGTGCTGGTCTAAAACACGTATGTGCTGGAACATGCAGTGCATGGTTGTGCAAAAAATTGATTTTTAATGGATGGAACCAATTTCATACATGTTTTAGATGATTCCTAAGACAACTAAATGCACAGGGTGCCACACTAACTTAGAGATATCGTCCAATATACATAAATGCTATGTTCTTATAGTTTTGACATCATGCAAAATATATCTAGAAGCAAGTTGCACTCACAGATATGGAACTAGAGGCTTAGGCATTTGAATTTCAAGGACCTCAATTCTATTTTTTAAAAATAATATGGTTATCAGGCTTTGACCGATATGTCAACCGAAGTATGTGAAGAGTGTGTGCATGCTAAGAAACACTGAGGAATCTTTATAAAAGATGTAGGATGCATAACCAAATGTCATCTTGAGGTGGTGTATTCAGACAATTATGGACCGATGCAAGTTGACTCAATCAGAGGAAATAGGTACTTTTTCACTTTCATTGACGATTTTAGTAAAAAATTATGGACTTACTAGAATAAAAGAAAAGATTAGGTGCTGGAAATATTCAAGAAGTTCAAATCCATGGTGGAAAGACAAAGTGGTCACAAAATCAAAACTCTAAAAACAGATGGTGGAGGTGAATAATGTCTCAAACGGTTTTAGGAAATTTTGTTATCAAGAGGGCATTGTACATGAAGTAGTGCCACCATATACGCCTCAACAAAATGGAGTTTCTGAGAGAGAGAGAAATTGATCTATTATGAACATGGTGAGAAGCATGATGAAATGGGAGAACTTGCCAAAAGAATAATACGGAGAAGTATTGTCCACGACTGCATATTTGTTGAATAGGTGTCCAACAGAGAATTTCAAAAATATTACACCCCAAGAATCTTGGTCTAGATTCAAACCAAATATGATTCACTTGAAGGTATTTGGTTTTTTTGCATGGAGACATGTTCTAAATCAACTTAGAAATATGATAGATGATCAGGGAGAACAAATTATACTTGTTGGGCATCACTCTAGCAGTGGCTACAAACTCTATGATGCAGTCAACAAAAGAATCATAATCAGCTGAGACGTGATTTTTAATGAATTAAAGGACTGGAAACATGCAAAATTTAATTCAAATGGTGCTGGAATTGTCTCTGCAGTGTGTGAAAGTGCGGAAAATGCAACTAGTGAAGTTCAAGTTGAAGAAAAAATGAGAAGATCAGTGAGGCAAAGAGGCATGCCTGCAAGGCTATAAGATTGTGAGTTGTTCCCAGATAATGATGTAAATAACAATGGTGATCTTGTCCATTTTTCTCTCATGGGTGAATCTGAACTCGTGAAAATAAAGGATATTTGCTATGAAGAAGGAGCTGGAGTCAATCGAGAAAATAAGACATGAGAGCTAGTTGATCTACCAAAAATAAAGGAGCCAAATTATATGAGATAGGTGTACAAAGTGAAGGAAAATCTCAATGGTGAAATAATCAAGCATAAGGCTCGATTAGTTGAAAAGAGATTTTTGAAAAGAGATAGAACGGTGAGCAGATTTATGGGGAAGCCAAATGCATCATACTTAGCAAAAGTCAGGAGAATTCTGAGATACGTTAAAGGTTCGAATGGTTGCGGAATTTTGTTTCCCGCAACGGGTAAAGGTAGAAGCTATAAAATTCTTAGTTATACCGACTGAATGGAGATAAAGATGATATAAAATCAACTACTGGATACATCTTTATATATGGAGAAACATCAATCTCGTAGTGTTCTAAGAAGGAACCAAATGTGGCGCTCTTTTCTTGTGAGGTAGAATACATTATAACATCTATGTGTGTGTTAAATTGTATGGTTAGTGAATTTAATGAAGGAGTTGTGAAGTGAAGAGTATGAAGTTGTGACTTTGATGATAAACAATGTTTCCGCTATAAATCTTGCTAATAATCCCATTGTACATGGGAGAAGCAAGCATATAGAGATGAGATTTCACTACTTGAGAGATCTTGTTAGTGAAGAAAAATGGAAGTTGGGGTATTGCAAAAGTGATTACCAAATTGTCTATTTTCTAACAACAGGAGTAAAAATTAAATTTTCAAGAGGTTGAAGAAGCACATGAGTATGAAAGAATTGAAGGGCTTAAATTAAGGTGGTGAGTTAAAAAAAGTAGTGTAATTCAAGTCAGTGCAACAAGTTACAGTAAATATGCAACATGTTATCATGTTCTCTAGGCCTAATTTACCTGTCATAAACTTGGAGTAACTGATTTCTCCAAATGTGCAACGGGTTACATTCCTTTCAATTTGTATATTTTTCTAAAACAGAGAGTTAGCGTAACCGGTTACTCCTAATGTGCAGCCGGTTGAATATCTATGAAGTTTATTTTTCTCATTAGTTGGTTAGATATATTATTTTGTATGGTTCTATAAATATCCATGTTGAGTCGTTAATGTTAAAATATCATATTTTTACCCTAATTATCTCACTCTCTCCATCCCTATATTATTCATCATTGTTATTGTAATTGGATCTTTATCCAACAAACTAGAGGTACATATAATAAATATAAACAAAAATTAAAGATTAAAAAAACATAGTTATCTATAAAGATATCACTAAAGATTATTAATAGATTTTAAATAATATTTTAACAAATACAGTATCTCTTTGATATTCACCATAATCATGTGAGGGTTAAGTTAAGATACATCAATTCCATAAGAAAACATCATTATGTATATTTTCAAATAAGATGAAATTAACAAAAAGAAAATATCTCTAGTTTTATGAAATGCAAGGGGATGATAAAAAAAATGAATAAGAAATTACATTTTAGAAAAAAGTACATAAAAAATGAAACAAGTGAGATAGGTAAAAATATTTATTTATAAATATGGTAATAAATAAATAAATAAATAAAACATGGATCCATCCACTTTAGTCATATTTTACAAAGAGTTCATGTTTTAATTTTTTTTTTGTTTGACTAAGTTTAACTTTTAAATTAAAAAAGTTAATATAAATCAAACATTACTTTCAAACCATATATAATTTTAAAAAAAATATCTAATGGGATAGAAGAAAGATACCATAAATGATATTCGTACAAGGCTTTTTGTTGCGAGAACCGTAAGGCCGTCCTTTATGATTCTTAAGGGTGTTGGTTATGGTGAAAGGCAAAGGAGCAGTTGGAGAAAATGGTGCATCAGAGTTGGTAATGATTTCAGATGGATAATTTAGATGTTTGGGAGAAAGGTACTTTGTGAACCCAATAGGTGTGATTGTGGTGGTGATTCATAAGGTTTATCGAATTCAGAAGAGAACTCCCACTCATTCCCTAATCTTGATCTCGAAATGATTTTGGTGGTTTCAATTTTACACTTTAGAACCAATTATGGTAGCAACCATTGGTGTTGTCTTTTAGGCCACGCTCATGTTCTTTTGATGCAATAGGTATACTTTAGTATAAATATTTAATTGATAAATCTTAACTTTATATGATTTGTTGGGCCTTTGACCAACTTAGAACACACACAACCAAGACCAAATTTAATGACAATCCACTTCAAATGACCCAATTCATAAAAGCCTTTATACAATTTATGATCTCCAGTTTTAACTACGCTCATCTTGAATTCTGAATTGACATGGGCATTGGAATGCTAACCTTAGAGGTCCACCATGCGCCTCCGTATTAGAGGTTAGCACCACTTCATGATTCCTCACCGTTAGTATACATATAATTCTGGTTCCATAATAAAATATGGGTGCCGTCAGTGGGAGTTGACTCCTAATTTCCACAAAATTCCACAAGTAGATCATTCTCGATCCAAAGTAGAATTTCCACCATAATCGAGAGAGAAAGACAATTAATTAATGCATTACTATGAGAGATCAGTTAGATATTTTGATTATATTCCGTCTTATTTGATTGTCATAGTTGAGATCCTCAACATCGTGAAATTTGGCGGCAATCTGTCATCAGAGTGCCTCCTCTAACAACAAGTAATACTGAATTGAGAAACAAGGATCGAGTTGATCTAGGCTATTAGAAAAATGATAAAATAGGGAGAATCTAGGGTGTTGAGTTACATGTTGGTAAAGGCCTATAAGAATCCTCGTAGACAGTGGGTTTCCTGTAATAACTTCATATTCGGTGCATTCGAGCAATCAAATCCCAGAAAATCGGATCTTAATACATATGATGGCGAAGATCCATTGAAATTTGATATCTTGCTCATGCAGAATAACAGAGTTCACATCCTCAATCAAAACAAGCGGGAAGGAGGAAGGTTCCCCCATATTTTGTGTATGTTCATGTGGGGACACCGTCCAAAACGTCCTCAAGAGGCCAGACACTATGAGCTAAAAGCCCCAGATTTGCTAATTAGCATGGAGGTAGTACATCTGACCAGATGCATCCCAAGTTAAGTCGAAAGGGACGTAATGGAAAAGCTCTCTAGAAATATAATTCATTATTCAATAGTGATTTTGGTATAATCTAGTTCGAGGCTAGCCCAACTGGATCCTTGAGGATTGTCTTCAACTTCCCTTTCAAACACATTATTTGCTGAATTTTGGAGGATCTCTAGAAGCTTACATCATCCCCAAATTAAAGAATCAAAAGAGATGAAAAAATCATTCGACCATTCATTAAAGACACTAAAGAATACTACGATGGCAAGGCCTCTACAATCATGGAGGAGTAAGGCCGCTACAAATACAATTACCTCCCAATATCTCCCCTCCAATTATGGTAGGCACATCAGATCCCTAAGGAACAAGCACATTCGTTGGGCATCTGAAAAGAGGATCACATTCACAACACCAAATATACATGACCCGGTAAAGCTATTCAATCAATAGACATTTCCACTATGACAACCCCTATGCATAATCACTTGAAGAGTAAAGAAAAAAAAGTAGAATACACTTTCGTTGCGACTTTCTCAACCAGATAAGTGCTTTGTAAAGTTTAGTATAATCTTAATAAATATTTTTGCTAACCATGAGAAATAATGCAAACACGAAGTTTCTCTTAACCTTATGGGAGATAATGTGAGTCACTCTTCTATGGAAGAGTCCACACTTGGTGAACACGCTTCAAGTGTAGTTGGTGTACCCCCTTTTATGAATTATCCACTCCAAGAGCATAGACGGTTAAGACCAAAGATGTCTGCCCCAAACCAAATTAAATCTAGGGGAATGGAGAAAAACCTTAACTTTGGTCAAGGAAATTTCCTAGTACCGCTAAAGAATGACACTAACTCTTCCTGATTGGAGCTAGTAGCGACAAAACTTCGACTGGGACTAAATAGTTCGATGAACACACTAGATGCCAGTAACGTGCACGTGACTAACAAGTATAGAAGTACATACACGATGAGTGAGGCCTTATGTAGTAAGGATTAGCCAACTGAAACAAATTATGGATACCAGCAACCCATACAGTGGGCCAGGCAATCAAAAATAAAAAATAAAATATATCAAGCACAAAAATCTAAATAAAGGGACCAAGTGTAAAGGTAATATATATATATATATATATATATATATATATATATATATATATATATTATCGGTTTAGAAAAGGAATTAAAGCTCAGCTGACATTACAAAAAAGAAGAAAAAAGAAAATTAAGCTTCCTCGTTTTGATAAGGAACACCTCAATTGTCCACCAAATCCCCATCTTGAACAACCTTCAAAGGTTCTAGTTCTGTGCTAGGGATATGGATGTCCATCCATAATTCATTATCCTAGTCCTCCACTTGGTTGGGAGATATGCACACGTCCTTCATCATTTGCTGAAGAGACTTTTGAACTCTCACCTCTAGATTATCCACCGGGCCATCATGTGCTTTTTGATCTTCATCACAGGACTCCTTCTCCTACTAAAGAGATTTTCGAGCTTCCTAAGTGTGGTGGCTTACCTATGTAACAACAATAGATGTCTCTTAACGTCTCCTCCTCTTTGCTTCCAAGGAAGACTCCAACTCAGCAATCCGGATAGTCAATGTGGAGGGAGAGTCATAGACCTTCACCTTCTCTTGAAAAGCCTAAGCACAACGAACTTTATTATAGAGAGCAGTTGTCTACTTTTGAAACTTAGAACGTTTGTGTTCCATATCTTCACATTTCCCTTTCTATGTATCCCTCTTCTTGAAAGGATTAAACATCGCCATGACTTCTCCCCAACCATCGGCAGCTAAGGAAGACAAAGAATTCTCCTAATAAATGTAGTAGGGGGCCTCGTAGAAAAGCTTCATCTTGTTGACCTCATGAAGACTTTGGATGTAGATCAGATCCTCCTTAGACATAACAATAAAATCTTCCTCAAAAGTGCATAGAATCAAAGCAGAAAGGATGGTGTACAGTATGAGAAGAGGAGTAGCTGATCCTGAAGTGGAACCCCTAAAAATACGAGCCCGTTTGGTGGAATCCTCTTCAAAAAGGGAACTACGGTCCTTATCTTGTAATTTTTTCACTAGAGAAGTAGAAGGTTATGGTTGATCCTCCATAGTTAGAGTGGTAGTGAAATGAGTAACCTGATCAGCCCTAGCAACAATTGCGATAGCCTCAGCAACAAATGATGTTGTAGGTGTTGTAGGAGGGGAGTAAGATCCTGGTCAATGGGGCCAAGTTTCTCGCCCTATGTAGAGGAAATGACATAGAGTTTTGCGAACCATTCTGAAATTTTGGCACGTACAATATCAGAAGTCAAGACTGATGTCTCACAACATACAATGTCACGACAAATGTTATAACAATTGCTAACAAAAAATAGACTTACTAGAAACAGAAAGATTGTACAGAAGAGTAAATTGCATAAACTTAAATAACACAGTCAATTGTTAACCCAGTTCGGTGCAACTCACCTACTCTGGGGGGCTACCAAGCCAGGAAGGAAATCTATTATCAATAGTATCAATTCGAAGCTAAATAGTCTCAGTTTACACTTCTCACTTAATCCCTGTCGAGTGAAACTTCTCTCAAAGATCCTTTTTGTGAAAAAAAATCAAATATGCAATTGTTCCTAAAAATCCTTGATTGGCTGCGTCTGCTATGGGTACTAGAAACCTCCAGAATCTCATATTTTTCAATTAAAATTTCAAGGATATTATCCAGATGTACTATCATCATGTTCTAGTGCAACATGTTACAACATCTGATAGAACATCTGTCAAATAAGTACCGGCAAAATCTATTGTACCAGTTAGTCAAGATGTTATGACATCTTGCTTAACATTATGCTGTAATACATGTTTCTCCCAATGAAACATGTTTTGATAAAATTGTTGTCAACTGTTTCTTTTACCAAAATTGTTGCCAACCATAAAATCACAGACCTAACAATCTCCCCCCTTTGATAAAATTTGGATAAAATAACCAAAGGCAAATTAACCTGGAGAAAGGAATAAAACCACAAACACAAATTACATGAAACCATGTAAACTCTGTAAAACACAATATAGCTAAAAAGCTTGTAGAATCAGACAGGTCTTGTGACCACCCATGTCATACACAATCAGTCCTCCCCCTCAAGGGAAAACCTTCACACATAAAAGCACATGCAGTGGAACAGTAGAAGCAACAGCTGCAACTTCAGCATAAACAAGCATGAATAGTCATGCTCCCCCTGAATAGTTACATGAGAAACCACAAATAGCTACTCTCCTAAAAGAAGTAGCACACAGTCCTATCACAATACTAAGTCAACATGTCAGACATGTGATGTAACATCAAGACAAAATACTTTACTCCCCTTTTTAGCCAAAATATTGACAAAAAGAAATAGGTTAAATGTACACAACCAGTGGAAACACACAACACATGAGAATATATTGCTCCCAGGAAATAACAAAAATAGAATTATAGATCAACATATTGCATAAAAACAATACCACAAATCGAAACACATATAAGAACCATGCACACTAAAGGGTGCTACACAACTACAAATGGAAGCAAACCTGAGAATCACCAGTCATGAGAACCAGGTGGAAAAAAATAGATGGAAACACAACTTCTTTGCCAGCTTCTGGTGGTCTTCCACCTCTTTCCTCTTTCCAAGAGACACCTACCCTTATCAAAGAGCTTTCTTTATTCCTTGGTGTTGTAGCCATACCCACTGTCTTGCACAACATCTTCCATCCCTTCTTAGTAGCAATTTGTCTAGGCATATTGATTTGTCACCATTTCTATCGAATTTTCATCATGCATACAGTCTAAAGTCTGTCAATTGAGTAAAATTTTATGTTAAGTCTTATTGTTTTCTTAAGTATTTCATGTCCAGCTGATTTTCTTGCACTTTATTTTATTTGAGTTATTTGATGCTTTTAATGCTTTTTGTTGGTAGTATGCATGTCTCAGATTCAGTGGGTTAGTCTAAATCAAGAGTTCAAATCATGGAGCAAGAGTACAAATGCCAAAGAGGAAAAGTGTAAGAGTATGAAGACCAACACGGTCTGTGTCCCATGACACGGCCCATGTCAGCAGAGCAAGCCATGCCCATACAAAGAACCCAGGGGCCAACGCAGGTGCCCGTGCTGCCTAGCATGGCCCGTGTCAGCAGGCCTGGAGCAGGAGAAAAGAGAAGCCATTTTTTAAAGCAACACGGCCCGTGTGGGCTCAACACGGCCTGTGTTGGCCTGCGTGTCAGCTATTTTATTTTGGTCCTTTTTCATTAAATATTGACCTTGAGGGAACTTTAGACATTCTAGCTTGTTGATATTTGTACATAGGTATTTATTTGAGTTTTTGAGTGAGATCTATTGTACCCCAAAATTTTCCCTCCCATATTCTTCAAGATTTGCCAAGTCAAAGCTTCAAAATTTCCCCAAGGGTTGCACAGTTCAAGGGCCTCCTAAATAGTCAAAATTAGGGTTTTGGTTCTGCCAAAGTAAATGAAGTTTCCAAGGGTCCAATCAAGTCCCACATGCCTATAAACATGGTCAAGTATCCTCATACCAAGTTTCAAGACTTACAGCACAAAATTGCACAATCAAAAACCCTAATTGCACTACAGTCAACTGTAGGGGCAAAATGGTCATTTGACAGTCAAAAGTTCAAATTTTTGGTCAACATCTCACTTTTAAGCCACAAACATCATTTGATCAATGCTTGATCATGATTCTCAAAGCTTGGCTCAAAAAGTCTCAAGATGCAAAAGTTTCCATATTTGGACAGTTGAAAAAGTCAACTGTAACTTGACCAGGGCATAACTTTCACATGGATTATCAGAAAAATTCCATCCAAAGCTCATTTTGAATAGAAAGACATTTCCTACAACTCCTCTTCACACTTCAAGTCTAAGAAATGCTCTCACAAAAAGTTATCAATTTCAACATTATAGGTCATTTTCAAAAGTCAACAAAAAGGGACTTTAAGTCAAAGGCCATAACTTGAGATTGGTAAATCAAAATTCCATGGGACCAAAGACATTGGTTAGAGGACTCAAAGACCTTTCCAAAATGTCCAAGAACATGAGCAAAGCTTAAAAATTGAGCAAGTTATGCCTTGTGGAAGTTGGGAAATTTTTGGATATTTTGAAAAGTCAACATTGCTTCAAAAGTCTTAAAAATGCTAATGGGCCACATTTTCTTCCAAAATCCATCATCCAAAACATGTGCACGACCATTTGGCCCAAAGGGAAGTTTTTCATCATTTTTATTTTATTTATTTGAATTTTTAATTGCTAGAAATTCATTTAATTAATTAAAATACATGAAAAATACTAAACCTAAGTTTTTGAATCTTTTTGTGCATGAAATAGTCTCAAGATTTCGTGCATGATCTGATTTAGAAAGAATCCATGTGATTGGACATGATTGGAACCAAAATATGCATGAAAAAGATTGGAAAGTTATGGCATGGAAATCAAATATTTTCTCATCAATTCATTGATTCATTGGACCAAATTTCCAACCCTAATCATTCACACATATATACTAATACCAACCCTAATGTTCAGAACCTCCCAGCTGCGCCAGAAAAGCATAATCAAACTTGCACTTTTGTCAAAAAATTCAAGAACTGAAAACACATTTGCAGGGCTTTTCAAGATCAAATAACCACTCCATTAGCTTGCCAAGGTTACCAGGAGACGATTCCAATCAAGAACTTTGTCCCATACTCAAGGAGGTGGTATATCAGAGTCAAGCTTTTCACGAAAATTTCCATAATCAAATCATGAATTTTATGCATTTTTCATGTGGTTTCTTTACTGATTTACACTAATTGATTCATTCTGAAGCTAACCCTATAGTTTGATTGTGTTTTTATGCGTTGTATGAAGAATCACCATTAAAGCCAGTTAGGGTTCTTCGAATTTGAAATTGGGCGTTTAGGCATTTGGTAAAATTAGAACATCATAATACCATGGTTGAATTCAGAAAGCTTGGACGATTCTAATGCAATGCTCGCGCCTAATTTATATAGCCCCATGGCCTATTCGCTATTATGGAAAAATGCATATTTTGGGGGGGGTTTAAAACCCCCGCTAACCCTTTGTATATTTCAGGAAAAGCAAAACGATGAAGAAGATGATGAAGTGTCAAGGCGTGGTTGGGTTATTTGAATTTCGCGCTAAAATTCCCACTAACGCTTATTTTGTATTATAATATTTATTGATTATATAATATACAAAGGAACACAGCAGCGCGGTTGGCAGGCATATGCATTGGTAACCTCTAGGACCTGGGTTCGATCCCAGGTCCCCCTCCCTTTCCTTATATTTTTATTCTAATGGTATTCTTGTGCAACTTTAGTCCAAAGCGTCCACCATACGCTCCTCAATCAAACGCGCCACACGTCCCACTGCATTCAACCAAGGGCAAGGATTCAGAGACCATGATGAGACTAGTCAACGCACATGCATGCCAGCACAAAAGTCAAATGAGGTCAAGAGCTTAATGGGCCTGAATTACTAAACAAAACCTCCAATTGGGGACAGACCCCCCATGGTTTGCCTTTCTAATTCTTTTTCTCATATTTTTCTATTTTTGTTTTAATTAGTTTTTTTAATTTAATTCTTTAAACCAATTTATTTTCATAAGAATATAAAAATAACAAAAAAATCAGAAAAGTCATAAAAAATCAAATATATTTTATTTTAATATTTTTTTAAGTAAACATCATTAATTAATTTAGCTTTGTAAAATTAGGTTTAATTCAAATATTTTCCTTAATAAACTTGAAATTTGTAGAATTAGGTTTTAATCAATTTTTATCCTTTTTCTTTTCTTTTCACTAATAATTAATTATTAAATATTATTTTTGTAATTAAATTACCATGTAAATAATTAGATTAATCTTAGGTTTAATTTTAACATGTTTTCTTAATAAATTAAAAAACAACTAGAATTAAGGTTAATGTTTTAATTTCATTTAATTTTTCTCATAAAAAACCATAAATCCAAAAAATCTCAAAATAATTTCTTTTTTTTTCATTTTAATTTAATAATTTAATTTAATTTCATTAAAAAGGGTCCAACGCCCTCGCTTGCGATTTTTTTATTCTCTTTGCGCATTTTATTTATTTCCTTCTTTTAAATATTTATGTAATTCTCCCAAAGCCGTGTAAATTTAATTTCTCGCACTTCTTTATTTTCTGTCAAATCGGGTCCTGGATTTTAATTTGGCGATGTGGACCCGCGCCTTTGTAATAGTTTAGGAATTTTATCTTTCCGCAACTTTCTTAACTGTTAATAAATGCATGCAAGAATGAATGACAAAAATAAAAACAAACGCATAGATCACTTTGACATGAACAAGACAAAATAACTGAACATGACACACAAATCACACACCACCCCTAGGGTACGCCTCACTGTTGCCTTGCCTCGAAAGGTGATCGTCGAGTAGAGGATGTCTTAGTAAGTCCTCATGATCCGGGAACCTGGCATGAGGGTAGCTTCTAAGGTGTCTTCCTATTGCTCTGGTGATCACCATGTCCCGAACCTCGAATTGACCCGAACACCTCCAACGGTGGTGCTACCTACCTCTCAATGGTGGGATGGCACTACTTTAAAGGACATTTACACAGACAAATTCCTTAGGGTAGGTAGACAACTCTAGATACTTGCTCTAATTTCAAAAACAAATCAAAAATACTTTTCACACCGACACCTTTTCAAAAAAGCTTTCGAAAGCAACTTTTCAAACACTCTTGAGGACTGATACAAGAGTCGAACTGAAATTTTCAAAGAAACTTTTTTAAAACCCACAGTTGAAAAGCAAACAAACCATTTTTGAAAACACAATGAGCAAGTATCTAAGAGCCCATGGATAACCATGGATAGAAAGGGTGCTAACACCTTCCCTTTCTATAACCTACCTCCCGAACCGAGAGCAATCTCTTTAAGGAATTTTTCTGTGCTTTTGTCCTTTCCATTTGGAGAAAATAAAAGACGATGGCGACTCTTGCTTTCGCGACATTTCGCGAACCAGCGTTAAACAGTCAGTTCCAGATCCACCGATCATAGAACTGGCGACTCTGCTGGGGATACTTATAAAGTGAGGTGTACCTTAGGACTAAGATCACTTGTGTTTTCAATTGTCTGAATTGTTTGCTTTAAATTGTGGGACTGTCTCGGGAGTTCTATAGATCCTAACCCGGATCTAGGGATACCTTCTTAGAAAGTAGCAACAAGGCTGTGAGGGAACTGTGCGGGGTATACCGACATGGTTGAAGCAGTCTGCTACGTTGATGTGGCACTTTGGTGTGTACCGGTAACCCTTGAGTTCAGTCAAGGAGAGTACGGGGCCTCCGCGTGGTGTCATGAAGCATCAACAGACCTTAGGAACCTTAATTGAACTATCTTGGCCTCTTTAGGGTAGTGAGATAACTGACTTTGGTGCAGTCCGAGGTTGGTTGATACTCGATACTACACTCAATTGAGGGTTGTTTTCTTGGAATATTTCGGTCGCCAGTTCAGTGGCTAAATCGAAACGATGAACAATGAAAGCAATCCCGTGATATTGGGACCCTTAGAACCCGGTTACTTCTGATAGGACAGGTTTGAGCCCACCAACTTCAAGAGGGTACTACCCAGACCCTATGCTGGCCTTAAACTCTAAGGGCTTGTCTTGTGTGACTTGTGTGCCTTACATGTTTGTCTTTGTAAATATTTGTGGTGTGTTTAATCATAGCATCATGACATCATCCAGCATCATATGCATTGACTAACCATTTCAGGGGTTCGAATCTTCATCTTTGTTCTTGTTTTGTAGGACATGGAAACTGTTCGCAGAAAGACAATTCAAATCAGTCTTGTAAGGATCCCTCCTCAGCTTAAGGAGCTTATATCCAGGATTCCCGAGAGCTCTTCATTCAGTGAAAGACATGGAAGACTCATCAGCTTGGTCAATACCAACATTGAGGAAGATATGATAAAGGTCCTGTTCCAGTTCTTTGACCCTCTGCATCACTGTTTCACCGTCTTGGATTATCAACTGGTACCTACCTTGGAGGAGTTCTCCCGGCTCCTGAAGATCCCTATCCTTGATCAACTATCCTACAACGGTACGGAAAAGGAACCCAAGCTTGAAGAGATTGCTAAAGCCTTGCACCTACAGTCATCTGACCTCAAGGGACATTGGGAAGTTAGAAGTGGTATCAAAGGGTTCTTAGCCAGGTTTCTGTTTGAAAAGGCCCATGAATGTTGGAACTCCCTTGACTTACAAGCTTTTGAAGAAGTTGTGGCCCTCCTTGTCTATGGTTTGGTGTTATTCCCTAATCCAGATCAGCTTATAGATATCAGTGCTGTCCAGATCTTCATGTCCAGGAATCCTATACCTACGTTGCTAGGGGACATCCTTCACTCATGTTACACTCGAACCATGAGAAAAAGAGGTGTCCTTATGTGTTGCACTCCTCTCTTGGGAAGGTGGTTTATTTCGCACCTTCCCCAATCAGTTCTGAAGAACGAGCGGGGTTTGAGATGGTCACAACGGTTGATGACTCTTACACATACAGATATACATTGGTGCCCTCGGTCCAGAGAGGACGTCACCATCATTGATCGTTGCGGGGAGTACCCTAATGTTCCTTTACTTGGAATCAGAGGAGGTATTACTTACAACCCATGCCTGGCTTGGAGACAGTTTGGTTATGCTCGGAGGGATGGCCCTCATGACATGTTAATTCCTGACATAGTTTTTGACTTCGACAACGATGCACAAGGACTTCGCCAGAGATTTATCAGAGCTTGGAGGATGCCCAGTAGGATAGACAGCAAGACACTGGGGCACAAGAATTCCATCCCGTTGGAACCTTATCTCAAGTGGGTACGAGCCCTCTCCCAGAAGTTAGTGATGCCTTATCCTCATATGCTCCCAGTAATCAAAGAACCAGTCTTGGAAGGAGAGGTGTCCTACACCATTCAGCATCCTGACATGCCCACATCCTGGGAAGAAATGCAGAAGAGCTGGATCCAGCTTAAGGAAGAACGGAATTCTCTTGAGACCAGTCTACATGCTAGTGAAAAGAAGGTCCTGGAGCTCACCTGCCTATTGCATGAGGAGAGGAATCTCAACACCTACATAGCTCCAAAGAGGATGCGTAGTGTCTTTTGGGATTGATTTGCTTTGTAATTTGTGCCCATGAGGCTTTGATGTACTGAACAATTATTTCCTTAATGATAAACGTGTGTTCCTTTTTGTCTACAACAAATTTGAACTTTCGAACCCTTGAATGCATTGCATAAACACATATCATTCATCATGTGCATAGCAGGTTTTCTTCTTTTCAGGTTGCTTACAGTTCTTCGCTGTTTATTTCAGCATCATGAATCCTGACTCATCATCAACTGAGATGTCCATCAAGGCTCTTCAGGCGCAGAATGCGCAATTTCAGGAACTAATCATGGGTTTGGCTCAGGGCCAAGAAGAGCTGAAGGCTCTGCTCCTGAAGAAGGAAAAGAAGAAGAAGAGAAGAACTGTTCTTTTCAACTCGGGCCGAAGGTTTGGCAATACTCTGCAGAATGAAGAGGCTGGTTCTTCTATAGGCAAGGGTACCCCTCAAGGGGAAAAAGGTCCTAGTCCGGTAGTCTCCGACAACGAGACTGATTTTGATGAGGAACAATATCCTCCTGCAGAAGACAGATACAAGCAGTTGGAAGACAGATTGAATGCTATGGAGATACAACAGGTACCTGGGCTGGATTTCGGAGACTTGGGTTTGTCTACTGGTGTGATTATTCCTCATAAGTTCAAAGCACCATCTTTTACCAAATATGACGGGGCATCTTGTCCCAAGCTACACCTCAGATCGTACGTGCGGAAGATTCAACCGTACTCAGTGGACAAGAATTTGTGGATCCACTTCTTCTAGGAGAGTCTTTCAGGGACTCATCTCGAATGGTTCTATCAGCTGGATGGGACCAAGGTTCGTAACTGGGAGGAGTTGGCTACTGCTTTCTATAAGCAGTATCAATATAATGCCGACCTTGCCCCTACACGTACCCAACTCCAGGGTATGTCGTTAGGTTCAAGTGAAGGTTTTAAAGAGTACGCACAGAAGTGGAGGGATCTGGCTGGCAGGGTGCAGCCTTCGTTGACTGACCGGGAGTTGGTGGACATGTTCTTGGGGACCCTATCTGGGCCGTTTTTCAACCATCTTATCGGTAACTCATCTGCAGGGTTTACTGATCTTATTCTGACTGGAGAGAGAATTGAGGCTGGGTTGAAGTCTGGTAAGATTCCGAAGGGTGCATCTACAAGTTCTGAGAAGAAACCCTTCAAGAAGGAGGCCAGTGCTGTATATGGCTCCAGAAGACAAGAGAAACCTGAGCGCCGACAATCTGTCAACGCGGTGATGATTGCTAAGCCTGCTTCCGCTCCTCGGCAAACCAATCCACCAAGGGTTGAAAGACCCCAGAGAGAGTTTACCCGTTTGAGCATGACTTTGTCGCAGATCTTGCCACAGTTGCTATCCACCAATTTAGTGACTGTCAGGGAGGCCCCGAAGGTTGTAAACACTGCTTCCCCCAAATACAATCCAAATGCCCGCTGTGCTTATCACTCCGATAGCCCGGGACATTCCACTGATGACTGTTGGGCATTAAGGAATAAGGTGCAAGACCTTATTGACGCAAAAGAGATACAGTTTGAAGCGCCTGAGAGGCCGAATGTGGTAACTGCTCCTATGCCCCAGCATGGAGTAAATGCTGTTAATGAAGATGTATACGATGTTTCTGTGGATGAGGTAGCTACTCCTTTGAAGACTGTCAAGAGGAACCTACTGCTGGCCGGTTTATTTTCGGGTTGCAGTGAGGGTTGCCTGTTCTGTGCTGTTTCCCTCTCTGGTTGTCCTTTGCTGAAGTTGGGCATCCAAAGCCTAATGGACAGCAAAGAGATCCTATTCAAGAAGTCCGTTGTTCAGTTTGTTCCGGTAGAAGAAGTTTATGTGGTTACAATCTTCAATAATCCAATCAAGGCTCTCCCGAGGAAGCCTGTTCAAATCATGACGGTCGCACCTGTTGTTATTACTGTTCCGGGGCCTCTCCCCTACGAATCTGATAAGGCTGTCCCCTGGCACTATGGGGCAGACGTGTATGTGAATGGAATTAAGCAAGAGTTCAACACTGGCACCAGTATCAGCAATATTACTGGTCCAGCCAAGGTTACCCGCAGTGGCAGGCTCTTCTCGCCTAACATTGCACCACCTGCTATTCGAAGACCCCTCACAATAACACCTGCATGTATACCTGTTCCTGTTACTGATCAAGTTGTTTCCCCTGCTGCCGAGTCATCTAATGCTCGGGGCAAAGGGATTGAAGATGAGCCTGCCTGGATGGAGGCACCAAGACCTGTAACTGCTGAGGCCTCCCAACATGAGATGGAGGAAATTCTAAAGATAATCAAGAAGAGCGACTTTAATGTTGTCGAGCAGCTGGGGCATACGCCCTCCAAGATCTCAATGCTCTCCTTATTACTGTGCTCCGAGGCCCATGCTAAGGCCTTAATTTCATTTCTCAAGACGGCCCATGTGCCACAGGAGACATCTGCAGTTCAATTCACTGATTGTGTAGAAAATCTGACAGCGGACAATGGTTTGGGTTTCTCAGATGCTGACCTTACTGCCAAGGGAAGGGACCACAATGACGCCCTGCATGTCTCTATCGAATGCAGGGGCACTACTCTGGCGCACGTGTTGGTGGACACTGGCTCTTCCCTAAATGTGCTACCCAAGAAAGCCTTAGACCGTCTGGATTGTGAAGGTCTGGAGCTGAAACCTAGCAATATTATCGTCAGAGCCTTTGACGGTTCCAAAAGGATGGTTCATGGAGAGGTTGACCTTCCTATTCGGGTGGGTTCTCAGGTGTTCGACTCTACTTTCTATGTGATGGATATCCGTCCATCGTATTCTTGTCTACTGGGTCGTCCTTGGATCCACAAAGCTGGGGCAGTGACCTCTACCTTGCACCAGAAGCTAAAATACCCTGTCAGAGGGAAGATCGTCACTGTACAAGGAGAGGAGGAGTATATGGTGAGCCATTTGAATTCCTTCAGATATATTGAGATGGACGGGGAGTTTACTGAAACCCCCTTTCAGCATTTCGAGGAGGTACTTCCAATTTCAGCAGCAGCAGAAACAGCAGTCGAAGAGGATGTTCCTTTGAAGATGGCTTCCCCGAAGGATGCCCGGGCTGTGGTTCAGAAAGGTGAATGTACTAACTGGGGCAGGCTCCCTGATTTTAAACAGAAAACTGACAAGTTCGGACTGGGTTTTACTGCAGAGGGACAGAAAGCTATGCGGAAGGCAAAGACCAGAAGACCTCCTGTGCTCATTACAAATCCAGGAGTGAATGTTGTTGGGGAGGATAATGAAGTGGATGAAGCAGAGTTCAATAGCTGGATCTACCCGACAACTGATGGCGGATTGACCAATTGGATTGCCAAGGACCATACTCCTGTTACTTTTGTTACGCAGTAATAAACTTCTTTGTTTTGTTATTTGTAATAAACAATTAAAACTCTATGGCCCGGTGTCTTACCCGGGGCACCGTGGCTTCATTTGTGAGGGCATATAAATTGTCATTTCATATATCATGAATAAAGATCTTGGACATTTTCTCGCATTTCAAATCTTATGCTCCTTTTCTGTCTTTCCTTCCTTTATATATTTCAAAACAGCTGTATTTACACACACTCACTCATACAGGTTTCAATCCACTCTGGATCTCACTGGTAACGACTCTGCTACTTCCAGTTATGACTTCGAAAATCCGATCAACTTAGCCGAAGACGAAGGTGAAGATGATTGCAAAGTGCCTGGCGAGCTTGCAAGACTGTTACTCCAGGAAGAGAGGGCAATTCAACCGCACGAAGAGCCAGTGGAGATAATAAATCTGGGTACTGATACAGACAGAAAGGAGGTAAAGATTGGTGCCAACCTAGAGCTCAGCGTGAAGCAACGGTTGACTAAGATGCTACATGATTATATGGAGATATTTGCCTGGTCCTACGAAGACATGCCCGGATTGGATACCGATATTGTGGTCCATCACTTGCCTACCAAGGAAGACTACCCTCCGGTTAAGCAAAAGGTCCGCCGTATGCGTCCAGAGATGTCTGAGAAGATCAAAGCCGAGGTTATGAAACAGTTTGATGCCGGGTTTCTCGCAGTGACTTCTTACCCTCAGTGAGTTGTTAATGTGGTGCCGGTACCAAAGAAGGATGGTAAGGTCAGAATGTGTGTCGACTACAGGGATCTGAACAGGGCCAGCCCCAAAGATGACTTCCCCTTACCTCACATTGATGTCCTTGTTGACAATACAGCTCAACATAAGGTGTTCTCTTTCATGGATGGTTTTTCAGGTTACAATCAGATCAAGATGGCACCTGAAGACATGGAGAAAACTACCTTTGTTACTCAGTGGGGCACTTTCTGCTACAAAGTCATGCCTTTTAGACTGAAGAACGCTGGGGCAACCTACCAACGTGCCATGGTTGCTTTATTTCATGACATGATCCATCATGAGATAGAAGTGTATGTTGACGACATGATCGCAAGGTCCCAGACTGAGGAAGAGCACCTAGATCATCTGCAGAAGTTGTTTGACCGTCTGAAGTTGTACAAGCTAAGGTTGAACCCGAACAAATGCACCTTCGGGGTAAGATCTGGGAAGTTGCTAGGCTTCGTTGTAAGTGATAAAGGTATTCAAGTGGACCCTGCCAAGGTCAAAGCTATTCAAGAGATGCCAGTTCCAAGGACAGAGAAAGAGGTCAGAGGCTTTTTAGGATGCCTGAATTACATTGCTTGATTCATCTCGCACCTAACTGCTACTTGTGAGCCAATCTTCAAGCTGCTGAAGAAAGATCAGGTAGTACGTTGGAACGATGAATGTTAGGCCGCTTTTGACAGAATCAAAGAGTATCTCCAAGAACCGCCCATCCTTATGCCACCGGTTGAAGGGAGACCTCTGATACTATATCTGACAGTACTTGACAACTCAATGGGGTGTGTGCTGGGGCAGCATGACGAGTCTGGCCGAAAAGAGCATGCCATTTATTACCTTAGCAAAAAGTTTACCGACTGTGAGACCCGATACTCACTGCTTGAGAAAACTTGCTGCGCTTTGGTATGGGCTGCTCGCTGGCTAAGACAGTATATGCTGACTCACACTACCTTATTGATCTCAAAGATGGATCCTATAAAGTACATATTTGAAAAGCCTGCTCTGTCTGGGAGAATAGCAAGATGGCAAATGATCTTGACCGAATACGACATTCAGTATACAACCCAGAAAGCCATCAAGGGAAGTGTATTGGCAGACCACTTGGCACATCAGGCAGTAGACGACTATCAGTCAATGAACTTCGAGTTTCCAGACGAAAGCATCATGATTGTGACTGACTGTGAAGTACCTGGACCGGATGAAGGACCTGAGGAAGGATCCCGATGGTATATGCACTTTGACGGAGCCTCCAATGCTTTGGGTAACGGTATCGGCACCATAATCATATTCCCTCAAGGCACTCATACTCCACTCACTGCCCGGCTATGTTTCAACTGTACCAACAACATGGCGGAGTATGAGGCGTGCATCATGGGTCTTCAAGCTGCGATCGACCTAAGGATCAAGTTTCTGAGTGTCTTCGGAGATTCTGCTCTCGTGATCAATCAGATCAAAGGAGAGTGGGATACGAAACATCCGAATCTTATTCCTTACAGAGAATGTGTGTTGACCTTGATCCCCAACTTCACAGAGATAACCTTTGAACACTTCCCGAGAGAGGAGAATCAGTTAGCGGACGCGTTAGCTACGATGTATTCTATGTTCAAGGTCAAATGGGACAATGAGGCTCCCCGAATCATCATCTGGAAATTGGACGAACCGGCATACTGTTGTGATCTCGAAACTGAATTGGTGACCGAGAAGCCTTGGTACCATGAGGTGAAGAGATATTTGGAAGCTCAGGAATACCCCGAAGGTGCATCTGTCAACGATAAGAAGTTTCTGAGAAGGTTCGCAGCGAAGTTCTTCCTTAGGAACGACATCTTGTACAAGTGAAACCATGATTCGACCTTACTGCGTTGTGTGGATAAGACTGAAGCAGAAAGGATCATGGAAGAGCTACATGAAGGGACCTTTGGTACACATTCCAGTGGACACACTATGGCAAAGAAGATCCTACGGGCAGGGTATTTCTGGTCAACAATGGAAGCTGACTGCTACCAACATTCTCGGACATGCCATAAATGCCAGATATATGCTGACAAGGTGCATGTTCCTCCAGTTCCCTTGAATGTTCTGACTGCGCCTTGGCCGTTTGCAATGTGGGGCATAGACATGATCGGTGAGATTAAACCTATGGTATCTAACGGGCATCGCTTTATCCTGGTAGCGATTGATTATTTCACGAAGTGGGTTAAGGCAGCTTCCTATGCTACGGTAACCAAGACCGTTGTGGCACGGTTTATTCGGCATAATCTGATCTGTCGATACGGCGTTCCAGAAAGAATCATTACAGACAACGGTACCAATCTCAATAATAAGATGATCACTGAGCTCTGCGAGCAGTTCAAGATACAGCACCACAATTCTTCTCCTTACAGACCGAAGATGAATGGGGCTGTAGAAGCAGCAAATAAAAATATCAAGAAAATCGTGCAGAAAATGACAGTGACTTATAAAGATTGGCACGAGATGTTACCGTTCGCTCTACATGGGTACCGTACCTCAGCCAGGACGTCAACCGGGGCAACTCCTTTCTCCTTGGTCTATGGTATGGAGGCAGTCTTACCGATCGAAGTGCAGATACCCTCTCTCCGGATAATGAAGGATGCAAATCTGAACGAAGATGATTGGATCCAGACACGACTTGATCAGCTAAACCTCATTGATGAAAAGAGACTTGCTGCTATCTGTCATGGTCAGACGTATCAGAAACGGATGATCAGGGCATTTAACAAAAAGGTCAGACCACAGGAATATCAAGTTGGGGATTTGGTAATTAAGCGAATCATCCTTCCTCAGAGTGATCCAAGGGGCAAATGGACCCCTACGTACGAAGGGCCATTTGTGCTTAAACATGTGTTCTCAGGAGGAGCCATGATTCTAACCAACATGGACGGTGACGACCTTCCTCACCCCGCCAATGCAGACATAGTAAAAAGATACTACGCATGAAAAAGACCCGCTAGGCTGACATGCGTAGGCAAAAATTAGGGCTTCCCGGCGAACCAAAAGGGTTCGGGCAAAATGAAGGGATGAAATGAAAAAATATGTACACCCGGCAAGTCGAAAACCTGAAAAGGCGGCTTGGGCAAAAATGGGTATCCCGGTGGACTGAAAACCCGAAAGGGCGGTCCAGGCAAAAGTTAGGGATAAAGCGTAATACTATGTCTCATTAGATCACTTTGCATCCAGAATCCGGTATCTACATCAGGTTCAGACGGCATCGATCAGTCAGCTTCATCCTCAACTAAGGTCATCAAGTGATGAGACGCTCGGAGTTATAAAGGCAATAGCAGAGTTGAAACCCAGTGGATCATTCATTTCACACAGCTGTTTTATTTTCTCTTGTACAAATTTGTATAAACTCTTTTGTTCGGAGGCGTCCTCTTACTAGGATGTCAGCCTCTTGTACATAAACGCCTATTTACAGGCAAATTCAAAAATCAATACAAATACACTTTTCAGTTAAAATTGCCAATTGTTTTTCCTTTTCTGTTTTGTTTTGCGAAGAACGTCCAAGGTTCAATTTGTGATATATGCATTGACAATAATTTGCTAACTCATGAATATGTGCATACGAAACAAAGGATTAATTACAGGTAACAGTAGAAACAGGGGCAATAAAAGAGTTGTCTAAGCAATTTAATTGTTCTGTCCTCCAAGGTACCAAGGTGGGTTCAGCTGAAGAACATGACCAGATATCTTAATTCCCCAGAGAGTGATCCAGCAAGTCAGTACACTCTCCTCAAGCAAGGTTATAGTCAAACTTAAGGAAGTTGGGTATCCTCCCGCAGATCTCAACATCCCCCAGCAATATACAGGCATTCTTAACAAGCATCCCCGGCAGTCTTGGCCTAAAGATTGTTCCCCGGCGGTATATCAAACATTCAATGGAGTCACCTCCCCGGTACAGTTCAAAACTTCCCCAGGAGAGTCCAATCAAGGTTTCCCCAGGAAAGTTGGAATCCATCCCCCAAGCAGTAAGCTTATCCCCAGCAGATCCACCGATCACAAGATCCAGACACTTTTTTTGCATCGTACAATATAGAACACACAAGAGAGAAGATTGCCTCATCAAGGTTATTGGAGACGGGGGGATTCAGGGGTTTCCACCATTGAAGATCAAAGTCCACTTTTATTCTTGTAATGTTTAACTTCTTAATTATTTCTATCTTGAATATTATGAGAGGCTAAACCCCCCAATGCTAGGGGGTGGTCCTGAATTGGTTTATGCAATGGATATGAATTTCTAAGTTAATCAAAGTTTGAATTCATGTTTTTCAATTTAATTATGCAGTGTGTTTATGTTTTCTCTTTCGGTAAAATTGGGAATGATCTATGGCTAACAAGTGCAGAACTGTAGTTGTTAGGGTTTTTGCATAATTGGATTATAGTAGATACGACCTAGGACTAGGAGTACCCTATAATTACCACAAACAACTTTTTATTATAATTGCTTGAATTAACTTTTTATCTTCATGGGTATTGGGATTAAGGGTTAATGTTCAAGGGTTTTTCACTACAGACATAGGGAAAAACAATATAGAGGTTGGTAATTGAAAAACATAATATTTACCTTTGAAAGCATTAGAATTCATATCTTTGCAATCCAAGTCAACCACTTGTCCTAGCATGTTTCGTTCTTATAAAGAAAAGTCAAGTTATTTTCGTGTTATTACTTTTTGCAAAGATTTCACCAAAATAAATCAACCAATTATTTTTGGTCAATTGAACTACAGGGGAACTTAGTATTTACTACGCACTCCTCGAGATCGATCTTTGGGGTAAACCCATTATTACTACATTGGTTAAAATAATACACTTGCTATTTTCCCAATCAAGTTTTTGGCACTGTTGCCATGGAGTGCCAAAAATACAAAGTTTTAATTATAGTTCATTTGAAATTTTATTTCTCTGTAATTTAAATTTTATTTTTGTTAATTTTTATAATTGTGCTAATTCTTGTCTAATATGTGTATGCGAGGTAAAGCCTCAACTGATTTTCCTTTTGACGTAGAACCGGAAAGAAGTTTTCACAAAAGACTCAGACAAGCTAGATTAGCAAGACTGGAGACTGAAGGAGTGAGTTCAACACCACAAGAAGAAGAAGTTCCTTCAATTCACTCTGAATTAGAGTCCGAGTCAGAGTCAGACAATTCAACCATGGGTGAAATTCCACCTCCGGAAAGATTGCTGGGAGACTATGGAGGAGTAAATGCTTCGGCTGGTCGGTTGACTATCGTTAATCAACCCGTAAATGTGGAAAATTTTCAGCTGTACCCTTCAACAATCAGACAACTGGAAAATAGACCGTTCATAAGAAAGATCAACGAAGATGCAAATAAGCATCTTCAGAGATTTCTCACCATCAGAACCACTCTGAAGATTGAGGTACATTCTGAAGAAGAAAAAAAATTAAGAATGTTCCCTTTCACACTGTTTGAAGAAGCTGAAGAATGGTTTTACTCATTACCAGCTGGAAGTATTACCACCTGGGAACAAATGGAGAAGACCTTTTTGGACGAGTACTTCCCAGCTTCTGTGTATATTCGCAAGCGATATGATATTGTGAACTTCAAGCAGAAAGAGGGAGAGTCTATAGGTGATGCATACAAGAGATTCAAAAGATGTTTGGTAGCATGCCCAACTCATAACATGGATCAAACTGAGCAAATGCATATGTTTGTGAATGGCTTAAAGATGAAGACTAAATAGCTCATTGATACTGATGTTGGTGGCTCATATAATTTTACAACACCCACTGGCGTGAAGAAGATTATCGAAGCCATTGCTGCCAACGAACATTTGGAGTTATATGATCAAAGTGTGACTACACCGGGAGGAGTTATTGATCTGAAACTGGAAGCCAATAAAGTCCGAATAGAAGATACAATAGCTGCATAGGTGGAGAAGAAATTGAAAGCATTAAACCTTGGAACTCAACATGTCGCTCAAGTTCAACAAGCTCAAACTGTTAGTTGTGAGATCTGTAACGGACCCCATCAAATGGTTTTCTGGTTTGCTACTCCTCAGCACATTGAAGAGATAAACTTTCTGAAGCAAAATAAACTGTACTAGAATACTTACAATCCTGGTTGGAAAAATCATCTTAATTTCTCATGGAAAGATGAATAACAACAAGCTCCGCAAAAAGAAAATTGGGAGGTAGCATTTGAAAATATGGTTGCATATAATTCTCAATTCAAATAAGAAACACTGAGCAACCACATGAACACCACAACTTCAATCAAAAATCTGGAAGTGTAAGTGGGACAGATAGCACAACAACTATCTTTTCAAGCATAAGGTTCCATTCCAAGCTCAACTGTGAAAAATACAAAGAATCAAGAGAATATAAATTTTGACACTACAAGAAGCCAGAAAGTTTTGGAACCTGAAGAAGAGGAGGCAACAGATGGCAACATGGTCATAGAGGTGGACATGGAAGTGAGGGAAAACAAGAAAAATCTTGAAGAATTTATGCCACCAGCAAAGCCAACTGAAGAGAAAAATCAAAAGGAGGTGGAGTCGGTGATCAAGTTGCCATTCCCTACTAGAGTGGCAAAGAAAGACTCCAAAGAAAAATATTTTGATAAATTTGCAAGTTTGTTCAAGAAGTTGGAAGTCAACATACCTTTCTTTGAAGCACTTGAGCAAATGCCTTTATACAAAAAATTCATGAAAGAGGTGATTTCCAAGAAAAGACCAACATGATATGAGCAGACTGGGATGATTAAAAAGTGTGGAAGAATCTCTCCTGAGAGAAGGATTCCAACCAAGCAGAAGGATTTGGGGTTAGTTGGTATCTCGTGCACTATAAATGAGAGGACATTCAAGAAGGTTCTAATTGACTTTGGTTCTAGTGTGAACCTAATACCATTGTCCACCTTCAAAAGGCTTAGTATTGGAGAGGTAAGTGAGAGTAGGACAAAATCAAAATTTGTGAATCACACGGTCAAGCCGTCATATAGGGTAGCTGAAGATGTAATCGTGGGAATTGAGGATTTTTTTTCCAGTTGATTTCCAAATCATGGACATACCTGAATATGAAGAGACTCCTATCATTCTTGGTCGACCATTTATGCTGACTAGTCGATGCAACTTTGATATTGAGACAGGTAATCTGACACTAAAATCATTTGATGAAAAGATAACTTTGAAAGTGTTAGAGATCAAGAAACAAGGGGTAAGTGGAAAGAAGCAATCTTCAATGGGGATGATCAAGCTAGAGGAAGCCAAAAATATTGCAAAAGTCTAAAGTATAAGCTCTCGGTTGGCATCACCTCAGGCTATTGTGAAAATTACCAAGATCATTCAAGGTGTGAAGATGGAACATGGAATTGATTTGAGGCTCAAAGTGACCCATAACAATGAGCCAAGTGAGTTTATTGTTGCAGGTAAGACAAGCAACAAGGGGTGGAAGAGGAAGTACCCTCCCTAATGGGGATGGACCGTCGAGCCAGGCGACGTTAAACAAAGCGCTTCGTGGGAGGAAACCCACGCTTTTAATAGGTTATTTTTCCTTTTTGTTTTCCCTCTCCTGCTTGTTCTGAAACATTGAGGCCAATGTTTAGTTTAAGTGTGGGGGGTTTTCTTTCATTTGTTTTGCGTTTCTTTTAATTATTTGTTTTCATTTGCATTTGTTTTGGATTGTTTTCATTGTTTTCATTGTTGTAGTTTGTTATTTTGCTTTGTGTCAAGATGTTTGATGACACACAAATATGTGATATTTCTGGCTTGATATACACCAAATATTTCTCATACTTTAGTTTAAATTAAATTATTTTATAAGTGTTATGCAGGTATTTTTCTATTTTTGCAGATATGCATTAAGCCAAACACTTTTGAAAAAATGAAGAAAAAAGGGTACAAAAACTAGCAAAAAGGCCTAAGGAGAAGAAAGGAGCCCAAAAGCCCATTACACATGTGAGCACGTGGCCCACAATTAGGAAGGCCTTGACGACCGTCAAGGAGACGTGACGAACGTCACGCGCCATGAAGACCAAGTGACTATTGTCACTTGAATGTGACAAACGTCACAAGCCATTACTCCACTTTCTTCTCATCCAACAGACATAAACGCGTTCAAGGGTTAATCCAACGAATTCCTACATTTTCTCACCCACTCAGTCAAAGGACCAACGAACGTGACAAATGAATGGCCCTATTATTTCTCAAAGAAGGAAGTAAATTGTTCCTACATTTTCGAGAGCAAATGATCAAGCAAGACCTATAAATAGAGCCTTAGACCACAGTAGAAAGGGTTCTTCTTTTTTGGGCAAGAAAGTTTAGAGATTTTATTGAGCGAATATTCTTTTCAACAACATTCTTTTCAGCATTATTTTATTTCCCAGTTATTTCCATATTCCTTTCCAGCATTATTCTTTTTAGTTTTTTTTCTTCTGTACGGTTAAATATATCCTCCGATCGAAGCAAAGCCTACAATTTGTGCAGGAGTGCTTCTGTCTTCAGAGTTATTGCCAGGTTTATGTTTACAAATTCTTATTGCTTTTCAATCAATATAATTATGTTTATTTGTGTTTGTCCTTTAAATTATTCTGCGATTTGGTTTAATATTATGTCAGGCTAGAAATCCTATACCGGTATGTAAAGTCAATCAACCGAGGGAACGAGTAACTTAGTCGGGATTATTTTTACTACGAAACTTTCTTTTCTGGCCTAAGTTACTATTTTTCAATCAGTAAATTGTTTTGTTACGGAAGTAAAAAACAGATAGAGGTTAGGGTCAACAAAGCGGAAGTTTGAGATCTTTTAACTGGACAGTAGTAATTAGGCATTGGCTTAAAATACAGCAGAAGTACTTTAAAGTTAATTAAGATTTTGTTTAGTTTCCAAAAAGTGTTTTTAACTTCTGCGGGATGGCGGAAGCGTACGTTAGGACTTAACTGCATAGCCTAGATCAACAAAACGACAGTGTGAGACGAGGGTTTTTAAACTAGATAAGTTTTACTGAAAGCTGTTTTGAAAATATAAAGACGCCCGACAGATCGCTAGTTCCCGAGGTACGACTGTTGCATACTGGTAATTAAGCTCATTGATTATTAAAATCCAACTTAATTTAGTATTTAGTTTTCCCTACAACCCAAATCAACTATTCATTAGCTTTAGATTTGAGAAGTAACAATATAAGACGGTAGATCGATTCATCAGTCTCTGTGGTTCGATATCTTTTAAAACTACTCGATAAGACTGTGCACTTGCAGTCCGAATCATTGGATACATAAGTACAAATCCCACGATCAAGTTTTTGGTGTCGTTGTCGGGGACTGATTTAAGTCGATATCGCTACTCTTTTATTACGCAGTAGAGACTAGAGAAAAAACAAAAACTTCTCTCTTTCTTCTCTATTTCTTTCTCTATTTCTTTTTCTATTTCTTTTCTTTTCTTTTCTTATTTGTATGCCAAACACTCATTCGCAAGGCGAGCCGTTATACATACAAATCAACGATATTGAGCGTTATCTCAGACTTAGACGCCGAATTCAAGAGTATCATCCCTTGCATAACACTCAACCTCGCCAATCATTCGAACCGCCCATTTCTCGACCAACCGAAGAAATGGATGCCAACCCTACTCCGCGCCCACTCAAATCCTATGCCATACCCTCACAAGACGAACCACATAATAGCATTATTGCCCCTCCAATCGAGGCTAACAACTTTGAACTGAAACCCTCTTTATTATCTGCTATGCAACAGAACCAGTTCTCCGGTGGGTCGATGGAAGACCCTAATCTTCATCTATCAATATTTCTACAGTATGCAGATACAATCAAGAACAATGGGGTCAGTCAAGAGGCAATAAGACTTCGTCTTTTCCCTTTCTCTCTAAGAGACAGAGCAAGAGCTTGGATCCAATCTCTACCTGCAAACTCAGTCACTACATGGGACGAGCTGAAGAAAGTCTTTCTAGGGAGATATTTTCCACCAAGCGAACAACTATGCTAAGATCTCAGATAAGCGATTTTAGACAAAAGGAGAATGAATCCCTTTTTGATGCTTGGGAAAGGTACAAAGATCTGATGAGACTATGCCCGCATCATGGCCTAGAAGAATGGTTGATTATCCACACCTTCTATAATGGTCTCCTCTACAATACAAGATTAACAATAGGCGCTGTCGCAGGTGGTGCACTTATGGCCAAATCCTACACCGCTACATATGCTCTAATTGAAAGTATGGCCCAAAACCACTATCAGTGGGGAAGTGAAAGAGGACACGCAGACAAAGGTACTATAGAGAAAGCACCAACAAAAGGAGGAATGTATGAGATAAGCGACCTAGACAGTGTCCACGCTAAGGTAGATGCCCTCACCCTAAAGATTGATAATTTGACCGCAATACCTCCAGCCACCGTGGCTGCTATAACACCCAATTGCGAAATATGCGGAGTGCCTGGACATCTAGTTGTAAGATCGTGGCAGGAACTCCAACTGACCAAGTAAATTATGCCCAAGGAAACCCTTACTCAAACACGTACAACCCTGGATGGAAAAATCACCCAAATTTCTCATATAAATACCCCAATGCGTTGTATGCTCCGAACCAAGCACCTGCCGTACCACCTGGATATCAGAAAGCCCCTGCAAATGCTCCTAGTGCACCTAGAAAATCAAAATTAGAACTGATGATGGAGAACTTCATAGCTACTCAAGCGCAAACAAATAAAGATGTCCAAAATCAGAACATACATACTAATGAGCAGATAAAACAATTAGCAAACAAAATAATGCTTTGGCCACCCACAATAAAATGTTAGAAACCCAAATCTCTCAAGTGGCTCAACAACAAGCACCTACAGCTGCACCGGCTGATACATTTCCCGGTCAACCACAACCTAACCCGAAGGGGCATGCTCATGCCATCATATTAAGGAGTGGAACCGAGTTAGATGGACCGCCCGACCCAAGACTGTCAAATCAAAGTATGTATCAAAGGGATGAAACATCAACTAAGAAGGAGAATCAACCAGAGAAACCAGAGGTAGAAGAAGAAGATAAAGGAGGAGAGGCCAAAGAAAAAGAAAAACCTTATGTGCCTCCACCGCCTTATAAACCCCAAATCCCTTTTCCTGGTAGATTAGCCAAACCTAAGAATGTAGGGCAATTTAAAAAATTCGTAGAACTTCTGAAACAACTTAATATAACAATTCCTTTCACAGAAGCTATAACTCAAATGCCCTCCTATGCCAAATTCCTCAAGGAAATCTTATCTAACAAGAAAAAGCTAGAAGATGACGAAACAGTTACGCTTACAGCAGAATGTAGCGCAATTATCCAAAACAAGATGCCTCCTAAGTTGAAAGACCCCGAAAGTTTCTCTATACCATGCTATATAGGTAAGTTCGTCATAGACAAAGCCCTATGTGATTTAGGAGCTAGTATTAGAGTTATGCCTTTATCCATATGCAACAAACTGGAAATGGGTGAACTAAGACCGACAAAGATGTCCGTTCAATTAGCGGATGACTCTGTCAAATACCCAGTAGGAATCTTAGAAAATGTTCCTGTACGAATAGGCCAATTCTACATCCCTACAGATTTCATAATCATGGACATTAGAGAATACGAAAGCACACCTATCATCTTAGGAAGACCATTCCTAGCCACCGCCAGAGCTATCATAGATGTAAAAAAGGGAAAATTAACCTTTGAAGTAGGTGAAGAGAAAGTCGAATTTATTCTGACACAATTCTTACAAGTGCCCGCCATAGATGACACATTTTATCTGGTGGACATCGTGGACGAATGCGTAAGAGAAATTGAATGGGAACCAATACCTTGTTCTGAAACCATGAAGATTCCCACACCTCTTATATTAGAAGATAACGAATGGTGTCCTGAATACCGAGACGACAATATGAGTGAATGCTTAGCTCTGACACCCGATCACATGCCTTGTCCAAGAAAACCAGCATTGGATCTTAAGCCATTACCTAAGACCCTCAGATATGAATTCCTTGAAACCGAGTTAAAACGACCTGTAATAGTCAACGCGGACTTAGGACAACATGAAACAGACAAATTATTACAAGTTTTAAGAAAATATCCCTCCGCCTTAGGATACAACATTACAGATCTCAAAGGAATAAGTCCTTCCATTTGCATGCATCATATTATGCTGGAAAATGACTGCAAATCTTCTAGAGAACATCAACGAAGAATTAACCCAATATGGAGCACCGTAGTTAAAGATGAAGTTAAAAAACTTTTGAACGCAGGAATCATATACCCAATATCTGATAGTCAATGGGTAAGCCCAGTCCACTGTGTACCAAAGAAAGGTGGTATAACGGTAACAACAAACAAAGCAGGCGAAGCTATAGTAGAACGAACTATAAGTGGAGCTAGAATGTGTATTGACTATAGGAAGCTAAATAAGGCCACTCGAAAGGACCATTTCCCTCTACCATTCATTGATCAAATGCTTGAACGATTAGCTAAGCACTCACATTACTGTTATCTAAACAGTTACTCCGGATTCTTTCAAATCCCTATTCACCCCGATGACCAAGAGAAAATAACATTCACATGTCCTTATGGAACTTTCGCCTACCGACGAATGTCGTTTGGATTATGCAATGCTCCCGCCACGTTTCAGAGATGCATGATGGCAATCTTTGCTGATTTCATAGATAAAATTATGGAGGTCTTTACGGACGACTTCTCTGTATGTGGAGAGAGTTTTGAAGATTGTATGGTGAATTTGGAGAAAGTTTTGGAGAGATGCGTAAAAGTTAACCTCGTTCTGAATTGGGAAAAGTGTCACTTTATGGTCAAACAAGGAATCGTACTAGGACACGTTGTGTTTGAAAAGGGGATTGAAGTCGATAAAGCTAAGATCGAAGTCATAGAAAACTTGCAAACCCCTAAAGCAGTAAAGGAAATACGCAGTTTCTTAGGACACGCCGGTTTCTACCGACGATTCATAAAAGATTTCTCGCAAATATCAAAACCTCTAACCACCCTCCTTATGAAAGACGTTGAATTTGATTTTGATGACAAATGCCTAAAAGCATTTAACCAACTAAAAACAGCTCTTGTATCCGCACCAATCATGCAACCACCTGATTGGAGACTTCCATTTGAAATCATGTGCGACGCGAGTGATTACGTCGTAGGTGCAGTCCTGGGACAATGAAGAGATAAGAAGCTTCATGCGATATATTATGCTAGTAGAACCTTGGACCCTGCACATATGAATTACGCAACAACGAAAAAAGAACTTTTAGCCGTAGTCTTTGCACTAGTCAAATTTCGCTCCTACCTAGTAGGCGCAAAAATAATCATCTACACAGACCACGCCGCTATTAGATATCTCTTAACCAAGCAAGACTCAAAGCCGAGACTTTTGAGATGGATTCTGCTTCTACAAGAGTTCGATTTAGAAATTAAAGACAAAAAAGGTACCGAGAACGTAGTAGCCGACCATTTATCTCGAATGGAACAGCTGACACCAGAAGAAGTACCTATTAACGATGACTTCCCGTATGAACGTCTGTTAGCTCAGATGGACTTAGGAGATGCCAGCAAAGAACCACCTGAATCAAATCTAAGTAAACTGCTTTTAGGACTTGACACACAAGCTGTTAACAATGATTCATGAGAGAGCCAAGACGAAATAAATAATGATATAAAAGAAGCCGTGGTCTCCGTCCGAACTAACCAAACCATACCATGGTACACGGACATAGCAAACTACTTGGCTGCCAAAATCCTACCCCCTGATATGTCTTATCAACAGAAGAAAAAATTCTTTCACGATTTGAAACATTACTTTTGGGATGAACCTTTACTATTCAAGAGAAGTGCCGACGGTATTTTCCGATGATGCATCCCGGAAAACGAAATTGAAAGCATTATTTATCATTGTCATGATGCCCCTTACGGAGGCCATGCAAACACATCAAAGACATGTGCCAAAATTTTGCAGTCTGGTTTCTACTGGCCAAATTTGTGGAAAGATGTACACATAGCCATCCTAAACAGCGACCGATGCCAATGCATCGGAAATATATCCAGACGCGATGAGATGCCTCAGACTGGCATTCTACAAGTTGAAGTCTTTGATGTATGGGGAATCGACTTCATGGGACCATTTCCATCCTCATTCGGCAAGAAATATATACTCGTGGCTGTAGATTACGTTTCGAAATGGATTGAAGCAATAACTTCTCCAACAAATGATACTAGAGTCGTGATTAAACTCTTCAAAACCATTATATTCCCAAGGTTTGGTGTACCCAAACAAGTTATAAGCGACGGTGGCTCCCACTTCATATCACGAATCTTTGAAAAACTCCTAACCAAATATGGGGTGAAGCACCGCGTCGCAACACCATACCACCCCCAAACAAGCGGACAGGTGGAAGTCTCAAATCGAGAAATAAAACAAATATTGGAAAAAACTGTTGCCACGTCAAGAAAGGATTGGTCGGCTAAGTTACCTGACGCATTATGGGCCTACAGGACGGCATTCAAGACACCAATAGGTACAACACCCTTAAAACTCATCTATGGAAAATCATGCCACCTGCCAGTGGAAATTGAACACAAAGCTTACTGGGCAATTAAAACTTTAAACCTAAGCTACACTGCGGTAGGAGAGAAAAGGATCCTCGACATAAATGAATTAGAAGAACTAAGATTAGACGCATATGAAAATGCAAGGATCTACAAATAAAGGACGAAAAAATGGCATGACAAATGAATCTCAAGGAAAGAATTCAATGAAGGAGATGTAGTTCTCCTATTCAACTCTCGTCTGAAACGTTTCCCTGGAAAACTCCGTTCATGATAGTCTGGACCATTCGAAGTAACCAAAGTTTTACCCAATGGTGCCATAGAGATTAAAGGAAAATCCATGAATCCATTCTTAGTAAATGGCCAATGCCTAAAGAATTATTACAACGTCGAAAATAAGGATTACACCGCGAGCTTAACGCTATTAGAGCTACCGCACGAATTTGGAAACTAATTCACGTCTAACAACATTGTCAAGCTAACGACATTAAACAAGCGTTGTGTGGGAGGCAACCCACAAGTTTTTTATTTATTATTATTCCTTATCTCTCAAATATCTTTATCTTTTATTTTTATTTTTAGTTCTGCATTTTGATTTTTACTTTTCGATTTTTTTCCTTTTCTTTCTTTCTCCCACAACATATTTCACTTATTTGCATTTTTATTTTACAAATTTTAGTACCGACTCACAGGAACCTACAAGCTAAAATTCATGGATACTATCATTTTTGCCTCGGAGACCCAACAAAGACGATATGAGATTCTGGCTCAGCGCCAGATGAGTATGACCACGTATGTGCATGATCCCACCTTGACAGCCTTAGGAATCAGGGAAAGTGTCAACTTCATGTTTAACCAGATAGGATGGGAGGGATTCCTAGCCCATAAACACCCTACACACCAACGCCTCACCTTGGAGTTCTTGAGCTCCCTCATCTACAAACCCACACAAGGCTTAGGGCGTAGTAGAGGTTAGATGTCCTTTAGATTGTTCGGTTTCACCCACCAGTTTACAGTTCACAGTCTAGCTGAGCTGCTAGGATTCCCTAGTTCTTTAGACGCCCACATGGAAACCCAGGCCGAAGACTACCTCAACTTTGAGCTTAATCACTTTTGGAGGGACATAGCGGGCCAATATCCTGAGGACCCCGACCACCTTGATGCCACCGAGATTCATAACCCTGCGATTAGGTGTTTCCATCACATTTTAGCTTTCACCTTTTTTGGAAAACCTATTAATCGACTCTCAGTTTCTAGGGATGAGTTGTTCATCATTTACTGTGCTTTTCAGTCCAGACCAGTCATTGGCGCATCATTTATGATCGCCAACATGTCAGCTATAGCTCAGTGTACCCATGGCCCCATCTGTGTCGGCGGGCTAGTCACTATGATAGCCGAGGCCCTATCCCTACGGTCATCTCTGTCGCGCCTTACACCGTGAGCCATATATTATACCATGGACATCCCTTTTTGCTTTAACATTTCTTTGATTGGTAACCTCAACTCACCTCACTTTCAGCTGCTTGTCCAAAATAACCCTGTATATTACTTCAAATTGCCTAGCCCCGAGCATACCGGTGTCTATACCAAGACAAATTGGCTATATCCCCTAGAGAAGACAGACGAACACGACCCTGAAAGGGAGGAGAGCGACCCATCCACACCCACAGGTTAACATGATTATACACCCTTGGATTACCCTACACTACCCCTTGTTACCACAGCTGATGACGTACCCATGCCTGATCATGCACATGCGATCAAGACTCTGCAGACAGATGTTACCACACTCCGAGGCGAGCTCGACACTGTTAAAGATAATGTCAGCACACTTCGGCGTGACTTCTTTCATTTCATGGACGTCGTCACGGAGCAGTTTGATCACATTTATCAACATCTGTATGCTTCTGCACCACCTCCAGGAGGCCCTCACGCTTGATAGTTTTTGTTTCTGTACAACCCTAGTGATGACACTGTTTGTTCTTAGTTTGGGGGAGTTTGTCATTATTATTATTATTCTCAAAACTCATTATGGTTTTATTATTTTCGAATAATTTGTTACTTTTCAGTTTTCTAAAATTTCGTTTATTTATTTATCTATTCATTTCATATCCATTTTATTTATTTTTATTTTAAAGTATTTATTCAGTTATTTTCATACACGGTATGTATTCATTTTTATACTGTGCAATTTCTATTATTATTTTCATTTGTTTCTAATTCCTATTATTATTTTCATGTGTTTCTTATTTTTGTTACTATTTTCACTTGCTTCATATTTACCATATCATTCTTCCAACTATACAATGAGCTACTATATCCCTTGCAACCAACTTCTCAAAATTAAGATTAATGAATTAAATTAGTGGAGCATGCGGTCAAAGAGACCAACGCATCACCTCACCCTGACGAACGTCAGGATGCATGTGACGAACGTCAGGATGCATGTGACGAACGTCAGGGATTGTCTTTGACTCTGATGAGCGTCAGAGAGAATGTGACGGGCGGCAGGCATTGTCCCCCACGCTTTTCATTTCCCATGACCGTTGGACAACATTGATGCACGAAAATTTGTTTTAAAACCCCACCACCCCATTTACTCCACTCACCCATAACTTCCATAACCTCCCAATTTCAAAATTCTCCCATAAACACCATTAAATTTCTTACTCAACAAAACCATCTATATAAACCCCCCCTTCCATCCTTAGTTTCATCACTACCACCCCCTTTTCATCTCTTTACCACAAATACATTTTTTCTATCAAGTTCAAAAATCATGGCCAACCAACCCGAACCCGACATGCGAAATCTCGTGCTCCGACAAGGAGAAGCTGGTGAGCTTCAAAAAGAGAGGTACATAAAATTCCATCATCGAGGGCTAACACCCACACGGTTCGTTGACAATGATTGCTTGCAAGAATTAGGCTTGCAACCTCATATGGAAGGCTTCTTGAATAAAGCTGGCCTAAGCTTTATTAGCACGATAAACACACCAACTTACGAAGCTCTCACGTTGGAATTCTTGAGTTCCTACGCATATCACACTCGAGACGATGCAGACGCACACCTAACGGGAGCCGCTCAATTTTGGATGTTCAACCGAGAGTACACACTCAACCATGAAATTTTGAGCGACATATTTCATTTTCCCCGAGGGAATAATGTGCAATATCGCATCCCCCCAGAATTGGATTGGAATGGAAGTGCATACGCACTATGGGAGAGAATAACCGGCGAACCAAATGTCACACCCGAAGCACGGTACACCTCTCACATCCACAACCCGAACATCCTCTTCTTACATCGTGTTATGGCAAACACAATATTCAGAAGGGCAAACAACAACAAGGTAAACACTAAAGAATTGTATGCTCTTCACTGTACCTTTTCGCAAAACCTTCGTCTTAATCTCTTTACTTTAATGATGGCCCACATTTAAAACCTCATTACAAGAGATGGGACCACACCTTTTTGCATCGGAGGCATCGTCACCACCATCGCAGTTCACCTGAACTGGGGGGAAAGGATCCAACGCCTACCTCCGCTGCCAGCAGTTTATATGGACATTGATAACTGTAGAGCTGGCCGCCTGATCAAAGTACGAGAAGTTGGAGGGTACTATCTAATGGTTAAGAATGCAAGAGTTCGTAGTGTGATCATGCCAAATCATAATCGTACTTACTTGGGTAATTCGGATAACTGGCTTTACAACCTGAATGCCCCAGAACCCGGAGAAAATGTGCAAGGAAATCAAGGTCAGGCCAACAACGCTGCCGCTTACGAAATCGAAGAAGAATTAGAGCAGCAAGAGCCCCAACCACAACAAGCCAACAATCCCGCCACCATCGACGCAATATATGCCGCAATAATGCAGCAAAACCAGCTATCCACTCAACGCCACCAGAGCCTCGAGACGCGCCAAATCGAGATGATGACTCTCATGCAACAAATGCAGAGAGACCAAAACAATTACGCTCGCAGGCACGATCAAAGTATGCTGGAATTCACCATAGGAATAACGGAAGATATGCGAGCCTTAACACTCCGTGTTGATGACTTACATCATATCATATCCCAGAGAGATGGCGGCGAATCTTCCAGACATGGCGGGCAAGCACGTCGAAGAGCGAGGACACGTGGCCGATACCAAAGACAAGAGGAGGAAGAATGATTATCCAGTTTCCACTTCCCCTTTCTCGCTTCTATCAATACATTGAGGATAACGTATGATTCAAGTATGGGGGAGGAAGTATTTCCCTTTTCCTAGTAATTTTTATTTTCTTTGTAATTTACGTTCCGTTATCTCTAATTCAATAAAAAAAAATTTATCAAGTTATCTATTGAAGCAATTTGTGTTGTTCTTTTAGACTCCCCTTTCTTTTTGAGCCCATAAAAAAAATTCTCACTCGACAAAGTAAATAGACTGCAAAATCTTTAATCATCAGGAATTGGGGCGAGATTAAGCGAAATTTCTACTGTCTAGACACTCTACAACTCCAAAGTATGATAGATCAGTTCAAGTACCTGTTGTTTCCAACACCCTGAGTTTAGTCTTTATAGTAACCTCGAGTAGTTTATATTAGCAGTCAGCACCGTCTTAAACACAAACTACGCAGGAAGTCGATGAATATAAGTGGATGATATAATATTTCAGCAAAATGTTGCAAGGAAACACACCAATTAAATTGGACGATCCTCACCCGATCGCCTAATCCAAAGGATGTAAACCTTACAAAGTAACATGAAAATTCATTTGATGGATGGTTCAGGTGCATCTGGTACTGAACTCGATAGGGAAGATTACGGTCTGATCCCCCGCATCCAACCATTGAATTAAAGGTTGCCAAATTACTGTGCCAGAAACCTCTAAAGTTTAAAAGGATCATAACCACTAACCGACTGTTCTGCTATGTGAGTGTGAAGATAAAGGGCTTAATGTGATTGCGCTAGAATGAAAAGGGAAAAAAAGACAAATACTCGAGGTAGGCTATGATAGGACATGTAACTAGTTTACGTAAAATGGGACTGTCTAGCATCGTCGACGTAGTAATGGAGCAAAAATCGAGCCACCAATTTTCTGACAAAAAAACACAACACAACTATATATTAGTTGATCCGAGTCATAACCATGTTTAGAAAAACATCGTACTTAGCATTTGCTTGAGGACAAGCAAAGTTTAAGTATGGGGGAGTTTGATGACACACAAATATGTGATATTTCTGGCTTGATATACACCAAATATTTCTCATACTTTAGTTTAAATTAAATTATTTTATAAGTGTTATGCATGTATTTTTCTATTTTTGCAGATATGCATTAAGCCGAACACTTTTGAAGAAATGAAGAAAAAAGGGTGCAAAAACTAGCAAAAAGGCCTAAGGAGAAGAAAGGAGCCCAAAAGCCCATTACACATGTGAGCACGTGGCCCATAATTAGGAAGGCCTTGATGACCGTCAAGGAGATGTGACGAACGTCATGCGCCATGAAGACCAAGTGACTATCGTCACTTGAATGTGACGAACGTCACAAGCCATTACTCCACTTTCTTCTCATCCAACAGACAGAAACGCGTTCAAGGGTTAATCCAACGACTTCCTACATTTTCTCACCCACTCAGTCAAAGGACCAACGAACATGACAAATGAATGGCCCTATTATTTCTCAAAGAAGGAAGTAAATTGTTCCTACATTTTCGAGAGCAACTTATCAAGCAAGACCTATAAATAGAGCCTTAGACCACAGTAGAAAGGGTTCTTCTTTTTTGGGCAAGAAAGTTTAGAGATCTTATTGAGCAGATATTCTTTCCAACAGCATTCTTTTCAGCATTATTTTATTTCCCAATTATTTCCATATTCCTTTCCAGCATTGTTCTTTTCAGTTTTATTTTCTTCTGTACGGTTAAATATATCCTCCGATCGAAGCAAAGCCTACAATTTGTGCAGGAGTGCTTCTGTCTTCAGAGTTATTGCCAGGTTTATGTTTACAAATTCTTATTGATTTTCAATCAATATAATTATGTTTATTTGTGTTTGTCCTTTAAATTATTCTGCGATTTGGTTTAATATTATGTCAGGATAGAAATCCTATACCGGTATGTAAAGTCAATCAACCGGGGGAACGAGTAACTTAGTCGGGATTATTTTTACTACGAAACTTTCTTTTCTGGCCTAAGTTACTATTTTTCAATCAGTAAATTGTTTTGTTACGGAAGTAAAAAACAGATAGAGGTTAGGGTCAACAAAGCGGAAGTTTGAGATCTTTTAACTGGACAGTAGTAATTAGGCATTGGCTTAAAATACAGCGGAAGCACTTTAAAGTTAATTAAGATTTTGTTTAGTTTCCAAAAAGTGTTTTTAACTCCTGCGGGATGGCGGAAGCGTACGTTAGGACTTAACTGCATAGCCTAGATCAACAAAACGACAGTGTGAGACGAGGGTTTTTAAACTAGATAAGTTTTACTGAAAGCTGTTTTGAAAATATAAAGACGCCCGACAGGTCGCTAGTTCCCGAGGTACGACTGTTGCATACTGGTAATTAAGCTCATTGATTATTAAAATCCAACTTAATTTAGTATTTAGTTTTCCCTACAACCCAAATCAAATATTCATTAGCTTTAGATTTGCGAAGTAACAATAGAAGACGGTAGATCGATTCATCAGTCTCTGTGGTTCGATATCTTTTAAAACTACTCGATAAGACTGTGCACTTGCAGTCCGAATCATTGGATACATAAGTACAAATCCCACGATCAATGTTACAGATTGTATGACGGATGCCGGATGAGCAATGGAATGATAAGTGAATGGATGAAAGGTACAACCTGAACTTGTTTCTCCAAGGCACCCTGGAAGAGGATGTTGCCGAAAGAAAATTAACGGTTGGACACAACTTGGTGCTACTAGATGGAAAAGGTGGATGGTATACCTGGACCAGAAAATAAACCACATGGCACTAGGAGTGCTTTGAACTTGTGAAATTATCTAACATGGTGAGGTACAAAAAGGTCATACATAATTGATGATCATCATGAGAGTTCAATCATGTATGACTTTATCACTCTGATTTTTCACTTGTTCTACCTACACAGCACAATAGGAAAATGGACACTGAGGCACTTGTTTGTTTTACCATCTAAACCTTTCTAGCCATCCATAATAATATGTTTATCCTTTATTAAACCCCATTGAGCCTTATCCCTTTGTTTGTTTTAACCATATCAGTAACCCATGGCCAAACGCTTCCTACCCTTTTGTTCTGCATATGTGTTATGATTTTTTTTATTTGTGCAAATTCTAAGTTTGGGGTAGTTATTAACAAAGAAATGGGCAAGTGTGAGTTTAAAAACAAAAGAGAAAGGAATAGATAAAAGAAAAAAAATTTGTAACACGTGAAAGCATGAAAAGAAGAGAAAAAAAAAGAGAAAAGAGTTATAGAAAACACTTGCCTGAATGAAAGACTCGAACACTATTAGATACTCCAAGAAAAGCGAGTAAAGCAAAAGAGTCTAGGTGAATAAGTTCCCCTTACAACAATATAAGCACAGAGATGAAAAACAGAACATAAATGCTGAGCCAAAAACCATTTGCTTATTCCTTTCCTTGTTTATCCCACCTTTCACCTAAGCCTCGTTACATCTGAAAAAGACCTCAAAAAAGTGTGTGAATTCTGTTTGTGTGTGAATTCTTGCATTTCATTTTATTTGAGTTATTTTGATGCTTTTAATGCTTTTTGTTGGTAGTATGCATGTCTCAGGTTTAGTGGGTTAGTCTAAAGCAAGAGTGCAAATCATGGAGCAAGAGTACAAAGGCCAAAGAAGAAAAGTGTAAGAGTATGAAGACCAACATGGTCCGTGTCCCATGACACGGCCCGTGTCAGCAGAGCAAGCCATGCCCATACAAAGAACCGGGGGGCCAACACGAGTGCCCGTGCTGCCTAGCATGGCCTGTGTCAGCAGGCCTGAAGCAGGAGAAAAGAGATGACATTTTTTGAAGCAACATGGCCCGTGTGGGCACAACACGGCCTGTGTCGGCCTGCGCGTCAACTGTTTTATTTTGGTCTTTTTTCATTAAATCTTGACCTTGGGGGAACTTTAGACATTCTAGCTTGCTGAGATTTGTACCTAGATATTTTTTTGAGTTTTTGAGTGAGAGCCAGACACTTTTTTTTTTGCATCGTACAATAGATAACACACAAGAGAGAAGATTTCTTCATCAAGGTTATTGGAGACAGAGAGATTCAAGTGTTTCAACCATTGAAGATCAAAGTACACCTTTATTCTTGTAATGTTTAACTTCTTAATTATGTCTATCTTGAATATTATGAGAGGCTAAACCCCCTAATGATAGGTGGTGGTCCTGAATTGGTTAATGCAATGGATATGAATTTCTAAGTTAATAAAAGTTTGAATTCATGTTTTTCAATTTAATTATACAGTGTGTTTATGTTTTCTCTTTCGGTAAAATTGGGAATGATCTATGGCTAACAAGTGCAGGACTGTAGTTGTTAGGGTTTTTGCATAATTGGATTATAGTAGATACAGCCTAGGACTAGGAGTACCCTATAATTACCACAGACAACTTTTTATTATAATTGCTTGAATTCACTTTTTATCTTCATGGGTATTGGGATTAAGGGTTAATGTTCAAGGGTTTTTCACTATAGACATAGGGAAAAACAATCTAGAGGTTGGTAATTGAAAAACATAAGATTTACCTTTGAAAGCATTAGAATTCATATCTTTGCAATCCAAGTCAACCACTTGTTAGAACACAGTTTGATTCTACAACCCTCAATTAGAGTTTTAATGATAACAAAATACAAGAATAAATAAATTGTAAGATTTATAAGACATATATGCTACTTAAAACTATGTTGTGTATTTACAGAAGTTCTGATGGAATCAACATCAGAAGATCAATATCAACATAAGCATCAGAAGATATGTCAGCATCAGAAGATCAATAACATATGCTACACGCTGAAGTTACCAGATCATACGCTGAAGCCTGATGACCAGAATCTGCGCATAAAATACTCTGACTCTGATCAAGATCCTTACCAAGTCATTAGCGCTCAGAAGCGTCATCATCAGTTAAAGCAAAGAACACTCTGATTATCATAAAGAAAGCTCTGAAGCGTTACTAAGCATTCAAGACAGATTAATTACCAACGGCTTTATTCAAAGACAAGATCTTCTCAAAAAGTAAAGAATGTTATTATCATTGAAAGTGATTTATGGACAACAACGTATCTTTACCTTGGCTATATAAACAAGTCTATGTGAGAAAAGATGCACGCATATACACGCCTACGAAAATGCACGTACTCATACATTTTGATAAGCCTTCAAACCACGTGTTGTACCCCAAAATTTGCCCTCTCTTTCTTCAGGAAATCATCTTGGATTTTCAAAGTCCCTCTGAAACAAATCCAAGTCCAGAATTGTCATTTTTGCCCAAGCAGACCATTTACAAGAGCAAGATGATCACACAAGCTCTGAAGACAACGTTTTTTTGAAAAATTAATTAAATTCTAAGTACTTGGATTTTTTCTCTAAAAAATGAGTGCTTAAGAAAAAATCAGCGCTTCAGAACTTCTGGACCAAACTCCAGATAGAAACAGTCAGAAGTTGCAAGCTTGTTTCAGCGCAGTCAGAAGTTGGCTCTTCAGCAGCTACATTAGCTCAATCAGAAGTTGTAAACGTGGTTCAATACGTAAGTCTCAGACAGAACATGACTCTTTCAGTAGTTACGCAAGCTCAGCCAGAATTTGCTAAAAGAATGCAAAAGAAGCAAGGAAGTCTGAAGGCTCTTTCAGAACATGCTGAAATCAGAAGATGAAAAGGTCAGAAGAGTGGGTGTTACACTGATACAGAATCTCTAAGCCCAGGAGGTCCAGAAGCAAATCCAAGGAACGTGTCAGAAAATCAGGAGAATTCCCATAACTTGCTAAGACAACAGGAAGCCAAAACCAGAGCATGGTTTACGTTGATTCTTGGTGAAACAGAACCGCTGGTTCAAAGTTTGGTCTCCATTACCAGAATATTGGTGTTGATAAGTCTCATCACCGTTTAATTCTCATTAATGCTCGCAACCACTCCTGAGCATTCATCAAAGTAACCCCTTCACGTGTGGCTTGGAAAACGCCTTTATGCAGGTTCTGGCATGGGGTTACACGCCACCGTCCACCTAAGAGGTCACTTCTCCCCAATCCACGCCTGCTGTTTCAGCCTAGGCTGAAGGCTATCTGTTATCACAACTTCCCAGGAATTTCTGTCAAAGAACAATTCAAACTCTGTTGGCGCCTTTAATGTTCAAGAAACCCACAAGAACTTTCCCTATAAATAGAGAATCAGTGTCCACTGAAAAGGGGCGTCCAAAGAAACAGAAAAATTGCTAGAAGAAAAACAGAAATCTTTAAGCAAGAAAGTGCTGTGAAATTCTGCCAAAATCTCCAGTGTCTCATAACTTTGATTTTCTTACCTTCAAACTTCATCAAATACCCAGTTTTCTGTATGAACTAGAAACACCCTTTTCAAACTTCTGACCTTATATACGTACACACCTTCACCTATCCTTTTCAAAAAGAATCTGTCCAGAATACCATCAGAGCCAAAAGCTAGCTCACATCCATAAACTTTTCCAACAGCCAGGTAAGCACCTGCTGACCTTCATCACGCTGCTAAGCATCATCAGCTGTGCATACTCAAATAAACATAATGTAAATATCATATTGTTGCTGTTTGTGTTCTGAGGATCTTCATACCTCAGAACGTTCTGAGCCAGTGTAGAACCTGCCTGTGACCTTGTTGGTTCTACCCTCTGAAACATTTTGACATTTGCTGGAACTGTTCCAAAAATGTTTCCTGTTTTGTGGAATAACAACAAAATTGCAGATGTTCTGATTAGTACAGGGAAGAGCCAAGTGCTGACTTTGACGTTAGCACATCTGAAGCCTGTTTTGTTGTCAATAATATCAGAACTTCTGAGAGTTATTGTCTTTCCAGCAGGATCAGAACTTCTGAGTTCTCCACTAACAAACTTCTGTCTTACAGCGCAGGGGAGTCAGAACTTCTGATTTCCCCACTAACAGGTTTCTATTTTGCAGGTGCCAGAGTCAGAAGTTCTGACTCATACAGTTTAACCAAAAGGTTGATCATCTGGCAGCGGGTCTGAGTCAGAACTTCTGATGACCTCTCAGCAGTGCGCTGGCTCCCTCTCTCTTTCTCTCTATCTTGTTTTTTTGCTATTTTCTTTTTTTTCTATTTTTCTCGTTGAACCCCCCATGTACAAATGTGTACCCCCACTCCCTAATTGTTGTAATAGCGTAGGACTTTATATTTCCGCTTCTTATTGCTAGTAATTAGGATATGTATGGCAAGATAAAATCAATGAAATAGAAAATCCTAATTCAAAGATAAACTCTTGTATGCAATAAAACACACTTGCACACTAACACCCCTAGGGTTACTCCACTTGTTGCCTTCAATAAATAGGCCATGTTGCATGTTAGGTGTCTTTGGAAAAACAATACAAATCAAACGATCATAGTCCCTTTATGACGCTTTCGAAAGTTTCCTAAAAATGATCAAGTCCCTAAAAGGAAGATTGCCCAAAGACACTTGACACCATTGCAATCATGGTCTAAACGATGACCCGCGCCCGTCCCGTTCACATCCTAACACAAGATTTTCCACCAAATACAATGGTGGAATAAAATTGTTAAAAGGTTTAAAACATAGCAAAGATATTTGAGAAATTCAGGGTAGATAGCTCTTGGTTATTTGCCAACTTACAAAACAAAAACACTTGCCTATTTTTCAAAAACACACATCACACACACACTTTCAAAATAACTTTCAAAAAACATTGAAAACATTTCAAAAGACATACACCTCTGTATACATCCCAACATGGATCATTACAAAGGTTGCCACCACATTGGCCTCTTTTCAAAACATTTTCAAAAATCCACACACAAAGCACCATTTCAAACGATTGAAAATCAAGGCAAGTTGATCTAAGCAAGTAACTAAGAGCCCATGGATAACCATGGATAGAAAGGGTTCTAATACCTTCCCTTCCTATAATCTACTCCCCTAACCCAAGAAAACATCTCAAAGGTTTTTACTGTGCTTTTTAACCTCTCCTTAGGATAAAATAAAAAGTCGATGGCGACTCTTGCTCAACCGAAACATTTGCGAAAACAAATGCAAAACCTCAAGTCAGTTCTCCCACCGTATCACAGAACTGGCGGCTCTACTGGGGAATTCTTTTAAAGTGGAGTAACCTTAGGGCTTATATCACCCTCTTGCATGACTAATTGTTTGCTTTGATTGCTTTATACCTTGGCTCTCTTGTTTGGGTTTGCAATCCTACACCCGGATTTGGGGAAACATTCATAGATAGCAATACGTTGTAGAAACTGTGCGGGGTATACCGACACGGTTGAAGCAATATCTATATTAGTGTGACATATTTGTGAGTACCGGTAACCCTTGAGTTCAATCAAGGAGAGTACGGGGCCGCTGAGTGATGTCACTAAGCACTAATGACCTAGAACCTTACTTGACCATCTTGGCCTTTCATTAGGGGTAGTGAGATGACCGGCTTTGGTGCAGTCCGAAGTTGGTAGATACTCGATACTACACTCATTGAGGGTTGTTTTCTTGGAATATTTTGGTCGCTAGTTAAGTGGCTAAACCAAAACAATGAACATGGAAAACAATCCAATGATATTGAGCTCCTTAGAACCCGGTTACTATTTATAGGACAGGTTTTTAAGCCAACTACACTCAAGAGGGTACTTACCTATGAAACCTCATGCAAGCCTGAAACTAGGGTTTGGTGTGAATTGCTTGTACATATGTTTGTGCATACATCATAAACATCATAAAGCATCATATGCATACACTAACCATTTCAAGGGTTTAGGTCTTCATCTTTGTTCTTGTTTTGTAGGTCATGGAAATTCCTCGCAGGAAAACCATCCAAGTCAACCTTGTGAGAATCCCTCCTCAACTCAAGGAGCTCACATCGAGAATTCCAGAAAGCTCTCCCTTCAGTGAAAGACATGGTAGACTGCTCAGCTTAGTCAACACCAACATTGAAGAGGACATGATGAAGATGCTGTTCCAGTTCTTTGACCCTCTTCACCACTGTTTCACTTTCCCTGACTACCAGTTGGTGCCCACTTTGGAGGAATTTTCTCAACTCCTGAGAATTCCTATCCTTAATCAACTACCCTACAACGGTACGGAAAAGGAACCAAAGCCTGAAGATGTTGCTCGAGCACTACATCTACAGCCATCTGACATCAAGGGGCATTGGGAAACTAGAAGCGGTGTCAAAGGTTTCTTAGCCAAATTCTTGTTTGAGAAGGCACAAGAGTGTTGGAATTAATTGGACCTACAAGCCTTTGAAGAAATTGTGGCACTCCTTATCTATGGGTTGGTCTTGTTCCCAAATCCTGACCAGCTTGTAGATGTTAACGCCGTCAAGATCTTCTTATTCGGGAATCCAATACCAACATTGCTTGGGGACATTCTTCACTCATTTTACACTCGAACAATGAGAAAGAGGGGTGTTCTCATGTGCTGTAATCCTCTCCTTGCAAGGTGGTTTATTTCGCACCTTCCACAATCTGTCTTGAAGAATGACCAAGGCTTAAGATGGTCACAACGGTTGATGACCCTCACTCACTCTGATGTACATTGGTGTTCTCGGTCCAGAGAAAATGTCATCATTGTCGATCGTTGTGGAGAGTTCCCTAATGTTCCATTACTTGGCATTAGGGGAGGCATTACCTACAACCCTTGTCTAGCTTTGAGGCAATTTGGATATGCACGAAGAGATGGCCCCCACGACATGTTGATTCCTGACCTAGTTTTTGACTTCGACAACGATGCGCAAGGACTTCGCCAAAGATTCATCAGAGCTTGGAGGATGCCTAACAGGGTTGACAACAAGACACTGGGGCACAAGAACTCCATCCCTCTTGAGCCTTACCTCAAATGGGTACGAGCCCGAGCCCAGAGTCTAATGATGCCTTATCCTCATGTTCTCCCTGTGATTAAAGAGCCCGTCAAGGAAGGAGAGGTTCCCTACACCATCCTATATCCTGACATGCCTACATCGTGGGAGGAGATGCAGAAGAGTGGGATCCAACTTAAGGAGGAACAGAACACTTTTGAAGCTAGCTTCTACGCCAGTGAGAAGAAGGTTCTAGAGATTACCCGCCGACTCCATGAGGAAGAGACCCTCAACACCTACATCGCACCAAAGAGGATGCGCAATGTCTTTTCACCTTGAGAAGTTTTTTGTAATATTTGGCCCATGGGGCATTTATATACTGACAAATTTCTTCTTATTAATATGACGTGCGTTCTTTTTTGTTTGCAACAATTTTGAATGTTCTAAATCCTTGAATGCATTGCATACATAAGCATACCATTCATCATGTGCATAAGCAGGTTTCCACACCAGGTTTCCTTATCTTTCTGCTGTTTATTTCAGTAAGATGGATCTCGAACAAACGGTCAAGGACTTGCAGTCTCAGAACGCACAGTTTCAACAACTCCTGATGACCTTGGCTAAGGGTCAGGAAGATCTGAAAGCCCTGTTGGGGAACAAAGACCAAGTGAAAAAGAAGAAGAACGGAATCGGGGTGGCTACCCTAGGGAGAAGGTTTGAGGGTGAAGCCAGAAGAGTGCTTGAATTTCCACCTACATCTGAAGAAGGAACCAGTAAAGGGAATGCGGCTGCAGGGCCTTCCGAATCCGAGATAGAAGAAGAGGAGGCTGAAGAAGACGAAGAATACTCTGATCAACAATACCCGCCCGCTGATGATAAGTACAAAGGATTGGAAGACAGGTTGGCAACTATGGAGCTGCAGAGAGTTCCCGGCTTAGATTTCGAAGACTTGGGATTAGTTGCTGGAATTGTGATCCCCCCGAAGTTCAAAGTGCCAGTTTTTGTAAGGTATGACAGGCTGTCCTGCCCGAAGATGCATCTCCGATCATATGTAAGGAAGATCCAACCTTACACTGCAGACAAGAACCTTTGGATCCACTTCTTTCAGGATAGCCTTTCTGGGGCTCAACTCGAGTGGTTCTATCAGCTGGATGGAGCCAGTATCCGAAACTGGGAAGACTTGGCCACTGCATTTTATAAACAATATCAGTACAATTCTGACCTCGCTCCTACGCGTACCCAACTTCAGGGTATGTCACTAGGAACGGGCGAAGGATTCAAGGAGTACGCACAAAAGTGGAGAGACTTGGCTGGCAGGGTGCAGCCACCACTGACTGACCGTGAACTTGTTGACATGTTCCTTGGGACCCTGTCTGGTCCGTTCTTTAATCATCTGATTGGTAATTCCTCTGCCGGGTTTACAAATTTGATTTTGACTGGTGAGAGGATAGAAGCTGGTATCAAGTCATGGAAGATACAGAAAGGTGTCGCTGCGAGTACTGAGAAGAAGCCTTTCAAGAAGGAAGCTAGTGCTGTTTATGGTCCCAGAAGACAAGTTAAACCGGAACGCCGCCAAACTGTTAATGCATTGGTAATTTCAAAGCCTATTACTGCTCCTCAGCAGTATAATCAACAAAGTGGTGAGAGGCCCAAGAGGCAGTACACTCGGCTTAGTATGACCTTGTCTCAGATTTTGCCGCAACTACTATCAACCAATCTGGTAACTGTCAAGGAAGCTCCAAAGGTGGTGAACACAGCTTCTCCAAAGTACAACCCCAACGCCCGTTGCGCTTATCACTCTGATAGCCCGGGGAATGCTACGGACGATTGCTGGGCTCTGAGGAATAAGGTTCAAGACCTTATTGATGCTAAGGAAATACAGTTTGAGGCGCCTGAAAGGCCCAATGTTGTGACTGCTCCCATGCCCCAGCATGGAGTGAGTGCTGTGGAAGAAGACCGATATGTGGCCTCCGTGGAAGAGATTGTTACCCCATTATCGACTGTTAAAAGAAATCTGTTGCTAGCCGGTTTATTTCCGGGATGTGGTGAAGATTGCCTTCTATGTGCTGTTTCGCCTTTTGGTTGTCATTTGCTAAAATCAGGTATCCAAAGCCTGATGGATAGCAAAGAGATCTTATTCGAGAAGATTGATGTTCCTGCCGTCCCTGTCGAAGAAGTTTCTATTGTCACTATTTCTAACAAACCTCCTAAGGCTCTCTCAAAGAAGCCCGTCAAAATTATGTCCACTCAAAAGTTGGCTCCCGTTATCATTACAGTTCCGGGGCCCCTCCCCTATACATCCGACAAAGCTGTCCCATGGCACTATGGGGCAGATGTTTATGTGCTTGGAGTGAAGCAAGAGTTTGATACAAGTATTGGTGTTAGCAACATCACCGGGCCTGCCAAGGTTACTCGCAGTGGTAGGCTGTTTTCACCAGATATTTTGCCACCAGTTATTCAGAAACCCCTTATCATCACACCTGCAAGTGTGCATGTTTCCCTTCCTAATCAAGTTCTTGTTTCTACCCCTGCCGCCGAATCCTCTAATGCTCGGGGCAAAGGGGTTGCTGTTGATTTGCCTGCCTTGACGGAGGCGCTGAAGACAACCACTGTTGAAGCCTCCCAGCAAGAGATGGAGGAGATTCTCAAGATTATCAAGAAAAGTGATTTCAATGTTGTTGAGCAGTTGGGGCACACCCCATCAAAAATTTCTATGCTATCACTGCTATTGTGTTCAGAGGCCCACGCCAAGGCCCTAATCTCCTTCCTAAAGACATCTCATGTGCCGCAAGAAACGTCTTCTGATCAATTTACTGATTGTGTGGCCAACTTGACTGCTGATAATGGTCTGGGCTTTTCTGACGCCGATCTGACTGCAAAAGGAAAGAACCATAATGACGCTCTGCATGTCTCTATTGAATGCAGGGGCACTACTCTTGCCCATGTGTTGGTAGACACCGTTTCTTCATTGAATGTATTGCCCAAGAAAGCCTTGGACAGGTTAGATTGTGAGGGTTTGGAGCTCAAGCCCAGTAACATTGTTGTCCGAGCCTTCGACGGTTCGAAAAGGATGGTACATGGCGAAGTGGACATCCCAATCAGGGTTGGTTCCCAGGTGTTTGATTCTACTTTCTATGTGATGGACATCCGTCCATCCTACTCTTGTTTGCTGGGTCGCCCATGGATTCACAAGGCCGGAGTTGTGACCTCCACACTACATCATAAGCTTAAGTACCCGGTTAGGGGGAAGATTGTTACAGTTCAAGGGGAAGAAGAATATATGGTCAGCCACTTAAACTCGTTCTGATACATAGAAATGGATGGGGAATTCAGTGAGACTCCGTTCCAGCACTTTGAAGAGGTGCCTCAGACATTGGCGTCAGCTGAAACTGTGACTGAAGACCCTCCTTTGAAGATGGCTTCCTTAAGGGATGCCCGAGCTGTGATTAAGAAGGGCGAGTGTGCAAACTGGGGCCGACTTCCGGACTTCACTCCAAAGACTGACAAGTTTGGTTTGGGCTTCACTGCAGAGGCTCAGAGGGCTATCCGCAAAGCGAGAATTGGAAGACCTCCTGTGTTCATCACCAACCCAGGAGTGAATGCTATTGAAGACGAAGTGGAGGAATCGGAATTTGACAGCTGGATCTACCCAACAACTGATAGTGGACTAAGCAACTGGACTGCCAAAGACTTCACACCTATTACTTTTGTCACTCAGTAATGAACTCTTTTGTTTTTAATTTGTAACAAACAATATATTGAAACTTTTATGGCTCGGTGTCCTACCCGGGGCACCGTGGCTCCATTTGTGAGGACTTTTGTATGACATTTTCATATATCATTAATCAAAACATTGGACGTTTGTTGCATTTCAAATCTTGTGCTCATTTTCTTTCTTTATCATATATTGTAAAACAGCTATATTTACACACACTCACTTATACAGGTTCCAATCCACTCTGGATCTCACTGGTAACGACTCTGCTACCGCCAGTTATGACTTCGAAAATCCAATCAACTTAGCCGAAGACGAAGGTGAAGATGATTGTGAAGTGCCTGGTGAACTTGCAAGACTGCTACTCCAGGAAGAGAGGGCCATTCAGCCGCATGAAGAGCCAGTGGAAACAGTAAACCTAGGTACCAAGACAGATAGAAAGGAAGTCAAGATCGGTGCCAACCTAGAGCTCAGTGTGAAACAACGGTTGATTCAGATGCTGCATGACTACATGGAAATCTTTGCTTGGTCTTACGAAGACATGCCTGGTTTGGATGTCGACATTGTAGTTCATCACCTGCCTACCAAGGAAGACTGCCCTCCGATTAAACAGAAGGTCCGCCGTATGCGTCCAGAGATGTCCGAGATAATCAAAGATGAGGTTATAAAACAATTTGATGCCGGGTTTCTAGCAGTGACTTCTTACCCTCAGTGGGTTGCCAACGTGGTTCCAGTGCCGAAGAAATATGGTAAGGTTTGAATGTGTGTTGATTACAGGGATTTAAATAGGGCCAGCCCCAAGGATGATTTCTCTCTGCCTCATATCGATGTTCTGGTTGATAATACTGCTCAGCATAAGGTATTCTCCTTCATGGACGGCTTCTCCGGTTATAATCAGATCAAAATGGCTCATGAAGACATGGAGAAGACCACTTTTGTCACTCAGTGGGGCACCTTTTGCTACAAAGTCATGCCTTTTGGGTTGAAAAATGCTGGGGCAACCTACCAACGTGCTATGGTTACTTTATTTCATGATATGATCCATCATGAAATAGAAGTGTATGTCGATGATATGATTGCAAGGTCCCAAACTGAGGAGGAACACCTTGACCATCTACGGAAGCTGTTTGACCGTCTGAAGTTGTACAAGCTGAGGTTGAACCCGAACAAATGCACCTTTGGGGTAAGATCTGGAAAACTACTAGGCTTCATTGTAAGTGACAAAGGTATTCAAGTGGATCCTGCCAAGGTGAAAGCCATACAAGAGATTCCAACTCCCAAAACAGAAAAAGAAGTCAGAGGCTTTCTAGGACGTTTGAACTACATTGCCCGATTCATCTCGCATCTAACTGCTACCTGTGAACCAATCTTCAAGCTGCTGAAGAAAGATCAAGTAGTACGTTGGAATGATGAATGTCAGGCTGCTTTCGAAAAGATCAAAGAGTATCTCCAAGAACCACCCATTCTTAGGCCACCGGTTGAAGGGAGACCTCTAATACTATACTTGACAGTACTTGACAACTCAATGTGGTGTGTGCTGGGCCAGCATGACGAGTCTGGCCAAAAAGAGCAAGTTATTTATTACCTGAGCAAAAAGTTTACCGACTGTGAGACCCGGTACTCACTGCTCGAGAAAACTTGTTGCGCTCTGGTATGGGTTGCTCGCCGGCTGAGACAGTATATGTTGACTCACACTACTCTGTTGATTTCAAAAATGGATCCAATCAAGTACATATTCGAAAAGCCCGCTCTGTCCGGAAGAATAGCAAGATGGCAAATGATCTTGACAGAATATGACATCCTATACACGACTCAAAAAGCAATCAAGGGAAGTGTATTGGCAGACCATTTGGCACACCAACCTGTGGACGATTACCAGTCGTTGAACTTTGAATTTCCAGATGAAGATATCATGGTAGTAACTGATTGTGAAGTACCTGGACCGGATGAAGGACCTGAGGAAGGATCCTGATGGTCTATGCATTTTGACGGAGCCTCAAACGCTTTGGGTAATGGTATCGGCGCTGTGATCATATCCCCCAAAGGCACTCATACTCCACTCACTGCTCGGTTATGTTTCAACTGCACCAACAACATGGAGGAGTATGAAGCATGTATCATGGGTATTCAAGCTGCAATTGACCTAAGGATCAGGTTTCTGAGTGTCTTTGGGGATTCCGCTCTCGTGATCAATCAGGTCAAAGGCGAGTGGGATACGAAACACCCAAATCTGATTCCTTACAAGGAATATGTGCTGACATTGCTTCCCCACTTCGAAGAGATAACATTTGAACATTTCCCAAGAGAGGAGAATCAGTTGGCGGACGCGTTAGCTACGATGTCTTCAATGTTCAAAGTCAAATGGGACAACGAGGCGCCTCGAATCATCATTTGGAAGTTGGACGAGCCTGCATATTGCTGTGATCTTGAGGCTTAGGAGGTAATTGAAAAACCCTGGTATCATGAAGTGAAGAGGTACTTGGAAGCTCAAGAATACCCCGAGGGTGCATCCGTTAACGACAAGAAGTTTCTAAGAAGGTTCACAGCAAAGTTCTTCCTCAGTAATGGCATTCTCTACAAGCGAAACCATGATTCGACATTACTGCGTTGTATGGATAAGACTGAAGCAGAAAAGATCATGGCAGAGCTACATGAAGGTACCTTCGGAACACATTCCAGTGGACATACCATGGCAAAGAAAATCCTTTGGGCAAGATATTTCTGGTCCACAATGGAAGCCGACTGTTATCAACACTCGCGAACTTCTCATAAATGCCAGATTTATGCTGATAAGGTGCACATTCCTCCGGTGCCCCTGAACGTCTTGACAGCACCTTGGCCTTTTGCAATGTGGGGCATTGATATGATCGGCGAGATCCGACCTACGGCATCCAACGGGCATCGCTTCATCTTGGTAGCGATTGATTACTTCACGAAGTGGGTTGAAGCAGCTTCCTATGCTACGGTAACCAAGAGCGTCGTGGCACGATTCATTCGGCATAACCTGATCTGTCGATACGGTGTAACTGAGAGGATCATTATGGACAATGGTACCAATTTTAACAAGATGATCACTGAGCTCTGCGAACAATTCAAGATACAACACCACAACTCTTCTCCCTACCGACCGAAGATGAATGGGGTTGTAGAAGCAGCGAATAAGAATATCAAGAAGATTGTGCAGAAGATGACAGTGACCTACAAAGATTGGCACGAAATGTTACCGTTTGCTCTTCATGGATACCGTACCTCAGCACGGACGTCAACAGGGGCAACTCCCTTTTCCTTGGTCTACGGCATGGAGGCAGTCTTGCCTATTGAAGTCCAGATACCCTCTCTCCGGATAATGAAGGATGCAGACCTGAGCGAAGACGACTGGATCCAGACTCGGCTTGATCAGTTAAACCTAATCGACGAAAAGAGACTCACCGCTATTTGTCATGGTCAGACGTATCAAAAACAGATGATCAGGGCATTTAACAAGAAGGTCAAATGACAAGACTATCAAGTCGGAGACCTGGTAATCAAGCGCATCATTCTTCCTCAAAGTGATCCCAGGGGCAAATGGACCCCTACGTACGAAGGGCCATTTGTGGTTAAACATATCTTCTCAGGAGGAGCTATGATTCTAACCACTATGGATGGTGACGACCTTCCTCACCCCGCCAATGCAGACATAGTAAAAAGATACTACGCATGAATTAAAGACCCGCTAGGTTGACACACCTAGGAAAAAATAAGGGCTTCCCGGCGAACCAAAGGGTTCGGGCAAAAATAAGGGATGAAAATGAAGAATCTGTACACCCGGCAAGTCGAAAACCTGAAAAGGCGGCTTGGGCAAAAAAGGGTATCCCGTTGGACTGAAAACCCGAAAGGGCGGTCCAGGCAAAAGTTAGGGATAAAGCGTAATACTATGTTTCATTGGATCACCTTGCATCCGTAATTCGGCATCGATCAATCAGCTTCATCTTCAACTAAGCAGCAAAGTGATGAGACGCTCGAAGACATAAAGACGATAGCAGAGTTGGAACCCAGTGGGATTATTTTTCACATGGCTGTTTTGTTTTCCTTTTTTCAAAATTGAATAAACTCTATGTTGCTCGGCGGCATTCTCTTACTAGGACATCATCTTCTTGTACAAAAACGCCTATTTTCGGGCAAATTTCAAAATCAATACAAGTTCAATCTTTCAGACAAATTATCCATTCCTTTTTCTATTTTGTTTTGCGAAGAACGTCCAATGTTCATTTTTGATATATGCATTTTCCATTAATTGCTAACCATGAATATTTGCATACGAGACGAAAGATTAATTACAGGTGACATCAGAAACAGGGGGCAATGTAGAATTGTCCAAGCAGTCAAGTTGCTTTATCTACCAAGGTACTAAGGTAAGTTCAGCTGAAGAATGTAACTAAGATACCTTCACTCCCCTCAGAGTAAGACAAGATCCAGCCATACTCTCCCACAAGTAGATTTGGTCTCCCAATCATCCCGAAAAGGCACAATGTTCCCCTAGCAAGTCAGCGATACTCTCCTCAAACAGATTTAGTCTACGGTCAGCCTTAAGGAAGTTGGGTATCCCCAGGAGATCTCAACATTCCCCAGCGGAGTATAGACATTCCTCAGCAAGCATCCCCGGCAGTCTTAATATAAGGTTGTTCCTTGGCAGAATACTATCCCCAGTCTATCTGAAAAGTTTTCCCAGTTGAGTTGAGTCATTATCCCCAGCAGGTCTTGAAGCTCATCCCCAGTAGATTTTGGAAGCTTATCCCCTGCAGAGTACGGACGCCTCTCCCGGACTTTATTCAAAGTTATTCCTCATAAGAGCTTATAGCTGGGCTATCCTCAGCTAATAACCACAGAAAGGATCGTCCTCGGCGAAATTCTTCCTATCCCCAGTGGAGTTCATCAAAGTTCCCCAACATAACTTATCAGCAAAGTCCCCAGCGGAGTTTATCGTGGAATCCCCGGCGGAGCTCTCATCAAAACCTCAGCGAAGTATCTCTTCCCACAGAGTAATTCCGCGTAGAGTAATCTCTCCGACAAGTTTATTCCCCAACGGAGTCATCTTCTCCTACCGGTTTATTCTTGCAACCATCATCCCCAGCGGAAACGAAGAGCTCTATTCTTCAAACATCAGCCCAGGATTTTATTCCCTGGCCAGCCGTCAAGGATTTATTTTCCTAGACGAAAATACATTCATAAACATTTCACATTTCATGCATCCTGCTTGCATACATGATAAAGTGCATACAACACTATCTCATCTTGAGCATCATGCACATCATGACATTTCATACAACTAATGTTTTGCCTTTTTAGGAAAAGTCAATCCAAAGATGATTACTATCAACTATCACAATTCCAGATTCGATTCCTGTATCTAGCCAGAGCATATCTGTGAGTGTTTGATTGTAGATTCGATACCTGTATCCAGCCAGGGCATATCTGCATGAAGAGTTTGAAGATCAACCCCTGTAACAGGCCAGGAAATTATCTTTCATTCTCAGGTCAGAGGTTTACACCTGTATCCAGCCAGGAAAGCTATCTCTACCAACCTTTTGCAATTCCAGATTCGATTCCTGTATCTAGCCAGGGCATATCTGTGAGTGTTTGATTGTAGATTCGATACCTGTATCCAGCCAGGGCATATCTGCATGAAGAGTTTGAAGATCAACCCCTGTAACAGGCCAGGAAATTATCTTTCATTCTCAGGTCAGAGGTTTACACCTGTATCCAACCAGGAAAGCTATCTCTACCAACCTTTTGCAAATCCATATTCGATTCCTATATCCAGCCAGGGCATATCTGTAGACGACCAATTCCAGATTCGATTCCTGTATCTAGCCAGGGCATATCTATGAGCGTTTGATTGTAGATTCGATACCTGTACCTAGCCAGGTCATATCTGCATGAAGAGACTGAAGATCAACACCTATAACAGGCCAGGAAACCATCTTCCTTTCTCAAGGTACGCGAGTTCTCGCTAAGGAATCTCTTACGCGATCAGCACTTCCAAATGGCATCTATAAGCCCATTACCGACAAGGTTCTATCACGTCTCTCGATGGCATCTATAAGCCCATCCTCCTATCCACCATCTCTCCAAATGGCATCTACAAGCCCATTCCCGACATCACATTGCTGATACTCCAGCATGCGAGTGCAAATTTCTGGGCACTTTAGTGTTCAATCATCTTCCACCTTCGAGACACGAAAGGCAAACCTGCCAATCTAACTCTTCAGGTGCAAGAAGATTGAACAGGGGCAACTGTTGTACCCCAAAATTTGCCCTCTCTTTCTACAGGAAATCATCTTGGATTTTCAAAGTCCCTCTGAAACAAATCCAAGTCCAGAATTGTCATTTTTGCCCAAGCAGACCATTTACAAGAGCAAGATGATCACACAAGCTCTGAAGACAACGTTTTTTGAAAAATTAATTAAATTCTAAGTACTTGGATTTTTTCTCTAAAAAATGAGTGCTTAAGAAAAAAATCAGCGCTTCAGAACTTCTGGACCAAACTCCAGATAGAAACGGTCAGAAGTTGCAAGCTTGTTTCAGCGCAGTCAGAAGTTGGCTCTTCAGCAGCTACATTAGCTCAATCAGAAGTTGTAAACGTGGTTCAATACGTAAGTCTCAGACAGAACAGGACTCTTTCAGCAGTTACGCAAGCTCAGCCAGAATTTGCTAAAAGAATGCAAAAGAAGCAAGGAAGTCTGAAGGCTCTTTTAGAACATGCTGAAATCAGAAGATGGAAAGGTCAGAAGAGTGAGTGTTACACTGATACAGAATCTCTAAGCCCAGGAGGTCCAGAAGCAAATCCAAGGAACGTGTCAGAAAATCAGGAGAATTCCCAGAACTTGCTAAGACAACAGGAAGCCAAAACCAGAGCATGGTTTATGTTGATTCTTGGTGAAACATAACTGCTGGTTCAAAGTTTGGTCTCCATTACCAGAATATTGGTGTTGATAAGTCTCATCACCATTTAATGCTCATTAATGCTCCCAACCACTCCTGAGCATTCATCCAAGTAACCCCTTCACGTGTGGCTTGGAAAACGCCTTTATGCAGGTTATGGCATGGGGTTACACGCCACCGTCCACCTAAGAGGTCACTTCTCCCCAATCCACGCCTGTTGTTCCAGCCTAGGCTGAAGGCTATCTGTTATCACAACTTCCCAGGAATTTCTGTCAAAGAACAATTCAAACTCTGTTGGCGCCTTTAACGTTCAAGAAACCCACAAGAACTTTGCCTATAAATAGAGAATCAGTGTCCACTGAAAAGGGGCGTCCAAAGAAACAGAAAAATTGCTAGAAGAAAAACAGAAATCTTTAAGCAAGAAAGTGCTGTGAAATTCTGCCAAAATCTCCAGTGTCTCATAACTTTGATTTTCTTACCTTCAAACTTCATCAAATACCCAGTTTTCTGTATGAACTAGAAACACCCTTTTCAAACTTCTGACCCTATATACGTACACACCTTCACCTATCCTTTTCAAAAAGAATCTGTCCAGAATACTATCAGAGCCAAAAGCTAGCTCACATCCATAAACTTTTCCAACAGCCAGGTAAGCACCTGCTGACCTTCATCACGCTGCTAAGCATCATCAGCTGTGCATACTCAAATAAACATAATGTAAATATCATATTGTTGTTGTTTGTGTTCTGAGGATCTTCATACCTCAGAACGTTCTGAGCCAGTGTAGAACCTGCATGTGACCTTGTTGGTTCTACCCTCTGAAACATTTTGACATTTGTTGGAACTGTTCCAAAAATGTTTCCTGTTTTATGGAATAACAACAAAATTGCAGATGTTCTGATTAGTACAGGGAAGAGCCAAGTGCTGACTTTGACGTTAGCACATCTGAAGCCTGTTTTGCTGTCAATAATATCAGAACTTCTGAGAGTTATTGTCTTTCCAACAGGATCAGAACTTCTGAGTTCTCCACTAACAAACTTCTGTCTTACAGCGTAGGGGAGTCAGAACTTCTGATTTCCCCACTAACAGGTTTCTGTTTTGCAGGTGCCAGAGTCAGAAGTTCTGACTCATACAGTTTAACCAAAAGGTTGATCATCTGGCAGCGGGTCTGAGTCAGAACTTCTGATGACCTCTCAGCAGCGCGCTGGCTCCCTCTCTCTTTCTCTCTATCTTGTTTTTTTGCTTTTTTCTTTTTTTTTCTATTTTTCTCGTTGAACCCCCCATGTACAAATGTGTACCCCCACTCCCTAATTGTTGTAATAGCGTAGGACTTTATATTTCCGCTTCTTATTGCTAGTAATTAGGATATGTATGGCAAGATAAAATCAATGAAATAGAAAATCCTAATTCAAAGATAAACTCTTGTATGCAATAAAACACACTTGCACACTAACACCCCTAGGGTTACTCCACTTGTTGCCTTCAATAAATGGGCCATGTTGCATGTTAGGTGTCTTTGGCAAAACAATACAAATCAAACGATCATAGTCCCTCGATGACGCTTTCGAAAGTTTCCTAAAAATGATCAAGTCCCTAAAAGGAAGATTGCCCAAAGACACTTGGCACCATTGCAATCATGGTCTAAACGATGACCCGCGCCCGTCCCGTTCACATCCTAACACAAGATTTTCCACCAAATACAATGGTGGAATAAAATTGTTAAAAGGGTTAAAACATAGAAAAGATCTTTGAGAAATTCAGGGTAGATAGCTCTTGGTTATTTGCCAACTTACAAAACAAAAACACTTGCCTATTTTTCAAAAACACACATCACACACACACTTTCAAAATAACTTTCAAAAAACATTGAAAACTTTTCAAAAGACATACACCTATGTATACATCCCAACATGGATCATTACAAAGGTCGCCACCACATTGGCCTCTTTTCAAAACATTTTCAAAAATCCACACACAAAGCACCATTTCAAAAGATTTAAAATCAAGGCAAGTTGATCTAAGCAAGTAACTAAGAGCCCATGGATAACCATGGATAGAAAGGGTGCTAATACCTTCCCTTTCTATAATCTACTCCCCGAACCCAAGAAAACATCTCAAAGGTTTTTGCTGTGCTTTTTAACCTCTCCTTAGGATAAAATAAAAAGTCGGTGGCGACTCTTGCTCAACCGAAACATTTGCGAAAACAAACGCAAAACCTCAAGTCAGTTCTCCCACCGTATCACACCACGCCTACTCAAAAGCATTAGCAATTCAGTTTTCATTCTAAGCTTAACTTTGTGTATTATCACAGTTGTGGTATACTGTTTTATTAGAAAACATCAAACACATTATTTGTTCAAATATTTGTAAAGAGATTTCCTTGAGATAAACCGGGTTGTGGTTATACTCAAGAAGGCTTTAACAGTTGTTAAAGTAGTTGTTGTATTCTTTTGAATATAGTGGATTAAGACCTCGTTAGAGAGAGGCGAAATCACCTTGACGGGTGGACTGGAGTAGTTTGAGATCAAACGAACCAGGATAAAAATACAGTTTTGTCTGCTCATTTGATTTAAGTTTTACAATTCAACCCCCTTGTGTTTTTCACATCTTCAATTGGTATCAGAGCGTCTGGTTCTGAGCTTATAACACTTAATCGTGTCAGTACAAGATCCAGCATCAGAAAAACACAATGGCAGGACCACATCAAAACATCAGCAATGGCAACAATGAAGAAAGAGACAGATTCAGTGCCAAACCTCCAGTCTTTGATGGAGAGAACTTTGACTACTGGAAAGACAGAATTGAAAGTTTCTTTCTGGCCCATGATGCTGATCTGTGGGACATGGTGACTGATGGATATATGCACCCAGTGGATGGAAGTGGTCAGAAGATTGACAGGAAACAATGTTTGACCAGCAAAAGCGTGATTTCAGAAATCATCACAAGGCCAGAACAATTCTTCTCAGCGCCATCTCTTATTAAGAATATGAAAAGATATCAAACAGAGACATTGCAAAGAATATGTTTGACTCTCTGAGAATGACGCATGAAGGCAACATTCAAGTCAAAGAAACCAAAGCTCTTGCGCTCATTCAGAAGTATGAGGCATTCAAGATGGAAGAGAGTGAATCAATAGAGACTATGTTTTCAAGATTCCAAATTCATGTTGCTGGTCTAAAAGTTCTTGACAAAGGGTATTCCACTGCTGATCATGTTAAGAAGATCATCAGAAGCTTGCCAAAACAGTGGATGCCAATGGTCACGGCGCTTAAGCTAGCCAAGGATCTCAACAAAATCTCTCTAGAGGAACTTGTCAGCTCCATCAGAAGTCACGAGATAGAGCTAGAAGCAGATGAACCTCAAAAGCAAGATAAGCCATTAGCTTTAAAATCTAACAGAAAATCTGACTCCAAAGTTTTGCAGGTTGTAGAAGAAACCTCTGATGGGTCCTCATCAGAAGAAGATGAATTGTCTCTCCTCTCCATAAGGGTGAACCAATTATGGAAGCAGAGGCAAAGGAAGTTCAGGAATCCCAGAAGATCAAAAAACCAGAATGAATCTTTCTCCAGATACAGAAGGTCAGAATCCTCCTCTGGATACAGAAGATTTGAAGGTTCTTCAGGAAACAGAAAGCCAAACAACAAAGACATCATCTGCTATGAATGTAACGAGCAAGGGCGCTACAAAAGTGATTGCCCAAAGCTTCAGAAGGAAAAGCCTAAAAAGAAGTTTGGCAAGGAAAAGAAGAAAAGTCTCATGGCTACATGGGATGATTCTGACACATCTGAAGCTGACTCAGAATCAGATGATGAAAGAGCAAATATAGCTCTCATGGAAAACATAACAGAAGACAGTGAAGCTTCTGAGTCAGATCTGAATCAGATACAGAAGAGGTATTCCCTGACTTTGCTATAAACTTTACTAAGGTTGAACTAGCTGAAAGCCTTAATGAAATTCTGGAAAGATATCAGCAGATCATAGTCAAATTCAGAAACCTGAAAAGGAATCTTGCTTATGACTCTGATAAGACTGAGAGTCTCAAATTGGAGAATTCTGAGTTAAAAGATAAAATTTCAAAATTAGAAAACCTATTGCAAAACTCTCAGAAGGAAACAATCCCTGAAACTCCCAGCAGTACTGATAAGATCATCAAGGAGTATGATCACAGCTTTCAGAAGTTTCTAGCTAAAAACATAGATAGAAGTAAAATGGCTTCAATGACCTATGGAGTTAGCAGAAATGGAAGAAAAGGGATAGGATATCAAGGTAAGCTACCCACACCAAAGAATTCCATGGATTTAGTTATAAAACACACTTCACTTGATTCACACTTTATATATGGGCACACACATGACATCAAATATACAAGTAGTAATTGTTCTGTCAAACCAAAATTCAACCAGAGTTTTGGTAAAACTAACAAATCAGGATCCAAGAAAATATGGGTACCTAAGGATAAAATAATACATGTGGCAGATATCTTTAGCAGCAAAGCAGAAACACCAGTCATGGTACCTGGACTCTGGCTGCTCACGACACATGATGGGAAGAAGGCATATGTTCCAAAGCCTGGAGGCCACGTAGGTTTTAGAGGCAATCAGAGAGGAAAGATAATTGGCTCTGGAACTGTAGGTAATGGAAATATTCCCTCTATAAGTAATGTTTTATTAGTATATGGGTTAATGTATAACCTGTTATCCATAAGTCAATTAAGTGATAACGGTTATGATATAATATTTAATCAAAATTCATGCAAAGCTGTTAGTCAGAAAGATGGGACTATCTTATTTAATGGAAAGAGGAGAAACAACATTTATAAAATAAAACTTTCTGAACTAAAAGTCAGAATGTAAAGTGTCTTCTGTCTATTAACAACGAGTAATGGATCTGGCACAGAAGATTGGGACATGTTAGTATGAGAAGAATATCTCAGATTAACAAACTCAATCTGGTCAGAGGACTTCCTAACCTGAAGTTCAATTCAGATGCTCTGTGTGAAGCATGTCAGAAAGGCAAGTTTGCAAAACCATCTTTCAAATCCAAAAACGTTGTTTCTACCTCCAAGCCATTAGAACTTCTGCACGTTGACTTATTTGGACCAGTTAAAACTGCTTCAGTCAGTGGCAAGAAGTATGGGTTAGTAATCGTAGATGACTATAGCAGATGGACATGGGTAAAGTTCTTAAGACACAAGGACGAGTCACACTCTGTGTTTGTCACCTTCTGCAACCAAGTTCAGAATGAAAAGGATCTTAGAATCGTCAAAGTCAGAAGTGATCATGGTGGAGAGTTTGAAAATAAAGATTTTGAGTCATTCTTTAATGACAAAGGCATTCTGCATGATTTTTCTTGTCCTAGAACTCCCCAGCAAAATGGAGTTGTAGAACGAAAGAACAGAACATTGCAAGAAACGGCCAGAACCATGATCAACGAGACTAACGTTGCTAAGATCTTCTGGGCAGAGGAAATAAACACAGCGTGTTACATTCAGAATAGAATCTCCATAAGACCTATTCTGGAAAAGACTCCATATAAATTGTGGAAGAACAGAAAGCCCAACATTTCCTATTTTCATCCATTTGGATGTACTTGTTTTATTTTGAATACAAAAAATTATTTGAACAAGTTTGACTCTAAAGCACAAAAATGTATTATGTTAGGATACTCTGAACGCTCAAGAGGGTACAAAGTATACAATACAGAAACACAGATTGTGGAAGAGTCAATCAGTGTTCGTTTTGATGATAAGCTTGACTCTCAAAAGTCAAAGCAGAATGAAGTATTTGCAGGTATGGAAGTTGAATTCACAGGTACTGAAGACAAGTCATCAGAAACTCTTAACAGAGACACTCCCTCAACATCAGAAAGAGGCACTGCAAGCAATCCAGCACTTTCTGTTGATCAACTTCAGAAAAGACCATCCAGAAGCAGCATGGATCACCCAGAAGAAACAATCTTAGGAAGAAAGGAAGATCCTATCAGCACAAGAGCTAGCTTCAGAAACTCTGAAGAATCCCTCATGGGACTTGTTTCTCTAATTGAACCATCAACAATTTATGAAGCACTTCTGGACAATGACTGGATTCTAGCAATGCAAGAGGAGCTAAATCAATTCACAAGAAATGACGTATGGGATCTAGTTCCCAAACCAAAAGGATTCAACGTCATTGGAACAAAATGGGTGTTCAGAAACAAACTGAATGAACAAGGTGAAGTCATCAGAAACAAAGCACGATTGGTAGCACAAGGTTATAGTCAGCAAGAGGGGATAGACTATACAGAAACCTTTGCTCTAGTCGCCAGGTTAGAATCTATCAGACTCTTAATCTCATTTGCTGTCAATAAAGGCATCACTCTGTATCAGATGGATGTTAAGAGTGCATTCTTAAATGGCTATATAGAAGAAGAGGTATATGTGCACCAACCCCCTGGTTTTGAAAGTTCCAAAAATCCAGAATATGTTTTCAAACTAAAGAAGTCACTGTATGGTCTGAAACAAGCTCTCAGAGCTTGGTATGAAAGACTAAGTAACTTCCTGTTAGAAAAGGAATTCACCAGAGGGAAAGTGGACACAACCTTATTCTGTAAGACAGTTAAGAATGACATTTTAGTATGTCAGATTTATGTTGATGACATCATATTTGGATCTACTAAACCCTCTCTGGGAAGAAAGTTTGCTAAGTGTATGCAGGCAAAATTTGAGATGAGCCTAATGGGGGAACTGAAATTCTTTCTGGGCATTCAGATCAATCAAACCACAGAAGGAACTTACATTCATCAGAGCAAATATGTCAAAGAACTTCTGAAGAAATTTGATCTCTCAAAATGTAAGCCATCAAAGATTCCAATGCATCCCACATGCATTCTGGAAAGAGAAGAGGTAAGTAATAAGGTAGAACAGAAGGTCTACAGAGGTATGATTGGTTCTCTTCTCTATCTGACGGCTTCAAGGCCTGACATTTTATTCAGTGTATGCATTTGTGCTAGATTCCAATCAGATCCTAGAGAATCTCACTTAACAGCAGTTAAGCGAATTTTCAAGTATCTTAAAGGTACTACTAATCTGGGTTTATTTTATAGAAAATCAAGTGATTACAGCTTAGTAGGATACTGTGATGCTGATTTTGTTGGAGACAAAGTAGAGCGTAAAAGCACTTCTGGAAGCTGCCAGTTTTAGGGAGAAAATCTGATCTCATGGTCCAGCAAAAGACAATCCATAATTGCTCTATCAACAGCAGAAGCTGAATACATAGCAGCAGCTGGATGCAGCACACAAATGCTCTGGATGAAAAGTCAACTTGAGGACTTCCAGATATTTGAGAGTAACATTCCTATCCTCTGTGATAATACTTCTGCTATTTGTCTCAGCAAAAATACAATTTTACATTCTAGGGCTAAGCATATAGAAATAAAATTATTAGGGACTATATTCAGAAAGGGATTTTAAATTTAAAATTTATTAACACAGACCATCAATGGGCTGATATTTTTACAAAACCTCTTTCTGAAGATAGGTTCAACTTCATTCTGAAACATCTCAGCATGAAGCTCTGCCCAGAATGAAATTGTTTTGATTCTATATATTAACCTTCAGAACTTTGTTTATTTTTCTATGAACTACTGATCAATCTTCTTTCAGAATTTTAGAAGTGCAGATTGTATCAGAATCTATCCATGAAGATCTGAGCGCTTCATTTCAAGGACAGAAATGTGCTGTTCACTCAAGCAAACAAGTGTCATCCAGTCATCAGCTATTTTCTGAGGCTGAACACGCGTTCAAGTTTCTGAAAAGGCAAAAGCGCTGATTGGATGCATTGAGACATATGTCATGGGTAACCGTTCCAAATATCTTTCTGAATCCCCTAAAATCAGCTATCATTAAATGTTAATAATCATTATTAAATTCTCTCTCTTAACGTTTATGTTTTCAAAACCTTTTTAGAAATCTATTTAAACACACTTCACATCATTTACACTCTTTTACCGTCACTTTCATTTTCTCTAAATATTTCTGATTTCAGTGTTCTTACTTTCTCAAAAACCCTTTCAATCTTTTTCACAAAAACCTCGTGTGAACATGGCTTCTTCCAGCATTCCTACTTCAGGTTCCCAGAAAACTGTTTCATCTGAACAATACGAAGAACCTTACAGAACGCTTCTAACTCCAATCAAAAATCTTGAGGTTCTGTCAGAATTAATCATGGATTTCAACAGCCTTCAGGAGAATGGGTTTGATCTATCTGAAGAGGTTAAAGCTCAAGGCTGGGAAAAGTATTTTGACAGACTGGTGGGTCCAACATTTCCTATTCTAGTAAAGGAATTTTGGATTCACGCTTCTTCTTCAAATCATCAAGTCACATCTTACATCATGGGGAAGAAGATTGTTATTACTGAAGACCTGATTGCAAGACTTATAGGGTACAGTGGTGGTGATGTTCGTTGCATTGACATGGAAGAAAGGTGTGCCGATGCTGCCCTAATTGCAAGGGAAATCTTTACTCTGGGGCTTCCCTCCAGCAAGATAAGAGATTTGAAAGACAAACACAGAATTTGGGCCAAGATCATTCTGGGGTGCTTCAACCACAGGAAGCCTACCAGCTCTCCTGATTACATTAATATTGATCAGCAATTTATGATCTATTTCATCTCTCAGAAGGTCAAGATAAATCTAGCTCATCTTCTGTTCAACCATCTCAAAACAAGTGTTAAGGAAACAAGAGAAAAGGAACATACAAAAAGGGATTGGATACCCTTAGGAAGACTGATGTCAGATATTCTAACAGAGAATAAGCTGATTGATCATCTGACAGAGGCTCAAGAAATCAGCACTCTGGAAGCTACTGTTGGCAAACAGCTGAATGCCAAAAATCTGAAGAAAATGAAGTTGATAGAGAACATCAAGAAGGAGCCCAGCGTCACTCCTTTTGCTGCAATCTCCGGTAGAAGAGTCCCTCGGGATGCTTCCCACTGTTCTCAGAAATTGACTCTAAACCTGAAATCATTCTGAGATATCTGGATGCTTGCAAAGCTGATGGTACAACACCAAATCTGAATATTCAAGACCTTCAGCAGAAGGCTCCAGAGGTTGTTCTAAAGAAGACAAAGAAAAGAAAAGCTGCAGCAGAAGGATCATCTCAGCAGACTCCTAAGAAGAGAGGTAATCCTTCTTCTGTAACTGTTTTAGATTTAACTGTTGTATCAACATCTATCCCAATACCCACTCCATCTGAAAACCCAACACCTCAAACTTTCGATGATTTTGACCTTGACTTTGATCCCTCTGAATCATTAACTCTAAGAAGATCTCGCTCCCAACCTCAAAATCCAAATATCGTTGAAACCCAACAAGAACTTGAAAAAGTTCTTTCTGATATAGACCAACACACTTCTGCTCCCATACCAGATAATCCAAATCCTGAAACCCACACATAAGCACAACCAGAAATTCCCCTCTCACCAATACCAGAAATTCCACTCTCTCCAGAACCAGAAATCCCACTATCTTCATCTCCTCAACCAGAAATCAATCCACCATCTCCTCAACCTGAACAATCTCCACAACCTGAGATTCAAACCTCTGAGGCTCAACCCTCTGAATCCCCTAAACCATTACCTCTGGCCATTCAGTTGCCCTTTGGCACCATTGTGAATATTCCTCAACTTCCCTCTTCACCAGAACTAACTCCACCAAATTCCCTATCAATTCCAATCATAATTCCCGACTCTCCCACTCCCTCACCAAAAGACAATTCAGATGACCACAACAAGACTGTCATTGATTTAACAGTCCTTGAACGCCTTACTGCAATAACCAACAAAACTGCTATCCCAAAACCAAAACATCCAGATGTTGGTTCCAACATATTGAACTTTGAAACAGAAGTACAGAAGTGGACCACTTCTCTGAAACAAGCAAGTTTGGAACTGGTTGATCCTGCTGCATCAGACTATCTCTGGACAAAGTTCAGAAGATGGGTATGCTCTAAAACCTTTAAGTTGCAAGAACAGAGCTATGGATAAGCTCAACAGAACTTCAGCAATCTGCTGAAATAAATTGAAGGTCCAGTTCTGAGCAAGCTGCTTAAGGAAGAAGTTCTCCCGCTGGACAATGCTCCTTGGTCTGAACATCGTCAACCAGAGTCAAAAGAACAGATGATTCCAGCTGAAGAACAGGGTCAAGCAGAAGATATTGCTGAAAGCTCTGAGAAGCATCAGGTTTCTGAAGATCCTCAAGCTTCCTCCCTTGACAGGCAGACTCTTGAAGACTTGAAAAGATCTGATATGCTGATGAATGAAAGAATGGATAAGCAGGACACCAAAATTGATGCAATAGCGAACATGTTAACTCAGCAACAGGAAACCAACACCCAAATCAAGAGCATGTTGGAAGCTCTGTTCACACGACTTCCTCCTCCTTCTTAGAAATTTCCTTGTTGTTTTTATAACATGTTTATCTGTAATATTTTTACATGTTCTGAACTTATCATTGCTTCTTTTTTTAAATATAAATGCATTTTTAGCTCTGATCATTTTAGCTCTGATTATTTGTGCTTTTTTATAACTGACAAAAAGGGGGAGAAAGAATGATATTTTTCAATAACGGATTACTGAGACATAAGTCTCAAACATTCTGACATTCTGATCTATTTGAATTTCTTTCTTCTGAAAAGCTTGAACAGGTACAAAATTCTGAGGAAAGAAACAGTAAAGTACAGTAAGGTTCTGATGCTCAAAGACTCATGGAATTAAAGGGAAGTAATCAACTCAGGGGGAGTTTTCTCTTCTTAGCTCTGATACCTTTTATTCCTTATTTTTTAATCTCTGATACCTTTTATTCCTTAATTTTAATTGAAAAAATCTGGTTTTTGTCATCATCAAAAAGGGGGAGATTGTTAGAACATAGTTTGATTCTACAACCCTCAATTAGAGTTTTGATGATAACAAAATACAAGAATAAATAAATTGTAAGATTTATAAGACATATATGCTACTTAAAACTATGTTGTGTATTTACAGAAGTTCTGATGGAATCAGCATCAGAAGATCAGTATCAACATAAGCATCAGAAGATATGTCAGCATCAGAAGATCAATAACATATGTTACACGCTGAAGTTACCAGATCATACGCTGAAGCCTGATGACCAGAATCTGCGCATAAAATACTCTGACTCTGATCAAGATCCTTACCAAGTCATCAGCACTCAGAAGCGTCAGCATCAGTTAAAGCAAAGAACACTCTGATTATCATAAAGAAAGCTCTGAAGTGTTACTAAGCATTCAAGACATATTAATTACCAACGGCTTTATTCAAAGACAAGATCTTCTCAAAAAGGAAAGAACGTTATTATCATTGAAAGTGATTTATGGACAACAACGTATCTTTACCTTGGCTATATAAACAAGTCTGTGTGAGAAAAGATGCACGCATATACACGCCTACAAAAACGCACGTACTCATACATTTTGCTAAGCCTTCAAACCACGCCTACTCAAAAGCATTAGCAATTCAGTTTTCATTCTAAGCTTAACTTTGTGTATTATCACAGTTGTGGTATATTGTTTTATTAGAAAACATCAAACACATTATTTGTTCAAATATTTGTAAAGATATTTCCTTGAGATAAACCGGGTTATGGTTATACTCAAGAAGGCTTTAACAGTTGTTAAAGTAGTTGTTGTATTCTTTTGAATATAGTGGATTAAGACCTCGTTGGAGAGAGGCGAAATCACCTTGACGGGTGGACTGGAGTAGTTTGAGATCAAACGAACCAGGATAAAAATACAGTGTTGTCTGCTCATTTGATTTAAGTTTTACAATTCAACCCCCCTTCTTGTGTTTTTCACATCTTCACCACTTCCCCTAGCATGTTTCGTTCTTATAAAGAAAAGTCAAGTTATTTTCGCGTTATTACTTTTTGCAAATATTTCATCAAAACAAATCAACCAATTATTTTTGGTCAATTGAACTACTGGGGAACTTAGTATTTACTACGCATTCCTCAAGATCGATCTTTGGGGTAAACCCATTATTAATACATTGTTTAAAATAGTACACTTACTATTTTCCCGATCACATAGCATGCCTCAGAGTATAGAGGAAAGATGCAATATTAGTTGCATCCTTCCATATCTATAATTGTTATAACTCCTTGATAGTACAAGTTCCAATCCCACTATTTTTTATAACAGCAAGTTATTCCTTGTTGTCTATATGCTTCAGAGTATCATCCTTCCATTCAACAAGATTCTTGATCAGTTGCTTACAATTACCAAGGTCCTTGTTCCTGCCATGTTGAATGAGATATCTGAAAGAATTCAAATCTTTACTATAAAATGTCAGGACATCTTTCTTGACATCACATATCTTCAACACTAGTTCATAGAAACTTTCTGTTGTTTCTCTCAAGGAAACACATCTATTTTTATTTGATATCTTTTGTTTAAATTCGGTGATGTTACCTTTATCAGGGTGACTTGCAGTCAGTTCCCTGGATTTTTCTATATGTCCTTCAGTAGACAAGCTTTTGTTGGATTGAGAGTTCACAGATTCAGTGTTTGTGAACTCAAAAGTATCCTCCATTAGTGCTTCATTAGTCTACACACAGGATGTTACAACATTGTCTCTAACAACCTCATTCTCTTCAGCAATTGAATCATCAATTACCAAATTGATAGATTCCAAAGACATTCCAGTTCTAGAGTTAAAAACTTTATAAGTTCTTATCTTTGAAGAGTAACCCATAAATGTCCCTTCATCCCTTATGGGATTATTTTTTCCCTTTTAACCTTGGTCAGTCATGTAGTAGAATTTACTTCCAAAGATATAAAAATAATTTAATCTAGGCTTCATTCCTTTCCATAGCTCATAAAGAGTAGCTGAAGTATCTTTCCTCAGAGTAACCCTGTTATGAACATAACAAGCAGTGTTCATGGCTTCTACCCAAAAGTACGAAGGAAAATCCTTAGCACGAAGCATGATTCTAGATGATTCTAGAATCTCATTGGTCACTTGTTCAACAATTCCCCCTTGTTGAGAGAACTCAAAACTAATATTGTTAGAAACACAAAATTTTGAGAATTTTATATTCTCAAACTCTTTGTCATGTTCACTTCTAACTTTGATAATATCATCATTCCTCTCTTCTTGAATACTTTTAAATGATTATTTTAAGACATCAAAGGCATCTGATTTTTTCTTTCAGAAAGTTTATTCAAGTATATCCATAAAATTTATCTATAAGCACATAAGCATACCTCTTACCATCCATATCTTCTACTTACATTGGTCCCAATAAGTCCATGTGAAGAAGTTCTAACCTTCTAGAAGTAGTCCGATGCTGTAACATTTTATGCAACATCATGGATTGAGACCTAAAATCACATTCACCATAGATTATCCCTTCTCTAATCCTTAGATCTTGAATTCCTCTAATGGCTCCTTCAGACAATAATTCCTTCATTCTTTTGAGGTGAAGGTGTCCAGGTTTCTTGTGTCATAGCTTTACTTCATCCTTACTGGTTTTTAAGCATGAGGAAGAATAAACATTCAATTGAGGTTCCCTTAGATAACAATTATCCTCAGACCTTCTACCCTTCACCACCACAAAATTTTTTTCATCTTTGACTAGGCATTTTGATTTTGAGAAAATGACCAATGATATTTGGTCCCATACCTGACTAATACTAACATCTTTCAAATTAGAAGAACCATCACACATCAGCTTCCCGACCCCTTTGTTTCACCATTGATCCTATCTTCAGATCCAGTAAGATGAGACCTAATATTCAACACTAACTTCTAAACTCTTGTCATGTGCCTAGAGCACCCACTGTCAACATTCTTGTTTTCTCTATTTGATTTTCTTAAGGAAGTATGAGCAATAAATTTCATATCCTTATTTTTTTCACCTCTCTTTTTGTTCACTTGCTCATCCTTAGAATGAACTGAAGATTTTTTATCTTCATATAGTTTATAACAGAAAGGCTTTGTGTGACCATGCTCACCACAATAATGACAAATCCAAGTTGATGATCGAAATCTAGTCAATGTTATATCATGTCTTCCAGAATGTTGTAACATGTGGTTGGACATGTTGATTATTATCTTAGTTTCAGAAGTAAGAGACCTCACCACAGACACTCTACTTTGATCATCATCGAATTGAGAGTCACCTTCAGCGCCTCTGTTTTCTTCCATCATAGCAGCTCCATATTCCAAAAAATTTAATGAGTCTGACATGTTATTAATCTTGTAATTTAATAGGATTACCTCACTTTGAAGATGAGATACAATACATAAAACAATCTTCTTTTCATTTTCCAAATCAGTTATGATCTTGCTATGTTCTTACTTTGTTTTGATATTTGCTTCACATCTGCCACACGTATCTTCGCAGGATGTATCAATATCTTCATGGAGAACATTATCAACACAAGTTTCCCTTTCACTTTCCCATCTTCTAGAAAGAGCCAACACAAGTTTTTCAAATTCATTGTTAGCCTCATCTTCTGATTCTTCATCATCAGACAGAGACACAGTAAATCCCTTTTTCTGCCTCTTGAGAAAAGTAGGAAATTTTGGTTTGATGTGACCAAAACCTTCACACTCATAAAATTGAATTCATTTTGTTTGATTGGTCTTTTCTTCAGGCATGGTGTTCTTCTACGATTTTTACTCATTAGTGATGTCAGATGAGATGTTCTTGACATTTGGTCTTCATCTTCTGTCTAACCTTTTAAGAATTCTATTGAATTGCTTTCCAAGTAACACAATCGTATTTGAAAGATCCTCATCGGTGTCCAGCTCAGCTTGACATTTATCACCTTCAGCACTGGATACAAAAGTTATGCCTTTGTTCTTCTTCTAAGTCTTGTCACAAATAGCCAATTCAAATGTTTGAAGTGACCCAATAAGCTCATCAAACCTCATGTTGTTGATATCCTGAGCTTCTTCAATAGTTGTGACCTTCATGTAAAATCTCTAAGGACTTAAGAATCTTTCTAACCATTTTTGCTTCTGACATCTTCTCTCCCAAGGCACTTGATGCACTAGCAATTTCAATAATCTTCATCTGATATTCCTGAATTGTCTTATCACCATTCATCTTCAAGTTCTCAAATTTAAAAGTGAGTAGATGAAGTCTTGAAATATTCACTTTAGAGGTACCTTCATAAGTTGTCTTGAGAATTTCCCAAGCATCCTTGGTTGCAGTACAGGTATTAATCAGCCTGAAAACATTTTTGTCTACTCCATTGAATAGAATATTTAAAGCCTTGGAATTTCCAATGGCTTCTTTTTCATCATTTTCATCTCAGTCTTATTCAGGTTTAATATATTACTTTCCCTTTTTGTCCTTCATAACTGGATGTTCCCGTCGTTTCAAAATAGCCTTCCTTGCTTTGTTGTCCATAGATTTTTGAAAAGCTACCATTCTGACCTTCCACCAGTCATAGGTTGAACCATCCAACATAGGTGGTATTTTGTTATATCCTTATTCTTTCTCCATAGTTCCATAAGTATATCCTTGGATCTCACCCAATAAACAGAACAGGGTGTCTTCTCTTGATGCCAATTGAAATTCTGGCACACACAGTATCAAAAGTCAAGAATGATGTCTCAACAACACACAATGTCACGACATATGTTATAACATCTTCTGACAGAAAATAGACTTTCTAGAAACAGAAAGATTATGCAGAAAAGTAAATTGCATAAACTTAAATAATACAATCAATTGCTAACCCAATTCGGTGCAACTCACTTACTCTGGGGCTACCAAGCCAGGAAGGAAATCCACTGTAAGTAGTATCAACTTGAAGCTAAATAATCCTAGTTTACACTTCTCACTTAATCCATATTGTAGCGGTAGAAATGTTAAGACAAAGCCATTGGATTGACTTGACTCGCACAAATCAAATAAAAATTGGCACCGTGCTTTATTGTTTCCAGAGGAATGGGAAAAGAGCGAATAACCCAAAAGAGGGGGAGAGAATCTAAGTTCGGGGGTTGGTTATGCAAAGGGAAGGCATTAGCACCCTAAACATCTACGGTACTCTGCAGGAACCTCTTTGAAAATTTGTATATTTTGGATATAAGTGTTGTATACAAAAATAGATGGTGGAGAAGAGAAAAAAAATATTTTTTACAATTTTTGTACCCGCCACGGTTGTGAACCTTTAGTGCCTACGAATCACCTTCTGTGCAATAGGGGAACAGGGTACTCGTAGTTCACCTTTAAAAAATTTAAAACGCATGTGTGTTGGTTAATTATAAGAGAAAAGACATCATCGTCTTATCCGAGTGGAAAAACATACTTACTACCCACGATTATGAGAAAGAAAATTTTGCGTCATCTCAAAATGGAGTATATGGCTTGGATTTTAAAATCAACAAATCATCGCTCAACACCCAAGTGGAAAATATCTCACTTTACTATATATCATAGAATCATAGTAGCTCGCATCACTACAAAGATTGACAAGAGTCTAATATTTTGAGAAAAAGTTTTAAGGTAAAAAGCTAAAGTGGCAAAATGGTTTGAATGAGATTGATTGACTTTTAGTCCTCTCAAAAAAATGTCAAAGTATGATTAAGTTGTTTAATGTTTGATTAAGAAATTGTTTTTGAAAATGCATGGACCTAAGTCCAAGTTTATTGTGAAAGCGGTTCAAGTTTTAGGAAAATAAGAATGGTTTTTAAAAGGAGGGAGAAGATTTTTGAAATTAAAGAAGATTGGAGGAGATGAAGGGATTATCCTAAAACATAAGGTAAAAGCTAGGGAAAAGAACCATCTAACCAACAAGAAGCCAACACTTGACACAATGAGTCAATGTAGAATTCTCATCCTTTGGATTTGAAACCAAACAAGTAAAGATAATGAACCTCTTAAAAATACCAAACTTTAAATGTCTTGAGTCTTCACAAAAATTGGGCAGAGTAACGGTTGTGTACAGATGAATTCCCAATCACAGATAAATCATATAATCAAAATAACCTGCATACAAAGAAAACAAACAACTCAATATCTTGGGGTAAACCCCAAGAACTCCAGATAAAACAACAATAGAAGTCACAAGGTTTCAAGGTGGGTCAAGGCTTCTAATCCTAATTCTAAGAAGTCCATACTCCAAAATGCCAAGGATAATAACCAAATAGTCCAAGTAACATTAAATATTTTTATAGTTCAAGTTAGTTATTAGGTATCTTCAAAAATAAAATGAAAAGCTCAAGTGAGAAAAATAAAAATGACATAAAGATAAATGCTCAAGTGAGCAAATATGAAAGTAACATGAAATGAAAATACTAAAATAAATGGTGCGTAACGGTAAAGGTGTAAAGTAAAAGCATCGGGATAAAAGTTAATTGTTAATGAGTTATAAATTAGAGGCTAGTTGAATGGCCATCTTAAAACTTGCATTTGAAAACTCATTAGAAGATTGATAAAATCAAAGCCTCTCAACAACAAGTTTCATTTGCTTTTTGTCAAGTATATCATTCATTTTAACATCTCGAGGTGACAATAAATGATCAACGATGTTTAAATGATTCACTTAGTCCAAAATTTATGAAGATTTATTAGAGGATTGATAAAACCAAAGCCTCCTAACAATGAACTTCAAGGTTATTGGATCAAAGATTTCAAATTAAACATACTTGGGCTTGCAAACATAGGATTGGGACACGAATGATCATTTCTCGAATCGGGACAAAATTTAGCGCTATGTTAAGCAATCGTAAGTGGACTTATATAGAAGTTGCACCTATTTTGAGGCCGGACAATAGCAATTTATGTGCCATATGTTTGGAGAGATGATATATTGATCATCCTCTAACAACATGTAGCACAATAAGAAAATGATAAGATGAAAAGGGAGGGGATGTATTTGAATCAAATATTTTGATCAAACTATCATTAAAATCATCCATCCATTTTGGTGGAGTTAAACTCAACACCTAAGATCCAATGATGTTAATGAAGTTCGTGATCAACAAATCACATAGTCAAAATAAAAATAAAAAATTGCATTTAATGGACAAAAAAAAAGAAGAAAAATGATTTTTAAATTGTTTATTAATGGAAATAAAAGGAAAAATAGAAAACTATACTCAAAGTGTCAAAGAAAAATTTGAAGAAACCATAGAAAAGTCAGAAATGATCTCAAATATTTTTATAAAATTTTTGGTAACTTTTTAAAACAGAAAGTATTTTTAAACTAATTAAAATTACTCAAATAAGTAAAAAAAGATCAAAAATAGTAGAAGTTAAAATAAAATTCTAGAAAAATTTCAGAAAAGTCAGAAATAGAGAAAATGATCTTGATAAAAATTTTAGAATTAAAAAAATGCCAAGAAGCATTTTTAAAATAATTAAAATAAGGAAAAAAAACAAAAATTATGAAATATATCAAACATTAAAATAAAAATAGAAAAAATATTCACAAAATCACAAATAATTCAAAGTAGTTTTATATATTTTTTCATAATTTTTGGATAAAAAATAAAAGAGTTATGAATTTTTAAAGGTAAAAGAAATTTAAAAATAATTTTGTAAAATAAAAATAAATCAGAAAAAACTACGCGCGATGGATCTCTCTCACTTATACACACTTGCAGATCTAATGGATATGATGTGAGGGAGTATCATGGACCCAAGTTAAGGCGAGTGCATAGAACATAAGAAAGTCCAACCAATCAAAATAAAACAATTGGTTGAGTGTCATTGTTTGAAGAACGACACGTAGGGCGTCTTCAACCTCCATCCTTCTGCAAGTAGGGCAAATCTAAGATCCTTGAATCTATAAATTTATGCGTTCATAGTGGTACTATTAGATGCGTCTACTTGAGACGATCACAACCATATGCTCACGAAAACTTTATATAAAGCACATCATAGTCGATTTGGAAAAAATCAGAGATGTTTGAAAATGTTAAAATAAAAAATCAGAAGCATTAAATGCATTGTTTCACTAAAATTAAGTTAAGAGAAAACATCAGTGAACATCATAGACCATTCCAGTAATTTGAGTTAGAGGATTTGATGTCTTAAACTACCTGAACAAAGTCAGATGAACTTGCTCTGTAAATGGACTTGGCTAGCGCGATTCAGCGCACCTCAAGGCTTGATTCTTCTTCTGTTAGCTTCAGTGAAGTTCAAGGATGAAGGATAAATGAAGAAATTAGATTGAAAAGTGGAGAAAAGAGGAATTCGAAATCTCAGAAAAGTTAGTTATTGAGGGAGTTTGACAGAGTGATTTTGGTTGTTCAAGCTTAAGAAAATGAGAGGACTGAGGTCCTCTATTTATAGGGAAGTGAATGGTGTAAAGAATTCAGAGGAAGATTGAAGTTTAGAGGGAAATTGGATCAAGCTCGAAAGTGAAAAAAGTGTGACTCCATGTGCATCAAAACTTAATCAATTCCCGTGTTTTGATCTTTAATTCAACTTTGGGAACTTTTTTAAACATGTTTAAATCAAAAATGTGTGCTAAATTGGTGATTAGAAGCCATATTATGAATTTCAAATTCTGACTTTAGAGAAAACTTCAGTTTCAAGGAATCATCTTTGAATCCATGGTGTTCACGGCTCAAGGGGTCTTAGGGTATGATTATTGAAGCATTTGAAAGATAAGGTCACAAACTTTACAATGTGAAAAGAGTAAGATCAATTGGATGCTTGAGCTAAAAGTTGTGATGAGTCAAAGTTTATAAAAAAGATGCTGACTTTTTGTACTTAAAAAAATTCTAAGTTTTTCTTCAAAAGTGACCTATAATGTTTTGAGTTCGGACAAGGTCTTATCCAAAAATTGAGCTTTGATCATTGATGCTAGCTTTAAGTGGACATCCCAAATAGAATTTTGAAACTTGAATCACTCAAAAATACCATGTAGTGAAAAAGTTATAGCCTTGTAAAATTTATGAAAATTCATGAGGTGACCCATAATCTTTTGAATTCTTAGGGCATATTCCACTCATTTTCAGGCTTTGCACATAAAATAAGAGTTAAAGTTCACATCCTTCAGATCATTATGAAAAAATAAGTGGCTCAAGAGGATAAAAATTGAACAAGTTATTATCTTTTAAAATCACATCAGGGAATTTGATGGCCTATCTAGAGGACTTGTAATCTTTCTTCATCATTAAGAATCTTCCACACAAAATTTTCTTGAAACTCTTGAAGTGATTAGTTTATAACCCTTTAAAGAGAAGCATGTATTTTAAATTACTCAAAAATATCAAAATATGAACAAGATATAGCCCTTAGAAGTTCAAAACCCTAGCTCCTAAAGCACCAAAATGACTTGGAAACCCTTTTCAATTTTGACAAACTTTCTTGCACAATAACATTTGCCATGTGAATAGAGGTTGTTATGGATGATAATAAGAACCCATAGAAACAATAACCACCTTCAAATATTAAGGACTGAGAGAGTTATGTACTTATGATTAAAGAATAAAGAATTTGTCCAATTTAGGCCAAACTTCTTCTATCAACCCTTGCATATTTTGAACTACTTTGACAAATTGAAGCGTGATAAATCATAGTAGACCTTGTCATGACATTATTTTAAATCACCCTTAATGATGAAGCTTGAATCTCAATGAAGCTTTGTTGAAGAAGGCATGGAAATAAACTCATGAACCTATGAATCAACCTGATGAAATGTGTTGTGTCATCACCTATAATATCATCAATTAAAGCAAGAATCCGTTGTATTTGTTAGTTAAAATTTAATCAATACAAAACATATATGAATCAAAGTGCTTGGTGATTCCTCATGAAAAAACCTAGAGATAGGGGGAAGAACCAAACCCTAGTGTGATCTTGTTGTGATTGAGTTGATATGAGATGATAGAGGAATCTTAGGGGGGGAAATTGGGGTACAACAGCTGGCCTTATTTAAGTGTCTTCTATCCGGAGATACGAAGGTTAAAATCTTCGTGTCGATGCGATTGAAGATACTTAAATATAGAACAAACCCTATTTTTGGCCCTAAGATGCCATGAAATGCATATGATTGTGCATGCAAACAAACAAATCCAAAGGTGACACAAGACACCATTGGGGATGTGAGAAATAAATTAAAGGATCAACGGAAAGTCCAACCAGAAAAATAAATCGCTGGTGAACAGAAGACTCGAATCTATTAGGGTAAAGCCCAAGGAGGAGATAGAGCAACATTAACACAAATATTTAGGAGAAGAAGTAAAGGATAAAAATGACCGACAGATAACTGTAAACTATCCACTCATTGAGAAGATAGAAAAAAAAGGTAACGTCAACCTACAAGGGAAAAGAAATGGTAGGATAATACCAGCAAATACAAATATTAGGGTAAGCAACAAATAATCAGCATTAGTACTTACGACTAGAAACAAATGAATTCTTCAGAGCAAAATGAATCTCAACGAAAAACTATCTCCCATAACGACAAGATTACCATCCATCGGAGTATAAATCTCAATAATAAACTATATCCTATAATGACGAGACTACCATCCATTGGAGTAACAAAATCTCAACAACGAACTATCTCCCATAATGACGAGACTACCATCCATTGGAGTAAAAATATATCAATAACAAACTATCTCCCATAATAACGAGACTACCATCCATTAGAGTAAGAAAATCTCAATAATGAACTATCTCTCATAATGAAGAGACTATCATCCATTGGAGTAACAAAATCTCAACAGTGAACTATCTCCCATAATGACGAGACTACCATCCATTGAAGTAACAAAATCTCAACAACGAACTATCTCTCATAATGACGATACTACCATCCATTGGAGTGTAAATTAATTTTCTCGGGGAACTAACGGACTTACTGGGGAAGTATAGGTTGCTCAAATAAAGAGACCTGCCACTTGATATTATAAGAAACCCTTCAGGAAAATAAATATGACTTCTCTGGGGAAGTTTCAATATATTCATACTAAGGAGATAACGTGTTCTTGTGCAAAATAAATGCACACCCTCAATCCAAAGTTCAGAGGTTACGAAAATTAGAATAATAATGTTGTCGAGGACCACATATTCAAACTAGAAATAAACTGGTGCGAAATAGTTAACCAGGATAGCACTTGATGAGAAATAAACTCAAAAAGGGATCATATTCCATCTAGATAATAAACTGAATAAGAAGGCTAAAGAAAAATTCTTCTGCAAGGGATGACTCATTGGGGAAATAGAAATGATATACACTTTATGCTTAAGTTCGATACTCTATTAGAGAGAGGGTAACATAATTCTGCAAAATAGAGTAATATGCCAACAAATTATTAATGAATGCATGTTGTACCCCAAAATTTGCCCTCCCATATTTCTCAAAATATTTCAAGAAAAAATTCACAAGTCCAACCCGGCGCGTCATATTCAGGTATTCTTTCACCAAGATATCTCTGATAACATATTCTCAAATTCAGGTTCGGCTCAAGAGTCAATTCTTTAAAGAAGGTATCCGAATGTGCGAGTTTTCTTAAAGAAATATGGTGAAAAAGTGTGCTGAAAGTGCAGTTTTTATGCGCTAAAAAATTCATAACTTGAAGATCGTGACTCGTTTTGAACCCGTTCCGGTGGCCCAAATTCCGTCTTGACATTATCTACGTTTTCATCTCTCACGGCTGGAAGCCAATTTCGATCAGAAGGTCTTCAAAAATGTGGATTTATCAAGTATTTTCGCACAGAAAATTTGTGACAAGTTTATTTGTGTCATGTTCAGAAAATCATAACTTGGTCAATTTTCATCGTATCGAGCTGGTTCCGGCGCCAAAATTTCACAAATTGAGTTGACTACATTTTCACAGAAGGTATTGAGTTCAAACGGTACTCAAAAGGCCTTTGTTTTTTGCTCAGAGTGCGTGACACGCTGAAAATCCTGAATGCTGAATATTATTTCATCTGGGCCGAAACTTCGAAAATTCATAACTCGGTCAATTTTTATCGGATTGGACTCATATTTTTACACAAGGTCCCTGACTCATAGATCTACAACTTTGCTTCAAAAGTAGAGACCGGATTATGCTCCGATCAATACCAGTTTTTTATTGAAGAACGTGTCAGAGTCGACACTGGAGCCCAAAATAAGTTTGTCTGAGCTGAAACTTCAAAAATTCATAACTAATTCACCGTTTATCCGATTGAGCCGATTTTCGGACAGGAGTTAGTTATCGATGTCGGCTACATTTTGTTTTCACATTTCAACTTCAAAAATTGCACTTAAGTTCCTGCGGTTTAGCCTGGAAAGTGACGAACTCAAGCGAACATTGGAGGCCCAATTGCACATTCAAAGCCCATTTTCTTTACCCTAATTTCCATTATATAATCACCTTCTTTTCACACAAACCAGAGAGGAGGAAAAGAGAGAAAAAACCTTGCCACAACACTGTTAGAATATCAAATTCTTTCAAGAATCCTAAAACCTTGAAATCCTTATTACAAATCCCTCTCTCACTACAAACAAGCCATCACAGTTACAAACCAACACCTCATTACTTCTTCAGTAAGGATAAGGTTGGCTTGATCTCCATGATCCAAAGGGCATAAAAGCATTCAGGTCACTAATTTTCCAGTAAGGGTAAGATTGATTTGATCTCCATGATCAAAAGGGTATAATTATTCATACATGCCATATTGTGCCTAAACATTAAATTTCTTCATATATTGGCTTTATTTGCATTTTATGATTTTATTTAATGTGTTCGTGAGATTCAACACTGCAGATTTAGACAGTATCTCATGCAGGTTCATTAAGGAACATTGAGGCCAAAAGCCAAATGGCCAAAAGCCAAATGGCCAAAAGAACAACTTATGCATGACACCAATAAATGGCGAGACAGACATCCTGAGAAGATTAAGGAACGTTGAGGCCAGAACACAAATGGCCAACAGCCAGAACACAAATGTCCATGAAACCCAATCCAATGGCCAAAGAATGCAGACCACGGTACTCAAGAGTCAATGAACACGCACGTGATGCCAGAAAGTCAAACAATGCTTTTTGTCTAATGGGCCAGATTTCTCACAAAAAAACCTCCCTTTGGGTCTGAATACCCCCCATGGTTTGCACATTTTTATTTATTTTTATTTGATTTTCCTTTTTATTCTTTTAATTGTCTTCAATTGTTTTCTTTAATTTCATAAATTAATTTTCATAAGATAAAAAATCAGAAACTAAAATATATTTAATTATTATTATTTCACTATTAATTTATTTTGTAAATAAACTTTAATAATTAGTTTAGTAAATTAGGTTTTAAAACTTTAATCTTTTTCTCAATAAATTAAAATATGTAGAAATTAGGTTTTTTTAACTTTTTATCACTTTTCTTAATAAATAATTTTTTCTTATTATCATTATTATTAATTACTAATTTATTTTGTAAATAAACATGTACATTAAATATTTAGTAAATTAGGTTAAACTTTAATGTTTTCTTTAACAATTAAAAATAATTTAGAAATAGGGTTTCATTTAACTTCTAATTTTAATTAATTTTCTTTATTCTCATTAAATACAAAAAAAATCCTAAAAACATTTCTTTTCTTTAAATTAATAATTAATTAGCTTTTCAATTTCAATTTAATTTCAAAAGGGTCCAACACCCTCGAACGTTCCTTTTTTATTCTTTTCGCGCATTTATTTTCTTTGTGAATATTATGTAATTGCTCAAGCTTTGTAATAGTAATTAGGAATTTATTTACTTTCCGCATTTTTATTCAAAACGGGTCTTTGTTAATTTGGCGATGTATAGACCCGCGCCTTGTAATAGCGTAGGACTTTACTTTCCGCACTTTAATTTCCGCACTTTTAAATTCTAAACTTTGCATGAAAGAATGAATGGCCTAAATTAAAAACAATGCGTAGCTCACCAAATGCATGATCAAAGACAAATATTAACCTGAAAACAACACACAAATTCACACACCACTCTTAGGGTACGCCTCACTGTTGCCTTGCCCTCGAAACGTGGTCGTTGAGTATAGGACGTTTTAGTAAGTCCGTATGTCCATGATCTATGGCATAGGGGTAGCTTCTAAGGTGTCCTACTATTGCTCTGGTGACCACACTGTCCCTAACAATCGAATTGACCCGAACACCTCCAACGGTGGTGCTACCTACCTCTCAATGGTGGGATGACACTATCTTAAAGACATTTACACAGCCTAATTCCTTAGGGTAGGTGGATGACTCATAGATACTTGCTCTATTCAAAAACAAATCAAAAAACTCTTTTCACACCGACACTTTCAAAAAGCTTTCAAAAACAATTTTTCAAACACTCTTGAGGACTGATACAAGAGTCGATCTGAAATCTTTAAATGAAACTTTTTCAAACCCACTCACACTTGAAAAGCAAACAAACATTTTGAAAACACAATGAGCAAGTATCTAAGAGCCCATGGATAACCATGGATAGAAAGGGTGCTAACACCTTCCCTTTCTATAAATCTACCTCCCGAACCGAGAAACTATCTCATAAGGAATTTTGCTGTGCTTTTGTCCTGTCCATGTTGGAGAAAATAAAAGACGATGGCGACTCTTGCTTCCGCGACATTTCGCGAACCAGCGTTAAACAGTCAGTTCCAGATCCACCGATCACAGAACTGGCGACTCTGCTGGGGATAAATTTTAAAGTGAGGTGTACCTTAGGACTAAGATCACTTGTGTTTTCAATTGTCTGAATTGTTTGCTTTAAATTGTGGGTACTGTCTTGGGAGTTCTATAGATCCTAACCCGGATCTGGGGATACCTTCTTAGAAAGTAGCAACAAGGTTGTGAGGGAACTGTGCGGGGTATACCGACATGGTTAAAGCAGTCTGCTACGTTGATGTGGCACTTTGGTGTGTACCGGTAACCCTTGAGTCCAGTCAAGGAGAGTACGGGGCCGCCGCGTGGTGTCGTGAAGCATCAACTGACCTTAGGAACCTTAATTGAACCATCTTGGCCTCTTTAGGGTAGTGAGATAATTGACTTTGGTGCAGTCCGAGGTTGGTTAATACTCGATACTACACTCAGTTGAGGGTTGTTTTCTTGGAATATTTCGGTCGCCAGTTCAGTGGCTAAATCGAAACGATGAACATTGAAAGCAATCCAATGATATTGGGACCCTTAGAACCCGGTTACTTTGATAGGACAGGTTTGAGCCCACCAACTTCAAGAGGGTAATACCCAGACCCCATGTTGGCCTAAACTCTAAGGGCTGTGGTGTGACTTGTGTGCTTTCATACTTGACTACTTGCATGCTTGTTATCTGACACTTGAGTTTCTTGCAGGTTTTGTTTATAGTCCTTAATTGGGACTCATAACAGGGTTTACCTACATTACCCCATGCATAGCATAACATCATACCATTGCATGCATCCCGCAAAAGGACTAACCCATTTCAAGGATCTCAAGGGCTTGTGATGCAGGTCATGATGAACCAACATGTCTGGCAAGGGGCAAAGGGGATTTATTTTCCTCTAGCCAAGGTTGTCAGGGGCAAATGGACCCCTACATACGAAGGGCCATTTGTGGTTAAACATGTGTTCTCAGGAGGAGCCATGATTCTAACCACCATGGATGGTGACGACCTTCCTCACCCCGCCAATGCAGACATAGTAAAAAGATACTACGCATGATTAAAGACCCGCTAGGTTGACATACCTAGGCAAAAATAAGGGCTTCCCGGCGAACCAAAAGGGTTCGGGCAAAATAAGGGATGAAAATGAAAAATCTGTACACCCGGCAAGTCGAAAACCTGAAAAGGCGGCTTGGGCAAAAATGGGTATCCCGGTGGACTGAAAACCTGAAAGGGCGGTCCAGGCAAAAATTAGGGATCAGAGCGTACGACTATGTCCTGTCATCTCGTCACTTGCCTACCAGAAGAAGATTTGTCAAATCGGCAGTCATCAAGCACCTCCACAGGTATCTTCCTCTCCCACATCAGAAACAGGGGCAATAATGAGTTGTCTAAGCGATCTAATTGCTCTGTCCACCAAGGTACAAAGGTAGGTTCGGTTGAAAAAAATGACCAAGATATCTTAATTCCCCAGAGAGTGAGCCAGCAAGTCAGCGATACTCTCCCCAAGCAGAGTTAGTCCACTATCAACCTCAAGGAAGTTGGATTATCCCCCGCGGATCTCAACATTCCCCAGCGGAGTATACAAACATTCCTAACAAGCGTCCCCGGCAGTCTTGATCTAAGATTGTTCCCCGGCAGAATACCAGACATTCGGTGGAGCCACTTCCCCAGTACATCTCAAAAAAAATTTCCCCAGGAGAGTCCAGTCCAAAAGTTTCCCTAGGAAAGTGGAATCCATATCCCTAGCAGGTCTTAAAGCTTATCCCCAATAGATTATGGAAGCTTGTCATCCGCATAGTACGAACGCTCCCCCGGCTTTATTCAAAGTTTATTTCCCCACTAGGATATAACTGGGTTATCTTCGGCCAATTGCCACGGAGAGATCGTCCCTGGCGAAGTCTTCCTATCCCCAGCAGAGTTCATCAGATCTCCCAACATGACTTACCAATGGAATCCCCAGCGGAGTTATCATCAACCTCAGTGAAGTATTCCTCTCCCCACAGAGCATTCCCCGCAGAGTAATATATTCGCCAAGTTTGTTCCCCAACGGAGTCATCTTCTTTTACCGGTATTCTTGCAACCATCACCCCCAGCGGAAACAGAGCTCTACTCTTCCATATCAGCCCAGGATTCAACTTCCCGGCACCCGTCAAGGATTTATTTTCCTAGACGAAAATACATTCATAAACATCACCTTATCATACATTATGATACATGCATACACGCATCATATCACCCCAATCTCATTTATTTTTTAGAACATCATGACATCATGCATGTCATACATTATGACATTGCATATAACTAACTCGTTACTTTTTCAGGAAAAGAACGATCAACAGATAAAAGTCTTTACTTTTTGAAGTAGAAGACGTCCAAGATTCCTTCATCATTCTGTTGAGGTAGTAATCGCCCAAAGGTTCTCTCATCGTCCCATTGAGGTAGTAATCGCCCAAAGGTTCTCTCATCGTTTTGTTGAGGTAGTAATCGCCCAAAGGTTCTCTCATCGTCCCGTTGAGGTAGTAATCGCCCAAAGGTTCTCTCATCGTCCCGTTAAGGTAGTAATCGCCCAAAGGTTCTCTCATCGTCCCGTTGAGGTAGTAATCGTCCAAGGTTCTCTCATCGTCCCGTTGAGGTAGTAATCGCCCAAAGGTTATCTCATCGTCCCGTTGAGGTAGTAATCGCCCAAAGGTTCTCTCATCGTCCCGTTGAGGTAGTAATCGCCCAAAGGTTCTCTCATCGTCCTGTTGAGGTAGTAATCGCCCGAAGGCTCTCTCATCGTCCCGTTGAGGTAGTAATCGCCCAAAGGTTCTCTCATCGTCCCGTTGAGGTAGTAATCGCCCAAAGGTTCTCTCATCGTCCCGTTGAGGTAGTAATCGCCCAAAGGTTCTCTCATCGTCCCGTTGAGGTAGTAATCGCCCAAAGGTTCTCTCATCGTCCCGTTGAGGTAGTAATCGCCCAAAGGTTCTCTCATCGTCCCGTTGAGGTAGTAATCGCCCAAAGGTTCTCTCATCATCCCATTGAGGTAGTAATCGCTCAAAGGTTCTCTCATCGTCCCGTTGAGGTAGTAATCGCCCAAAGGTTCTCTCATCATTCTGTTGAGGTAGTAATCGCCCAAAGGTTTTCTCATCGTCCCGTTGAGGTAGTAATCGCCCAAAGGTTCTCTCATCGTCCCGTTGAGGTAGTAATCGCCCAAAGGTTCTCTCGTCGTCCCGTTGAGGTAGTAATTGTCCAAGGTTCTCTCATTGTCCTGTTGAGGTAGTAATCACCCAAAGGTTCTCTCATCGTCCCGTTGAGGTAGTAATCGCCCAAAGGTTCTCTCATCGTCCCGTTGAGGTAGTAATCGCCCAAAGGTTCTTTCATCGTCCCGTTGAGGTAGTAATCGCCCAAAGGTTCTCTCATCGTCCCGTTGAGGTAGTAAATCGCCCAAGGTTCTCTCATCGTCCCGTTGAGGTAGTAACCGTCCCTGATTCATTCATCACATCATTATCAACAAAAACCTTTTGAAGCTCCAGACTCGATTCCTGTATCTTTCTAGGGCACGTCTGAAGAGTTCGAAGATCTGATTCCTGTATCTTGCCAGGGTGTATCTGTTGACGACTAACATTACCAGACTCGATTCCTGTATCTCGCCAGGGCACGTCTGAAGAGTTCGAAGATCCGATTCATGTATCTTGCCAGGGTGTATCTGTTGACGACTAATTCTAGACTCGATTCCTGTATCTTGCCAGGGCACGTCTGAAGAGTTTGAAGATCCGATTCCCGTATCTCGCCAGGGTGTATCTGTTGACGACTACATATTCCAGACTCGATTCCTGTATCTTGCCAGGGCACGTCTGAAGAGTTCGAAGATCCGATTCTTGTATCTTGCCAGGGTGTATCTGTTGACGACTGTATTCTCCGGACTCGATTCCTGTATCTTGCCAGGGCACGTCTGAAGAGTTTAAAGATTTGATACTTGTATCCAGCCAGGGCACATCTACATAAAGAGTTTGAAGACCAACTCCTGTAACAGGCCAGGTAATTATTTTTCTTTCTCAGGTATGCAAGTTCTTGCTAAGGAATCTCTTACGCGATCGACAACCTCCCGATGGCATCTATAAGCCCATCTCTCCACTTACCAACAGTCTCTAGATGGTATCTATAAGCCCATCCTCCTATCCATCATCTCTCAACATGGCATCTGTAAGCCTATTCCCTACATCATACTACTAACACACTCTATGTGAGCGCAAATTTCTGGGCACTTTAGTGTTCAATCATCTTCCACCTTCGGATCACGAAAGGCACGCAAGTCAATCTACATCCTCAGGTTTAAGAAGATTGAACAGGGGCAACTGTTGTACCCCAAAATTTGCCCTCTCATATTTCTCAAAATATTTCAAGAAAAAATTCACAAGTCCAACCCGGCGCGTCATATTCAGGTATTCTTTCGCCAAGATATCTCTGATAACATATTCTCAAATTCAGGTTCGGCTCAAGAGTCAATTCTTTAAAGAAGGTATCTGAATGTGCGAGTTTTCTTGAAAAAATATGGTGAAAAAGTGTGCTGAAAGTGCAGTTTTTACGCGCTAAATAATTCATAACTTGAAGATCGTGACTCGTTTTGAACCCGTTCCGGTGGCCCAAATTCCGTCTTGACATTATCTACGTTTTCATCTCTCACGGCTGGAAGCCAATTTCGATCAGAAGGTCTTCAAAAATGTGGATTTATCAAGTATTTTCGCACAGAAAATTTGTGACAGAAGTTTATTTGCGTCATGTTCAGAAAATCATAACTTGGTCAATTTTCATCGTATCAAGCTGGTTCCGGCGCCAAAATTTCAAAAATTGAGTTGACTACATTTTCACAGAAGGTATTGAGTTCAAACGGTACTCAAAAGGCCTTCGTTTTTTGCTCAGAGTGCGTGACACGCTGAAAATCCTGAATGCTGAATAATATTTCATCTGGGCCGAAACTTCGAAAATTCATAACTCGGTCAATTTTTATCGGATTGGGCTCATATTTTTACACAAGGTCCCTGACTCATAGATCTACAACTTTGCTTCAAAAGTTGAGACCGGATTATGCTCCGATCAATACCAGTTTTTTATTGAAGAACGTGTCAGAGTCGACACTAGAGCCCAAAATAAGTTTGTCTGAGCTGAAACTTCAAAAATTCATAACTAATTCACCGTTTATCCGATTGAGCCGATTTTCGGACAGGAGTTAGTTATCGATGTCGGCTACATTTTGTTTTCACATTTCAACTTCAAAAATTGCACTTAAGTCCCTGCGATTTAGCCTGGAAAGTGACGAACTCAAGCGAACATTGGAGGCCCAATTGCACATTCAAAGCCCATTTTCTTTACCCTAATTTCCATTATGTAATCACCTTCTTTTCACACAAACCAGAGAGGAGGAAAAGAGAGAAAAAACCTTGCCACAACACTGTTAGAATATCAAATTCTTTCAAGAAACCTAAAACCTTGAAATCCTTATTACAAATCCCCCTCTCACTACAAACAAGCCATCACAGTTACAAACCAACACCTCATTACTTCTTCAGTAAGGATAAGGCTGGCTTGATCTCCATGATCCAAAGGGAATAAAAGCATTCAGGTCACTAATTTTCTAGTAAGGGTAATATTGATTTGATCTCCATGATCAAAAGGGTATAATCATTCATACATGCCATATTGTGCCTAAACATTAAATTTCTTCATATATTGGCTTTATTTGCATTTTATGATTTTATTTAATGTGTTTGTGAGATTCAACACTGCAGATTTAGACAGGATCCCATGCAGGTTCATTAAGGAACGTTGAGGCCAAAATCCAAATGGCCAAAAGCCAAAAGCCAAATGGCCAAAAGAACAACTTATGCATGACACCAATACATGGCGAGACAGACATCCTGAGAAGATTAAGGAACGTTGAGGCCAGAACACAAATGGCTAACAGCCAGAACACAAATGGCCATGAAACCCAATCCAATGGCTAAAGAATGCAGACCACGGTACTCAGGAGTCAATGAACACGCACGTGATGCTAGAAAGTCAAACAAGGCTTTTTGTCTAATGGGCCAGATTTCTCACAAAAAACCTCCCTTTGGGTCTGAATACCCCCCATGGTTTGCATATTTTTATTTTTTTTATTTGATTTTCCTTTTTATTCTTTTAATTGTCTTCAATTGTTTTCTTTAATTTCATAAATTAATTTTCATAAGATAAAAAATCAGAAACTAAAATATATTTAATTATTATTATTTCACTATTAATTTATTTTGTAAATAAACTTTAATAATTAGTTTAGTAAATTAGGTTTTAAAACTTTAATCTTTTTCTCAATAAATTAAAATATGTAGAAATTAGGTTTTTTTAACTTTTTATCACTTTTCTTAATAAATAATTTTTTCTTATTATCATTATTATTAATTACTAATTTATTTTGTAAATAAACATGTACATTAAATATTTAGTAAATTAGGTTAAACTTTAATGTTTTCTTTAACAATTAAAAATAATTTAGAAATAGGGTTTCATTTAACTTCTAATTTTAATTAATTTTCTTTATTCTCATTAAATACAAAAAAATCCTAAAAACATTTATTTTCTTTAAATTAATAATTAATTAGCTTTTCAATTTCAATTTAATTTCAAAAGGGTCCAACACCCTCGAACGTTCCTTTTTTATTCATTTCGCGCATTTATTTTCTTTGTGAATATTATGTAATTGCTCAAGCTTTGTAATAGTAATTAGGAATTTATTTACTTTCCGCATTTTTATTCAAAACGGGTCTTTGTTAATTTGGCGATGTATAGACCCGCGCCTTGTAATAGCGTAGGACTTTACTTTCCGCACTTTAATTTCCGCACTTTTAAATTCTAAACTTTGCATGAAAGAATGAATGGCCTAAATTAAAAACAATGCGTAGCTCACCAAATGCATGATCAAAGACAAATATTAACCTGAAAACAACACACAAATTCACACACCACTCTTAGGGTACGCCTCACTGTTGCCTTGCCCTCGAAACGTGGTCGTCGAGTATAGGACGTTTTAGTAAGTCCTTATGTCCATGATCTATGGCATAGGGGTAGCTTCTAAGGTGTCCTACTATTGCTCTGGTGACCACAATGTCCCTAACAATCGAATTGACCCGAGCACCTCCAACGGTGGTGCTACCTACCTCTCAATGGTGGGATGGCACTATCTTAAGGACATTTACACAGCCTAATTCCTTAGGGTAGGTGGATGACTCATAGATACTTGCTCTATTCAAAAACAAATCAAAAAACTCTTTTCACACCGACACTTTCAAAAAGCTTTCAAAAACAATTTTTCAAACACTCTTGAGGACTGATACAAGAGTCGATCTGAAATCTTTAAACGAAACTTTTTCAAACTCACTCACACTTGAAAAGCAAACAAACATTTTGAAAACATAATGAGCAAGTATCTAAGAGCCCATGGATAACCATGGATAGAAAGGGTGCTAACACCTTCCCTTTCTATAAATCTACCTCCCGAACCGAGAAACTATCTCATAAGGAATTTTGCTGTGCTTTTGTCCTGTCCATGTTGGAGAAAATAAAAGACGGTGGCGACTCTTGCTTCCGCGACATTTTGCGAACCAGCGTTAAACAGTCAGTTCCAGATCCACCGATCACAATGCAGATGAGCAATGAATCGTTAAATTCAGCTATGCATGACATATGTATGAACGTATGAATGTTTTCCTGTATATGCTGACAACACAGACACACAACACTAGGAATAACCAGACAAAATCAACTTGGGTAAAGTCAACACTCGGCTAAATTACATCCAGGAGGAAAATTTCACAAGAAAGTAAGCACCAACTGAGGAAAAAAATTCCTATTTCACAGTTTAATTTTACTAGGAAGAAACATAATCCAAAAATAATCAAATCAAAACAGTAAAGTACTACAAATATAGGAATATAACATCCTCCTCCAGACTTCACCGGGGAACATTACACGGACTTTAATGAGGAAAACAATATTTCAATATCTAGATTTTCACTAGAGATAATAATACTAATTTCATTAGGGCAGATGAAAACCATGCCGTCAAGATAGCAGTTGGGGATCTCGTGCTGACTTCATTGGGGAGGACAATACCACATCGAGATAACAACTTTGAAGAGAAACATTATCTTAGTTTTACTTGGGGATTTAAGAAGTTAAACAATACATTAAGAAATCAAAATTATGGGGATTTTAAATAAAACTCAGCGCTTGGCGGGAGAAAACCCAAAAAGTTGACACTTGTTTCAACACTTCTTAGAAAAGATATTGCCCCTGCCTAGTTGCCAAACAACAACAATAATGCCAACACTACAAAAGGGAGATGTTTTGAAAATGATTCCACCTCATCACACATATGGAGAAGCAACTTCCATCATATGAGTAAAGACCTCATTGGGGAACCTGGGATAGAGATTTTGAACCATGCACACCCGAAACCAAAATTATCAACCTAGAAGAAAAACTGAACCAAGCCCTGACTGGGGAAAATGGGATCACAAATCCAACACCGCGCCATACATCAATTGGTATCATATCCAACTATTTGAGAAACGACGAGAAGATCATATGTATATCAGTAAAAGCAATCTGAAAGCACTTTCCTGGGGAATACCTACTTCCAAAAAATTCAGAGTTCGTCCATCCTTGGAGTCATTATTTTTGTTTTTCTCTTGAATCTTAAAATCTAAAGTAAAAGGTAATTTGTAAATTCTTTTCAAAAACAATTTTATTATTAAATCTCTTTGTTTTTAGAATTACTATCAATAATAAATGGAGTCTTTGTAAGCAGAATAAAATAAGAATGGCAAAGAATTAGATAAAAGCTCAAACTTTATTAAGAGAATGGTAGTCTGTGAATGGAGAGACCCCATAGATGCTTACAAATTTTGGAAAATGGTAATACATTGGAAAAGATACATTGAAACACAATGACCACTATTCTCTCTAACAAATTTGAATTCCTGAGCAGCAACTTCTGTTGAAGTACAGTGAGGGTCCAAGAAGATTGTTGCTTCAATGATCAAGTCTTGTCTGATGCAGTTACTTGCCAATAAATCCCTAACTTTTTCCTAGGTTAACCTTGCGGGTTTTCAACCTAGTGGGAGAATTTATTTTGTTTGTGTCTCTAGTTTTTTCCTAGACCGCCCTTTCGGGTTTTCAGCCTACCGAGACGCTTTTTTTCCTAAGCCGTCCTTTCGGGTTTTTGACTTAGTGAGTTGTTCTTTTTATTTCTTTAGACGAAGTATTTCTTGACTGCGTCAGCATTCATAGGACGTGGGAACTCCTCGCCATCCATAGTTTCAAGAATCAATGCGCTTCCAGAGAAGTCTTTCTTGACAACATATAGGCCTTCAAAATTGGGAGTCCACTTGCCCCTAGAATCAGCGTTAAAAGACTTGATCTTCTTGAGCACGAGGTCACCTTATCTGAATTCACGAGGCTTGACCTTATTATCAAAATCTTTCTTCATTTTCTTCTGGTATAACTGGCCATGACACAAGGTCGTCATTCTCTTTTCTTCAATCATATTCAATTGGTCAAACCCGTTTTAGACCCATTCAGCCTCTAACAACTTGGCTTCTATTATCACACGTAAAGAGGGAATTTCAACCTCAACGGGGAGAACTGCTTCCATACCTTACACAAGAGAGAATGGGTTTGCCCCTCTTGAAGTATGGATGGATGTACGATATCCATGCAAAGCAAAAGGGAGCATCTCATGCCAACTTTATAAGTAATAACCATTCTCTAGATGATCTTCTTGATGGCAACTTCAACGGCTCCATTCATCTTTTGCTCGTGGGGAGATGAATTGTGATGGACAATATTGAATTCTTCACAAAGTTTTGTCATCATCTTTTTATTCAGATTCGAGCCATTGTCGGTAATAATCCTGCTGGGCGCACCATACCGACATATAAGATTGTTCTTGATAAAGCGTACTACCACCTGCTTAGTAACATTAGCATATGAAGTTGCTTCCACCCATTTGGTAAAGTAGTCTATCGCTACCAAGATAAAATGATGTCCATTCGACTCCTTAGGTTCAATCATTCCAATCATGTCAATACCCCACATAGAGAAAGGCCATGGGCAAGAAATAACATTGAAAAGCGTCGGAGGCACATGAATTTTGTCAGCATAAATCTGGCATTTATGGCACTTTTTTGCAAATTTGTAAGTCAAATTCCATTGTCAGTCAATAGTAACCTTCCCTAAGCATCTTCTTTGCCATCTAATGTCCATTGGCATGAGTACCAAAGGAACCTTCATGGATTTCATGCATCAACTTATCTTCTTCATGTCTATCCATGCATCTGAGAAAGACCATGTCATAATTTCTTTTGTACAACACATCTTCATTGAGGAAAAAGTTGTTTTCCAACCTTCTCAATGTCTTTATATCTTTGTTTGACGCACCAGCCAGGTATTCCCGAGTCTGGAGAAAATGCTTGATATCATAATACCAAGGTTTTTCGTCTTACGTTTCCTCTGTTACAAACACATGAGTCGGCCTATCCAGATGTCGTACTGTGATACGAGGCACGTCGTTCCAAGTATTTACTTGATACATAGAAGCCAGAGTGGCCAAAGCATCTGCCATCTGATTTTCATCTCTGGGAATATGATGGAATTCAACTTTATTAAATAAGGTTAATAAACTTCTAGTATAGTCTTTGTAGGGAATCAAGCCAGGGTGACGAGTATCTCATTCTCCTTTAATCTGATTTATTACAAAAGTTGAATCTCCATATACATCTAGAATTTTTATTCTGAGATCTATAGCCTCCTCGATACCCATGATACAAGCTTCATACTCTACCATATTATTGGTACAATCAAATGTCAGCCTTGCAGTAAAAGGGATATGTGATCCATGAGGAGTGATAATCACATCACTAATTCCTTTCCCATAAGCATTCACCGCTCCATCAAATACCATAACCCACCGGGATTCAGGATCAGGACCTTCCCCAGGCAAAGTTTTATCATAATCTTTTATCTTCCAAAACATCACATCCTCATCCGGGAAATCATATTTAACTGACTGATAATCATCAACTGGTTGGTGAGTAAGATAATCTGCCAATACATTGCTTTTTATAGCCTTCTGAGTACGGTATTCAATATCATATTCAGACAATAGCATCTACCATCGAGCAATTCTTCCAGTAAGAGCAGGCTTTTCAAAAATATACTTAATTGGATCCATTTTAGAAATCAACCAAGTATTATGATTCAACATATATTGCGGCAACTGCTTTGCCTCTCAGGCCAGAGCACAGCATGTCTTTTCTAGCATAGAATATCGTGACTCATAGTAAGTAAACTTCTTGCTGAGATGATAAATGACATATATTTTCTCCCCGTTTCATCTTGTTGTCCCAAAATACACCCCATAGAATTATCTAACACTGTCCAATACATAATCAATGTCCTTCTTTCAACGAGAGGGAGCAAGATATAAGGTTCAAGCAGATACTCTTTAATGATTTCAAATTCCCTTTGGAAATCATTTGTCCACACACAACCTTGATCTTTCTTTAACAGTCTGAAGATCAGCTCACATGTTGCAGTCATATGGGAAATAAATCTGGAAATGTAATTCAACCGCCCAAAGAAACATCTAACTTACTTTTCCGTTCTTGGTGCAGGCATTTCTTGAATCACCTTGACTTTATCAGGATCAACTTCAATTCCTTTTTTCTGACAATGAAACCTAATAATTTTCCTGATCGAACACCAAAGGTGCATTTATTTGGATTCAAGCGGAGACGATACTTCCTCAAATGCTGAAATAATTTCAAAAAATATTTTATATGCCCTTCTTCAGTCTGGGATTTGGCAATTATATCATCAACATATACCTCAATTTCCTTGTGCATCAGATCATGGAATAGGGTTGTCATAGCCCTCTAGTACGTTGCACCAGCATTCTTCAACCCGAAGGGCATCACTCTGTAACAGAATGTTCCCCAGGGTGTGATAAATGTTGTTTTTTCCATGTCCTCAAGATCCATTCTGATTTGATTATATCCGGAAAATCCGTCCATGAATGAGAATACTTTGAATTTTGTTGTATGATCAACCAACATTGATATGGCCATCCACTGAGGGTACTTTGAAAATCCGTCTTTCTTTGGTACTGGGACAATATTGGCAATCCACTGAGGGTACACTGATGTCACAAGAAAACAGGCATTAATCTGCTTTAAAACTTCTGTTTAATTGGCAGGCGTTCTGGCTTTAGCAGCAAATGATGTTCCATAATATCAGTATCCAATCCTGGTATGTCTTGGTAAGACCAAGCAAATATATCCATATACTCTTTCAATAATTCAATCAACCTGCGCTTCACGTCAGGATGAAGCAATGCTCTAATCTTGACTTCTTTTGGATCTTCCTCTGTACCCAAATTAATCATCTTTATCGTCTCTTTATACGGCTAAATGGTACTTTCCTCATTCTCAAGCAACCGTGAAACCACTTCTGGGATTTCATCATGTTCTTCTTCTTCAGCCACATACGCAGGATATTAAAAGTTGGGAGAGGATGCAGGGTCATTATATTCAACGGGTTTTTTAATTAATCTGCACATATGATTTATGATTGTTTTTAGAAACTGACACATATAGCAAGTGATTATGTAGATTTAATTACAGTTATCATTTATTTTGAAAGGATTTTTCTGATTACCATTTTCCAAGAAAAAGCAGAAAATAAAGACACAATTTGGGAATCAAAAACAACTTTTATTAATGATTTTAAAGATCAAAGCAACAGATATGCCCATACAATATCAGTATTGTTGTACCCCAAAATTTTCCCTCTCATTTCTCAAGAAATCTCTCATAAGATCTTCATTGATTCAAGACTACACAAGGTTTGATCAGCTCAAGACACCTCCTCAAACACTGACAACTCAAAATTAGGGTTTGAGTTTGTACAAAGATAATTGAACTTCTAATGCCTTATATGACTTTCATGGATCATTTTGGATCCCCAAGATTGCTCATGTCAAGTTTCAAGCTTTGGATCACATTTTTGCTCAGTTAGTTAATTAGTTGACCTAAAATCAACTTTATTAGGGAAAAGTCAATTATGGTCAATTTGCAGTCAAACTTCATAATTTTTTATCCATATCAACATTATGAACTCATATATGTCAATTGATAAAGTTTGGATCACAATTCGTCAAAGAAATTTGATCAGAATACCAAAAGGGCAAAATGGTCAAAATTAGGGTTTTGATTGAGAAGGCTCAGTTCTTGACTTTTGACCAAGGAAATGACTTATTGGTTTAAGACATGATCTCAAGGATTCAAATGAACCATCTTGACCTAATTTCATAGTTCAAATCACCTCTCAATATCATTGGATTGACAGATGAATTTCAGTCAACTGATGAAAAGTCAATTGTACACTGAAAAGTCAAACTTTGACTTTTTGATCAAAATCAAGTTTCAAAAATCATATTTCATAAAGACATGTCAAAATATGAAATTTGTTCATAAATAGATCAAAAAGTCAAAATCATCTTTGAAAAGTCAAAATTCTAGGACTTAGAAATTTTTCTAAGTGTTAGAAAGTTAACATTTTTTCATAACTTTGTGCCAAATTTCCACCCATGATGCAAGATGATTCAAGGAAAACTTCCAACATGAATCTTGTAAATCTCAATGAGATCTAAAACATTGTAGGTAAGAAATTTTTCTAGAAATTCTTGGATTTCAAGTTATGAATTTATGAAGACATGTCCATGAAACTAAAAGACTTAGTGAAATTTTGCCCTAGTTAGGCAGATTTTTGGTACTAACTTCATAGTAACTTTTCACATGGTTCCAAGTTGATTCTTCAAAAATGTCCAACATAAAGGTTATATAGGATGTTAAAAGCTTTCAAAAATATCCAAGAACTCATTGAGATCATTCTTGAGCAAGGAGAATCGAAGAGATGAAGTTAGGGTTTCATTCTTGAATTATAGGTCATTTTGTGATATGCAAGAATTCAAATCTCAAGCCCATGCTGCATAATATTTGCTTTGCAGGATTTAAACTTGTGTTTCACTCCATAATTAACGGTTTACACAATTGATTTAACCATTATCCAATTGATTCAAGCATTATCCAAATCAATTTTCCATTTTAGGGAGAAAGTAACATATCCATTCTTGTAAAGCAAGCTTTATGCACAAAGTCGGCTTCTTGAGCTCCTAACTTTTTTTATTTGATTACACTTCATCCACAAAGTCAGAGGTATTTTGTTTAAAGTGGTTAACAACTCTATGAACCAAGTATAAGGCATGGAAACTTGTTTTGTCAAAAAATCATATGTTGAGCTTAAACATGTAAATTTGAATTCTGATCAACTAGAGCTCTCCAAACCTTTTGTTTATAAATAGAGGCATTATTTATGAGCTAGTAAACGAATTCTAAGGCCCTGAAACTCCCTCAAACACTCACAAACCTGAAATTGCTCAAAAAACACCATTGATACACAGTTCTGCCCTTGAACTTTTATCTTTCATTTCCCTCGTGCGTTTTCCCTCAAAATCCTTTGCAAAGCTTTTATACCTCAAATATAGTCCATACATGTCCTTGTTTTAGAACTGTAACATCTCCATCACCATCCTCCATAACCAAAAATGGAGGTCTGTAACTTGACTTCTCCAGACCATTCCAGTCATCCATAGCTTAAGCTAAGCATTGCATTAGCTTCCTAAAGGTCCAAGGAAGATAACTTGATCATCACAACTCTTTGAAAGCATCTCAAACTCATTTCACGATTTCCAGTTCTTGAGGTATTTTTCTGAACTTTCATCTCTTCATTTAGGCATTGTTTTTCATTTTCAAAGACAAAATGTAGATATCATTGCCCTAAAGCTATACATATCCATAGTTTTCATTTATATTGCCTGAGCTTAGAGAATTTTAAGTTTGAATCTCTGAAAAAAGTTAGGTCAGGATTTGGTACTTTTAGAAATACATGTTCATCTTTGATTGTTAGTCCAAATTGTTTACATTTCTGAAATCCTGGTAAAATTTCTAACAAGTTTGATGTTGGAAGTTTTGAGAATGGATGAGAAATGGATGAGAAATGAATGAGATACAGGGACCCTGGCTCGAGGTTGAAGATGAAGTTCATTTCTAGGAATGGATTTGTAATATATATTTATGGTTTTGTTTAAGTTAACGGATCTATAGCCACCCCAGTGGTAAGGCAGCGCGCCATGGTCAAGGGCATGGGTTCAAGCCCCAATGTTGCCATTTTGCCTTTTTTCTAACACTTTCCATCTTTTATTTGTTTGAACAAGCCAGCGCGCCTTGGGCCACCATAACCGGGGCTTTGTATTTTCACTTCTCTTAACCCTCTTTGTAGGTTTTACAGCGCAAGCCCAATGTTTTTTATTTTCTTTTATTTTGCTGACTAACAAAAATGCTAATGGGTCAGGCCAAACTCAAAAACTATTTTACTTCCATACACCTTAAATAAATTCCACATCCTCCTGACTTTTATTTTATTTTCTTACCTTATTTTCTTTTTAGTATTAATATTATTTTTATTTTTATTTTTATTAGTAAAAAATCTAAAAAAATATTTTTATCATTTATATATCAACATACTTTTATTTCATTAAGACAAAAGACCAAAAATATTTTCTTATTATAAATTTAATCTCTTTTCTTAATATTAGACCTAGGTTTTAATTTCCTTTAATTAAATTAACTTAGAATTTAGTTTTTCTTTTAATTAATTTTTATACTAGTTTAATTAAATAAAAACCTTTTTCATAAAAAAAAACTCTAAAAATAATTTCTTGATTAAATTTAATTTATTTTATTAATTAATTTAGGTTTAATTTTATTAATTTAATTAATTACTTCTTTTAGTTAATTAGGTCAAAACCAAACCCTTTCCTCAAAACCAAACAAATTCCATTTCTTTTTACCATTTCTTATCCTTGTACATTATATTCCTTTCAATTCTTGTACATTATTCAAGTTTCAATATGGTTGTAATAGATAATTAGTTCTAATTTCTTGCAATCCCCATTTGTAAATTTGTATACCCCATCCCCAAATGATGTAATAGTGTAGTAAATTTACTTTCCGCAATTTATCGCTTTCATATCAATACTAGTAAATTAGGGTTTGTATGGATGGATAAAATAAATGCTTAGAGAACCCTAGTTCAAGATAAAACAAGCATGAAAAAATAAACACACTATTCACACATGCACCCCTAAGGTTAACTCCACTTATTGCCTAAAAATGGTCATGTTACGCATGTGGAATGTCTTAGCAAAAACAATCAAAGTACAAGATCATAGTCCATCGATGACGCTTCAAATGTTGTCTTTCAAATGATCTTAGTCCCTCAAGAGAAATGATAAGATATCTCACAACATTGCTATCATAATTATTCGATGACCCATGCCCGTCCCTTTACATCCAAAGATAAGCCTTCTTACCAATCAATGGTAAGATAGAAATATCAAAGGAAAGGATAGAAATAAACAAAAGACTTTTGAGTAGGTAGAAACGTTCTTAGTTGCTTGCTCACTTTCAAAACAAACACACATCAAACACTTTAAAAATAAACACACACCAAACACTTTCAAAACAAACACACACCAAACACTTTCAAAACATGAAACATTTTTAAAAGTTCAACACTTTGTATACGTTCTTACAAAACGAGAACCGTTACAAAGTTTGCCTAAACGAAGGCGCCTTTTCAAAAATACTTTCAAAAACCAACACAAAGCATATTTTCAAACAAAGCAAGTGACCTAGTAAGCAACTAAGAGCCCGTAGATAACTATGGATGAAAAGGGTGCTAACACCTTCCCTTTTCATAATCTACCCCTCTAACTCAAGAAAATATACCAAAGGTCTTTCCTGTTCTTTTCACCCTTTCCTTTTTGGATAAAAGAAAAGTCGGTGGCGACTCTTACTATCTGCAATAACTCCGATAAAATGCAAAACATCCCAAGTCAGTTCTCCCACCGTATCACAAGTACTTTCACCTTGGGCAGAGTGAAAGATTTTTGAAAAGATTAACAAAGAAAAATTACTTTGAAATATGAATGCAAGAGGGAACATAAATAGTGATCCAATTTTGGACTCTAACTCCATGTGTCACGTAGTTCGGCATCTCTTGCTCTGATTCACCTTCTAGAATAGAATTGATCCTAGGAACAGTCGGATAAAGGTAACCTCCATTGTGAAAGATGTCTTGATATTTGCCCAAAGTGGACTTCAGCTTCATAATCTCACATTTACTATTCTTCACAGAGAATCCCAAACCAGCTCTATTCTTATTCACGGCCGAATCAACAATCTGCCCACAGACCTTGCTAGGGCCATTATGCACTACCTGTTGAGCATCCTTAAATGAGGCTATGGAATCCTCATTTTTCCTCACATTATCAATGGATAAAGCTTGCAACTGAGTTCCAACAGCAGCTTCATCCGCTTCCACAACACTGAAAGAGGATAAATGATATATTAACAAAGCCTACTCTCCATTTATGATGACCATTTTCCCTTCACGAACAAACTTCAGCTTCTGGTGCAAAGTTGAAGTAACAGCCCCTGCCTCATGGATCCACGGTTGTCCCAGTAAACAGATGTAAGCGGGAACAATATCTATAACCTGGAAATTAATCTGAAATAAGCATGGGCCTATGTGAATAGGCAAATCTACTTCTCTGATGATATAATTTCTCGATCCATCAAAAGCTTTTACAATTATGCCACTCGGGTGCATGGGAGTTCCTTGGTACTTAAGCTTCATGAGCGTGCTCCTCAGTATAACATTTAAAGAGGACCCATTTTCAATCATCACATTGGACAATGAATCATTCTTACACTTCATGGAGATTGGAGAGCTAGATTATGATTCCTTCCTTCATCGAGAAATTCGTCATCATAGAAACTCAGGTTATTACAGGATGTAATATTCCCTATGAAACTACTGAATTGGTCCAAAGGCATATCACTTTCCATGAAAGCTTAATCCAATAATCTCTTCAAAGATTCCCTGTGGGCAGAAGAGTTCATTAGCAAGGCTAGAATGGATATCTTTGATGGTGTCTGCAACAATTGATCTACGATCCTGTAGTCTCTCATCTTGATAATCTTCAATATATCATCCACATCTTTTTCCAGAGTAGTACCACTAGATTCCCCCACTATTTTCTTAGGTTCATTACTTTCAACAACCTTTTTATCAGCATTAACATTCCCTCGAATGATAGGTGCAAAAACATGGCCACTTCGGGTCACTCGACTGGCTTCATCAATATTCTTGACATCAGACAAAGGTTGGATGGGAACTTCCATACCATCCTCCAAGATTGTCGCATTGTATTTGTATGGCACAGCTTTGTATGATTCGTAAGGAACAGGACCCGGCAAGCAAATCACCACTGGAGCAACAATTGGCTTGCTATGGTACTCAATCTCTATAGGGGCGGGAACACCAAAACAAGGCACAATAGCATTCACCCCTTCTTCAGAATACTTAGACATTAAAGAATCATTTCTAGATAACACATCTTCATCTGAGGAAAATAATTCATCTGTAGAAGCATACTCATCATCTGACACAGTCTCAGTCAAGTAATCTTCAATCAAGTTAATCCCAAGGTAATCATCTTTATTTCCTGAAACTTTGATAGTACCATGTCCAATAACAATTGAACACCCTTTCTCACTACGGAACAACCACGAAAATCTATACAGCAGATTTGGAAAGACCCATAATGGTGTTCTTCTTGACCATCCATGTGACAGAAGGTAGTGTGCAACTGCACCAAATCATCATTCATATATTTCACGTCAAAAATCCGGAATTCACCAAGACATCCATAGACCATATTCACATCTTCCTCGTACTCTGACCTTGGCTTAATTATATGAATGAGGCCTTCGTCCATCATTTTTTGAAGATCAGATTTTATCTTATCACATCCTTGGATATTTGTACTGCAAATACCACAAACAGCATGGTCGTGCATATAGTAACTAAACTCGCAGAGGTCAACATGCATCTTCACCAAATCACCTCTAACCAGGTTAATATCAAAAATCTGGAAGTCCCTGGGACAACCAGTAACCATGTTTACAACATTTTCTCCTTCATGTTTAGGCAAAGGATTATCTTTCACGTTAGGGACAACATCTTTAAAGGATAGGAGGCTAGATCTCACCATCTTTTGTACTTTAGATTTCAAAGAATAGTTGTTCTCAATGTTGTGCCCTGGGGCTCCTTGATGAAAAGCGCGTGTCTGGTTTGCCTTATAATACCAGGGTAAAGGTGAAGGTATAGCAGGGGGAGGCCTGGTCTGAACCAACTTCTTCTGGATCAAATTTGGGAACAACTCTGAATAGCTCATTAGAATAGAGTCAAAAGCCTCTTTCTTCTGACTTTGCCCTTGGTTTCCCTGGGGATATGGTCTCTGATAGGAAACTGTAGTTGGAGCTACATTGACAAATGGAGTCACAGAAGCAACTTGTTATTGATATCGATGATGTCTTATAGGTGGCCTGGTCTTCCTTTCCCCAATAACAGCATTCGTTTCACTTCTTTTTTTGAGAGAACCCGTATGACGACTTCTTTGTCCATTCGTCTTTTGTCAAGCCCCATTCTCTAACAGCCTCTTCCAAATGAACACCCATGCTTACCATTTTGGTGAAATCACTCGGTGCACCAGCGACCATCCTTTCATAATAAAATGATCCAAGGGTTTTCAGGAAGACCTTGGTCATTTATTGTTCTCCCATAGGTGGTACCACCTGGGCTGCTATCTTGCACCAACGATGCGCATATTCTTTGAATGACTCCTTGTCTCTCTGAGAAATTTCCCCCAACTGGTCGCGGTCAGGCACCATGAACATATTGTATTTATATTGCTTGATGAAGGCCTCACCGAGATCATTAAAGGTGTGGATACTACTACTATCCAAACTCATATACCACTTCAGGGCGGCACCAGTCAAACTATCTTAGAAGAAATGAATGAGCAAACACTGATCATCAGTATGGGTGGAAATTTTCTTGATATATATCACCAGGTGGTCATGAGGACAAGAGTTGCCCTTGTACCTTTCAAATTCCGGAACTTTAAACTTCGCTGGCATCTTCACATTAGAAACTAGGTTAAGTTCACTAACATTCTGTCTAAATAATTCTTTCCCTCGAAGGTCCTTCAATTCCTTCTGCATCTCATTGAACCGGTCTTGAAAGTCATCCAACCGGTCATAGAAACCCATACTTTCACTTGGTGGAGGAACAGGGCGATAAACTTCATCATTAATAAACGGCATATCATTCGTCGAAGGAGGTGCAGTATAATGGATCTCGTCTCTAGCCAGAGGAGTAACATGAACCACAGGAGGTGCGAGAGTAGCAGCAGCCTGAAAAATTGGAGCAACTTGAGCATCAAGATTATACCCTTCTAGCATGAAATTTTCAAGCATCCCCCACGGGTAAACCTAAGGCATACGGTTATGTGCAGCTGCAACTACAGTAACAGAAATGGGAACTGATGGAGCTTTGGAAGTGGCTGTTATTTGTTGAGGTTGAGCACGTGGTGGCTGATTCTGAGCAGCCACCAGCGATTCCATCAAAGTAGTTAGATTGGTCATACCGTCCTTCAAAGCAGTAACTTCTTCTTTCAAGTCGCGATTCTCTTGTTCAAGATTCTCCATTTTCTTCCTGGAATTAGCCCGAGTATTATATCAGTGAGACAGCTTGCTGAACAAAGTCAGAGAAACACAGTAAGACACCTGGATATGAACAAAAATGCATGAAATATGTGCAAGATGATGCATGATATGCAATGCACATGATTTATTTATCTTTATTAATAATTTCAAGGGACTCAAAGAATTATAGACGATTTCCAAATATTAAAGTACTAACACATTTTGAAATACTGAAAATCTCATTATAATAACTTCAAAATGGATTACAACTTTTAGTATAAGTTTCAACAATCCTAAGCACAATAGAAGATAGAATCTAAAATCCTAAGAAGGCAAAGCTGGTGAAGATCTATCCATACACTGACACTTTCCCATGAGTCTTGCAATTTGAGCCTTCAACTACTTGTTCTCTTCTACACACCTGTCGGCGACCTCTTTCCAATCACCAGAGTCAGGAAGTGAGCAACTAAGTCCCGATTGAGCTCTAGAGGAAAATAAATCCTCTTGCCTCTCCATCATCTCTACAGCATGACTCTCAAGAATCTCAATTAGGTCATCTTTTTCTTTCAGGTTTGCTCGGTAGGCCATCTCTAAAGTCTGACAATTGTTCTTCCAGACCTCCTTCTCCTACTGCATATTAACTTGGGCAAGATGAATCTCTTCCATATCATATAAAAGGGGAGGAGTGGTCTTCACAAACATATCAGGCAAAGGTTCCTCACAGGAATATGGCATTTTCAACTGAATTGCCCTTGGTTGCACCCACCAAAGATAAGGCTCCAAAGAAACAGCTCCTCTAGGTCCCAAGTCATTTCTACTCTTCATGTGAATATGGTGCCAAGCCTTTGCAATCTCCTCCTTAGCTTCATTATGATTATCTCCCTCTTTAAGAAAGAAACCACTCAGATGAATACTATTTGGCTTATCTCTCATCGGATATCCAAGTTGTCATCATGCAAGAACGGGATTGTAGTTAACTCCTCCCTTTGTACCGAGAAGAGGTACATTGGGGAAACTACCACAACTATCAACAATCTCCAAATCATAGTAACTGATGATACCAAACAATTTCAGAATGAGTGAGGGCTATAATCTTCAGAGCCCAACTAGGTTCCTTCCTGACATCCAAGAAAGCGTCGGACCAAGGTAAGTGAGAAATAAACCACTGATACAACAAAAGCATGCAACAAATGACCATTCATCCATGATAAAAATCCTGAATATGAGTGGAGTAATAAGCATCTCCTAATAATTTAGGGACTGGATTTCCAATCAAAAAGATCCTAATGGCATTGGTATCCACAAATTTTCTGAGGTTAGGAAATAAGAACAACCCATACGCAAGTAGAGCAAAGATGGCCTCAAAAGCAATCGTACTCTTCATCCTAGCAAAGTAGAGAGCTTTCTCCAATAAAAACTGAGTGGGTAAGCCTCTGATTCCTCCTTTGGTAGTCATGTGTGCCTCAATCTTAGACTTCCCCAAATGAACCATAGCAGCAATCTCATGGGACTTGGGCTCTCTCTCCAAACCGGTGAAAGGAACATAATCGGTGATAGGTAAACCCAGTAGGTAAGAATACTTTTCCAATGTAGGCATCAATTGATAATCAGGGAAATTAAAACATCGATACATCAGATCATAGAATTGGACCAAAGTCGAGAGAATGCCCTCCTTCATCCTGAGCTTCATAAGAGACACAATGGATCCATACTTCTTTTGAAAATCAGCAGAACTCTTGATCTCGGGAATCAGACTCATCAATTGATCTATCTTAGGATCCTTAAAACTGTACTTCCAGGTCTTTCTTTTTCCAGAATCCATGATCAAAAGTACCTGAGATATTCGCAAAAAGTCAAATTTAAGTCCCTTGAAACAAATGTCTAAAAGGATGCTCATGGGTTCATGATTGCATGATGCAACAATCACACACAAGATCACAAACAAGGGGATTCATAGGTTCGACGTCACGAGCATGAGGTCAAAGGTACTATGCACAAGGTATGGTCTAATAGTTTATCACTTATCGAACAAGGTTTTAAAATGTTCCCATAGTCTACATCCTTCCTTTGGATGTTACCAACGTCTCGATTGACTTAGTAATTAGTAATATTCTCAGGAAAAACTCGTCTGAGTGTAGTATCGCGTGACAACCATTTCCGGATTAATCCATCATAGTTTCCGCACTACTCCTAAAATGCCAAGATGTGTTAAAGGTTCTAAGGTTCTCAGTTTCAGCAGGCTCCCAGGTAGAAAGCAGCATGTCTTCCCGATTACTCGGTAAATGACACTACCTTCATTTTTTGCTAGATTGCCGAGGTCGATTGATTGAACACACCTTAACTTGAAAGTATTGCTTCACTTGTCCGCTCAATTCCCACTCTCACAAAATCTCTCGTGTGTTAGCGTGTTTTACACTCAAAATTCACAACATGCAATATCATACCATAGGCTTGAATAAATTATATTTCGATTACAAGATGCACAACACACACACTTTTTTAGGTATTTCCAAGTTGTAACGTGGCTAGGGTTAAGGTCGGATACATTTTGGAAAAAGTGGCTAAGGCTCAGAGTTACTACAATTGTTACCTTCACTATGCTCATTCTATGGAATTACTACTGAAATTATTTCTTGCATTCACTCTTTAGGAGAAGCTGTTATTAAGGATTCAACATTTGGATTTGATTTTGTTTTCCATATCCGATGACTTCTCCTTCTTCTCGAGTGCCCTGATGATTATTTTCTTTTTATTTTTTATTTTTTTTCAACTTTTTACCTTCTGTTTTTTTATCATCAGGTGCCCTCATTTGTCAAAATACATTGCACAGCTACCCCAAACTTAAATGTTTCTATCCCAATGGCAACCCCAAACTTAAAATGAACATAGATCAGATAACTCATGTAACTACTCTGAGTATGGTAGGGAAGTGTTTGGGCCAAAGGCTAATATGATGTGGTTATTAAAAAAACAAATGGGTAAATGCTCAAATTGGGTTAACGAGGGATAATAATAAAAAGGGATGGCTAGAAAGGCTCAAGGGTAATAACAAAAAAGTGCCTTTGTGTGTGAAATCATGCAACTGTCATCAGAAAAGAACGTACGCAAGTTCTGAATGATAAATACATACTTGAATGTTCTCTCATTATGAATGTTGAATTTGGATTTTTCTACTCTCACCATGTTGGGTAGAGCTGACAGTCTACACAGTACCCCTTGCTCGATGTGGCTTCTCAATCAGTTGCGGTAAACATGCTCAACCTTCAGTCCAACTCAATTAAACCAATCAGATCATTCAAAAGTATATATAAAAAAATAGTTTGGCAACTTAGCATGCAATGGGGACTCACATGCCTTCAGTTTGGGTACTTTTCACACAACCACTAAAGCTATAATTATCATGTCACTAGATGAAAGTAAACAACCAGAAAATAACCAACTAAAAGAAAACAAACTCGAAAATTAATATAACATTAAAAACTATAAAAAAAATCATGAATACCTCCCTTGGGTTGCCTCCCAAGAAGCACTCATTTACCGTCATTAGCTTGACGCCCATCACCCATGTTAGGGTGTCTTATATGACACAAAGAATACATCATCTTTTTTCTTTCTTTTGTTTGGTAGCAACCGCGTGAAATTTAAGTACTGATGATGTTGCTTCCAAATCATTTTTAGCTAGATTTTGTTGAACAAGGCATAAATGACATCCAATACTTTGTCAATTTCTTGTCTTTCATCTACCTTGTTGTGAAAATAGTTTTTAGGAGGACTCTTTTGTTGAAGACTTTCTGGTTGGATATCCACATCTTCACAATTTAGAAAATTTGTAGTTTCATACAAAACTCGATCATCTTCAATTTTCCTTATTTCTTCTTCCTCATTATTATTGTTTACCTCAAATTCTTCTATTCTTACTACATCTTTGTCATCTGATGTTAAGCATTCTTCTTCTGGTGTCATATCTTCTTCTTCCAACTGTAACTTTCGCCAGTCTTACCTCCCTTCTATATGCTATAAAAAATTTAGTCGCTTCTTCCAAATTTAATCTTGAATCAGGTGTCCAACATGCAGGAGATACATGTGGCAATGTATCGAAATAATACATGACTACAACACACAGACACTTTATTAATAGCAAAGTATAGAAGAATTCATGAAGCAAAAATAATCTGACTTTTTTTTAAATAAAATAAAATTTAAATTAAAAAACTGAAAACAAAATTTTAGTTGTAGAGCAACAAAATTTTAACTAAAATAAAACTATGAACTCTATAATCTTCATCAGTCCTCGGTAACAGTGTCAAACACTTGATCGGAAAATTAGAAAGTGTACTAATTCGCCAATGTAGTAATAATGGGAAATCCTAAAGTATCGATCTCAAGGATTGCATGGTGAAATAGAGTTATCGTTTCAATTCAGTTGAACAAAAGCCTTTTGGGTTTTAGTTTGGAGTTTTTTTCTATAGAGAAATAAAACAATAAATAAAAGGAAATAGAACAGTTGTACAGATTTAAGTCTATAAGAGTAAACATGCTAGGAAAGGTCTATGATCAGATCCATTAATAATTCTCACTTGACCTTGCAATAACATCTTCTAAACTATTGATCACCGGTTCTCAAGAATGTCTACTCCTAATCCCTTAGTGAGTAAACCTTTAAAAATTCAAATTAACTCATATGTCCATAGTGAATTACAGATGAAATTAAGCATTAATTTATCAAGAACAATTCGGTTCCTATAGGGTATCCCTAGTCCTAGGTGATATCTACTACAAGATACTTTCAGTTAAGCGTTAACGTTGACAGTCCTACCTAACTGTTAACCGTAAATCAAATCTCAATTTTTCTGAAAGAGAAAGCATTAAGCACAAATCAAAAGTAAATTCAATAGATAAGAAATTATTGTCATTACAAGGTTCAAATAAAAATTATTAAAACAAATCCAGATTAGGGAGACCCCCCTAGCATTGGGGGTTTAGCTACTCATAGAAATCAAAAACAACATAGAAAAAGTCATAGTCATTACAGAAATTAAGATGAACGGGTCTTCAATCACGAAAGGCTCTTGAAGATCTAGATTTACCTTGAAAATTTGATTTTCCAGCCTTCAAAACGTGTCTTTACCGTCAAAAATTATCCAACCCGGTGAACTTTGCATTATGGGGTTAAATAGAGAAATTATGGGCCTGTTTTGCGATTCTGGGCGCCCATACGCATATGGGGGTGCCATACGCGTATGGGAGGCATGTGAGAGAGATTTTTGCGAATGGTACGCATGCGGTACGCGTATGGGCAGTGGTGCAATTTTTCAGCATTCTCATACGCGTATTATATGCTTGATACGCATATCAACCGAGCCGAATTAGCCTTTTGTGTCTTCATGAGAGTTGTAGCCCTGAATGTTAGCTTTCATTTGCCGCCAGTCTCACATCATTCCGAGTAACGGAGCTCTAATTATGATCAAAATACCGCATGTGTGTCATGATGAAAAACATGCTGAAAGTTTCCAAATTTTACATATTTCTGAAAATTCAGTGTTCCTTTTCCGGCCATATCATTAACTTCCTCTGACCTACAAAACATGTTAACCTTCCCAAACAATATCAAAAATACCCGTAGTGATTAAAACACATATAAATACAGAATTCAAGAAACTGGCATATAAATTACTCAAACTATATGAAAAATGCAAATAACTCGCCTAATTTCACCTATTAAAATGATGATAAATATAGCAGAAATGGTGACTGATCAGTAGGCATCAACTGATAATCAAGGAAAGTAAAACATCGATACATCGGATCATAGAACTGGGTCAAAATCGAGAGAATACCCTCCTTCATCTTGAGCTTCAAAATTGAGATAACACGCCCGTCCCTTGGGCAGATGGATCCATACTTCTTCCGAAAACCAGCAAAACTCTCGATCTTGGGAATCAGACTCATCAATTAATCTATCTTAGGATCCTTGAAACTGTACTTACGGGTCTTTCTTTTTCCAGAATCCATGATCAAAAGTACCAGAGATATTCGCAAAAAGTCAACTTTAAATCCCTTGAAACAAATGTCTTAAAGGATGCTCATGGATGTATGAATGCATGATGCAGTAATCACACATAAGATCACAAACATGGGGGGGGGGGGGGGGGGGGGTTCATAGGTTCGACGTCACGAGCATGAGGTCAAAGTTACTACCCACGAGGTATGGTCTAAGATTTTATCACCTGCCGAACAAGGTTCTAAAAGGTTCCCAGAGTGTACATCCTTCCTTCAGATATTACAAAACGTCCCGATTGACTCGGTAATTAGTAATATTCTCAGGAAAAACTTGTCTGAGTGTAGTATCGCGTGACAACCATTTCCGGATTACTCCGTCATAGTTTCTGCATTACTTTTAAAAGGCCAAGATGGGTTAAAGGTTCTATGATTCTCAGTTTCAGCAGGCTCCCAGGTCGAAAGCAGCACGTCTTCCCGATTACTCGATAAAACAAAATTACAGTCAAAGAGGGCCTCCACTGAGTGGGGGATCTCATGCCTCCTTTTTTGGTATTACTTCCTCAAAGTTAACATGACTATATCGCCCGTCCTATCTTAAGTTTGCCCAAGTCCGGGTAGAGGACTTATGAGAAATCACCAAGCACCATGAAAACCAAGAAAATCCAGACAAACATATACAACACATAATATACAACAAATAATATCACATACACAGATAAACAAAGATAGGCTCAACCCACTTAGGGATGGACCAGCAATTGGTCGATATGTCCTTAGTGAAGTCGCCATTTTTTCTGTAGTGGTAGAAATGTTGAGACAAAGCCATTGGATTTACTTAACTCGCACAGATCAAATAAAAATTGCCAATGTGCTTTATTGTTTCCAGGGGAACGGGAAAAGAGCGAATAACTTAAAAGAGAGGGAGATAATCTAAGTTTGAGGGTTGGTTATGCAAAGGGAAGGTATTATCACCCTAAACATCTATGGTACTCCGGAGGAATCTCTTTGAAAATTTGTATATTTTGGCTATAAGTGTTGTATACAAAAATAGATGGTGGAGATGAGAAAAGAAATATTTTTTACAATTTTTACACCCGCCGGGATTGTGAACCTTTAGTGCCTACGTACCACCTTCCGCGCAATAGGGGATCAGGGTACTCATAGTTCACCTTTAAAAAATTTAAAACACATGTGTGTTGGTTAATTTTAAGAGATGAGACATCATTGTCTTATCCGAGTGGAAGAATATACTTACTATCCACGATTATGAGAAAGGAGAATTTGCGTCATCTCAAAGTGAAGGATATGGCTTGAATTTTAAAATCAACAAAGCCTCGCTCAACACCTAAGTGGAAAATGTCTCACTTTAATACATATCATAGAAGTATAGTAGCTCGCTTCACTACAAATATTGACAAGAGTCTAATCTTTTGAGAAAAATTTTAAGGAAAAAAGCCAAAGTGGCAAAATGGTTCGAATGGGATTGATTAACTTTTAGTCTTCTCACAAAAATGTCAAAGTATGATTAAGTTGTTTAAATTTTTATTAAGAAAATGTTTTTGAAAATAAATGGACCTAAGTCCAAGTTTATTGTGAAAGTGGTTCAAGTTTTAGGAAAACAAGAATGGTTTTGAAAAGGAGGGAGAAGATTTTTGAAATTAAAGAAGATTGGAGGAGGTGAAGGGACTATCCTAAAGCATAAGGTAAAAGCTAGGAAAAAGAACCATCTAACCAACAAGATGCCAACACTTGACACAATTAGTCAATGTAGAATTCCCATCCTTTGGGTTTGAAACCAAACAAGTAAAGATAATGAACCTCTTAAGAATAACAAACTTCAAATGTCTTGAGTCTTCACAAAAATTGGGCAGAGTAACGGATGTATACAAATGAATTCTCAATCACAGACAAAGTATATAATCAGAATAACCTGCATAAAAAGAAAACAAACAACCCGATGTCTTGGGGTAAACCCCAAGAACTCCAGACAAAACAACAATAGAAGTCACAAGGTCTCAAGGTAGGTCAAGGCTTCTAATCCTAAGTCCAAGAGGTCCATACTCTAAAATACCAAGTGTGATACGGTGGCAGAACCGACTGTTTGAATGATGGTTTGTGTTTTTTGCGTTTTTTATTCATAAAATGTCGTGGTAAGCAAGAGTCGCCACCGACTTTTATTTCATCCAATCGGAAAGGATAAAAGTACAGAAAAAATCCTTTTTCGAGATACTCTGAGTACGGGGGGTAGATTATAGAAAGGTAAGGTGTTAGCACCCTTTCTATCCATGGTTTTCCATGGGCTCTTAGGTTTTTGCTCATCTTTTAAAATTGCTTGTGTTTGTGCTTTGTTTTGAAAACGTTTGACTTCGTGATAACCCTTGTATCAGTCCTCAAATGTGTGACGAAGTTGTTTTGAAAATTGTTTTGAAAATGTGTAAGTGTGAAGAGTTTTGATTTGAGAAAGTACCTACTAGCATCTACCTACTCGAAAAAAAGATCGTTTCTATTCTTGTTTCCTTTAGGCAGCGATATCCTACTATTGAGAAATAGGTAGCGCCGTCGTTGGAGTTGTAAGGGTCAATTCGAAAGGGACGTACGATCACTAAAGCAATGTTAGGACGTCTTAGTAATAACCCTAGAGTCTGAAGATCATATTCGAGGCAACATTTCTGAGGCAATCTTTTCGAGGCAACATTTTCGAGGCAATCTTTCTGAGGCAACATTCCGAGGCAACAACCGAACGGGACATTTGATCTTTTTTAGACAGAAGGGTGACCACTAAGACACCCTATACTTAATGGTCGTTTACCGAAGGCAACCGAAGTGTGGGTATACCCTAAGAGTGATATGTGCGAGTGATCTATTTTCAGTTATTTGTCTTTGCATATTAGGGTTTTCTAACCATTTTAATTTTGTCATGCATTCTTGCCATACAATCCTATTAGCATGCATCTAAACAGTCAAATATTTGCGAGAATTAAAATGTGAGAAAGTAAATCTACACTATTACAAGGCTTCGGGGAAGGGGATTAATTACATAGCCAAAAAACCCGCGAAAAAGCGATAAATAAAAGCCCTAGATTAAACTATTACAAACCATGAACAGTTACAACAATATTGACAAAAAATAAATAACACGCGCGCGATGAATCGAATACGAGACAACTAGGATTTTGACCCTTTCCTAAACCTAATTGTGATTGATTAACAAAAGTTTTTGTCATATTTTGTTATTTAAGAAAATAGAGAAATTATTAAATTAAAAAGAAAAATCCTAATCCTAATTAATTTTAAATTAAGAAAAATAAATTAATTTTTCCTAAAACCTATTTTTTTGTATTTTTATTTATTTGAGAAAAAGAGCAAAATTAAATTAAATCAAAAGTTTAACCTAATTTCTATTTTGACTTTATTTATGAAAAACAAATTACAATTTCCCTAAATTAAACTAAATTAAATTAATTTTGATAATAATAAAATAAAAACTAATCCTAATTTTGGTGAATTATTGATTTTATGTTTTTTATGAAAAATGAATTAATTTGTGAATAAATAAAGGAAATTTAAAGAATAAAAAATAAAGATAAGAAATAAAAAAAAAGGTTAGTAAATGGGCATAGTGCTATTTAGCAATTGGGAGGGGTGTGCTAAAGAAATTCTGGGCCCAAGGTTGATAGCCCGTTTGACTTGCTTGATCCCGTGTGCACGTTGACTGGGGGCACATGGTAGTCCTCCAAGGGAAAGGCATTGGATCTGGAGCGCTAATGAATTGGATGGCCAGATCTTGATGGCACACGGTGAATCTTCTGATGTGTAGCGTGCTAGATTGCCTGTTGAAGAAAAATATGAATAAAGGTTAGGTCCTGGGGATCGAACCCAGGTCCTCATGCACTTTTCCAACGCACGCTTGCCATCTGTGCTGCCAATGTTATTTGTATATACAATAAAAACCAATTATAATACCATGAAAACAAAAATGCTGAAACCCAAACGCGCAAAATTCAAATCACCCAACCAGGGAGTGCCACGCATCCATCTTCTTCCTCCCAACCGTCGTTTTAGGTAACAACATTTTTACCTATGGTTGCCTCACTGTAGCTACAAGCCTGTTCATCATAAAAATTCTCTACAAGCAATATAAATGAAATTCAAAGGGGCCAATCAACTCGTCTCATCCTCACGAGTATCATGGCACCAGAATCCAACCCCAATTTTTCCTATACTACAAAGCCCTAAACAAGAACGTAAAACCCTAGTTATGGAAATATCCTGTACAGGCGTTAAAAATGTAATTGAATAGAATGACTAGCTTACAAACTAAATAAGGAACAAGAACATGTAATCAAAACTTGCAAATGATGTATAAATCAATGAAAACGAAAACGAAATTTTTGGCTAACCGTGTGACTGCTACAATGCGTTTCAGGATGTGGGAAGGCTTGCTAATGATTGGAACACGATCCTGAGACGTCTAGCAATCGATTGGTAAGGTGAAGATGGCTTGGGATGGTCTGTCACTTGGAATTGGATCACCACTTTTCTTGAAATTTTTCAATTTTGTTCTTGCTATGCACGACTGTTTCAACCTCCTCCCATGCCTTGGATCTCTTCTGTATATGTAATACAACATGTTAGGTAAACAAAAACGACCTCAATCTTGCCCATTATGAAGATTTGATTTGGTCTTTCATGGCATATGATATCTTTCCAAACTTGCTTCAATTCAATCTTTTTCCACCCAAATTAGCCTTGCACAAATTGATTCTCAATTGACAGCACATAAGATCTTCCTTCAATGCAAAAATCATCCCTAAAACACAATATATGATTTATTTAGATTTATTTGATTTTATTTGAATTTTAGGTGAATAAAAATCAAAATAAATTAAATAAATAAATAAATAAAGCATGGAGGGTCCCATAGGTCGTGGACTATGTTAGGAATGAGATGCAAGCATAAAAAGTTGGGCCCATTTAGCAAAATATGCCAATTTGAGCACATTTGACTTTTGGCAATTTTGCAAAAAAGGTCAACTTGGCCAATGCATAACTCACTCAATTTTGACCCTAGAGAGGTGTTCTTTGACTTTTTAGAAAGATTAGGATTTCCTCTAAGCAAACCTTTTGGTATTATCTCAATTGAGTCTTACATGTTCATGTATGAAGCTTTGACCCAAAAGGTGTTTTTGTTGACTTTTCAAAATGACCTATAATGTCAAAATTCATATCTTTTTGTGAGTGTATATTTTGAACTTTGGAGATGAATATGAATTGTAGGTAATTGCATCATCTTCAAAATGAGCTTTGGATGGGTCATTTCTGATAAAGTATGAGAAAGTTATGCTTGGTCAAAGTTGAGTTGACTTTTCCTATAAAACCCTAATTTAGCAACTTTTGGGTTTTGATGAATTGTGAGAAATCCTTGATGAATCATGATCAACCCTTGATCAAATGATTAATGATACTTCAAAATGAGTATGTTTACCAAAAATCATGAAGTTTGACTGTATGTGGGCCACAATTGACTTTTGACCTAGCATAGACGATTTTTAGGCCTTTGAGCAATTGACTGAGCAAATTTTTTCTGCAAGGCTTGAAACTTGACATGGATGATCTTGAGAACATATTAGGACAATGGTGAGCATTTGGGATCCTTTGGACTCAACCATCTTGATGCAAAATGAAACCCTAATTTGAAGTAGACTGCCTTAGGAGAGAGTTTGTTTGGTCAACTTTTGAACTTCCTTGAGCAATTTGAGGACCTCACTTGACATGTATTGAGAAATATGGGAAATATGGGAGGGAAAATTTTGGGGTACAACAGCTGCCCCTGTTCAATCTTCTTAAACTTGAGGATGTAGATTGGCTCGTCTGCCTTTCGTGATCTGAAGGTGGAAGATGATTGAACACTAGAGTTCCTGGAAATTTGCACTCGTATGAAGTGATACTTGATTTATGATATCGGGAATGGGCTTATAGATGCCATTTGAGATGTTGCTAGAGAATAGTCGGAGATGGGCTTAAAGATGCCATCCAAAGAAGTGTCGATCTCATAAGAGATTCCTTTGCGAGAACCCGTATACCTGTTGTTTGAGGAAGACTCTGCTGGAGAATGCTGGTCTCCGTCTTGGGAGAAATAGAGTTTTAGGAGCTTCAGTTGTCTTTTACTCTACTGGGGAATAATTCTGGTTTGGGAAGCAGAAGTGAACTACGTGTTTGGTCGGGGTATATGCTGCACCGCGACTTACTTGGGAAATGTAAAATCAATTGTGTTTGATTGGGTCCCGGTCTTACAGTGTTTTGGACTGTTGTCTGGGGATAAAAGAGGAAGAACCCGGATAATAAGGTTATGAGAAGGAACCTGGATAGTAGGGTTGCTTCGAGATGAAAGCCTGGATAGTAGGGTTGTGGGAAGGAACCTGGATAGTAGGGTTACTTCAATATGAAAGCCTGGATAGTAGGGATGTGAGAAGGTACCTGGATAGTAGGGTTACTTCGATATGAAAGCATGGATAGTAGGGTTGTAAGAGGGAACCTGGATAGTAGGGTTACTTCGATATGAAAGCCTGGATAGTAGGGCTGTGAGAAGGAACCTGGATAGTAAGGTTATTTCGATATGAAAGCATGGATAGTAGAGTTGTGAGAAGGAACCTGGATAGTACGGTTACTTCGATATGAAAGCCTGGATAGTAGGGCTGTGAGAAGGAACCTAGATAGTAGGGTTACTTTGATATGAAAGCCTGGATAGTAGGGCTGTGAGAAGGAACCTGGATAGTAGGGTTACTTCGATATGAAACCCTAGATAATAGGGCTGTGAGAAGGAACCTGGATAGTAGGGTTACTTCGAGATGAAAGCCTGGATAGTAGGGCGGTGAGAAGGAACTTGGATGGTAGGGTGACTTCGATATGAAAGCCTGGATAGTAGGACTGTGAGAAGGAACCTGGATAGTAGGGTTACTTCGATATGAAATCCTGGATAGTAGGGCTGCAGGAACCTGGACGAACTTGCATTTATTGCCAATGATTACTCTGTTTAGCTTCGAGTGTTGATCATGTACCTGCTGGAAATTGTTGATAATAACTATCTTTCCTGGAAAAAATGCATGGTTAGTTATGTGCGATGCATGATATGCATTGTATGATGACGTTCTCAAAATAAATGAGACTATGTCATATGTGATGTATGCACATGTCATGATGTATGAACATGAAATGCCGACGTAATAATCTGAGTCCGGGAAAATAAATCCCTGACTGTTGTTTGGAGAGTATGAGAAATGGTATTCTTGACTGTTGTAACAACCATAGTTCCTCTACTTCTGTTGGGGATGGTGAACAGAGGTGACTAGCTGGGGATTTGCCCCTTGGCTGGTAAATATTATGCTGGACGAGACTCTATCTGAGGATAACTCTGCGGGGAATAACTCTATTGGAGAGGAGATACTCTGCTGATAGATCGCCAATTTGGAGAAATAAACTCAGTTGGGGACGAGTTTCTGTTGCTGGTGATAATGAACTCTTGTTGTGTTTCTGCCTGTGAGAGAAATAACTCTGCTTTGGGGAAAAATTTATTGACTCGCTCGCGATTGTGAATCTTAACGGGAGAGTCATGTCCTGCTCGGGGAAGCTGACATCACTGTCTTTAGATATTTCTTATTCTATGGGGAGTGTATGTACCATTACTCATGTGCTCAAGCTAACTCTATCCCAATACCTGATGGGAAGAATAACTGTAAGGTTTAGGCACTTCTTGTCTTCCCTGCTCCTGGGATTACGAGTAATTGTCTTTTGTTTTTTTATGTAGATATTTATGAGAAACAATTATTTTCAAATGCATATATCAAAAATGAACCATTGGACATTCTAGCAAAACAAAACAGGAAAAAAAGAAAATAAATCAAAGCTTTGTGAAAATGACTTGTATTGATTTTGAAGTTGGCCTGTAATAGGCGTTTTGTACAAAGAGGTTAACGCTCTAGTAAGAGAACGCCGCCGAAAGATAGAAATTACAATTTGTGTTTAAAAAAGAAAAACATCTATGTGAAACAATCCCATTGGGTTCCAATTCTATTATCGCCTTTATATCTTCAAGCATCTCATCACTTTACTGCTTGGTCGAAGGTAGATCAGGTTGATTGGCGCCGTCTGAGCTTGATAGTCGATACCGAGGTCTGGCTGTAAGATGATCCAATGAGACATAGTGTTACGCTTTCATCCCTAATTTTTGCCTGGACCGCCCTTTCCGGTTTTCAGTCCACCGGGATACCCTTTTTTGCCCAAGTCGTCTTTTCAGGTTTTCGACTTGCCGGGTGTACAATTTTTTCCATTTTCATCCCTTACTTTTTCCCGGACCCTTTTGGTTCGCCAGGAAGCCCTTATTTTTGCCTAGGCCAGTCAACCTAGCGGTTCCTTGATTATGCGTAGTATCTTTTCACTACGTCTGCATTGACGGGGTGAGGAAGGTCGTCACCATCCATGGTGGTTAGAATCATAGCTCCTCCCGAGAAAATGTTCTTAACCACAAATGGCCCTTCGTATGTGGGGGTCCATTTGCCCCTGGGATCACCTTGCGGTAGTATGATGCGTTTGATCACTAGATCCCCGACCTGATATTCTTGACGTCTGGATTTCTTGTTAAAAGCCTTGATCATTCACTTTTGATACGTCTGACCATGACAGATAGCAGTAAGTCTCTTTTCATCGATTAGATTCAGCTGATCAGTTGGGTTTGGATCCAGTCGTCTTTGTTCAAACCCGCATCCTTCATAATCCTGAGAGAGGGTATCTAGACCTCGATGAGTAGGACTGCCTCCATGCCATACACCAAAGAGTAGGGTGTTGCCCCTGTCGATGTTCGTGTCGAGGTACGGTACCCATGGAGAGCGAATGGTAACATCTTGTGCCAGTCTTTGTATGTCATTGTCATCTTCTGCACAATCTTCTTGATGTTCTTGTTCGCTGCTTCGACATCCCCATTCATCTTCGGCCGGTAGGGAGAAGAGTTATGATGCTGAATCTTGAACTATTTGCAAAGCTCGGTGATCATCGTGTTATTGAGATTTGTACCATTGTCAGTAATAATCCTCTCGGGTACACCATATCGACAGATCAGATTATGTCATATAAACCACGCCACGACATTCTTGGTTACCGTAGCAAAGAAAGCTGCCTCAACCCACTTCATAAAGTAATCAATTGCTACCAGAATGAAACGATGCCCGTTATACGCAGTAGGTCTTATCTCGCCGATCATGTCGATGCCTCATATTGCAAAGGGCCAAGGAGCTGTCAAAACATTCAAGGGAACCGGAGGTACATGCACCTTATCATCATATACTTGGCACTTATGACAAGTACTAGAGTGCTGATAACAATCGTCTTCCATAGTAGACCAGTAATATCCTTCCCGCAGGATTTTCTTCGCCATGGTATGTCCACTGGAATGAGTTCCGAAGGTGCCTTCATGTAATTCTGCCATGATCCTTTCTGCCTCGCTCTTGTCTACACACTGCAGTAAGGTTGAATCATGGTTACGCTTATAGAGGATCCTGTTACTGATGAAGAACTTCGCAGCGAACCTCCTCAGAAACTTCTTATCATTAACAGATGCCCCCTCGGGGTATTCTTGAGCCTCAAGATACCTCTTTACCTCGTGGAACCAGGGTTTATCTGCTACCTCTCCAGTCTCAATGTCACAGCAATGTGCGGATTCGTCCAACCTCTCAATGGTAATCTGGGGAGCTTCATTGTCCCATCTAACTTTGAACATAGAAGACATGGTAGCTAGTGCGTCTGCCAACTGGTTCTCTTTTCATGAGAAATGTTCAAAAGTTATCTCCTCAAAGTGTGGGAGCAATATCAGTACATATTCTTTGTAAGAAATAAGATTCAAAAGTTATCTCCTCAAGGAATCTCCGAATACACTTAAGAACTTAATCCTCAGGTCAATAGCAGCTCGAAGACCCATGATACATGCTTCATACTCCGCCATGTTGTTGGTACAGTTGAAACATAATCGGGCGGTGAACAGAGTATGACAGCCCTCAGGAGATATAATTACAGCGCCAATGCCATTACCCAATGCGTTCGAGGCTCCATCAAAATACATAGACCATTGGGATCCCTCCTCGGGTCCTTCATCCGGTCCAGGTTCTTCGCAGTCGGTTACCAACATGATATTCTCATTCGAGAACTCGAAATTCATGGAGTGGTAGTCATCCACGGCCTGATGCGCCAAATGATCCGCCAATACACTCCCCTTGATTGCTTTTTGGGTTGTGTATTGGATGTCTTACTAAGTTAAGATCATTTTCCATCTTGCTATCCTTCTGGAGAGAGCGGGCTTCTCGAAAATATACTTGATCGAATCCATCTTTGATATCAATAAGGTAGTGTGAGTCAGCATATAATGTCTCAGCCGGCGAGCATCCCATGCTAAAGTGCAACAAGTTTTCTCGAGCAATAAGTATCGGGTCTCACTGTCGGTAAAATTTTTGCTAAGGTAGTGAATGGCATGCTCTTTTCGGCCAGACTCGTCATGCTGCCCCAACACACACCCCATTAAATTGTCCAGCATTGTCAAGTATAATATCAAAGGTCTTCATTCAACTGGAGGCATCAAAATTGGTGGTTCTTGAAGGTGTTCTTTGATTCTTTCGAAAGCGGTCTGGAATTCATCATTCCACCTTACCACTTGATCTTTCTTCAGCAGCTTGAAGATTGGCTCACAAGTAGCAGTCAGATGTGAAATGAATCTGGCAATGTAATTCAGGCGTCCCAAGAAACTGCTAACTTCTTTTTCTATGTGGGGAGCCAGCATCTCTTGTATGGATTTTACTTTTGCAGGGTCCACCTGAATACCCTTATCACTGACAACAAAACCCAGAAGTTTACCAGACCTTACCCTGGAGGTGCACTTGTTCGGATTCAACCTCGACTTGTATGTCTTCAACCTATCAAATAGTTTTTGGAGATGATCAAGGTGCTCTTCCTCAGCCTGGGAAATGGCTATCATGTCATTAACATTAACCTTGATCTCGTGGTGAATCATATCATGGAACAAAGCGACCATGGCGCGCTGATAAGTTGCCCCAGCATTCTTCAACCCAAAAGGCATTACCTTGTAACAAAAGGTTACCCACTGTGTAACGAAGGTTGTCTTCTCCATGTCTTCAGGAGCCATCTTGATCTTGTTGTAGCTAGAAAAACCATCCATGAAGGAGAAGATCTTATGATGCACGGTGTTGTCGACCAGAACATCGATGTGAGGAAGTGGGAAGTCATCCTTGGGGCTTGCCCTGTTCAGATCTCTGTAGTCCACACACATCTGTACCTTACCATCCTTTTTAGGTACCGGAACTATGTTGGCAACCCACTGCGGATAAGAAGTGACAGCTAAGAACCCTGCGTCGAACTGTTTCATGACCTCTGCCTTGATTTTCTCTGACATTTCGAGGCGCATACGTAGGACCTTCTGCTTTACCAGAGGGCAGTCTTCTTTAGTCAACAGGCGGTGTACCACAATATCAGTGTCCAAACCAAGCATGTCTTCATAGGACCAGGCGAAGATCTCAACATAGTCGCGTAGCATCTGTATTAACCGTTGTTTGATACTAGGCTCCAGATTCGCGCCTATCTTAACCTCTTTCCTGTCTTCCTATGAACCCAAATTTACTGACTCAACTGGCTCTTTATGAGGCTGTATGGCTCTTTCTTCCTGCTGTAGCAGTCTAGCAAGTTCTCCAGGCACCTCACAATCATCCTCACCTTCTTCCTCGGCTTGGTTGATCGGACTTTCGAAGTCATAACTGGCAGTATCAGAGTTGTTATCAATGGGATCCAGAGTGGATATGGATCTGCAGTGTGAAACATGAGTGTGTGTAAGAAAATAACTGTTTTGATAAAGTGGGAAACAGAAAAGAAAATGCAAGGAGCGCAAAATTTGTAATGCAAGAAACGTCCAATGCTTTATTAATGATATATGAAATGACAAATAATAAGCCCTCACAAACAAAGCCAAGGTACCTCGGGCAAGGCACCGGGCCGTAAAGTTTCAAACTGTTTATTACAAATCTTAAAACAAAAGTCAATTACTGCGGAATAAAAGAAACAGGTATGAAGTCCTTCTCTGTCCAGTTATTCATTCCTCAGTTGGTTGTTGGGTAGATCCAACTGTCGATGTCTGAATCTTCTTCATTGTCCTCAATTGTATTAACTCCCCGATTGTTGATGTGTAGAGGAGTTCTTCCAATTCGTGCGTGCCTAACAGCCCTTTGAGCCCCTGTAGTAAAGCCCAAACCAAATTTGTCAGTTTTGTGAGTGAAATCAGGGAGCTGACCCCAATTGGTACACCCACCTTCTTCCACCACAGCCCTGGCATCTTTGAGAGAAGCCATCTTCCATGGAGGTTTGCCGGTAGTAACTTCAGTTGATGCCGAGAACTGAGGGACCTCTTCGAAATTCTGACAAGGGGTTTCTATGAACTCCCCGTCAATCTCCATATAGCGGAAGGAATTGATATGAATCACCATATACTCTTCTTCACCTTACACCGTGACAATCTTCCCTTTCACTGGGTATTTCAGCATTTGATGGAGTGTGGAAGTAACTGCCCCATCCTTATGAATCCAAGGACATCCCAGCAAGAAAGAATACGACAGCTTGATATCCATTATGTAAAAGGTAGACCCAAAGGTCTGAGAGCCCACTTTGACAGGGATGTCCACCTCCCCATGCACCATTCTCTTTGACCCTTCGAAAGCCCTTACCACAATGTTACTAGTCTTTAGAGTTAAACCTTCACAATCCAAACGGTCCAACTCTTTCTTTGGTAGAACATTCAATGAGGACCCGGTCTCCACCAGTACGTGAGCCATAGTGGTGTCTCTGCACTCAATAGAGACATGCAGAGCATCATTATGATTCTTCCCCTTAGCAGTTAGATTCGCATCTGAAAATCCTAGCCCATTGCCAGCAGTCAAGCTGGCCACATAATCTTTGAACTGATCGGCTGAATTTTCCTGCGGCACATGCGCAGTCTTGAGAAATGCAATCAAAGCCTTTGCATGGGCTTCAGAACATAATAGCAGGGACAACATGGATATTTTTGACGGGGTCTGCCCCAGCTGCTCGACTACGTTGTAGTCGCTCTTCTTGATAATTTTCAATATTTCCTCTATTTCTTGTTTAGAGGTTTGCACAATGATTTTCCTAGGTGCCTCCATCCGGGCAGGCTCACCTATGATTTCTTTACCCCAAGTCCCAGATGGCTCGGCGACAGGGGTGATAACTGGAGTAGGAACTGGGACAGTAGTTGATGTACTAGCAGACAGAATGACAACAAGTTTGTGGAAAGTCGGAGGGGAAATCTTGGGAGAAAAGAGTCTTCCACTTCTGGTGACCTTGTTAGCCCCGACAATATTACTGACATCAATATCAGTTTTTTCATTCCTCAAGTCTTGTTTAATACCATGGTAATACACATCAGCACCATAGTGCCAAGGGACAGCCTTATCCGAAGTGTATGGGATGGGACCAGGAACAGTGATTATTAACGGAGCAATTCTTGGAACAGGTGTAACCCTAACAGGTTTTCTTGAGGAAACCTTGGAAGGATTGGCGGAAATGGTGATAATGGCAACATCTTCATTTGGAACAAACGGAAACATATTCTTCTAAAACAAAATCTCTTTATTATCCATCATGCGATGAACACCCGACTTCAACAAACAGCAACCGAAAGGCAGAATTGAACACATGTGGCAACCTCCACCACAACCCGGAAATAAACCGGTGTGATCGGTGGATTTAGAACTGACTGTTTAACGCTGGTTCGCGAAATGTCGCGGAAGCAAGAGTCTCCACCGTCTTTTATTTTCTCCAACATGGACAGGACAAAAGCACAGCAAAATTCCTTATGAGAATGTTTCTCGGTTCGGGAGGTAGATTTATAGAGAGGGAAGGTGTTAACACCCTTTCTATCCGTGGTTATCCACGGGCTCTTAGATACTTGCTCTTATGTTTTCAAAATGTTTGCTTTTCAAAGTGTGAGTGGGTTTTGCAAAAGTTTCAGTGAAAGATTTCTAAATAACTCTTGTATCTGTCCTCAAGAGTGTTTGAAAAATTGTTTTGAAAGCTTTTTTGAAAGTGTCGGTGTGAAAAGGTTTTTGATTTGTTTTTGAATAGAGCAAGTATCCATGAGTCATCTACCTACCCTCAGGAATTAAGTTGTGTAAATGTCCTTAAGGTAGTGCCATCCCACCATTGAGAGGTAGGTAGCACCACCGTTGGAGGTGTTCGGGTCAATTCGATTGTAGGGACAGTGTGGTCGTCGAAGCAACAGTTAGGACACCTTAGAAGCTACCCTTATGTCCTTGATCCTTTTTTTAATCTGAGGCAACCATTTCGAGGCAACTGTTTCGAGGCAACTGTTTCGAGGCAACTGTTTCGGGGCAACTGTTTTGAGGCAGCTGGATCATGGACATAAGGACCGCTAAGACATCCTATACTTGACGACCACGTTTCGAAGGCAACAAGTGAGGCGTACCCTAGAAGTGGTGTGTGTATTTGTGTGTTGTATTCAGTTAATGTTTGTCTGGTTAATTAGTGAGCTACGGGTTGTTTTTATTTACATACATTCTTTCATGCAAGTTAACAGTTAAGGGGTGCGGAAAGTAAATTGCGAAAACGTAAATCCTACGCTATTACAAGGCGCGGGTCTATACATCGCCAAAAATTACAAAGACCCGTTTTTTAGTAAATGAGTACGGAAATTAAATAAAGCGATAAACCTATTTAACTATTACATTCTTGAAGGAAATTACATAATAATCAAATAAAGTAAATGCGTGCGAATAAATTAATCGGGAATGTCTAAGGGTGTTGACCCTTTTAAGAAAAGAAATTGATTTTTTGGCTTTTTTTTATAATTAAAGTGAAATTAAAGCTAATTAATGACTAATTAATTAATTTAATTAAAAAGAAAATATCTTTTGTTTTTTATGTTTTTATGAAATAAAAGAAATGGAATAACATTAAAATTAACTTTACCTAATTCTAGATCTATTTTAATTTTTTTAGAAAGGAATTAAAATGGCCTAATTAAACTATTTTAGTTAATGTTTATTTACAAAATAAAATAATAATGATAATAATGATGTAATTCTATTTTTTTTGATTTTATGAAAATATGTTAATTAAGTTAATTTGTTAATAATAATAAAAATAAAAAAAAAGGGTTAGAAATTAAAATAATAGAAAAACAAAACAAAATGAAAAAAAGAAGTAAAACCAAGGGGTGTGTGGGTTGAAATTTGGAGGTGTTGAATTGAATCTTGGCCCATTAGCAGGAAGCCTTGTTTGACCTTTCATGGTAGCTTGTGCACACTTTGACTCCAGACCATGGTGTTCCTTGCTTTTTGTCCTTTGGATCTACTTTGAAGACACCTGGCTTGTTGGATCTATGAGGTCTATAGTGTTCCTCTTTTGAGAATCTGCATGTGAAAGCAATGAAAAAATGATATGGAAATTATAGGGGACCTGGGAAGAACTTACAGCGCGGTATGAGCCTCAGGACTTGGCAAAGGTTGCTTTAGCTTCAGGGTGTGGCAAGGAATAGAACCACATGCTTGTTTTGATCTGAAGATGCTCGCAATTATGTTTTAGAACTCTCACTTTTTAAATAATTTTTTGGTTTTGCTCTTGGCCGTTTCTGCATACACTATCTTTTGAATGAGGTTGGGAAGGCTTGTATATATAGTAATGAATGAGAATCAATCAAAATTATGGTCATTAAGCTTATGCAATTATGTTCTTGATTTCCTCCATAACCAACATTGAACCATTTGCCATATTTGTGAAAATTTGAATTTGTATGCCCATAATTGGCCTTGCACGAATTTGGAAGGTATTTCAAGGTGTATCAAAGCTAATCAACACAAAATATATCCCTCCATTAATTTCTTTGATTTTTATTTGAATTTTAAAGATTTAAAATGAATTAAATCAAATAAAATTAAATAAAAATGAAAAAAATTAATTTTAAATCTTGAAATAAATTGTGGGACACGTGGGAAGCATGGCCAAGCTGAATCAAGTGGAAAAAGTGGGGCCCTTTTGTCAAAAATGAATTTTCAAGGATAGTTGACTTTGGCCATTTCACAAAAATTTCCCAACTTCTCCAATGCATATCTTGCTCAATTTTGAAGCTATGAATATGTTCTTGGACATTTTGGAAAGGTCTTGAAGTCCTCTAACCAATGTCTTTGGTCCCATGTCATTTTGATTTACCAATCTCAAGTTATGGTCTTTGACTTAAAGTGCCTTTTTGTTGACTTTTGAAAATGACCTATAATGTTGAAATTGATAACTTTTTATGAGAGCATTTCTTGGATTTGGAATGTGAATATGAGTTGTGGGAAATGTCTTCCCCTTCAAGATGAGCATTGGATGGGATTTTTCTGATGAACCGTGAAAAAGTTATGCTTTGGTCAAGTTACAGTTGACTTTTCAGCTGTCCAAAAATAGAAACTTTTGCATCTTTGACGATTTTTGAGCCATTCTTGTGAAATCATGATCAAGAATTGATCAAATGATGATTGTGGCTTCAAAATAAGATGTTGACCAAAAATTTTGACTTTTGACTGCCAAATGACCATTTTACCCCTACAGTTGACTGTTGAGAAATTAGGGTTTTTGACTGTGCAACTTGACCTTGTGAGCCTTGAAACTTGACATGTAGGTGCTTGACAATGTATATGAGCATAGGGGACTTGATTGAGCCCTTGAAAACCTCAACTTCCCTGCAGGAACCAAAACCCTAGTTGGACTGGCTTTACGAGAGTGGTTGACTGTGTAGCCCTTGAGTAGACCTTGAACCATTTGAGGTGATGCTTTGGCAAAACTCTGAAGATTATGGGAGGGCAAATTTTGGGGTACAACAGTTGCCCCTGTTCAATCTTCTTAGACCTGAGGATGTAGATTGGCGTGTGTGCCTTTCGTGATCCAAAGGTGGAAGATGATTGAACACTAGAGTGCCCAGAAATTTGCACTCACATAGTTGAGTATCAGCAGTATGATAGCGGGAATGGGCTTACAGATGCCATTTGGAGAGATGGTGGATAGGAGGATGGGCTTAAAGATGCCATCTGAAAGTGTGACAGAACCTTGTCGGGAATGGGCTTATAGATGCCATTTGGAAAGATGGTGGATAGGTGAATCTGAATAAGAAATAGAATAGCTTCCGCGTCTGGAGCATATCTAGTCTGTGTCTAATTGTTGACGTCTGAATAAATGGTAGAATGACCGTCGTGTCTGGGGTATATCCATACTGCATGAGTAACAGAATGTCATCCGAATCTGGATCGTATCTGGACTGAACAATAGAATAGCATCTGGGATGGAGCATCTCTAAGTTGCCTTTAGAAGTTTGAATCTGAATAAGCAATAGAACGACGTCCGGATCTGGAGCATATCTAGGCCATATCTGGAAGGGAATCTGAATAAGTATCAGAACGTCACCATGCCTGGGTCACATCTGAACTATCTCTAGAAGGAGTCTTGAATAAGCAAAGGAACAGCATCCATATCTGGAGCATTTCCAAGCTATCTCTGAAAGGAAATCTGGAATAAGTATCAGAACATCGCCATGCCTGGGTCACATATGAACTATATCTAGAAGGAGTCTTGAATAAGCAAAAGAGCAGCATCCATATCTGGAGCATTTCCAAGCTATCTCTGAAAGGAAATCTGGAATAAGTATCAGAACGTCGCCATGCCTGGGTCACATCTGAACTATATCTAGAAGGAGTCTTGAATAAGCAAAAGAACAGCATCCATATCTGGAGCATTTCCAAGCTATCTCTGAAAGGAAATCTGGAATAAGTATCAGAACGTCGCCATGCCTGGTCACATCTGAACTATATCTAGAAGGAGTCTTGAATAAGCAAAAGAACAGCATCCATATTTGGAGCATTTCCAAGCTATCTCTGAAAGGAAATCTGGAATAAGTATCAGAATATCGCCATGCCTGGGTCACATCTGAACTATATCTAGAAGGAGTCTTGAATAAGCAAAAGAACAGCATCCATATCTGGAGCATTTCCAAGCTATCTTTGAAAGGAAATCTGGAATAAGTATCAGAACGTCGCCATGCCTGGGTCACATCTGAACTATATCTAGAAGGAATCTCTGAATAAACAATAGAATAGCATCCGTGGTTGGAGCATCTCTAAGTTATCTCTGAAAAGAAGCCCTGAATAAGCAACAGAATAACGTCCATCTGGAGCATCTCTGAACTATTTCTGAACAAGTAACTCTGAATAAGCAACAGAATAGCGTCCATCTCTAGAGCATTTCTAAGCCATCTCTGAAGAGAAAATCTGAATAAGCAAAAGAATATCATCCATATCTGGAGCATTTCCCAGCTATCTCTTTAATCTCTTTAATGTAGATATGCCCTGGCTAGATACAGGTATCGAATCCACAATCAATCGCTCACAGATATGCCCTGGCTAGATGCAGGTATCGAATCTGGAATTGCAACAGTTGATAGTAATCGTCTTTGGATTGACCTTTTTCCTGAAAAAGGCAAAACATCAGTTGTGCAATGCATGATGTCATGATGCTCTCAGGGAGAAATGAGATTGTGTGATATGATGCGTATGTGCATGCATTGTGTATGTAAGCAAGATGTATGAAAGGTGATATGTTTATGAATGTATTTTCGCCTAGGAAAATAAACCCTTGACGAATGCCGGGAAGTTGAATCCTGGGCTGATGTTGAAGAACAGAGTTCTTCATTTCCGCTGGGGATGATGGTTGAAAGAATAAACTGGTAGGAGAAGATGACTCCGTTGGGGAATAAACTTGTTGGAGAGATTACTCTGCGGGGAATACTTTGTGGGGAAGAGATACTTCGCTGAGGTTTTGATGAGAACTCCGCTGGTAATTCCGTTGATATGTTATGTTAGAAGCTTTGATGAACTCCGTTGGGGGGTAGGAAGAACTTCGCCGAGGACGATCTTTCCGTGGTTTTTAGCTGAGGGTAACCCAGTTATATCTTGGTGGGGAAATAACCTTTGAATAAAGCCGGAGGAGAGACGTATGTACTCTGCAGGGGAGAAGCTTCCAGAATCTACTGGGGATGAGCTTCTTACTAGGGAGATGGATTCAACTCTCCTGGGGAGACTTTTTGGGACTGTACTGGGGAAGTGGCTCCACTGAAGTGTCTGTATTCCGCCGGGGAACAATCTTAGATTAAGACCGCCGGGGATGCTTGTTAGGAATGTTTGTATACTCCGTTGGGGAATATTGAGATCTTCTGGGGATACCCAACTTCCATAAGGCTGACTGTAGGCTAACTCTGCTTGGGGAGAGCGTTGTTGACTTGCCGGAGATACTGTGCCTTGTAGGGCTTGTGGGAGACCAACTCTGCTCAGGGAGAGTATTGTTGAGTCTTGACTTACTCTGAGGGGAGTGGAGGCATCTTGGTCAAATTCTTCAACTGAATCTACCTTACACCTAGAGGAAAGCAGCTGTACAGTTTGGGCGACTCTTATTGCCCCAGTTTCTGTGGGAGAAGGTACCTGTAGAGGTGTTTGAGGATTGCCGGTTTGACAAATCTTCTTCTGGTAGGCAAGTGACAAGATGACGGGACATAGTCGTACGCTTTGATCCTTAACTTTTGCCTGGACCGCCCTTTCGGGTTTTCAATCCAACGGGATACCCATTTTTGCCCAAGCCTCCCTTTCAGGTTTTCGACTTGCCGGGTGTACAGATTTTTTTCATTTTCATCCCTTATTTTGCCCGAACCCTTTTGGTTCGCCGAGAAGCCCTTATTTTTGACTAGGTGTGTCAACCTAGCGGGTCTTTGATTATGCGCAGTATTTTTCGACTATGTCCGTGCTCTCAGGATGTAGGGAGGTGCCCCTGTCAGTAGTGTTGTGTCGTCATACCACCAGAAGATCTTCGTTTGATCGTCCAATGCCCCAAGTGACTCAGACGGAGATTTGCCCCAAGCTGGTTGGCCTTTTGAGAGATTCTCCGAATCTTGACTTAACTGCCCCAGGTGATGGACAATGATCATGCCATGCCCCTTGATTGGGAGTGTTTTTTTTTGTTCACTAGATATTCTTCGTGCGAATTTCTCCGCTGTTCGAACAAATAGTCATATGCAAGCAATATTATTTCAAGAATGCAAAGCTTATGTCTGTCTTGACGTTTTTTTTTTATTTAAAAAATGCAGTTTTTAATAAAACAAGTGAATTTTTGTAAAATGTGATGTCAACTCGGTACTTTGCAGCAAGCCTTAAGGAGTCAGGATACCTTTTGTAACAATATGCTTCTGAACTAACCCACGCTTCAGCTAGGACTTTTAAGGGTTGTAGCGTGGCCTGGTTCACGGTTTAAGAAACAAAGGATAAAGGCTCAAATTTATCTGTACCCACCCGCTCTTCGTGATGTTCTTCAAACCTAAGCTCAACTGATCGTGCGTTAGACCTTGTTTGAGTCTTTGCTTTGATATACCAGTGATGGTTCGGATACTGACAGTTTATTTTGAATAGGCAGTCATTTCCTTTTGTGTTGAGGGTTTGTAGGACCTCTTTTTTTGATTTTATTATCCCTATTTTTGCCTGAACTGTTTCTTTTGTAATTACAGTCAGCGAGATGCCCCAGTTTTTGTAAGTCTCCTTCATAGGTTTTGACTTAATGGGCGTTTATTTTGAGGGATAATGACTGTCTGTCTTTATGATTATTCGGAACCATTGCTGTCTTTTGTTTCAGAAGGACTTCTTTTGATGCCATTCGTTGTGCACCTGGATCAACGGAGAAGACTACCCTGCCCCAGGTTATGATTAAGGGTTTTAATTTTCGAAAAGAAAAACTCCAACTTCCTTGGCTCAAAGGGGTTGACGAGGGATTATCTTCCTTATAACTCCAGTGTTTAGGAATTGAAACAATGCTTGTACCTCATCAGCGGGGTCTGTTCAAAAGCATACTGTAGATCATGGTATCGTTCTCGTCATCCTCCCTCAAGAGGCTTAGAATTATTAATTGAGAGTTGATCATCAAAAAATGAAAGCAATTTGAATATAATGAAAATAATTGGATTAATTCAAAAACAGACATATGCAGTGCATTAGTGAAATAAAAGAGTTTGCTATGACATTAATTGTTTGTATAAGCAAAAAAATTACAACTCGGAAATTCAAATAAATAAAAGCCTTCAATGATTGGGCAAAGGAGCATTGATTGTGTTTGGAGTCTCTGATGCTTCAAACTGAATCTCTCCAGCGTCGATCATGTCTTGAATCTTGTTCTTCAAAGGCCAGCAGTTGTCCGTAGTATGACCCGGGCTATTGGAGTGGTATGCGCACCTCTCATTAGGATGGTAGTTGGGAGCAGAGGTGTTTGGATTCCGGAGAGGAGCCCTCAAGGTAATCAGCCCTGCCTTCAACATTTGCTGTAGTGCTTGATCCAGTGACATGTTGATTTTAGTGAATTGTCTCTTGGGTGCGACCTCCTTACGTTGATGCCCCTGTCCTTGTTGAGAAGGCCTGGGATTAGAGATCTGGACTTCCCCTACATGTTGATCATGGCGACCCTTTTGGCTGTACGCAGCATTGGCCTCTTTCTTCCCAGTGTAAGGCTTTTTGTGAGTATCAGAAGGTGTAGCTTCTTGAATCTTTCCAGCCTTGATGTCAGCTTCGATCCTCTCCCCGGTCAAGATCAAATCTGTAAACCCAGCAGAAGAATTCCCAATCAGATGGTTGAAGAAGGGACCAGACAGGGTCCCCAAGAACATGTCAACGAGCTCACGGTCAGTCAAGGGCGGCTGCACCCTTCCATCCAGATCTCTCCACCTTTGCGCATACTCCTTAAAACCTTCACTCGTCCTAAGTGACATACCCTGGAGTTGGGTACGCGTAGGAGCGAGGTCGGCATTATACTGATACTGCTTATAAAAAGCAGTTGTCAAGTCCTCCCAGTTACGAATACTGGTTCCATCCAACTGATAGAACCAATCGAGCTGAGTCCCTGAAAGACTCTCCTGGAAGAAATGGATCCATAGATTCTTGTCTGCCGTGTAGGGCTGGATCTTCCTTGCGTATGAACGGAGGTGCATCTTAGGACAGGAAACCCCGTCGTACTTTACAAAGGCAGGTGCCTTGAACTTGTGAGGGATCACCACCCCAGAAGATAAACCTAGGTCCACAAAGTCCAACCCAGGCACACGTTGGATATCCATAGCATTTAACCGGTCCTCCAGCTGTTTGTACCTGTCTTCAGCAGGGGGGTACTGTTCAACATTGAAGTCTGTCTCAGTGTCAGAGACCACAGGGCTAGGAACCTCTCTCCCTTGGTGACTGCCTTCCCCCACATATGGAGTAGTCCTCTCAGCTTCATTCTGCAGTGTGTTCCCAGATCTGCGCCTAGGGTTGAACAAAACAGTCCTCTTCTTCTTCTTCTTCTGAATCAGAGTCTTCAATTCCTTTTGACCCTGGGCTAGGCTCATAATCAACTCCTGGAACTGGGCATTCTGGGCCTGGAGGGCCTTGATAGCTTGTCCATTGGATGATTCAGGATTCATGATGACTGCTGAAATAAATAGCGAAGAAGGTAAGTGACATGTACCAAGGGTACCTGTAATGCAATGATATGTATGTATGCATGCGATGTTTTCAAGGACCTCGCAGGGTAAACAAGAAAAATTATTAGAATCTGGTAACTGGTGGCTTGATTGAAGGCACTTCATATTGTTGAGAGTCCTTCTTCAAGAGTCAAGGCTCACCATATCGAGTGGGTCATAGCCCCTGACTCAAGCTGTTAACTTTGGCTAGAGGAAAATAAATCCCCTTTGCCCCTTGCTAGACATTTGATTCATCATGACCTGCATCACAAGCCCTTGAGATCCTTGAAATGGATTAGTCCTTATGTAGGATGTATGCAATGGTATGATGGTATGATGTTATGCTGTGGAGTAATGTAAGTAAACCCTGTTATGAGTCCAGATTAAGGACTGTAAACAAAACCTGCAAGAAACTCAAGTGTCAGATAACAAGTATGCAAGTAGTCAAGTTTGAAAGCACACAAGTCACACAAGACAGCCCTTAGAGTTTAGGCCAGCATGAAGTTTGGGGTACTACCCTCTTGAAGTTGGTGGGCTCAAACCTGTCCTATCAAAGTAACCGGGTTCTAAGGATCTCAATATCATTGGATTGTTTTCTGTGTTCATCGTTTCGATTTAGCCACTGAACTGGCGATCAAAATATCCCAAGAAAACAACCCTCAACTGAGTGTAGTATCGAGTATCAACCAACTTCGGACTGCACCAAAGTAGTTATCTCACTACCCTAAAGAGGCCAAGATGGTTCAATTAAGGTTCCTAAGGTCAGTTGATGCTTCACGACACCACGCGGCGGCCCCGTACTCTCCTTGACTTGACTCAAGGGTTACCGGTACTCACCAAAGGGCCACATCAACGTAGCAGACTGCTTCAACCGTGTCGGTATACCCCACACAGTTCCCTCACAGCCTTGTTGCTACTTTCTAAGAAGGTATCCCCCAGATCCGGGTTAGGATCTATGGAACTCCCAAGACAGTACCCACAATAATAAAGCAAACAATTCAGACAATTGAAAACACAAGTATGAGCTATCCTAAGGTACACCTCACTTTAAGTTTCCCCAGTAGAGTCGCCAGTTCTGTGATCGGTGGATTTAGAACTGACTGTTTAACGCTGGTTCGCAAAATGTCGCGGAAGCAAGAGTCGCCACCGTCTTTTATTTTCTCCAACATGGACAGGACAAAAGCACAGCAAAATTCCTTATGAGAATGTTTCTCGGTTCGGGAGGTAGATTTATAGACATGGAAGGTGTTAGCACCCTTTCTATCCGTGGTTATCCACGGGCTCTTAGATACTTGCTCTTATGTTTTCAAAATGTTTGCTTTTCAAAGTGTGAGTGGGTTTTGCAAAAGTTTCAGTGAAAGATTTCTAAATAACTCTTGTATCTGTCCTCAAGAGTGTTTGAAAAATTGTTTTGAAAGCTTTTTTGAAAGTGTCGGTGTGAAAAGGTTTTTGGTTTGTTTTTTAATAGAGCAAGTATCCATGAGTCATCTACCTACCCTCGGGAATTAAGCTGTGTAAATGTCCTTAAGGTAGTGCCATCCCACCATTGAGAGGTAGGTAGCACCACCGTTAGAGGTGTTCAGGTCAATTCGATTGTAGGGACAGTGTGGTCGCCGAAGCAACAGTTAGGACACCTTAGAAGCTACCCTTATGTCCTTGATCCTTTTTTTAATCTGAGGCAACCATTTCGAGGCAACTGTTTCGAGGCAACTGTTTCGAGGCAACTGTTTCGGGGCAACTGTTTTGAGGCAGCTGGATCATGGACATAAGGACCGCTAAGACATCCTATACTTGACGACCACGTTTCGAAGGCAACAAGTGAGGCGTACCCTAGAAGTGGTGTGTGTATTTGTGTGTTGTATTCAGTTAATGTTTGTCTGGTTAATTAGTGAGCTACGGGTTGTTTTTATTTACATACATTCTTTCATGCAAGTTAACAGTTAAGGGGTGCGGAAAGTAAATTGCGGAAACGTAAATCCTACGCTATTACAAGGCGTGGGTCTATACATCGCCAAAAATTACAAAGACCCGTTTTTTAGTAAATGAGTACGGAAATTAAATAAAGCGATAAACCTATTTAACTATTACATTCTTGAAGGCAATTACATAATAATCAAATAAAGTAAATGCGCGCGAATAAATTAATCGGGAATGTCTAAGGGTGTTGACCCTTTTAAGAAAAGAAATTGATTTTTTGGCTTTTTTTTATAATTAAAGTGAAATTAAAGCTAATTAATGACTAATTAATTAATTTAATTAAAAAGAAAATATTTTTTGTTTTTTATGTTTTTATGAAATAAAAGAAATGGAATAACATTAAAATTAACTTTACCTAATTCTAGATCTATTTTAATTTTTTTAGAAAGGAATTAAAATGGCCTAATTAAACTATTTTAGTTAATGTTTATTTACAAAATAAAATAACAATGATAATAATGATGTAATTCTATTTTTTTTTATTTTATGAAAATATGTTAATTAAGTTAATTTTTTAATAATAATATAAAAAAAAAGGGTTAGAAACTAAAATAATAGAAAAACAAAACAAAATGAAAAAAAGAAGTAAAACCAAGGGGTGTGTGGGTTGAAATTTGGAGGTGTTGAATTGAATCTTGGCCCATTAGCAGGAAGCCTTGTTTGACCTTTCATGGTAGCCTGTGCACACTTTGACTCCAGACCATGGTGTTCCTTGTTTTTTGTCCTTTGGATCTACCTTGAAGACACCTGGCTTGTTGGATCTATGAGGTCTATAGTGTTCCTCTTTTGAGAATCTGCATGTGAAAGCAATGAAAAAATGATATGGAAATTATAGGGGACCTGGGAAGAACTTACAGCGCGGTATGAGCCTCAGGACTTGGCAAAGGTTGCTTTAGCTTCAGGGTGTGGCAAGGAATAGAACCACGTGCTTGTTTTGATCTGAAGATGCTCGCAATTATGTTTTAGAACTCTCACTTTTTGAATAATTTTTTGGTTTAGCTCTTGGCCGTTTCTGCACACACTATCTTTTGAATGAGGTTGGGAAGGCTTGTATATATAGTAATGAATGAGAATCAATCAAAATTATGGTCATTAAGCTTATGCAATTATGTTCTTGATTTCCTCCATAACCAACATTGAACCATTTGCCATATTTGTGAAAATTTGAATTTGTATGCCCATAATTGGCCTTGCACGAATTTGGAAGGTATTTCAAGGTGTATCAAAGCTAATCAACACAAAATATATCCCTCCATTAATTTCTTTGATTTTTATTTGAATTTTAAAGATTTAAAATGAATTAAATCAAATAAAATTAAATAAAAATGAAAAAAATTAATTTTAAATCTTGAAATAAATTGTGGGACACGTGGGAAGCATGGCCAAGCTGAATCAAGTGGAAAAAGTGGGGCCCTTTTGTCAAAAATGAATTTTCAAGGATAGTTGACTTTGGCCATTTCACAAAAATTTCCCAACTTCTCCAATGCATATCTTGCTCAATTTTGAAGCTATGAACATGTTCTTGGACATTTTGGAAAGGTCTTGAAGTCCTCTAACCAATGTCTTTGGTCCCACGTCATTTTGATTTACCAATCTCAAGTTATGGTCTTTGACTTAAAGTGCCTTTTTGTTGACTTTTGAAAATGACCTATAATGTTGAAATTGATAACTTTTTGTGAGAGCATTTCTTGGATTTGGAATGTGAAGATGAGTTGTAGGAAATGTCCTCCCAACCGTCGTTTTAGGTAACAACATTTTTACCTAC